>CM056398.1:7907861-9302903 GCA_029718625.1 Synaphobranchus kaupii | reverse complement strand
CTTCAGCGACAGAGTTTTATAGAAGCCCATCTCAAAGCCAGTTAAATTGTGGTAGCAGTCCGGTGTGAAGTGCGCGTTGCACACTAGGGCTTTCTTCGGCAAGTCCGCGTGCTCTACACCGATAGCTTGAAGCCACTGGCTAAGTAGAGCTGGGTCTCTCGGCAGATTATAAAAGCTAGCAGAGCCGGTGCCGTTGCACCGAGGAACGATACATCTCTGACTCCTTGGCATAATGCAGGCAAGTTAGCTAAAGATACCAAGTAGTAAGACGTCGTATATGAATAACTGTAGCTCGATATAAGTCGTAATATTAACGTTAGCAATAATACAAAGCAATTCGCATTTGAACCTGAACTAGCTAATTAGCAGTACAAGGGTCTCAGTCTCAGAAGGAAAAAAAAAAAATCGTCGTTCTCTGTTTTTACACCACGTGCCCAGCCAAGACCACCTCAAGTCCACCCATTTTTATGTTAAGGATCTCGTGACGTCACGAATCCCCGGAAGCCAGCATATTGGTAAGTCTACACAAAAACTCAGATAAAACCATTTTGACTAAACATTAAATTTTCGGACATAAACAGTTGTGTATGATCATAATCTAACTCAAAACATAGGTTTTCAACGGGAAAAGTCGGTTTTTGACTGCAGTATCACTTTAAGCTTACGGCTATCCCTTATGTATGTGGTATGGTTCATGCGCCGCCATTAGCTAGCTCCAGCAAAAGCTAGTTTCAAACCTCCCTCCATCTTATTTTCTTTGTTCTCATTGAACACGTGTCCGTGGCAACCCCCACACGTAGGAGAACATGGAAATTCCACACACGCCCAACGCGACACACACACACATACACACATAGTTTGTTGTACATTATAGTAGTGAATCGTGCCTTGCTCTGTTTGGTACTTTGTGTTCAATAAACTATTACATTTATCCAAGATTGCCTGTATTAATGTTGCTCTTGTGTTGAACTGAATCAGCCAATGCTAATCGCAGGGATTCCCCAAAATGCCTTCACCTTCTAGCTGGATCATTTATATTAATTCGGTATCAACTGAGTACATGATATTGTGATTTTGCTAAGACAATTATTAATGTGTAATTTTATTGGTAATTCATTTAATTATTAATTGAAGTTACCCATTTTTAGTTAGTATATTCTCTTTTGAGAATAATATATAAATTTTATGAGACTGATTTATAATACAAAACCATGCCACCAGTTGTATAAGGATGGTAGTGGCGTATCGCAGTACATAAGTGACGCCCCGTGTATAAATAGAGGTATGTCCCCTACATTTTTGGTGCCCCGCGTACGGACTCTGATGATTGAGAGATCATGTTACTGATCATCTTGTTCACTGCTATCAGACTCGTACCTGGTCGCTACATTTTGGTGCCTCGTGTATTAATTAAATGAATATTCCCTACATCAGCAATGGGATATTGGAATGCACCACATAACCATTTGATTGCAACACATTACATTGGATTGCAGGATGTATCCATTTGAAAGCAACACCTCCTACTTTGATATCAACATTTGTCCTTAACAAAGCATCTTTGCCCTTTCACAATGCAATACTCCTTCTTTTTGATATCGATGCTCGACATTACTGATATCAGCATTCTAGCTGGTTGATATCCATGGTTTAAGAGGTGATGCATGCACTTGCAGTGATAGATGTAAATGAGGTCGCTTGGAAATGCAAGCAAATGTGGCTGTAGGCGGAGATATGAAAATGAAGAGAATTACTTCCTGCAGTACATCAACTGTTCACTAAGTGGCAGAACCGGTCTACAATTACCATAGGAAGAAGTCTACAATTACCAGAAGAAGAAGGATCTAGTTTACTGAACTGAACAAAATTCTATTAAAATAAGAGACGGAGGCTGAGGCAAACGTGAATGCCTGTCACTAATTTTAATTTAAAAAAACTCCATTCATGATTTTAACCCGATACTGATCATTTGTACAATGTAATGGCTTCATTAGTTTAGGACACAAACCCCATAATTATTTGTGATTTATAGAACTGGACTTAAGTACCGAAACAGTGGTTTCCTCCTTTTTTAACAGCGACAGCATGGGTAGGTTATAGCATGTATAGTTTTTATTTATTTTTTACAAGAAGGCTGTATAGGCTATGTTACATTTACATTTTATTCGCTTATCGTAGGCTATCCATAGTTGCTGCTGCCTGTGTCTGCTTATCCAGAGCAAATGTCTAGAATTGTAAGATGCGGCAGGACTACTTCATAATAATTCTTAAAGAACTAAAATATGGTTATAAAATGAAGAACCTTGTAACATGCATTACACGCGCAATAATAATGAACGTAGCCTATAATTCATAGGCTATAGTCTATGTAAGAGGCTGGTTATTAAGTAAACACTATTGCCGAGTTAAAAGGAAGACAGTATTTGGTAGTTAGCCCTATTTAATTGTCTAGATACACGAAAAAGCAAATGGTGTGTAGGGTAGGCTATGTACTTGAAATCCAGGCAATATAGGGTAGGCTATAGGTGAAATTCGGAAACTATAGCTTTGTTTCCGAAAGGAATGTTCATGTCGTGGAAATTCTCCAACTCGTAATTTGTCACAGTCTTTGAGATTGCTTACTTTATTACCATGGCTGAGTGTAGCTACACGTTTGGAATATGTAGCTTAGCCAGTAAGTGAAGTGTATGGATTCCTCAGTTTTGACTAGTGTGATGGCTAGGAATATCCCTGGCATAGTCTGAAATACAGTAGGCTATACGTAGTAGGCCTACGTACCAATACTTGAGGCGAGATCTGAGCTCGGGGATATTGCTTTTGTGCCCCCACAACTTAGAGCCAGCCTAATCGACTGGCGCATTTTTTCCAATTATTTTCGCAATTATGGTTAGGTTATTTGCGTTACAGGTCTTTTTCTGGTAGCCAAACTAGTTAGATCGGAAATGGATTGAACTAGATTCAATTCAATTCAATTCAATTTTATTTGTATAGCGCTTTTTACAGAGAACTGTCACAAAGACGCTGCACAGGGAAACAGAAGGAAAATTTTGCAAAAAAACCAGGCCTTAGCCCCCAACCAGCAAAATGAGGTAAAAAACTCCCCGGTAGGGGAGAAAAAAACACTGAACAGTGGCGAGAAAAAACTCCCCAGTGGGAAGAAATCTCTGAAGGAACCTGGCTAGAGAGGGGGTGCCCATCCTTCGCTGGCCGGCCCGGTTTAGACTAAAGGTGGACTGAATGGTAATAGTCAATTCAATAATCAGTTCAATCATCAGTTCAAAGGGGGCGGGGTGATGCATCTGGGACTCCGGTTGCGTGAAGTCGGGAGGATAAACCAAAGGAGGGACGGGTCCGAAGCAGTCTGCAAACTCAGGGTGAGGGGCATAACTGGAGCAGTCTGCAAACTCAGGGTGAGAGGGGGATGGGCCGGAGTAATCTGCAGCTCAGGGTGAGAGAGGAAAAGAGAAGGTTAGCCCCCCACCCCCCCCCGACATCCTTAACTATAGGATTGACTAAAGAGGTACGTTTTTAGCCTACACTTAAAGACAGAAAGTGTGTCTGCAGCCCGTACATACATTGGAAGATTATTCCATAAAAAAGGGGCTCTGTAAGAGAAGGCTCTGCCACCCATTGTAATTTTAGATATAATAGGAATTTTCAAATAGCCAGCATTTTGAGAGCGAAGTAATCTAGGAGGACAGTAAGGAATGAGTAAGTCACTCAGATATTCAGGGGCCAAGCCATTTAAAGCTTTAAACGCTAGAAGTCAAATCTTGTAGTCAATTCTGAATTTTACAGGCACCCAATGAAGAGTTTTGAGCACCGGGCTGATATGCTCCCATTTCTTGGTTCTAGTAAGAACCCTAGCAGCTGCATTCTGTACAAGTTGGAGGCGATTCAGGGCTGAGCCAGTGCAACCAGACAATAATGCATTGCAGTAATCTAGTCGAGAGGTTACAAAGGCATGAACCATTTTTTCAGCATCCTCCAGGGACAACACCTTCCTTAATTTAGATATATTCCTCAGGTGGAAGAAGGCCATTCTTGTGATATTGTTAATATGGGGCTGAAAGGAGAGATCTGAATCAATAATTACACCAAGGTTTTTAACAACCTTGTTGGGGGAGACAGAGAAGCAATCTAAATTTAAGGGAAGCTGTAAGAATTTATCTTGAAGGGATTTGGGACCTAATACTAATATCTCAGTCTTATCTGAGTTCAATAAGAGGAAATTTTGGGTCATCCAGGCCTTTACATCTTTGAGACAGGTCTCTAGTTTAGACAACTGGTCAACTTCACCTGGCTTAACTGATATATAAAGTTGTGTGTCATCTGTGTAGCAGTGGTAGTTAACACCATGTCTGCTTATAATGTTCCCAAGAGGGAGCATGTAAAGAGAAAAGAGCAGAGGACCCAAAACCGATCCTTGTGGTACTCCAAAGTTCACCTTAGAAAATTCAGAGGACTGACTGTTTACCCTAACAAACTGGGATCTATCATAGAGATAAGATTTAAACCACATAAGAGCATGCCTGGTAAGACCAACTAAATTTTCTAACCTGCAGAGGAGAATATGATGGTCTATAGTATCAAAGGCAGCGCTCAGGTCAAGTAAAACAAGAATAGAAATACAGCCACAGTCCAGAGAGAGGAACAAGTCATTCATTACTAGGGCAAGGGCGGTCTCGGTGCTATGGTGCTTCCTAAACCCAGATTGAAACCTCTCATACACATTATAAGTATGTAAAAATGAAGAAAGCTGTTGCGCTACACATTTCTCAAGAATCTTTGATAAAAATGGGAGGTTTGAAATGGGTCTATAATTGGCCAGGACAGTGGGATCCAAATTTGGTTTCTTAAGTAGTGGTTTGATTTCTGCCAATTTAAAGGATGTAGGAACATGGCCCGATAGCAATGATGAGTTAATTAAATGAAGAATTGGTTTGATGAGCATAGGCAATATCTCCTTCAATAACTTTGTGGGTATGGGGTCTAGAAGACAGGTGGATGATTTTGAAGAAGAAACTAACTGAATTAGTTCGCTCTCAAGTATTGGAGTAAACGATTCAAGACGTTCAGTGTGTCTAGGAGGCAATTCTATATCGTCAAAACCATGGTCACTAACTTGTGTGATCTTTTCCCTAATTTCAATAATTTTACCACTAAAGAAATTCAAGAAATCATTACTACTACATGAGACTGGAATTTGAGGGTTAGTTGGTGCATGATTATTAGTTAGTTCAGCAACTGTTCTGAATAGAAATCGGGGATTGGTCTTATTTTCTTGTATAAGCTTTGAAAAGTAAGAGGACCTAGCATTGGAGAGAGCATGCTTATAGGCACTAAGACTCTCTTTCCAGGCCAAGTGGAATACCTGCAGTTTAGTAGAATGCCATTTGCGTTCAAGCTGCCGAGACTTTTGTTTAAGAGCCCGCGTGTGGTCGGTGTACCAAGGGGCAAGCCTCTTCTCAATTACTTTTTTGCTTTTTAACGGAGCAACTACTTCAAGGGTTTTGCGTAGAGCAGTAGCTAATTCCTCTGCCAGATCATTGGTTGACAGGGAGCTGGATGAAGTGTCTAAATCAAGGTAATCAGGTAGCACATGAATAAAGTTTCCAGTAGTGGAGGTAGTGATAGTGTGACCTGTATACGTTCTGAGTTCAGATTCTACAGAATGGGCTAATTTTAACTGCAGAGTAATGAGGAAATGGTCAGACAAAATAGGATTATGCGAGTGAATTTTAACATTAACAATGTCAATACCAAGACTTAAGACCAGGTCTAAAGTATGACTATGATAATGCGTGGGGCCAAAAACATTTTGAATGAAACCAAGTGATTCCAAAATGACCGTAAATGCTGAGGTAAAAGGATCATATGTATTTTCAAAATGCAGGTTAAAATCACCCAATATTAACACTTTGTCATGACTTACAGCTAAATGAGAAAGAAAATCTGCAAATTCATGAATAAAGCCAGCATATGGGCCAGGAGGACTATAGACAGTTACAAGTAAAATAGGCTGAGAGGAGGGGCGGTTTCTACCAACCACTGCTGGCTGAGTGTTCATAACTAACACTTCAAATGAATCAAATGCATACTCTAATTTTGGAATTGACTGATAGCTTACTGCTCAATGTCTTTATTTTCTCAGTTGCTGGCTAGTAAGAATTAAATCAAGAGAAATAATGAAAATAACGGTAGGTCTAGCAAGTGAACTGATGTGGTTTATTTACAGTTAGCAAAATAACGGTAACATCAACGTGTAGTTATATTCTGAACAATAACGTGGTACAAAATCACCTCTCATATTATAAATGTAGCGTATTAAAACTGCACGTGTCCATTCTAACTCCATGATGAAAGATAATTTGTATGCACCACCGCAGGATACTGGTTTTTATATCAAAACCTAATACCACAATGCAAAACATGTCTCATGAGGTGACAGTTTGTAAGCGGTGAAGCATGCAAATTCCTTGGCCTTCTATTGGCAGAAAACAGGGCTTTTTCTCATTTGCATGCATCACCGCAAACGACTGGTTTTGATATCGAAACCTATCACCACAATGCAATAGATTTGATATCAAAACCAATCACCGCAAAAGGTTTTGATATCAAACCCAACACAACGCAAAACATGTCTCATGAACGGATTGCATGCAATACATTTGATATCAAAACCTATCACCGCAACAGGTTTTGATATCAAACCCAACACAACGCAAAACATGTCTCATAAACGGATTGCATGCAACAGATTTGATATCAAAACCTATCACCGCAACGCAACAGGTTTTGATATCAAACCCAACACAACGCAAAACATGTCTCATGAACGGATTGCATGCAATACATTTGATATCAAAACCTATCACCGCAACGCAACAGGTTTTGATATCAAACCCAACACAACGCAAAACATGTCTCATAAACGGATTGCATGCAACAGATTTGATATCAAAACCTATCACCGCAACGCAACAGGTTTTGATATCAAACCCAACACAACGCAAAACATGTCTCACGAACGGATTGCATGCAATACATTTGATATCAAAACCTGTCACCACAACAGGTTTTGATATCAAACCCAACACAACGCAAAACATGTCTCTGATGGATTGCATGAGGTGACTAGTTTGTAAGCGGTGATGCATGCAAATTCCTTGGCCTTCTATTGGCAGAGAGCAGGGCCCTTCTCATTTGCATGTATCACCGCAAACAACAGGTTTTGATATTGAAACCTGTCATCACAAAACCAGTTGTTTGCGGTGATGGATGCAAATGATGTTTCATTCATTGCTGCTATTGGCTATCAATCGTCAGCCTTGTGAAGCAACGGATTCGTCTTCCGTGATACCCATGAGTTAAAATGGATGCGTGCATTTTTAATAGGCTACATTATTTTATGACAGGTGATTTTTTAAAACACATTAATGTTCAGAATATAACATTACACGTTGATGTCACTGTTATTTCGCTAACTGTAACTAAAGCCAGGGGGTATTTCCAGGGGGTTAACCGGGTTTTACTCAGTGAATTTATTGAGCTCACTCCTGTGTTGTCAAATACCCCCCAATTCAGTTAGCCAGCAAGGGATAATGGCAAACCATTTGCATTCTAATTCTTGCTCGAAAAAAAAAAACATGAAGCCAACAACGTTTGCTTACAAATTTCACCTAGTCAATTGCCTGGATTTCGTTCGCACCATTTGCTTTTTCGTGCACTAAATAATATGGCTAGCTATTGTTCCCTTTAATCCAGCAACAGCGTTTAATTATAGCCAGACTAGCACTTACAAAGGCTACATCGCATGCTACACACGAATGAATTAACTAGGTTAAGTAATAGGCCTATTGGGGCATTTTCATGCTTTCAACATTGGAGGGGAAACGTCCCCCATCCCCGCAAAGATTATTCCTTGATGCCATGAAGCGACGAAATTTTTTTTGGCGTAAACTACTGTAATGTATAGCCTTCTTGTAAAAATAAAGAAATAAATAGCCTACATGCTAAATAAATGCTTCACCCAATGCTATCGCTGTAAAACAATGAGAAAAACATTGTTTGGGTAGTCTACTTAAGTCCAAGTATTCTATAATTCACAAATGATTAGGTTTGTGTCCTAAACTAATGAAGTATAGTTAAATTGTGGCCAAATTAGGCGATCAAGATAAGCATATTTTGGTAGTAGGCTATATTGACTGATGCAGACTTCCCCTGATAAAATATAGCTACTATAACTCGCTTAATTCTCGACTGATTTTCATAAAATTTTACTTGTTACAAATGTGAGAAATGTCTGCATACCACAGGTTACCTTTCCAAATTTCCCAGAACAGCTAGCCTACTTGTAAAAACCCATTTTAACTATTATAGCCTACAGGAGTTGTCAAAATGTAGGAGTCTTTTTTTATTTGTAAATTAATTTATACTTTCAGACAAATATGAATAGGCTACTATAATTGGGATATCAACGACAACCACTAGGGGGCAGCCGTGGATAGGGTAAGCGTAATAAAAAGGTGTAATCATGAACGCAAACCCAGAGCTTTCCTTATTCCAGGACATCGCTTTCTGCAGAAATATAGCCATTTGGTCTTCCATACCCAAGTCGTGGGGTTTCGTCAGAGGAGAGGGAGAGATGTGAGAGTGCGTTTGAGATTTTGTAGAGAGATATTGTTCATAAAGGAAGGTTCACGTATGACGTCCTTTGTATGGGATTATTTCCAACAAGAGACCTCATAAAAAAGCATGGTGCATGATCTGCGACCGGCACCTGTCCTATTAAAATGCTTCCTCACTTGCGGTCAACGCATCCCAATATTGCATCATTACCATGGAATCCTGCTGTGACTCAAGCTGGACCATCTAAGGTAGCCTACAGGCCTAATAGAGCACCAAAAATGTACCTCAATGTTTTAAAACATAAGATAAACAAGTTATTGAAGTTCGTGAAGTTAATTAATTTCCCCACATACATGAGCATAATGTTATTTATTAACTGTGTTAACTGTGCACTTCAAGAAATAGTTTTTTATATCAAAATCACCACAACGCAATAGATTTGATATCAAATCCTATCACCGCAAGTAACTAGTTTTGATATTAAAACCTATCACCACATCGCAAAACATGTCTCAAACGGATTGCATGAGGTGACTAGATTGTAAGCGGTGATGCATGCAAATTCCTTGGCCTGCTATTGGCAGAGAGCAGGGCTCTTCTCATTTGCATGCATCACCGCAAACAACAGGTTTTGATATCAAAACCTATCACCACAAAACCAGTTGTTTGCGGTTATGCATGCAAATTAGGTTTCATTTATTGCTGCTATTGGCTATCAATCGTCAGCCTTGTGAAGCAACGGAGAGAGCGGGTACAATCCTTCTGTGTGAGGTGTGAGCTCGCAGACCTTACAGTTCCCAGCATGCACCGCACCTCACAGTTCACTGGCAGCTCACAGCTCGCAGTGGCAGGTAGCTGTGGCAGCTCACACAGTTCACTGGCAGCTCCCACCTCGCATCGCAGTGTTTGTATCTTTTTAGGTAGTACCTTTCGTTCTAAGAGTGTTGAAATATGCAAAGGTTAAAGCTGGAGTAGGCACGTTTTATTGTAACGTTTTTTTTAACGTTACAATTTATTTTATCTTTATATTTTTTCTCAAGAGACCATTCTAAAACGTGCATTTGGCATATTTACTCGTCCTCTGGATGTTTAAAAGATTAGCCTATTTATGTAATTAAAGTGTTTACGTTGTAGTAGGCTATCAGTATTTTTTTTATTTAAAAGACGATTACATTGAATACAAAAACGGCATTTACATTTGCTCAGTGTGCAAGGGTATGACAACAAAGGATAGACTACAGTAATATAAATTAATAATATAAACTAAAATACAGCAATAAGGATAATTCAACAACAGTATTCATGTAGCCGGGTGGTAAATATAATATATTCCCCACAAGAAAAGCTACAATGGAACAATCTTTTTTGTTCAGAAAAAGGGTTAAAACTAATCTACCTGACTAAAATTTATGTTCATTTATCCACGTATTTATTTTGAAAGCTATGTACAAAGTAATGCAGGAGATGTAATGGAGGAAGCCAATCAGTTACAATGTTTGCCCACCAGGTGGCGCTTTTTGGAAAAGGTTAGATTTGCGATTGAAAAATAATTGTCAACCTCGTTGTGCGAGTGGACTGCAATTGTGTGGACTTGAAACTGTAAACCCACTGCCGTATTTTGTAGGGTATTTTTGTCGCCTAAAATGGTTGGCTTATGTTTTGCAGTGCATTTTCTAGCGTAGCTTCTGCGGTAATGTATCTGTAAGCATACCTTGGCAAATTTAATTTTGTTTTATAAACTGAAGCTATACTTAATAGCCAATTTTGATAGTCTACAAATTATCTGTGCTAAAGCATCAGCGCAGCGTTACACAAATAAAAAAATGAATAGGCTAAGTGTGTCCTGTGTAGTACATAATTCCACAGGCTATATATATAATATGTGGTACGTTGTTCAATAAATATTTTCAGTACAATTTTTTGTTCAATAAATATTTTCTGATACACATTAACTAGTGAGAAGTGTGTTATTGTAAGCTACTAATTTAATTGATAAATTGCATACATTTTATTTAATTGTTCAATCTGAATATTACTGAATGGTGTGAAGTGTAGCCTATAGCTAGCCTACTGTAAAAATCAAGAGCCCTCTTTCGTCCTGTCAACTTGTTTATTCCCTTCAGCTTAAGGTGTCATGATAATCATTGGATATGAAACTCAACATTTTTCAAAATTTTCGGGAATTGTCAGAGTTGAGTCAACGTTCATTGAATTTGTAGGACTAAAAGTTATGTGGTAAATTAGCACCGCCCACCTTCCCAGAGTTCTGCGCGGCGCAGCGAGAGTAAGATTGAAATTGCAATATAAATGTTGAATTACAACTTCATTCTTTTCGACTGAACATATGATGATAATTTTTGGATATAAAACTCAACATTTTTCTAAATTTTCGAGAATTGTCAGAGTTGAGTCAATGTTCATTCAATTTGTAGGCCTAAATTATGTGGTAAATTAGAGCCGCTCACCTTCCCAGAGTTCTGCGCGGCGCAGCAATAGTAGGCTAAGATTGAAATTCCGAAATAAATATTGGAATTACACGTGGGGCTACTAACAGTTTAAGTGTTACAGTAGGCTAGTACATTTTGTTTATAAATATCCATCATGTAGATAGTTATTGAACTAAGTGTGCATTAGCACCATGGAGGATTGTGTGTGGAAATGACCCCCCTTGCATAGTTGTATTGACCTATAGTTCTCCCAATGCAGAAAAAGCACGATTTTTTTTTTAAGTAAAAATATTTCAGCGAATGACACAGGTGCGTTCCATTACTCGAAAAATTTGTCCTCTTTTCCTCCACTCCAAACGTGATGTGGTTTATGTAAATTTGTCTGAAACACAAAGAAAATGTTTTTTATTGTTTAAGTTTTTTGGAATATCCAATAAAATATATTTTTTTCTAGACTATGAGGCGAGGAACATCATAGTCAAGCAAAAAACAACAATAGACATGGTCACTCTTCGGAGGAGAATCCAAAGCCTCCTTCAGGACGGTGTTATGGTGGACTAAGCCTGGCAAAAGAGACATGGGGGGGGGGGGGGGGGGCGGTGGACGAGGACCACTGGAAAAAACTGAACATATAGTCCACCCCCGTAAAGACACACACAATCCACATTTTATCGCTTTCTGTGTGGCTTCAGGGACAATGCTACCTAGGCTACCGTGCCGCACTTCCTGAGGAACCAGGAGTTTGTGGAGTATGACGTGTCGCTCGTAGGCATGGACATTGAATAAATGACAATGTATTGTATTTAAATCTGAATTCAATAGTGTTTACTGTACTGTTACACTTTATTATAATCATAATTAGTATAGCTTGATGTTGGGACAGTGGGCATTTTTTTATAAACAATAAAAGCACACCAATAAAATCAATAAAAGCACAAATATAGGACAGTGAATTATTATTATATTTTGTTGTTTTTTTAATAACCATGTTCTGCACTTTGTATTGTATAGGCTACGCTTAATTATTGTGGCTGTAGGCCTACGAGAGCCGTTATAATACAGACAAACAACCAAAAATGCAACGCAAACGTTATAAAATCAGTAAACATTAAAACAAGCTTAATGACCGGTAAAAATGACAGTGACATCTTTTTTTTCAACTCCATCCTTCACGTTGACAGATTATGATTTACTCTAGCAAACCACTGGTCCACAAAATGGTCAAGCAACAAATGAAAGTAGGCTAACCCCTGCCAAAATAAATATTTACATTATTTAAAAATATTTGCAATTGTGATTCATTAATTCTGAAAAAGAGCATGCGGTGTGAGGAATGTCAGAAAGACAAAGAAAAACAGGATAAATCGTTAATAACTGGTATAATTGCTAGAAGCTTGTGTGCGAGCTGTGAGGTGGCAGCTGTGAGCTGCCAGCGAGCTGTGAGGTGCGAGGTGGGAGCTGCCAGTGAACTGTGTGAGCTGCCACTGCAAGCTGTGAGCTGCCAGTGAACTGTGTGAGCTGCCACAGCGACCTGCCACTGCGAGCTGTGAGCTGCCAGTGAAACTGTGAGGTGCGGTGCAGGCGAGGTGCACAGCTCTGCGAGCTCATACCTCGCACAGAAGGATTGTCCTCTGACTGGCAACGGATTTGTCTGACTGTCATCTTCCGTGTTACCCATGAGTTAAAATGGATACGTGCAGTTTTAATACGCTGCATTTATTTTAGGACAGGTGATTTTGTAACACGTTAATGTTCAATGTTCAGAATGTAACTATGTTGATGTTACCGTTATTTGGATAACTATAAATAAACCACATCAGTTCACCAGCTAGACCTACCGTTAAGCTATTTTCATTCTTATTCTTGATTTAACTCTTTTAAGCCAGCAACTGAAAAAATAAAGAAATTGAGCAAGCTATTTAGTTCAACCCATTTCCGATCTCACTAGTTAGGCTACCAGAAAAAGACATGTGAGACAAATAACCTAACCATAATTGTGAAAATAATTTAAACAAATTCGAGCAGCAGTTGTAGCCGAAACGGACCAGTGTCCACGGACCACTCCGAGTGGTGGTCCGTGAGTGGTCCATGGACAGACCTACTGGTCCGTGGACCAGTAATACATTTTATATAGCGCTTTTCATTTTACAGAGAAAAGTGCTTTACGATGGCAAATAGGCTACAACAAACAGAGAAACAGACAGAGCATCAAAGTGCTACAATTTTTTTTTAATTAAATCAAATGATAATAAAAAATAAAGCCTACAGCAATTATTAACAGACAGCAACACTGGGACGCAGATAGAGAAGGGGTTTCAACCGAGTTGACACTGGTCCATGTACAGACGTTTTAGTTCTAGCATCTTACTATAGCAAATGACTGATGAATAGCCTACAGCAATAAATGCATAAACAAATAAAGTAAAACAAAAATAAGGAAATATGTATAATTACGTGTGAAAGTAATAAATAGGGTAATAGGCAACCTACGGATTCATCCGTTTACCGTCTGAAGTGAACATTCGTCCGTCACTTGCGGTCTGCAAATTTTACAGCAGGCTAGGCCTACTCTAAGAGCACTGGCGTGCTGCAAATATGGCCATAAATAACAGATTAGTCTACTTGAATAATAGCCAATGCTGTGTTTCATGTGTGAATGTTCAGACATTTAATTATACAACTACGCTCAGACACATAGACTACTGTAGTGATCCTGGGTTAGGCAACGTATTACGGATGCCGTGAGACTTTTTAAATTAGTTCTATAGTTTTCTGTAGCCTAGTTAGCAACAGTAACAGAACCATGCAGTCGTGGAATACATAGAGGAAAACGGGGGGTGGGGGCGGGGAGTTTTGTTCAGTTATGGAATAACAGGTGAAATCAGCTGGGTTTTAATAAGCTGAGAGAATGGAAACCTTGTCACTGTCATTTAAAAAATATGAAAGACGAAGAA
This sequence comes from Synaphobranchus kaupii, assembly GCA_029718625.1. Classification (NCBI taxonomy): domain Eukaryota; kingdom Metazoa; phylum Chordata; class Actinopteri; order Anguilliformes; family Synaphobranchidae; genus Synaphobranchus; species Synaphobranchus kaupii. The sequence goes on along the minus strand of CM056398.1, from coordinate 9,288,871 downwards.
TACGGTTCAAATTCAGTTAACATGGTGACATTTATCTCCGTTTTTTAACCGTATGCTATTGAAAAAAACCTTATGCACAGCGAATCCGCTGTAGCATAGGCTATTTGAAAAACAATAAATGCAATATTCACTGGACAAGGTTTTGAACTTTTTTCAGTCAAAACCATTCTATTTACTTACAGAGAAAAGTCATAGGTTAGGCCGAGAGAGCTGTATTGTAATGACATCTGAAGCGGATTTTCAGAACTCAAATGTCCGTCTATTGCAGTGCGCGAGTTTTCCATCATTGACAATTCACGCATTAGGCTTGATATGTTATCAGCAAATGGAAAGCCATTATTAATGGATAGCCATTGTCCCGTAACAGAAGATTGTCCCCCCCCAGAGGATTACAGGAATTATTGGCAAATATAGGCTAGTCTATACATGTAACCTTACACGTAGCCTACCATCGCACATCGCCTGGATGTTGATAGAGTGGGCTGAAAGCAATTTAATGCGGCATTTCCTTTCGCTGAGGGACAGGTACTGTGGTATTTGACCTATGGACCCTTTTATTATTGTGCACTTTTTGATATAGCCTACACAATAATATTTCACATTGTAATCTTGCTTATGCTTGTGCGTGCCCCTGTGTGTAACAGAAAGGAGGGTGTACGCACGTTGTGAACACGCCTATGTAGGCGTACTTATATGCGCCGTTAAAATAACATGTAAACAACTGCAACATAGACTTTAGAACAGGTTTGTGGTGGTTTTAGCGCAAGCACTTTCTGCTGGCTCAAGAGAGCAATACGCCAAAAATGATCCTGGCCATTCCTCATCTTAAGAGCAACACGCCCAGTTCACTTGTAATCGGCGCAAGAATACATGGTATTTAAACGACGTGAGAGCTAGGCGTTATAATGAGCCCAGCGCCGGGTGTAAGATAGGGCCCATGGTATTTAAACGACGTGAGCGCAAGGCGTTATAATGAATCCTGCGCCAGGTGTAAGACAGCAAAGACACTTGCGTTTGGGTTAGCGCCGCTTAGCGCCGGGTGTAAGATAGGGCCCGAAGTCTGTCCACGGACCACTTGTGGACCACTAGGTCTGCTCCCTAGCGCCCCATAGTAACTGCTATACAGCATACTAAATGTCTGAACATTAACCGCAAAACCACAGCATTGGTTATTAAAATAATCAGTTATTTATTGCCACATTTACAGCACACTAGTGCTCTTGATAGCCTAACATTTGCAGGACCGCAATTGACTTTAGAAGGACGACTGTTCACTTCAGACGGTAAAACAGATCAATCCATATATTAGCCTATTTATTTATGTGACATGTCAGCCTATTCCTTATTTTTGCTTATAACCGCAATTGAATTTAGACGGACGACTGTTCACTTCAGACGGTAAATGGATAAATCCGTAGGTTAATAGCCTATTTATTTATTTCACATGTAGTGATACACATTTCCTTATTTTTTCCTTTACTTGTTTATGCATTTATTGCTGTAGGCTATTCATTAGTCATTTGCTATAGCCCAGTAAGATGCTACATACTAAAACGTCTGTACTAGTGATGGGCAGAGCGAAGCTTTCTGAAACATTGCTACAGTTGAAGCGATTCCGTTGGTTAAAGTCTCTGTGTCATGAAGCATTTGACACCTGCCTCTCTAGTGACATCTCCTGGTATAAATTACTCTTCACAACGGCGATAAATTTAAATTAATGAAACATTCGTGACTCTTGTAAAATTCAGTATATTTTTAATATTAATGCTTTTGCCATGTATTCTCAAAACCCTGTCCAACTGAGTCTATATTCATTAAAAGTGTTGTACAAATTAAACATATTCTCGTGATGAGATGATGATAATTATCATTATAAAATTGAAATGAAAATGTAATTTCATGAACATAATGCCATCATATCGACCAATGCCATTCTATTTCCTCTTGCATGTCTGAAAAGGAGAGTAAATTTCAACAATAAATTCCAATTATTTGAAAAACAATTTTCGCCATTTAGGCTAATGGCATTTAAAGCGTATCAGCTTTCCCCCAGCTCATAGCATCGTGGAAAGGAAATGTAGTATATTAAATAGCACACAGATAGGCAGCAATATTTTTATTCACGTTATTGTTATTCTTATTAGTCATTCTATGGGAGTTATTTTCTTCATATGTTTTCAGGGCTTCCTGGCATAAGTGGATTGCTACCGTGATTTAACACAGTTAATAAATAACATTATGCTCATGTATGTGGGGAAATACATGAACTTCACGAACTTCAATAACTTGTTTACCTTACGTTTTTAAACATTGAGGTACATTTTTGGTGCTCTATTAGGCCATAGGCTACCGCTTATAGTCCAGCTTGAATCACAGCAGGATTCCATGGTAATGCTGCAATATCGGGATGCGTTGACCGCAAGTGAGGAAGCATTTTAATAGGACAGGTGCCGGTCGCAAATCATGCATCGTGCTTTTTGTGGGGTTTCTTGTTGGAAATAATCCCATACAAAAGACGTCATACGTGAACCTTCCTTTATGAACAATATCTCTCTACAAAATCTCAAATGCACTCTCAAATCTCTCCCTCTCCTCTGACGAAACCCCACGACTTGGGTATGGAAGATCAAATGGCTATATTTCTGCAGAAAGCGATGTCCTGGAATAAGGAAAACTCTGGGTTTGCGTTCATTATTACACCTTTTTATTACGCTTACCCTATCCATGGCTGCCCCCTAGTGGTTGTCGTTCATGTCCCAATTATAGTAGCCTATTCATATTTCTCTGAAAGTATGAATTCATTTACAAATAAAAAAAGACTCCTACATTTTGACAACTCCTGTAGGCAATAAATGGGTTTTTACAAATAGGCTAGCTGTACTGGTAAGTTTGGAAAGGTAACCTGTGTGATGCAGATTTTACGAAAATTTGTCGAAAATTAAGCGAGTTATACTAGCCATATTTTATCAGGGGAAGTCTGCATCAGTAAATATAGCCTACTACCAAAATATGCTTATCTTGGTCGCCTAATATGGCCACAATTTAAGTAGGCTTTATTAGTTTAGGACACAAACCTAATCGTTTGTGAATTATAGAATAGGCCTACTTGGACTTAAGTAGACTACCCAAGAATGTTTTTCTCATTGTTTTACAGCGATAGCATTGGGTGAAGCTTTTATTTAGCATGTAGGCTGTTTATTTTTACAAGAAGGCTATACATTACAGTAGTTTACGCCCAAATTATTTTCGTCGCTTCATGGCATCTAAGAGTAATCTTTGTGGGGATGGGGGACATTTCCCCTCCAATGTTGAAAGCATGAAAATGCCCCAATAGGCCTATTAATTAACCTAGCTAATTCATTCATGTGTAGCATGCGATGTAGCCTATGTAAGTAGGCTATTCTGGCTATAATTAAACGCTGTTGCTGGATTAAAGGGAACAATAGCTAGCCATATTATTTAGTGCACGAAAAAGCAAAACGAAATCCAGCCAATAGACTAGGTGAAATTTGTAAGCAAATGTTGTTGGCTTCATGTTTTTTTTTCCGAACAATAATAAGAATGCAAATGGTTTGACATTATCCCTTGCTGGCTAACTGAATTGGGGGGTATTTGACAACACAGGAGTGAGCTCAATAAATTCACTGAGTAAAACCCAGTTAACCCCCTGGAAATACCTCCTGGCTTTAGTTACAGTTAGCGAAATAACGGTGACATCAACGTGTAATGTTATATTCTGAACATTAATGTGTTTTAAAAAAATCACCTGTCATAAAATAATGTAGCCTATTAAAAATGCACGTATCCATTTTAACTCATGGGTATCACAGAATGTCATGGTTTTGACCCTGTTTGCCTATGCGGTCGTTCTCCTTGGTGGCCACGCGAGGGCGCTGCCCTTTTGGTAGATGCTTGCTCCGCCCTGCTGAGTTGTCGGAGCTTCGGTTAAGCGTTTACACCTGTTGCGTGGTCACTTGAGAGTTATATAAGCCTACTGTTTCCTTCGTTCGGGGCTTCGACATTAATTGTTAATTGTTCGTACTGTGGTGTTATTGTTGGCTGTGTGTTCTCGTACCATTTTGGCTACTCGCCTATTTTTAACGTCTCTGTTGAGGCAGGGCTTATTTCTTGCTGGCTTGGTAGTTGATTATCTCGTAGAAGTTTGGGACCGTAAATCTATGCTCTATTTTGCCTTTTTTAGTGCTTTTTCTCCGTGTATGGAGTTTTGGGCGATTCTGTTCGGAACAGTAGTTCTGTTCGCCTTTCGGCACGTCTTCCCATGGGGAGATCGGGCGTTACGCTTCTGCTAGGTTACTTAGCTTGTAGAAGTGTAGAGTAGCTGTTATTTGTTCCCCTTCGCCTGTTATTTGGTTTTCTTACTGAGAGACCTGGCGTTTTGCTTCTACTCAATTCCGTGTTACTGTGAGCCAGTAAGTAGCTTTGGTACGTAATTCCCTGTTTGGTCTCCTTCTCGTGGACTACGTTCCCCTTTGTTGTGAGTCAGGGTTTTTATTTATATTGAGAGGCTGTCTTGCTATTTTGCGTTGGTCTTTGTTGCAGCCATCCTATACTCCCTTTCTACCTGCGGGACGATTTTGTTTGGAACTGTTGTTCTGTTTTCGTTCTCCGGGTGTTAGCCTCCTAGTTATATGGAGCTTGGGCTATGTTGTGGACGTGTTTGTGTTTGACTGCGTATTTCTAATAATAGCCTCGGAACGTTAGCTCTCTGTTCCATTTCGCCTCGTTTCATTCATTAGTTACTTAGAGGCTAGGGCGTGTGTTTTTATTAAGTTTGCGTTAGTCTATTTGGATAGGAAAGTTATGGGACGACGGTGCTCGTCGGCTCACCTGTAAAATGTTTCTCCCTCCAGGGAGATCGGGTGTTTACCCCTTTTCTGCATTGGAATGCAAACCTATTAATATCGCCATGGAACGTTAAATCTTTGTTCCTGTTCGCCTCGTTACATTTCCCCTTATTGAGAGGCAGGGCTTGTATTTGTGTTTGTGCTTGTGTAAGTCAGTTAGCCGATAGTTTCGGTGCTGCTGTCCCTTCGTCTTTTGTGCTCTTTCTCCGTGTATGGAGATTTGGGCGATTCTGTTCAGAACTGTAGTTCTGCTCGCCCTTCGGTGCAATTCGTCTCTTAGGGAGACCGGGCGATGTTGTAGACATATTTGCGTTTGACTGCGAGCCTATTAATCTAACCACGGAACGTTATATCTGTTCCTTTCGCCTCCTCATACTATCGTATTATTTTTGCAGTGTTTGTTGACTGTTTTATGTTTGTCTTTACGCTACTCGCCCGTTCTTATTTTGTCTCGTTACCGAGACAGGGCGCGTATTATTTCTGGCTGTTCTGATCCCTGTCCTTACGCTCTACTTGGCGTTTGACAGTTAGCCGGTTAGTAGCGTCTGTAGTGGTGTTTGTTGTTCCTTGTCTTGTCTCCTCCCTTATCTGCGGGTATCCCGCCTTAGTGGCCTAAGGGCTTAATGAATCCCCTTGCTGCGTTTGGCTCCTCCTTCCTCACACGTCACGCCCCATTACACAGAAGACGAAATGTCAGACGAATCCGTTGCTTCACAAGGCTGACGATTGATAGCCAATAGCAGCAATAAATGAAACCTCATTTGCATCCATCACCGCAAACAACTGGTTTTGTGGTGATAGGTTTCGATATCAAAACCTGTTGTTTGCGGTGATACATGCAAATGAGAAGGGCCCTGCTCTCTGCCAATAGAAGGCCAAGGAATTTGCATGCATCACCGCTTACAAACTAGTCACCTCATGCAATCCATCAGAGATATGTTTTGCGTTGTGTTGGGTTTGATATCAAAACCTGTTGCGTTGCGGTGATAGCTTTTCATATCAAATCTATTGCATGCAATCCGTTTATGAGTCATGTTTTGCGTTGCGTTGGGTTTGATATCAAAACCTGTTGCGGTGATAGGTTTTGATATCAAATGTATTGCATGCAATCCATTTGAGACATGTTTTGCGTTGTGTTGGATTTGATATCAAAACCTGTTGCGGTGATAGGTTTTGATATCAAATGTATTGCATGCAATCCGTTTATGAGACATGTTTTGCATTGTGTTGGGTTTGATAACAAAACCTGTTGCGGTGATAGGTTTTGATATCAAATCTATTGCATGCAATACGTTTATGAGACATATTTTGCGTTGTGTTGGGTTTGATAACAAAACCTGTTGCTGTGATAGGTTTTGATATCAAATCTATTGTGTGTAATACATTTATGAGACATGTTTTGCGTTGTGTTGGGTTTGATATCAAAACCTGTTGCGTTGCGGTGATAGGTTTTGATATCAAATGTATTGCATGCAATACGTTTATGAGACATGTTTTGCGTTGTGTTGGGTTTGATAACAAAACCTGTTGCGTTGCGGTGATAGGTTTTGATATCAAATGTATTGCATGCAATCCGTTTATGAGACATGTTTTGCGTTGTGTTTGATATCAAAACCTGTTGCGGTGATAGGTTTGAATATCAAATATATTGCATGCAATCCGTTTATGAGACATGTTTTGCGTTGTGTTGGGTTTGATAACAAAACCTGTTGCGTTGCGGTGATAGGTTTTGATATCAAATGTATTGCATGCAATCCGTTTATGAGACATGTTTTGCATTGTGGTGATAGGTTTTGATATGAAAACTAGTTGTTTGCAGTGATGCATGCAAATGAGCAAAACCCTTAGAACTCACTGCTCTAGGCCAATAGAAGGCTAAGGAGTTTGCATGCATCACCTTTACTTGTCACCTCATGCCATCCCTTTATGAGACACGCTCTGCGTTGTGGTGATGCAAAACCAGTTGTTTGCCGTGATGCATACAAATGAGGTTTAATTCATTGCTGCTATTGGCTATCAATCGTCAGCCTTTTGAAGCACCGGATATGTCTTCCGTGATAGCCATAAATTGAAATGGATACGTGCATTTTTAATAGGCTACATTATTTTGACAGGTGATTTAAAAAAACAAAACATTAATGTTCAGAATATAACATTACACGTTGATGTCACCGTTATTTCGCTAACTGTAACTAAAGCCAGGGGGTATTTCAGAAAGCAGGATTAGGTTTAGGAAAAAATCTTTATTTCCCAAGTTACCTCTATGAGGGCCCCTTGGGAAAGAAAAGTTTGCACTGGCCATTCAGTGTACTGCAGCCTTTAAGTAGGAAGAATTTGGTTTGTGTTGATGTTTTACCAGCGTTTGTTTAATCCGCCTGGGAATATGGTGTTGAGTTTTCTAATCCAATGTCTTTCTGTCCTACGTCTGTCCTCCTGTGTCCAGTTAATGTTTGAATGGAGGCCCGATATTTCTACTGCTTCAAGTCCATGGTGTAGGAAATGAGCCACTATGTGTGTGTCTGTTTTCCTATGATTTCTTATGTTGTATATGTGTTGTGCCAATCTGGTCCTTGATTGTATTTCAGAAAGCAGGATTAGGCTACTGAGTGAGCTGGTTAACTGCATGAGTAGTCTAAAACCCGGAACCTTCCCAAATCTGGAACGACTGAAGTAAAAAAGGGCTGTTCCGGGTTCTACGAAGTGCATTTATTCAGCTCACTCCTGCGTTGTCAAATACCCCCAATTCAAGTAGCCAGAAAGGGATAATGTTAAACCATTTGCATTCTTTTTTTTTTTTCATAGACAGAAACTGGAAAGATAAAGAATTTGAGCAAGCTATTGGCTAGCTAGTTCAATGAAGCCTATTTCAGATCTCTCTTTTGAGTCGGGTGAAATTCGATTTGATGAAATCCTGAGTTCTTCCAAAATATTTTAAAATTATCTTACTAATCGAGTTAACCAGCTTCGTGGACCTATAACATATAGCCTGTGCCAATATCAAAGAAGACCATCGCAAATTAAGAGTTGCTTGGATAATTTACCCGCCATATGCCTAGGCTACTACAAAAAAAAAAAAAAAAAAAAACATGAAGCCATTCACGTTTGCTTCCAAACTTCACCTAGTAGGCTAAACTATAGCCTATAATACCTGGATTTCGTTCGGACATTTGCTTTTTCGTGCACTAAATAATTTGGCTAGCTATTGTTCCCTTTGATCCAGCAACAGCGTTAAATTATAGCCAGAAGCCTATAATAGGCTACATCGCATGCTGCACATGAATGAATTAACTAGGTTAATTAATAGACCCATTTTCAAGCTTTAAACATTGAAGGGGAAACGTCCCCCATCCCCACAAAGATTACTCCTAGATGTCATGAAGCGACGAAAAAAAATGTGTACTGTGTACTGTAAATTACCGTAATGTAGCCTTCTTGTAAAAATAAAGAAATAAATACATAGACTAAATAAATGCTTCACCCACTGCTATCGCTGTTAAACAATGAGGAAAACATTGTTTGGGTAGCCTAGGCTACTTAAGTCCATTCTATAATTCACAAACGATTATAGTTTGTGTCCTAAACTAATAAAGCCTAGTTAAATTGTGGAAATAATTAGGGTTAATATCATTAAGGGAGGGTTTCTTTTTTATTCAAATAAGCGATAGGCGCTGACATTTTTCGCTCCGTTGCGTATATGGATAGAATTTCTTCCAGTTCAGTAAACTAGTTCCCTTTTTCTTGATGGCAATCATAGGCTATACTGCCATCTACTGGGAAGTTGTGGTAATGCAGGAAATATTGTTCTCCTAATTTACATGTCTCAGCCTCCAGCCTCATTTGCATGCATCACCACATGTCAGTGTGCAATGTCCTGTAGTGAGTCTTCAATCTACATGTGTGTAACGCATAGAATATCACATTTGATAGCAGGCATGGGGTTCTCTGCAAAAGCAACTCTTGATATCAAGTTAGCAGGGCCATGCACAGACATTTTGGGGGGCAGGGGCTCAAGCAAAAAAAAAGGGCGCTCACCCCACTGACACGCACTATTCCCACCCCGATGTTGCCACACCGCCGCCATCCGTAATCACACACTATGTTCATAACATGGGACCTGTTTAAATTCTACTGAAACACATTATTCCATGAAGAAACCACAGATTTGATGTAGTAATGCAAGTCAGTCAATGTAAGTAATGCAGTCAGTCATGTGTTCAGTTGTTTAGACCAATTCAGTCACAGGGCTCTTTATCAGGTGACAATATATCTCTCTCCAAATCAGAATCATCTTTTCCTGTGCTTTCATCCGCCCTACTGCTACTAGCTGGCCTATGAAAGGAGGGAGCTGCTACTCTGGGCTGCCTGCTGTAGCTCCAGCTCTTTCTTTTTCTTAAGCCTTTCCTTTCTGTGCATTGAACTGTCTGCAACCAGCAGAGCAGATGATCAAAATTAATGACTGACATGTTTATCCCAAACACAAATTAAAAGTCTAGACCTGGACCAAAATGTCAGCATAGAGTTGATTCTAGATCAGCAGTCCTACTCTGACATGCTTGATACATAAGCCCCCTGAATTTGGGGTTTCAAAACTTCCTTCTGTTTTCATGTTCTGTATCATTTTGTTATACTGCATATATTTTTATAAATGAGACGGTACAACTATTGAACTACAGTTTGATTTTAGTAACATGTTTTTGAGCATCACACTGAGGAAAATAAACCACAGTATTATATTGTATTTAAAAACACGCACACGCACACACATTTATATATTTGTTACTTGTATCTATGCATATGGCTGAAAAACTGCTCCAGGGTCAGGGAGGTGAAAAGTATTTTGCCTAATGGGGATGACTAATCACTAAACTACCAAAACTATGCAAAACGTAACTACCTGCTTCAGAAATTAATTGCATATTTGTAAGTTGTCGTGCATGACGGAGATAACGTCGTTTTAATGATAATTATGGTGTATTCAAATGAACTCGGAAGTCCGAATATTTCCGACTTCCGAGAATAAAAAAACTATTTGAACGTGACAATAATGTCACGTTCAAATCGTTTTTTCTTCTCGTAAATCGTAAATATTCCGACTTCCGAGATCATTTGAATACACCATTAGACTAGCTTGCTTGCTCGCGAGTACCTACCGAGACTAGTAGCTAATGACGAAATTACAGCCAGAAGGTGGCAAGTCCTACTGACCTACTTCATAGTTTTTTAAGGGATATATAACATAAAAATTAAGTAAGTGTTGTTTAATCATGGTTCCATAATTAAAACAGTGCCTACTTGAGTGATATCATTCACCGTACCCGAACTGGGGCAGGGGATGCGGTGCTTTTCATGACAAGTTGTATTCAGAATGTCGGAAGATGCGACGTTGATGATTGCTTGAGACAAAACCATTTGGAAGGGGGGGTACTTTTTAAATTGATAAGGTGTATTTTTTCGTGGATACTACTATACATTTCCCTCTTTATATTTGATAGAATAAAATTCAATTAAATAAATAAAAAATAAAATACAATTAACACCAGCCAAAAAAAAGGGCACTTTTTGACTCTGAGGGCAAAAGGGCAGGGGCTCAAGCCCCCCTTGGGCCCTATCTGTGCACGTCCCTGCAAGTTAGCTACTTTTGATATCGAGCTTACAATGATGGATTGCATCCATCACTTGGTTGATAACAGCATTGTAGATGTTGATTGCATTACTGTTACAGTATGTCGCATCACATCCTCGACAGATATCATCCAGTTAAGCTTTCATTGATGTTGCATTGCAGCAAAATATTTGTGAACAATGCTTATATGGCTGATATCCGTAGAGAATGTGATGCAATCAGCCACAACAGTACTGCAATCAACAGATACAATGCTGTTTTCAACCACATATTACATACAACCAGTCATAAAACGGTCGATATCAAGGGTAGAAAACCTTGATATCAAGAGTAACTTTTGCTGATATCAAGCAACCACATAGTTGATATCAAAATGTAAGTTGTTGGCTTTTAGTGCAACACTTGTGCAAACAATTGATCTTGATATCAAAAGTCCCCACCCCTGACCACAGCACAAAACAGATGTATTGCATGTGGTGGTGCGTTTGTAAGAGGTGAAGCATGCTAATGAGGTTGCTTGTGGTGATGGATGCAAATTCATTGGGCTCCTATTGGTTGAGAGCAGAGACTTCAAAGGGACGTCCTCATTTGCATGTGTCTCCACTTACAACATACGTTGCATGCTATACCTTCCGTCTCCACTTACAACCTCACTTGTATGCTTCACCGCTTTCAAACGCAGATGTGTTGGTTTTTGATATCACGCTGTTTTGCGAACAACATGAGAAGCATCTGACAACGCGAAAAAATCGCGTTGAACAAACAACCTTCTTTTTGATATTGGGGAGGGAAAATATTGTTATCAAGAGGATAACTGTTGCCTTGTGAAGAGAAAGTGTTGCTTTGAGACAAAGCGATGTCGATAACGACGTGTGAAGCTGTGTTTTCAACCTGCAATGTCATGCAATCAACTGGTAATGCGATGTGACTAAACGTTAATGTGATGCAATCTGGTTGATATCTATTAAATGATAAAACGGCTTGGTTGTTTTGTTACTTGCAACCTAATTTACATGCTTCACCACTTTCAAACGCAGATGTGTTGGTTTTTGATATCACGCTGTTTTGCGAACAACATGACAATACAAAAATTTGCGTTGATCAAACTACTTTCTTTTTGATATCGGGGAGGGACAACATTGTTATCAGGAGGATAAGTGTTGCTTTGTGAAGAGAAAGTGTTGCTTTGAGACAAAGCGATGTCGATAACGACGTGTGAAGCTGTGTTTTCAACCTGCAATGTCATGCAATCAACCGGTAATGCGATGTGACTAAACGTTAACGTGATGCAATCGCCTTGATATCCATTAAATGATAAAACGGCTTGCCATACACGAGCATGTCTGTTTCGCCATCAAGCAATCCGCCAAGGTGGAAAAGCAGGCTTTTAAAGGGAATGGCATATGACATTTGGATTGGTTTATTGCATGTCACGCCCAAGACACACCTATAATTAATGAAGTGACTAGGTTCAGCCCATTTGCACCTTGCGCCGTGCATAGCATCCAAAAAACACCCCGTTAAAATAGCAAAAGTGGACTTGGACACGCCCAAAATGGACTTTACGCCATGCGCTTAAACCAAGCACCAAGATAGAGCCCTATGTGTCTGTGCATGAAAAGTCCATAAGTATAGTTATTTGGTAGGTACACACAACCCAGCTAGCCTACGGACCTGTGCCAATTCCGGCTAAGTGTCGGCTACGGCGATAGTTATTCGGACCGATTCCGACCTACCTTTGGCAGAGTCACCTGATTCTAAGATGCAGCCAGCTGTGGCTAGCCACACTCGGGCTGATTCTGGTTTGAGGCGTTTTGCCCAGATCTGGCAAACGTGAATCGGGCGATTCTGGTTACTGCTCGGCATGTTGTGGAAACTGGCAACGATTAATAGAACAATTTCCGATTAAACATTTGTCTATGTTTGATCCATCTTTCAATCAATCAGAAGGGAAGTGATCCTAGTTGTGCAACCTATTTTTATTGATTTATGTGCGTATTTATTTAGGAAAATCAAAGATTGCTTAACCTTTAAACGGCCAAACTTTTAAACAGTAAATTTCTGTGATTCAAATTTTAAAAAGATTGAAGATTGAATATGTGCGCTTCCGTTAAGGGGGTGAATTCATTTCAGCCCAGTGGTGCATCTGATGGATAATAATACCTTCACTTCATCAGTCCAGGCCAGATAATGAACGTTTCAGGTATTCACCCCTCATTTAAGTCCAATTCTCTTAACTTCTCAAAATAACACGGTCTTCCAGAGTCTGATGCAAACAGGATTTATTGTATATAATTCAAAGGAGAATACATGCAATAACCCAGGCTGATCTGCGCAGATAAAACATGTAAGCAAAAATCATTTCATTTTAAATGAGCCTATTAGAGGCAGCCTAATAGCTGCAGCCCGTAGGCCGCACTTCTCCCTGTCAGATTTTGTCTAAGTCTTTTCTCTGTCACTTGAGCGCTAGTGCATGAGAGTTAGAGTCCAGTCTGAGTATTCCAGTATGTGAGCTACCTAGGTGTCGCAGGTCAGTTGTTGAAGCAAAAGTATGAAAAAAGAAAGTGAAGATGAGAATACTGATGTGATTTTGACAACTACCTTTATATCATTCTGCTAGGTACACCCTTTGTGGGGCTTAGGGGCTTTCCACTCCCATAACCTGCCCCTAATTTTATTACTAGGTCAGCGAGTTTGCCACCATTGTTTACGATTTCCGAGCTAGTGTCTTATCAATTTCTGTTACCATCTTTCCAGGCCGGTTCGCACCCTCCTTTTTCCATCTAATTGGAAGGAAGATTAAGTGTTTGCCTCCTCCAATTCTCAGTATGTGTCCTTGGTTGCATCTGTCCTCCTAACAGCCCTCTCTTGTTATAACAGTCTTTCTTTGTTGTTCATTACTAATTATTTATTACACACTTTTATATTGATCATACTTCCACTACTTAGGTATATACTTATTGTGCATCTGTATACATATAACTTGATTTATATTTGATCATATGGCTTATAAACTGATTATGGCATACATTTTGATTATTCAATAACATGTTGGTCCGTTTGGTTTCTCTGGGGACTTTCTAAAACTCCCTTGCATTCCTGAGCCTTTTCTCTCTACTCCTGCAACAATGTTTCTAATGGCATTTCTCTCAGCTTGTTATTGCTGTCTGTTGCCTGAATGTTCCAAGGGCCTTTTTTATTCCCACATTTCCCCCTTTGTGACTTCATAGTCACACTCACAGGCAAGCTATCCCTCTATCTGTTGCTAAGTTCCGTCCGGTCGGATGACAAAATGTCACCCCCTGACCCCAGCGATCATCAAAATCGATGACTGTCGCTTGGAGGGAAACCTACCAGCAGAGTTTTGGCATCCTGGGGTAAACATCCTCTCCTTTTGGCTAGAGTAGGTAAAAACCTCACAATGTCACTTTCCCTCATCTCTACCTAATGGTCAGCTCAGAAATGCCATACCTGTATTCAGCTTGTTATATCAGTCTCCTTACGGTCCTTTAACCATTAAATCATGTGTAATTTAACATTTTATCAATCATCATTCATAACACAGTAACTAACAGTGATTTTACTGATATATAATCTTTTGTGAATACATTGTCCTAGTATTGATTCAGACCACCTTGATTCACCAAGAACTTCTATCAATTCAGCAGACTCCTAATTTGGCCTTTCTGCTGCTTTAATTTTGCCGCCTGTCAATTGGTTTGCTCTGTTGCCCTTTCCCAGTACTTGTGGGTAACTTACATGTGTGGCCTTTACTGTGCCTTTCCCCCTTCACTTGCGTGGTCCCCTCTCACGCTTTAGTCGTCGTTAGTCATGACGGCTTGACATGTTCTTGTCACCCACTTTTTCTCCAGTTATGGCAACAGGCAAAGCACGGCCATTTGTTCATAATGAGTTTCACTGAGGTCTGATTCGTACACTCATAGTTATACATATCACATAAACATATCTTATCAAATTATCAGCTTGTGACTTCTAAGATCAGCCATGGGTTTCAGTGCATAATCAAAAATGTTACAGCGTGAGTTACAATATTCTGAGCGGATTAACATAAACATTTTAACGAGTGATTACCCAGTTCTTCTTTCTTGGTCCCTTTGGTCTGTGTGATGACTATGTAACTGCTATAATCTGTATGTCTTTCTCTAAACTAACTGCCATCAGTAAGGGAGTGTATTACTCCTGTATGTGTAACTCATTCTTCATGTTACTGTGCAATCAGTGTATATGTACTTCAGCCCAGGTGTTTTACACACCGTAGAGGGCCATCACTGTGGAGAGGTTTCTAGCACTTCCGATGCACAGTGAATTGGCTCCGCCTTCTTTAAGCAACAAGTTTCTGTGCAGTCTCCCTCCAGGCCCCAAATGTGATCAGCGTAGGCGTTCCAGAACATGGGCGTAAATCCCCTGCCTACTGTGTGTTTCTGTTAGTTTGCATTCTCATGCTCATCAATGCCAGGGGTAATGCATTTACCCAATTGATTCTACTGTCAGCAGCTATTTTTGCCAGTTTTGCTTTCAAAGTGCTATTTGCCCTTTCCACCATTCCTTGCGACTGTGGGTGATACACACACCCAAACCTTTGTTTTATGCCTAACATTCCTGCGGCAACTCGAATGACTTCTGCTACAAAATGTTGACCATTGTCTGAGCTCATTTTATCTGGGATTCCGAATCTTGGAAACACTTCTCGACACAAAAATTTTGCCACTGATTTCGCGTCTGGGCTCGTTGTGGGTGTGGCTTCTACCCATCTACTGAACCTGTCTACCATTACTAGTATGTACCTGTGGGTTTGGATTCTCTCAATCATGTCCACATAATCTATCATTATGTGTCTGAATGGTCCATCAGGGGCTGGAATGTGCCCTATTGGCGCTGAAAAGGCTTTTCTGTTGTTGTATTATGCATTTACATCACAGTCTTTTAATGCGCGGTCCACCATGCATGCCAAATACGGTGACCACCATGCATTTTGAATGCGCCTTATGACTTCCCCCCTTGCGCAATGGTCTTGACCATGCGCATCACTAATTAGGGTGTGTACCAATGCCGTGGGTGCTACAAAATGTCCTTTTGGCCCTCTCCACAAGTCCTTGTGGACGCCATCTAGCGTTTTCACCGCGCCTCGTTGGACCCATAAGCTGTGTTCATACGCTCCCGCTTTCTCTTGTGCTGTGATAAGGGAGAGCAAATCTGCTGTTGGGCTAGGGCTTTCCTCTGCTAGTATTACGGGCCCTATGAAAGTTGTCCCTAATGCGGCCTGTCTTGCCGTTTCATCTGCTAAATTGTTGCCTTGTGCAACCAAAGTGTTAGTTTTCTGGTGGGCGGGGCATTTAATGATTGCTAACGCTTTTGGCAGTTTCATGGCCTCTAGTAAGTCTGAAATGGCCTATGGGATGGCGCTATTAGCCTTTTGTCACCACTCAGTTGTCTACCCAAGTATTCAACTGTTTGCTGACAAAATTGTAGCTTGTCTTTGCTTACCTTGTGGCCTCCTGTTGCTAGGGCGGTCAGGACAGCAAGTGAGTCTTTCTCGCACTGCTCCTTTGTGGGACTACAAATTAACAAATCATCCACATATTGGATCACAGTACTGGGTAAATCTAAGTGCTGCAAATCCTGTAACAGGACTCTGTTAAACACTGAGGGGCTTTCACAATACCCTTGTGGTAATCTGGTGTACGTATACTGTTGGCCCTGATACGTATACGCAAACAAATACACTTGACTCTGGTTCTACCGGAACGCTGAAAAACGCAGAACACAGGTCAATGACCGTGTACCACTCTGTGTCTGGTGGTATGTTGGAGAGTAGCGTGTGTGGGTCTGGGACTACAAGTGCTTCAGCATTAACTATTGAATTGATTGCTCTTAAATCATGTACTAACCTGTAATCATCTGAGTGTGGCTTTTTGATTGGGAAAATTGACGTATTGCAAGGGCTCTGAGTTTTCACTAACACCCCTGCTTTCATCAGCCCGTCAATTGTGGGCTTGATACCTGCTATCGCCTGCTGTTTACGCATTTAACACTTCCTTAATTGCTTCTGATGGCCATAAGCGTTTTAATATTAGTACCACTGCATCTCTGAGAATTCTGCTTCAACCTGCCTTAGATTTATCCACTTGGCAAGTTACCAAAGTTTTAAGTCAATCAAATCAGCGTTTTGTAGCTCCTCCTCTCCTTGGGCGTTTTTGTATGCTCTCTCTCCAGAAGTGTGTTCGGACTTCGTATCCCTGCAGTTTCTACATCTGTCTCCCCCATCAATTGGTTGATGCGGCTCACGTACCTTGGCGTCTGTTATCCTGATACGTCACAGGTACCTATAATAGAGGAACGCTGAAAATGTGAGTTAGACCGAATTAGTATTTTTCATAGGCCATATTGTGAACATATTGTAAACATAAAATAAAATGAATAACACGGGACCTTAAGTCAGTTATTAGACCTGTTCACAAAATCAGTAGAACCTCTTTGATTTCCGCTCTTTTCGGTCATAATGCTCACTCAAAACCTCTCGTGTGCATATAAATGAACACTTTGTGAACATAAAATAAATGAATAACACGGCAACTTAAGTCAGTTGCTAGACCTGTTCACAAAATCAGTAGAACCTCTCTGATTTCCGCTCTTTTTGGTCATGCTGCTCACTCAACCTCTCGTGTGCATATAGAATACCTATATACATATAAATATAATAAACAGAAAACGAAACTTAAACCCTCATCTCAAACATCTCTCATTCCCTCATTGCAGTGCCCGACACACACACACCTCCCCGTTTAATACCTTATTTATACTGCCTCATCTGCTCCCACAATCCTGTGTAGGTTGGCATCACGTATAGCTTCCCATTGTTCCCTACTTGTATTAAACGTACAATGAGGTGTTAGTCTCTCTGTTTTAAACACCCATTCCTCTTCATAAAGCTCCCCTACAACACTCACCAAAACTACCGTCCGCTTTCTCAGTTAACCACTTGAAACCGCTGTATCTGCATAATTTTTCCGATTTCTTTCTCCGTATTTTACAGTAATAGGTTATGGTTTATTGATACAAATTTATAAAACGTAAGAAATACACGCGCTTTGTACACAATATCACTACAACTTATACACTTTTACAGCAATTCTGTCTAGGATTCGCTTAATCGTAAGCTTCCCGAATTTTATAACACAAATAAATGATTACACCTTATTTATAAAAGCTTCATACATTTTATTAACACTGTTCCGGAACCCGTAATTAAATACACATAAGCACTAAAGCACTACTACTTTAAATTCCACCGTCAGCTGTTATCCACTTAATAGCTGCTATCCATGTCACTATAAACACTATGATCCAGAGAGCTAAAAATAACTGAACACCGTTACACAGGTGTCGTCTAATTGTGTCTGCTTCTAATCCCTCCTCTCTGGGCATTGACTGTTCTTGTACAGTAGGACGACCAATAATACGCTCAATAAAATGCATTTACAAGTGTACTCTCCGTTTTCTTTATGATTATCCTGCACACAATGTATTCAACTGGGTCTACACATTTGGACTTTTTACATAACCTGTTCCGTTTTGTGGATGTAATACAATACTTCCCTCAAAAACCGCATCATCTCTGATGCTATGTTACCACGTTCTGTTAGTTTTCTTTTACTCTAGTACATCCTGGTCCACAATCTCAAAAGCATTAAAAATTATAATGTGTTCCATACACTAATGTCTAGGTGGGGAACCAAATTTCCACACAAAAATATCGCTCTGTAGGCCCACTTTGTTCCAGCATTACATCTTTTTCAAACAGCCTTGTTGAATCACTTTCTAGCTTGTCAACTTTCTAGGTTGTCACTCAATCACCCTACGTCACTATCCCCGCCTACTCTCTATTGCAGGCGGAGTAACATGAGCTTCTTGGCCCTAGGACTATTCGGAAATAACTCCCGCAACACGGGCCTTCTCTCTCACTTCTACCCACTCATGAGGAAATTTGCAAGAAACCTGTCACTCTGTGTGGCTCTATATACTGTAAGAAAAAACCATGTTGGCGTCCATAACCTAAATTAAGGGAATGTTTCTCAATTACTCTTACATCTAGATAATGCTTTAAAACATGAAACATCCTCTGTGCTTATTTTCTTAAGCCATAACAGTGCATTCTTTTACTTTTCGCTTGCGCAGTGATTTTCATTTATGACTCTCATACTTTGTCGCGTGCGCTTCATTCACTTCACACACGCGTGGATCCATGCCACACATACTTTTTCATTCATGTGTCGACACGTTCATTCATCCCTGGCCAGTGGTAGTTTTTTCCTAATTTGTCTGCTAACCCACGCCGTCTTGGCATGGATTTCTCAAACAGACTGACTACCTTTCCACTCTCCTTCCCTCCAATCTGCCCTTTCAACTCTTTGCTGTCTCACCTCTGTGACACAGACAAAGAGTCTACCGCAGCTTACCCTCTTTTCTCTTGCTAGTTCAGCACGTTTTCCTGGTACACCGTCGTGCTTCAGGTAAACGTCTTAATAGCACGCCCCTTCGTCAATTGTTCCGTGTTAAAACTCGATACAGCTCGCACCTAGCGTCACTGGAGGATTACTTAGCACGGAACCTCTTTCGCTTTGTTCTGCTGCACCTCCCCCCAAGGTGAGGCGTTGAACACAGAACCTTTCAACAAAATGCCCTCCAGCCGGTTTTAGATACCGTTTATCACTCTCACCCAGTGTATAGCGACATATCACCCGTTAGTTTATTTCTCCGACACTACTTAAACTCTTCTCTTACAATTCACACTCTCACTCATACCCACACTGTTAACCCTTGCTGTATTTTTTACAGTTAAATACCACAAAATGCCCAATAAACCTACCATAAAACATCTTTACGGTTAGTTACTGTAAGTTGCAAAGCATTATGGGTAAAGTGCACCCATTTACAGTAACTTACTGTATTATTTGAAATTGCGGTAATTTACTGTTAACACATTAGCAGTAGTGATACTGTAGTGAAGCCAAACCAGCAATATATTCCAGCGGTTCAAGGTAAGTAAGGAATTTGTTATTCTAATTATTTTACTTCAGTGTGAGTTATTCATTGTTGATTATAATGTTTTTTCCTGTCTACTAAACTGACTGTTTTCAACTGCTCCATTCGAGTGGAAAAAAACAACTGAACACAGGCACCACAGGGTCAGAGAGCTGTTGAGGAACAAGGAAAGTTTCCTGTTGTTCGCTAAACTGTACCTGTAACTGTACCTTCAGAGTAAAATGTGTCTTCCGTTGACGTGCTGCTTGGCTTTTATTCTGAAGTGACCACAGGAAGCGACGCATGAGCGATAGTCACTGGCAGTAGCTTAATGTTTTATTTGGTTAACGTCAAGCAGCCGTTAGCAAGCTACACGGACTAACTGTTAGTTGTCTTCCCCGCTTTTTATTGTTGCTGAAAGACACTCAGGCGAAGGACTGTCCACGTTTGTTGCAGTTTTTGTGCACTTCAACAGGTAAGCAGCCATTCCGTGTTGCTTTGACACCCGGTCGACATACTGTTAAAAGGGGGAAAGAGGACATGTCGTTTTGTTTTCTTCACATCCTATTTAACATTAACGTTAATTGATTTAACATTAGCTTTGCTATGTTGTAAAGGAATGTTAGGCTTGGTTTTAAGTGGAAAATGTAAAAGGTCAGTGAGTTCTTTTTTTCCCGACGTGTCCTAACGTTACCTTAAGTGTTTCAATTTTAAATTTCCCTCTAAGTGCCAGTGCAGTTCTGTCGTACTCGCTGCTAACACAGCTTCGAGTTTTCATAAGACAAGACAACTGGTAAAAAATACATAACCGTTATATTCAAAACTATCTGAAGCCAAAAATTAGAGTCTGTACATTTAGAGATGCAGCTAATATAATATATAGCTTTGAGCTTGCAACTGTGGTGTATTATTTAATATAACGGTTAACGATACTTTAAAAACTATATCTGACAGTGTATAGGGGTCTTTAAATGTGGTAAAATGTGGAAAACATGAAAGGCTTTGCTGGTGTTATTTTTTGAGTTGCTTCAGCATTAACGTTAGCTAACCATTAGTTCTAACTGTTAGTTGTAGCCGTTAGTTGTAACTGTAACTGTTACTTTTAGCTTGACGTTTGGCGCCGAATTTGCCTCTGGTGGTTAATGTTTACTAACATTACCAACTGTGCCTTTATAGCTTTGAGCTTGCGACTGTGGTGTATTATTTAATATAACGGTTAACGTTACTTTAAAAACTATATCTGACAGTGTATAGGGGTCTTTAAATGTGGTAAAATGTGGAAAACATGAAAGGCTTTGCTGGTGTTATTTTTTGAGTTGCTTCAGCATTAACGTTAGTTCTAACCGTTAGTTGTAGCCGTTAGTTCTAACCGTTAGTTGTAACCGTTAGTTGTAGCCGTTAGTTCTAACCGTTAGTTGTAGCCGTTAGTTCTAACCGTTAGTTGTAGCCGTTAGTTCTAACCGTTAGTTGTAGCCGTTAGTTCTAACCGTTAGTTCTAACCGTTAGTTGTAGCCGTTAGTTCTAACCGTTAGTTGTAACCGTTAGTTCTAACCGTTAGTTCTAACCGTTAGTTGTAGCCGTTAGTTGTAACCGTTAGTTCTAACCGTTAGTTGTAACCGTTAGTTCTAACCGATAGTTGTAGCCGTTAGTTGTAGCCGTTAGTTGTAACCGTTAGTTGTAACCGTTAGTTCTAACCGTTAGTTGTAGGCGTTAGTTGTAACCGTTAGTTCTAACCGTTAGTTGTAACCGTTAGTTCTAACCGTTAGTTCTAACCGTTAGTTGTAGCCGTTAGTTCTAACCGTTAGTTGTAACTGTTACTTTTAGCTTGACGTTTGGCGCCGAATTTGCCTCTGGTGGGTTTGGGGATAGGAACATTTTGTTAAAAGTGTAGTGTTTGATTGTCATCAGAATCTGTTATTTTAGGGTAGTTTTTCTGATTTCTATTTTTCAAAATACAATTTAACCTGTGCAGATCCCTGATTAAATAACGTTAATTTTATTTATAACAGACTTTTTTTGTTACATATAAGAACTGTTCACATGTTTAAGCCATGCTCTTGCAAATTAAAAGTTAAGACAAGTACTGACACATGCAACTATGTACAGGTGTAAATTTTGCTGCATTTGTACTTCAGAATTTAGACAATTTTGTAGTCATGTGAAGAAACATCAACACACAGCTAATTATCGGTTTGCATGTGGAATAGAGCAATGTCCTGCTTCTTTTAGAACATTTTCTGCATTCAGGTCCCACATGCACAGGAACCACCGTTATTGTAGGCCTCACACTAAACACACTCAGTTCAAAGGTAATGTTGATCTTGCTTGTGGGGTTGAAGCATGTTCCTATGTGGCAGAAAATCTTTCAACATTATGCACTCACCTGAGATTTCATATTAAAGATGGCAAGAAAGTTGTCTGTCCCTATGATGACTGCCACAAATATTTCAGAGTGCGATCATCCTTTGCCACACATATATCCAGGAAACACAAGCAGGCAGCAACAGTTCAGGTGTCAACTCAACCAGAGAATATAGGCTGTACTCTGCCCCCTGGGGAGAATCTAACTCCGACTCCATGTGATCATGTAGAGGAGGAATGTGGTGATCAAGAGTCATTTTTACATAGCTTGGCTCTTTTTTACCTAAAAATGCAAGCTAAAATGCTGTTGCCAGCTAGTACCATACAGTTCATTATTGATGGATTTCAGCATGTTCATAGCTCTAGTATGTCTGACTTTTTGGAAAAGTTGAAAGGAAAGCTTTCTGAGCTAAACATACCACAAACTGAGATAGAGAGTATCATTCACGATCTCTCTAAAGAGGATCCTCTCATTGTATACAATGAAGGAATATTGAGATCTGACAAAACAAGGAAAACATTTTACAAGCAGTATTTTGACTACATTGAGCCCACTCAGATTTATCTGGGAACTGATGCTGCTGGAAAGGAACGCTTTTGTCAGTACATTTCCATCAAAGAGACATTGAAATCCCTCCTTAGACAGTCCAGTGTTAGAGAGCAGTATCACCAATCTAAAAATCATACCTCTACTAACATGGTTGCAGAGGATGTGGCAGATGGAAAAAACGTAAAAGAAAATGCTCTATTAAAAGACACTCCTTCTTCATTGTCCATCATCCTTTACGAGGATGCGTTTGAGGTTGTGAATCCTCTTGGCTCGGGGAAAAAAAACCATAAGATTTTGGGAGTTTACATGAGTCTTGGTGAGGTCCAGCCACACAATCGTTCTTCTGTTGATCCCATGCAGTTGGTGTTGCTATGCAGAGAAAATGACTTCAAGACTTTTGGTCAGGAGAAAGTGTTCTCAAGCATTATCACAGACCTTAAAGATTTAGAAGATACAGGGATTGAGACAGATGATGGAAATACCCTGAAAGCAGCCTTAATTTCCATTTGTGGAGATAATCTTGGCTCACACTGTGTAGGTGGCTTCACAGAAAATTTCAGTTGCAGTACACATTTTTGTAGATACTGTTTGATTGAAAGAAGGGACTTTGAAAAGACACCACTAAAGCTTGGCCCAAAAAGAACAATCGGTGACCACAAAGAGACTGTACAACAGCTGTCCGCCACTGGCCAGGACATGATACAGGGAGTAAAGTTTGACTCACCCTTCAATTCACTTAAATATTTTCATGTCTGCACTGGGCTTCCCCCATGTTTAGGTCATGATTTATTTGAAGGTGTAGTCTCTAATGACTTGGCATTGTATATAAATCAATTAGTGACACAGGAAAAGAATTTCACTTATGCTCAACTAAACAGGTCGATCGCACAGTTTAAATACTCAGGAAATGATAGTCTCAGTAAACCATGTGAGGTTAAGGGGGATGGCAAAAAGCTTTCTGGTTCTGCAGCACAGAACTGGTGTCTCTTGCGACTGTTGCCATTGTTGGTTGGTGAAAGGATAAAAAATCCAGTGGATAGTCAGGTGTGGCAACTGTGTCTACAGCTCAAGGAGATGGTTGAGCTAATTTGTGCTCCAAAAATCCACCATGACCAGATTGCATACCTTAAGATAATCACTGAGGAATATGTGCATTTAAGACACACCATCTTCCCTAACCACTCACTTAAGCCAAAGCATCACTATTTGCTTCACTATAGTGACCTCATTTTGCACTTTGGCCCACTTATTCGTTTGTGGACTCTCAGGTTTGAGAGTAAGCATTCCTATTTTAAGGAATGCGCTCGGAAACTGCACAACTTTGTTCACCTGTGTAAAACACTGGCAGAAAGGCACCAGTTGCTTCAGGCGTACCTTAGCAGTGGCTCATTGTTCCCCCCTGCAGTTCAAGTAGTTGGTGAAGCTAGTGAATATGATGAGCAGTTGTACAATGGTCTTATTCAGGAGTCTGTCAGGACAGTTGGCTTTACAAAAGAAACAGTGTCAGAGGTATCAGCAGTAGTTTACAAAGGAACAAAGTATAGCAAAGGGCTTGTTGTTGTCATGGACAATAATGAACAAGGCTATGTCTTTGGAAAAATCTCAGTGATCCTCATCAGTCACAAACAAGTACACTTTGTTTTGGACATTCTTCAGTCTGTGTTATTGATTGATCTTGGAGTTCACTGCCTACAAGATTCTGAAAAAAGATTCACATGTGTTCATGCAGACAATTTGTCTGATTACTACCCTCTGCCAGTGTATAGAGCTTTAGGCCTGACTGTTGTCTCCTTGCATCATTCAATATCCTTATCTTAAATCATTGCAGATATGGATGATGGTAACCTACAACTTGAAATTAACATGGCATTACCTGAACTGCATGAAGAGACAACAAAGACACTTACTGAGCACCTAAGAGACATCGGCGTCAGAAAGAGAGAAGACCTCCTGTTTGTCGAACCAGACGACATCAACCCTTTTCTAACTCCAATACAGAGTCGAAGACTCATTCAAGCATTCAGAAAAGGTGAGAACGAATCTGTTTAATGGTAGAAGACCTCTCTTAACCCTCCTGCTCTCCTCTGGTCAAGGAAGGAAGAAGAAGGAAGGATAGAGGGGGATAAGGAAGGAAGGAAGGAAAAGGATGGAGGAAAGAAGGAAGGGAGGAGGGAAGGAAGGTAGGAAAGAAGGAGGGAGGGAAGGAGGTAGGGATGAAAGAAGGAAGAAAGGAAGGGAGGAAAGAAAGGAAGGAGGGAGGGATGGAAGAAAGGAAGGAGGAGGGAGGGATGAAAGAAGGAAGAAAGGAGAGGAACGAAAGGAGGAGGGAGGGATGCAAGATGGGAAGAAAGAAGGGAGAAAAGAAAGAGGATGGAGGAAGGGAGGAAAGAAGGAATTGTTCAAACAGATTGGGTCAATTTGACCCCGGGAGGACGACAGGAGGGTTAAGAGAACAGCTGGACATGAGTTATTTTTCAGAGGTATTTTAAATTCATAGTTAAAACATAGTTGTAAGTTTTAAACATGTTAAAAAGAGAAAAATCTTGAAACTAGATATCAAGGCCAGGGGTATGATTTCCTTAAGCACTCTTAATTTGTTACTCATATAAACTTCAGCGCTTGCATTTATTACTATATAAATATTCCATCTGTACATAGTTAATGTAGATCTTAATGTTCTTCTGTTATTTTGTGTGTGTATTCAGATGACCAAGTGGAGTCACATTCTTCAAACCACCCTAAGGAAGCTGAAACCAATGTCCCACCCACTGTGCTTGTGTCACTCCATTCTGCATCAGGTCAACTTACTTCCACACAACAATATGCAAGCAAAGCCTCATGGATCAGCAGTTTTGCAGTTCCATGGGAGAAGATGCCAGCAAGACTCTCACATACCATCACAAGAGGTGACTTGGCTCACCCAGAAGACAGAAGAATAATGATAAGGACTGTTGTGGAAGCAATGCGAGTACACTGCCCCAACCCCAACAGAGCTGCTTGTGCGGAGGTAGCCAGAGCTATTGTGTCCCAGTATCCTGCTACCTTTGCGGATAAGACTGCAGACGGTGAGCAGTTAGGCTCCGGTCATTATTCCCTACTCAAGCAGCTTAAAACAAGAGTTGAACATGTAAACAGAGACAATGTCAGCAGCAGAATCCGACAGCCTAGGAAAAAGCCTACCAGTGAAAACAGTGGTGGTGATACTGCCATCAAAACAGGGCGATCTGAACTTGATAGTTATGGCTGCATCAACTGGCAACCCACAGCTGTACCAGAAGGAGAAACCGCAGAATCCTTGGAGACAAAAAGAAAGACTATGACAACTATCTTCAGATCAGCAGGACCTCAAGCTATTGAGATGACAGATGTAGATGCATTGATGACACTGACTTATACCTACCAGAGGCACATGATCAATTCTTGGCCTGCCCCCACCTTATGTGAGATTGAAGAGCAATGGCCATTTCTTTTTACTAAAAGAGGCCTCTGCACTCACTTCCACACACTCACAGATATTGAGGTAGACACACGCCTCAGTGAAGCTCTCCTTACGAAGGGCAGAAGAATTTGGAACTTTTTTCAAAGCCAGAGACTGAAGTGGAACAAGGAGATTGAGCATCTGCTACGTGAGTTTGACAGCGCAGAGTTGAACAACCACCAGATCGCCGCAACAGCCATCCTTTTATTGATGAAGTACTTCCAAGAAAAAGAGGACTCAATCTTCATCTTAGCTGATGTAATAATCTTTACAATTTTACACATTCACTCTCAATTTAAAACATATATCTTAAATGAGAATTATTAAATTTATAAGGGAACAATTCACCCAAATCCCATAAGCATTTTGTGTTTACTCATATTGTTATTTTGCCATTCAAACTGTACTTGTGGAACATAATGCTTTGAAAGAAATGCTTTGAGCCCCACAATTAAGTGAACTGGCTCATAAAAAATATAAATGACTAGGAATATTTAAGAGTTTTCCTTTTGTGTTTTTGAAGGCATCTTCCACCAAGATGTCTGTTGAGATGGAGATGACCTTACCCACCACACCAAGGGTAATCATGCTTGGTAAGAGATATATTTCTTATATATTGTAATATTTTTTTGTAGAAATGCATGTCATTGTTGTGGTATTCTGTACTTGTACCCACTACAGTTACCCTGACAAGGGTTTGTCTGTTTTAGGAAATAGTGTGATGTCTGCAACCCGGTGGATGGTCAGTATGGAGGGGAAGGTGTTTTTCGAGCCTGAGCAGCTGCACGACTTTGCCACCACCCTTGCTGTCTTTTTTGGGTCCCATTATGTTTTCAACCTGGAGTATGAGGAGTCAGCGTCCACCACACTGGAGATGATACAGAGGTAAGTACTTTACACCATAAACCAGGGGTCACCAACCCTGCTCCTGGAGAGCTACTGCCCTGCATGTTTTAGGTATCTCCACACTCGAACACACCAGATTCTAATTATCAACTTGTTATCACGCAGCTGAATCTTGTCAAAGGCTTGATAACGAGTTAATAATTAGAATCAGGTGTGTTCGGGTGTGGCGATTCCTAAAACATGCAGGGCAGCAGCTCTCCAGGAGCAGGGTTGGTGACCCCTGCCATAAACTATGGAGGGTTTTAAGGGCTGAAACTAAATATATAATGCATAAATAATTATTTAATTAAATTCTTAAATAAATTAATCAATAAGAAATTAAATATATCTTAGATTTATTTGAGTATTTATTATTATATACTTTCAGTTATCCTTAGTGTAACTTGCATCAGCAAAATAAATAAATCTGTCAACTTCATCCAGCAAAGGTCAGAGGGTGGAGCCTGCTGGGTCTGTAATATTGTTCATTCACCAATCAGAGGCTTTAACCCGCCCTCTGGCTTTTGATGGATGAAGATGACATATTTATTTACTTTTGGCTGCAGTTACACTAAGGATAAATAAAAGTATATATATAAATAAATCCAATCTGTATGTGTGTATATATAATAATAATATAATAATAATGTAAAATTTATTTGTGTGTGTGTGTGTGTGTATATATATATATATATATATATATATATATATATATATATATATACACACAAATAAATTTTACATTTAATGTTTCATTTAATTAGTGATTTGTTTATTTATTCATTTATTTAAGCATTTAGTTTTATAATTATTTCTGTATTCATATATTTAGTTACAGCCCTTAAAATCCTCCATCATAAACCATTTATGAATGAAAAACTAATAAGACAGTTTGACTGTAGATATCGGATTGCTGTACTGGATGTCTCAATTTTAAAATTAAAGTGATGTTTTTTCTGTTAAAAGATTCTTTGTGAGGATCAATCCAGAGGAGGGAACTAAATGCTCAGCCAAACAAGGAACAAGCCGCAAGACAGGAAGTGTGGTCAAGAGAAAGGTGGCGAATATCAGTTCTCGGATCCCCACCTTCCTACAACGACTTGCTGAGTTTGAATGGAGGACTTCCAACTAGGTAAGAATTTGTTTATATTTTTGTTTCCCTTCATTGTACTGTTTAATCTTAATGTTTCTTGTGGTCTTGCAAACCTGTAACAATAACTAAAAACTATCATCAACCTTATTGACACTACAATGACCGTTGGCTTACTACAACTGCAGCACTACCACTACTATGATTGCTAGGGCTAAAATATTTCCATCAGTATTACAGATGTCTCACAACAAGTACAGGTAACCACAGCTACTATAACTGGAACTTAATGATGTTACTACTGCCAATGATTTGATGTGTTTGGACATTGTCGCTTCCAACTTTGTGTGTTTGCCTACCTGTTGATTTAAACATGTAACCCCCTGACCACCTCATGATCTCTCACATTGTTTCTCTATTTCTTTACAACTCAGCTACCACAAGACGGATCCCACCATCATACCACCACGAAGATCCAGTGGGGTACACATAATAGGAACTGTTAAGTTTTTTCAGACTTGTTCTTTTGTCAGCTGACCTCTCTATACATTTAAATAATACACATGTTCATGTTGGTGTATATGTTTTGTATAAAATTTGTTTTTTGTTCTTGTTGTAAAATGTTTAAAAAAAGTGTGTCCTGTAGTGTTATCTATTGTCTATGGTTTTGGTTTGTATAGTGCCCTATAATGTTCATTGTTATTTCACATTGCTTTGATGCTGTTCAGAATACTTCAATAGATTTAACTATACAATAAACTGTCAATAAATATTTGTTTTATTAACTGTACTCAGACTTATACTTCTTTCATGGAATTTAAATTGTTTATAGTGGAGTGTTCTTATGCTAAATACAGTAAACCTGTGTTTAAATTTGCAGTAATACTCAACGACAGTATCATACTATAAAACACATTTACAGTAGACCAGGTTTACTGTAAAACTACAGTATCAAACTATAAACCACATTTACAGTAGAGTAGTTATACTGTAAAGCACACACACGGTAAGACTAACTGTAAAATGCGCTTACAGTAAAGCTGTTTTACCGTAAAACTTATTTACAGTAAAGCTGTTTTACTGTAAAACTTATTTACAGTAAAGCTGTTTTACTGTAAAACTTATTTACAGTAAAGCTGTTTTACTGGAAAACTTATTTACAGTAAAGCTGTCTTACTGTAAAACATCATAACAGTAAAGCTACTGTACATCAGTAATTACAGTAACTTACTGGCAACAGTGTTGCCAGTAAGTTACTGTAAAAATACAATAAAATGTCTAACAGTGCATTAACCTTTTCACTCACACACTCTTGTTATGTTACAACAAATCATGCCAAAACCATGCCAAACATGACAAACGAATTATGCCAAAAACATCACGAACATTGCAAACATGACCAACATGACACACAAATTATGCCAAAAACATCATAAACATGACCAACATGACAAACAAATTATGCCAAAAACATGCCACATATGACAAACATGACAAACATCAGGCTCTTTTCTCACCGTGATTTTATCTTACTTTCTAGATTCTTTTGGAGTGAGAGGTTGCAGTTCACCTTAGCACGGGTGGAAGAACACTGATCACCGGTTTAAAATATGTGCAGAGTTTAACTGGTTCTGCGTACCTTCGTTTGTGGCCACTTTTAAACCGGGGAGGCAGTCTGTTCCGTCCGTGTGTCTGGTTCCTTCAACACCTCCTGGCTGGCTCGCCAAGTAATGATGGATAATAATACCTTCACTTCATCAGTCCAGGCCAGATAATGAACGTTTCAGGTATTCACCCCTCATTTAAGTCCAATTCTCTTAACTTCTCAAAATAACACGGTCTTCCAGAGTCTGATGCAAACAGGATTTATTGTATATAATTCAAAGGAGAATACATGCAATAACCCAGGCTGATCTGCGCAGATAAAACATGTAAGCAAAAATCATTTCATTTTAAATGAGCCTATTAGAGGCAGCCTAATAGCTGCAGCCCGTAGGCCGCACTTCTCCCTGTCAGATTTTGTCTAAGTCTTTTCTCTGTCACTTGAGCGCTAGTGCATGAGAGTTAGAGTCCAGTCTGAGTATTCCAGTATGTGAGCTACCTAGGTGTCGCAGGTCAGTTGTTGAAGCAAAAGTATGAAAAAAGAAAGTGAAGATGAGAATACTGATGTGATTTTGACAACTACCTTTATATCATTCTGCTAGGTACACCCTTTGTGGGGCTTAGGGGCTTTCCACTCCCATAACCTGCCCCTAATTTTATTACTAGGTCAGCGAGTTTGCCACCATTGTTTACGATTTCCGAGCTAGTGTCTTATCAATTTCTGTTACCATCTTTCCAGGCCGGTTCGCACCCTCCTTTTTCCATCTAATTGGAAGGAAGATTAAGTGTTTGCCTCCTCCAATTCTCAGTATGTGTCCTTGGTTGCATCTGTCCTCCTAACAGCCCTCTCTTGTTATAACAGTCTTTCTTTGTTGTTCATTACTAATTATTTATTACACACTTTTATATTGATCATACTTCCACTACTTAGGTATATACTTATTGTGCATCTGTATACATATAACTTGATTTATATTTGATCATATGGCTTATAAACTGATTATGGCATACATTTTGATTATTCAATAACATGTTGGTCCGTTTGGTTTCTCTGGGGACTTTCTAAAACTCCCTTGCATTCCTGAGCCTTTTCTCTCTACTCCTGCAACAATGTTTCTAATGGCATTTCTCTCAGCTTGTTATTGCTGTCTGTTGCCTGAATGTTCCAAGGGCCTTTTTTATTCCCACACATCCAACAGCACAACTTCAGAAGTCACACTTGGTCAAAATAGGTAAAATTAATAATGACAATTTACAGTGTCTTCTGAGCCAGATGAGTGACGTGAGGAAAACTGAAACCAATAAACTGCACATGAAACAGTCTTCTCCCTGAGACTCTGACAGAATGAAACGCACACGGTTGGGTAAGTATTGGCCAAGTTTCTTTTATTTAACATTAACATAACCAAATTTTCACATTCAATTAAAATTTTATAGTTTACAGTAATTTTAAAATGTATATCTATAGCTAAACACGTTTATTTTCTGGTTGTCTTGATGATCACCAAATTCAGGAAAACATTAACGTTAATTATCTCTCTCTTTCAGAACTTGTCTTGACCGTTTTCTGCCTGGTTCTGAGATAAATTAATGGAAGCGACAACTAACGTTAATGCAGCTTGCTAGGTTGGTTTTCTATGGTTAAGGTAATATTTAAATGCCAAATAAAGTTAATGGTAAACTGGCTGTAAGGATAACGTTAGTGAAATGTATTCGGAGTAGTGATGTCCAGTTCGCGAACTAATCGGTATTTTTGAACGACTCTTTATGCTGAGTCGTCTGACTCGACTCGCCAGTTCGAGGGAATAGTGCTTACCCATGGCTCTGGCTCTGCCTGCTTTCTACTACAGCCGGGAGCCGGAGTTAGAACCTAGGTTGAGCAGCAGTAGTGATGCGCCCAACAAAATAGGTGGCACAAATAGCTATCTGTTTTATAATAATTTAAGAATACATTTTAATTTGATCTAACAATATTGCATACATTTTTGTGAATTAGATAATCGCCCCAGCTCAGTACAAAGTGATTATTACTACTACTGCTAACGGTTAAAAGATGTAGGCTACCTACAGTCGCCTACTACCCAACTCTCATCAGCACAAAATCAACTCGACTCAGAGCCCTGAGCCGCGGCAATATTCCACGGCTCCAGAGCCGTAACACAAACCAAAGTCCTTTCAAGTTTTAACAGAGAGCAAATGCTGTAATCTACACCATTAATAATCGGGTTTAGCCTAGCTACTCAGTGTGGATCAACCAGAAACATTGACAAAGGTATTCTGTTATACGTAGCTAATTATATTCCGAGACGCCAACACTTTAATAGCCTTTTTTATTACGAAATGATTACATGTGGCTGTTTGCAACCGAATGCAGAATTAACATGCGATTGTGTTCAGCAAATGACAATAGGCTACTTCTTATTTAAAGTGGTGACATTTTTATTTTAGAAATCTTGACCAACAACAGTGAACAGATAAATCCAATTTTGTATAATAGAATAAATAAATAGCCTAATGGTTCAAATAAACATATTTTATGGTGTCCAAATAAATCTTTACCAAATACTACATATTTAAAACTAATAAACGAAACAGGCTCCTGTAGCCGACACACACGCGCATCAAGATCTGGCTTGTTTGTCGGATTTGGCTGGCTATCTCTCACCATCCATCCACCACATTTTCAGTAGGCTGCTGGATTCTAGGATCTGATAAAATAAAATTTATATTTGCATAGACTGATAAAATGGCTATAGCCTATGCAAATATAGCCTAACCAACATGGCCTAATATCTAACGTTACAATCAATATACCGACAGCGTTATTTTAAACTTCTGCTTGAATAACGGAGATGGGAAAGTCGTAAATAAATGTAAACTGGATGCGATTGAAAACTAGCTTGAAAAGTAAGAGAGTGAACAGAAAACATTGAGCATAGGCTATGAAAAATGAGCATCAATCGGGTGATTTGGGTCTGAAAAAAATACAAAAGCTAGTTTATTAACTTCATTTGCTACCAGCTAGACTTGTCTGAAACAGCTTCAAATTCAAACCTCCAAAAACTGAGGCGATCTCGATAAACAGCGAGAATAACTAACAAAAGAACCTCACACACTAAATAATTAGGTGTAACAAGAGGTAGTGAAACAAAACAAAACTCGATAAAACGAGTGAAGGAAAAGAACAGAAAATAAAACCTGTTATCCAGAGCTCTAGTGCCGAAAGAGCTGAACACAAAAGATAACAGGTTCCAAAAATAGAGGATAAAGAGAAAGATTGGAAATAAACGAGAAAACCAATCTAATCCTTAATACACTAACTGGACTTGCTGCGTTTCCTATTCATACAAACCAGAAATGCAGCGACCGAATTTCCTATACCTTACCGACTTCGTTTGTCAAAATAGCAAAGACAATATCGAAGTGTAGGACGGTGGAAGACCTGAGCTATTTATAATGAACAGGAAATCCGAAACAGGTGAAAAGGATAATTGCCGGGCGAGATTTAAACACTGGAACAGAGGCGGAAAAAATCAGATAGAGCGTCCCGGTGACGCCAAATAGAAAGACGACCGCAGAAAAAGCAGGGGCTGCAAATACCCATGACAGGACCTCCCTTCTAAGGGACGGCTCCAGGCGATCCCTCAGCCTTGCTTCTACGGAAGTCCCTAATAAGTACCGGGTCCAAGATGTTCCTGGATGGAACCCAGCAGCGCTTCTCAGGACCACAACCCTCCCAGTCCACCAGAAACTGGTAGCCTCTGCCTACGCGTCTCTCGGCTAAAATACGCCGAACGGTATAGACCGCACCTCCTTCCAAGAACCGGAGGGGAGACGGCGGCTTGTCGACTGGGGCGAGAGTGCTAACGAGCACCGGTTTAAGGCGAGAGACATGGAAGGTGGGATGAACAGGACGGGGAACGGAAAGTGGACGTAACGGGCCCGGTGGGCAAAGCCGCGAACCCTTGTTACGGGCGCAAGTAGAACACACCGCGACAAATTCCTGCACATCGCTCTCAAGTTTGGGCCACCAAAACTGGCGAGAAATTAAATCTTTCGACCGGTGAATGCCCGGATGAGCCATCAATGAGAGGCGTGACCCCACTGGAGAACTCGCGACCTCAACCGAGAAGGTACAAACTGGACGGGCTTCGGAACGTATAGCCTTCTGCTGTCTCAATAGCCCCCCTAACTGGGGCCACAATCTGATAAACTGGTACGTTAGTGGGCAGGCGAAACTCGAGCACCCCTACCACCTCCGGAGTCTCTGACAGATGATCTCTCCCACTCGAAATCGGAAACCGAACGGTTATGCTCCTCCCTGGAACCTCCCTCTGCAAAGGGGTCCCAGGCCAGACTCTTCTCTTTACTCTCTGCGAGAGCAGAGGAAGAATGCTGGTCACAGCAAAACTCCGCCTCCTCCGAATCACTAGCGGAGCTGAGATCGGAACCGTCAGAAACGTAGCCCAAAGAAGGGTAAATAACAGTTTGACAGTGGGATTGACACTGGGAACCCCACTGTTAAATAGGGTCCCTGTCTCTGCCCCAACCAACATGAGGGTCATGTAAAGTCAGCCATGAATGACCCAGAATGAGTGGGCAAGACGGAGAATCAACCAAAAAAAAAATGTATTCTCTCCGAGTCACCCTGGAGAGAAAAGCACATCGATACAGGGCCAGTTCTCTCTTTAATGATTCCAGAACCCAAAGGGCGATCATCGAGAGCAGTAACCTGGCGTGAACTAGTGAGTTAATGTGTGGGAATCTTTAATTCCCTAGCCCATTTAGCGTCAATAAAACAATCGACTGCTCCGGAATCAATAAAGGCGAACACCCATCCCAAAGCAGTTGGACCGGTACAAGGGTACGAGAAGGAGTACTATTTTGTCTCACTGGGAACCTCGGTCTCCCTAGTGAGACCCATCCCATTAACTCGGGACACTGATCCTTTGTATGACCTTTGCGTCTACAATAACGACACAAGTACTTTGCGGTTTCGCCCCCCTCGACTTGTGGAGAGATGACCCATCCACCTGCATGGGCTCCTTCTGATCAACGGAGGAGAATGATGGAGAACATGGGGGAATACCTACTGCTACTGAAAGCTTATGCCGAACCAGGTGTTTTCTGCCCTCACGTTCACGTTCCGCTACGGTGTCAGTTCCCTGGCATAAGCTGGTCTCCTGGCTGCTTCCTCATCTGAAACCTCATGATCAAAGACCAGTTGCATCTCCTTCATCAGCTGAAGAGAATCGCGAATACAGGGAGCGTTGGCCCGAATTAAAGGGTCAGCCCAAGCGAGAGCTTGAACATTCAGGAGGGACAAAATAAAAGCTACGCGGGATTCTGATGTGGTAAAACGAGAGGTTTGTGCTTGAAAGGAAATAAGGAATTGTGTCAGAAAGGGGCGGCATTTACCCGGCCCCCCACCATACCGTGGTGGTAACTGGAGTTTGGGCTCCTTAATAGTATGTGTCATGGGTACGGGAGGAGTTTGTGCTTGTGCAACTGGGGGAGCATTAACTGCCACAGAAAGTCTATGGAGGCTCTCTCTCTCTAGTTTTTTCAGGCAGTCTCCCTGGTTCTGCAGTTGTTCCATCAACTGGCTTTGTTGAATTTGCAGAATGAAAATAGCCTCCTCAGAGGTAACATTTGTAGTGCCCTGGCTAGGCAGCATTTTGTATGAATCGGTAGAAGTCGCTGGTTCTTCCATTCTGACTTCGTCTCACCTCCGTCATTCTGTAAGGGGGAGTGTAAGGTTCGGAGAACCAAACGCGACCAATAAGAATTTCTAAAAGCGTATCAAGAAAGATACGCCACAAAACGCGGAAGTAGCCGCACCAGGGGCCACATGTATAAACAGTGCTGAGCAGATAAATGCCCTCAGAAAGCAGCGTAAGCGAGTTTCCATGCAGAAATTCAGATATATAATATAACATGTGCTGTGAGAATCTGCGTACCTCTGCACACGCTGGACACCATATGTATGCGAGTCAGTGTGATATGGCCACATAGTGACAAAAAGGCAGAGGTAGAAAATGCTAAACGTTTTTTTAAGCAGATTTCCGACTTTCACCCTGAGCGTTCTTTTACGCATTCTTTTACTTTAGAATTTTATACATGTGGCCCCAGGACTGAGATAGCACAGGATCAGGAGCAAAACTTCCCTAGCAAAAGGCAAAACAAAGCAACCTCCAAAAACTGAGGCGATCTCGATAAACAACGAGAGAACCAATCTAATCCTTAAGAAATACAGTGACTGAATTTCCTATAGACCCATTTCTTGTTTGTAAACAAAAGAGGATGCACGCGCAACCCTGGGGCAAAAAGTGTATCACCTTGGCAGGCTATCATAATGCGGTGGACTTGATCATCAACAATTTAATGGACTAAGTGCATCTACTTTTGTTTCTGGTTCTTTTATTTCACTTTCATCTTGGCACAGCGATACAAATTATAGCTAGCGTTAGTCTTATTACAACTTTTCTGCAACTGTTTTTGTTGTAACGTTAACGTAAGCTAGCATATTTAGCTATAGCTTATTTACCTTATAAATGAGCTAACCGTCTTTACTGTCAATGTTTGACAGCGACAAGTTAAATTATTTTTTATTTATGTTAGTCCAATTCAATAACTCGGACATATAGGATACACCACATTCACAATTTTTAAAAATGAGTCTAACGTTAGTCTGTTTATATAGCCTAGTGTCACTTCTGTTAATGCTGTTATTTATGTGTTTGGCAAGATAGGATGACTCTACATAGCCTGTCTAGCAGCTACCTTACTTAGCACACACAAAGGTGGAGCAGCTGACAACTATTGTGTCAGTAAATTGTCTGTGTGATGATGTGTTGATAACTTAATGTTTATCTATAGCCACAACAGAAAAGCCACCAGTAGGCTACCACCAGCGTTTTCTTCTGTAATGGTGAGCTAGCTTGCGTAGCCAACCGGACCCTGTTATCGGGCGAAAAACTGAAACTTTTGTGAACAACAAAGCTACGATACTGATATTATTTGGGCACATAATGTTACTATTGAACATATTATATTTATTTGATTCAAAAAACAAGAAGATAAGTTTTAAGCCAATAAACATGTAAGTTAGACATGACCGGTATTTTTTTGTTTTTGTTTTAACGACTTTTAGATTAGGCTAACGGTACTGCCAAAAAAGGGGAGCCGATTATCGGGTGGCTCTTGCAGTGCATAAAGAAGCTCAAGATTTTTTGTTGTTTTAATAATCAATTATTAGTTTATTTAATCAATAAATATACCCTTTGAATCCCCGATATGTTGGTAAGATGCCTGGCTAACTGGATTGTTTACATGGCAGTCCATTTGTCCATCTCATTGGATTTATTTTTTCACCTCGAGTGGACATATAAAAATGACACTTCTTCATGAATTGATTACAATGAATTCGAACACAACACACATTTTTCTAATATTGTGAATGTGCTAACGTTATAGACATAGCTACTGGTTTTCTTTTTTTACAATTGGCAAATCAAAGCTCTCGAGGAATTTAAAATATGGTTGAACGCAGGCGTGCCCGATAATGGGCGCTATCTAGCTACGTTTCTTAACGTTATCCATCTTATTTCTTTTATCCAAGTGTTCACTGGTGGAAATTGCTTTTTCTGGAAATACATTGGCTCTAAGCTGGTTACTTCTTTAGATTTTACAAAATTAACATTGGCAATTTAGCAGCAAATGTTACACCTAATCTTGACCCACAGCAGTTCGGGAGTAGATCGGGCAGGTCGCCCACCCACGCTCTGGTCAGTCTCCTTGACACGCTATATAAAGCATCTGACTCACCAGCTAACATCACTACCTTAGTTATGACAGACTTCTCCAAGTCATTTGACAAGGTAGATTTAACCATCGCCATGGAACGTCTGATCGAACTGGGAGTCAGACCTGCCTTAGTGCCCTGGATTTGCAGTTTCGTGTCAGAACGTAAACAACGCGTGCACTACCAAGACAGCTGGTCGGAATGGCAGGAGCTAACAGGGGGCGTGGCCCAGGGAACCCTCCTTGGCCCTCTGATTTTTCTGGCTATCATCGACAGCTCTGCCCGAAATGTCAAATAACCGGTGGAAATATGTTGATGATCTAAACTTGTGTAGGGAATATTCATTTAAATCTATACACGGGGTACCAAAAATGTAGTGACCACGTACGAGTCTGATAGCAGTGAGCAAGATGATCAGTAACATGATCTCTCAATCATCAGAGTCCGTACGCGGGGCACCAAAAATGTAGGTGACATACCTCTATTTATACACGGGATGTCACTTATTTACATACGCCACTACCATCCTTATACAACTGGTGGCATGGTTGTTCTATTATAAATCAGTCTCATAAAATTTATATATTATTCTCAAAAGAGAATATACTAACTAAAAATGGGTAACTTGAATTAATAATTAAATTAATTACCAATAAAATGACACATTAATAATTGTCTTAGCAAAATCACAATATCATTTTCTCAGTTGATACCGAATTAATATAAATGATCCAGCTAGAAGGTGAAGGCATTTTGGGGAATCCCTGCGATTAGCATTGGCTGATTCAGTTCAACACAAGAGCAACATTAATACAGGCAATCTTGGATAAATGTAATAGTTTATTGAACACAAAGTACCAAACAGAGCAAGGCACGATTCACTACTATAATGTACAACAAACTGTGTGTGTGTGCGTGCATGCGTGCGTGCGTGTGTGTGTCGCGTTGGGCGTGTGTGGAATTTCCATGTTCTCCTACGTGTGGGGGGTTGCCACGGACACGTGTTCAGTGAGAACAAAGAAACTAAGATGGAGGGAGGTTTGAAACTAGCTTTTGCTGGAGCTAGCTAATGGCGGCGCATGAGCCATACCATACACATAGGGGATAGCCGTAAGCTTAAATGCGTGTGCATTGAGATCAGCGTGCAGTGTTAGGATTACGACTGGTTAGTGTTTAAAGACAGATCACATGCAAGATACGCTCTGTGCGTGGATGCATTAAACCTAACGCAGCGTGGTGGATGGCTTAAAACCATCCAAAGTAAAACGGTAACACAAAACTTTTACAGAACACACATTAACCTTTCAATAGCAGTTACATACATCCAGTCACAAACATGTTTCTTTTGCTAACTAATATGCTGTTGCCCATGTTACAGCCTTACTTGAAGTCTTTGATGGTTTCCTGCGTTGGATTGCCCTAATCCTGTGGTGGCGATGCGTAGGGTTGTGGAAGATAGGGGAAACGTCCGCCTCATCTTGGGTCCCTGGAACAGGTTTCTTTCATCGTTCGTACGGGATAATGGAACCGGTCGCATTATCTCTCCCAAACTATGCAGCGCCATCCTACTGCAGACTGCTTGCCTCTTTGGGGACTGAAC
Organism: Synaphobranchus kaupii; assembly: GCA_029718625.1. Classification (NCBI taxonomy): domain Eukaryota; kingdom Metazoa; phylum Chordata; class Actinopteri; order Anguilliformes; family Synaphobranchidae; genus Synaphobranchus; species Synaphobranchus kaupii. Next base: position 9,249,971 of record CM056398.1, on the reverse strand, counting down.
GGCGGTGCTCTGCTAAAGGATCAGGGGCTGCATGTGGTCCGCTTGGTGGTTCTTCTTGACCACCGGGTGCTCGCGTTGCCTCCTTGCGTCTCGTCTCTGGTCCTCCGTGGCCAATAGCCGGGGGTAGATGAGCCCGCCTCGCTTGGTTGGGTCGGCGTCACGGACGGCCGATGCTTCCTGTAGAGCGAGGGCTCGGCCCCGGGCATGCTCCAGGCCTCACGGGCACAGAGACGAGACACGTTCAGCGGACAACTGGCCCGGAAGAAAACTACCGGAAGAACTGGGCTCGTTGCCCCTTTATAAACTTTATTGCCAGTCGCGCATTCCGCTGTGCAGTATCACGTTACAGTGCGGAAATCACAACTGGTGCAACGTCCTACGTCACTTCCAACGTGGAGGAGGAGCCTCCTGTGGACTGTATGGAATTGTAGTTCCTGTTGTCCCTATACTTGGTACACATCTGCAACAAAAGTGACATCACCTCCCTCCAACCAAACCTGAACGAGCTTGACGACAATGGGTCAATGGCAGTAACATGTTGCTTAACCCCAAGTCTTGTCAATAACCTTCTCAAACATGGCTCCAACCCCTCACATACTAACCATTGCAGGTCAAAACTTACCAATCTGTCAGTCTGTCAAAATCTTGGGTCTTTCCATCCAAAGCAACCTCAAATGGAATGAACAAATCCAAATTATGTATCAGACATCGAACAGAATAGTACATGTACTTTAAACCATACACTATAAATGTTAAATTACCACATATTCTGCCATATAGATGTGTACAGTTTGTCATTTACTAGATAAATGCTGGCAGTTTGCCATCAAGTTTTTCTTTGTCAGCAATGATGATGTAAAGGCAAATGCAGATAACTACAAACTAGTTGAGTGGTTCTCCCGATCAAAGACCATTACTGGCACACGCTCACATCATAGTTTTGTCCCCATTAATGAAGGACAATTAGAGATGCAGCAACTTTCTAACAATACAGTTTTCAGCGTCGTTTCAATTGGAGATTGTGCAGTGCAAGGTTCCAGTTCTGTTCATGTTCCAACTCTGACTGACCCGACCGAGTACCAACTAGGGAGGTACATTGCATGCATCTATGACAATGAATGGTACATTGGCACTATCGTGGAGCGATCAGAGGAGCAACATGATGTCTTTGTAAAGTTCATGAGAAGAGCAAAGAACTCAAATGCACTCTCCTGGCCCCAAGATAATGAGTGTTGGATACCATTCCAGGACGTAGTTTGTGTCATCAGTGCTCCAGAGCTGCAGGGACGTGGAGGCCGTCACTAAAGACTAACCGTTAACGACTTCAATAACATTCAAAGCAAACTGCCAGCATTTATCAAGTAAAGGACGAACTGTACACATCTATATGGCAGAATATGAGGTCATTTAACATTTATAGTGTATGGTTTAAAGTACATGTACTATTCTGTTTGATGTCTGATACATAATTTGACACCTTTAAGTAGTAACGTAACTCTTAAGACTTACTGTATGTGAATTCCCGATATGTTAAAATATGTGTACTTTTGAAAATGCTATCTAACCATGAAGGAGTTGAGTACCAAAGCTGAAATTTGGTTGATGAGTAGACCTAATATATCTGTTTAACTGGTGTAAATTTCAGAAAAAGTTTTAACTGTCCACATGGTGATCCATTGACAAGACGGACGGTTGTGTTTTTGACGTTTTTTCACCCGGACCCAAATTTGGATGGATGTCATTCCTTTACAAATGAATTGATTAGCCTGTACTTGCTTGTGACCATAGGCACACGTCTATAGATAATACATCTGTGATATGGGATGCATATGTCCACTCGTATGGGCACAGGGTGACCTCGAAAATCACCAAAAACATGTGCGACTGAACAAAGTGGCTACTTTGGGTGCATATAACTTGAAAAGGGAAGGGGGTACAAGTAATCTGATGCCACATTCTGCAAGTAGGAAGAAAGTAAGTTAGGATACCAAGTTTCAGCTCTATAGCTGTTACCAATCCCAAGTTATAAGCTTCCAAAGTCGGAAAAATTTACATTTGCGCGTTTTCACGACTCGCGAGTGCGAAAGAGCAAATTTTTTAGCAAATTTCAGGAGGCCATATCTCAGAAACGACATGTCGTATGAGGCTCATTTTTTGTGTGTGTTCATTTTTCACACAATGGATTATTATGATTTTCATCAAACTCTGAGAGGGTCATACAGGAACTTTTCAGAAAACTGGTTGTTTGACACGGAATGACCCAGTAAACTGTTCTGTAAATTTTTTGATTACACACATGCACGTAAACACCTACACTCAAGGATTTAATGCCACAATATTTAATCTTTCCCAATAGATATTCTCACAAAAGTACTTTGCAGACACCCAGCAAGAAATCCTTGCAATGCAAAGGAGAATACTGGCAGCTGGGGCAGAGGCAGAGGACATTACGGAAAATGTTCCATGTCAGAATACGGAGGAGCTCCAACAGCTTGACAAGGAGTTGGAGAACAATGAAAAGAGGACCAATATGGTAATTAACACGGAAGAAGGTGTCAAAATAACATTTTCAAACAAAGATATCCACTCAGCTATGACCAGGGTGGGAAATTAGCACCAGCCAACAGCCAAATGCTGGTAAAATTTTGATTGTGGCTGGTAAAGTTTTCACTCCAGCACCTACTTTGGAAGGTAACCAAGTGGGTTTGTTTCCAAAAAGCAGCTTAAGGCTAAGACGATTGTAAAACCCTTCTTACGAAGCTTCTTGAACTTAGGGGGCGTTTCCCAAAAGCATCTTAATTTATGGCGCTCTTAGAAATGCTCGTAGATTAATGATTACTCCCGACCAGTCGTAGACGGTTAAGTGAGTTTTAGAAGCCCATAAATCATATACTATACTTGATTTTTTGTGTTAGTGTTCATTTCATTTTACGGTTACCAAAACCGACAAGATTTATTTATATATTATCATAGATTTAAATTATGCATGTGTGTGTGTTGATCAATGATTTGGTGTAGCAGGTGAGGGCTGATCTTTGGACAGGCCTCGGACATCTACAGTCATGTGAAAAAGTAAGTACACCCCCAGATAAGTTGTCTCTTTTTAGACATATTTGGACACATGGATATTTGATCCTTATTCCAATGCTTTTTACTGTTAAAGGTTGCCTAATTTAACAAAGGACACAAAGGCAGTGTTGCATCTTCGCCAAACATGACGTTATGCATTGCGCCCAAACAACTCCAAATTTGACTCATCAGTCCAGAGTACATTTTCCCAGTAGTTCTGAACTTTATCCAGTTGTCGTTTGGCAAAGTTCAGTCGGGCAAGGGGGGAGTGGGGAATATGTTTTGCCAAGAGATGAGGGACTTAGCATTGAGGACTGTGATGCCTCCATATAGCAAAGCAGCTAAGGCAAATCCTAGTTAGTTTCGTTTTTCCACTCGATCACTGTCTTGTCCAGTAGGCTATGTTAGAGATTGTTATTTTCACATTTTGAGTGCATTTCACACACTGTAGTGTGAGCGTTCATTGGTGGCTCAGTCATGTTTTCTGTTTGATATACCGGTTTTCATTGAAGCTAGAACATTTGGCAGCATTTTCCTGTTGGTGGAATATTAATTTATTGTAATGTTATTGTACATAATATAGGCTATAGGCTTAGTATCATCATTGCTCATTTCAATTTACTGTGCGCTGATATGTGCGAGATGAATATATATTTTCCTTGGAGTCATTATGAATGGGAACATTTTTTTTTTTAAACTACAGAAAAATGTGATTCCAGGGCAAAAGAATACATACTGTAGAGTGGACAAACTGTTCACCCTGCGTCTGGCCTGGTTGCTCTTGCTCCTGACACTATGGCTCCAGTTGCTGACTGCCTCACCGCTCCTGGTCCTACTGCATCTGGCCCTGCAGCTTCTGTCCCCATCTTGCCTCAAAACCAATCTCTACTCTTTAGCCTTTGTCTCTATGACTTTTTGTTTTGCTTATTTATCTTTAATTTTATTTTATTTTTGTACAGAACTTTGGTCAATGGCTGGTACTACGTGACCTCTATAAATAACAACTTGAATTTGGTTAGTGTTGGTGAAGTTATTTTATGGACTATAGGCCTACTGTTTATCCTTAATAAAAACGGTGGTGTGCGCATTTACTCTTCAACCCCATGTATGTGTTCCTGTGGTCCATAACAACATATTATGTATCAGTGCTTCAAACAATACAAAATGTTATTTGCACAAAAACGCCAAAGGGACGTTCATTACAGACATTAATTAATCATAAGTCACAAATAATTGCAAAGGTGGCTGATGACAAAAAGGCATCAAGGAGGAGAACATAATAAATGAGCAGAGGTCCTTGACCTGTTTTTAACAATATATATTTTTTTATTAACGTACAAAATATAAACATGTATGGCATTCAAAATTAACAATCAAATGTTTGTAGCTACACATTCAGTGGAACCAAGAACATTATAGTATAAATGCATATAGAATTAGGCTATACAGCGGCAATGACCCTTACAAAAATGTCCTGTGGTAAGGTACCATAGGATATGTGGTACTGCTGCCCCATGTTCCTGTGGTAGATTCCTATAATAATTATTGTGTTCCTGTGGTACTGTGCTATGGAATTCCTGTGGTACTCAGAAGTTTGTGTGGTATTTTGGGACATTTACCACAGGAATGTACAACACGTTATTTGGTACTGTACCACATGTTCCTGTGGTATGTACCACAGGATCTGTGGTACATTTCTGTGGTATTAATCCTTTCTGTGGTACTGCGCTGCTTTTTTTTATACTTTATTTTGTAATTCCTGTATATTCTTGTGGTACTTGTGTGGTATGTTAAGTGGTACATTTGGGGTAAAACTGTGTTTTTTGTAAAGTAACATTAAAGACATTCAGAATGAATGGCATTATTAAACATATACCTTAGTTAATGCAAGATAACATATTCATATGTCAGTCCTCATGTCCTCATGTAATTAATCAAGTCCATTTTATTTTATTAAAATATTACAGAAGTTAGCATAACATACAATGGCATATGGCAAATTGTGGCCTTAAAAACACTACACATTAAAATAAACAAACCAGTAAAATAAATAAATAAATACAGCATCATCCTGGGGGGAAATGGACCCTTTTTAAACTTGACCTGTGGTGCTGGATGAACCGCCGTTGGAGTGCTGCTGTCAGAGCCTGTAGGTTTTGCAGGTCCAGGATCGCCTCCAGCGCTGGGCCCTCCAGGGCGAGTGCCAGGTGTCCCGCTGTCTGCTCCGGCGTCCAGCCACCCAGCTGAGCTGCTAGCTCTAGCTGCGCTAGGTACGACTCCAGAGACGCTGTTCCGTTAAAACGAGGTAGCTTAAGCTGCATTGTCGGCTTCGCGGGCGTGCCGTCGCGGCTTACCGATGCCAAATTCTCCTGTCTGCCACTGAAGCCGTCCAGTCGCCTGGACACTTGCAGCGCGGGAGTCTGCCACTCGGGGCTGGTCATAGCCCCGGCCCTCGGGTCAGCTTTCCGATCGACCGCTCCAGTTCCCCTATCTCCTTCAGCAGGGCTTGTTCCATCCCACTTCCGGACACCAATGTAGCGAGTGCGGAGAATGAGGGAGGGAAACAGCGGTATCGAATCGCTCCAGCCGAGCTCTGAAAAGAGCCGTTGATTTGTTGCAGGATCCAGCTCAGCGTTGTTCACAGTTAGGAAGCACTTTTTACTAACCCCACAATCGCTTCAGGTACTGCCTTATATTAGAACTAGTCGGCTGTGATTGGCGCACACACTTACACATTCCTAGCCAATCACAGCCACACATAACACAGTTAAACGACAGTTAAAGTTTTAGTTACGTTTAAAGTTTAGGTTACAGTTAAACGACAGTTAAAGTTCACGATTACACAATACGCAGCTAACAAGCTAACAACACAATTAAAACACACACAGCACGTTATTTACAATGATCTACTCATCGACCGGGTAGCGGCTCACTACCCGGTCCTAGCTGGCCAGTTGACAACCCCCAGGCCGCCACATTATCAAGAGTCTTTTGATGTTGTTGGGTCACAGACATCAGGAAGTCATGGCATGCAAAGGATATGCGACCGAATATTAAAAATTTTAAGGCACAGTCAACTTAGTGTATGTATACTTCTGACCCTGCTTTGCTGTTTTTTCCGCGAAAGCGGTCGGTAATAGGTGCTCGAGCGCTAGGGTCTTTACTGAGTGCTGAACTGAAAAACTGCAAAGATACAGAAATAAAGAAAATGTTGCATTTTGTACACACAAACATTCACATGTTCACATGAATGAAATATAACAGGCTTAGCATCAAGCTAGAAAATGTAAAAATGTATTTAGCGCAAGTTAGCATTAGCATGCTAATTTAACATTGAAATCCTCATTAGCGGATCTAGCGGCTAATGGCTGAGGCGCCGCAATCTTCTAAGATATTAAAAGCGGTCCAAAACGGACAACAAAAATGCTAGCGAACAATGTATTATCTACCCACGTTTGCTACAAGTACTTACAGACACATATTTCCAAGGCCTAAGCTAAAAGTAAAAGTGACAAGCTCGCACAACAGGTGTCTTCACCATGGCATGCCATGGGAAACACAAACTAATCAGCAGGACGTTAGCTAGTAACTTAACGTTAACGTTAGAGACGATTGTGGATCAGGTCACCAAAAGCTAATTTTAGTAGGTTTTCAGCGGAACTAAGTGGGACCAGCAGCTTACTAGGCAGCAAATAGGCTACGAATCACAATCTAGAATAGCTAACTTCTTTTCATCAGCAGAGTGATGTGCGCGATTTCTTTGTGGCTAAAACGTTAGCCATATGTAGCCATCTCTCTCCCACCCGCTGACTGAGCGTGAGGGACGGCTGCAGCGCGAAATAGGTCCTAAAGATGGCGCCGTGTTTACACTGTCATTTTGTCATAGAAACCTGACACCATCATGTGATCAATACGACCAACCAGAGACGACGGACAGGAGGCTAGCGCAAATCACGTGCTGCTGCCGCCAGCTGACAGATCGCACTGTCTCCGCCTTTGACGCTCCATAATCAGCGCGAACCAGCACGGGTTTTGGAGCGTACCCACAGATTCGCGAGGAGGATGGTAAAAGTGGGGGGGCCAATGGCGTCTTGGCCCCCCCCCTTTCCGGCGCTCCTGGTGCATGTTCCCTTTTCACGTTAATTAAAAAAAACACCCATTCGCAATATTAAAATGCTTTACACCATACTGTAGACGAGATTTTGATGAAGATCTACATGTAAAAATCTCGTTGTTCATCTGGAGTTTACCGGTGATATGGTCCAGAGAAAAACATAGCAGCTAGCGACTTTAGCTGGCACTGGTTACATTACATTACAATCATTTAGCAGATGCTTTTATCCAAAGCGACACAGTAAGTGCATACAGAGACATCATCAAGATCACTACAGAACAGACAAGACAAAGCACATCCTTCCCATAATGTAGCAGCTATCCCTAGTAATGAACGTTGACTGTAGTTCACAGTAAGCTGTGGGTAAATCAGCAATACTACACTTCTATTCTAAATACTATTATAAACTATAATAAACAGACAGGAAAACACAGGGAACTAGTAAACAGGGAACTGATATTCCTAGGTTAGGATATCAGTCAAGGTGGAGTCTGAAGAGGTGTGTCTTCAGGCCTCGACGGAACGCAGGCAGGGTTGGAGTAGAACGTAGGGGAATGGGAAGTTCATTCCACCACTGAGGAGCTAATGTGGAAAAACTCTGCAGTCGGGACAAGCAAGAGCCTTTGACACGGAGGGGGGGAAGTGCCAGTCGCCCTGCTGTAGAAGAGCGAAGTGGTCGAGCAGGAACATAGTTCTGGATTAAGTCCTGCAGGTAGGCGGGGCCTGTCCTATTGGCTGCAGTGTAGGCCAGGGTCAGAACTTTGAACCTGATCCTGGCTGCAACTGGCAGCCAGTGGAGTGACCTCAACAGGGGGGTTACATGGGAAAATTTCGGGAGGTTGAACACAAGCCGGGCAACTGCATTCTGGATCAGTTGAAGAGGCAGAATGGTGCAGGCCGGTAGGCTTGCGAGCAGGGAGTTGCAGTAGTCCAGGCGTGAGGTGACCATGGTCTGGACAAGAAGCTGGGTGGAGTAGGTGGTCAGGTACGGTCGAATCCTCCTGATGTTGTACAGGAGGAACCTGCAGGACCGAGCCGTCGCCCTGATGTGCTCTTTGAAGTCCAGCCGGTCGTCCAGGACCATCCCAAGGTTCCTTGCAGAGCGGGAGGCAGCCACCACGGTCCCGTCAACGGTGATGGAGAGGTCATGTAGTGGGGAGGTCTTGTACGGCATGAAGAGGAGCTCTGTCTTGTCAAGGTTGAGCTTCAGGTGATGGGTAGCCATCCACTCAGATATGTCAGTCAGACAAGCAGATATCCTCTCCTTAACCTGTGGGGTAGAGGGAGGGAAAGAGAGGAAGAGTTGAGTATCATCAGTATAGCTATGGTATGAGAAGCCATGTGAGTGAATTACTGAGCCAAGAGACTTAGTATACATAGAGAACAGCAGAGGACCCAGTACAGATCCCTGCGGGACTCCTGTAGACAGGGGATGGGGAGCAGAGACGGAACCCTTCCAGGAGACTTGGTAGGATCTATCAGTGAGATACGATACAAACCAAGAGAGGGCAGTTCCAGAAATTGGTTATCAGAATTCTCAGTTTTTGGATTCGGAATCTATAAGGTGCATGTTCCCTTTTCACGTTAATTAAAAAAAAAAAACACCCATTCGCAATATTAAAATGCTTTATTGTAGACAAGATTTTGATGAAGATCTACATAAAATGTCGTTGTTCATCTGGAATTTACTGACCTAGCCACATCAGAAAACATTTCAGAGCGCCTCTTTGCCAGCATATCTTGGACCAATCGGATTTGAACAATCGGCATGATGTCAAGACGGGTTGGCCACAATTTGAATAACATTTAATTTCACTGTTACAAAATCCCTTCTGGGGTTATTTCGAATAAGGTGGCGAGCGCCTTATTTTTTTGGTGCCATTTTGCTTCTGAAGTGGCTATAGAAAGTCCCGCAGGACGCGCAGCACATGTAACGTTTTCAGGACACCTAAATAGACGAAAGTATCGATACATACCGATCGATTAACACCTAAAACATTTCACAGTGAGTTTTTCTTGTAATAAAATGTGTATTAACGACTTCAATGTGGTTGGATGTTTTATAATGACCCCATTGATTTCGGTACAGCGTTAAGTATAGGCACAAATGCTCGTAAACAGAGTCAAATTAGCATAATTTCTGGCTTCTAAAGTAGTAAAATAACATTGTTTAAGTGTAAGTACACTTCTGAAACAAATGAATAGCTTCATCTACTCTCGTTTAGTAGATTTCCTTGTTAAATGACATGTTGAAATGAGCCCAGACGTCAATTTTGTTTTTCGTTTTGTGTGTGGAATGCCCATTGTGATTACATTGCGGGCAGAACGTTCGACCTCCCTAGTCAAGGTGCACTGAAACCAATGGAAAGATTGCAGTAGCTCACTGAAAATCATAAAAAATCAGCAAAAAAACATAAATTGAGTCAGACAGGATGGTGAAAAGATTGGCTTGGGGAACCTGTAATACCTACACCGGGTAGCCTGAAAGATTGGTGGGAGAAGAAATTTTTGTCCCTTTTCTGAAACCCAAAACCAGTGACAAATGCATTTGTGCTAACTTAACGTTAGCTAACTTATGTAAATGTCCCACTGCTGCTCACAAAGTGACATTAACGTTTGCGCTTCAGTTATTGAGACCGCACTGCTGTAATATTAATGCCGGTCTTGGAGCTAGTAAAGCCAGCTATCATTACCACTATATCTGATGTGATCTGAACAACAGCCAGCTTGAGGTAACATTAAAGGGATAGTTCGGAATTTTGGACATAATGTGTCAATTACGACTTGCCCATGATGTAGTTGATTGATGGAAACCATTTTCAGCTAATTCCATGCTGTCCCTTCTTTCGGACATACACATGTTGCTAATGCTAGCGCAACTCTATGGCAACCGGTAGCATCCACTACCAAACGCACTTAAACACTCCACAGTGCACCCAAAGCAAATAAAATACGACAACAGTCTATCTGGGTTATTTTGAGTGTTTATACCTTCATTTTTGAAGTCAAACTATCGTTGAATCCTTTACTTTGTGCTGATCTAATATTCTCTGTGGAAGTACGGCAGCGGAGCGAACGTGGTCATTGCAACTTGTTACTCTTCTTTGTTGTTGTAGTCGACCAGTGCCGGTGTCATGAAAAATACGTTCCCCCTCAGAAATAAGTTCTAACCTTCAAACTCCATTGTAATTTGTTGTGTACAACGTCACCATTTGTTCTGTACTGAAGGAACATTTTTTATCGGCAGACATGCTTACTCTGCTTGCAATCATGCACTTCAAGTGGCGCACGTTTAGTTTCGTTAGTTGTATAATTATTAGATTCCTGTAATTACATATAGTCAGAAGTAGGTAGCTGTTTTAAATTAGAGCACAGATAACGAATTAGCACACCCAGTTTGCACGTAAAGGTACATAGGTTAGCTAAATTGATAATACATCAGTAACTAACCTTACGATCATTAGCTAATGAGCTAGTCTGCTGAGCTTGTTAAACCGAATACATCACTCGGTAGTTAAGTTAACGTTAACTGAAAATTTAAGTGAAACTGTGGTCTTTAGCAGATGTGCAAGCAAGCTAACGTTAGTTAGTTAATAGCCATTTTAAAATATGAATGGTTTGTAGTCACCATCGCTCATGGTAATAAGTGGGACAACGCTCGCAAGTTTCAAGTTTGAAGAGGGATAGCTGCGCAGTGTAAGGTAGCCTACGTACCTCTACGTAAGTCTGGGGACACCAATTCCTGACTGTTTTCATTAACGTATTTATAAAGGACTAATGCAATTATGGTAATCTAATTAGGCTACACTTATTATTCAATAACGCATTATCAGACCTGCCAACCTGCACGCATTTTGTGTACCAACCACGCAATTCTTGGTCAAAATACGCAGGTACGAAATTCCAGCTGAAACTACGCAAATTAAAAAATAATATATATATATATATTACATATACATATACATGTATTCGGTATTTAAATTACATCCCTCCTCTTGTGCTTCTGTAACGTTATCCCCTCCCTAGTCTCGGAATCGACTCGAGTGAGTTCGGCTGAGTTCTCGCATACAGGCTGGGGACGAGACTAGCCCCTCCCCGACCCAAATCTTCTCACTCACAAACATCCACTGATGGGGTAACGTTACTTTATCATCGACCGAGGCATACGTTGCATTGTATTGCTGAGGTAAAATGGGATGTGGGGGAGTAATAATCAAGCACAAAAATGTTCGGTAACTTTGTTCTTCGCTAGTTTGTCGTAGCTCGCATACGACATGATTAGCCTCGTTACGAGACTTAAGGCTACGGTGTGATAAACTGATGCTAACGTAGCAAATAATTACTATTATTGCAGCCAGTCACCCGACCAGCCTTGCAGGTAGATACTAGTCATCATGATGTCCGATGACGACGAGCATACTGACACGGAGAGAGAGAGCAGCAGACCTAACGTTACTAAAAAGAAGCGAGTGCATGCGCCCCAGAAGTTTCTCACTAAATATCAGGAGCAATGGCCGTGTCTCCGCCCCTCAAAAATGCCTCACCATGCATTTTGCACATTGTGCAATTATGATGTTGACATCAGCCACCAAGCAGCTTCAGGTAATAATTTAGCTAAAACCAACATACATTCCTAGATAGTTTGTCAGTTGAATACCATTTTTTTCATTATATGATATGTGTGCTTATATAAGCTGATAATCATGAGTGAATTGCATTCAATTATTTAATTATTAAATAAAAATGGAAATCATGCCCAGAAACTTGGTTTTATTCATAATTGACAATGTTTTACATCGCAACACAAGTTTCTGTAAATACTTGACAATGAAAACATATGTTACAATATACAAATTAAAACATATAAAAAATGGTTTTATGCAGCTGTACTCAAACCTTTGACTGATACTGTACATGATTTCCATTTTAATTTAATAATTAAATAATTGAATGCAATTCACTTATGATTATCAGTTTAACTCTATTTACTTTGGCCCATTTGGCCCAATTTTCGCCTAGTTTTTACTAGTGTCAATTAAGTGCCAATATCTCAAAAACTATTCACTGCACATCCATGGTTGAAAGTTTCAATGAAAGAAGAGGCTTGTACCATTCAGAAATGTGGAACAGAATAAATGTATGTCAAAGTGGTCACATAGTTTATACAAAATACACATAAGAATACAAAAAAAAGTACAAAACGCCTTGTGTTTTTATAGTTTATCACTGAATATCTCAACTTCAAAGTACTGGAGCAAGCCAGAATTGTTTATACTAGTGCAGTCATATGTTGTCCACTTGGGTGTACAATTTGGTAAAGATATCTACAGGCTTTCCTTATGCATTGGTATTTTTACCAAAACGGGGCCCGGGTGTCCCAAAACGTTTCCAAACCTCGCCAAATATAAAACATGTGCATATCTTTCTGTCTAGGCATGTCAATCATCAGAAAACTTTATTTTTCTTTTAAAACATTTTTTGTAATACAGAATGTGAAGAAAATTAACCTACACATGTTTTGTATTTATGTGTATGAGGGTATTCTCTTACAAATATATATAATATATATATAGTATAATATGAACATTTAAAATTGTGAGGGAATTGGGGCGGGACTTTGATAAGCAGTCTGCTTTTTTCCCGTATCCCTTTTCGGCAGGTACTGTATTTGTTCAAGGCATATTTCAGAAATGTGATGAAATGTGACTATATACATGCCGAAATAAATAAATAAATAAACAAAGCATGCCCAAAAGTGCCCAAATACCTCTCCGAAAAGGATTACTTACCCTAATGTTATCCAACCAATCTGCTTTACATTTAAAATGGCACTGTACTTCAAAATTAGATTTACCAGAGCCCCATAAGCCAGCAGAATAACAGGTTTATCTATAACAAGCCTTCAACTTGACTTTTTACAGCAAAAGTAATGAATTATACATCACTATTTGACAAACCTGTCTGTTACCACCTCCTACGACAGAGGTGTCAGGTCTGTGACCCAACAACATCAAAAGACTCTTGATATCTTATTTTCTGGTACTCTTACAAGCGATACTATAACATCTCTGCATTTGAATGGATCTCTATGGGAATTGGGGGGTGGGTCTAGATTTAGCTGTAAATTACACTGGAACAGTATGGAACACATGGTTGGCTAAATGGCTGTAAGTCATCAAGGGTCTGATGTATCAAACAAGCTTTAATCCATCACTCTGTTGCCAGATATGCAGTAGATATGGATGAATAACTTGAAGGGTTTCTTCTCCTGACTTATTTTTCCATAGAGTTCAATAGGAAGATTTGTCAGGAGAAACAACCCTTAAAGTGATCCATCCATATCTACTGCATATCTGGCAGCAGAGTGATTGTTTAAGGCTTGTTTGATACCTCAGACCCTTGTTGACTTACAGCCATTTTACCAACCATGTATTCCATACTGTTCCAGCATAATTTACAGCTAAATCTAGTCCCACCCCCCAATTCCCATAGAGATCCATTCAAATGCAGAGATGTTATAGTATCGCTTGTAAGAGTACCAGAAAATAAGATATCAAGAGTCTTTTGATGTTGTTGGGTCACAGACATCAGGAAGTCATGGCATGCAAAGGATATGTGACCAAATATTAAAAATTATTACTTTATTCTATATATAAATGCAGGGGTGCCAATAATTGTGGCCAATGTGGTTTTGTTAAAAATAATTATTTCTTGATGTGGGATTTTTTTTTCTCATAATAAATTAACGTCAATTAAAGGTTGGATTCTTCTTGTTTTTTCAGTGTGAGATTAAGCTAATTCACCAAACGGTGAATTTTTTATAACCCTTTTTGCTCATCTTTACAGGGGGTGCCAACAATTTCGTCCATGACTGTATATATAAATATATATACACACACACACATATATATATTATATATATATATATATATATACGTATATACATTAAAAAATCTTACATCCACAGTATGTCTGATATTAGCTCCAACATAATTAGCAATCGTAGCTAACTAGGATTTATGAATTAGTTTGTCAGCTTGCACGAACTAAATTACATTATTATAATACTGTAATGTCTTGACTGAACCGTGAAATAAAGTACTGAGAATGGATGTCATTTCATGCGTAAATTCAACAACTAGCCCTTGTGTTGGTTGCTGCACAAAGAAACTGCGAATGAACGCTAGAAAACAAACAAACAGCAGGCGCTCCTTACCAGCCTGTGACACCATAGAAGCTTTTAAAAACACTTACATGTCCAGGCACGGGTCCATGCCAGAGTCATTGCTCTGCCAGAACACAGACTTCTTCGCCTCTGGGACACTTCTTCACCTCCAAAACCTGAGCAACCATGAAATAAGCGCTCTTCTTTCCACCGTTGATTGCCACGTTCGTGTATAAATGTATAAAATAATCGTAAATTTTGAAGCAGCAAAGACATCATCAGCGCAATTGCACCATACAGCTGCCCGTGTCTGCGTACAGAGAAAGACTGGTCTGTGACGTTTTTTCAGCTCACAAAAAAAGCTACACATTGCTAAATACATCTGGATAGACTAAAAACGTACTTGTAACAGCAATTCAGTCCATCCCTTCCAGGATAAAGTCAGTAAAAATGGCCACAGGCGTCATCTGATGCTGTCGACAGTCAGGAGCGATTGCCCTATGGGCTGTCGTTACGCGTGGATACAGCGCCGTTCACAGTCGCTTGAATATGACATATTTTACTTCGTTTGAAAGGGCAGGAACCTCCGTAGAAGATAATCTACGTGTTTTACGTTAGATCATTCCTGTAGCAGTCTAGTAATGCTTTTACGCAACGGTAGTAACGTAGTACAAACGCAAATGCGATGGGTACGCACTGTGGAAATTGAGACTTTCCTGGATAATGGATAAATGGGTTACGAAAAAATGTTGAGGATTCTTCAGAAAAGGGTTATAACTGCATAACCAGGTATCGTATTTGGTTGCTTAAACATGTTTATCAAGAGAATTTGTAGAAAATAAAATGTATTTATACAAAACCGGAAGTATATCGGTTGTATGCATACTGAAGTGAGCACGGGAAAAAAACACCTAATGTTTATTTATACAACTTTTCAATAATATACAATTGTTCCTGAATCGGATCTTGATTTTTTAGCGTGTTGAAATGGTACCAAGAGCTTTTGTGATGTGCATTTTATTGCCTGTGACTGCGGCGAGGTGAAGGCTGTAAACAAATAAAAAAAGTGGGTTGGGCTATTAGCACCCTGCTGCTTTATGGCTCTGTAGTGTAACCTGAGAGCTGATAAGCATATAAACGAACGTGTTCGCAGGCTGTGACTGTTTTTAACAATTTTGCGTCGAAAGTTCCGTGTTTTATTAACGTTATAATTTAGAATTTAAGAGAAATATGAACACTATAAAAAATTGGGGCGCATGCGTCTCACCACTAGGGGGCCAAAGCCTATAGGGTTAAGCACACATCATATAATGAAATATTAGGTGTGACCGTGTGCAAAGCGAAGTGGTGCGAAAGCGTGTGAGCGTTACACTATTGTGGTACTCAAAATATTTTCCCAAGGTTGGCAGGTCTGCACTGCCTGGCCAAAAAAAAAGTTACCGTTGCACCGGTATGCATAGTGCCGACTGTACAAGCCTCTGGAGGCAGTGTTATGATCTGGGGTTGCTTCAATTGGTCAGGTCTAGGCTCAGCAACGTTATGCAGCAATAAAATGAAATCAGCTGAGTACCTGAATGTATGGAATGACCAGGTTATCCCATCAATGGGCATATTCCAGGATGACAATGCCAAGATTCATCGGGCTCAAATTGTGAAAGAGTGGTTCAGGGAGCATGAGGAATCATTTTCACACATGAATTGGCCACCAGAGTCCTGACCTTAACCCCATTGAAAGTCTTTGGGATGTGCTGGAAAAGACTTTACAGAGTGGTTCAACTCTCCCGTCATAAATACAAGATCTCGGCCAAACATTTATGCAACTCTGGACCAAAATAAATGTTGTGACGATGCATAAGGTTGTCAAAACAATGCCACGATGAATGTGCACTGTAATCAAAGCTAAAGGCGATCCAACAAAATATTAGCGTGTGCGACTTTTTTTTTTGGCCAGGCAGTGTATTTCATATTGTAATCTTGATATTTTTAGTCATGCTTGTGCGCACCCCTGTGTGTAACAGACAGGAGGGTGTACGCGCGTTGTGCACATGCCTATGTACAGTCAAGCCGGAAAGTCTGAACACCCCTTTCACCTTCTCCACGTTTTATTACGTTATAGACTTATACTACAATTTTTTTTTTTTAAAGAGAGATGACATACACAACTTGAGAGGAAGCATGATTTACAAACAAAAACTGATGAATTCTACACTCAGAGGTCATTCTTTATCTATTGCGGGGGTTAAGCTTTGGAACAGTTTAAATGTTGAGATTAAATCGTCTACGAATCTGAAGGTCTTCAAGATTAGGATAAAATGTAAGATGGTAGGAGACTACCAAATATAAACAATAGTGGGTTATCATGAAATGAAAACAATGTCACGATGCGCAAAAACATTGTAAGCGGTTTATACTTGATCTTGGATCTTGCAACACAAGACATCAGACACCGGCAGCACAACCTGCTCAGGATGGAGCTTCTAAGCTGGTCATTTAACGCTATTGATAAGGTATTCTCTACCAGGCGTGTGGGCACTGGTGCAGGGGACACTCGAGCATCATAAAAACGAAGAAACGGACACATTTATTTGGACATTATCTGAACAATATTCTGGACAGTTTGCTGTAGAAATGAAACAAATTGTTTTGACTAATGTATGATATGTACATTTAAATTCGACTTATTTGGACTTTATTATTTTGTTTATTTTATTTTATCTTTATTTTTTCTTTCTCGGACTGTTTTGTTATAAAGCAAATTCAGCTATGCTGTTGTGATACGAAATAATCTGTTTTAAACAAATGTTTAATGTGAACATTCAAATTTGATTTGGGAATTGGGGCGGGACTTTGATAAGCAGTCTGCTTTTTCCCGTATCCCTTTTCGGCAGGTACCGTGTTTGTTCAGGGCATATTACAGAAATTGTGATGAAGTGTGACTATATGCGTGCCGAAATAAATAAATAAATAAACAATAGATTGAGTTCATTTTTTGCCTCAAACATCTACACACAATAGCCAATAATGACGAAGTGAAAACAGGTTTTTAGAAAATATGCAATTTTATTTTACTGACAAAAATAGGTTATTTAGGGGTTACATATCTGTACACACCCTTAGCCTAATACTTGGTTGCTGCACCTTTGGCAGCGATTACAGCTTCAAGGCGTCTTGGGAAAGAAGCTACGAGCTTGGCACACTTGTTTCTGGGCATTTTTGCCCATTCCTCTTGGCATATCCTTGCAAGCTCCGTCAGGTTGGATGGGGAGCGTCGGTACACAGCCATTTTCAGCTCTTTCCACAGATGTTCAATTGGATTCAGGTCTGGGCTCTGGCTGGGCCACTCAAGGACATGCACAGACTTTCTCCAAAGCCACTCCTGTTCTCTTGGCTGTGTGCTTCGGGTCATTGTCATGTTGGAAGGTAAACCTTCGCCCCAGTCTGAGGTCCAGAGCGCTCTGGAGGAGGTTTTGTTCAAGGATCTCGGTGTACTTAGCTGCATTCATCTTTCCCTCTATCAGGACTAGTCGCCCCGTTCCCGCTGCTGAAAAACATCCCCACATCATGATGCTGCCACCGCCATGCTTCACTGTAGGGATGGTATTAGCCAGGTGATGAGCGGTGCCTGGTTTCCTCCAAACGTGACGCTTGGTATTCAGGCCAAAACGTTCAATTTAGGTTTAATCAGACCAGAGATTCTCATGGTTTGAGAGTCCTCTAGGTGCCTTTTGGCAAACTCCAAGCGGGCTGTGATGTGCCTTTTACTAAGGAGGGGCTTCCGTCTGGCCACTCTACCATAAAGGCCTGATTGGTGGAGTGCTGCCTGGATGGTTGATCTTCTGAAAGGTTCTCCCATCTCCACAAGGATACGCTGGAGCTCTGTCAGAGTGACCCTCGGGTTCCTGCTCACCTCCCTGGCCAAGGCCCGTCTTCCCCGATTGCTCAGTTTGGCCGGGCGGCCAGGTCTAGGAAGATTCTTGGTGGTTCCAAACTTCTTCCATTTACGAATGATGGTGGCCACTGTGCTCTTTGGGACCTGTAAAGCTGCAGAGATTTTTCCGTACCCTTCTCCAGATCTATGCCTTGACACAATCCTGTTTCTGAGGTCTGCAGATAATTCCTTTGACCCCCATGGCTTGGAGTTTGCTCTGACATGCACTGTCAACTGTGGGACCTTATATAGGCAGGTGTTGGCAATCCCCAATCATGTCCAATCAATTGAATTTGTCACAGGTGGACTCCAATTAAGTTGTAGAAACATCTCAAGCAGTAACCTGTGGAAACAAAATGCACCTCAGCTCACTTTTGGGTGTCATATCAATCAGTATGATATTTTACATTTTGATTTTTAATAAATTAGCACAAATGTCTAAAAACCTGTTTTCACTTTGTCATTATGGGCTATTTTGTGTAGAATTTTGAGACAAAAAATGAACTCAATCTATTGTAGAATATGTCTGTAACGTAATAAAACGTGGAGAAGGTGAAAGGAGTGTGCAGACTTTCCGGCTTGACTGTAGATGCACTTATATGCGCCGTTAAAATAACATGTAAACAACTGCGACATGACTTTAGACCAGGTTTGTGGTGGTTTTAGCGCAAGCGCTTTCTGCTGGCTCAAGATAGCAAAAATAATCCTGGCCACTCCTCATCTTAAGACCAACACGCCCAGTTCACTTGTAATGGGTGCAAGAATACATGGTATTTAAACGACGTGAATGCGAGGCATTATAATGAACCATGCGCCGGGTGTAAGATAGCAAAGACACTTGCATTTCGGTTAGCGCCGCTTAGCGCCGGGTGTAAGATAGGGCCCCTAGTGTTCTTACCTTTAAAATACAGACTATTTTCTTATACAAGTTTTCACTCACCATTCTGCTCTCTTCTCAAGTACGGCTTGAGATGTGCAACATTTGTCTTCTGTCGAACAATAATGCCAGAACTGTCCATAAAAATAGCTACACTCTTCTCAGAGATGTCTTTCACGAGAAAAGGGCCTCTCCAGTTGTTCTCCAAGCGTCCCCCTTTGCGACCTTCCTTCCTTTTATTGGACTGCAGGACTTCCTCTCCCTCTTTTATATGAAAGGATTTCGCATGTTTCCTCTTTCTGGACTGAAATGTTTTCTTCTGCCTTTCTTGGGGCCTTTTCAATGTTACCCGGTACCTACACAGAAGATCAAATATGTGTCTTGAGTAACATAAGAACAAGTGATTTAGACAGACACAGGCTTCCAAACTTCTAAAATTCACACCAAAACCACACCAACCTCTGTATGAAAGGCTTTGACCTGCTCAATCTTATTGTCAATTTCTGCAGCAGGATCACCAATGATGAAGTCAGAGCCTTAGGCATTTTTGGGTGCTGGTAGAACATTGAAAAGTGCGGTGTGTACTTTGTGGATGCCTAATGGAAAAAAATGTTAAAAGTGCATTAATACCAATGTTATGTCCTTGGTCAGTAATTATTTTGTCCACAAGTCCAAAATCAAAGAGTTTGACAACTACAGGTGCCACATCTGCAGCACATTTGCTCCTCAGGGGTTCTGCAATTACCCATTTTGTAAACAGGTCTGTCATTGTCAGGGCATACTTGTTGCCACTCTGTGTTGTGGGAAGGGGCCCAATCAAATCCATGCCAAGGACTGAACCACGGCTGGTGAACTTCAATTGGATGCAAAACAGGGGCCACTGTTTTCATGGTGCCATTGAGTCTTCAATGTTCAGTCTCAAGGGTCTGACAGCAAACGAGCCTTAAACTGCAAGATACGCAGTAGATATGGATGGATCACTTTAAGGGTTGTTTCTCCTGACAAATTTTACTTTTGAACTCTATGGAAAAATAAGTCAGGAGAAGAAACCCTTCAAGTTATCCATCCATATCTACTGTATTTCTGGCAGCAGAGTGATGATTTAAGGCTTGTTTGATCCTTCAAGACCTAGAGCCATTTAGCCAACCATGTGTTTCCATACTGTTCCAGTGTAATTTACAGCTAAATCTAGTCCCATCCGCCAATTGTGATACAGTGAATTAAAAGTGAAATAATCTGTCTGTAATAGGGTTGTCACAATATTCCATTTTCATATCGTCGATATGCCTTTAAGAAATATCGTGATATTCAACATTATCGTTCGTATATAATTATAGTGGATTAATGACAACGTGAACAGAAGTAATTACCACGTGTGGCAGCATTGAGTTCTAATTACTGTAGCCTTAGCGTTGCTTCTGGATCCGTGTACTTTTTGGCCAATCGTTTCCCTTTTCAGAAACAGAAATTAAAAAAGCAAGAAACGAATGGTTATGCTCTATTCATTTTAAAAACAAATTGAAAAACGAGAATCAAATGGTTATTCGTTTTGGATCCGTGTATAAATGAATGCCAACTGCAACATCCCATACTGTCACTCATCTCACAAAGCTTTTTTTTTCTTGTAACTTACCTAGATACTTCATAGATCGCTCCAAAATGAATATGATGACAAACATGATGACGATGAGCGCCGGCAATTTATTACGTTTCAAACTATGTCCACAAAACAATGTTGCGATGCAATTTTTGCTGCTATGTCTGCAGCATATGACAAATTATTTATTGCCATCTCCTGTAGGTTCTCATAGGCATACTGTTATAATGCACTCATAATTACTGTGTAGTTATCGAAAATGTTTTATGGGAAATGTTTGTTGTATTCCCATCCTTAGTTGTGACAACTTTTAAATGCATTTACGGCATGTTACCTCGTCGATGAAAGTCGGCGCTTTTACCGCTGTACTACCGCAATGGCCCAGACGTTGTAATTTGATCCTACGTCCTACCTAACACCGCGTTCTCACAGCGAGCAACTTGGTTGCTGGGTCGGTCAAGTCAACTAGGCTGGGGGCAGGGCAAGAGCTTCCCTTTGTGTCATCCAAGTCAGCTCGTGCAGTGCAATTTTTTGATGAAGAGAAACAACGGCAGTAGCCTGCATATAAGAAAGACATATTTGCGATGCTGCCTATTCTTTAAGGTTATGTTATGACACTGATAATTATACAATGATAATATATAAATTATTCACCGTTGTTATCGCTGCTATCGCCTAGCTTAGTTTGATAGGCAATATTACGTAGGTTACGGAACAATTATTCACAAAATAAAAAATAGAGAACAAATAATAACAACCAAATATAAAAAAAACAAAGCATACAGAATTTGTTGCGAGACATCAGAACTAAAATAGAAAATGGGGCGGGAAAGGACGCAACGCTCAAATTTGTCGGGCAGGCCACGGCACATGCAGTAATGCAAATATGTTATACAAATTTTGGAATATAAACTCGCGTATTATTTCTGACCAATATTATTATTTAAAAGTACGTATGCATGTTTTGTCCTTAGAATAGCAATAATAAAAAAAAATGTATATATATTTTTTGAAATATCGTGGCTACAGACAGTCATCTCTACTATATTTTCAAATATCGCCATATCCGATATTATTGGATATTTGTCTGTTAACAATTGTTGGAAAAATTTGTTGTGTCATGCACAAAGTCGATGTCCTAACTGACTTGCCAGCACTATAGTTTGCTAACATGAAATCTGTGGAGTGGTTAAAAATTAGTTTTAATGACTTCAACCTAAGTGTATGTAAACCTCCGACTTCAACTGTATACAGCACAGAGAGTTTGCCACTTTTCTGGTTTTCCTACAGAAATGACCGCAATGACCACAGACTCTCAGCCCTTAAAAACAGTAACTTCTGTACCTTTTGACCTCATGTAACTATTACTATATATATACCCCGGGGTCTACACAAATTATTCTATTTACAAATATTTACAATGACAATGCTTACAATAATTTTATAGAATAACTAAAGATCAATGAATCAATGAATTCTAGCTAGCTTTTATTAACACAGCATGTTCGTTTTCTTTTCCAGTGCTGCTACTTCAGTGCTGCTACTCCGGTGCTGGGTGCGCTCCAACTGCAGGTAAGTGTTTAAACAAACATTTACAAAGGAATATGGTAACGAACAAACGTGTATTCAAGTCCATTGCCACTTGTGTGAGTGTGTGTGTGTGTAGCAAGACCATTTCCAAAAGCCTTGTGATGCCTGCATCCCAAAATTAGGGATGCACCAATATGACAATCTCAGTACAATACAGTGGGGGTGCTAAAATTTGGCCACCCCACTGTATATACACTGCCTGGCCAAAAAAAAGTCGTACACTCTAATATTTCGTTGGACCGCCTTTAGCTTTGATTATGGCGCGCATTTGTTGTGCCATTGTTTCGACAAACTTATGCAACGTCACAACATTTATTTCCGTCCAGAGTTGCATTAATTTTTGGCTGAGATCTTGTATTGACGACGGGACAGTCAAACCACTCCATAAAGTCTTCTCCAGCACATCCCAAAGACTTTCAGTGGGGTTAAGATCAGGACTCTGCTCCAATTCATGTGTGAAAATGATTCCTCATGCTCCTTTCACAATTTGAGCCCGATGAATCTTGGCATTGTCGTCCTGGAATATGCCCATTGATGGGATAACCTGGTCATTCAGTACATTCAGGTACTTAGCTGACAGCATAACGTTGCTGAGCCTAGCCCTGACCAATTGAAGCAATCCCAGATCATAACACTAGAGGCTTGTACAGTGGGCACTATGCATGACGGGTGCAACGGCGACTTTTTTTTTTTGGCCAGGCAGTGTACATCGTATTTTATTTATTTATCCTTTGGCCCAGCACTTCTTAACCCCTTTGCACAGAGACTTAATTTTACCCGTTTTGTACCATTCTGTTTAAAGCTTTATAACCCTGACACGCACCGTCCATAAACTGTAAGCGCTTGCCAGTTGTAGTTCACAGTAAAGCAGATACCTGGTACATGTGCAGTAGTTTTTGGCTATATCTCTGCTCTAACTACAGGTAGAGAGTTGGCTGAGAGCTCATTTTAATCAGGAGAAGAGCTACGTTTCTACAAATCAAATCTAATCTTTCAGTGGAATTCCCCTTTTACCAATTTTCACACCATATTTTTTTTATTTGCACTATTGTTTTTCAGACGCTATGTAGGAATAAACCCAGAGAGGGGCACCAAGGCTGGACGGGACAAAGTGCTGTCCAAGAGAACTGGTAAAGTCACTCATAAGAAGACAACAAAGGTCACTCCTCATGTCTCCACTCTACTGAAGAGACTGATGGACTTTGAGTAGGAGTTCATATAAACCAGTGAGCTCACTCACACACCCACTCACTCACCTCTATCCCTACACCAGTTTGTGCCCCCCACCCCCTCGCCCTCATACACATACACACACATGTACAACTCGGAAGGTTTTGGACAGTCACATTCTTTTATTTTGATAATGTGTCATGTCTGTTGGTGTTTAATATCTGTTTGTGTTAAGAACTTGGATGGTTTTGGACAGACACAGCCTCATATTAGAAACACATTCATGTATGTTAATTTGTTTATGCTGATATGATAACAGCAGGAAAGAAGAAGGAAACATCAAGCCAGAGCAATGTCAATGCGTACCATCACCTTTGTCAAAGAAGGAGTCAGGCCTTCTGGAGCACAGCAAAGCCGAACTTGCTGCAGTCAGCCAAAGGAGCTGAGAGTGGACCTAATAACGAAGCTCCAGTTCCCGGAAGTGATCCTTTCGACGACCCTGAGGTTGGATGCGGTCCTGTGGTCGACGGAGGGGAAAAAGACCATCCTCGTGGAATTGACTGGGCCATGGGAAGATGGCTGTCAGGAAGCATCAGAGAGGAAACGTGCCAAATACCAGGATCTGCTGCAGGAGTGCAGGGACAAAGGATGGCAGGCTTGGCTGTTCCCAGTGGAGGTGGGATGTAGAGGATTCCCTGCTCAATCCATTTGGAGTCTGCTGACAGCCATAGGATTGAGAGGAACTGCGAGGAGATCTGCAGCTCGTGGATTGGGGGAGGCAGCAGAAAGAGCCTCCTGTTGGATATGGAATCGGAGGGAGGAGGCGAGCTGGAAGCCAGGAGGAAATGGGCAGTGATTTAGCCACCACTGTTGACCCGCTAACTGGAAAGCGTTACGGTTAAGGGTTGAAATGCTTGAGGAAGGTGCGGAGGGAAGCCTTTGACTCCCTCCTTATTAAGTTCAATTTGAGATGGGTTTTTCGAGTGGAAGAATTCTCAAGATAAAGATGAAGGAAATAGCAGAAGTTTAATCTTTTATTAAATGGTCAAACGTTGATTCAACATGGGAAAACCACAAACCTACGCAGAGGATTCGGAATCCCCGAACAATAACAGACATTAGTTTTTACAATATCATAACTCCTCCTTTACGTTGCTAATACACCAATGATATGTGATAACACCTTTTCATAATATCTTATTTTATCCAATAACAAATTAGGCAAAACATTAATATGTTATATGACCCTATGCGCTTGGGGGCACTCTTGATCTATCAAATAAAATTGTTTGTGAACTTTCCTCCTTATTAATCAGCTTAGTTATGGAACACAGGAGGAAAACATTCCTGTTTTGACTGGTGTGCTAGATGCCCTGTCCTTGCTGACAGAGAGCTATCCTGCACTCTCTCACACCCCCCATCTCAGTACTTTTCCACTAGATCTTGACTGTATTATTTAATTATTTATATATTTGCATATGAGGCTTTCTTGGGCCTACGGCTTACTTCCACATTCCCCCCTTTGAGACCATACGGTCTCACACTCTCTTGTTGATACTTCGCCTGGTGGTGGAGTTATGTTATGACATTAGTATTGTATGATAAAAATAAACATTTGTAGTTGATTAGTTTCATGCATAATTTACCTAAGTTAATATTTCCTCTAATTAACAATTAACAGATGATCTATCAACCAGTAAATAAGTAAATAATAAAGAATATCAAAAAGTTAATCAAAAATAGCAAAAATTTCATCAAAAATAGCAAAAATTTCATCAAAAATAGCAAAAATTTCATCAAAAATAGCAAAAGTTAATTAAAAATATCAAAAGTTAATCAAAAAGCTACTGTATTTAATGATTTTTAATGATCATCTAATTTTGATTCGCTATAATTATACAAAGATTATATAAAAATAATTGGATTATACTTGTAATGTCTTCTTCCTCTTCTTAGGAGCCCATATTCTAAGAAACCTGAGGAGAGGTTACTAGCACTTCACTCAGTCGTCTCCTACCTTCTTCGCCCTTTTCCTTAATCTATTTATGTGTCTGTTTTATCTATCCTTTTTAGGGCCTTTAGTCAGTTGGGGCTTTATTATATTATGTCCCCTTTGAGTTGTTCTTTTCTTCATGTAGTCAGTGTATGTAATATGTGTAATCATGGGGTGTCAAATGGATAAATCTATTCTGACTATTTTATTTTATTTTATTTTTTAAAATTTTTATTTAAAAGTAGTTTTTAGAACCATTGTCACTGCTCAGGTTCTGACAGACCCCGAACATGGGGAAAATTTCTCTTGCCAAGGCTTTAGCTACAGTTTTAGAATCCGCATTTGCATCTTGGTATCATGCTAGTATAAACCAATGTTTCTGTATTTCTCTCATCATCTCCCCCCTTGCAGAGTGGTCAACACCGTGCAATTGCTTTCTCTGCTTTCCTTGTACATTGCCGCCATATTCCTGTAGACTTATCTAATCGTTTCCTGCTGACACAAGGTCTGTTCCGCCTGTATGTGCTCCGCACTTTATATTATAATTATATTATATGTTTCATGACCTCCAACAGTTCTTTTACTTCAAAAATGTTTTTTTTTATTTTTTATACGGTTTCCCTCTGCAGTGAGAAACCGTCGTCTTGCACCTCGTCTTACAAAATGTGTACTATATGCCCCACAAGCATACACTACACTGAGTCACAGTAGATATTAAAGTTGTGGCTGTTGTGGTTGCTGTGGCTGCCATCCCTCCTGCTGCTGCCCATACATGTTTTGCTGTGGGATCATCGCTATCTGGTTCTCGGGTCCTTGATATGATGGCATTGGCGGGTACGATGGCCACCCAGGGTTTGCTCCTTGGTTCATGCGGCCTCTTGATTGGAATCCTCTTCCTCTTCCTGTGTGACAGTTATTGGCCCAGTGTCCCATCCTTCCGCATCTCCAGCAGTCTTTCTCCTGCCACTGGCCCTGGTTCGTCCATGGGAACACTGGCCTTTGGAAATTTGGTCCAGCCCATTCGATGGATGGGCCCTGTCCTCCTTGGACTTGTTGTGAGGGTGGGGGTGCCTGTATCTGCTGGGTTATCACTGCTGCTTGAATTCCCTGATCTTCTCTCCCCTGTCGGCTATCTGGAGAAGTAACAGTTTCTTCTTTAGAGATTTATTCTGCCCTTCTGAGGTCTTCATACTTTCTCTGTGCAACTTCATCTGGTGGACAAGATGGGCTCTTTGTTTATCCCAATTTTCCTGGGGAAGCCCCACAACCTTGCTTAGGGCCTTTATTACTGGTTCGGGCAATGCTTTACACAACATGTGAAAGAACATTGTCGATGTTCCTTGTGATACATCAAATGGCTGTCCCCTGTTTGTTTTCCATGTCTCCTGCATCCTGTTGATAAAATCATGGATGTCCTCTCCTTCCTTTAGTTCTGCACTTGTTATATCTGCATGGCTTGATTTATGTGGAAACATTCCCCTCAATGCGGCCCACACACATGGTCTGTGCCTGCTGAATGCTTCTCCGTCCATCTTGTGAGTGTCCATAATTCCTTTCAGGCCTGCCAGGTCCATTATTTCAGTGACCTGGTGCCCCACACATCTTACTAGTAGCTGCTTAATATCTCCCATACACAGGGGCAGGTGAGTCGTTTGCATCTCTACCTTCACTGTCCATGGTCCTGCTCCCTCTGTTATTTTCGGTAAATCCTTGACCATGTTCTCCAGGTCCATTGATGACCATGGGATGTACTTAGTGAGTGGCTGTTGTCTCCCTGGTTGGGGTAGGACTTGCAATGGGGCCAGGAAGGTTTCTTCATCCTCTTCGTCTCCTTCTTGACCTGGATTGTATCGATCAGGTGCTCTTCTTTTTCTGCCGCTCTTCCTGAGGATTTTGCTGGCACAGTTCTGGATATCACTACTGATGTCGTAGACCTGCTTCAATTCTTGAATTCATTGCTGCGAGTACCCTCCTTCGCGCAGGAATGCTTGTTCTGCTTTCTTCACCTCCTCTAAGGTTTCTTTCAGCATTTCCTTTGTCACTTTCTTTTTCTTTCTTATTGCACTTTCATCTGAGTCTTCACTATTAGAGGAGCTTGATTCATCTTTGGGAATGGCAGTTGACCTTAGTTTAACTTTCCCTGTGATGTCATATTCTCCTCTTCTTGGGTCTCTTCCAGCTCCTCTTGCTCCTCTTTTCGGTTTCGTTTCTCCCTCCCATATCTCATCCTCTACTTCTTTCATTGCCTGTTGATATCCAGTGGCACATCCTAGCTTGCTGCTCTCTTCAGATTCACGATGTGCCCTCGGCGACTTGACTGTTTCTTTCTTGCATCTTGTCATTCTCTGATTCTCTGGTCTGCCATGAGGTGTGTGGAGGTGTGGGCATGGTGTGCTATTTTCAGAATTTCTCTCGTTTCCTCGGCCATCACTCTGGCCTGTCTCTGATTCTCCTTCTTCTGGACATGCTGCTGTACCTTTTGATCTTATTAAAATGGTTTCCAAATTCCCTTGTACATCCAGGGTCCCTTTCACTTTCACCAACTCTGGTCTCATCCTCACAGTAGTCTCAGGCCCCTGGCTCAAATCTTCTTGTTCCCCAGTACTAGTGCTGTTCACTAGGGGATACAGGCCTGTAGTTCCATTTGCCGGTCGCCATCCTTCTGGTGGTCTCTCTGATGCTGCTGGCTGGGGGTTCACTTTCGGCTGGTGCCCCTCCTTCTCCAGTCGCTCTCCGTCTGAAAGACTCATTTTTCCATTGATTTAGATGTGCTCTGTAAGTTCGCAACTTTCCTTTCCGACTCTTACCTTCTTTACTACACAAAATTACTTCCACTGATTGCAGGTATTGAAGTCCGAAAGTACCTTCCTTAGGCCATACCAAGGGACCACCTCTTGTCCACTTTTCCCATTTTTTCATAGTCTTCTCATAGTCTGTTTGAAATAACTCACTCATGCAAGAGAGAGGTGTCTTCCTCTTCTCGCCCTTCTGTGTTTTCATGGTCTTACTTGTCCTTCCACCCATGTTTCTTTTTAAAATAAAAAAAATAAAAACATTTTAGTTAACTGAAATAAAAATAAAAATAAAGTGACTTTTTAAAACAAAACTAACTGTAGTGGTGCAAAATGAACTGGAATAAAAATAAAAATGAATCATGAATTCTTTTTAGTTTTAGTTTCTGATCCTCTTCCTGATTTGCGATCTGAAATCTGGATTGCATATAGAGTAATTTAAAACATTCAAAACCAATATTTAATAATTTACACTTTCTCTCCCTCTAAATTAGAAAGTGAAATTAAAAACTAATAAAAAATAAAAAATAAATGAAAAACTTACAACTATAATAACTTTGTCTCCATGTTTTCTTTTTTAAAATAGAAAATAAAAATAAAATAAAATAATAAACAATAAAAACAAAAAATAATATTTTTCTTAATTGGTTTTGTTTCTTAATTGATTTTGTTTCTTAATTTATAATTAAACAATTTATAATCAATCAATTTATAATTAATTAATTTATTCTTAATTGATTTATTATTATTATAATTCAGGGACCACTCTGTTCTTGGTAGCCAAGCCTTTACCTTTAATCCTGTTAGTTCCCACTTAGTGACTGTGACTCGTGTGGCTCCTCCCCCTGAATGCCCCTGCTCAACTTCCCCTTCTACCTCTTCAGTTCTCAATTCCCTCACTGGGGTACACTCCAGCCAAACGGCTCCGTCTGCCCACCAGTCTAAACATATTTTAAATATTTCTCCTGTTTCTGTGGCCTTGGGTAGGGATTTATCAATCCCTGAATGGCAGCACAGAGATTTTACTCCATATAACTGTTCTCATGTTAATTATCCTCCCACTGTATCTTTTCCCACAATAACATACACAATAACAGACACATAATATTTCCACTTTTCTAGTGGAGTACTATCTATCTAAGTAAAACCCTGTTATTTACATAATTTCCTTCAGCATTATATACAGCATATCCAAAATACAACAAATTCTCATATAATGTTAGCACACCACCTTATCTTTTTTCTATTGTTCTCCTGTTACAGTATTGTTTAATCGATTATGTTCAGTTTGATTGTACAACCCGTGCAATGGATCTATTTGTTCTAATTTGATCAATTGAGATATATGTATATACATATAGTACTATTTACAAAAAATTATAACTATAGTATTATTAACAACAGTAAATTATTTGGCCACACAACATAACTTTTAAAAAATAGTTTTTTTTTTTTTCTTTTTAGAAAGATTATTTTCTCACAACACTGTTTCCCTAATTGTCCCTACCGTAATATAGCAGTGGCAGTATCTTTCAACTGCTTCACTCTATTCACCGTTTGTGGCGGACTTTGAAGGGAAAGGCGTCCCTTTACACACAACTCTACGCGACCCACAATCCGGAATTGCTCTATATTTCAGAGTTTTTGGTTAGCTAACTTGGAGTTCAGTACTCCCCCACAGTGTTGTCATATTCAGAGCTCCAAGCCCCCAAATCACGAAATATCTGAGCTCCAAGCCCACAAAACATCGCAAAATATCTGAGCTCCAAGCCCCACAAAACATCTGAGCTCCAAGCCCCACAAAACACTACAAAATATCTGAGCTCCAAGCCCCACAAAACACCACAAAATATCTGAGCTCCAAGCCCCACAAAACACCACAAAACATCTGAGCTCCAAGCCCCACACAATATCACAAAACATCTGAGCTCCAAGCCCCACACAATATCACACTCGGAGATCTTGACACTCAGAGTCACTTCTGCTTATTTCTACTTCATCACAATAATTTTTCTACCTATTTATCCTCTCTATTTTGTTTTTATAATCAATATAATCAATTAATCCACTCACCCACTGGAGCTCCGTCACCGGTGTAGGACCACACTTGGGGCCAACGGAGTGCGGGTAATTCCTTCTCTGCAGACTTTTTATGAAAAAGGTGTCTGCTTACCTCTCACTATTGACCGGTCTCTAACTTGAAGAAAAACACAGCACGCCGTTGGTTCCCTCCTGTATCCTTCCCGGGATCTTGGAGTCCTTGCTGGCTCGCCAAATGCGGAGGGAAGCCTTTGACTCCTTCCTTATTAAGTTCAATTTGAGATGGGTTTTTCGAGTGGAAGAATTCTCAAGATAAAGATGAAGGAAATAGCAGAAGTTTAATCTTTTATTAAATGGTCAAACGTTGATTCAACATGGGAAAACCACAAGCCTACGCATAGGATTCGGAATTCCCCGAACAATAACAAACATTAGTTTTTACAATATCATAACTCCTCCTTTACGTTGCTAATACACCAATGATATGTGGTAACACCTTTTCATAATATCTTATTTTATCCAATAACAAATTAGGCAAAACATTAATATGTTATATGACCCTATGCGCTTGGGGGCACTCTTGATCTATCAAATAAAATTGTTTGTGACCTTTCCTCCTTATTAATCAGCTTAGTTATGGAACACAGGAGGAAAACATTCCTGTTTTGACTGGTGTGCTAGATGCCCTGTCCTTGCTGACAGAGAGCTATCCTGCACTCTCTCACACCCCCCATCTCAGTACTTTTCCACTAGATCTTGACTGTATTATTTAATTATTTATATATTTGCATATGAGGCTTTCTTGGGCCTACGGCTTACTTCCACAAAGGTTGGGTACCGTCTGATGATATCAACTCCTGGCCAAGGCAACCGTCATCTATGCATGATGGTGAGAGAAGCATCGCAAGATGTATTAAAATCTGAACTTTCTGGGCAACCGGTGACTTCCAGGAAGGTCTGGATGGCAACCGAGGAATATCGGTGACTCTGGAGAGACAGATGACCTCCAGGAAAGTCTGGCATAGTTGTATGGGGCTAGCAACCCCATATGCAGTCTTCGCAAGAGGGCACCAAGCACGCTACAGAGTTGACTAATGAGCAATACCCCCAGAGTCTCCCGAGAGGGGGGGAGGATGAGAGACTCACTGGGATGGATTTAACGGTTACGGCTAGGACAGTGACACGGACACAAAGAAGGCTCAAGCAAACAACCTTAACTGGAGAGGTATTGGAAGCCAAATGCCACTACGAAAAGATCTGCAAAAACGCGAAGGGGCTAAAGATACACCAGGCAAAATCCAAGTGTGGAAGAGGGGCGACACAGGTACAGCGCACAGATACAGCATCTGGTGAGACACAGGAGAATTCCAGGCAGGAAGCACCCCACAGTACTGGAGATCTCTCAGCACCGATGTTTCCCCTAAACCACAGGAGGGACCAGGACAATGCCTCCCCAGAAACCCTATCACAACCCATGAGGGAAAGGATCAAATGGCCTAAAATGAATGACACCAAAGAATGGACCAGACTTGATGAAGACCTAGAAGGAGTTCTTGAAGCCACACTAGCGGGAACAGTAGAGCGGAAAGTGAACACCCTCACAGCCATCACCTACAACCTGGCAAAGGAACGCTTTGGCACAGAGGAAAGAAGGAAAAACAACAAAGGGTCAGAAAAGCAGCCAAATAGAAGGGAAAGGGAGATCCAATGTCTGAGGAGTGAGATCAAAGCCCTGAACAAACAGTACAAAAGGGGTAGTGCAAACGAGAGGGAAGGCATCTCAGAGCTAACTTGCGGCCTCCGGGAACACCTCATCAGATTGAAGAGAGCAGAAAGGATGAGGAAGATGCGGAAAGAGAAAGATTGGAAGCGAACGCAGTTTATCAAAGACCCTTACAGATTCACAAAGTCGCTACTTGGTGAAGCCAAGTCTGGGAAATTGATCAGCTCCAAGGAGGAGGTGGAGGGGTTCCTGAGGGAGACCCACAGTGACACAGCAAGGAATGAGCTCTTAGGTGCAAACCCAGATACTTGCAGCGCAGAGAGACCAAGCAAGGCACTCAGCATCACCGAGCCATCTTGGAAGGAAATCCAGGAGGTGGTGAAGAATGCAAGATCAGCCTCTGTTCCAGGTCCCAGTGGTATAACGTACAAGGTGTACAAGAAGTGCCCAAAATTACTTTGGAGGCTATGGAAGCTTTCTCGGAGGATTTGGAAAAAGGGCACCATTCCAGCAAGCTGGAAAAGAGCAGAAGGGTGCCTTGTCCCCAAAGAAAAAGACGCCTCCGTGATCAGCCAGTTCAGAACCATCTCTCTGCTCAGTGTAGAAGGAAAGATCTTCTCAGTGCTGGCTAAGAGGATGACCATGTACATGACAGAGAACGGATATATTGACACCTCTGTTCAAAAGGGTGGGATTCCAGGTTTTTCAGGGTGTCTGGAACACACCGGAGTTCTCAGTCAAATGATCCAGGAAGCTAAGGCAAAGTTAGGTGACCTTACAGTTGTCTGGCTGGACTTAGCTAATGCATATGGATCCATCCCCCATGCCCTGATCCAAGCAGCAGTGAACCACTGCCACATCCCAGATCACATCAAGGGAATGATCACCAGCTACTTTAGAGGCATTGAGTTATGGTTCAGAACCACCAGCTTTACAACACGGTGGCAGAGTCTGAAATTTGACCCAAATTAGATAATGTTCTATGATGTTTTGGCCCATTTGCGCAGTTGGAAAATTTGGTCAATTCTCACCTATTTAGGGAGTGCTCTGTTTAAGGTTTTATAACTCCAGGGGCTCTATCTTGGCGATCTTAGTGCTTGGTCTAAACGCATGGCATAAAGTGCATTTAGGGTGTGTTCAAGTCCACTTTTGCTAGTTAGACAGCAAATTTTTGCTGCGGGGTTTTAATAAGCTGAGAGTATGGAAAGCTGGTCACTGTAATTTAGAAAATGTGAAGGACGAAGAATAAGGGTAAAATTCAGTTAACATGGTGAAATTTTAATTAATCTCCGTTTTTTTAACTGTAGGCTATCGAAAAAACCTTACAGATAGCGAATCCTGGGGCCTGTAGCCTAGGCTATTTGAAAAACAATAAATGCAATATTCACTGGACAAGGTTTTGAACTTTTTTCAGTTTCAAAGTATTTATTTACAGGCTGTAGATCTAGATGAAGAAAGCTGTATTGTAATGACATCTGAAGCGCATTTTAAGAACTCAAATGTCCGTCTATTGCAGTGCGTGAGTTTTCCATTGAATGACAATTCACGCATTAGGTGTAAATGACAATTCGCACATTAGATTGATATAGGTGTTATCAGCAGTGTTTAATGGATAGCCATTGTCCCGTAACAGAAGATTGTGCCCCCAGAAGATTACAGGAATTATTGGCAAATATAGGCATAATATAAGTCATAGCTTTATCCAGGATAATTGCGAAGTCTATACATGTAACCTTACACATGCCATCGCACATCGCCTGGATGTTGATGGAGAGGGCTGAAAACAATTTAATGTGGCATTCTCCTTCGCTGAGGGACAGGTACAGTGAAGGAAATAATTATTTGATCCCTTGCCGATTTTGTAAGTTTGCCCACTGACAAAGAAATGAATGGTCTATAATTTTAATGGTAGGTTTATTTTAACAGTGAGAGACAGAATATCAAAAAAAAATCCAGAAAATCACATTATATAAAAGATATAAATTGATTTGCATTTGATTGAGTGAAATAAGTATTTGATCCCCTACCAACCAGCAAGAATTCTGGCTCCCACAGACCGGTTAGATTAGTCCTCTCCCCTCTCAAAATCCTGCAGCGCCCGCAAGGTCCCCCTGCTCAAGAAGGCACATGTACAGGCCCGTCTGAAGTTTGCCAATGAACACCTGAATGATTCAGAGAAGGCTTGGGAGAAGGTGATGTGGTCAGATGAGACCAAAATCGAGCTCTTTGGCATCAACTCGACTCACCGTGTTTGGAGGAAGAGAAATGCTGATTATGACCCCAAGAACACCATCCCCACCGTCAAGCATGGAGGTGGAAACATTATGCTTTGGGGGTGTTTCTCTGCTAAGGGGACAGGACGACTTCACCGCATCGAGGGAAGGATGGACGGGGCCATGTACCATGAAGGCGACAACCTCCTTCCCTCAGCCAGGACACTGAAAATGGGTCGTGGATGGGTCTTCCAGCACGACAATGACCCAAAACATACGGCCGAGGCAACAAAGGAGTGGCTCAAGAAGAAGCACATTAAGGTCATGGAGTGGCCTAGCCAGTCTCCGGACCTTAATCCCATAGAAAATCTGTGGAGGGAGCTGAAGCTTCGAGTTGCCAAGCGACAGCCTCAAAACCTGAAGGATTTGGAGAGGATCTGCAAAGAGGAGTGGACCAAAATCCCTCCTGAGATGTGCGCAAACCTGGTGACCAACTACAAGAAACGTCTGACCTCTGTGCTTGCCAACAAGGGTTTCTCCACCAAGTACTAAGTCATGTTTTGCTAGGGGATCAAATACTTATTTCACACAATCAAATGCAAATGAATTTATATCTTTTATATATGTGATTTTCTGGATTTTTAAAAAAATATTCTGTCTCTCACTGTTAAAATAAACCTACCATTAAAATTATAGACCGTTCATTTCTTTGTCAGTGGGCAAACTTACAAAATCGGCAAGGGATCAAATAATTATTTCCTTCACTGTATGTGGTCTTTGACCTATGGACCCTTTCATTATTATGCATTTTTTGATATAGCCTACACAATAATAATATTTCACATTGTAATCTTGATATTTTTAGTCATGCTTGTGCACGCCCCTGTGTGTGACAGACAGGAGGGTGTATGCACGTTGTGCACATGCCTATGTAGACGCACTTATATGCGCCGTTAAAATAACATGTAAACAACTGCGACATGACTTTAGACTAAGGCTGTGTCCGATTCAGAGCCCTGTCTACTGCGCCCTGTCTCCTGCGTACAGTGCACTGGCAGAAGTGTGCCACTATTGAATATCCGCCATACTATTTTCCAAACGCACTGTGGAAGTGTCGTAAGCAGGTCATAAGACATCCCACCAGTGTTGCCATGTCCACGGTTTTACAGCTAAATTGGGATAGTTTCAAAGTGCAGTCACGGGTAAAAATGAAACGTTGCAAAGCATGCACTTATTTTAAAAAGTAAAAACATGATGATTTCTATTTAAAATACGTTGGTTTCGGTTAAAAATAGCCTATAATTTGGGCTAGTTTTGAGTCCCCATTTGGCTGGAAAGTCTTACAAGATCTGGCAACCCTGCGCCCCACTCTTGCGCTGCCATGTTGTGTTGTTTTTGTTGTATTTGAAGGAAAACGTCAGCGAAGCTGCGCCTCATTTTTTTAAAACAAAGCTTCACGTCATATTTATGTGACCAAAATGTTTGTGTACTTCTTGGAAGTGTGCTCCCGAATGTACTCAGTGAAACCCCGGAAGTAAGTGTGTCATCCGGGTGTTTGAAGTATACTGCCATTAGAAAAAATTTTGCATACTCTACGACTTTCTCGCCCTATCTACTCACCAAGGCTACTCAACAGTGTGGAAGAGTGCTGATTCGGACACGGCCCAGGTTTGTAGTGGTTTTAGTGCAAGCGGTTTCTGCTGGCTCAAGCAATACGCCAAAAATTATCCTGGCCACACCTCATCTTAAGACCAACGCACCCAGTTCACTTGCAATGGGCGCAAGAATACTTTATATTTAAGTATATATATTTAAATAATGAACCCTGCACCGGGTGTAAGATAGCAAAGACACTTGTGTTTGGGTTAGCGCCGGATGTAAGATAGGGCAGATTTTCTGCTTTAATTTGAGGGTTTTTACACCCATATCGGATGAACCGTGTAGCAATTATAATAATAATAAACTTTATTTGTATAGCACCTTTCAAACAAAGATTTGCAGCTCAATGTGCTTTACAGTAAGCAGAGATTAGATAAAATATCAAAATACAATAGTGTGCAATAATTTAAATAATAGAGCAAATTAAGATAGCAATGAATAAAAGGGTAACCAGGTAAGGGTAAGCCTATATCAATATAAGGCAGAAAATAAATAAATAAAATGGTAAATTAATGGTTAGCAAAATCAAGATAAAATACAGTAAACAATTGCACAAAGTTAAAATACTCAAATTTTAAAGTAAAAAGGTGAGTTTTAAGTTGCCTTTTAAAAATGATCACAGAACCAGCATCTTTAATGTGTTGAGGTAAATTATTCCACAGTTTAGGTGCATAAAAAGAAAAGCTTGTCATGCCGCTCCTAACATGTGCTACCTTTGGTACAGTTAAAAGGCCTGCAGTGGAGGAACGGAGGGCATAAACAGGCAGGCATTCTGAGATATAAAAAGGTGCTATACCATTAAGAGCTTAAAAACCAGTAATAAAACCTTAAAATCAATTCTAAAAGACACAGGAAGCCAGTGCAATGCACACAGGACTGGAGTTATATAGTCTGACCTTTGTAGGGAATATTCAATTAAATCTATACACGGGGTACCAAAAATGTAGGAGACATGTACTGCGATACGCCACTACCATCCTTATACAACTGGTGGCATGGTTTTTGTATAATAAATCAGTCTCATAAAATGTATATATTATTCTCAAAAGAGAATACCAACTAAAAATGGGCAACTTGAATTAATAATTAAATTAATTACCAATTAGCAATTGTCTTCGCAAAATCACAATATCATGTACTCAGTTGATACCGAATTAATATAAATGATCCAGCTAGAAGGTGAAGGCATTTTGGGGAATCCCTGCGATTAGCATTGGCTGATTCAGTTCAACACAAGAGCAACATTAATACAGGCAATCTTGGATAAATGTAATAGTTTATTGAACACAAAGTACCAAACAGAGCAAGGCACGATTCACTACTATAATGTACAACAAACTATGTGTGTGTGTGTGTGTGTGTGTGTGTGTGTGTGTGTGTGTGTGTGTGGGGGGGGGGGGGGGGGGGTGCGTTGGGCGCATGTGGGGTTTCCATGTTCTGCGTGTGGGGGTTGCCTCGGACACGTGTTCAGAGAGAACAAAGAAACTAAAATGGAGGGAGGTTTGAAACTAGCCTTCGCTGGAGCTAGCTAATGGTGGCGCATGAACCATACCATACACATAGGGGATAGCCGTAAGCTTATCAATGCGTGTGCATTGAGATTAGCGTGCAGTGTTAATATTACGACTGCTTCGTTTTTAAAGACAGATCACATGCAAGATACGTTCTATGCCTGATGCATTAAACCTA
The DNA here is from genome assembly GCA_029718625.1 of Synaphobranchus kaupii. Taxonomy (NCBI): domain Eukaryota; kingdom Metazoa; phylum Chordata; class Actinopteri; order Anguilliformes; family Synaphobranchidae; genus Synaphobranchus; species Synaphobranchus kaupii. Next base: position 9,212,352 of record CM056398.1, on the reverse strand, counting down.
ACGCAGCACGGTGGATGGCTTATAGCCATCCAAAGTAAAATGGTAAGACAAAACAGAACACACATTAACCATTCAATAGTACAGTTACATACATCGAGTCACAACATGTTGTGGTTGCTAACATATACTATTGCCCATATTACAGCCTTACTTGAATTAAAGTCCGTTAAATGGTTTCCTCCGTTGGATTGCACACTCACAACGAAAGGGGAAAACTGGTTGCCCAATCCTGTGGTTGCAGCTCGTCGTGTGGTGATAGATAGGGGAAACGTCCGCCTCATCTTGGGTCCCTGGAACAGGTTTCTTTCGTCGTCAGGTTTGCAGTTCGTACGGATGGATAATGGAACTGGTCGCATTATTTCTCCCGAACTATGCAGCATCATCCTACTGCAGACCGCTTGCTTCTTTGGGGACTCATCGGTGGTGCTCTGCTACAGGATCAGGGGCTGCATGTGGTCCGCTTGGTGGTTCTTCTTCACCACCGGGTGCTCGCGTTGCCTCCTTGCATCTCGTCTCCGGTCCTCCGTGGCCGATAGCCGGGGGTAGATGAGCCTGCCTCGCTCGGTTGGGTCGGCGTCACGGACGGCCGATGCTTCCTGTGGAGCGAGGGCTCTTTCCCCCTGGGCGAGCAGGCTGCACGGGGCCCTGAGACAAGACAACGTTGAGCGGACAACTGGACCGGAAGAAAACTGCGGGAAGAACTGGCTGTGTTGCCCCTATTATAAACTTTATTGCCAGTCGCGCATTCCTCTGTGCAGTATCACGTTTCAGTGCGGAAATCACAACTGGTACAACGTCCTATGTCACTTCCAACGTGGAGGAGGAGCCTCCTGTGGACTGTATGGAATTGTAGTTCCTGTTGTCCCTACACCTTATTAATGTGATTTTTAAAATAGAGATCTGAATCTAAAATAACACCCAGATTTTTAAGTTCAGTTTTTGCTTGAGAAGCCAAACTGCCCAATCTTGATATAAGGAGGTATAAACAGCCCCCCCCCCCCCCCCCCCCCCATTTTAGGGGACAAAACGTAATAGGACAAATTTAACATAAACTTAAATAAAGTCATCATATTTAATATTTGATTGCATATCCTTTGCATGCCATGACTTCCTGATGTCTGTGACCCAACAGCATCAAAATACTCATGATATATTATTCTCTGGTCCTCTTACAAGCAATACTGTAACCTCTGCATTTGAATGGATCTCTATGGCAGTTGGGGGGGGGGGGGGGGGGTCTAGATTAAGAGCTGTAAATTACGCTGGAAGAGTATGGATCACATGGTTGGCTAAATGGATGTAAGTCATCAAGGGTCTGAGGTATCAAACGAGCCTCAAAGCATCACTGACAGATATGCAGTAGATATGGGTGGATCACTTTAGGGTTGTTTCTCCTGACAAATTTTTCCATAGAGTTCAATAGGAAAATTATTGTTTGTATGGACAGAATCCGCTTCGTTCGTGTTCATATATGTGATGCGGTATGTCAAAACCAGGCGGAATTGGGCAAGAGGTCAATTTTGAGTTATATTATTATTATATGTTTTACTAATATATTATTGAGGTATATTAGTAAAACATAGACCTTGCACTTTACAACTCCGCTTTCTTTTTTCAAATCGGATATTCCAAAGCGAAGTTATTAAGATTTTAAATTGGACCGTCTGAAACATCGAAACTGAGAAATAGCCCTTTAAAGTTTGAGTTTAAACAAAACAAGTTGGTTAACAATGTTAGCGTACCGAACCCTGTTATCGGGCGGAAACCAGACATTTTTGTGATCAACATACGATACTGATATTATTCTGGCACATACCATTGAACATATTATATTTATTAGGTTCACAAAACGATAAGCTAACTTTTAAGCCAATAACCATGTAGATGTGACCGGTAGTTTTTTTGTTTTAACGTCTTTTAGATTAGAAAGTACTGTCAAAAAAGGGGCGCCCTTTATCGGGCGGCTCTTGTAGTGCAAAACAAGCTCACGATTATTGTTGTTTTAATAATCAATTAATAGTTTATTTCATCAAGAAAGATACCGTTTGAATAACCAATATGTTGGCAAAATAGCTGGCTAACTGGATAGTTTACCTGACAGTCCGAAAGATGTCGATATTGGGTTTATTTCTTCACAAAACGATAAACTAAGTTTTAAGCCAATATTAACCTCTTCCTACCAAGGGCAAAATATACCAATTTTCGCCCGTTTTCACTAGTGACCAACAAAGCTGTTTATCTCAAAAACTGTAAAGGCTACAAATATGGTTCATAGCTTTTATTAAAACAGAGAACTGCACTATTATGACTAAGTAGTCATAATTCATATACATACCCTTCTTGCTACTTAACTACAACAATTTATGTACAGAAATTGTGAAAAAACAAAAAACGGGTACCTAAATTCAAATTTCAGATTTTTTACCTGATGAGCTACAATAGCTATGGAGGAAATAACTCCTCTTTGTGATTCCTCAATATGCTGCCTATCTCTGCTAAAGATATGGTGTCAATATCTCAAATCATTCAAAATCTACAGAGCTTTTTTTCAGGTGAACCATTTCGGTTACCAAAGTTGGCACAAATTGTGCCAAATTGTGCCAAATTGTGCAAAATGGCCCAGGTTCCAGAAAAGGCTCAATATCATTTATTTTTTAAGTTTTACAATAAAATCTGATAATTGGCAATAAAAGTTAATTTAGAAGTGTTTTTGGTCATTGTTACAATATAGTAATGTTAGCTATATTCATTTAATTCAGAGGGATTCGTTTTTTACATAACAGTGAATTCACACTGGTATACCGGCAAAATAATCTGTTACCTTATATCACTCTGCGTCACTGAGACCGCAAAACCATATTTCTGCTGCACATAGAAACTCCTGAATAACCTAGACATAACTAACCAAAAACTGTATGAAAGAAACTGTAAAGTAAAAATATAAACAGCGCATTTACCTTATGAATTGTGCTTTGCTAAACAGAATGTAGCGAGCTACGCTACAAGGTAAAAACACTGCGCCATCTCGGTTTGATAATTCCTCTTACACAGGGCTGCACTTACTTGTCTCAGACACAAATAGATAGCTAGCTGCTATGTGTAATTTTGCTGGCTAGCTTGCCATTGTTACAATATAGTATGTTAGCTATATTCATTTAATTCAGAGGGATTCGTTTTTTACATAACAGTGAATTCGCACTGGTATACCGGCAAAATAATCTGTTACCTTATATCACTCTGCGTCACTGAGACCGCAAAACCATATTTCTGCTGCACGGAGAAACTCCTGAATAACCTAGACATAACTAACCAAAAACTGTATGAAAGAAACTGTAAAGTAAAAATATAAACAGCGCATTTACCTTATGAATTGTGCTTTGCTAAACAGAATGTAGCGAGCTACGCTACAAGGTAAAAACACTGCGCCATCTCGGTTTGATAATTCCTTACACAGGACTGCACTTACTTGTCTCAGACACAAATAGATAGCTAGCTGCTGTGTGTAATTTTGCTGGCTAGCTTGCCATTGTTACAACATAGTATGTTAGCTATATTCATTTAATTCAGAGGGATTCGTTTTTTACATAACAGTGAATTCGCACTGGTATACCGGCAAAATAATATGTTACCTTATATCACTCTGCGTCACTGAGACCGCAAAACCATATTTCTGCTGCACGGAGAAACTCCTGAATAACCTAGACATAACTAACCAAAAACTGTATGAAAGAGACTGTAAAGTAAAAATATAAGCAGCGCAGTTACCTTATGAATTGTGCTTTGCTAAACGGAATGTAGCGAGCTACGCTACAAGGTAAAAACACTGCGCCATCTTGGTTCGATAATTACGCACGGGTGACACTTCCTTATACGCAGAGCTGTTATCTCCTTTTTTTACGACGGCAATGTGTTCAATGTGGGCTCGTATGAAAGATAAGAGTCTTGGCTATTGGCTGGAATATTTGACAGACAGTTTTAAAACCCAATGGAAAGCAAATAATACTCGGAGTGGAGGCAGGTCGAAGACAGTTTTTCCCACTTCAGATAGGCCTATTGTGCTATCAGTCAAAGAAATACACCCAATTGACGACGGTTTTGCATAATTCTCTGCAAACAAGTTCAAAACCACTCTGGCTAACATATACTAAGCCGTTGGATTGGTACTCCAGAAACTGGCTGAGTTTCACAACGCCAAAGTGAACACAGCCGAACGAGTCGTAATCAAGTGCAAAAAAGCACAAGTCGGTTTAAAATTGGAAAAAAATCATGTACAGCCTTATGAAAGTTTTAAAGTATTTTTTCTTGAAGCCTAAAGGTATAATGATTTTTTAAACAAAAGTTTTGTGAAATACAATTAAGCAGAACAGTTTACCAGCACATTGTTTATGGTGTGACATCAAGCTGCAATACATGTTTGAGAATTAGGTCAGAGTTTCCAACGTTATTTACAAAGTTTTATCTCGACGTTTTGGGCTTAAAAACCACTTTCCCAGAAGGAATGGATATATCATAAGGATATTTAATCAAAATATTGAGGTGAGCAGTTTATTATATATTATTAAATTAATGAAATGTATAATTTAATAATTTCCGTCACGCCCGCGTTACCGCTAGGGGGCGTTTGGCATTAAGAGGTTAAACATGTAGACGTGACTGGTAGTTTTTTGTTTTAACGTCTTTTAGATGAGACAGTAATGTCAAAAAAGGGGAGACAACTATCGTTTATTGGCTTAAAAGAGATAGGCTCAATCGCATTGGATTTATTTCTTTACAATGTCTTTTAGATGAGAAAGTACTGTCAAAAAAGGGGCGCCCTTTATCGGGCGGCTCTTGTAGTGCATAAACAAGCTCACGATTATTGTTGTTTTAATAATCAATTAATAGTTTATTTCATCAAGAAAGATACCGTTTGAATAACCAATATGTTGGCAAAATATCATCATGCGATTTTACGTTAGCAAGTGAGCTCGAAGTTACGCTAAATTTTTCCAAGCAAAATCTCGAACAAGGCATCATTTTGTGAAATTATATGCCTCTCTAAAAGTGTTTAAAAAAATACTTTGTCGATGAAATTTCAGTTAGAAACTTTTACAGAACATTTTTAATATTTGTAGCATCATAAATGTCCAAAAATCTCTAAACCCCTAAAATTCACCCTCAAGGCATTTTGCAGCTGTTCCTCCGTTCGTAGCTCTGCCCAATTCCGCCTGCTTTTGACATACCGCGTCACATATGTGCTAGAAGTGTCATTTTGAGACTGTTTTAGCTGCCCTGTAGAAATGAATTGAGAGCGACAAATACCAGATACTGGATTATCACCCCAGCGTAGCACAGAGCAACTAACGAATTTGGACTTATATCACCACCACCATTTAGACTCATATCATGGCCAGGTAACTACACATCCCAATGTTCTACCAAAGTTCAGTTGTGCTTTAACTAGCATGGCCCGAAAGTGGTTTATTTTATTTGCATTCATTGCATTTCTTTTTTTTTCACAGTGAAATTTTCAATCGATCTTGTAATGCTTGTGATAGAAACATTATTAGGTGTGCTAACAATAAGTAAACTATAGTCATTTGCACAAAACCAACCCCCATATAGGTTTCTCTCTGTCTCACATCTGTACCACATTCCATCACGGACGCATACAGAGACACCTTTCCTCCTTAGCAATGGCTTGAATACACAGCCGCTATGTTTACGTTCCTTAGATAACCCCTGCTCCAGGCCTCTGAGCTACAGACCTTTTACAAATGTAAATGTAACAAAGGGGAGAACATCTCTGTTTCAGATTGGAATGTCAGCGTACGGTGTGGTGAAGGAGAGCACATTGAATCATACACTGCCTGCCCAAAAAAAAGTCGCAGTTGCACCAGTCATGTATGGTGCCCACTGTACAAGGCTCTGGAGGCAGTGTTATGATCTGGGGTTGCTTCAATTGGTCAGGTCTAGGCTCAGCAACGTTATGCAGCAATAAAATGAAGTCAGCTGAGTACCTGAATGTACTGAATGACCAGGTTATCCCATCAATGGGCATATTCCAGGACGACAATGCCAAGATTCATCGGGCTCAAATTGTGAAAGAGTGGTTCAGGGAGCATGAGGAATCATTTTCACACATGAATTGGCCACCAGAGTCCTGACCTTAACCCCATTGAAAGTCTTTGGGACGTTGCATAAGGTTGTCGAAACAATGCCACGACGAATGCGCGCCATAATCAAAGCTAAAGGCGGTCCAACAAAATATTACAGTGTGCGACTTTTTTTTTGGCCGGGCAGTGTATAAATTCATATGGAATACTTAAAAACACACACATTGATATTTTGAGCTGTTAGTCATGCATTCATTATTATGAAAACTTATTCATGTTTTATATACTAGATAAAATATAACCTTAACTTCTATGCATGCTACTGGGTGCCTTTTAAATCTGACCGGTCTACTTATGAATACGTAAAAGCTCTTTATATTAAAGCATATATTTTTAATGCTTATACATGAACATATATGGTGTAAAAATAATAGTTAAGAAAGTACATTTTTCCACATCCCTTTTTTGAAACTTCTTTGTCTTCACTTTCCCCCTCCGCGAGATAAGGCGGAGTCAACTGACAAGTGACCAGAGCATCTGAATTATGTGAAACAAGGACACCTCCCTGCATGAGTGGAAAAGTACTGAGAAGGGTGAAAGGGGTGTATATAACCTGGTGTTGAATGTTGTCTGAAGAGACACTTCTCTTGTGCCCTGTTTAGAGCATTTGAGCAAGTCTCTCCTATTTGATCAAATACATTTGGATTTTGACCTGACGAACACTGAGTTGTAAGAAATTATTTTGTCTCCATTGATGACAAAGAGAAAATTCATGACAGTAAATTGGCGATGAGGATGGGATCACTATATTCACCGACTCCTTGAGTTTGCAGTCTGAGGGTTAACCGTGCACGGGGGGTTGAATGATCGCCCCAGGACGAACTGCCTCCAAATTGAGGTAGGATGCCGTCCGCCTAAAGGTGTAGACTCTGTGTGTAAGGTGAATACGTGATCCGAAACTTAAGGTAAAGGAAACTGTTCGGCAGGTCAAAAAGGACTGAGCGCTCAGGATCAGAGTTCTTCTCTGAGGTAGCAGGGGTTTGTCTTCCCTGAGAGGTGGCAGGGGTTTTCCCTGTGAGATTAAAGACTGAGTAGCAGGGGTTGGTCTTCCCTGTGAGATTAGATAGTTAAGTGTGTCTTCTCGGAGTAGCAGGGGTTCTTCCCTGTGAGGTGGCAGGGTTTTTCCTGTGAGATTAAAGACTGAGTAGCAGGGGTTTGTCTTCCCTGTGAGGTAGCAGGGGTTTCCCTGTGAGATTAAATAATAATTTTCTGAGTAGCAGGGGTTAAGTCCCTGAGAGATTAAGGGGTTAAGTGTCTGTCTTCCCCGTGGTATTAGGAATTATATACACTACTCACAAAAAGTTAGGGATATTCGGCTTTCGGGTGAAATTTCAGGATGAACCTAAAATGCACTATAACCTTTACAGGTGAAATTAATTTGACCTTCTCTAAACTTTTTGAATGCACATGTCCAACTATTCAATGTTTCAGTACTTTTTGCACAACTTGCTGTTCTCTAACAAGGAGCTGAACGGCAAAATTCACAACAGGTGTTTGATCCATGAATCGACCAATAAATTTCCTGGTTCAATTAGAATTGGTATTTAAACAGTCCTCTTCATCATGCTGTTCACATTTTGACATCATGAGACCAAGACGACACCTAACAATTGATCAACAGTACCTCGCCATTGCGAGGCTTCAAACAGGATGTTCTCAGAGGGAAGTGGCCACTGAGCTTAGAGTGTCACAGAGTGTCATCAGCAGGTTGCAACAGAGATACAGAGAGACTGGAAGAGTCACAGAAAGGCATAGAAGTGGACGTCCTTTGGCCACATCCCACACTGATGACCGCTTCATTGTGAACAGTGCCCTGCGGAACCGGATGATGAATGCCACTCAACTCCAGGCACATTTAAGGGAGGTGAGAGGCACCCAAGTGTCACGTCAGACCATTCGAAACCGTTTACATCAGCGTGGTCTGCGTGCTAGACGACCTGCAAGGGTACCTGACCACACCACCAGGCACAGGCGTCATCGTCTTGCATGGGCCAGGGAGCATTTACGCTTGACGAGGGACCAGTGGGCCTCAGTGCTGTTCTCTGATGAAAGTCGATTCACGTTGAGCAGAAATGATGGCCGCCAACGATGTTGGAGACGTCAAGGAGAGCGCTATGCATCAGCCACTGTTGTCACCAGACGACCCTTTGGTGGTGGCGGTGTTACAGTGTGGGCAGGTGTGTCTAGTCAATACAGAACTGCCCTACACTTTGTGAATGGTACAGTGACAAGCCCATACTACCTGAATAACATCATTAATCCAGTCATTGTGCCCCTGCATGAACAACACAGGCCTAATTTCATCTTCATGGACGACAATGCTCCAGCTCATCGAGGTCGCATCATTAGGGAAAGGCTGCTGGAGACTGGGGTACCTCAAATGGAGTGGCCTGCACTTTCTCCAGACCTTAATCCCATAGAAAACCTATGGGATCAGCTGACTCACCGTGTAGAGGCTCGTAACTCTGTACCCCAGAACCTCAATGACCTGAGGGCCGCCCTTCAAGAAGAGTGGGATGCCATGCCTCAGCAGACAATAAGTCGACTTGTGAACAGCATGAGACGTCGTTGTCAAGCTGTAATTGATGCTCAAGGGCACATGACAAGTTATTGAGACATTGACATTTTTGTTGTGGTATACCCACCACTGTTGTTGGCTTTTGTTTCAATAAATTGTTTGAGATGAGGAAATCACCATTGCATGCTTCTACCTAAATGCCCTACTTTCATGATACGTATAATATCACTGTAGCGTGAACTTACATTTTCCATAAATTTCACCCGAAAGCCAAATATCCCTAACTTTTTGTGAGTAGTGTATAATATTATTATAAAATAGCTAACTTAAAGGAGGTGAAAAGTAGGGCCCTACTAAAGAATTCATTGTTTTTGAGAATTTTCTTTTTCAGAAAGGAGTGACGGGAGCAATGGGCAATTTGGGCGGAAAGATACAACCTGAAAGGCAGGTACCAAATTCAGTGACAGGACCAATCAAGGTAATATGGGACAATGACCGGGCTCTTGCGTGGGCGGACCCTCTTATTCGTGCCAATGCCCCTGTCCTTCGTGATCCAGTTCAGCTTATGAACGAGGTGCAACTGGTTTTTGACCCCGAGGTTTCGGGGGAAGAGGCCACTAGGAAACTCACCAGCTTGTGCCAAGCCACTAAGACAGTAGAGGCGTTTTCTATTACATTTCGAGCGCCAGCCGGGGAGACGGGATGGTCGGACGGCCCTTTAAAGTCATTATTTTTCCGAGCATTATCCAATCCCATCAAGGATGCTTTAGCTATGCTAGAACCACCCGCTACTTTAAGTAAATTGATAACTACTGCTATACGTCTTGATAACCGGATTAGAGAATGTGAACGTGCGATTAAAGATCAGCCGTCCCGTTTAAAATCCGTGTTATCAAGAGATAATCCACCCACTGTGCCCACCTACTTCTCTGTTGATCAGGAGGAGCCCATGCAAGTGGATGGGCTGTCCCTCCACAAATCTAAAGGGGTGAAACCGCAGGAGCACTGGCGCCGTTACTGTAGGCAAAGGGTCATGTAAAGGATCAGTGTCCCAAGTTGGGGAGGAAACGAGGGGTCTCACTGGGGAAACCAAGATCTCCAGTGAGACAAAATAGTACTTGTTCTCGGACCCTTTTACCTGTCCGGCTGCTTTGGAATGGGCGCTCGGTTGGCGTAGACGCCTTTATTGATTCCGGAGCAGTCGAGTGTTTCATTGATGCTAAATGGGCTAGGGAGTTAGAGATTCTTACTCACCGACTCACTAGTTCCCGTCAGGTTACGGCTCTTGATAGTCGCCCCTTGGGCTCCGGGATCATTGAGGAGATAACTGGCCCTTTAATTATGTGCATTTCTCTCCAGGGGCACTCGGAGAGAATAAATTTTTTTTTAGTTGAATCGCCGTCGTATCCACTCGCTCTGGGACATTCATGGCTGAGTTTGCATGACCCTCATGTTAGTTGGAGCAAAAAAAGACGGAGGTCTGAGGCCCTGTATAGATTATAGGGGTCTCAATGACATTACCGTTAAGAACAGATATCCTCTTCCACACATGAACTCTGCATTTGAGCGCTTACAGGGGGCGTCTGTTTTTTCCAAACTCGACCTTCGCAATGCCTACAATCTTGTGCGCATGCGTGAGGGCGATGAGTGGAAGACGGCATTTAACACACACCACGGACACTACGAGTATCAGGTGATGCCTTTCGGCCTCACTAGCGCCCCCTCTGTCTTCCAGGTGAATGACGTTCTCAGAGAGATGCTGGAGAAGTATTTGTTCGGAGGTGTCGAGCAGTCTGGAGGCGTGTGCGCGGTTCGCTCCTTCGCGCTTCAGCTAAACAGAAGGTCGCTGCCGGCAAGCATCCAGCTCCCTCTTATCGGGTTAGTCAATGAGTGTGGCTAGCTACATGGGACCTGACTCTGCGAGTGGAGTTCCGCAAACTCACATCGCGATTCGTGGGCGTAAGATTAACCCTATCACTGTGTGCCTTCAACTGCCACGCTCTATGCGCATCCACCCTACCTTCCATGTCTCCCGGTTGAAACCGGTGCTGGTTAGTGCTCTCGCCCCGGTCGACAAACACCAGGGTATATACCGGCCACCTGCTCCCCGGTTCGTGGATATACCGTTCGGTGTATTTTGGCCGAGAGGCGTGTCGGCAGAGGATTCCAGTTTTTAGTAGATTGGGAGGTTTATAGCCCTGAGGAGCGTTGCTGGGTCTCCTCCAAAAACATCTTGGACCCTACACTTATTAGGGACTTCCGCAGAAACAGGGCTGAGGAATTGCCTGGGGTCGTCCCTTAGAAGGGGGGTCCTGTCATGGTTTCTGGCAGCCTGCTGTTGTTTCTGTGGTCGTTCTTTCTTTTGACAACATCAGGGCAATCTATCAGATTTTTCCGCCTCCTTTTCGGTCTTTGAATCTCGCCCGGAAATTATTCCTTTCACCTGTTTTGGATTTCCTGCCGGTTAAATAGCCCAGGACTTCCGCATTTCCGACGCTTCGATATTGTCTTTGCTATTTGACTATCGGAGTCAGTAAGGTAAAGGATAGCGGTCTCTACATTTCTGGTTGTTACACTTCAGAAACATAGGTAGTCCGGTTAAGAGTTAGGGTAAAGATTTATTTTGTCTTTCTGTTTCCTTTTCTCTCTTTATCCTTTTATATTCCTCTACCTGTTACCTTTTGTTCAGCTCCTTTACACCTAGAGCTGTAGGTAACAGGTTCTTTTAATATTACGTTTCTTTCACCCTTGTTACACGGGCTTTGTTTTGTTTTTCTCTGACCTCCAGTTATACGCCTCTTGTGTGGGTGCGTGAGGTTCCTTTGTTGTTTTATTACTCGCAATTCCCGAGTTTGCCCTCTTTTGGGGTTGTTTTGTGTTCGCTTACGCCAGGAGGTTTTGATTCCCATTATTTTGTTTCATTTCTCCCTTTACTGTGGAGCTGTCCGCTTAGTGGCGTATTTCTCGCGAAATATGCTTTCAGATCCCTTGGTTGTGGCGCTTTGTTCTCTGAACCTTACACTCCTTACACAGCTATGGCACAAAGTGACTGAGGGGCATTTTCCACTCACAGGAACACTTAGTGTAACATTATTAATAGAAAGAATTAATAGAATAGAAGCAAAAGAGAGGCAAGAGGAAAGGCCTAAAGTTTAAAAAAAAGCGAATAAGTACGTATAAGTATAAGTATATTATACGAATAAGTGCGTATAATAGTTCAGCAGCCCGAGCCGCCATGTGCCTGCCCGATCGTGTTGTCCGACCCAAGGAAAAGAAACAGCCTATGCCCAATCTCAGGTATCCTGACATGGAGGACATTAAAGACGGCGTTAGAAGAATGCAACTGGACCAGGCAGAGAACATGAAGCATCTGCCTGCTGCAACCTTGGAGCCGTCCTGCACACGGTTTGGAGTACAATATGGGGAGAAAATTTCAGATCCTCAGACACCATCGCAGGGATCCGCAACCCCTCACCAACGGGACCACCAGTGACTTTGCCAATGATCCAGTATCCTGGGCCTGAGCCAAATCAGCCTGTGTGTGTCTACCGACCGTGGACAGAGCAGGAACTGACAGACATCGCAAGGAGCCTCCCGGAACCAAAACATGGAGCTGAGGTATTTCTGAAGCATTTAAATACCATTGATGACATGTACAGACTAACTGGTGTGGACTGGGAGACGGTGTTCCGTAGAGTGTTTGGATTACAGTGGCCGCAGCTGAGAGGGAATTTCAATCAAAATGGAATGGATGCACAAGGCCAACCACTGGGACTACCCGAAAGAAATACAGTAAGATGGACAGAGCAATGGACTGGTTTGGTGGGACGCATTAGAACCGCTTTCCCTCATCATTCAGATTGGGGAAAGATCGCAGAATTCAACAAAAGGGTGAGTCCAGGGGATGCCTGGAAAAAACTGTGAGGAATTAATGTGCCGTGTCCTGATTCACCTTGTAATACTCCTATTTTCCCAGTAAAGAAAGCAGATGAGAGCCGTAAATGCAGCAGTCCACCCCCGAGCCCCAGTGGTCTCTAGTCCTACTACTATCCTGTCTGCATGCCCTTCTGAATTTACTTATTTATCTGTAATATATTTAGCAAATGTTTTAGTATACCAGTAGCAGAATCTAGTCAGCACTGGTTCGTGTTCACTTTTAAAGGGAAAAGATGGACTTGCATGCCACAAGGTTATACCGAGTCTCCTGCTGTGTTTTCCACATGTTTAAGTGAAACTTTAAAGGGGTTTAGTTTTAAATATGGAAGCACCTGATATTCTCTCCCTCTGAAAATGCTTGTAAAGAAGACATGCTTCTGCTGCTTTCCTTTCTTGCTGGGCAAGGTCATAAGGGGTCATTAAAGAAATTGAAACTTGAAGTAAGATACCTAGGACATCGTATCATTTATGAGGGACGGAGATTAGCTCTCGAATGGGTAGAAAGGATTTTGGAATGCCCGAAAAAAAACTTTTATAAATAAAATTAAGTGCATTCCAGGTTATATACGTATATATTTTTAAAAAAAAATTAAATAAAAATAAATAAATAATAATAATTATATCATTCTTAGGATTGGTTGGCTATTGCCGAAACTGGATAGTAGATTTATCTGTGATTGTACAGCAATTAGGCGAGATTACCCATGGGTCCGAATTAAAATTAATCAAAAATTGAATTAAAGAACAGAAGCTGAAATTGCATTTAATGGAATTAAATTGGCTTTGATAAACACTCCATGTTTAGGAATTCCTGATTACAAAAAAACCTTGTAAACTATTTGTAGATGAAAAGAATGGATGTATGACAACCGTCTTAACTCAGAAACATGGCGAAAAGTATAAACCAATTGGTTTATACTCTCGCGGGAGTTAACGACGCTCACGTTCATTAGTTGCAAGCTGATACGTTCAGTTCACTGTTCACCAAAAACATGAGCACGTTCAATGAACGCGCTCTTTTCTGTCATGCACAACACTGATTTTGAGACGAGCTTATTCCATTTTGACAATAGAATAGAATAAATAATTTTAGGCTAAATAAATAACTAGTTCTGACTCTTGGAAAACAAACTCCTAAGGGTTACCTTACAGAAGAGATCAGGACAGGACGTCACGTGGCGCTGTAATGGCAACATGTAGTCCAGCTGTCTCTCGTGTTCGTGTTTGTTAATTTGAATGTATTTTGTTGTGTCTGGCTTTTGCCTTTAGTTTTTTCATGCGCTGTGTGTCTGTTGTGGGACGGGGAAGTGGGCTGGAGATTGTTCAGGGCACTCCTGCTGCTCGTTTTGATGATATTGACGAATTGTCTATTCGGGGTAATTTTGTTTGTGGTCGTCACACATTTGCATTCGCAAGATATGCTCGGGAATTTCCATTGGATCTGCAGCCACAAAGTTTACCATCGCTCTTCACCGGGGTTGCAGATGTCAGGACTGATTCAGGACTGCAGGCAATCTTCAAAAGGCCACCAGGGAAGGGAAGGAGAAAATAATGCGGGGGAGGAGTGAGGCGGCGACTGGGAAGGCTGAGACCGCGTGTATGGAGGAAAGTCGTGGAGGTGGAGTTAGTGTGTTGGACTGCTCGATAACACTGGACATCTCGGGACAGAGTGGGGGCTATTTTTAATCATGACGTTTGGCTGTAGGCTATTCCACTTTAATTCACTTAATTAGTTTGATTAATGCAATGATTCGATTGAATGTCTTTATTTGATTGTTGTGTGTATTGTGGGTCTGCCCCACTGTCTATGTCTTTTTTGTTGTTGCTGGTGGCTACAACTGAAGTTCCCTAACGGGAAAATAAAAGTTATTCTATTCTATTCTATTATGCCTGGAGTCAAAGAGGTTCAAGGACAGTAAACATTTTATTTTCAGTCTTGTGTTCAAAAAGGTGGTGCTTGAGAAGGGGTTAATGGATTTAGCGGTTTCTTTTCACAGAATGAAAATTCAATTAAGATACCATAATCTAATTTATTTAAATAGCATAATCTCTAAATCTGTTTCAATGGTGTGATCCCTAAATCTGAAATGCACTCCACTCCTTGCTCTAAGCCTCATCCACAAGGTCTTCAAAGAGCAAACTTTAGGTATGTCCCCTCCCCTTCACAAAGCATAGCTTTTACTGTACGAGTCTGCCCTGAGGGCAAGGCAGTATGGCATTTTAATTAATCAAATAATCTCCAAAGGACAAGGGCTGATTATTATTGTTCAAGTTTCTCTCAATGTTGCCAATGTAATTTTGTTAACAGCTTGCTTGCAATACTAGATCAGATCTACTTTTAGTAATTGCACACAGAAGAATACGGTTAAGAATGGAGTACACATTAAGGGTCAATATTAGAGGTGTCAAAATCTATTAGAGTGAGGGTTATTCAGTAGGTTTTCACCAGTCTCTTCCGTCTGCCTACCACACTCACTTTCCCAATAAAATAAACATCTCTCTCACACACTGACCATTTGAGTTAGCTTTTTGGTTCACTGCCATGTTTAACATGTTTGAATACAGAAGAGGATTACTGGATTTTCTACATAACATGTCAGAGTGAGTGGTAAACTGCAAGCCACACTGAAGGAAAACAATAGGCCATCTGCAGCAGAGAACAATGTCACACTCTCACCAGGGTTCCACAGGCACTGCTTAGAGAGGCCCATTAACGTGTCATTTCATTAACTCAGAGGACATTTTTTGAAATTTTAAATAACCATCATTTGTCTGGAAATGATTGTAAGTTTAATTTCTTCCAAATAACTCAAATTCATTTAAATGAACAACCAGTCCCTGCAGAAAGAAAAATGTCCCTCCCTGTCTAACTGTTCTGACACATTTTTTTGGATATAAAATGACAATAATTCCTAAAAGAT
The DNA here is from genome assembly GCA_029718625.1 of Synaphobranchus kaupii. NCBI lineage: Eukaryota > Metazoa > Chordata > Actinopteri > Anguilliformes > Synaphobranchidae > Synaphobranchus > Synaphobranchus kaupii. The sequence goes on along the minus strand of CM056398.1, from coordinate 9,196,822 downwards.
TTAGATTTCATCACTTTCAACATGTATAGCTAGTCTTTAAGGGCCAGATTCATGCGCAATTGGGACTTACCCCCGAAATTCCACATAGCTTAAGCTACTTGTGATTCAGACTTTTGACTTATCTGCTGTTTTAAGCATCTCTCCAGTATATACGCGGGGTGGAGATTTGATGAAAATGAGGCTTGTCTGCAAGTTGTGCAAGATATGAGTTTTCACTTAATAATTGTTTTCCGCACATCTTTGTCCGGGAAAAAAAGGTGCTTTATGTCTAGCGCCGCCAATAGATTATTATGAAAAATACAGCATCTTTCGCATAAATGAGCGTTGCAAACAAGTTTGCAGAGCAAGTTCTGTCGGAGAACCTCTCGCTGTAGCCGACCATTACATTACATTACAGGCATTTAGCAGACGCTCTTATCCAGAGCGACTTAAACAACTTATTAGCATTTTTTACATATTATCCATTTATACAGCTGGATATAGACTGAAGCGATTCAGGTTAAGTACCTTGCTCAAGGGTACAACGGCAGTGTCCTACCTGGGAATCGAACCTGCAACCTTTCGGTTACAAGTCCAGTTCCTTAACCATTATACTACACTACCGCCCTATGCCCGGCTAGCAATCACATACTCAACCAAACACATGCACACACCTCTAATGGAGCGCCCTTTTTAAGCCAATAATTAGTTCTCTCTGTACTGCTTGAATGCTGATGCGCTGCTTTTTGTGGCTTACGGCTTGTGTTAAAAGACATTTGCTGTCATGGCTTGTGTTAAAAGACATTTCTTTCGTCTTTTCAAAACTACGCATGTCAGGCAGAAGAGGCGGTGTAACGTCAAAATTATTCCACTCGTCAACATTTGCTATGCCTGGGGTTCCTTCAGCATCTCACTTCCAGAATTTTATTATTAAATGAGCATTTCACCGGTGAAAATATATTGTTCAGTGTTACGTGCTTGTGTTTGTACTAGCTAGTTTGTGACTAGCATATTAAATAACTGAAATTATCGGAAAATTGGCCATATTTAGAGATTGGTAAAGCTAGCTAGTACAATAATATAAATCAACCACTACTAGCAATTAGCTATAAATAACTAGCTATAATAATTACTAGCTAGCGATAATAATAATAATAATAATAGCCTACTTACATAAATTTTTGACGGGCGGATCATTTCTGTCCTTACAACGGGAAGCAGTTAGTAGCTACGTTTTCCACAGAGCCGATTATGGAGAGAATCATGTAAACACGGCTTTTGGAGTAATAACATTTCTTATGTCCATGTGAACGCGATAAATTAAATACTGGCGTAAGCTGATAGTTTCCAGTAATCGGATATTTCTGTGCATGTAAACGTACCCAATGTTTTTTATTCAAATTTGCCAACTGGTTGTTGCTATCATTTAGCTAGTAGCCAAATACACCTGTCCACATGCTAACGTTTTACATGAGCCATCGGGAGCTACACCATCACCTTTAAAACATTAATTGTATGTGTTTATATGGGCTATTGTGCTTTGCTGACGCCCTCCAGTAAAATGGGACTTTGGTAAAGTTACATTGTGAATGTTAGTCGATTAGGTAGGCTAACGTTACTCGTTAGCTGATTTACTGTCAGGAGGTTCGTAAAAGCTAATTGGCTACATAATTGTGACTAATTCGGGACATTTCACTAGTTTATACTGCTGCTGTTTTGTTATGTTAAACGTTAGGTATTTGTATCCCATTGGGAAACGTTATGCCGCACATTATTAACGAGAGATACACTTGTTGTTGTAGCCTAGCTACTGAAAAATAGAACCCGGAAGCTAAACTGGAATTCTTAAGCCTATTATTGCTCATGGTGTCTAGCTAGCTCAAATGTTTATGTAATGCTTTGCATTCTCTGGCAGCCTACCTTGCACACAAATACCTTTTCCCGTCTAACCTCCGAGCCATATTTGGAGACACGGGGAAACCGAAGTTGCTAATGGCGTGCTATTTTCCGGTTTCAGGACCGAGCAGCTTCGGGGTAATGCCCAACTTATCTGCGAGGCCGCAGGTTTCGTTCATGTGGCTCTTTATTTACACCAATGAACATTGTACAGCTTACAGTTTAGAGGGAGAGACCTTAAAACCAGCCGCAAAACACACTCACACGCTAACTAACTTAGTTTTTTCAGAGATTGTATAGTAAAGAGATATGCCAACTGCATTCAACTCATCCAGAATGCAGCTGCCCGGCTTGTGTTCAACCTCCCGAAATTTTCCCACGTAACCCCCCTGCTGAGGTCTCTCCACTGGCTGCCAGTTGCAGCCAGGATCAGGTTCAAAGTTCTGACCCTGGCCTACACTGCAGCCAATAGGACAGGCCCCGCCTACCTGCAGGACTTAATCCAGAACTATGTTCCTGCTCCACCACTTCGCTCTTCTACAGCAGGGCGACTGGCACTTCCCCCCCTCCGTGTCAAAGGCTCTCGCTTGTCCCGACTGCGGAGTTTTTCCACATTAGCACCTCAGTGGTGGAATGAACTTCCCATTCCCCTACGTTCTACTCCAACCCTGCCTGCATTCCGTCGAGGCCTGAAGACACACCTCTTCAGACTCCACCTTGACTGATATCCTCACCTGGGAATATCAGTTCCCTGTTCCCTGTGTTTTCCTGTCTGTTTGTTATAGTTTATAATAGTATTTGGAATGTTTTATCATAGTATAGTTTATAATAGTATTTGGAATGGTTTATAATAGCATAGTTTATAATAGTATTTGTAATGGTCTATAATAGTAGTTTATAATAGTATTTGGAATGGAAGTGTGGTGTTGCTGATTTGCCCACAGCTTACTGTGGACTACAGTCAACGTTCATTGCTACGGATAGCTGCTACATTATGCAAAGGATGTGCTTTGCCTCGTCTGTTCTGTAATGATGATGATGTCTCTGTACGCACTTACTGTACGTCGCTTTGGATAAAAGCGTCTGCTAAATAAATGTAATGTAATGTAATGCATGAATATCAGGTTTCAGTTCCAGGGGGCAACTATGAGCACTAAAACTGGGCTAAACAAAGGAGAATGAACGGGGGTCAATGGAAGTTTTTTCCACAAACCCGAATCTATAAGAGATAAAAAAAACATTGTATGAGAAAACCAGAACATGGCCATTTGTCCGTGTCCGTCTGACTTTCACCATTTCGCTGTAGTACAAGTGAAATACAAGTGAAACATTGAACAGTTAATATTGGATACGTCTTTTGCCTTTGCAATAAAAATACGTTTGTTAATGTGAAAATAATAACAGTAAGTAATAAATGAAAAGTACAGTTGCACATTGTTTTTGTCGAAAATAAATTTGTGTCCTGTTGGGCTTGAACTCCCAATCCTCTGTGTGAGAGGCAGCAACTGTAACCAGTAGGCCAGAGTTGCTTTGTGAAATACACAAAGCCATATAGTGGTTTTGTCTGTGATTCTGTGATGTGTGCAGATTAGTTTGAAGCGTTTTTATTGGGCGATAAGCTTGGGAGAGCAGGTATGCGATGTTGTTATCCAATGGGGAGAATTATTATTTGAGGGTACGGAGGCAGGCAGGTAGTGAGGGTTTCTGGGTAGGCAGGAAAAATGGGAAGAAGAATCAGAAGGAGGAAGGAGAAAAACCGCAAAATAACCCAAGTTTGGGGCTTTATTGTGTGGATGTGTGAAGTTCTATCTGAATGCTGTGTGGTTACATGAGGTCAGTGACGTCACGTGGCGCTGTAATGGCGACATGTAGTCCAGCTGTCTCATGTTCGTGTTTGTTAATCACCAAAATGCCAGGAGGAAATATGGCAGCTACACTAAGTGTGATTCGGATCCAATTTAAGAAAGTAATTAAGTGAGTAATTATATTCCCTCGCTCCCTCGTTTATCCTCCTTTCCACCAAGGGTATAAAATGCAAGCTTCCAGCAAGAAGGGAATCCCACAATGCAATGCTCCACATGTAAAAAGTGGGCGGTCACATTTCAACTCTATGGTGTTGCACTTCCGAAATGTTGCGAGGGCAGTTCGGTTCAGTTTTTGTTTGATTCCCATCAATTCTCCCCTGCATCAATTCTTTGCTTGCTACACGTGGCAAATTGCGTCACAAGATAGCTCCCTCGAGGGAAGTGAGCAAGGGAAGGGAGCGTGTTAAATTGGATTCGAATGTAGCCCCGGTCTGGGGATTGCCTCAGATTGAGGTGTCGTTTGATTCCATTGGTTTTTAAACCTGTCTGTCAATTGCTCCAATAGCCAAGATGCTTAGCTTTCAGATAAGCCCTCGTGCACCACAATTCCTTCAGAAGTGACGGAGATACAGTTGTGTGTATCAGGCAAGAGCCCCGGGGGTGTTTTCACTGCGTGTTGGTGCGCCATCTTGGTACAATGTTTTTATCTTAGCATAGCTTTGTCTGTTCACATAAGTTTAGCTAGCTACATTCTGGTAAGTAAAGCATAATCCAAGATGGCAGCACGATAGTTTGTCTGTAGTCTGTTCATCCGTGTAAATTTCTGTTTTATATTAATCCAAACAGTGTATGTGCTATATTTGAACCATAACTCCTGTCTACAGAATCAAGCACAAATAGCTGCTATTTATTTATTTATTTGGCTACTCTGATGCTCTAAGGCGCGCGTTTGTGAGTTGCGGGTTTGGGAAGTGTTGGGTGTTTACCAGCGGTAAACTGACAAAAACGGCTCCAAAGACAACTGAACGGATTAACTCCTGACTATGGATCTAAAAAGTGTTCTGCTAACACAATGATGTATCTGTTGTTGTGCACACTGCTGTTTCTAAATCTACCTGGATTACCTGGAGTTCAAGGATTCTAAGCGAAGGAATGGATTTCCCACGCCCTATGATATGCAGCTCACAAGTGCTTCAGCCGCACCCGCAACGCTGTTATTCACGCCGTGGTGCAGATGACGAGCCGTAATGTTAACAAGGTAAGTATATAGTTATATAGCCTACGTTAGTTATATTCAGGGTTGATAAACACTCAGCGCTATATTGCTACTAGTGTGATATATTTTGCGTTAGCTAATAGTGGTCGAATTGTAAAATGTTTTCCGCAGGCAGGTAGCCTACATCCAATCTTGCCGTTCCTTTTCATTTATTTCAAAAAATATATTAATTTCGCCGTATGTAGCCTATGCAATATGTCACGTTTAGCCAAACAAAAATATCAGTAATAGTATGCTTACCTGCGAAAATGTTTTAGCCTATTTTTTCCATGAATAAACGTGGCTTTTGTTCGTCCTAAAGAATTGGTGTTGTTATGGATTAAAGCGCTTTATAATAAATTAAAAGGAACGGTAAGATCGGATGTAGCTACCTGCCTGCGGAAAACATTTTACAACTCGACCACTGTCGCTAACCATTGACAGCAAACTAACGTAGCCTAAGGCTGGCATAGGTAGAGAACATTAGCTAACGCAAAATAGTCACACTAGTAGAATACAGCGTTTTGAGTGTTTATCAACCCTGTATATAGCTAACTAACGTATATAACTATATACTTACCTGGTCCGTGTAATGTTTTTCAATTTCGACAGCCTCATAACAAAAGTGCCTAAGTCATTTTTTGTAGTTTTGAGAAAAAGGCAAAAAACTGCTGCAATTCTACGTCAATGAAGATTTAGGCAGAATAGCATAAAGTGGTTCAAGAAGTGCACAGCGACCTGCAGTGACTTGAGCATTTTTACACTGTTGACGAATGATAAATCAAGTGATTTAGGCAGAAAATCTCAAAATGTCCAAAAAAATGACTTTTTTTTTTTATGAGGCTGTCGATTTGATTGTCTGATGCATATATCTCAAATTGAAAATTGGATTCAATATTTCAATTAAAATTTTTTCATCCTTGAAATGATAGGGAAATGAACCATTCAAACTAGTTTTTCTAATTTTCTGATTTACCGTTTGTTTTTTGAAGGTTGAAAATTGCATTATTGGCATGGGTCGGTAAACCGGGGTAGTCTCTAATATCAACGATCAATGGACGGACTCAACCATGACCGTAGGGGAGCGATAACAAAGACTTCTTTCTTATTAGTCACTGGCTTAGCCTTTTACCTTGACGTTTATGGTGCAGGATAAGTGCCTAAAATAAGAATAGGCGGGTCAAAGACGAATAAGGATTTAAAAATGGAAAATAAATGAAATTGGCTAAAAATGCCAATTTAAGCACTTTCTATCTTTATTTGAGTGTTCTACAACTCTACAACAGGGATTGATTTTAAGAATGCAATTACACATTTTTGGAGAATCGTATGATTTCTCCCATGAAAAATGTCCTTCCTGGGTAACGGGAATGGATTTTAAAATTATTAAAATGTCTACCATTGTTAGCATATAAAAGTTTATAGATATTCATAGTTAGAGCTCAACAAACAATTACTGCTCAGAAAACTACATTTTCATCACAATTAATGTAATATATTTGGGTATTTATACTGAAACAGGCTCATTAATTGTTGTTGATCACACAATATTCCATGCCAAAAAGAGAAAAGAGCTGGAAAATGTCTTAAAATGCTTTACAGTAAAGGTAAAAAGGTTGTTATTGTATCCTTAACCCAAGAAAACATAATTGTGTAATATAACATGAAAATCTAGGTTAAATTACTTGACTGTGTCATTGTTACCCGGAATGACATGCTGTTAGCCAGGAATGACATACTGCAAGATTCATTTCATTAAAGGCTGTCTCAGGAACATATTTTTTTCAACAATCATACATAGTACAAAGCAAGAGACACTGGCAACTGTTAAAGATTTGAAAAATGTTTTTATTTTTTATTTCATGCAACAATGTAACGGTCAACTGTTCAGAAATAGCCCCCTCCATAATCTGACACATTGCTCAACTAAAACATCTAGTCCTTTTACAAATAAGTGTAAACCTATTTTGATGAATCTTTAAATTTTTCCTTTTTACTGATCTGCCTTATCACTTCACTACTAAATCCCAATACCTTGCTCTCTTTTGCTCAAGAAACTCAGCCCTAGCTTGTGGATCTGCGTTCTTCCTGGCCCTGAACAGTCTCTGCCTCTCTTTATTAGCCAGCGGCATCTGGAAGGACATAACTGACCTTGAAACATCAAAAGCTATACTAAAACTTTATTAAATATTAGATTATAGCATTATTATTTGTTCATTATTTGGACAATAACCTCACAAAAATCTATGATAATGACATGTGTTGCTATCATTGAATCATATGAATTCAAGATTAAAAAAGAAAAGATCAAAAATACATAATTATGTTATTAATATAATATAACAATATCAACTCAACGCTTAAAAAGCTACAAATACTAATTTAAAAAAACTATATTCATTAACATGTCCATTCTGGATAACAGAGGACATGTCCTGGGTAACAGAAGATGTTTGTTATCCAGGGAGGACATATCATTATCCAGGAAGGACAAAAAAACTATTTTCCCGCCAAAACTTGGCCAAAACATGGCCTACTGTAGCTAACTATAACTTAGCCTTCAACACATCACTGTCATATTTCACATGAAATAGGAAGTTTTTAAATATAAAAACATTATACATGTTTTATTAGCGTTATCCAGAAAGACACATGATTTTGCTACATAATGCACCAGTGACCGAAAAGGTCAAAATATCAACATTTTAAGAGAGACTTACTGACCTTTTCATTTGTCTTGGGGGTCCTTCAGAATCTTTTTAATGATGCAATAGCCTGTCACATGACTATACAAATGCATTATAGGTAATTGAGTATTTGAATGTCTGTTACCCAGGAAGGACATTAGGGAAATCCAAATATGGAGACAAAAGTCTTTATTGTGTAAAAATGTAAATAAGCTTAGTATTGTTACTATATTTGTAGGTATCATTGTAAACATCAACACAATTATGCCCAAGTAGATAATTAATGCTTTTATTCATATTTTTTACATTTTTGGCATATTTTGATACTTAGATTTTAAGCCGGGACGTTACCCAGGAAGGACAGTTTAGTACTTTTGAGCTCAATAGCTCCTTAAATTGTAATTTCTTACAATGAATACTCATATGAGTAAGTAAAGAGGGGAGAGTTGAGTAACATAATGTAGTGTTTTAAAATCTTTATTTATTTTTTACATTATAAATGTGCTTTGGACACCAGAATTGACATGCCACGTCTTTGACCCAGGCCCGACTGAGAGGTCGGTGGAGCATGGCTGCATCTCAATATTCTTTCTTTACTCCTCTCAATATTCTTTCTTTACTCCTCTCGTCCTTTCTTCCACTCCCCCACTACCACTCGCTCCTACCCGGACGTATGCAAAACTGCCGGAACGTTTCAAGTACAAATAGTTGCCTGTACAGTATAGGCCTACAATATATCTGACTTTGCATTTTGAGTCGAGGTATTAATAAATATGTAACCATTAATATGTCATTAATATCAGCAACATTAGATTAAAACACAAAGATCGGTTTCCAGCGCACAGAGGAGAGGAGGTGGTAGGCTAGTGGAGTCAAGGAGGATGCATTTTTCGAGTATAGGGAAGCACCCCACATATCTTACTCCGAGCTGGCAAATGATCTAGCGACTGATAAGCCGGCACTGGTAAGAAGCCATCTATTGATTCGCCAAGGTAGCCTAACTCATGTGCCTGGCTTAGCAACCCACTGGATTTGCAACTGACTTGGCTGGTCACTGGCGTTCCTAGCCTGGTCATTCACGTACAAACACAATAAAAAACAAACACCAACCAACTCACAAAACATTTGTCTAAAAATGGCAAATGTAATCACAGTAAATAAACCATAGGCTATGCATGTAATTGTGCTGATGTCAGTCAACAGCAACACTAACAGCATCAGTGTTTAGCCCAAATTTATAGGCTACAGCAGTAGAAGAATTGGATAAATCAAACATAAATCTGAAAGCTCATCCAATGACACAATGTCTAAAAGGCTACTGGCTACATTCTCAGCGTTGAATAGTAGGATTGTTCCTGTCCAAAAGTTAAATAGTTTTGCCCCATGTTGGATTCCGACCGAGATCGCAGGGTAGCCTAAGCAGGAATTCCACCGAGCTACCTAGATATCATAAAGTTTAATGCTCGATCTGTTTTGCTTCATCATTCAAATCTTTAAACAGATTTTTAATGTGGCAATAAAACCAGTGGACTGTAATTAATCAATTAGGAGCTATGGTTTTTATTTTTAATGGGGTAAAATGACATGCAGGTAGGCTAAATATTTTACTTTGACAAGCCAGTTGTGGATCTCTTATCCACGGTGGCCCCCTAGTGGTAGTTGTCAACATCCCAATTACAGTAGGCCTATTCATATTTCTCTGAAATTATAAATTACAGGTTAAACCCCAAAAGTTCTGTAACCTTCATCTTGGCACAGCCACAGACAATAAAATGCATAAAACCCACCATTTCTAGGCTACATCAAAAATCATGTTCCCATATAGGAACAATAATAGGCTACCTGATATTATTGAAAAGTTGTAGGCTATAAACAAACTTTCGGTTATAGTTTGCCAATGTCCAATGAAGTTGACATTTCCACAGTGACCACCTATCGCAGGTGTAGCTGTAATAGCCTACATTGCTGTGGATGTAAAAACATAGCCTACCTTTTAACGTAGGCCTAATCAAAGGCTATAGCCTACACACAATAGGCTACGTATTTTTATGCCTAGGCTACATATAGGCTTATGTGACGATTCTGACAAATTTATTCTGTTGCAAATGTCTGATGGTAGGATAGGCCTCTTCTTCAATTTGAAGTTTAAAACATGGATGTGCTGCAGTAAATCGTTTTTGAGATATGACACTTGGGCTAATTAAGACAAGTAGCCTAGCAAATAGGTGAAAATTGCTTCTGGTGGGCCAAAGTTAATGAGGTTAACCTTTCCTAAGTCCTTCGCTTGAATTGAATGACTGTTGCCTCGTGGATAGCTGCAGACTCAAACTGCAAATGCAAGAGAGATGATAAATTAGCCTAATTCAGAAATTGTAAAAAATAAATCGTCAATCCAGTGGGTTGCCATGTTAGGTAGCCTATGTGAGTGACCAGCCTAGGAATGCCAGTGACCAGCCAGGTCAGTTGCAAAATACAAATCCAGTGGGTTGCTAAGCCAGGCACATGAGCTACCACCCTCAGTGAATCAATAGAGGGCTTCTCATTTACCACCGCCGGCTTCTCAGCTGCTAGATCATTTGCCAGCTTCAAGTAAGATATGCTCCTCTCAGTAGTCTTATTTTTGGCACTTATCCTGCACCCTGAATGTCAAGGTAAAAGGCTAAGCCAGCGACTAATAAGAAAGAAGTCTTTGTTATCGCTCCCCTACGGTCACGGTTGAGTCCGTCCATTGATCGTTGATATTAGAAACTACCCCGGTTTACCCACCCACGCCAATAATGCAATTTTCAATTTTCAAAAGATAAACGGTAAATCAGAAAATTAAAATCTGAATTTTTGGATCTGAATTTTTAAAACCTGAATTTCAGAAATTTGAATCCGAGAGATTTGTATTTATGGATCTGAATTTTTAAAACCTGAATTTCAGAAATTTGAATCCGAGAGATTTGTATTTATGGATCTGAATTTTTAAAACCTGAATTTCAGAAATTTGAATCAGAGATTTGTATTTATGAATCTGAATTTTTAAAACCTGAATTTCAGAAATTTGAATCCGAGAGATTTGTATTTATGGATCTGAATTTTTAAAACCTGAATTTCAGAAATTTGAATCAGAGATTTGTATTTATGAATCTGAATTTTTCAGATCTGAATTTCAGAAATTTGAATCAGAGAGATTTGTATTTATGGATCTGAATTTAGAAAATCTGAATTTCAATCTACGTTTAAATGCAAATTTATGAAATACACCACAAAAAAATTCAAGTTTATGAAATGTCACACGTATATAATTCAAATATACTAAATTCAAATTCAAATACTTTTGTCAGTTATTGAGCTCCATACAACTCAGTCAGGAAACAGAGAAGTGCGTTCCCCATGCATCATTATGCTTTTACTATTGATGTTGGGAAATGAGCATCCCAACCCTGGACCAACTGATTGTATGCAATCATTGTTGACTCCCGTGGATTTTAAAAACAGATCAGGTCTGGGCCTAATGCACTTCCCGAAAATGGACATAATAAAAATCTGGCCAGATTCAATGAACACGGACGTAATGGTGCTATCAGAAACCTGGCTCAAGAAAGGTGTGACAAATGAAGAGATCGCTATTGACATAATGTTTTTAGATCAGATCATGTGAATAAAGGAGAGGGGCTTACGATCTGTGTGAAATCCAAATACAACAGCACTGTCACCCTGTTCATGACTAAAGCCAAATATTTCAAACTATTGGCTGTCAAAGTGAATACATCCAGGGTCTCTGACGTCACTATTGTTGGTTGCTATAGACCGCCCTCCGCTGCAAGTGACACTCTCTCCTCTCTCTCCGATATCCTACACAACGACTCAGAGTTTATTCTTTTGGGGGACTTAAATTGGGACTGGCTGGCCTCGCAACCTTATAAGGACGTATGTGATTCCAACCTTATAAGGACGTATGTGATTCCATGAATCTTACACAACTGATCTCCGCCCCAACTCGACCCAACCTTAAAGCGCCGCAAAAATCCACACTATTGGATATTACACTGCCCGGCCAAAAAAAAAAGTCGCACACTAATATTTTGTTGGACCGCCTTTAGCTTTGATTATGGCGCGCATTCGTCGTGGCATTGTTTCGACAACCTTATGCAACGTCACAACATTTATTTCCGTCCAGACTTGCATTCATTTTTGGCCGAGATCTTGTATTGACGACGGGAGAGTCGAACCACTCCGTGAAGTCTTCTCCAGCACATCCCAAAGACTTTCAATGGGGTTAAGGTCAGGACTCTGGTGGCCAATTCATGTGTGAAAATGATTCCTCATGCTCCCTGAACCACTCTTTCACAATTTGAGCACGATGAATCTTGGCATTGTCATCCTGGAATATGCCCATTGATGGGATAACCTGGTCATTCAGTACATTCAGGTACTCAGCTGACTTCATTTTATTGCTGCATAACGTTGCTGAGCCTAGACCTGACCAATTGAAGCAACCCCAGATCATAACACTGCCTCCAGAGGCTTGTACAGTGGGCACTATGCATGACTGGTGCAACTGCGACTTTTTTTTTGGCCAGGCAGTGTATTTTAACAAACTGCACAAAAACAACGCCACTGGGATTTTTTGCAATGATGTGAGTGATCACTGTGCAATTGCTTGTGTACGCAATACCTAGCCCCCCAAAGCTAAACCATGTTTTATATTTAAAAGACATTTTAAGAATTTTGAAGAGCAAGCTTTTTTGCATGATTGATATCACAGTGACATTGAGAAAGTTTCCCTTATGCCTGATGTTGATGCTGCTTGGGACTATTTTAAGATTATATTTATGTCTATATGTGACAAGCATGCCCCTGTCAAAAAGTTCAGGATCAGGGGAAGAGATAATCCCTGGTTTTCAGATACCATATCAACCTCACTTAGACAAAATGATGCTGCATGGGCAAAGGCTAGGGAATCTAATGCCCCAGCAGATTAGACCTCTTTTAGTATCTGGTATTAATGTTTCCGCTAGCTTTCCTGACCACCTTAAGACAGATGGCAGTGAGATCAAAGATAAAAGTAATATTGTAGGGATTTTTAATGAACATTTTATCTCTGCTGGATCTGTTTTTAACCATTCTAATGCTGAGCCTTACACTTCTGTGGGATGCTCAATGGTGAACCCTGCTGTAAGCTCTGTTGTGAACCCTTTCCACTGTAAGCCTGTCACTGTCTCTGAAGTCTGTTAAGCCTTCAAAGGTATAGACTGTAAAAGGTCTGCAGGCCCGGACAATCTAAACCCACACCTCCTAAAGACAGCCGCTGATCTTATTGCAGAGCTTATTGCTTCTATTTTTAATCTCAGTTTTGTGACCAGCACCATCCCCAATGTGTGGAAGTCTGCTTATTATACATTATTAAAAAGTGGGGATCCCTCGGATGTGAATAACTATCGCCCCATCTCTAAGCTCCCTGTTCTGGCCAAAGTTTTTGAGTCCCCATTGTGAATACTCAACTAAAGCAATTCCTATTGGAAAATAACATCCTAAGTGAGGTTCTGTCAGGCTTCAGGTCAGGGCATAGCACCTGAGCAGCAACTGCAACTGCAGCCATGCTAGTGGCAAATGACAGGAAGCGATTAACTAGTTCATAAATTACCTCACAGAGAGAACACAATGTACATTTGCAGAGAACTACAAATAAAGCTTTTTAGAAATTAACAAAGGTGTTCCCCAAGGGTCCATTTTAGCACCAGTTTTATTTTCTATTTTTATAAATTATTTGGGAAAAAGAATCCATACAGCCAAGCTGCATTTTTATGCTGACAATACAGTTGTATACTCAAGTGCTCCCTCCCCTACACAGGCGATCGAAGACCTTCAGGCTGCTTTTAAATGTTTACAAACCTCTGTTCTTGATCTTAAACTAGTCTTAAATGCAAAGAAAACTAAATTCATGACGTTCACAAGGGCTCGCTCACAGCCAGTGGATCATGATCATATTTTTACCTTAAAGGGAGCAGCCATAGAAAAGGTCTCATCCTACAAGTATCTTAGCTTGTGGTTGGATGAGAAGCTATCTTTTAAGGTGCATATTGGAAACATCATAAAGAAACTTAAACTAAAACTTGTTCTTTTCTTTTGAGGCTAGAAAGAAAATTGTTAAAGCTACATTCTTGTCTGTAATTGACTATGGTGACATAATGTATATGTATGCTGCCTCCTCCTTGCTAAAGAAGCTAGACAGTGTTTACCATGCTTCTGTGCGCTTCATCACTAATGCCAAATGGCTTACTCATCACTGTGTGATATATCGAATGGTAGGATGGACCTGTCTGTATTCACGGAGGAAATCACACATGTACATCTGTATATATAAGGCCATCCTAGGGAAGCTTCCCCTATACCTTTGTAGCCTACTTTGCTTTGCCTCTAGTAGCTACCATACCAGGTCCACTAGATGGCTACTTCTAAAAATTCTCAGAGTACTCACTGAACTAGGAAAGACAGCTTTCTCTCACTTTGCACCTTTGGCATGGAATGGATTACAAGACCTCACCCACTTAGATACCCTGGTTTCGCTTGGCGAATTTAAATCTTTGTTACAGAACTCCTTGCAGGAAGAGTGTCGTTGTTTTCTGTAGATTGGGTCCCCACTGAAAAACTACTGTATCGCCTTCAGTCATGCACTTTTATTGATGTACTCTATGGGCCCTATCTTACACCCGGCGCAAAGCGGCGCTAACGCAAACGCAAGTGTCTTTGCTATCTTACACCCGGCGCTAGGTCCATAATAACGCCTAACGCTTACGCCGTCAAACTAGCATGTTTGACGGCGTAACTCTTGCGCCATCATTAGTGAACTGGGCGTGTTGGTCTTAAGATGAGGAGTGGCCAGGATTCTTTTTGGCGTATTGCTATCTTGAGCCAGCAGAAAGCGCTTGCGCTAGAACCACCACAAACCTGGTCTAAAGTCATGTCGCAGTTGTTTACATGCTATTTTAACGGCGCATATAAGTGCGTCTACATAGGCGTGTGCACAACGCGCATACCCTCCTGTCTGTTACACACAGGGGCGTGCACAGGCATGACTAAAATATCTAGATCACAATGTGAAATATTATTATTGTGTAGGCTATATCAAAAATGCATAATAATAAAAGGTTCCATAGGTCCACATACCTTTCCCTCAGCGAAGGGAAACAATGCCACATTACATTGCTCTCAGCCCACTCCATCAACATCCAGGCGATGTGCGATGGTACGGGACAATGGCTATCCATTAAAAAGGAGCTGATAACACCTATAGCTATCAAGCCTAATGCGCGAATTGTCTTTGCACCTAATGCGTGAATTGTCATTCAATGGAAAACTCGCGCACGGCAATAGACGGACATTTGCGTTCTGAAAATGCGCTTCAGATGTCATTACAATACAGCTCTGTTTATCTATGAATACAGCCTGTAAGTAAATAGAATGGTTTGTGACTGAAAAAAGTTCAAAACCTTGTCCAGTGAATATTGCATTTATTGTTTTTCAAATAGCCTAGGCTACAGCGAATTCGCTATGCATAAGGTTTTTTTCGATAGCCTATGGTTAAAAAACGGAGATGTCACCATGTTAACTAAATTGTAACCTTAGCTATTCTTCGTCCTTCATATTTTTTTAAATTACAGTGACCAGGTTTCCATACTCTCACCGTTTAAAACCCAGCTGATTTCACCCGTTATTCCTTAACTGAACAAAACGATTTTAAAGAGAACTAAGCGTCTAATTAGAAACTAAAACAAATTTGCAGCACGTTACACAATTAATTCACAATTAATTTTAATGCCATTCTCTGCACGTAAGCTGCATGTTCTCTGTTTTCCCTGCTGTAAGTCGCAAGTTTAACGGTCTTCCTGGGAAAGTGGATTGTTTTAAAGGATTATGCTACGAGTAAAACAGGTTGGTCACATTTCCATAAACAGGACATTATTAAACAAGGGGAAATATGCGTGAACTTATGGGTTGCGAACCTGACAGCTTTATTGTATGGCTATTTAGTGTCATCATTAAGGCAAAATAACGGTATGTATGTTATTAATCAATATTAGCCTACTATGCAGGTAGCCTAATGAACTTTGGATGAAGCTTGAACTTCGAGAACTCCATGAGAACAGCCTCTTGGAATTGATGTATGACACTTTCATTGCATAATCAAACGAAATTCGCTGAACAAGCAGGCTAATTTGGCATTTTCTAAGGTGAGACTGAAGCCATTGATAGCTTATTCTCAGCTGTTGCAGGTCCTTTTAACGAAATTTAACCGCACATATTTTGTAAAATAACAGCCCTGTCTGGAATTACCGGGAACTCATAGGCTAATGGTTAGTCCGAATAATATTGATCATACTCCATTTAGCCTATTCCTTGATCACACTAAACACGCACGAGCATGTCTGTTTCGCCATCATAAGCAATCCGCCAAGGTGGAAAAGCAGGCTTTTAAAGGGAATGGGATATGACATTTTGATTGGTTTATTGAATATCACGCCCAAGACACACCTATAATTAATGAAGCGACTAGGTTCAGCCCAGTTGCGCCATGCGCCGTGCTTAGCGCCAAAAAAACACGCCGTTAAAATAGCAAAAGTGGACTTGGACACGCCCTAAATGGACTTAGCGCCATGCGCTTAGACTAAGCGCCAAGATCGCCAAGATAGGGCCCTATGTGTTTTTGTCAGGATCCTGTACCTTGTCTGTCTGTTTATTCTGTGTATTTATGTTTCCTGATTTCTTTGGCTTATTTCCCTGATCTTTGTTTTAATGTGCGTATTATTTCCCCGCATTACCTTCGCTATTGTCTGTTTATTCTTGGTGTTTATTATTTTCTGACTTTGTGTATTGTGTTTAGTATTTTACCATCACTCTAGTTTCCTTGTCAGTCCGCGTTCCATGTTTCCTGAGATTCCACTCCCTGTCTTTGTCATTGCACTATTCGGGTGATTTTGGGTACATTCGGGTTTCCTCTGTATTTCGTATCTTGTTTTCTTACTTCTGGATTTCTTAATATTTGTATATAATACTAATGTACTAATCGTACTGTTAGATTAGATTTAATACTAACCTGCTAATAAACTAACGTGTATATAATACTAACCAGCTAACCTACTAACATTAGGGTTCGCTACTAACATTACTAATTACTAATTCATCTTGAGTTTCTACCTGCAGCTGTCATTTCCCTCCTTGTTATCCTATCCCTGTATCTATCTGTGATTTCACATTCTCTGCACGTGTCCACTTCCGCGTTCCTCCCCTCCGAGCTGTGCACGTGTCTACCTGCTAACCCCAGGCCGTTTGTTATCATTGTGTCTATGTGCATTCCAGTCCGTGTCTTACTTCCCCCCCGTTATTGTATTATTGGTCCTTGTTAACCCTCATTGTGCTCACCTGTAAGTAAGTTCCCCTCCCCGCCTCTGCACACCTGATTCCCATTATGTCTGTCTCCCTCAGTGTATATAACCCTGTTATTTCAGTCTTTCTTGGCGAGTTTGTCACCGTTGGTTTGCTTCTGTGGTCTATACGATTTTTCCGAGTACCTTCCCGAGTTGTCTATTTGTTTTCTTAGTATCTGTTTCCTAGTTTTTGTTATCCTGAGTCCTTCTCCTGTCGTTATTTATTTTTGTATTCTGTCTTCGTTTTGTTTTCTTTTTGTTTTTCTTTACACCTCCCAGGTTTTTGATTTCTGCCTGTGTTCTCGTGACCCGGATTTTGGACTCTGATTTTGTACTTCTGCTGTGCCTTCCCGGTTCCGACACCAGCCTGTTCTGTGACTACTCTTTGGACTCTGTTTTGTACCGTTGCCCTGTCTTCCCGGATTTCGACCCTGCCTGCTTTGTACTACGGATTGCTGCCTTGCCCCTATATTAAACTTCGGTTTTTCTACTTCCCGTCTGCTATTGGGTCCTGTTTCCCACCTACCCTAAGAGTTTCTGTGTGATGTACTGTATATTTTATTGCTGCTGTTGTCTTGGCCAGGTTTCCCTTGTAAAAGAGATCTCGCATCTCAACGGGACTTCCTGGTTAAATAAAGGATAAATAAAATTATTAATTAGTTAACAGCTGCAGTCAGTTTTTTACTTTACAGTCTCTTTCATACAGTCAGGGCATTTTTGTTTAGTTATGTCTAGGTTTTTTAGGTGTTTCCTTGTTGACATGCAAGTTATGTTACCAAACTAACAGTGTTATGCTATACATGCATTAGTATAACGTTACCGATTTTAATTTTTTTTTTCGGTATACCAGAGTGAATTCCCGCAAACGGTATGCCATTTTGTAATAGCGTCATCAACTATTTTATAGCTTTTCATCCAATGAATATAAAAAAATGGTAAAGTATGTGGTTGTCGACACTGTACACCTCCCCACCTACGGACACTGTCTAGTTCAGTCCGGCTAGTGCCTTCCCATATAATGTACTCACTGATGGGTCGGTTTTTTGCAGGGACCCAATGTCCCCAGGTACTTCCCATGTCACTGACAACCCTTCAACACTCTCAGGGACCGGGGACCCCAATAGCTTCTCTAGTCGACTTTGTCGGCGTGGCTTTCTAGGCCCCTTGGTTCCACCCTCGCACAGACTACTGCATAAGTCTGGCAGAGGTTCCAACCCAGCTTTAGCCTGTGCACGGGTCACCACCAGACAGAACACATTATCAGGCTGTTGTACTGCTTGCTGCCGACTACCTGCAGTCCCCACCAGCTCTGACAACCCGGTATGTCCCTCCCCAGAACCATCTTGAATGGCAGATTGTCTACCACTCCTACCCTGAGAAGGTACCCTTGGCCCTGGACCTCGACAGTGAGTTCTGCTGCAGGGTGGTTTTTTTAGTCACCATGGGCACACTCAATCAGTGTCTGGTGACCATAGTCAACACAATGAGCAGGAACATTACCCTTCCTGATCAATGATAGTGAGCTACCTGTGTCTAGCATAGCAGTGAGGGGTAACATAACATAAATAGTAAGCATTCCCATTTCTCACCCATTTCGTCCTCCCCACTGTCTGTCGTTCTAGGCACAGAACACAGTCCTGACAGTTTCGGCTTTCTCAAAGGACAAACAGCCTCTTTGTGCCCTGACTGCTGACAGTAAAAACACACAAGTCCAGTACCCCCCATACGAGCTGCCTGCTCCCTGACCTCCTCTTTCCCAAAACTCACCCCCCAGAGTTACCTCCCACATCCTTTGGGTCTCTGGCAGTCTTTGGAGCGGAGGTCACAGGTCGTGGCGGTACTCCTCTTCGAGCGTTGAGGTACTGCAGGGCCAGTTTTGCGGCGGCGAGTCCATCCTGCGGTTCGTGCTTTCGGACCCAGCTCCGAGTGTCTGGAGGAAGAACCCGCAGCAGCTGCTCCAGGATGATGGTCTCACCAATCTGGTCCTTCGCCTCCTTCTCAGGTTGGATCCAGCATCGGATCCAGCATCGGATCCAGTCCTTTCAGGCGGTGATGTCTCCATCTGTGATTCCCCCTGTGGTGTTGTCGCTGCCCTGAAGCATTGGCGGTATGTCTCGGATGAAATGTAAAATTTGAGTAGCAACGCCTCCTTCAGGTCAGAGTACACATTGGACCGCTGCTCGTCCATGGTGGTGTAGGCCACCAGGGCTTTGCCTGTCAGAAATGGGACCAGCCGGCACGCCCACTCACCGTCTGGCCACTGCCATGTCCTTGCCATCCTTTCAAACCTCAGGAGGTAGTTCTCAGTGTCCTCCCCCTGCTGGTACACAGGCATCTTGGGCTCCTTCCTCTGGAAGAACGGTAAGGTGTCCAGTAAGATGTCCACGCTGGCTGGGTCAGCCTGATCGCTTGGACTGCTGCTGCTGGAATGCTGACCCCTGCTGGCTGACGCAAGACCCTGCCCTCTTGGGCCCGGGGTCAGGAGTTCCAGTCTGGCACTCCCGCTACCATATGGGGTTGAAGATCCCGCTCCTCTGGGCGGAGGCTGCAGGAGTGATATCCGGAGGCCTCGGAGTTCCTCCCTCAGGCCCTCGTCTCTCCTCTGCTGAACAGTCAGGAAGTCCCAGAAGAGGGACACCAGGACGGGTTCCACGGCTGAGTCAGCTGGGGGAAACCTGGTCTGCCTGGAGCTGTCCCTGGGCCGTGCCCCCAGCTCCTCAAACCCAACGTTCTCCTCCTCCCCAGAGGTGGCCACTGTATCCCATGCCTTCTCTTCCTTATCCACTGGGGGCTTCCCTTCTGAGCGAAGCCCGGTCCTGGTCCACTTCCGTACAGGACGCACTGGTCTACGACTTGCCATCCCTCCGCTGCCACCAAATGTCACGTAAAGGGGATTCCAAAAGACGGGATCTTACCAATGATACCACTTTGAGTGCAAAGGTGTTTTATTTTCCCAGTGCTTCCATTACAAACAAAGAGGACATCTTATACATACCTCTAACACATATATCCTGACATGTGTAGCCTGGCGCTCCCAGCCCATTCTCCCCTTGGGTTCAGAATAAGGCCCCTCTTAAATGCTAAGCCCCGCCCACAGGAACATGCCATCCTCAACATATAAATATAAAGGTAGTTGTGAACTGCATCTCAATGCCTGAAACACTACTAACCTAACAGCACAGTAACACAGTAGTTTACTTTCACAACATACATTTATACATCTATACATTTACACACATGATATTTACACAAATACATCCAGCAACTACCATTTAACAAATGGTACATTCCAGTGTCTAACACCCCCGGCCCGGCCCAATGCAAGCACTATTTAACCAGCCCCACTGCGCCAGCTCTGATTGCGCGATGCCTGCTCAGTCTGCTACTTGAATGTACCCCGGAAGTCCTGGAACGAGAGACACGAGGAAGACAGACAACCGGAAAACAGCGACAAAACCTGAACACAAAACGTAACGTACAATAAACAGAATCTATGAAAGTGACACCTTCACGGTACAATGTACGATCGAAAAACCAGTCTCAACTGTACACCAGAAATGTCCAGAAGGATTCCTATGTTGCCTGAAATTTATCAATCAATTATCATAGTTTAACAGGACTTAATTTTAGTACATAACTTAATTATTTAGATTAAAATTAAACAGCAAAAAAATGTAATAGCAATTTTTAAATGACTTTTTACATCACAGAAATTACTTGAATTACTTTTTATTTTGCACGTTTGTATTTCTTAGTGAGTATGGTTGCGTGAAGTCAGTAATGAATCAACACAGGTGCATCCTACATTATAAACACTGAAAGGAGAGAATGTATTTTCTTTATTATTATGAGGCATATTTTGCAACCAAAATAGTTGTATAATTATTTTGTTGTATAATTAGTTTTGCCTTTCAACTAAGTTAACTCCTTGTGAACTTAAATTTAAAAGATATGCTTAAAGCACAGCTGAACTTTGGTAGAACTTTGGGTTGTGTAGTTAGCCTACCTGGCCATGATAGGCAAAATATGTTTGTTAGTTGCTCTGTGCTCCCCTGGGGTGATAATCCAGAATAGGGTATTTGTCGCTCTCCATTCCCTTCTATAGGGCAGCTGGTTATTGTTTGTATTGACAGAATCCGCTTAGTTCTACTTCGTATACATGCTAGAAGTGTCATTTTGTTTTAGCTGCCCTATAGAAGGAAATGGAGAGCGACAAATACCCTATTCTGGATTATCACTCCAGGAGAGCACAGAGCAACTAAGAACATATTCCGCCACCATTTGGACTCATATCATGGCCAGGTAACTACACAACCCAAAGTTCTACCAAAGTTCAGTTGTGCTTTAAACCAGTGTGATGTACCAATGCCCACTGGAGCTTGTCACACTGGTGAATTCAAGCAGAAAAAATATTATCCAACCATGATTGGAAGATAATGACATCAATGCAGTGATATTGATCATGGACCTGTAGTTGAAATCAAGAGACAAAAACATCAGCATATTATTTTTTCTGGACATTAATAATGAAGTCCTCACCAACTCTTCTATTGTCGTGACCAGCTAGGTTATATTACATCATCAGCCACTTTGTTTTACAGGTTCGGATCCCCCTGAAGCACAGTCACCACACCAGGTAAGTTTACTTAAAAATTTTTAATTCACAAAATTTGTAGCCTACAGGGCAGTTAGCAAGAGAGGGAAAACACACAGTAAATGGCGCCATTATGCCTTCAGACCTATAATAGTTTAACATGCAGTGGTGTACTCCAAAGAAAATAACCTCATGGTTAATAGCACAGCAAATTATTCATTAATCACAATAGATCAGGCTTTACATGTACATAATTAAATAAAAAGTACATAATTCACCCACACATTAGTGCTCAAATACAGGCTTCAGAACGAAAGCACCGTTACTGCGGTCAAACCCTCCTACTTAAACTGCACTGTTCGTAGGAAGGAGGGGAAAGGGAATAATAAAAAGTCAGTTGAGCGCCGACCAAAAAAAAATAAAAAAAGAATGCAGGCACAATAACCTGGTTCGCACTAGTTCTAACTTCAGGTCAATGCCGACAATGTTGCCATCGTCATCAGCATCCCGAGCCGAGTGCACGTCATTCCTCAACGTGGCTGCTTTGAGCTTAGAGGGGGGTTACACCTGGAACAGCAGTACTGGTCGCTGGCCGCCGGTCGATGTACCTCGGAGAATGAGGGGAAACACCGCAATGAGCGCACACAGCGTCTTTTTTTCTCTGTTCATTCACCCGAACAATAAGAGATCAACGAATGGGGAGGCTACTTTCCTTTAGTTGGCGTCAGACACGCATGTAACTGGCTGGTTCTCTGATCATCAGTGGATGCGGCAGTATGACGTCGGCTTAACCGGGACAGCTTCCACTCCCACCTCACTCATCCTGTCTTTTTTCGTCTCGCCTCACCGCCACAGCTCTCCTTAATAAAAGAAACTCCACCCAATCGCAAACAGACAATCAATCCTTCAGCACTCCCCTCCTCACAGGTCCACCTATGGCGTTCCACAGCAGGTGCAGTAAACCCTTTTCTCCAACAGTCTCGTTATTCAATAAATCAATTTCAGTTCAGTTTCGGTCCCCCTCCCCCCCATTTAAATTCATTCCACATCCCTACAGCCCGCAAACACAATACCAGGCATTTATCGCATGAACATCAGGGCCACGTTCAATCTGAAAACGGTGTGCACCGTTTTGCTACGGTTTCTGGGTTGAACGACATGTTTCTTCGAAACGGTGTGAAACGGTGTGCAACGGGCTTTGAGGTACGTTTTCTCTCGTTTGGTGGGTGTGTCAGAGGTGTTGCATGAATATAATGCATGAATCCATGAATGCTTCCGTAAAATTTATAGATACGGTCTATTGATTACATTGGCGGAAAGCTGTGGTTCTTGCCGTTCCAGGCACATATATATCTTTGTGGTGAGATGACGGTAAAGGTTTGAATTGGAGGTTAGGAAAAAGGATCCGCAAACATTCTTTTTTCAGTTATTTTTCAGTTAATTATTGCCCCATTGCCCATTGCTACAGTGGCTCATACCCATTGCCCATTGCTGGCAATATTGTACAATATTGCTGGCTATATTGCCTGAAAATATTGCCCGAAAATATTGCCCGTGTACCATCAGCTTAACACTGGGACATCCACTGTTTGCTGGGTAGCTACTGCAATTGCACACATGCTTGTATAAACGAGTTAACAAGCAAACAACTAATCTTTGAGAAATTAATCGCAATTCTCATTTCTATTGAAAACCAATGAACAATGAAGATAAACCAAATAAAGTGCTTTATTGCGGTAGTCTGAAATGATATAACATTAACTTCATCTTTCGAGGATAAGATTTGGTCAGCTGTGTCAGTATCTAATTTTAGCTGTCAGATGATGTTAAAAAGGAGATCGCTAATGTCAGTTTTAACGAGACAAATTAATGTTGGATTTGGTCAAAAAATACTTTTCTCAATATCATAGTGCTGTTGGAATCTGCGAAAGCGTTTTTTCTGCATACATAAGTGTAGCCTGTCCTGGTCAATATCAAATTTGCGTTTATCCCAAGCATTTATCACCCGTCGCTTTGGATAAAATTGTCTGCCAAATGACTGCAGCCTAATGTAATGAGAACTTGTGGAAAAGGTGGGTGGGCTTTGGCATAGCCTTCTCTGCTCTGCATCACTGCTCTGCGCCTTCCTCGTTGTACACATGACTTGACTGGACACAACTGTGCATGTGAGATGAGCGCAGAATACAAACTTCCTGGTTCGGATGTGCTCCCCATTGGTTTCTATTGGCATCACTGTCTCTACATATTATATACTCTAAGTGTCATGTTTTTCTGCCTGTTCAGGTTCTGTTTTCGGGCGTCGCCTCTCTGGGCTGCCTGAGGGTGCTCCCGTCTTTAGTTCTCGTTCTCCAGGACTAATTAATTATTTCCTTCAGGTGCGCTCTGCCCTACTTAAGCTCTGTTCACTTGTTGTTGGGGGCTTTTGTGTCATTCTTGCCACGCTAAGCCAGGTAACGCGGTATAGGATTTCAGGCGACCACTTGTCCTTTTGATTTTCAAAAGAACATGCAGGACTTGCCTGTAGAGTGTTAGAGAATTCAGTTTTTAGGTTTCTGTTCTCCTTCAGACTTTATATCCTGCCTTGGTTTTCTTTTCCCTGTCTCGCTACTAGACAGTACCTCGGTTTCGCTTCGTTTCCATTTGCCTTTTATTTTAGCTCTTTGATAGTTATTGAGCTAGAGGCATTTATTTTCTTTTCTATTCTCTGTTCAAGTCTACGAACTTCGCCCTGTTTTTTGGGTTGTTATTTGTTTAGCTTATGCCAGGATTCTTTTCCCTTATTGTTTATTTTCTCTGCTCGAAATCTACGAGTTCTTGCCCACTTATCTGGGTTGCTATATTTTGGCTGTACGCCGGGAGTTATTTTCCCTTTCTGTTTATTTCTCTCTGTTCCGTTCACGGACTCCCTTCACCCTTTTTAGTGGTTGTTTCTCACGCTTCATGGGACAACTTTCAGATCCCCTTTCAGTCGCATCTGGTCCTCCGAACCCTTACAGTACACAAAAGCCAAAAGTGGAGGTACCAGCGACTCCGTCAGGAGAGGATCAAATGATGGCACTGACCACCCATGAGGAGGGCATTCGGGCTCTCCAAGCACAACAATAGGCCATGTCATTACAACAGGGCCAGTTCGTTGATCAGCTGTACGTCCAGGAGGGTTGGTTCCATGAGTTGGCGGAGAGTGTTTGCCAACTGACTGTCACAGTCAAAACCCCAGTGTCACAAGCACCTGTCCCTGAGGGCCCACCTCCCTTGCCCTTCCCACTCACTGTGAGGGAGCCAAAGCTCCAACTGCCCTTCCGGTATGACGGGGAATCGGGAAAGTGTCGGGCTTCCTGACACAATGTTTTGATTTTTTTTTTAATCCCAGCCCTCACGGTTCTCATCACAGGATTCCCGGGCAGCCTTTATCCTGTTGCTACTTACCGGGACCACTCTTGCCTGGGCTAGTCCCCTTATTCGGACCAACGCCCCTGTAATGAAAAATGCGGATAAACTGAGGGAGGAGATGACATTAGTCTTTGATCATGACATCTCTGGTCAGGAGGCTGCCATGCGACTAACCCATCTCCGCCAGGGCAATGATACCGTAGCAGGTTTCTCCATTGCATTTCGAGCACTGGCAGATGAAACAGGGTGGTGTGAGGGTCCCCTGATTTCGCTTTTTACTAACGCATTGTCGGACCCGATAAAAGACGCCCTGGCAGTGCTTGAACCACCTGCTACATTCGATGCCCTGGTGACCACAACTATCCATTTCGATAACCGTGTCAGGGAACGAGAGCGAGAGAGAGAAAGCGGTAACAGGAGAGACCATTTGACTCACTATCTCTCTTCCCCTCCGGTAACATCTCCAGCCTCTTTTTCCACCCAGTCCTCGCTTAACAGGGAGCAGCCTATGCAGGTGGATGGTGCTTCTCTGTGTGAGCCTAGGCAATCTAAGCCACGAGAGGAGTGGTGTCACTACTGCAGGCGCAGAGGACACTTGAAAGATCAGTGTCCTAAATTAGAGGGAAATGGGGGGTCTCGCTAGGGGAACCGGGGACCCTAGCGAGACATGATGGCACTGTCCCTCGGACGTTACTGTCGGTCCAGTTGTTCTGGAATAAGCATTCAGTTAGCTTCAATGCTTTTATTGATGCTAAATGGGCCAGGGAATTAAAGAATCCCATACACCACCTCGTTCGGCCTTGGTTGGTTACGGCCCTCAACGGCTGCCCATTGGGTACAGGGACCATTAAAGAAACCACGGGCCCATTTTGCGCTTCTCACGGGGATCATTTAGAATGCATTCAGTTCTTTTTATTCGATTCACTGGCTTTTTCCCTCATTCTAGGGAATTCTTGGCTGGTTCAGCACAGACCGCTTATTAACTGGGGGGGAGACAAAGCTGTCATCCTCCAATGGGGGGCCCAGTACAGGTCTCACTGCCGGCCATCGGTATCCTTCGCGTCGGGGGTGGGGGGCGTGCTTACTGTTCTGACTGAGGTTACTGTTCTTCCTGATCGGGATAGCTCTGCTCCTCTATCTGTGGATGGAGAGGAGAGTTTGGCCTGGGATTCTCTGGCCGACAGTAACTCTCTTTGGGAGGAGGGCTCCCTTGAAGAGTTTTCTGATTCCAAAATCACATGGGAACCCTTGCCCGATTCACCCTCTGATTTGGAGAGCATTAGAATTATGGGAGCGCTTGATTTACCCCTGCCAGCTAACGTGCCTACCGAGTATAGGGACTTTGCTGAGGCATTTAGCAAACAGCGAGCCACTACCTTGCCACCACATTGACCCTACGACTGCGTTAATTTATATCCGGGCACGGTACCTCCTCTGGGTTCTCTATACTCCTTATCGGTCCTGGAAAGCGCAGCCATGGGAGAAAACATCAAGGAAGCTCTGTCCAACAGCTTCATCAGGCCCTCTACCTCACCTGCTGGTGCGGGGTTTTTTTTGTGGAGAAAAAAGACGGGAATCTAAGGCCTTGCATTGATTATAGAGCATTAAATGACATCACTGTTAAAAACTGGTATCCACTGCCACTTATGAATTCCGCATTTGAGTGCCTCCAGTGGGCATCGGTGTTTACGAAGTGCGACCTCCGTAACGCTTATAATTTGGTGTGGAAAACAGCTTTTAATACTCACACCAGAAACTGCGAATATCTAGTAATGCCGTTCGGGCTCACTAGCGCCCCCTCTGTCTTTCAGACACTTGTGAACAATGTGCTCAGGGAAATGTTGGAGAAATTAGTTTTTGTCTATTTAGATGATATTTTCATTTTATCCGCCAATCTTGCCGAGCACATTGTGCATGTCAAGCAGGTATTGAAAGCACTTCTCAAAGCTCAACTTTACATCAAGGCTGAGAAGTGCGTTTTCTACTCTGACTTCTTGGGGTTTATTGTGTCCGAGGGTAAACTTCAGATGGACCCCGAGAAGGTTTTGGCAGTCAAGAACTGGCCTACCCCAGAATCCGTTAAACAGGTGCAGCGATTCCTGGGGTTTGGTAATTTTCATAGGTGATTTATTCGTAATTTTAGCGCATTGGTTGCACCTATTACGGCCCTCACCAAAAAGAATGCCCGCGTAGTTTCAATGGAACACTAAGGCGAAGGCGGCCTTCGCTGAGCTAAAAAAGATTTAGCTCAGAGCCCATTTTGATCACTCCCAACCCCTCCCTCCCCTTTGTGGTTGGGGTTATGGGCTATTTTATCCCAGCGTTCACTCCAGGATCAAATGGTTCATCCATGTGCCTACTTTTCTCGAAGCCTCACTCCGGCTGAGAGAAATTATGATGTTGGGGACTGGGAGCTTTTAGCTGTTAAGTTGGTGCTGGAGGAGTGGAGACATTGGTTTGAGGGGGCTGAGCATCCTTTCATGATGTGGACGGATCACAAGAATCTTGAGTACATACAGAGCGCTAAACTACGTAATTTGCAACAGGCCTGCTGGTCATTATTCCTCGCCCGGTTAAATTTTTCGTTAACCTATCAACCGGGCTCCAAGAATGTCAAACCTGATGCGCTCTCACAGATTTCTTACCGATCTGAGGATGACCTTCCCCCTGAGCCAATTGTCCCCATGGCTCAGATTCTAGCCTCAGTCACGTGGGACATCGAATCCCTGGTGCTTAGGGCTCAGCGACAGGAGCCGGATCTGGGTGGAGGACCCCCTAATTGCCTATTCGTGCCTTCTAAGGTTCGGGCCCAGGTTGCAATGGGGGCATTCTGATTAGGGCTGGACCTAAATGCAACGACCAAGAGACAGGTGAACAGTAATGGGTATTTATTAAGAGCCTTGGGGGAGTCCCAAGCTGTACACACGTTAACACAATAGCAAAGAGGAATGAGGAAGTCCTCCGGCACAGCGAACTGCTCCAAGCCGGAGCTGGACCTTGATCACCCCTGGAAGTTCCAAGCCGGAACTTGGACTGGTACTGGACCGGGCGAACCAAACAGGAACTGGATCACGGAAACGAGGTGTGTTCCAAACCGGAACTGGACTTGTACTGGACCGGGAGGTCCACTCAGGAACTGGATCACGGGAACTACGGGTTGTTCCAAACCGGAACTGGACTTGATACGGGAGGTGAGTTCCGAACCGGAACTGGACTGGATCTGGACCGGGAGGTCCAACAGGTACTGGACTGAAGGCAGAGGTAGGTAAATGGCAGGACACGGCAGGGCAGAGCAGTGTAGCGGAGCTCAGGTTGGCCCGGTTGGGGCAGCTGGGCCACAGAGGAGTCTGGAACCGTAACCGCAGCACTGGAGGTAGCCACGGCCGGACAGGAACCACTGTAGGGTGGAGAGGCAGAGAACCCAACTGCGGGTGCAACGTTAGCTGGGAGCAGAGGTACTGCAACACACACAGGGAGACTTAACAGCTACAGACTGGAGGGTACAGGTGAAGCGGGGAATTTAAGTAGACAGGTTTAAAGGCAGAGTAAACCACAACCGACAGGGCTGGATAACTACCAAACAGTTGGTTCTGGAACAGAGGAGCTAACAGGAAAAAACCCACAGCAGAGTTTTAACGAACAGGACTTGAAAACAGGAGACCAGGATACAAACGAAGTACGTTACAGAGAAGCAAACAGGGTAAGGAAGGCAACACAAGTAATGAACCAACCCTGGAGGGGAGACAGCAGGTGGGTTAAATAGGGGAGTGAAATTGAAACCAATAACGAAAGCGTGAGGAATGTAACCGAAGGTGATTGATTAATTAACAGGTGAGGAATGCATGCCACAAGAGGGAAAAGAGATAGGTTGAAACCGAAGTGGGGGAACAGAGTGAAACAAACAGAAGGAACACACCCAGTCTGCAGCAACAGGGAAAACATGGACAAGGGAATCAAACATGACACGGAGGGACATGGCAAAACAAGGAAAACGGACTGGACGGGAACGGGACGTTTGTGAAGGAATTTTCTGTTTTACAATATGTGTGTATTATCATAAAGACAATCACATGATTATCATTAAGCATTTAATATAATAGATCAATTATATATTGAGTTAAGTAATTAAATAATGTATTCTTTGTGAACACTGAGTAGGTCATGGTTCACTCCCTCTGTGTCTCTCCTTCACAATCTGCAGAGACAGGCAGATGTTTTCGTTACTTGTTTTGAAGGTTATAGAAAGACAAAACACCAAGAATTGGATACCCTTGTCTCTGTATGTTTAGAAACCGCCCCTTGTGGCTGGCCAGTAAAGCAATGATAGATTGTGTATAAATCTCCTCTGTATACTGTTTCTAAGGCAGAGAGATTCTGACTCTCTCTCATTCTAAGTTTATCTCCAATAAACTGAAATTCTTTTTCTTATTCTATTACATGCGTTTTGTTGTGGTTCTGTTTGGACAGACTTGCTCACTGTGGGTTGAATGGGAAAAATCCACGACAATATGGCGTAGTCGGCAGGATTGCTAACTTGATTTCTCCAACGCAGATTTCTCTCAAGTCGGAACGGCTTAAGACAGTGATCACTGCCGGGAGTTCAAACCCCGATACCGCAACCCACCTTCTCATAGAGAGGTAACTGTAACCAGTGGCCTAGAGGAAGGACGGCGGCGACCGGACCGAGGAGAGTAAGACGTCTGTCTGGGGTGATCAATACGCAATCCATAGAAAGAGAATCACAGGTGAGCCACCACAGCAAAACGTAACTTGAGGCTGTATCGCGCTCAAATTCTAAAAAGTTTGATTAGTGACCGACGGGTCCGTCACTCTGTAGAGTGATTCAAACTGTGGAGGCTGTATGCTACTCCCACCCATGGACTAATATTTCTCTTTTTCTTTCACCTTTTTCTTTCTCTTGTAGTGAGCTCTGAAACATTTTTGTAATGTGGTATCATGTATTGTCAGTAGAGGCAAATGATATACACGGACTAGTACAGGAGAGGCATTTTTGCAGAGGAGATGATTATGGTCATTTATACCTGTACGAGACACTTAATGAGTTTGACGGATATGGAAGTGGTTTTTCTGTTGTAGCTATACCTAGAGGTGAATGGTTAAAAGAGAAGGAAACGGCATTAATAGAAGTTAGGCTAAACGTTCACCCTGAAAGTGAGGGCAATTATCCAGAGGATAGTGCAGAATCTGAAACTGATTCTGACTAAAATAGGCCTAATTAAAAGGAAAAAATTTTTTTTTAATTTTTAAAAATAAAAATTAAAAGGCATAGTTTGGTTGTGGGACAAACGCACGAAAAATGGGTTCTAAAAATTCAAAGAAGCAGGACTCTGAATTTACGGGTCCAATGAAAATAATGCATGACAAATATGGTCCGGCAACCACACACCAGCGTGTTAAATGGCAAAAGTTAGGTTTCCCTGAAAAAGGCTCTTTTAGCCTAAATCAGATTGATAACTTAAAAATGCGGCTGCGGTCATATGAGGTTAAAAATAGTAAACGTAAAAATAAATGGCAACCCGACTGGGATGTAGTAGATTTGTGGGAAAAGGAATCAAAATTAAGGCAGGAAAAACAGACCAAGGGAGAAAATAAAAATACTGTGGAGAAATCCCAACAAAGTAATTCAGTGCTATCTCCTGTTGTGCATTCCGGCGGCTCTTTGTATCCCAATGTAGCACAGCTTGCAAGCGTACACAAAATTAACCTGGACTTGGACTGTCCTGCGTGTCCTCCAGCTTATGTTCCACAGCAAGCGGCAGGAGCTCACGGACATCCCTCAGCCCCTGCTCTCCAGGCAGCGCATTCCAGTGCTGCTGCACAACCATCTGCGAGTGGGCCGGCGACCAGAGCGAGACCTGCAGCTTCAGTAGGCCCAGATTCCACAGTACAGGTAAACTTCCCACAAGGGCGAACTGCACGAGGTAGAGATGCCTACCATCCATACAATGATGGTGCTACTTCTGAGTATATGGAACAAATTAAGACTTTGGAAACCAGTATGAAAACCGAATTCCCTGTTCGTCTGAACTGGGAAGCAGTCAGACAGGTTAAACAAAAGCCTGGTGAAACTGTTAATGATTTCTTGAGACTTTCAGAGAAGTACGACGCACACAGTGGAATGGACAAACCGGAAAACAGCGAGACTCTTACTCCGTACGAGACTCAGCTAACCCACTGTTTCCTGGATGGATTGGATAAACACCTTGCAACCGCTATTAAGACCTCCTGTGTTGGCTGGCAGACTCGGAGACTTAAGGACGTTCTCCGTTATGCTGTTCACTGCGAAGAACAGGACCGCGACAAGCAAAACAAAGACAAAAAGAAGAGCGACAAGATGACCTCTCAGCTGCAGCTGGCCCAGCTCAATTCCTACCAGGGGAACCGAGACGGTGCCGGTGGACAGCAGCAGCAAAGGAGAGGCCGCGGCAGACGTGGAGGATGGAATCAAGGGAACAGACAGAGACCCAACTCCATGGGACCCACTACCATGGTGGATTATGATGTTTGCCGAAAATGTGGAAAAAATGGACATTGGGCTCGCGGTTGTACATTTTCCGGTAATGCTGATAATTGGGACACAGCACCCCACGGGAATGTTACTTTCCAACATCCTGGGGGTCAAACTGGATTACCTGGACAGTGACATTTTTTGTGGGAGACGAGGAAACGCATGCGGACATGGGTGAGTTTGCTGGGTTCCTTTACCATACGGCTCCAAATGCATTAAAAGTTGATGGGCGAGCATTAGACTTCATTGTGGATACGGGAGCTGGTCGGTCTGTAATAGCAGCTAAATCATGGGATTCAAAACCTCCTCTTTTTAGTGGTAAAACCATGCTCAGCCAAGATGCTGGTGGAAATACCACGACAGAGAAATTTACAGCTCCATTACTGGTGCAAGATTTCAATACGGGCTCAAATATTACTTTGAAACATGCGTTCTTGTTCTCCCCTGTATGTCCGGTAAACCTGCTTGGCAGAGACTTAATGTGCAAATTAGGTCTGAGTGTGCAGTGTACTGATGACGGTTTAACTATTGACAGATCTGCTACGGCAGAAACTCTAGAAATGTTTTACTATGCTTGGGATCTGGACAGATCCTCAGTCACAGCTAAAGCCATACAAATGGCCAAAACTGAGTGGACAGGCACTGGCGACAGACTGACAGAATTACAACTACATGTAACAGCACATTTTAGTCGAGGTAGAGATTGGGAATTTGAGAAGAATTGGTACGGTGATTGTAAATTAAATTCGACATTGTTTTTGGTTGGTCGTGATTTCTGTGCATTGTCTGTAGAATTGAGCTCAGCACAGCATCAATTCTATTCCATAGCGGGAAGTGCACCCCATGTTTCACTGTGCAAAGCCTCAAAAAAAAAATGGGAGGACACAGGACCATGGGTGAGATTATGTTTGGACACCACGGACTGGGAAAAGACAGGGGAATTTTCAAAATATTCTCCCTCTCTGCGTGTCACTGCGCACCAGTTTCCGAACTCTCTGACAGCTGTCTGCAGCATTCATGAGTTGTTGTGTGACACCCAAGCCTACTTGCATTTGTCAGACCCGAGATTCAGTGCAATTCCCTCTCAATTGTGGGCAACGTCCCAAAATGATGTGGGGCTCATAGCTGGAGTTACTCCACTTCAAGTAACCCCTAAATCTGAATACAGACCATGCAAACGTCAATATCCCCTACGCCCAGAAGCCGAAGACGGCATTGCCCCCGTATTTAATGCGTTGTTAGAAGCTGGTGTTGTGGTTCCCTGTCCTGACTCTCCATGCAACACTCCTATCTTGCCTGTAAAAAAGCCTGATGGGTCTTGGCGGTTCGTACAAGATTTACGAGCTGTGAACAGCGCCGTTCAACAGCGCGCTCCCGTTGTGCCGAACCCCGCAATCATTCTTACACAGGTCCCGGGTAATGCTAAATATTTTTCTGTGATCGATCTAGCGAATGCATTCTTTAGTATTCCTGTTGATGTAAATTCCCAGTACTGGTTTGCCTTTACATTCAGGGCAAAAAGGTATACCTGGTCTCGATTACCCCAGGGGTATGCTGAATCACCAGCAGTTTTTTCAGCAGCGCTGCAGGAAAACTTGGAACAATTCCAGTTTTCTTCAGGCCAAAGTACTTTGATTCAATACGTTGATGATCTCCTCGTCTGCTCTCCAGACGAGCACAGCTGTATTCAGGATTCACTTGAACTATTGACATTCCTAGCCAGAGAGGGCCACAAAGTTAAACAGGAGAAACTGCAATTTGCATTAAATACTGTTACCTACTTAGGGCACACTATTTCTGCAGAAGGCAAATCTTTGGGAACTGACAGAATCCAAGCGATTCTTGACCTCCCTAAACCGGTTACAAAAAAGCACGGTGATAAGCACAGGCCTGTGGCGTACTATTCTCAGCGACTTGATGCTGTTTCTAGGGGCCTTCCTCTTTGTTTGCGCTCCATTTCAGCAGCGGCTTTGGCGGTAACTGCATCTGCATCACTTGTTGCTTATCGTCCTCTCACTGTCCTTGTTCCTCATGCGGTAGCAGAAACTCTGTTAAAGCAAAAAAAAAACAGCTCAGTTCTCACCAGCTCGAATGCTTCACTATCAACATGTGTTGCTCTCTTTGCCAAATGTTACAGTCAAGCGATGCAATGTTCTGAATCCCGCTACTCTTTTACCTACACCTGAGGATGGGGAGCCACATAATTGTGTTCATGTGTTAGATCAAATTCTCTTCCCCCGTCCTGACCTCGCCACCACTCCCCTCTCAAATGCAGACTTTGATATGTTTGTTGACGGTTCTGCCAGTCGATGTCCCCTCACAGGTGACAGTCAGGTTGGCTATGCAGTAGTGACACAACACCAGGTTCTGGAGTCAGCCCGCCTTCCTGGACACCTCTCAGCACAGGCAGCTGAACTGTTCGCTCTTACACGCGCTTGCCATTTGGCTGAAGGTAAAACTGTAAATATTTTCACTGACAGCAGATATGCTTTTGGAGTTGTGCACGACTTTGGAACTCTTTGGCAGCATAGAGGCTTCCTTACCTCTACAGGGAAAACTATACAGAATGGACACTTAGTGAGCTGCCTCCTACAGGCAATTCTTTTGCCTGCTGCCATTGCTATATGTAAATGCTCCGCTCACACAAACCAGACTGATGCTATCTCTCAAGGTAATGAGCAGGCGGACTTGGCTGCCAAGACAGCTGCAATCGCCCCCCCTCACACAACTCTCAGTCTGCTCACACAGGCTGCTGTTCCCACAGACACTCCAATGGCCTCTGTACAGGACTGCCAAGCTGGGGCCACACCCCAGGAAAAGGCCAAATGGAAGCGAGACGGCACCTACACTGATGGGGTCTGGCTAGGCCCTACTGGTAAACCCTGTTTATCTCGTTTTTTATTTCCCTATTATGCTAAATTGACTCATGGACTGGATCATGTGTCAAAAGGAGGGATGATATCTTTGATGTCCAGACACTGGGACACAAGCGGATTTTCTACTTATGCAACTTTTGTGAAAAGTGTGTTATCTGTGTTGTAAATAATGCTGGGAGGGGCCAGAAGGTTCCAAATGCGGCCCACCCGGCTCCACAGGAGCCTTTCGAGTACCTGATGATGGACTTCATTGAACTTAACCCATGCAGGGGTAAGAAATATTGTTTGGTGTTTGTTGACATGTTTTCAAAGTGGGTTGAAGTTTTTCCTACAGGGAAAGCTGATGCTGCAGCAGTGGCGAAAGCCCTACTAACAGAGCTTATTCCTAGGTGGGGGATCCTGAGGAAGCTGTCTTCAGACAGAGGCTCACACTTTTTAAATAAGGTGTTGGACAAAGTGACCGAGCAATTGGGGATCAGGTTAAAGTTCCATTGTGCTTACCACCCTCAGAGTGGAGGGGCGGTAGAGAGGGCAAATGGAACCATTAAGAACCGGTTAACTAAAGTGATGGCAGAGACAGGTCTGGATTGGGTCCAGGCCCTGCCAATTGTCCTTACAGGTATGCGGGGGAGGGTCCACGCTGCTACAGGGTTGTCGCCCTATGAGGTCATCACAGGGCGGCCCATGAGGACTGGATGTCACCCCCCAGGGCTGATGCTGGACAAGGAGCTAGCTGACACTCGCATGGTGAGTTACTGTGTTCAGCTAACCAATGTTCTGAGATCTGTGCATCAACAGGTGAAAGCAGCTCTCCCAGATCCAGCCAGCGGGCCTCTACATGACCTGCAGCCAGGAGACTGGGTGGTGATAAAAGACTTCAGAAGGAAGAAGTGGCACCAGGCCAGGTGGAGGGGTCCTTTCCAGATACTACTCACCACGCCCACAGCCGTGCGAGTGGAAGGCCGTGCTTCTTGGGTCCACGCCAGCCACTGCAAAAGAGCTCCACCAGCGCCAAAGGAGGGATAAGGGTGAGAGACCCACCTCGACCGACGCGCAGGGACGACTAAGTTCTCACGGAGTTTAAAAACTCAGAGAACCACCACTTCAAGGAGCACGTGACAGTAATATCTGCTCCCAACATGCCAGACGACAGCAGGAACACCGAGGGGTACAACCCTTTGAGAAGATTAGGCTGCAGCCTGAAGCAGGCCCTCTTCTTCAGGTGCAGAATCTGAAGAAGGACCTCTCAACGTGTTTGGTGGGACTGAGTTCTCACCCAGGTGTGGGAATACGGTGGGATAAAGCTGATTTCTCTGTGCCATTAAATCTGTCACTTTTGAGTACTCCAGTAGTCAATACAAATTGTTCTTTCCTGAAAGATTACCTAGCATGGCCACAGGTGTCATGGAAAATGCCCGGTCCAGTCGTACTTAAACATAGTATGAAGTTTGCAATGTGTATTATAGGTAATGGCTCTAATGCACTAGGTCAATTAGACAATGTTCAGAGTAAAACTGTTTTCTGTTACTGTCCGCCCATGCATCCTGATAAGTGTTTTGACTGTCTGAGTGATTCCTATAGTCCTTGCAGAGACTACCCTGACATGGCTGATGAGATATGTAGGAAGAACTGGTCACACGCAATCTCATTACCTTAGAATAGGAAGCAAACTGCAAACTGTTCCGGGATAACACCATCCTCTCGCCTTGGGAGCCGACTGTTATCTGATTGGTAATTGCTTTGTGGGCACTCTGCTCTCCCCCCCTGACTGGAGTAGAGTTTGCGCCCTCATTGCCACATGTGTGATTCCTGACTCAAGCTGCTATAGGTCAGTACTTACAGCAAAATGTTCCTGATCCTGAACAAGATAATGTATTCCTTCTCCGACAACTTCCTGAGTTTACTGACGACCCTATATAAAGTATAGGCCTGAATTATGTACCCACCCTGTCACATGGTTGGTGGGAAGACAGTGTTGTAATGTGAAGAGATAAAAGGTTGACATTCCAGGAGTTGTGAAAAGTCTCCATTACATGATGGGTTTTTATTTTTTATCTTTCTTTTCTTTCAGACTTTCTCTTGATAGTAATAATTTTATATGTTAAATAATCAGTAGTGCATTATAGTGAAAATTATTTTTATATTCAACTATATTCTATCCTGTTACTATATTTACTATGATTTCATTTTTATTTTTTTATTTTAACTATCAACTATGTTGATTCTTGTTATTAATCAGATATGGATGATGTGCGATAATTGCTAATATCCGGAAGCGAAGCTTGATTGCCTTGAGAGGGATCGGGGGATTATTTTTTCCGGAACTGATTGGGTTTTCTGGCTCTGTGCTAGTTTTGTCCCATATAAATCCTGAGTCTGCCGGTTTTTCAATTCCCCCTGGATTATTGGAGTATTGTACATATCCACACGAGATTATTGTATTTGGTCTGTATAATCATGTAATCATTTATGATGTTATTAAAATGAATCACTTACTAATTGATTGAGTACATTAGGTAGATTGTAACAGAAAACTGTTAGTTATCATGAAATGATAAAAGGAGGGAAATGTGAAGGAATTTTCTGTTTTACAATATGTGTGTATTATCATAAAGACAATCACATGATTATCATTAAGCATTTAATATAATAGATCAATTATATATTGAGTTAAGTAATTAAATAATGTATTCTTTGTGAACACTGAGTAGGTCATGGTTCACTCCCTCTGTGTCTCTCCTTCACAATCTGCAGAGACAGGCAGATGTTTTCGTTACTTGTTTTGAAGGTTATAGAAAGACAAAACACCAAGAATTGGATACCCTTGTCTCTGTATGTTTAGAAACCGCCCCTTGTGGCTGGCCAGTAAAGCAATGATAGATTGTGTATAAATCTCCTCTGTATACTGTTTCTAAGGCAGAGAGATTCTGACTCTCTCTCATTCTAAGTTTATCTCCAATAAACTGAAATTCTTTTTCTTATTCTATTACATGCGTTTTGTTGTGGTTCTGTTTGGACAGACTTGCTCACTGTGGGTTGAATGGGAAAAATCCACGACACGTTACACATTCCTCCTGTCTGGCGAGTCATCCCAGCGTCCACCGCACCAAATATTTTTTAGCGAAGCGATTTTGGTGGCCCGGGATGGAAAATGATGTGCGAGACTTTGTTTCTGCCAGCTCTGTTTGTGTTTGCAACAAAGGGTCACAACTCTCGCCATCTGGGCTCTTACGCCCATTGCCCCTCCCGAGTCGCCCTTGGAGCTTTAGATTTAGTGACCGGTCTACCTCCTTCTGATGGTGACACTACTATCCTGGTGGTGGTGGACCGCTTCTCTAAAGCTGCCAATTTTATTCCACTTATTAAACTGCCTTCAGCTCCGGAGACTGCACGTTTAATAATGAATCATGTATTTAGGGTTAATTTCACGTCTCTCGCCTTAAGCCAGTACTCGTGATTCCGTTGGCCCCGTCTGAGGATTCTCCACCTCCTCCTCGACTCATTGAGGGCCAGCCGGCATACACCGTTCGTCGTATTTTGGCCAGTAGGCGAGTGGGCCGTGGGGTGCAATACCTCGTGGACTGGGAAGGTTACGGTCCAGAGGAACGCTGTTGGGTTCCATCCAGGAACATTTTAGACCCGCAGCTCATAGCCAATTTTCACAAGCATGGTTCTGAAGGACCGTCTGAGGTCGCTCCTTAGTAGGGGGGTCCTATCATGGTTTTCTGTCTGTTCAGGTTCTGTTTTCGGGCGTCGCCTCTCGGGGCCACGAGAGGGACTAATTCATTATTTTGTTCTCCGGGACTAATTTATTATTTCCTTCAGGTGCGCTCTGCCCTACGTAACCTTGTTGTTCGGGGCTTTTGTGTCATTCTTGCCATGCACAAGCCAGGTAACGCGGTATAGGATTTCAGGCGACCACTTGTCCTTTTGATTTTCAAAAGAACATGCAGGACTTGCAAGTAGAGTGTTAGAGAATTCAGTTTTTAGGTTTCTGTTCTCCTTCACACTTTATTTCCTGCCTTGGTTTTCTTTTCCCTGTCTTGCTACTAGACAGTACTTCGGTTTCACCTTGTTTCTGTTTGCCTTTTATTTTAGCTCTTTGATAGTTATTGAGCTAGAGGCATTTCTTTTTTTTTCTTCTTTTTTTAATTATTTAATCAAACAAAACATAATACATATAATAATAACATTACATTCAAAACATACCATATACATTTGTTTTCACACAAAAAAAATGAGATAACATAATATATGAATAACACTAATATAACAATCAAACAAGTAAAATATAAATAATAATACAGAAATGGAAAACTCAGAGAGTTTGGCACTTTTCAGGGTTTCCTACAGAAGTAACTACAATGACCACAGACTCTCAGCCCTTAAAAACATTAACTTCTGTATGTTCTGACCTCATGTAACCACACAGCATTCAGATAGAACTTCACACATCCACACAATAAAGCCCCAAACTTGGGTTATTTTGCAGTTTTTCTCCTTCCTCTTCTTCTTCTTCTTCCCATTTTTCCTGCCTACCCAGAGACCCTCACTACCTGCCTGCCTCCGTACCCTCAAAGAATAATTCTCCCCATTGGATAACAACATTGCATACCTGCTCTACCAAGCTTATCGCCCAATAAAAACACTTCAAACTAATCTGCACACATCACAGAATCAGACATAACCGCTATATGTGGTCTACTGGTTACAGTTGCTGCCTCTCACACAGAGGATTGGGGGTTCGAGCCCAACAGGACACAAATTTATTTTCAACAAAAACAATGTGCAACTGTTAAATACAGCGAAATGGTGAAAGTCAGACGGACACTGACAAATGGCCTATAGCCTATATCACGTGACTGTATCCCTTTGGTCTTCTGGTTAGCGTCAAGCCTTAGAATGCGAGAGACGTGGGTTCGTACCCCACCTGGTTGGTACCAAAGTGTAATTTCATTTTGGACTCAAACATGTTCTGGTTTTCTCATACAAGAATGTTTTTTTTATTGCAAAGGCAAAGACACGTTTACAATGTTAACTGTTCACTTGTAGCCTGTTCCGTCACTGGACATGGCAGTAATGCAATAGGCTAGCTAACGTTATGGGAAAAGGTATCCCATGGCCATTTGTCAAGCAAAGAAAAAAGTCAAAGCAGAATATCATCTGGTTAACATCGCGTTGTTGCACTAATGTAAAAAAAAAATTCTATAAATAACGGTGCCATTGGCTACATGTTTTAATCTCACACAAATGCCGACAAAAAAATTTGTCTGTGTGGAGCCTGCTGTGCTCTTGTGCCGCTGTCATGTCTAGACTCACTGTGGAAACCGAACCTTCAACGCTCGCCGCGGCCAACATTTCTTTATTATGTCTTCCTTCATTTCTTCACTTCAGCTCTGTTCAGTTTATCCTTTTCACACATAACACAATGTCACCATAAAATTAACTACTAGGAAAATTAAGAATTTACGATAATACATTAAGAATTGATGATAGTCTACTATAAACTGCAATCTCTTAAGAAATCGCATTTATAAACCTCCAATTACCCAAACATATCTGTTTCATGGTTAGTCACTTAAAAAAATTAGAATAGCCTTCGAACATTGCTCTAGTCTGCGCTACTCTGCAGACAATGTATCTTACTGCAAACACTTTTAATTATAATAATAAGAAGAGGAATAATTGGTGGAATGGGTGGAAGAAACACATGGCAGGACTTTATGTCTCCTGGATTTTACACCTCTGATTACTTGTTATTGTCTGTCATATCAGCATATGATTTGGTAAGAGAGGGAGAGGTATTACTCTCTCTCCTCACTCCTCACACTTGCCGCTTCGGTGAGACACGGTAATTTGAACAGAGACGGCTGGGCTCTACCAATAATTTGTGTAACTAACGTACACAGTGCTACAGGTTTCTGTAGTGTACTTATGTGGATTATTGTCTCTAAGGACGTGTGTATTTGACAGAGAATTGAAATTTTTTTGCCGACGTTTGAGCCAGGCAGAGGCTACCTGTTTGACACCATTCCAGCATGTGCTAACTTAGCCTGTTGGCTAGCTAACGCAGTGCAATCATGCCACCGAAAGCGAGAAGCGGAGAAGAGGACTATGTGTCTCTATCCCAAGTACATGACTTGATGGAACAGCAGAAAATGTTTTATAGAGAGTTGTTGGAGCAACAGGAGCGCAGCTACAAGAACATTTTGACAATTATGACTGAGGCAAACGATAAGAGACTGGATGAATTCGCTAAGAAAGTAAGTGGACTGCGTGAAAGCCTCCACTACACCCAAAAGGACGTCGATGAACTCATAACTAAGGATAAGCGATCTTCCTCGAAGCTTTCTGAAATTGATTCAGAAGTTTCAATCGTGGCTGCAAACATCCGTTCATTCCTGCCAAAGTTAGACTGCTTGGAGGGTCAGTCGCGACGAAACAACATTGTGATTGACGGGATCCAAGAGTCTGGAAATGAGAGCTGGGCTGAATCAGAGGAGAAGGTACAGAAATTCCTTTCTGACAAGCTCAGACTCACGGGGATTGAACTTGAACGAGTGCATCAGACCGGACGATGAACTAGAGAGAGAACCAGGCCGATAGTCGCAAAATTCCTCAGGTTCAAAGACAAAGTCACGGTCATGGAGAAAGCAAAGGATTTAAAGGGAACCAACATTTACATCAACGAGGACTACATGGACGTTGTTCGCCAAAAGCGCAAAGAACTCATACCAGCTATGAAGGCCACCAGAGAGCGAGGGGACATTGCATTCCTGCAACACGACAAGCTTATTGTCCACCCTGTCTCCCACCCGAGAAGCCAGAGGAGTGAGAAATAAATCCAAGCAGCGGGTCAGTAATCTACTGCATCTACTCGTGCACCCACTGACTATTACAATGTCCAATACATGAATGACTCTGAACAACACAAAACAATAGATAGAAATGATGCAGATGCTGAACCAAATTATTTGAATCAGGTCTTCAATCCATACAAGCTAAATAACTGTAAATACACGGACAATATTGACTCATATGACCCAGATGCAAACTTTTTCAATTATGCAAACAGCGAGCCTCGCTCCTGTAATTATTACAATGAATGTGAGTTCAGCACTTTAACCTCTTGCTGCCAAACGCCCCCTAGCAGTAACGCGAGCGTGACGGAAATTATTAGATTATACATTTAATTAATTTAATAATATATAATAAACGGCTCGCCTCAATATTTTGATTAAATATCCTTAAGATATATCCATTCCTTCTGGGAAAGTGGTTTTTAAGCCCAAAACGTTGAGATAAAACTTTGTAAATAACGTTGGAAACTCTGACCTAATTCTCAAACATGTATTGCAGCTTGATGTCACACCACAAACAATGTGCTGGTAAACTGGTCTGCTTAATTGTATTTCACAAAACTTTGGTTTGAAAAATCATTATACCTTTACGCTTCAAGAAAAAATACTTTAAAACTTTCATACGGCTGTACATGATTTTTTTCCAATTTTAAACCGACTTGTGCTTTTCTGCACTTGATTACGAGTAGTTCGGCTGTCTTCAGTTTGGCGTTGTTAAACTCAGCCAGTTTCTGGAGTACCAATCCCGTGGCTTAGTATATTTTAGCCAAAGTGGTTTTGTACTTGATTGCAGAGATTTATGCAAAACCGTCGTCAATTGGGTGTATTTCTTTGACTGATAGCACAATAGACCTGAAGTGGGAAAAACTCTCTTCGACCCGCCTCCACTCCGAGTATTATTTGCTTTCCATTGGGTTTTAAAACTGTCTGTCAAATATTCCAGCCAATAGCCAAGACTCTTATCTTTCAGACAAGCCCTCATTCAACACAAAGCCGTCGTAAATCAAGGAAATGCAGCCCTGCGTAAGAGGAAGAGGCAACCAAGCGTAATTATCGAACCAAGATGGCGCAGTGTTTTTCCCTTGTAGTGTAGCTCGCTACATTCCGTTTAGCAAAGCACAATTCTTAAGGTAACTGCGCTGTTTATCTTTTTACTTTACAGTCTCTTTCATACAGTTTTTGGTTAGTTATGTCTAGGTTATTCAGGAGTTTCTCCATGCAGCAGGTCCTAGCCCAAATATGGTTTTGCGGTCTCAGTGACGCAGAGTGATATAAGGTAACAGATTATTTTGCCGGTATACCAGTGCGAATTCACTGTTATGTATAAATCGAATCCCTCTGAATTAAATGAATATAGCTAACATTACTATATTGTAACAATGGCAAGCTAGCCAGCAAAATTACACATAACAGCTAGCTATCTATTTGTGTCTGAGACAAGCTGTTCCGAATTTCTATTGAATGCAATGGCGTCTGAAGGGTTTGTTTGTTCCACATGAGTAAATTGTTCTGTAAGCAGTACAGCAGGCTCTGCAGGTAAACGAATGAGAAATTTATGCATGACGTAACACGAGGGAGAGATAACATGAGGATGAGTTTGTTGTTGTTGATTATTATGCAGGGGTTTATTTTATCTAGGGTGGACATTTGATTTTATATACCTGGACTAATTTCTGGCTAATAAGGCTCTGGTGGAATACAAGATTCACTGTGCTGCTACATGGTTTTGGAGAGCTTTTTGGGGACCACGGGTAGGCTAGTTAGTTGTGTAATATGAAACACACCAAAAACACATCTAAAAATGAACTTTTATTGCCAATTATCAGACTTTATTGTAAAACTTAAAAAATAAATTATATTGAGACTTTTCTGGAACCTGGGCCATTTTGCACAATTTGGCACAATTTGTGCCAACTTTGGTAACCGAAATGGTTCACCTGAAAAAAAGCTCTGTAGAATTTGAATGATCTGAGATATTGACACAATATCTTCGCAGAGATAGGCAGCAGAGATAGGCAGCATAATGAGGAATCACAAAGAGGTGTTATTTCCTCCATAGCTCTTGTAGCTCATCAGGTAAAAAAATCTGAAATTTGAATTTAGGTACCCGTTTTTTAGTTTTTTCACAATTTCTGTACATAAATTGTTGTACTTAAGTAGCAAGAAGTGTATGTATATGAATTATGACTACTTAGTCATAATAGTGCAGTTCTCTGTCTTAATAAAAGCTATGAATCATATTTGTAGCCTTTATAGTCCCGGCCAAAAGTCTTGTCGCATGAGTGGACAAAAGTGACAATTGCTAATTACCCAACTCTTAATTAGCTAATACAGTTAGGAAACAACACAAATTAATCATAAGTGTCTAAAGTTTATTTAGATACTAGCAAAACAAATATTTCATAGATGCTTATAAGGTTAATTGCTTGATAATGATGAACAAGCCAGTTTCTACCTGGACAAAAGTCTTGTCGCAAATCAAATTATAATCAATAAATTTTATCTTTCTCAAAAAGTTAATAAAATACCAAATGAAAAATCAGTCTAGTATTTCATCATGTACTATAAGTTAAGAAATTAATATCTTGTATGGGTTCCTTTGGCCTGCAGAACAGTTGCCATCCGGTTTAGCAGAGAGTCGTAGAGCTTGTTGATGAAGTCGTCGGGGATGGCATGGAAGGCCACCTTGCAGGCATCCCAAAGCTCCTCCAAGTTCTTCGGCTTGGTCCTCCAAGCTTCCTCCTTCATTCTTCCCCAGATATGCTCAATAATATTCATATCTGGAGACTGTGCTGGCCATCCCTGAAGGACCTTGATCTTCTTCCCCCTGAGAAACTTCAT
This sequence comes from Synaphobranchus kaupii, assembly GCA_029718625.1. Classification (NCBI taxonomy): domain Eukaryota; kingdom Metazoa; phylum Chordata; class Actinopteri; order Anguilliformes; family Synaphobranchidae; genus Synaphobranchus; species Synaphobranchus kaupii. The sequence goes on along the minus strand of CM056398.1, from coordinate 9,152,697 downwards.
AGTGGAACCTGAGGTATGGCAAGGAGCTCCATCCTGTTGAAAAATCTGACCCCTCTTGTAGTTGGGAATGTACTGGGAGGCAAGAATCTGTTGATATTTGGCACTGTCAATGTTACCATCCACCTTACAGATCTCCCTGGCACCTCCGTATTGGATGTAACCCCAAACCATAATCTTTCCACCTCCAAATTTGACTGTCTTCTGGGTGAACTGTGGGTCCAGACGGGCCCCAGAGGGTCGTCGACAATATTGGCGGCGCTTGGGATGGAGCTCAACTGACGATTCATCTGAAAAATCAATTTATTTTTTGCCACTTTTCTGCTGTCCAACCTTCCGTCAGGCTGTGGGCCTTGGCGTACGCAACACGGTTTCTTAGCTGTCTCTTGTTTAGCGCTGGTTTCTGGGCAGCAATGCGACCGTGGAGACCATTGCGAGCAAGAATCCGACGTACAGTTCTTGACGAAACAGGTGTTGCTGGCGTCCACTCCTCCCTGGGGCTGGCTTTTGAACATCGGACCAGCAAGCTGTCGTCTCGAGCAGTTGTCTTGCGCGGTCTGCCCGACCTGGGTCTGTCATGGGCGTCGCCAGTCTCTTGGTAGCGCTTGCGAATCCTCTCCACCTGCCGTTTAGACACATTGAAGATGTCTGAAACTTCAGCAGGAGACTTGGACTTGAGATTCTTGATGATCAGCACTTTGGTTTCTGGTTTGATCTTGGGCATGTTGACAGAAGCAATGTTGAGCATGAACTTGGCTTAAAGTGTCAAATTTCTGCTTTTATAGCTCAAAGTTACCTACAGCTGACTAATCAAGCCCCTTGTTTGTTTCTTCCTTATTCACTGTGGCCTAGAAATTGGAGTTGGCCATTGCGACAAGACTTTTGTCCGGCCAAAACTGGCCTGTTGATCATTATCAAGCTGTAACATTTAGTAACAATTTTGAAATGTCATTTTACTAGTATCTAAATAAACTTTAGACACTTATGATTAATTTGTGGTAAACTGTGTTTTCTACTTGGCGATTTCAATATCTTTTCAAAAGTGAAAATCATTCTCCTACAGCTGATTTTTTTAATGTATTGTATTCATCTTATTTCTACCCTCTCATATATAAACCAACTAGAGTTACAAATAAAACTGCCACCCTAATTGATAACATTATAACTAATTATTTTGCTTATGTATCCAACTCAGGGATACTGTATACAGACCACTTCCCTATATTTCAATTGATTTCAGCAACTGGTGGTTTACAAAGAATTAATAAAGATAAAGCAAGCTATCGTAAATCCAATGAAGGGAATATAGTATGTTTCAAGTCCATGATTGAGGATGTTCCATGGGATCATATCTATACTCAACATGATGCTCAATTAGCATACCAATCTTTTTCTCAAATATTCAGCTCTACGTTTAACAAATGCTTTCCTTTAATTAAGTATAAGATCAAGTCGGGCCAAGTGGCTAGTAAACCATGGTTCTCTTCGGGATTATTGAAATCCTCTATAAAGAAAAATAAACTATATAAAAGATTTTTGCAAAGCTCAACTCCCCACAATCTTGTTACATATGTAAAACTGAAAATTATTGATCCTTTGGGTTGTCAGTCATAAACCCTGGGTTACTGAGCTGGTGGCGACTTCCTTGAGGGTGCAATAAAACAATTCACCAGGTGGCCTAAGAATCTACTGTTCTACCCACCACTTTGTATCTTTGCCTCTTCACACGGGACTTCCTTCTCCACTGCCCTACAGCCACAAAGTTGTAAAAGACAGCTGAAATGACATTAGAGGTACTAATGACGCCGGCAACCGAGGCCTGTTCTCAGGCCGTAAAAGGCCTGTGAACAAGCACCCTATGTTAAAATATTATGGACTGAAACAACGCTGTATGTATAGGGCACCTTATGTATGTACATGTGAATAACTGGATAATATGATAAATGTGGTGGATTGGGATTAATACCAATTAAAATGTGGGGTATGAGATAAGCGGTATTATATAAGTATAAAAAGGGGCAAAATACATGGGAAGGAATAAAGAATGTGTTTGGAAGGGGGATTGTAGGTTATCAGGGATGCGCTTGTCCACATAAGTATCTGGATCACAGAGTGGCCATCACCTGGACCTCACCTGGTATCTAGAAAAATGACAGGTAAAATCATAAGATCACGCGCCGTTGTACAAAGTATCTTATTGCTATCACTAGATAGGGGGGGAGTAGACTGCAGTTTCTCTTCCTGGAGGAGAAGGGGGGTCTCTTAGTGTTTAGATTTTACAGCCCTCTTCCTGGCCAGACCTTCATTGGACAAAGAAAGGGAATGGTGGAATGTGGAAAGCCTGCCCGGGATTACATTTAAGGGAAGTCCAAAGGGAAATTCGGGGTGTATCTGCTTAACAGATCTCCTGGTGCTGTAGTGGCACCATAGTTCTTTCACTATGGGTGTATCTGCTTAACAGATCTCCTGGTGCTGTAGTGGCACTATAGTTATACCCGTATAGGAGTATCTGCCTAACAGTTCTCCTGGTACCATAGTCACACAGTACGGAATCAGTTGGTTATACTTTGTTGGTGAACGTGTTCATGTTTCTTTGTCTTAGCAGCATGTTATCCTGTGTTTAGCTATAGGTATTGAATGTGTTCATATTTGCTCTTACAGTCTTAACCAGTGATTATTGTCATTAATAAATTCTTATTTTTAACTTGCGTGGTCTCCATGACTCTAATCCATTTTATACCCTTTTCAGCCTAAATTACGACTGAATACTCGGGGGACAATTCTGGCCAAGAACCAACTGATCAGTGGCCTGGTACAGCAAAAGTTTTTAGTGGAGTTCCCAAGTTGGGAAAGGCAGCCAAGTTCTGCCAGTAAAACAGGATTAGTGGTGCATGGTTCTGGTGATTTGATGTGAAGAGAACCCATGGACGTTCTACGTCGGTTCTTGTCAAATTCACCTTAAGGAGCCCTCTGAATGCACGCTGACCTGGGCTCACAACTATCTATGTAAAATATAATGCATGTATTGTGTTGGCTAGACCCCCAACCTCTGTGTTCTCCAACGAACTGAGATTCAGCAATAGTGCTAATCCCGGGAGCATGTATTGAGTAATGGTGGTACCCAAGGAAGAGTCGAGTGTAACCACTCCGAGCTCCACGCATAATACCAAACGCCCCCTAGCGGTAACGCGGGCGTTACGGAAGTTATTAAAGTTTATATTTCATTAATTTAATAATAGAGAATAAACTGCTAACCTCAATATGTTGATTAAATATCCTTAAGATACATCCATTCTTTCTAGGAAAGTGGTTTTTAAGCCCAAAACGTCGAGTTAAAACTTTGTAAATAACGTTGTAAACTCAGACCTAATTACCAAACATTTATTGCAGCTTGCTGCCACTCCATAAACAATGCGTTGGTAAACTATTCTGCTTGATTATATTTCACAAAACTTTGCTTTGAAAAATCGTTATGCATTAAAGCTTTAAGAAAAAACACTTGAAACCATTCTACACAGCTGTGCATGCTTTCTTCAAGTTACTAAACGGACTTGTGATTTTCTGCTCTTCGTCGTGAGTAGTTCGGCTGTGTCCCGTTCAGCATTGTGAAACTCGGCTAGTTGAGTGAGTACCAACCCCTTAGCTTAGTTTGTTTTCGACAAACCTGTTTGGGACTTGACTGCAGAGTTTTTTGTCAGACCGCCGTCAATTGGGTGCATTGTCTTGATTGATAGCACAGTAGGCCTATCTGAAGTGGGAATGACTGGTCGGGGGCAGCCTCCAGATTCAGTCTCGTTTTTCTCCCATTGGGTCTTAAACCTGTCTGTGAATTTTTGAGCCAATAGCCAAGACTGTTATCTTTCAAATAAGTGCTCATACACCATATCCGATTCAAAAAAAGTTATCACAGTGCGTAACAGAGGGTTAGGTTTCACTGTAGTACGGGGACGCATTAGAGAGCAATAGGGTTAGCTTATCATTTAGCTTTGCTTGTTCATAATTTACTTAGCTACGTTCCGGTTAGTAAAGAACAATTAATTAGGTAAGACCCGCAGTAAATTTTTTTTACTTTAGAGTATTTTTGATACAGTTTTTGTGTAGTTATGTAGAGATTTTTGAGGCGTTTATCCGTGCATCAAGTGCTAGACGAACTGGATAAGCTAAAAGATGTTTTTGCCGAGGGAGACTCATCCTGTCTCATTGACGCTGAATCCACTGATGACCGAGATGATGTTGCTGACATGTAAGTTGTTTTATCATACTAACAGTGTTATGCTATAAATGCATTGAATTTCGCCATGGCAGGTAACGTCGTTAAGGCTGGTGGTATTACCGATTTTTCGATATACCAGTAATAACCAGTTCGTAATTACATTGTCAACTGTATTTTATTGTTTTTCATACAATTAATATTAAAAATTGCACATTCCAACGGTATGATAAATAATTTAGGAAGTAAACTAAGGGTGTATTGTCTGTGTTGACAAACTCGCACGTGTTACGTGGCGTTGCCAACAACACAGATGTTTGTGGAAACGGTAAGTTTGGTGTAAGCATCGAAGGAAATGTGCAATTTAGCTGCAATGCGCGAATCCCTGTGTTTCTTCTGTGAAGCTAACTAACCTTATATACTTATGCATAAAATCGGTCCCTCTCAGCTAAATTAATATAGATAGTATTGAAGGAGTGCGGGAAATGACCAAACTGAGACTTCTTTCCTGGTCGAGCTAGCTGCAACGCAGCTGCGTTCTTTATTTATAAACCTCATTCAACTCAAAGAACACGTCATAGAAGTTACCGTCTATGACGTAGCCGCGTTGACAGTAGGAGGTGAATTATATATGTATGTCCCAGAGGTAGCCGCCACATCCGTCCCCCCAGAATTCATCAGAACTGGCAACGCCAGACGAGAGGGAGGCCGAACCGCCCGACCGAAACGAGTCCGCAAGGCCGGGGCGGGGGCCGGAGTGGACACAGGGGGACCACAAGAAGGTAGAGGGCACCGCGGTGGTGCAACAGACGGAGGGCGACCCCGCCGTGGGGGCTGAGCTAACTTAACGGGCTGGTCCAGATCCAGATGGGCTGGTTTGAGGCGGTCCAGGGAAACGTAGTCCGGCTTACCACCAACGTCCAGAAAGAAAGTCTTGTCCCCGGCCTCCAAGATGCGAAACGGTCCATCATAGGGAGGGTAAAGTGGCCCCCGATGCGCGTCATGGTGGATGAAAACGTACTCCGCCGCCTTCAGGTCGGAAGGGACATGGGACTGTGGAAGACCGTGCTGTGATGTAGGCACTGGTGCAAATGCCCTGGCACTGTCCAGGAGGGCGGTTCGCTGTTGTGATGCGGACCAAGGGCTTGTGGCATTAGGAATGAAATCACCCGGTACCCGCAGAGGCTGACCATAAACCAGCTCAGCAGATGAGCACTGTAGGTCTTCCTTAGGGGCAGTCCTAAGCCCCAGCATAACCCAAGGAAGTCTGTCGACCCAACTGTCATCCTGGAGGCTGGCCCAGAGGGCGGCCTTCATTGAGCGGTGAAATCGCTCGCACAAGCCATTAGCCTGGGGGTGATAAGCGGTGGTATGGTGGAGGTTCACTCCCAGATCCTGGGCGATTGCATTCCAAAGCTCTGACGTAAACTGGGGACCTCTGTCCGAGGAGACATCAGACGGTACGCCGAACCGGGCGACCCAAGTGGTGATAAATGCCCGAGCCACATCGGCAGACGTTGTCGATGCTAACGGAACGGCCTCCGGCCACCGCGTGGTCCTGTCGATCATTGTGAGGAGGTAGGCAAAAAAAAAAAAAAATGGGAGGGTGGCAGGGGCCCCACCAGGTCCACGTGTACGTGGTCAAAACGCCTCTCAGGAACCGAGAAAGGTGCCAACGGGGCCTTTACATGACGATGCACCTTAGAGCGCTGGCATACAATGCAGGTGTTGGCCCAGTTGCGGATGTCCTTCTTGAGGCCGTGCCAAACAAACCTAGCCGACACCATCTTCTGTGACGACTTCTTCCCCGGATGGGAAAGACCATGAATGGCATCAAAAACCCGTCGTCTCCACTCGCCGGGCACAACGGTGAAAAGTTCACCATGCCCAGGAACTCCTGCAGGGCCTTCGCGGAGAGGGGGCGGGGAAAACTGTTCACAGCCTCCACCTTCGACGGCAATGGCACCGCACCGTCCTTGGTAATGCGGTGCCCGAGAAAGTCAATGGCAGCCAGTCCGAACTGGCACTTGGCTGGATTAATAATAAGGTCGTGCTGGCGGAGCCGCTCAAAAAGGGTTCGAAGGTGAGACACCATGGAGGCACTGGCGACGAGAATATCGTCCAGATAATCCCCACAGGGGAGCCACCCGCCGCCGGCCTTCGGCACGATGAGGGGCGAGGACCAGGGGCTGTTTGACCGGCGAATAATGCCGAGGCGCTCCATGGTGCGGAACTCCGCCTGAGCAACAGCGAGTTTCCCGGGGTCGAGGCGTCGAGCACGGGCATGGACAGGCGGGCCGGTAGTCGGGATGTGGAGTTCTACCCCGTGCTTAGTGGAGGCAGAAGAAAAGGTGGGCTCAGTAAGGCTTGGGAACTCAGTGAGGAGACGGGAAAACACGTCAGCAGATGAGAGCGCTAGACAGTTTTGACGTGCCAGAACAGCTAAGTGAGCATGGGAGCGAGGTAAATGTTTCAGCGTTGACGAGCCGCCGGTTCTTAACGTCCACCAACAGGCTGTTAGTGCAGAGAAAATCCACGCCGAGGAGGGGGGTGGACACCTTAGCTGTGACAAAATCCCAAGCGAATCGCTGTCCCCCAAAACACAGCACCACGCTCCGCTTCCCAAAAGTGCGGATGGAACTGCCGTTGGCGGCTTTAAGGGCAGGGCCATGTCCATCACTCTGTATGTCCAAGGGTGTCTTGCGCACCAGTGTCACAGAGGAAACGCCACCCAGAATCAGTGTCAGTAATAAATAACAAGCTCCCCGTACGGCCGACGCTCATGGCAGCTAGTGAGCGCCAGCCCTGGCGTTTCCCGATGCCTTAAAGGTGCAAGGGGGGCGGCACTTGGTAGCCTTGGAGCCAAAACGCGCGTGGTAAAAGCACAGACCTCGCTGTTGGGTTGTAGCTGTAGTGCCGGTAATGGCCACTGCGTCCACCAGCAGTGTGGAGTCATTGTGGGCGGGACCCAGGGCGGCCCCGCAGCTCTTTCGGCCGGCAGAAAAAAACTTGTCAGCTTCTCTAGCCAAAGCTCGGAAATCTTTAAGGGGCGTGTTAGCCAGGGCAGATCGCACTGCTGTAGGAAGCTGTTGCATGAACAGCTCCGTGAACAGGAAACACGGTTTATGATTTCCCAGGAGAGTCAACATATAATCCATCAACTCCGATGGCTTGGAATCACCCAGGCCAGGCAGAGAGAGCAGCTGACGAGCGCGCTCGGATTCAGTCAAACCGAGCAGGTAAGACTTCAACGTCGCATATTTATCTTCCTCCGGTGGGTCTTCGAGAAGGCTCACGACTCTAGCCGCGGTGGAACTGCTGAGAGCAGAAACAACATAATAATATTTCGTATTATCATCCGCGATTCTCCGGAGTGCGAACTGTGCCTCCGTTTGAGCAAACCAAGCTGCAGATTGCTGTTCCCAAAACTCCGGTAATTTAAGGGAAACTGCATTCGCCGCTTCCATGATGCGCGAGTTCGAAAGTAATCCTTGGAACCGTCCAAAGGCAGATCGGGGTCACCAATGAAGGAGTGCGGGAAATTACCAAACTGAGACTTCTTTCCTGGTCGAGCTAGCTGCAACGCAGCTGCGTTCTTTATTTATAAACCTCATTCAACTCAAAGAACACGTCATAGAAGTTACCGTCTATGACGTAGCCGCGTTGACAGTAGGAGGTGAATTATTTATGTATGTCCCAGAGGTAGCCGCCACAGTATTACCTTTACAGTGGCAAGCTAGCAAGCAAAATTACAGGTAACAAGCAGCTAGCTATCTATTTGTGTCTGAGATGAGCCACTAAATCAATTTTTTTGAGTGTGAAATGGCTTCTGGAAGTGTTTAGTAAAGTCATTGTTGCACATGAGTAAATTGTTCTGTATGCAGTACAGAAGGCTGTGCAGGTAAACAAAATGGCAATTTATGCATGGTATGAGGGAGAGAACATGATAACATGAGGGAGTACTTGTTTATTATTATTATTGTTGATTGTTGTTGGATAAGGGGGACTAATGGGTATATCAACATGGTGGACAATTCCATGGACAGGGTTAGTGGGGTTTGTAATGATGCTGATTGCTCTCCTGAGGGAATGTGTAGTCTAAATGGCTTCTGTATGAATGGTTAAATAATCTCTCCTCACCCTCCACCCCCATGTTTTGATCCTTTGCCTTTTTTTGTTTTTAGTTCATTTTTTCAAGCTTTTTGGACCCTGCCATTTTGTACTTTCTTTGTGTAAATACGGTAACTTCAGCAATTAGAGGGCAAGGATCTTTTTATTTGTTACAGCAGGGGTGTTTTTTATTTTATCTAGGAAACTGGTGGACCTTTGATTTTTTATCCACTGCACTTTTAGTAGTACACCTTAGTACACTTGTATATAGTTGATATATGTTTGTCATGTATTAAGTTTTGCCTCCTAAAACCCAACCCCAACGTCCCCGTCGTAGGAGGTGGCAACAGAATAAGGACAGGACTGGCAAGCAGTAATGTGTAGGGAAGTTTCATACTATTCCCATTATTCATTTGAAAACCTGTTTGCATATACCTGGACTCATTTCTGGCTAATGGGGCTCTGGTGAAATACACAAGATTCACTGTGCTGCTACATGGGTTTTGACAGCTTTTTGTGACCTCGGGTAGTTAGTTGTGTAATATGAAGAGCACCAAGAACACGTCTAAAAATGAACTTTTATTGCCAATATTGACAAATTATCTCATTTTATTGTAAAAACCTAAAAAATAAATCATATTGAGACCTTTCTGGAACATTTTTGGCACCATTTGGCACCATTTGGCTCTAAGTCATCAAGGGTCTGACGTATCAAACAAGCCTTAAACCATCACTCTGCTGCCAGATATGCAGTAGATATGGATGGATCACTTGAAGGTTTGTTTCTCCTGACAAATTTTCCTATTGAACTCTATGGAAAAATAAGTCAGGAGAAGAAACCCTTCAAGTTATCCATCCATATCTACTGTATTTCTGGCAGCAGAGTGATAGTTTGAGGCTTGTTTGATACGTCAGACCCTTGATGACTTAGAGCCATTTAGCCAACCATGTGTTCCATACTGTTCCAGTGTAATTTACAGCTAAATCTAGTCCCACCCACCAATTCCCATAGCGATCCATTCAAATGCACAGAGGTTATAGTATTGCTTCTAAGAGTACCTGGAAATAAGATGTCAGGAATCTTTTGATATCCTTTTATACAGAATCATGATGGCATCACCTGTTTACCTGTGGAATACCTGTTTGACCTGTTTTTTATCACAGAATGAATGAATTCTCTAATTAAACTCCACACTGCTATTATTTTGAACACGCCCCTTTCAATGAATGAGTCAATTACTCAGAACAAGCAGCGTGCATGTCATGACAGTTGGGTCTGTTGTTTTTCTATTACACTACTACATCTACAAGTAAATTATTTGCCATGCAGAAATATCACTACTACTAATAACAGTGGTTCATCAGGTTACTGATGTTGTACTGCTATATTTTTTTAACACCACTGTATGTACGCTCATTTCTAGGTAAAAATATTACTCATTTTTATCTGCATTTATTCATCCCCCCTTTCTCTATTGTACATGATGTTTCTTGATATAAATGTCTGTTTGTGAATTGTAATGAAATCTGTAGCAGCAGTTAACATTTTAAAACCTGTACTAACCATATCCTTTCTGGAATGTAATTATTCATCAACTGTTAAAAACATTCATTGAAATCATATGTTGTTCCATGAGGCACAATCTCTTCACATGCTAAGATGAAGAAACACAGGGCCAAGTTGCATTAAATAATTTAGGAAAGTTTGGATAGCATTGCTTTGGAATAGAGCTAGTTTATTTAGTGTGAGCTATGATAGGCAATATTTTTAGTTGTAACTTGGCCACATTTTGATATCAATACTTTTGAAGGTAGGCCTAGTTTTTGCAAGTTGCAATTAAGGACTTATAGACAGCGCTCTGTAGGCTATGCGTGAGTAACGTGGCTTTTTTTACGTCTGAGACGTTTTTGATCAGATACACATATACATGATATACAGTTCGTTCTGTTAAGCTTTCCAAACTGGAATGGACCCAATAGCAGGAATCGGAGACAAAACAGACGGGGAACTGGTGATGGTCAGGATGCGGGGTTGGCGAGCTAGTTGGAAGAGGGCAGGAGATGGGTAGCAGGTGGTAGGGCAGGTTGGCTGGATCAGGAAAGTCAGACTGGACGGACAAACTGAAAGCAGACTGAAAATGGTTAGAAACAGAACAATAATGGCCGTGTAACATGACACAACAAATGGAACGAACTGGCAACGAACATGACAACGAAGGCGATATACGTATATAGGGAAGAAGCAGGTGAAGTGGGAGATAGTCAAGAGTGTGGGCGTGAGGAAGGTATGCAAGTGTAATGAGGTAATGAAAGTGCGTGCGGAATGCAAGTGGAGAATGCGAGTGATTGGTTGAGGGATAATAGGGAAGACAAAGAGGAAGCAAGTAGTGAAATCACGTCCAGTCTGCACGACACGAAAAGACAAACGAGGGAAAAAGAAAGACATGACATGGAACGAGAGGAATGGGGAAAACAAGGAGAACGAACGGGAGGTGGAAAGGAAGGGAGCCAGTGGACGTAACATGTACTTACTTTTTCCTCACAGGATAATTGCACTTTTGTTGATTTCTGATAAATAAATAATTTATTTGTGTCCTTTGTTAAATTAGACAACATTTAACAGTAAAAAAACATTGGAATAAGGATCAAATATCCATGTGTCCAAATATGTCTAAAAAGAGACAACTTATCTGGAGGTCTACTTACTTTTTCACATGACTGTAGGTAACCACTACTCCCACATCAAAATGATTGACATTGCCATAAAGTGGTTGCCATGGCAATGGTTGGAAATTCTGGACTTTTAAAAGCCCATAACTCCTATGCCCTGTGTCCTAGATTTTTCAAACTTTGTACACAGGTGCAAGCAGCCATACTGAACAAAAAAGTCAATGGGAGTCGCACTGCGGCCTCCTTTCATAATGCCTGGCATTTATATAGCGCGTTTCTCGATATTCAAAGCGCTTTACATTGATGAGGGGGAAACTTGCCTCAACCACCACCAATGTGTAGCAACCACCTGGGTGATGCAACGGCAGCCATTTTGCGCCATTTTGCTCACCACACATCAGCTGAGGTGGAGAGGGAGAGAAGAATCTTTTTGCCAATTAAACTGGGGGATGATTAGGTGGCAGATTGAAAGAGCCTGGGTTGGGAGTTTAGCCAGGACACCGGGGAAACCCCTACTCTTTGCGATAAGTGTCATGGGATCTTTAATGACCACAGTGAGTCAGGACCTCAGTTTAATGTCTCATCCGAAAGACGGCATCTCCTACAGCACAGTGTCCCCATCACTGCACTGGGGCATTGGGATTTATTTGACCAGAGGGAAGATTGCCCCCTACTGGCCCACCAACACCACTTCCAGCAGCAACTTAGTTTTCCCCAGAGGTCTCCCATCCAAGTACTAACCAAGCTGCTTCAGCCATTCGGCAGGCGCAGATTGCATGGTGGTATGGCTGCTGGCCATATACATGATATACCCACACATCTACATATACAAACATACACCTACTCATATACATATCTATTAGGGGTGTATCCGGAGCCGAATACCGTATTCGGGAAAGCACAAATAATGCGTTGGAACAGATATTTTGTTCTATCCGAAGTTGCTCATTAATATTCAGATTCGGGGGGGAAAAAAAACGAGAGAGAGCAAGAGAGAGAGACTAATTCGGCACAGCTATCTGCCAGATATTTAATTCATTGAGATAGGCTAAATATTAATTTTAATTAACAGTTTTAACATTTAGCATTTAATTTTAACATTTAACATTTAATTACCACAGTGCGATTGTCGCGAATATGTACCAACATGCGAATCCACTTTTGATGTTGTTTTCTCTCCACCCATTAACAGCACAGCAGCCAAGAGCTGGCTCAAGCTGGAGCAAGCTAACATGTACAGTAGCTAAGCTGAAAGTTTAATGAATGAAACGGATAGTGGGTTGGAAACGGATATTTCTCTCGACTCCACCAGGCAGTCTGTCATTAATTTTCTCGTATGGAGGGCGAAAGCGAGTGGCTGATTGTAGCTTGCGCTGCTGCAAGTGCAAATGTAACCTTCATGCAACCTACAATCTGTTATATGTTTAACCATGTGAATTTGGTATCGCATTTCACATAATAACCATTTCACATAGCGTAAAAACAAAACGAGAGGGCTGGCTGAGCGAGCTAGGAGCAATACAGGGGCAAACCATTGAGGTGTGGGGGTGGGGGGTTTCCATGTTCATATAGTAAAAAAAATTAACTAAAAAAAAAAAAAGTACAATATGAAATCACAACAGGCAGAAAGGTTTGTTGTGGAAATAGTTTCCATTCAAATGTATAATGGAATGGTTTCATGTTTTTATAAAACTGCCTTTTCAGTTGATTATATATTGTACCTCAGATTTTTCCAGTTCTTATCCAAAATTATTGTTCAGTGTCCCCCAGTTAGGGGGTGGGGGGTTAGATAAATAAGTATAAAGTCCAGAATATAGTTCTTATAAAAGAGAGGGAGGGGGGTGAATACTCATAAATTGCAATATCAATTTATTTTAGACTAGAAAATACTACAAAAGACATTTCCTATCTGTAACACCACTTCCGTCGAAGCCCCACCCACTTCCGGTTTCTATCCAAATACAGATACAGATAATTTTGATGGTCCAACAGATACAGATACAGATAGTGGCATCGCTGCACACCCCTAATATCTATACATATTTTATATGTGCCCCTTTATTAATTTCCCTCTATCTTTTCGCTGTCAACAATTCAGGTTCTAATATCTATTGCCCTTAGTAGTTCATTCCATATCTCATTAAACTGATCTTCCATATTCCGTTCTCTTGCTATAACTTTCTCAATATTTAAATAATATGATATCAAAACATCAAACATCAGAACATACACAAGTTAATGTTTTTAAGGGCTGAGAGTCTGTGGTCATTGTGGTTACTTCTGTAGGAAACCCTGAAAAGTGCCAAACTCTCGGTGCTGTATAGGTATGGGGCATGCCCCGCCAAGACGTAACTTGGCAATTTAGTTTTGATTTGATATATTGTATAAGAGTAAGACATATACGAGTACTGGTTTGCAAATTAATGTTTTTTATGAAACCTGTTCAGTTTCGATGAATAATATCAGGTAAAACCTTTGTGATTCTATTCCTTAGCCATTTTGAGATTATATTTGCGTCACTATTAATCAGAGAAATTGGGTCTATAATCTGATGTAGTAAATCCCAATCTACCTGGTTTTCAAATCACCGAGATGATGGCTTGATACATACTCATTGGGAGAGAGTTCCTTGCAGGAATTTCATGTAATACTTCCATAAATAACAGATTTGTTCCCAAAATTCAAGGAAGAACTCTGGGATGAAACAATCTGGTCCCGGTGCTTTTCTTTTAGGGCTATTTCTTTAAATTTCTTTAATTTAATTTTCCGTTATTTCTTTCCTTAATGCTATTTTATGTTTGGCTGAGATCTCTTAATTCAATTGAATCGAGAAATGGTACTGAATCATAATTAAATTATTTTATATCGGATTTATATAAGTTTTCATAAAATGTTCTAAACTGCTCATTTATTACTTTATTATTTCTAATTAATTCTAAATCTTTAAGAATAATTTGAGATTTTGCATTAATTATTTTAGTTAGAGAACATAATTGTTTTCCCGATTTATTAGCTCCTATATAGTATAACTTATTTGAATTTAGTTTATAAGTATTAGGTTTTTGTAGTAATAAAATATCAAGATCTAATTTAGCTTTATCCAATTATTTTCATCTGTTTCTTTTAAAGAATTCTTTATGAATTTTTTCAAGTGTAGATATTTTTTTACTTTTCTAAGATATTATTTCCCAATTCTGATCATTGTTTAGTTGTATAAGATCATTCCTCGAATTTATGCTTTAAAGGTATTCCATATGATCAATGCATTAGGTTTATCTTTGTCTTCTATATCAACATTTGTCTTCTTAAATAATCCAATCTCCGTATTCATGTAATTAATAAAATTAGAATCTTGTAAATATTTCCTATAAAATCTCCATATTTTACGTGAAGATTTATTTACTGATGGTGTAATGCCCTGTTAGGGTCAAGGCAGCAATCCGTGGTACAAAACAGGCAGGGTCGTAAACCGGGAAGACAGCGCAACTGTACAAAAATAGAGTCCAAAGAGTAGTCACAGAACAGGCTGGGGTTGGAACCGGGAAGGCACAGCAGAAGTACAAAATCAGAGTCCAAAATCATGGTCGCGAGAACACAGGCAGAAGTCCAAAACCAGGGAGGTGTAAAGAGAAACAAAAAAAACAGACAGAATACAAAAAATAAAATAAAATAAAGACAGGAGAGGGACTCGGGATAACAAAAACTAAGAAACAGATACTCAGAAAACAAACAGACAACTTGGAAGATACTCAGAAAAATAGTAAGAACACTAAAGCAAAAACCAACGGTGACAAATTCACGAAGAAAGACTGAAATAACAGGGTTATATACACTGAGGGAGACAGACATAATGGGAATCAGGTGTGCAGAGGCAGGGAGGGGAAATGACTCACAGGTGAGCAAAATGAAACGATAACAGAAAAGACATGACCTGGATTGAGAGAAACCCATGCACACAATGAGACAGAGGAATGCGGAAATGAGGTACAGCTGCAGATGGAAACTAAGATTGCATTAGTAAATTAGTACGTTAGTAGAAACTCTAATTCCCTGACATTAGTAAATTAGTTGATTAGTAGTTAGTCGTTAGTATATTAGTAAGAAACCTTATTCTAAGCAGTTAGTAGTAATTAGTAGATTAGTAGTATTAACAAGGGTCATTAGTAAAGAAGGAAGTAAACGAGAGTGGAAAAACAGCGAAAACCGAAATCACCAAAGGCTCCCGAATAGTGTAACGAAGACGGGAGTGACGGTGATACAAACACGGAACAGTGAAACCATAAATGAAAATAAATGCAAGATAAGAAAAATGATAAGAAAAAAAGAACCTAATAAGAATAAACAAACAAGCTCACAATAAGAAACATAAATGTACAAAGACAGAATGCAGAAACCTGACAGCTACATGTTACTGGAGCATGATCAGATATTATAATTTCATGAACCTTTGCAGGAAGAATATTTTCTATGTTATTAGCAGACATAAAAATATAATCAAGTCTTGAATAGCTCTTTTGGGAGTGTGAATAAAAAGTATAATCTCTTGTAGTTGGATACAGGAGTCTTCAGGTATCTTGCAGCCTATTTCTTTGGATATAATCTGTTAATATTTTTGGAGGTCCAATAAACTTTTCCTTCTTTCCAATTCTGTCATTTTTATTTAAAGAATAGTTTATATCCCCTCCAACTATTATAGTCCCTGTATCCAGAGTATCTAAAATATTCTGGATTTTATTTAGAAATGACATATTTAAACTAGGAGGATTGTAGATAGAGACCAAAGTATATCTTTCAATGTACATAAAACAATTAATTATTAAGAATCTTCCTTCATTATCTTCATGTTGGGAGTGTAGTGTAAAAGAAACATTTTTATTAATTAGAATACCCACTGTTCGACTATTTGAACAATATGTAGAAACAAAAGCTTCACCTACCCAATATCTCTTTAAATATTTTATCTCTCCTTTCCTAAAGTGTAAGCCACATCCGATGATAACTTTGCTAGATGACTTAACACTTTCTGTTTTTTATATCATCATGTAGTCCATTGACATTCCATGTAGTCAATTGCAATTCATTTCAAAGTATCTTGGTATCAAGCGTTCTCTTATCACTCATGTTAGGTACGTATATTGGCAACATACATGCAGTGTATGCATGTCGGTAATCATCAGTTTATATCCAAATTGGATTATATCTATAATTAGGGTTGGACAAGACCACTTATGGGGCCATGTCATTACCCAGTTTTTACTTTCTGTGACATCAATTAGGGAAGAAAAAAAGAAAAACAAAAAAAACACATTTAACATTACACCTACAAACATTACAATTAAAACAAAAATAAGGTTATTTCTTAAGCACGCAAGTGTAATGGCGGCGTGACGTGTGAGGTAGGAGGAGCCAAACGCAGCAAGGGGATTCATTAAGCCCTAAGGCCACTAAGGCGGGAAACCCCGCAGTTAAGGGAGGGAGACAAAACAACGAAGAAGCCTACCGACGCTACTAACCGGCTCACTGTCACACGCCAATAAGTACAAGCGCAACGACAGGTTTCTCAGTAGCCAGAAATAATACGCGCCCTGTCTCGGTAATGAGACGCATAAGAACGGGCAAGTAGCGTAATGGCACAAATAAAACAGATCTAACATTCCAAGGCTACTCTCAGACTCTCAGTCACACACAAACATGTCCACAACATCGCCAAATCCTCCCTATAGGAAGACATGTACCGAAGGACGAAACAGAACTACAGTTCCGAACAAAATCATCAAAAACTCCATGTACGGAGACAGGTACCGAAAGGAACGAACAGGACAGGCTGCACCGGACATTTACCGGCTAAAAGACCAAAGCGAGATTAGTAGAAAATAAACACCCTACCTCTCCACAAAGAGGAATGTAACGAGGCGAACAGGAACAGAGATTTAATGTTCCATGGCTATTTCCATAAGCTTGCAGTCACATGCAGGACCAGAAAAAAGCCAGGGGAGATGAGTCCTAATAACTACATCTACATAGGCAAGTACGCCAGGGGGGAAGAGTCCGGATAACTACATCCACATAGGCAAGAATGCCAGGGGGGGAAGAGTCCGGATAACTACATCCACATAGGCAAGAACGCCAGGGGGGAAGAGTCCTAATAACTACATCCACATAGGCAAGTCCCGCATTACTCCAGAAAACGTAAAGAGGTAAACACCCGATCTCCCAGGAAAGAGAAACATTTTACAGGCGAGCCGACGGAGCACCGTCGTCCCATAACTTTACTAGCAAAAATGACTAACACAAGCTTAGTAGAAAATAACACGCACTGCCTCTCAATATAATAAAAAACCCTGACTCACAACAAAGGGGAAACGTAGTCCACAAGAAGGAGACAAAACAGGGAACAAATGTAACGAAGCTACTAACCGGCTCACTGTAACACACAAATGAGTAGAAGCTCAAACGCCTGGTTTCACAGTAAGAAAACCAAACAAGGCGAACGGAACAAAGAACTACTACCCTATACTTCTACGAGCTAAGTAACTTGTGAATGCCCGATCTCCCAGGAGAGAGAAATATTTTACAGGCGAATAGAGCAGAGATCTGCGGTCCCATACTTCTACGAGCTAAGTAACTAAAGGGCCGGCAATAATAAACGCCCTGCCTCAGTAATGAGGCGTTGGAATAGGCGAGTAGCATAAATGGTACAAATAACAAATAACGCCCTGACTCACCGTATGGATAAAGCCCTACATCTCAGTAAGAGGAATGGTAACGAGAAAAAGGAAAGACCAGGAAGCGGCGACTGAAACGAGCATGAAAAAAAGGAATTTAACCTTAATTCTCAACGCACATAGGCAAGTCCCAACTCCAATCAAACAATAGGGAGCAAAAATGGTCTCCTAAAATACCATACTGGCTAAGCGATAAAAGGGCACAAAATAATACCACACACTAAACAGTACAAATAATACCAGACAATACAAAACAACATCGAAGCCCCGAACGAAGGAAACGGGAGGCTTATATAGCTCCAAGGTGACCACGCACAGGTGTGGACGCCGACAGAAGCTCCACAATCAAAGCAAGCATCCAGCAAAAGGGCAGCACCCTCACGTGGCCACCGAGGAAAACGACCGCATGGGAAAAAGGGTCGAAACCCATGACAGCAAGCTTTTAGAGGGTTATAACCTCCTATTCCACCCCAAAACCACACTTTTATTTATATTGTCTATTAATATCAAAGTTTCCTCTTTGTTTTTCCTTTTCCCCCTCCCCTCTCTCCCCCTTCTCCTCCCTCCAATCTTCCCTTTTTTCCCCTTACTTTCCAAGTCTTACCTTTCAATTATTTTATAGGTAGTGGATAATTATAATTGAAATATCCTCAAATATTAGTAGTCTCTATTCGTCTCATAACATAACATCGCAAACATATTTTCAAAGAAAATAGTCTCATCTGAACAAACATTAAATAAGTAAAGAACATAATAATTAAATTAAATTAAATTTTCATATATGTTCAGCTAGATGCCACAACATAATTTATACCATCAATACAGTTAATTCAAATTAGAAAGTATATAAATATATCTGACTTACTTTGTAGTCTTCAAATGGATTTTGAACATTGAAAAAATAAGGGGAGAAAAGAAAAATAAAAAAATAAAATAAATAGTCCAAATTGAGTTCATTTAGTTGACAACTCTATTTAAGTTGCAATTAATGTCGGACTTCAGCAGCTTCCAGTGATGAAAATTGAGTCCAGTCATTACCTTCTCGAACCCACAACTTGGTCGGGAACCGTAACTGTGATTGAATTCTGATCTTCTCCAGTTGCTTCTGAAGAACCCAAAATTCTCCTCGTTTTTTAGCATTTAGTCTAGGAGTTAGGTCTGGAACAATCCTAATAGTTTTGTCCCGAACAATAGCGTCCCCAGAGTTCCTAACTGCTTTCAGGATATTTAATTTCGTCTCATAATTGAAAATATCAAGAAGCACCATGTGTGGGTATTTCGATGAAGTCTGTTTCCTTCCAATTCTATAAGATTTTACAAGATCTGAAACTTGCAACTGGATCTCAAATTTCTCCGTAAACATATTAATGAGATAGTTTGACAAATTATCTTCTTCCACTTCTTCTGTAAGGTTGATAATTTGTAAATTATTCTTCCGAGATTGGTTCTCGAGGGCGTTTATTACGGTGAAAGTGTCTTTGAGCTTTTGTTCGATTACCTTTTTTTCCTGAAAGTCAATTCTTATTCCTTGATTGTGCATGTCAGATGTAATAACTTCCAATTTTCTATCAATAGAGTCTATTCTGGTCACCATTCCGCTGATTAATAAGTTAGTACTCTTTAACTCTAGCATTTTGTCAAGTTTACGGTGTATCTCATCAACCTCACCTTGTGTTTGATCAGCGTCTGTTGGTTGTTTCCTTGTTGTTGTCGGCATCTTTTAACTAGCCTACTTTTCCAACCAGCACTTGATCAATCTTAAGTTTAACTCTCAGGTAAATTCTATTT
This sequence comes from Synaphobranchus kaupii, assembly GCA_029718625.1. Classification (NCBI taxonomy): domain Eukaryota; kingdom Metazoa; phylum Chordata; class Actinopteri; order Anguilliformes; family Synaphobranchidae; genus Synaphobranchus; species Synaphobranchus kaupii. The sequence continues at coordinate 9,133,197 of CM056398.1, read as the reverse complement.
ACGTTTTTACCTTTTTAGCATTTTTCTTCTGGAAAATCTGGAGTTTATTCACCCATCCGACCTCCCCTTTTCGCGCATGCGTCCTTCTCGACTGAGAGGATTTCATTTAATTTTCTTTTCTATTCTCTGCTGAAGTCTATGAGCTTCGCCCTGTTTTTTGGGTTGTTATTTGTTTGGCATATCCCGGGATTCTTTTCCCTCATTGTTTATTTTCTCTGCTCGAAATCTACGAGTTCTCGCCCACTTATCTGGGTTGCTATATTTTGGCTGTGCGTCGGGAGTTATTTTCCCTTTCTGTTTATTTCTCTCTGCTCCGTTCACGGACTCCCTTCACCCTTTTTAGTGGCTGTTTCTCACACTTCGTGGGACAACTTTCAGATGCCCTTTCAGTCACGTCTGGTCCTCGGAACCCAACCCCTTACACGAAGATTGAAATGCACCCCTGGAAAAATATGGCCATATTACTTTCCCAGATATTAAATACAAAATACATAAAAAGGAGAATATGCTTTATTTGCACAGCATTAGCCTACTTATTAAAGTTGTAGACTACATAGCCTTTTTCATATTTGTTCATTACATGTGAATGACAGTAACGTTATGATGCAAGATTGAACTGTGTATGATGAGTTGTTATTCAGTAACATTTCCCCCACACTGTATTAGAATAGAATATAATAGAATAACTTTTATTTTCCCGTTAGGGAACTTCAGTTGTAGTTTCCAGCAGTAAAGCAGACATAGACAGTGGGCAGACCCACAAACTTGTTAAATAAAGACATTCAATTGAATCAGATGTTTCACATTATAGTGAAGGTATGTGTGATTATGATTACTATAATTATTAGTATTATGATCAAAATTATATTATATTAAATTCATTAAATATAAATTATCATGAAAAATTGAGCATCAAAAGCAATAACAGTTCCTCATCTGCCTTTACTGTCTTGAGATGTCCAATGTCATTAGGGTCATTCCGTGTCATATCAACCAGTGGTCTCTGCATGACCCTCTCAGATTTTGATGAAACTCTGTCATAATAATCCATTATATGAAAAATGAACACACACAAAAAATTAGCCTCATACGACATGTCGATTTCGAGATATGGCCTCCTGAAATTTGCTCAAAACCTCCGTCTTTCGCGCTTGCGAGTCGTGAAAACGCACAAATGTGGGGTTTTTTTCAACGTTGGAAGCTTATAACTTGGGATTCGTAACAGCCATAGAGCTGAAACTTGGTGTCCTAACTTACGTTCTTCCAAATTGCAAGGATATGACATCAGATTACTTGTACCCCTTTCCCTTTTCAAGTTATATGCACCCAAAGTAGCCAATTTGTTGTCGCACATGTTTTTGGTGATTTTCGAGGTCACCCTGTGCCCATAGGAGTGGACATATACATCCCATATCACAGATATATTATCTATAGGTGTATGTCTATGGACCTAAGCAAGTACAGGCTAATCAATTCATTTGTAAAGGAATGACATCCATCCAAAGTTGTGTCCGGGTGAAAAAAAGTCAAAAACACAACCGTCCGTCTTGTCAATGGATCACCATGTGGACAGTTAAAACTTTTTCTGAAATTTACACCAGTTAAACAGATATATTAGATCTACTCAACAACTAAATTTCAGCTTTGGTACTTAACTCCTTCATGGTTAATATTGAAAAATACAAATTTTGCACAATTCCGGGGATACAAAACTTGAAATCGGCCGATCTATGTGTGTAAAGTCTGATCACAACATGCATATATATCACAGGAGATAAAAAAATAAAGTTAAGATGCCCGCTAGGGCCTAGAGCTAAGGTTAGATGTGGGATTTTCCCATGTCAGGTAAATACAGGGATAACCCATTACGCAATGATGGGATTTCCCATTACCAGGCAACAATATTTGGTCAATTTCATTCTAGCTCTATCATTCAAGAATTGGGATCCCATCAGTGAACATTGGCACTATCGTGGAGCGATCAGAGGAGCAACATGATGTCTTTGTAAAGTTCATGAGAAGAGCAAAGAACTCAAATGCACTCTCCCGGCCCCAAGATGTCCATAATGAGTGTTCCAGGACGTAGTTTGTGTCATCAGTGCTCCAGAGCAGGGACGTGGAGGCCGTCACTACAGACTAACTGTTAACGACTTCAATAACATTCAAGGCAAACTACCAGCATTTATCAAGTAAACGACAAACTGTAAACATCTATATGGAAGAATGTGGTAATTTAACATTTATAGTGTATGGTTTAAGTACATTTACTATTCTGTTTGATGTCTGATACATAATCTGATACTTTTAAGTAGTAACGTAACTATGAATTCCTGATTTATTAAAATGTGTACTTTTCAAAATGCTATCTAACCATGAAGGAGTTGAGTACCAAAGCTAAAATTGGTTGATGAGTAGATCTAATATATCTGTTTAACTGTCCACATGGTTTTAACTGTCCACATGGTGATCCATTGACAAGACAGATGGTTGTGTTTTTTACTTTTTTTCACCTGGACCCAACTTTGGATGGATGTCATTCCTTTACAAATGAATTGATTAGCCTGTACTTGCTTATGTCCATAGACATACACCTATAGATAATACATCTGTAATATCGGATGTATATGTCCACTCGTATGGGCACAGGGTGACCTCAGAAATCACAAAAATGTGCGACTGAACAAACTGGCTACTTTGGGTGCATATAACTTGAAAAGGGAAGGGGGTACAAGTAATCTGATGTCATATTCTTGCAATTTGAAGAAAGAAAGTAAGTTAGGATACCAAGTTTCAGCTCTATAGATGTTACCAATCCCAAGTTATAAGCTTCCAAAGTCGGAAAAAATCACATTCGCACGTTTTCCAGACTCGCGAGCGCAAAAGACGGAGGTTTTGAGCAAATTTCAGGAGGCCATATCTTGGAAACGACATGTCGTATGAGGCAAATTTTTTGTGTATGTTCCTTTTTCAAACAATGGATTATTATGATGGAGTTTGAGGGGGTCATACTGGAACTTTTCAGAAAACTGGTTGATTTGACACGGAATGACCCATTAAGCAGTCTAACAGCTGTAGTGTCAGGGCTGGTGGGGGGAAGGACCCAAATGCGGACAGGACTGAATAAACAGAAGTGTATTAAGAGGGGAAAGCCAGCAATCAAAAGTAAAACAGGCAGGGTCGAAATCTGGGAAGGCACAGCAACAGTACAGTGTCAGAGTCCAAAATCGAAGTCACAGAATGGGCAGGTGTCAAAACCGGAAAGGCACAGCAGAGGTACAAAAACAGAATCCGAAAATCAGGGTCACGAGAACACAATCAGAAGTCAAAAACCAGGAAAACCCATGGACACGGAGAACAAAAACAATGAAGGAAAAAGACTCGGGGAAACCAATACACAACTGACAGAAACTCAGGAAACAGATACTAAAACCGACTCGGGAAAGAACCAGGTACTCGAAAAAAGCTTGTAGCAACACAGAGGCAAAACAACGTTGACGAACTCGCGACAAAGGACTGCAAGCACAGAGTATAAATACACTGAGGAAACAATGAGATTCAGGTGTGAGGAGCTGGGAAGGGCAAACGACAGACAGGTGCATGTAATGAGACAATGGACACGGACTGGAACCAAATACATAGAGATAACATGACATGGACTCCAATGAGACAAGCGCATACAAGGAATAGGAAAGCGGAAATGAGAGTCAGCTGTAGTTAATAGAGGAACCAAAGAAAGATAATTAGTGATAGAACAGACAGAAAGAGAGACAGCTGCAGCGAGGAAAGATGACATTAGTAAGTTAGTAGAATAGTAGAAAACCCTGATTCTATGGCGTTAGTAGATTAATAGATTAGTATTATATACAAGTTAGTCATTAGTAGATTAGTAGACCCTAATTCTAAGATGTTAGTAGTTAGTTAATTAGTATTATTTACAATGAAGTAATTAGTAATGAAGGAAGCGCATGACAGAGGAAATGCAGAGAAAAACCGAAATCACCAAAGACTACCGAATAGTGAGACGAAGACAGGGGAGTGACGACAAAGCAAACACGGAACAGTGTGACCAAAAATAAATACATGATCAGGAAATAAATAAAAACATAAGAAACATAATACAAACTAACACATGTCCTGACATGTAGGGACAAAGCTGTGTCGGGCTCTTTTGCTTTAACCTCTTAATACCAAGGGCAAAATATACCAATTTTCGCCTGTTTTCACTAGTAACCAACAAAGCTGTTTATCTCAAAAACTGTAAAGGCTACAAATATGTTTCATAGCTTTTATTAAAACAGAGAACTGCACTATTATGACTAAGTAGTCATAATTCATATACATACACTTCTTGCTACTTAACTACAACAATTTATGTACAGAAATTGTGAAAAAACTAAAAAACGGGTACCTACATTCAAATTTCTGATTTTTTGCCTGATGAGCTACAAGAGCTATGGAGGAAATAACTCCTCTTTGTGATCCCTCAATATGCTGCCTATCTCTGCTAAAAATATGGTGTCAATATCTCAAATATCTCTTTTTTTCAGATGAACCATTTCGGTTACCAAAGTTGGCACAAATTGTGCAAAATGGCAAGGTTGCAGAAAAGTCTCAATATTATTTATTTTTTAAGTTTTACAATAAAATCTGATAATTGGCAATAAAAGTTCATTTTTAGATGTGTTTTTGGTGTGTTTCATATTACACAAACTAACTAGCCTACCCGTGGTCTCCAAAAAGCTCTCCAAACCCATGTAGCAGCACAGTGAATCTTGTATTCCACCAGAGCCTCATTAACCAGAAATGAGTCCAGGTATATGCATATAAAAATTTATATAAAATCAAATGTCCACCCTAGATAAAATAAACCCCTGCATAATAATCAACAACAAACTCATCCTCATGTTATCTCTCCCTCATGTTACGTCATGCATAAATTGCTCATTCGTTTACCTACACAGCCTGCTGTACTGCATACAGAACAATTTACTCATGTGGAACAAAACAAACCCTTCAGACGCCATTTCATTCAAAAAAAACTCGGAACAGCTCGTCTCAGACACAAATAGATAGCTAGCTGCTATGTGTAATTTTGCTGGCTAGCTTGCCGTTGTTATAATATAGTAATGTTAGCTATATTCATTTAATTCAGAGGGATTCGTTTTATACATAACAGTAAATTCGCACTGGTATACCGGCAAAATAATCTGTTACCTTACATCACTCTGCGTCACTGAGACCGCAAAACCATATTTGAGCTAGGACCTGCTGCACGGAGAAACTCCTGAATAACCTAGACATAACTAACCAAAAACTGTATGAAAGAGACTGTAAAGTAAAAAAATAAACAGCACAGTTACCTTATGAATTGTGCTTTGCTAAACGGAATGTAGCGAGCTACGCTACAAGGTAAAAACACTGCGCCATCTTGGTTCGATAATTACGCTTGGTCAGAGATTTTCTTGCCTCCTCCTCTTACGCGGGGCTGCATTTCCTTGATTTACGATGGCTTTGTGTTGAATGAGGGCTTGTCTGAGAGATAAGAGTCTTGGCTATTGGCTGGAATATTTGACAGACAGTTTTAAAACCCAATGGAAAGCAAATAATACTCGGAGTGGAGGCGGGTCGATGCAAGTTTTTCCCACTTCAGGCCTATTGTGCTATCAGTCAAAGAGATACACCCAATTGACGATGGTTTTGCATAAATCTCTGCAATCAAGTACAAAACCACTCTGGCTAAAATATACTAAGCCACGGGATTGGTACTCCAGAAACTGGCTGAGTTTCACAACGCCAAACTGAACACAGCCAAACTATTCGTAAGGAAGTGCAGAAAAGCACAAGTCGGTTTAAAATGTGAAAAAAATCATGTACAGCCGTACGAAAGTTTTAAAGTATTTTTTCTTGAAGCCTAAAGGTATAATGATTTTTCAAACCAAAGTTTTGTGAAATACAATTAAGCAGAACAGTTTACCAGCACATTGTTTATGGTGTGACATCAAGCTGCAATACATGTTTTAGAATTAGGTCAGAGTTTCCAACGTTATTTACAAAGTTTTAGGCTTACGTTTTGGGCTTAAAAACCACTTTCCCAGAAGGAATGGATATATCTTAAGGATATTTAATCAAAATATTGAGGTGAGCAGTTTATTATATATTATTAAATTAATGAAATGTATAATTTAATAATTTCCGTCACGCCCGCGTTACCGCTAGGGGGCGTTTGGCAGCAAGAGGTTAAGGGGCAAGGGGCAACCTTAATCTTCGACCTGATGGAAGAGTCTCAAAGAGAAAGTTCAGGGGATGTGATGGAAGGGTCATAATCCTCTTTCCTTTTTTAATTGTACGTTCCTCATACAGATGTTTCAGCAGTTTTTGTTGGTTCCCTATGATTTTAGCAGCATGTACTGTCACCCTCTCCAGCTTCAGTTGCCTGATTTCACTTAATGAGCCAAACCAAGCTGTTAGGCTAAAGGTCAGCACTGACTCAAGGAAGCAGGTGTAAAATGCTTGTAGTACTGACTGGCTCACATCCAAATTCCTGAGTTTCCGGAGGAATTACAGCTGACACTTTGCATGCACTCGATGACAGTTTTGTAATGGTGGCGTGACGTGTGAGGTAGGAGGGGCCAAACGCAGAAAGGGGATTCATTAAGCACTAGGCCACTAGGACGGGAAACCCCGTAATTAAGGGAAGGAGACAAGACAGGGAACACACGTACCAAAGTTACTAAACGGCTCACTGTCACACGCCAATGAGTAGAAGCGCAAACGCCAGGTTTCTCAGTAGGAAAACCAAACAAGGCGAATGGAACAAAGAACTGCTACCCTATACTTCTACGAGCTAAGTAACTCAGTAAAAGCGTGAACGCCCAATCTCCCAGCAGAGAGAAACATTTTACAGGCGAATAGTGCAGAGATCTGCGGTCCCATACCTCTACGAGCTAAGTAACTAAAGAGCCAGCAATAATAAACGCCCTGCCTCAGTAATGAGGCGTTGAATAGGCGAGTAGCATAAATGGTACAAATAAAACACACAGCCAACAAACCCTGCAAAATAATACGAGATAGTATACGAGGAGGCGAAAGGAACAGAGATCTAACGTTCCAAGGCTACTCTCAGACTCGCAGTCACACACAAACATGTCCACAACATCGCCCAATCTTCCCTATAGGAAGACATGTACCGAAGGACGAAACAGAACAGTTCCGAACAAAATCGCCAAAAGCTCCATGTACGGAGACAGGTACCGAATGGAACGAACAGGACAGGCTGCACCGGACATTTACCGGCTAAAAGACTAACGCGAGATTAGTAGAAAATAAACGCCCTGCCTCTCCGTAAAGAGGAATGTAACGTGGCGACAGGAACAGAGATCCAACGTTCCATGGCTACTTCCATAAGATCGTATTCACACGCAGAAAACATAAAGGGGGTAAACGCCCGATCTCCCAGGAGAGAGAAACATTTTACAGGCGAGCCGCCGGTAAACTGCCATCCCATACCTTTACTAGCAAAATGACTAACCCAAGCTTAGTAGAAAATACACGCCCTAGCCTCTAAGTATAGGGGAATGTAACGAGGCGAAAGGAACAGAGAACTAACGTTCCAAGGCTACTAAATCGCCAAAAGCTCCATGTACGGAGACAGGTACCGAAGGACGAACAGGACAGATGCACCGGACATTTACCGGCTAAAAGACTAACGCGAGCTTAAATAGAAAATACACTCCCTGCCTCTCAGAATAAATAAAGCCCTGCCTGTCAGTACGATAAAAACGCCCAGTCTCTTAGTAAGAAATGACTATACAAATACACCCACAAACAAACAAAGACTCCTCTCGCTTTCACGGAAGAAAGCAGACAGAGAGAGGAGGAAGAGACTCCAGGGTAACCACGCACATGTGTGATGCTGAGAGAAGCTCTGCAATCAAGATGGGGCGGAGCAAACATCCACTAAAAGGGCAGCGCCTTCGCGTGGCTACCAAGGAAACCGACCGCAAGGGAAAATGGGTCAAAAACTATGACAAGTTTGCCTCAAAGGTCCGTTTATTATCAATGATGGTACCCAAATATCTGTACTCCTCCACTCTTTCAACTGACTTCGCTCTGATGGTAAGGGGCCTCAGCGATGATGGCTCACGCCGGACGTCGATGGCGATTTCTTTAGTCTTATCACATTCAAGTCCAAGAAATTGACTTCACACCACTGTTGGAACTGGCTGACAGCAGATTGAAGGTTGATTAGATTAGTGCACTGAGATAGAAGTAAATTTTGGTGCATGCATTAGGCCTACATGATTTTAATTGAAAGGAGTGTTAATCATATTTGGGCAAGGTTGACCATTTTATAAATGTTATTGTGGGTGTGTATTAGTGATGTGCAGTTTGCAAACGAATCAGTATTTTTGAATGACTCTTTATGCTGAGTCGACTCGCCCGTTCGAGTGAATCGTGCTTACCCCCAGCTCTGGCTCTTAGCTCTGGCTCTGGCATTGACTCTGGTGGATTGTTTGCGTTCAGCTAGGTTAGGCTAGCCTAGGCTGGCCTACTTCTTGTTTAATTTTTTTTAAGAACTGTACAACAATAGTGAAGAGATTATTTCAATTTTGTATAGACTTAATAGAATAAATAAATAGCCGAATGGTTCAAATAAACATAGCCTATTTAAATATGGTGTCCAAATAAATCTTTACCAAATAGGCTATTTAAAACTAAGCAACGAAACAGGCACATGCTACACATACACACACATCAAATATCTGGCTTGTTTGTCTGATGTGGCTTGCTATCTCTCCAGCCATCCATACACCAAGTTTCCTACAGAAGTAACCACAATGACCATAGACACACAGCCCTTAAAAACATGAACTTCTGTATGTTCTGACCTCATGTAACCACACAGCATTCAGATACAACTTCACACATCCACACAATAAAGCCCCAAACTTGGGTTATTTTGCCGGTTTTCCTCCTTCCTCTTCCGCTTCTTCTTCTTCTTCTTCTTCCCATTTTCCTGCCAAACTGCCTGCCTCCGTCGCGATGTTATCCAATGGGGAGAATTATTATTTGAGGGTATGGTCCGTATACCTGCTCATCAAGCTTATCGTCCAATAGCTAATGGCTTCGTGTTTTCCAAGAAGTTACTGTGGCTTAGTGGTTAAGACTGTAGCCTCTCACACAGTGGATAGTGGGTTCGAGCCCAGCATGGCACGTGTATTTTCCACAAAAACAATGTGCAACTGTTAAGTACTTTTCATTTCTTAGACTGTTATTATTTTCACATTGACACATTAACGTATTTTTAGTGCAAAGGCAAAAGAGGTTTACAATATTAACTGTTCAATGTTTCACTTGTATTATATCACACCCTCCCCAAACCGGACGCTCGCTTGAGGATAGCCTCTTTTAAACTGCAAGCCTTTAAGCAATCGGATTTATAAACCGCCACTTCGCCAAACATATCTGATTCATGGTTAGTCACTTTAAAAGAAAGAAAAAACCAATAGCTTCCGAATGTGACTCTAGCCTAGTCTACGCTACTCTGCAGATAATGTAGCTGCAAACACTTTTAATTTAACTACCGGAAAAAAAGGCAAAAGACATTTCCAATATTAACTGTTCAATGTTTCACTTGTATTTCACTTGTACTATATCACACCCACCCCAAACCGGACGCTAGCTCTTGTCTGGTTTGGGGAGGGTGTTATGCTCTGCTCTTGCGGTCATGACTGACTGACTGTGGAACCCGAACCTGAACATACCCTTGCCTCGGCCAACATTTCTTTATTCATTCATTTCTTCACTTCAGCTCTGTTCACTTTATCCTTTTCACACATAACACAATGTCACCATAAAATTAACTACTAGGAAAATTAAGAGTTTACGATAATAGCCTACATTAAGAATTGATAATAACCTGCTATAAACTGCAATCCTTTAAGAGATCGGATTTATAAACCGCCACTTCGCCAAACATAACTGATTCATGGTTAGTCACTTTAAAAGAAAAAAAAAAACAATAGCTTCCGAATGTGACTCTAGCCTAGTCTACGCTACTCTGCAGATAATGTAGCTGCAAACACTTTTAATTTAACTACCGGAAAAAAAGGCAAAAGACGCTTCCAATATTTACTGTTCAATGTTTCACTTGTAGCCTATTTCACTTGTACTACAGTGAAAGTCAGACCGACACTGACAAATAGCATATATCATGTGATTATACTCCTTTGGTCTTCTGGTTAGCGTCAAGTCTTAGTATTGCGAAAGACATGGGTTCGTACCTTGCCCGGTTGATATTAAAGTGTAGTTTCATTTTGGACTCAAACAGTGTGCACACTTTCTGGTTTTCTCATGCAAGAATGTTTTTTTATTGCAAAGGCAAAGACACGTTTACAATATTAACTGTTCACTTGTAGCCTGTTAAACAATTCAGTCACTGGACACCACGACAGTAATGCAATAGGCTAGCTAACGTTATGGGAACAGGCATCCCATGGCCATTTGTCAAGCAAAGAAAAAAGTTTAAATGCAGAATATCATCCAGTTAACATCGCATTCTTGCATTAATGTAAAAATGCCATTGCCTACATGTTTTAATCTCACACAAATGCCAACAAAAATATTCGTCTGTATGGAGCGTGCTGTCAATTCCACCGCGGTCTTGTCTGACTCACTGTGGAATCAGAACGTTCAACGCGCGCCTCGGCCAACATTTCTTTATTATGTCTTCATTCATTTCTTCACTTCAGCTCTGTTCAGTTTATCCTTTTCACACATAACACAATGTCACCATAAAATTACCTACTAGGAAAATTAAGAATTTACGATAATAGGCTACATTAAGAATTGACGATAGCCTACTATAAACTGCAATCCCGTAAGACATCGGATTTATAAACCTCCAATTCCCTAAACATATATGATTCATGGTTAGTCACTTTAAAAAAATTACTATAGCTTCCGAACATTGCTCTAGTCTACGGTACTCTGCAGACAATGTATCTTACTGCAAACACTTTTAATTATAATTATAATCAGAAGAATAATCTCTGATAGGCTACTTTCTTAGTTTCTTGCTGGCTAAGATTCCTGGGAAATATGCGTTGTCCAATTAAGCTTGTTAGCCAACGTTAGTTTTGCCAGAGAAACGTCAGTCAGCTGCTTGACGTTATTTCTATAGAAAAGTAATATGCCTATTTAACTGTATTTCCATATTTTAGGCTGTATGTATTTATTTCAGCTACAATGTGTTTGCGTCTAGCCTATTGTACATGCATGTCTCCATATAGATTTGGTTAATTAATTTACATGCTTCTTCATGATCCATAGTTCAGGTGGTGCTGTTCATTGTATTCCATTAGACATTAAATACAGCTCATCTACAAACTCTTTTAATGTAATTGTGGGAGAAATGTTATCATTCTCATCAGTAGAGGGCGTTATGGTTATGCGAATGTCTGCATGCATTTATTTGGACTGCATGTAGGCTACTATTCTGTATGCATGTCTCTCTCGATGTCATTATCTTCATGCATTGTTCATCATTAGTTAGCTACCAAAAATAAGTGATATCTGAACAAAAACGTCTCCGACGTAAAAAAAGCCAAGGTACTCACACATAGCCTACAGAGCGCTGTCTATAAGTCCTTAATTCCAACTTGCAAAAACTAGGCCTGCCAATAAAAGTATTGATATCAAAATGTGTTGCACTTATAAATTATTCAGATGTGTTGCACTTATAAATTAAACAGAAAGATTTCTACACTATAGGGCATGTTTGAATAATTGTCTGCATCCACTGCTTTGGGTCTATGAAAAGCACAGAATGAATAAAATGTATTATGTATTTATTGATTTATTTATTTGGAATATTTGGATTTCTATCAAAACCTGTATGGTCCTACAGAGCATAGATATCCTTGTGTTCACAAAATTCTGTTCGCAAATATCTATTATGTTAAGAAAATGAGTACTATTACTTATTTGCCATCATCTGACCCACAAACATGTCTGGATACGTTTGTAAAAATGTTATATGTACGCTATTTTAAAAATTTTACTTATTTTTATCTGCATTTATTTATTCCCCCCCTTTCTCTATTGTACATGATGTTTCTTGATATAAATGTCTGCTTGTGAATTGTAAAGAAATCTGTAACAGCAGTTATCATTTTAAAACCTGTACATTTTATAAAGTAAACTTGCCAACAAAGTATAACCATATCCTTTCTGGAGTGTAATTATTCATAAACTGTTAAAAACATTAATTGAAATCATATGTTGTTCCATGAGGCACAATCTCTTCATATGTGAAGATGAAGAAACACAGGGCCAAGTTGCATTAAATAATTTAGGAACGTTTTGATAGCATTGCTTTGGAATAGAGCTAGTTTATTTAGTGTGAGCTACGATAGGCAATATTGTTAGTTGTAACTTGGCCACATTTTGATATCAATACTTTTAAAGGCAGGCCTAGTTTTTGCAAGTTGGAATTAAGGATTTATAGACAGCGCTCTGTAGGCTATGCGTGAGTAACTTGGCTTTTTTATGTCGGAGACATTTTTGTTCAGATGGAGTAAACGCTCCTCGGAGACAAATTTGCCTCAGAGGAGCTTGCTGTCTATGGAGGATTATTCAGCCCGAAATTAAAATGGAAAATGCCGTGTTTCTTCCACCCATGAACTCACGATTTCACTAATTAGCCTAGTTAGCTCCTACCTCTTGGCTGAAGAATTGTGATAATTAGCAAATCCAGATGATTGGAACAAATGATTGGGGAGGACTTTCACTTTCTGAACCTGGATTTTCCACCTCGCAGGTTTGACCTATAGCCTTCACAGTGTAGCGCTGGCTAGCTAGCTCCTGACTGTGTGTTAGAGAATAGCGTAGTGGTATCTGAGTCAGTGGTAGCCCACTTTTGAGTGCAAAACAAAAACAATACTACGTCATATCACACTGAACAATGAACAAAGGTGACCACGTCAGAAGAAAACAAAGCATTTTGGACAATAAATATGAATGAATACCGTTTCTTTCATAAAACAAGAATACTTTATAACACTGCTCAGATTCTTCATCATTTCATCCATTAAAACTTACGAGTGCCCTGAGAGCATTTTGAGTCTTGTGTCACGTTAGTATCAAGCATAGACTATCCCTATGCTATGCTCCCCCTAGTGTTCATTAAGTGCTACCGCACTAAACCTGTATGAGGCCCACCCTGCTTGCGTTGATTAATAGGAGGACCATACTTAAAAGTTTTTCATTTTCATTTTCATTTTGGGCTGAATAATCCTCCATAGCTGTCTGTTGTACGTATGTATCAAAGACCTGGAGGCTCATGTCTTTTTCTTTTTTTTAAGTTCAGTAGTCATTTCAATAGTGAAAAGTCACGTGAGGGGAGGCAGCGCTTTAGCCCAATCATAGTTTCCTAAAATAACAGTCATGCCATGACTACTGGATTGAACGATAGTACTGTCAGTTAAATATATGAGTCCCTCCCACTCTTTCTAATTTTAAGCGGTTGGGTTGCTACCAGTTGCTACCAATTATTCAGTGATTATTCACATTTTTTTATTTATTGCAACTAGACACATCTCTGTGAAGTTATTATTTTTATTTAGTAAGATCAACGGTAGAAAAAGGTAAATTGGTTGAGCGGGCTAATGTTAGCTAAATTGCTAACGTTTTAAAGTTAATGTTTGCTAGCTGGCTAGCTAGTTCTGGCCCGGTTAACAACCTTATTAGCTAGCTACCGTTAGCTAGATACTTTATGGCCTGCCTTCTGTTGTGTGCCGATGTCACGGCAGAAACTGTACGAGGTGCCTGTCACTACACCTGTCACGGGCACCGGATGCAGTGGAACATCGACATGGACAAAACATGGATTTAACATAAAAAGTCTGGATTGTAGGTTACTGTCACTCAGCATACAGAATCCAACGAACATGTGAGTGGACTGGTAAAGCTTAATCTTTGGTACAAATTCATATAGCTAACTTTGAGCAAGATATTGACGAGGGGAAAGGCGTTCAGGCGTAAAAAAAAACATAGACCGTAAAAAAATAATGGAACCGTAAGACCAAATAGGGCTATGCTTAAACTTCATTGATGCTACTTGGCCAATAGTCAGCTGCAAATATGACTTGACCCAGAAAAAATTCCAACAAAAGGTTTCTCAATGGTTTATTGTAGTATCAGATGTACTTAATAACATACTAAAAGTTTACCAAAGTTTGACTACTAGAAAGGCCTGATTTTCAAAATGGCGGCCACCAGGTGATTTCTCACATTCTGTGGTTCAAAACCTTTGTTTTGATAAGGAATAAATTCATTACTACTGTGTGGTACTGTAAAATTAGTCAAAACAGGGCTGCCACGTGAAGGCTCAGTACCGCTAACCCCTTTATTTATTTTTTTGTCTTTTCTTTTTTTATATTTTTTTAATATTTATTTTTTTATAATGCTTTTTTTTTTTTATACATTTTATTGATTTTCAAAAACATATATACACAGACATAAGACAATTACAAAACAGACACACAAAAAAAACAACGGCAAAAAAAAGGACTAGCGTGACACAAAAGAGAAATCTACTGCATTCTAGTATTAGGCCACTGGTTTTCAGAGAAAGAGGGTAAATAAATTCATTAAGAAAAAAGAAGAAGGGAATTTTGATTCAATCCAGTCCAGTTTTTATGAAATGGGATTCACTCTGAAAGTTAATCTACCCTATTATGTTTTTAGGGTTCTCTGGTTTATGTTATGGTTATGTTTTTTAACTGTGATCTTCACCAGATTTACCATTAGTCGTCACACTCTTCCTCCCATAGAGGTTGATTATGTTGATTCTCACAATTTTCAACTTGACATGGTCCACAAGCAGGCAGGCATGGTAGTCCGTATGCCCTGCAACTGCACCGTTGTGTTCGGCAGGCGGTTGTGCAATTACAGTGGACCATCTGCAGGAGGTTTTCTGGGGCAGCAGTTTTATTGGTCATAACTGGCACAAACCGATTGTCTTCCAGTTTCCATCCCCAATCCACCGCGTTCATGTCACTCTCCTTCTCCATCCACACCATAATCTGGAAATAGTCTCTTTGGCAATGATATTTAGTCGAGGACTCAGTAGGAGGGAGACGTTCTGGGGTAACAAATGACTTGGCAGTAACGATTTTCTTGCTAAAAAGGTTGTAGCGCAAAGAGGCAAGTGAATCGGTACTCTTGCCACCAAACAAGACTGCCATTGCCTTGCTCCCATGGTCCTTTATGACATTTTGTGCTTGATTTGGGAGCAGAAACACATTTGCACAGGACTGGATGGTTGATTCACCATTCACAAGTTTCTGGAATGCTGTCTGTTTGCCAACACTAAAAATGCGCGAAGTTGTATCACATCCTGTGAAAGCGTGAATAAACAGCAACTGGGAACACAAGTCACTACCCAGGACTTGTTTCATCTCACTGACGTTGTACACCTTAGGAACTTTGGACTTGTCTGAACGAAAATAGAGGCCTCTATTGTTCGTCTCAGCATAGTAGAGAAGAAGAATGAGTAAGTCTGTATCCTCCCCTATCAAGGTCGTGGGCTGATGTTGTGACGCCTTGACTGCAACTTTGACAATGTCCACATCTGCATCACCTGATGCATTGATAACAGTGCAGCCCCTCTTCTGCAGCTCCTCAGTCATAAGATTGATAAGTCCTTGTTTGTTACAAGATCTGGAAAGGAAATCATCCTTTCTTCCCACAAACTCAGTCTTTGCATTGAAGCTAATGATCGGGTGAGTGTTTTCACCACGTCTCTGATGCGTATTGTCTTTGATGGAAGGACCTTCCCTATAACTATCAAAAACTACCGTTGCTTTACCATAATGATGTATGGTAAAGTCTGCGTATGACTGTGCAATGGCACCATAACTGTCACCCCTTTTCCATGGCAGGCGGTGAACCAGGGAGCCACCATCAAGGACATAATGATCAGTTGGTGGGATAGAATCCAGGACAGTTTTGCTGGATTTCTTGCTTGAAAATTCAGTGACTGCCTGTGCTAGTTGGGGCTTGTTGGCTTTACGGAAGATGTCTTTGGCTTCAAACAGGGCTGCAGGGAATGAGCAGAGCTCATAGCTCATTACATCTTCCAGTGAAAGTTGTCCGGTTTTTGACATCATCAGAAACTGTTGGAACAGCAGAGCAGGATCAATGGTTCGGCCTTGGGCAACTTTGATGGTGGACTCATCTGCAAGGATTTTTGCCCGGTCTTTCCGTTTGAAGGAGATTCCAAAAACGTGTTTTCCAACCATGTTTTCAAGGATCTCGTTCCCAACGGTCTCAAACTCATGCACATTCACATCCTCTTTGGCAACTACACCAGTAACAATGTTTCTCAGAGATAGGTCTGGAGAGAATGGTGTGCAAGTGGAAAGCTTTTCCTTGATCTTTTCCAGATCAGAGTGATCTCGTTTCATCCTTGCTTCTGTTGATTCTCGGTGTTGCTCACTGGTCGTGTAGATGAGGTCATTGAATTCCTGCATGGCGTTGTTGTACTCAGATGTGATGGGTGTGGACATGGTCCACAATGCTCGCATTTCTTCAGTCATTCCACTTCCATGGGTCAAGCCCCCACTACTCTTCAAGGATCGCATCAATGTCTGCTCGATGACAAGGTCAGAGCTAAGGCCTGCCCAGAACTGGTTGGTGCGGCGGATCACATGGAAACCCCTGGAAAATTTGTCAAATACATCAGGGTGTCTGGTCTCGAGTTGGCACATTTCTTGGATGTAGAAATATGCAGATTTCAGATAGTTGTAGTGCCCAGCGGCAGCAAATATTGGCAGACAGTCCAACACTGCGCGCAAGTGCATCTTCCAAGATCCTGTACGATCTGCTTTGATCAGGGCTCGGGCTGTCTGTAGCATTTTCTGATAGTTTACCCACAGCCGACTGGTTTTTGACCTTGTACTAAGGTCTGCTTTCTTCGTGTCCATCTTTTCCTTGTTTTGGATCAGCATATCTGATGCTGCAGCACTCTCCAAAGTCGTTTCTTTTGCTACCAAGGATGAGTACATCTCTTCAGCCTGGCCCACCAATGACTCAAAGTGTGGGTCGTCCTCCTGCAGATCCCACACAATCAGGTGATTGAGACATCTGTCCACCAGCAGATGTCCACGAAAAGCTCTTTGCACTGACTTTCCAGTCATCATGTGCTGGACTGCATTTGAGCCATACACAACTTCCATAATGTTCCTGAGTCCTGTGCCTTCCATCAGTGTGCCTATTGCACCAAGTAGGTTCATAAATGTATGAAAACATCCAAGCATTAAGACAATGCTTTTCAGGTGACTACTCTGTGGTGCATCCATGATGATCTCTGCAGCTTTCCAGTACAGTGGCTGATCAAACGTAATAATGGGTGGAGCATGGTGTTTGATAGCGAGATCACAAATTAAATCCAAGGTGGACAAAATACATGTCTTGTCCCCAGAGTACAGGTCAATCATAGGCAAGAACACAACTGATGATTGGCCTGGGTGTTCTAGTCCTTGATGAATGATATGCATCATTCCCTGCCACCCTGGTGTTTCTTGTCTGAAGTTCAGTGAGAGCTCCCACAGGACATCAACTGTCCTATCACAGTTGATCAATGATGGGAGTTCTTTGAACATGATGGTTTGGCGCACATGTTTCGCAAAGCGATATTCGATGATTGTGATTTTACTTTGCACTGCAAAATCCAGGTTGGTAACGTGTCTCCTTGGAATGATACAATCCTTCTTTCGCCCTGGAGTGAGTGCTGCTATGATTCCCAATTCCGTGGAAGGTCCCCTTACCATCGATAGTAAGGATATTGTGGTCAACATTGTCCCCAGCAAAAAGAAGTGCCATGTCCAGCAAATCTATGTCATCCGCTAACATATCTGGGGCAACTGAATCTGCTGCATTCTTTTCAAAACGCAAGACTTCCTTGTAAGATGAACTAAATCCCATTCCATGAAGGGTATCCACAAGGAATTGTGACCGATACAGATGATGTGCCTGCACTGCAAGGCCAACTTGTAATGGAGCTACAACGGCACGTGGTCGAACTGCCTGGACAATTGCCTGTCCAATTCCTGCAACCTTTCGGCTTGTCTCCTTACACACGAAAAGACAATTCAAAAGTGTACGGAGAGTCTCAGGAACAAACAAAAGGGCAGAGTCAAGCTCAAGTGACTTTACACTTGGATACTGATTGGTAATGGACGTGACATTGGACTTGATATCACTTTTAATCAATCGCGCAGCTGTTTCAATGATCACTTGTTTGTGGGATTCTTCATCATTTTCTTGGGTGTTGAAATAAGTTCTTAGTATCTGTGATGTCTTCTCCCTCATTGTCACTATGTCATGGAGGCCTTCCCCTTCAGCGAAATGTACATTGTCCCCGTACTGTTCTCTAAATTTTCTCTTGAGGTATTTATTTACAAATGGTTCAGAATCTGGATTTGTCAGAAATTCCTTCATTTTATCTCATAAATGTGTAATTGTCAACTGTTCCTCATCATTATTCTCAAGGTAAGAGCAAACTTTCATGAATGCCTGCTCCTGATCTTCATTTATGGGCCGGCCAGACTTTCTGCGCTTTGCCTCTGGGCCTTTCTGGAACTGTATCGATGTGTTATACCCAGTACGAAAATTAACACTGCATGAGTGATGGTAAACACAGTCTGCAGCATGTAGATCACTGCCATAGTATTCAATCCTGCCTTTCACGGTGAAGGCCCATTCATCTGCACTATTGTCACAGCACTCAAGAATGGACTTAACGAACGTATTGGTCTTTACATAACTAATGTCTGCACTTCCATGTGTTATCGTAGTCCCACAGAAAAGACAATCGGTTTGGCTGTTAAAAGGACTAGTTGCTACTCTGGCACTTCTCTTTGGTGGCTCAGCTTTCTTTTCTTGTTGGATTTTAATGTCTTTTTTATTGATGTACTTCTGTCGACATTTTGAGTGTACTTTTTCACCAGCGGAAATGTGTATGTCATCCCCTCTTTGTACACTTGCATTGTTGATTCCATCAGCTCCCTTCTGATGAACTTCAACCACATCAGAGCCATGCTTAAAATGGTGACAATTAGTTTTGTCTTTTTTTTTAGCTTTTTTGAGGATATCATGAAGCCTTAATATAATAATAAAAACATCTAGAAGATAGTTATTACATATTAATTACCTTATTTAAATTGAAATGGGTCATGGGTGACCATTTCAGAGGGTTTACACACACACACACACACACACACACACACACACACACACACACACACACACACACACACATCTTGTATTTCACAATTATGTAATCATGTCAGTGCAATTGGGACAAGTCCAATGGATTTCTAGGCCCTAAGAACATGGGGTTAGACACCAAAATTACTTGTCTAGGTCAAATAATGAAGGAGTTACGATATTTTAAGGGTTTCTTGGCCATTTTGGACGCCATCTTGAAAATGACACCTTTCTAGTGGTCAAACTTTGGTAAACTTTTAGTATGTTATTAAGGACACTTAATACTACAAAAATCAGTTGAGAAACCTTTTGTTGGAATTTTTTCAGGGTAAGGTGTTTTTTTTTTCATATATGCAGCCGCCTACAACAAGAGTTAACGTTAACTTTCATAAGGCAGGATGAACGAGACACAGGCAACGTTAGGCAGGTTGTTT
The DNA here is from genome assembly GCA_029718625.1 of Synaphobranchus kaupii. Taxonomy (NCBI): domain Eukaryota; kingdom Metazoa; phylum Chordata; class Actinopteri; order Anguilliformes; family Synaphobranchidae; genus Synaphobranchus; species Synaphobranchus kaupii. The sequence continues at coordinate 9,113,491 of CM056398.1, read as the reverse complement.
GTTGATGTGATGGCCAACTATAATGATTTGCTTGTCTCTCTCTCTTGGAGTCATCAACTGTGTTTAACAATAAGATAACTTTAGTTAAACCACGATTAAAACGTGAAGTTGCTCCTTTTCTTATTTGGCATTGCGATACGTTGATGGAAGTGGGCACATTCAGGAGATTTTTCAACGTTTCAAGTGTGGTCGAGATGCAAAATCTGTGTTCATGAGTGCAGAGATGGTTCAATGATGAGCAAACTGATAGTTCAGAGGTATAGCGGGGCTGTAGTCATGCCACCTGCATTAAACGGACTGCAGGCTAAACTGAGGTTTCCCCCAGTGCACTGGTTTGTACATTGCTCTGACCATCGTTTAACGTTACAGGATAATTCAGTTTCTTTCTGACTTGGACCCTGTTTTACGAACCATTTCCATCATTCTGATTGGTAATACAATAATTTGTCACATTTTCTTTTTCGAACCCCGGGAACCGCTCCATTCTGTTTTACAATGGAGTCAATTAGACTCAGCATATTTAGATAACGTTACAGGTTCAATTGACCTCTAATTAAACGTTATCGTTCACTTTATTTGGAAGAGAAAACTAGTTGAATTGAGCTAACGCTATCGTACTTGCCTGTTCTGTACCGCCGGCCATTGTGTGTCACATCTATTAGTCTGTAAAATCCTGAATTAGTTGTGTGTTGTGTGTCTTGGTTTTCCTCTTTGTCACAAGCAACGGGAAAAGCATTGTCCTGTCAACCAGCATCATTTTCCCATTTTCATGTCTCTTTATTTTGATATTTTAATAAACTATTTTTGTAACTGCTCCTTGTGTTTGAAATCCTGTTGTGTTGCGGACCACCCGCCGGGGTCGTAACAATAACAAGCACACAGATACATACTATTGTGACACCCTCAATTAATTAATTATATAGCCTACATACAAAGCCACTCCAGGTCCAAAAGCCACTTCGATCTTGCAGCAGTCGGTAGGTCACCTCCCAGCAAATACAGAATGCATATGGTTCCCATTTGGTTATTTTTGGGGGAACTATTTCACAACGTTCCGGGAAACGTTCGGAAAACTTGAAAACATAACATTCTCTCGTGGTTCCATTAAACCTTACACAGAACGTTCGCCTAAGGTTGTTTTTTGGTTTCATTCTTCCATAACTATAAACTAACATTCCCAGAACAATACACAAAGGTTTTTCTATGAAACTTGAACTGCATAAATATTTCTGTATTATATAAATACAAGATGTAAAACCATGCAGGGTACGGTGGAAAACCTGGGAAATTGTAATATTTAAATTTATATGAATTCCTGTCACTATCTCACTATCAAACATAGCTAAAACAGTTGTTGGGAATTCACATATAATTTACGTACACCTGCTCCTACGCCAAATCATGGTATAGCCTATATTTCACTACGCCATTGCTTCCCAATTCTCTCCTGCCTTGGCCTGACTGATTGCTCACATTATTGCACAATGGATTGCTTTGTGGTAGCCTACGACCATGAGTAGTGCTCCACCTCCGATTCTGAATGAGAACGAAAAACAGGAAACACTCCAGAAAACTCTCTGTCAAAAATAGCCAAATGGAAATTCAATTGGATTGTAATCGAGAATAAAGTTTGTCATGGTTATTTGCAGCCTTTGCGGTGCAAAGTTTTGGTTTCCTTTTTGGCGTCGTCAGGATGGTCTATCAGATTTTTTCCATCTCCGTTCTGGTGTTTGTATCTTGCCCGACAATTATTCCTTGCACCTGTGTTGCGTTTCCTGCCGGCTATAAATACCTCAGGATTTCCGCACTTCGATATTGTCTTTGCTATGTTGACAACAAAGTCGTTAAGGTTTAGGAAATTTCGGTCGCTGAACTTCTGGTTTTTACGAATAAGAAACACAGCAAGTCCGGTTAGAGATTTAGGATTAGATTGGTTTTCTCTTTTATTTTACAATCTTTCTCATTATCCTTTATTTCTTGTTACCTGTTACCTTTTGTGTCAGCTCTTTCGCCACAAGAGCTCTGGATAACAAATTTTTCTTTTCTGTTCTTTTCCTTCACTCATTTTTATTGAGTTTTGTTTTGTTTCTCTACCTCCTGTTACGCCTAATGATTTAGTGTGTGAGGTTCTTTCGTTATTCATTCTCGTGGTTTATTGAGACTCGCCTCCTTTTGAGGTTGCTTTGATTTTGCTTGTGCTAGGGAAGTTTTGCTCCCGTTCTTTTGTTCTCCTCTCCTCTAGTGCGGCTACTTTCGCACTTTAGCATTTTTAGAATCCTTATCGGTCGTGTCTGGTTCTCCGAACCTGAACACAACCCCCACAAAGTTAAAGATCCCTGAATCTTCTGCAAAGCTTGCCGTGCCATTCCAAGTGGAGGGCCTATGTGGTTTTTCGGCACCAGGCCAGTAAGCATAAATGTCCACCTAAGGTGAGTTATGATAGGCTCGCTTTGTTTATATCAGTATAACTCTGTGGTAATTGCAATGCAAACATTCAGCTAGTATACAGAGGCATCAACTAAATATAGTATTACAGCCAATATTGGCTATAAAAGTGGTTAGCCTACTGTAACTTTGCTAACAAATGTCTTACTAAATCACAAAACGTAAACTTTATTCAAAAGAATAGTCATCACGCACAGCCGGTTGAAGCCATTTTAAAATGTTTTTGTCTACATTAAATATGAGAACAGAACAGAAACGCATGAAAAAATAAGCATTTAAAAATTCAAAAATTTACTTATTTTATCTTAAGGTAGCCTACTCGCCCTCTGCTTGGAAAGGCTTAATTTAACCCTATTTACTTTGGCCCTTCAGAGGCAATTTACACCTGGTTTCTACTAGTTTTATTTAAATGTCAATATCTAAAAAAATATTCCCTGCACATCCATGGTTTTAAGTTCGAACTGAAGAAGAAGCTGTATCATTCAGAAATTTGCTACAGAATACATTTATTTCAGAATAGTCACATACAGTATATATATAATAACCATAACATACGTCGCCTAATGTATTTAAATACGTTTAAAAAAGAACGTACGAAAGCGCGTGTGTATTCACACAAGTACAGCAACGTATTTCAGCCCTAAGTGCGAGGGGTGGTCGACTGCGGAAATGTCGACTGTATGGGACTTTGGCGAAATATAACAAGATAAACTCTTCAGGGTTCATCACAAAACAGCTGTAGCTGAATATACTGGTAAGTACTTGGTTTCTTAAACATATTTATACAAGAGATTTTGGAGAAAAAAATGAGGTGGCTTCTAAACCGAAAGTGCATCAGGTACTGTATATAGTACAGTAAAATATTATTGTTTCTATACGTGAACATGATTTTCTTAGCGTGTATAAACGGTGCATTTGATGCATTTTACAGTCTGTGGCTGTAGCCAGAGGAGGGTCGTAAGTGCTGTGGGCTACTAATAGCACCCTCCTAATTTATTGCACGGCAGTGTAACTGGAGAAGCTGAGGTTTTCGCAAGAGGCTACCCTTTAAAAAAATACTGCGTCAAAATTTTCTGGGTTTTCTTAAAGCTGTAGTTTATAATTTCAGACGAACATAAATACTGTAATTGAGACGGATACGTCTCAACCACTAGGGGTGACGTTTATAGAGTTAAAGTCATTGAGAAGTCATGAAAATCCATTGGTCAGAATGTCTATGAACCCTGTAAAACATGAAACATAATTACGAGTTACGGCTTGGCGGGGCATGCCCCATCCCTATACAGAACCGAGAGTTTGGCACTTTTAAGGGTTTCTGTGCGCCTGCTATTTAAGCCCCACACTTCCGCTGTTCGGGGCTTTTGTGTCCTTCTTGTCACGGTAAGCCAGGTAACGATGGTATAGGATTCAGGCGACTACTTGTTCTTTGGCTAATTGCTAAAAGTACACGTGGGACTTGCCTTAGTGGGTTTAGGAGTTTTCTTTCTCTTAAGTTTTGTTTTCCTTTCTCACTAGTTCTTTCCTTGGTTTTCTTTACCCTGTCTGTTTGAGATAGTAAACTCAGTTTCGCCTCGTTTCCTTTTATTTTTAGCTCTTTGGTAGTTATTGAGCTAGATGCAATTCCTTTTCTTTTTTCCCTTTTTACTGCTCGAGTCTGCGAGCTTTTCGCCCACTTTTCTGGGTTGCTATTCTTTGGCTTTACGCCAGGAGTTTTTTCCCGTTTGTTTATTTGTCTGCTCCGTTCACGGAGATCTATCCTCTCCCCTTTCATCTTGTGGTTCTCACGTTTCGTGGGTAACTTATTGATCCCCTCACGGTCACGTCTGGTCCTCCGATCTCATCCCCTCACACAAACTTAGGTTATTCTGCCGGTTGTTCTCCTTCCTCTTCCAATTCTTCTTCTTCTTCTTCCAATTCTTCCCGCTGAATTTGTCATCAACATTATCCATACTCTCAAACAATAATGCTCCCCATTGGATAACAACATCTCATCCACCAATCACAAAGCTTCTTGATACTATTCTGACTAGTCAGAGTATGACAAATGCTCTATCACATACTGGCATCCAAGAAGCTTTGGTGTAAGGTTAAGCATCTAGCCTTTCAATGTTAGAGTTCCGGGTTCAATCCCCCGCCAGGTATCAAAGGGTAATTTAATTTTGGACTAAAACAGTATGCACATGTTATGGTTTTCTCATACAAGAATGTTTTTCCCACCTTAAAGAACGTCTTTTTATTGCAAAGGCAAAGACATGTTTACAATATTAACTGTTCACTTGTAGCCTAAGTTAAGCTACTTAAACAAGTGAAACAGTGAAAGTCACCGGACACCATGGGAGTTATGCAGTAATGTTATGGGAACATGGCAAGCAGAGAAAAAAGTTTTAATGCAAAATATCATCTGGCTAAGATCGTGTTGTTGTATTAATGTAAAAAAAAAAAAAATCTATAAATAACTGTGCCATCTCTGCGTAGCTACGCCTACCTACTTTGTGATTTCTTGATTCATTTTAGACAAAAAGATGTGCATTTCAGCTCCGTTCACTTTATGCTTTTCACACATAATGTCACATAAAGCATTTTAATGTGACCTGTCGGGGAAGTGAGATTTAAGGAAAAATGCGTTTATTTTTCTGAATCCAGCAGTTCTAGCACTCAACGCCCTTGTTAAACTGCCCAGCACTCTGAATACTGAACACAAGCGGTATCGTATGCTAAAACCCCTCACTCAACCTACATTTACTTATATTCAATGGATTTAACTTAATGAATATTTAAAATGACAATCATCAATTAAATCACGGAATTCGTTATGTCATTGGTTGATCACTCATTCAATGTGAAAGAGAGAGAGACAATGCACCATTTCTTTTTCTCTTAAGCAGAAGGTTAACCTCTTAATACCAAGGGTAAAATATACCAATTCTCGCCTGTTTTTACTAGTGACAAACAAAGCTGTTTATCTAAAAAACTGGCTACAAATATGGTTCATAGCGTTTATTAAAACAGAGAACTGCACTATTATGACTAAGTAGTTATAATTCATATACATACAGTTCGTGCTACTTAACTACAACAATTTATGTACAGAAATTGTGAAAAAACTAAAAAACGGGTACCCACATTCAAATTTCAGATTTTTTACCTGATGAGCTACAAGAGCTATGGATGAAATAACTCCTCTTTGTGATTCCTCAATATGCTGCCTATCTCTGCTAAAGATATAGTGTCAATATAAACCCAACAATAGCCTGAACATATGCGAATACAGCTATGAAAAGCCCTGATCACTCAATAGCAAAATTAACAAGTGAAATTATTGTGTAATTATACCATTTCATTATATACACTATCAATATCTGCTACTAAATATGAAATAAATATGCAATCCTACCATTGGTTTTACACATAGAGATGTCCCTTTCAAGATTCAGTGGTCATTTATTGTCTTTGACAATCCATTTGAGAAATACACACCCTTTTATAATGCTAATACACCTTCTGAAAACCATAAGTAAAACCCTACAAGCTGAATGTATTCTGTATGAATGTCTCTCTAGATCAGAGGAGGAAAATACAGGTTCAGAAAATAAAAGTTCAGAAAATAAGATTTTGTTCCAATCACCTGAATTTGCTAATTAGTCCAATTTCATCAGCCAGGAGGTAGAAATAATTAGTGAAATCAGCTGGATGAGTTCACGGGTGGAAGAAAAAACATGGCAGGACTTTTACTTTCTGAACCCTGGACTTTCCATCTCTGCTCTAGATGTCATTATCTTATCCATAGAAAATCTGTAAAAAAAATGCCGTTACTCATGCATAGCCTACAAAGCACTGACTGAAATGGTAAGATGAAAAAACACAGGGCCAAGTTGCATTAAATCTTGGCCACATTTTGATATCAATACTTTTTCTAGTTTATGCAAGATGGAATTAAGGACTTACAGACAGTGCTTTGTAGGCTATACATGAGTAACTTAACGTTTTTTTATGTTGAAAACGTCTTTTTGTTGAGATTGTAATATATCATTTATAACATAAAATATTATAAACATAACATTTTATCTCATACATGCATGCTTATGATTAATAAGCATGTCCAATATGTCAGGCATAGCCTAGATGACAACAGGGTGGACAATGACAGGGTGGACATTTTGAGGTAGTTGGCAACTGAACTAAGTGATTGTGATAAAGCTAGCATAATGGTCAAAGTCTGAAGCAGATTTTGTCCTTATTTACAAACATATTTTGAAACTTATGAAATTTGATGAACTTCCCCATATTTATATTGACCGTCCACTAGATGGAACCAAACACAATCTTAGCACATTTCTGAAAAACATGTGACAACAATCCACATAAAATTTGTTGATTCATATTTTAACTGACAGTGCAAAATAAGAGTACAATTTGTATAAGTTGAATTAATCTTTTGGCATTTTTAGAACCCTGTAGTATTTGACCTAGTCCAAGCCTCCAATGTATTACATGTCCTCATAAATGCTTTTGTTAAGATTTCCAACGTTGTTCAAGGTGATTAATTCAGTATTGTTTTTTCAGTATTAATGTCGGAGCTAACCCTAGAATAATATTGCACACAGCCTCTCTTGAATGAATATCTAAGGTAGTGGTTTTCTATTTTCTATTTAGCCAGTGGCTTAGATAGCTATGTTCCTGGCCTTGTATATACTACATTTTTTTTATACTACAGATTAACTATTGCTGTTTTAATGCTTGCCAATAATATTCCCAGTCCTGTTAACAATTTAGCATAAATCTGAGGGAATACCTCTATGAATTGCAAATATCTGTCCCTCGTGTTTATACAGTTGCAAGAAAACGTATGTGAACCCTTTAGAATTTTCTGTATATCTGCATAAATTCGATCTAAAATGCGATCACATCTTCATCTAAGTCCTAAAACTTGATAAAGTGAACCCAACTCAACAAAAAACACAAAAAACATTATTCTTTTATAATTTATTTATTGAGCAAAATTATCCAACATTAAATGCTTTGTTGGAAAAAGTATGTGAACCCTTGGATCATACGTATTTTTAAAGTATCATATTTAATATTTGGTCGCATATCCTTTGCATGCTGTTACTTCCTGAAGTCTGCGACCCATCAATATCAAAAGGCTCTCAATATCTTATTTTCAGGTACTGTTACAAGCGATACTATAACCACTCTGCATTTGAATGGATCTTTATGGGAATTGGGGGGTGAGACTAGATTCAGCTGTAAATTACACTCGTACATTATGGAACACATGACTGGCTAAATGGCTGTAAGTCATCCAGGGTCTGAGGTCTTTCTCCTGACTCATTTTCCTATAGAACTCTATGGGGAAAAAAGTCAGGAGAAACAACCCTTAAAGTGATCCATCCACATCTACTCCATATCTGGCAACAGAGTGATGGTTTGGGGCTCGTTTGATAGCTCAGACCCTTGATAACTTACAGCCATTTAGCCAGCCATGTGTTCCATACTGTACCAGTGTAATTTACAGCTGAATCTAGTCTCACCCCCCAATTTCCATAGAGATCCATTCAAATGCAGAGAGGTTATAGTATCGCTTGTAACAGTACCTGAAAATAAGATATAGACAGTTTTTTGATGTTGATGGTCACAGACTTCAGGAAGTAACAGCATGTAAAGGGTATGCGACCAAATATGAAATATGATACTTTAAAAATATGTTAAAGCAAAGGGTATACTTATGTAAATGAGAAATTTTATTTTTTTATTTTTAATAAATTTGCAAAAATTTCAAAAAAACTTTTTTCACATTGTCATTATGGGGTGTTGTGTGTAGAATTTTGAGGGAAAAAATGAATTTAATCAATTTTGGAATAAGGCTGTAACAGAACAAAATGTGGAAAAAGTGAAGCGCTGTGAATACTTTCCGGATGCACTGTAAGTTGAGCATGCTTTGTTTACACTTTAATTAATGATAAATACCCACTACTTCTTGATGAATATAGCTTAAATACCTAATGAGCTTAGAACAACTGTCATCATATAGTAGACCACAGTATAAGGGTATTTCACTTTTTTCAGTGGCAATTCGTCCTGACACCCAGAAGGTCAGACTATGAACTCTGTGGTTAGAGAAACATTTTTACAATTCCCCAAACCCATCTTCAGATTAGTAAATCTGAGGATAGGTTTGGTTCTGGGGAATGGTAAAAATGCTTCCCTAATGACAAAGTTCATGGTCTGGCCTCCGCGTGCCAGGTCTGATTGCCGATGACTTTACCTGACTATTTTGAACATCTCTTGAATCTAATAACTATGATTTCAAATGTAAATAAAAACATAAACTACAGAATAAAATGCCTTTATATGGTGGTCTCGATCATGAGTCGTTTATACGTTTCATTTTTCAATGAGGGGGTATTTAATTCATTTGAAATGTGTAAGCAAAGCATGCAGAAGTTATGTCCTGCAGCTTTAAGAGGGGGGGGGGGTCAACAATAAATGTATGCATTTTTAATTGTTCTATTGCCATATAAGCATCACTCCATTCCTCTTATTGACTGAAAAATATGTATATTGGTCATTGACTAATTATGGTCAATTTCTGCATGTGTATGGGACATGCATTGTTTTTCAGGACTGGTCCTGGACTACATCAATGTGGAAATGGAGCCCTTGCAGCCCCTCAGGGATGTTCATACCAGTACTTCTGATGATGGTGACTTTTTCTCATCCAAGTCTAATGCACAAAGTACCAAAGAACTTTAGGGACATTTGGCCTGCCCTGTTGTCCACACTGATCTGCTGAAGACCTTCTCCTGCAAGGTATGCAAGGTGTCCATCAAGTTAAACACACCCCTTCCTGCATCAGTTGCATCTGAAAGACTATTATTTAGCCCCAGGAGAGCCAGGATGGACTCTAGAAATTTTGAAAATCAGCTTCTGCTAAAGCTCAACAGAAGCTTTTACAGCTTTGAATCGAAACATCTTGAAAAAAGGGCTTGACAGTCAGATTCTGTGTAGCCTGAGAGTTTCTTCTGAAGAGATTTAAACTTAGGGATAGTTTACTCATGTAAAGGGGTAGTTCACCCACATTGCACAATTTTATAATGGCTGTCTTACCTTGTGGTCTATGGGCTTGTAGTATTCACAGATTGCCTCTTGATTTCTGCTTTCAAGTGGCTAATGTATATGCGTAATTTTAGGGTCCAACACTTTAGGGCCTCGTAGGCAAGACGGCTATTACAGAAGTATGCCACTTGACTATCCCTTGAAACAATGTAAATAAGTTTGCTTCTACACAAGTTCAACCCTCATACTGAATTAAGGTTCTTTATTTTCCGTTTTCATTGCAAATCTAACAGATTCTAGATATTATTCACATTGTTGTATTCTGCAATTGTGCTGTAGGAATGTAGGATGCAAGTCAGTGCACTCTTGTCCTCCAGATCACACAATGCATGGTGTGTGTGTGTATATATACAGTGAGCACCACAATTCATTGGACAGTAGGGATGTAAACGGTTATTCGGGTAATCGGTTACTCGTTCAAAATTTTAAACTCGGATAATGTCAACAAATTATGAATAATAAAAATTACGTTACACCTCCTGACTGCACGAGGGCATTACGAGGGCGCTTTAATCAAATAAACTCCATGGCAGATATGAGCAAAGCAGGCTGTCTGGCAAAGCTACACATGCCATAATTACACATGGCATGTGTAGCTTTGGGAGCTGCAGTTCTACCCACGGCCACAAGAGAGCAGTGTCAGAAATCTGCCTGGTGATGTGTGTATGACTGCATCACATGCAGCATTACCGGCCACCTTGACTGATACCCTCACCTAGGAATATCAGTTCCCTGTTCCCTGTGTTTTCCTGTCTGTTTATTATAGTTTACAATAGTATTTGGAATGGTAGTGTGGTGTTGCTGATTTTCCCACAGCTTACTGTGAACTACAGTCGACGCTCATTGCTAGGGATAGCTGCTACATTATGTGAAGGATGTGCTTTGCCCTGTCTGTTCTGTAGTGATCTTGATAATGTCTCTGTACGCACTTACTGTACGTCGCTTTGGATAAAAGCGTCTGCTAAATAAATGTAATGTAAATGTAATGTAATGTATAATTACACTGCAAAAAATGTCTGTCTTAACAAGTGTTATAGTCTTAAGACTTAAAACAAGCTAATATTTTCCACTTTTGAGGGGAAAAAATATGATTTTAAGTTACTTTTTACTTGAAAAGTAGTGACGTGTTCTATCATAATCAGTCGGAAGTCGCAGTTTAAAAATATAGTTTTGAAGCTTTTAAACGTAGCATAACAAGCTAGCGCCGTAGCATCGCGTCGTTTTGTCTTGCCAGCTTTCACCATCAGTCACACAATCACATCGGCTGCTTTCAAGGCGACAAATTAATTGGGTTTAATCTGATTTTACTTGAAAAATATCTTGGCTTTCATGATATGTGTGTTTTAATGTCAAATGCATTGTGAAAATATAGCTTTGAAGCTTTCAAGAGTCATATCACAAGCTAGCACTGGTCCTTTGCATATAGTTTGGAGCCAGCTTAGGCAGTCACACAATAACATCAACTACTTTTGCGGTGACAAGCTAATGTAAATTATTCGGTTTAATCTCATTTTACACAAAAAATGTCTTGGCTTTCATGATCTGTGTGTGTTAATGTCATATTCAGTTTAAAAATATAGTTTTGAAGCATTGAAATGTAACATGACAAAACATCGGAGTTCGGTTATGAGACCCAGCTCTATCCAGAAATGTTAACGCATACATAGCTACCAGTGGCGGCTCCTGAGCTGAAAATTGAGGAGGCAGAAAACTTCCCCTTAAACTGATTATTGGTCTCAATCATTTTTCAATCAGTTTCCTTGATTAACAATAGGCTACATCAGTGTTTAATTCACAAATTAATCTTTGCCATCAAATGTAGCCAGTTCTCCTCAATTAGGCTATTAGGCAAGTAATGAAACTCTTTTAACTTGCATCGCAAAATTGTGCACATTTTAATCAACATTATAATTGTGGATACATGTGCTCTTCGCTCTCCGCACTATAATTCCGAAAATATTCATTAAACGATCTTAAAGCTCAGCTTTTGTTAGATTTTTATTGCAGGTTGTGCTTTTTTCGTAAAGTGTACTTTTCCGTTTAATCTCCCTAACATGATGTGAAAAATGAAGCTGTGTCTTCACCTGCAAATTGATTATTCAGATCATTGGCACACTTGTTAATCAAGGAAAATGATTGAAAAAAAGATTAGGACTAATAATCAGTTTAAAGGGAAGTTTTCTGCCTCCTCAATTTTCAGCTCAGGAGCCGCCACTGATAGCTAGCTAGTAACTTTCGTGGCTAAACTTTGAAGGCATTTTTCTCAAAAACATGGTTTGATGGCATTCCAAATGTAACGCGACATAACTCGCTTGATATTTGGATTAGAGAGATCATTTTGGTATCATTAGGAAGCTTACATTTTCCTCCCTCAGGTAGTATATAAAGCCCAAAATGTGTTTGGGGGTCAGTGCGACTGATTTTGATAGAGCAGGTCACTACAACGGTCCATATCAACATTTTGACGAACTGTGCAGCCGCTCAGCCGCAGGTATAACGGTCAATAGACTACGCACACGTTTGACTCCGGAGCATGTCGACATGCTAATATTTTTTAACAAAAACATGTAAGTTAGACTAGCTAAGTTATCTAGCTGTCAGCCCACGTTTGTTTGCAGCTTGTGTTTAAACTGAGTTAAATGGAAAAGAAAAGAAAAAAACAATGCTTTGATATTTTTGTTATTTGCAATTTAACGCATTTTAATGTATCTTTTAATTTATCTTATTTTATTTATCTGAATTCATATACATTAAGGTTATTCTATACTTTTTGTTGCTTAATGGTAAAAGTAATACAATAAACATTATTTTTTGATCTGAACTTTAGCATAGGCTACTGTCATTTCTTTCTTCTGCCTACTTCTGCAAAAGCTCCATGTATGGAGACAGGTACCGAAAGGAACGAACAGGACAGGCTGCACAGGACATTTACCAGCTAAAAGACCAAAGCGAGATTAGTAGAAAATAAACGGCCTACCTCTCCATAAAGAGGAATGTAACGAGGCAAACAGGAACAGAGATTTAACGTTCCATGGCTATTTCCATAAGCTCGCAGTCACATGCAAAGACCAGGAAGCAGGAACAGAAAAAAAGCCAAGGGAAATTAGTCCTAATAACTACCTCCACATAGGCAGGTACGCCAGGGGGGAAGAGTCCGGATAACTACATCCACATAGGCAAGTACGCCAGGGGGGAAGAGTCCGGATAACTACATCCACATAGGCAAGTACGCCAGGGGGGAAGAGTCCTAATAACTACATCCACATAGGCAAGTCCCGCATTACTCCAGAAAACGTAAAGAGGTAAACGCCCGATCTCCCAGGAGAGAGAAACATTTTACAGGCGAGCCGACGGAGCACCGTCGTCCCATAGCTTTACTAGCAAAAAATGACTAACACAAGCTTAGTAGAAAATAACACGCACTGCCTCTCAATATAATAAAAAACCCTGACTCACAACAAAGGGGAAACATAGTCCACAAGAAGGAAACAAAACAGGGAACAAACGTACCGAAGCTACTAACCGGCTCACTGTAACACACAAATGAGTAGAAGCTCAAACGCCTGATTTCACAGTAAGAAAACCAAACAAGGCGAACGGAACAAAGAACTACTACCCTATACTTCTACGAGCTAAGTAACTCAGTAAAAGCGTGAACGCCCGATCTCCCAGGAGAAATATTTTACAGGCGAATAGAGCAGAGATCTGCGGTCCCATACTTCTACGAGCTAAGTAACTAAAGTGCCTGCAAGAATAAACGCCCTGCCTCAGTAATGAGACGTTAGAATAGAATAGAGTAGCACAAATCGAGCATAGCGTTAGTTCAGGCAGGCCACGAGAGTGAAACCCGGCCATAGGTGAATCAGCTGACAGCTCAGCTGAGTAGTGACGATTCACCTATCAATCCATTCAAGTAGCAAGGGGGTCTATTTAACTGCCTCGCCCTAACATGGTGGCTCCTCTGATGCACGCCCGCTGCACACAAAACATCCTCTGCGCCGCACATCCTGCATGTTCTACACACGCCGCGGGGAAAAAGAATTGGAATCCTGCAATATCTACGTAAAAGCTAAGTGATGTCAAGCTCTGTGTTCTTAAGTTTTATGGTCCGCTAGACAAAAGGGCGATATATTCAAATAACATTCGGTTATTCGAAACGTGCTTCCTTTGCATGCATGACTGCACACTGTCAGTGAAAACGAATGGGATTCCTGAAATTGTAGCTAAAGCTATGCGACTGTAGTACGGTTAAACTTGTGGTCCGCTATGGAAGGGGCAATGTATTCAAGTAACACGCTTCTTTCTGCATGCATACTGCACACTACCAGACTAAATTACCTGCGCTGATCTCGTATATTCCACTACCCCTTTCAATTTGTACGCTTTTCCCACATCAAGCAAGCTAGCAAATAGCCGTCGCCCGTCCCGGACAAGGAAGGGTGATATATTCACGTTGCGTAGGCTGGCTATTTAAAGCATGCGCCCTGTCGTGTAACAGATGAAATTATTTCTGTTTAGAAACATAGGAACACGGCTGTTTGTGTGTGGCTTATTGCCAAAATAAAAGTTCGTAATTTCCTGCAACATGCGAGGATTTATTCACACCGATAAGGGTAGCCTAGAAGTTTCTACTTCCCTTAAATTGGTTTATTTAGTTTTAGGGAATTGCCTTCAGCTGGTTAGTACATATATATTTATATATATACTACAAAATACAACTTCAGTAGTTAGAATGGCCCTAGGCATACGGGCGCCATGAAGCCAATATATGCACAGCATCCTCCTTGACCTCTAGGGAGAAGACCAACATGCGTTGGTAAAATATTAATTGGCATGAAGCCAATATACGCACAGCATCCTCCTTGACCTCTAGGGAGAAGACCAACAAGCGTTGGTACAATATTAATTGCCATGGACCTGAATGGATGAAAAGCTTATCCATAGGCATGTCAGGCTTCATCCGTAGCCGAAAGGTCACACATAGTTCATCACTACACATAGAACTCCCCTGATTAGTTTCTCTCCCATGGAAGTCCAACAGGCGTTGGTACACATAGCCACTGATCCACGTAATGTTAGAAGGACCGAGAGCTGGAAGATCACACATAGTTCTTCATCACTACACATAGAACTCCCCTGATTAGTTTTCCTCCCATGGAAGTCCAACAGGCGTTGGTACACATAGCCACTGATCCACGTAATGTTAAAGGACCGAGAGCTGGAAGGTCACACATAGTTCTTCATCACTACACATAGAATTTCCCTGGTTAATTTAATGTTCCGGCCTCTGGAAGACCAACATGTGTTGGTACACATAGCCACTGATCCATTTAACGTTTAAGGGGCCTTGAGCTGAAGGACAGGATGGTTTCTTCGGTAGCTGGAAGGTCACACATTGTTCTTCTTCACTACACATAAACCTCCTGGGGTTAGTTTACACTACATCTGGCACACAGGGGAGTCCAACAAGCGTTGGTATGCATAGCCACTGATCCATGTAATGTTAGAGGACCTTGAGCAGACGGACAAGATGGCTTCATTGGTAGCTGGAAGGTCACACATTGTTCTTCATCACTACACATAGAACTTCCTGGGGTTAGTTTACACTACATCTGGCACACAGGGGAGTCCAACAAGCATTGGTACA
Source organism: Synaphobranchus kaupii (assembly GCA_029718625.1). Lineage (NCBI taxonomy): Eukaryota > Metazoa > Chordata > Actinopteri > Anguilliformes > Synaphobranchidae > Synaphobranchus > Synaphobranchus kaupii. Next base: position 9,098,283 of record CM056398.1, on the reverse strand, counting down.
CATAGCCACTGACCCATGTAATATTAGAAGGACCTTGAGCTGATGGACAGGATGGCTTCATTGGTAGGTGGAAGGTCACACATTGTTCTTCATCACTACACATAGAACTTCCTGGGGTTAGTTACACTACATCTGGCACACAGGGGAGTCCAACAAGCGTTGGTACACATAGCCACTGATCCATGTAATATTAGAAGGGCCTCGAGCTGATGGACAGAATGGCTTCCTCCGGAAGCAAAAGGTCGTTACACATAGTCATCATGTAAGCACAACACTAGCAGCACTTTGGCGTATGGTTGTTTTTGGGGGTTGTTGCTGCTGCCCTCACCGCCATACCCATGCTTCCTCGCGTGGATTGGCGGGAGGGTTTTTGAACAGAACCATACCGCCAAACCTAAAATGTATTGTTTTACGAATGTCAATAAAGCTTTTACTTGAACAACAGTGGTCCTGACTGAAATCGAGCATAGCGTTAGTTCAAGTAGGCCAAGAGAGTGAAACCTGGCCATAGGTGAATCAGCTGACAGCTCAGCTGAGTAGTGACAATTCACCTATCAATCCATTCAAGTAGCAAGGCGGTCTATTTAACTGCCTTGCCCTAACATGGTGGCTCCTCTGATGCACGCCAGCTGCACACAAAAACCCGCCCTCCACCCCAGCTCCATCCTCTTCAGTTCCCTTTGCGCACTGACACCTAGCCTATATCGCTCCTGCATGGCTCACTAATATGTTTGAGTGCCTACTGATTTCTTCCTCTCTCCTTCCCTCTTCGGCAACCGCCGGAGCGGTAGCTAAAGATCAACAAACATCGTTCTCCAGAAGCAGCCGGTAAGCTCCAGCTCCACGCCGTCCCCAGCTGATGATGCCACCTGCTGGCCTTCAATCCATCTTCCACCACCGGCTCATTATATATTGACATTTTCATATGTTCTGTCTTGCCATTTTTCTATTCTGTAATCAGCTATTCAGTCAGCGGCGGATGGACTCCCCCCTCAGAGTCAGGTTCTGCCCAAGGTTTCTTCCTGCTAACAGCAGGGAGTTTTTCCTTGCCACTGTCGCCCTAGGCATGCTCTACGGGGGTTCAGGCCCGGTTCCTTGTAAATTGTTGTGATAATGACACTTTAAAGTGCCATATACATACAGTACAACTGATTGAATGGAATCTGTAAAAAAACCATTCTCAGTGCTGCTGGTTCTGTTCTAAGTGCAACCCTATTGGGGGGTTGTTGCAGCTGCCCTCACCGCCATACCCATGCTTGCTCGTGTGGATTGGCGGGAGGGTTTTTGAACAGAACCATACCGCCAAACCTAAAATGTATTGTTTTACGAAGGTCAATAAAGCTTTTACTTGAACAACAGTGGTCCTGACTGAAATGGTACAAATAACGCCCTGACTCACCGTATGGATAAAGCCCTACATCTCAGTAAGAGGAAAGGTAACGAGAAAAAGGAAGGACCAGGAAGCGGCGACTGAAACGAGCATGAAAAAAAAGGAATTTAACCTTAAAGCTCAACGCACATAGGCAAGTCCCGCAAAACTCCAATCAAACAAAAGGGAGCAAAAATGGTCTCCTAAAATACCATACTGGCTAAGCGATAAAAGGGCAAAAAATAATACCACACACTAAACAGTACAAGGAAACGGGAGGCTTATATAGCTCCAAGGTGACCACGCACAGGTGTGGACGCCGACAGAAGCTCCGCAATCAAAGCAGGGCGGAGCAAGCATCCACCAAAAGGGCAGTGCCCTCGCGTGGCCACCGAGGAAAACGAAAAAAAGGGAAAAAAGGGTCGAAACCCATGACATCAAGGGTCTGAGGTATCAAACAAGCCTCAAACCATCACTCTGCTGCCAGATATGCAGTTGATATGGATGGATCACTTTAAGGGTTGTTTCTCCTGCCAAATTTTCCTATTGAACTCTATGGAAAAATAAGCCAGGAGAAGAAACCCTTCAAGTTATCCATCCATATCTACTGCATATATGGCAGCAGAGTGATGGTTTAAGGCTTGTTTGATATGTCAGACCCTTGATGACTTGGAGCCATTCAGCCAACCATGTGTTCCATACTGTTCCAGTGTAATTTACAGCTAAATCTAGTCCCACCCCCCAATTCCCATAGAGATCCATTCAAATGCAGAGCGGTTATAGTATCGCTTGTAGGAGTACCAGAAAATAAGATATCAAGAGTCTTTTGATATTGTTGGGTCACAGAAATCAAGAAGTCATGGCATGCAAAGGGTATGCGACCAAATATTAAAAATGATTACTTTATTCTACATTATGTTAAACTGTCCAATATTTTTTGATGCCCGAAAATGGCGGGGACTATGTACTAAAGGTTCTATAATTTCTAAACGGTTCATCCGATATGGATGAAAATTTTAAAACTCAAATTAAAGCTGACAGTCTGCACTTGAACCTCATTGTATTTGCATCCTTTCAAACTCAATGGTACAGAACCAAATTAACAATGTGTCACTGTCCAATGAATTATGGTGCTCACTGTATACCATAATCAGATCAAAAACGTCTACGACGTAAAAAAAGCCAAGTTACTCACGCATAGCCTACATAGCGCTGTCTATAAGTCCTTAATTCCAACTTGCAAAAACTAGGCCTGCCTTTAAAAGTATTGATATCAAAATGTGGCCAAGTTACAACTAACAATATTGCCTATCGTAGCTCACACTAAATAAACTAGCTCTATTCCAAAGCAATGTTATCCTAAATTATTTAATGCAACCTGACCCTGTGTTTGTACTTTGTTGGCAAGTTTACTTTAGAAAATGTACAGGTTTTAAAATGTTAACTGCTGCTACAGAATTCTTTACAATTCACAAACAGACATTTATATCAAGAAACATCACGTACAATAAATAAATGCAGATAAAAATGAGTAATATTTTAACCTAGAAAATAGCGTACATATAGCATTTTTACAAACGTATCCAAACATGTTTGTGGGTCAGATGGTGGCAAATAAGTAATAGTACCAATTTTCTTAACATAATGTAATGCGGCGTGACGTGTGAGGTGGGAGGAGCCAAACGCAGCAAGGGGATTCTTTAAGCCCTAAGGCCACTAAGGCGGGATACCCCGCAGTTAAGGGAGGAGACAAGACAACGAACAACGAACACGACTTACAGACGCTACTAACCGGCTCACTGTCACACGCCAATAAGTAGAGCGTAAGGACAGGTCTCTGAATAGCCAGAAATAATACGCACCATGTCTCGGAAACGAGACGCATAAGAACGGGCGAGTAGCGTAATGGCAAAAAATAAACAGATAACAAACACTGTAAAAATAATAAGAAAGAATGAGGAGGCGAAAGGAACAGATCCAACGTTCCAAGGCTACTCTCAGACTCGCGGTCACACACAAACATGTTCACAACATCGCCCAATCTTCCCTATAGGAAGACATGCACCGAAAGACGAAACAGAACAGCAGTTCCGAACAAAATCGTCAAAAACTCCATGTAAGGATTAAGGTACCGAAAGGAACGAACAGGACAGGCTGCACCGGACATTTACCGGCTAAGGACCAAAGCGAGATTAGTTGAAAATACATGCCCTGCCTCTCTATGATGAGGAATATAATGAGGCGAACAGGAACAGAGATTTAACGTTCCATGGCGTGAGCTGAGAATTAGAAGGTTCTATCTGACATTTTTATCAAAAATTAGTTAATTACATAAAAGTAATCTTTAAGTGGTTCTTCATACATGTGTTAATCATTATTCATGATTTATTTATTCTTTTGGTCAAAATATACAAATACAGAAAGTTCTATCTGCACATCCCCCTCTGCACTTGGTGTTATAAGGTTCTATCTGCAGTCCAATCACAGACCTGATTATAAACAAAGTAGCCAATTAGAGAACGTTTTATTCGTAATTCGAAATTTGTTGACACTGATAAGCAAAGCAATGCAAAGCAAAGTCACTAATAAACAAAGCATGGTAAGGACAAACAGAAAAAAAACGTAATATTTAATAAGAAATGAGGGATGACTTTAAAAGACAACAGGTTAGAGATCATTTATTGCTAATGTGAACTACATAATAACTATCTTTTCATCTAACGTTAGCTATGTTAGCAGGCTAGCGAATGTTAGCTAGTTGTCAACAGTTTCACAGTCAGTTTCACAGTCAGTTTCACTCCTAAATAAAACTATTATTCATGGAAAAAATCCTGGATTGAAAATGCAAGTGTGAAAACAACTGGGGTTGCTCACCACAGGGTGAAAATGTAGCTACCTAGTTAGTTTCTAATTGTTTACATGGTTAGCTAGTTATAGTGTTCACACCTAGAATCTAGCTCCGCAGTTCGTTCATTGAGTAACTTAACTTGACGAAGGAACTTGACTCCGAAACGCATCAGTTTTTGATTAAATATGTACCCCACAAGGAAGAGTGCTGTCCTTAACCTTTATTTTGTCTGTCTTACATAAAATAGTATGTTGTGTTGCAAGCTAGCTAGATTTAGCAACTTTGATATAACATTGTCAATGCTTAGTTCACACCTTAGCAACTTTGAGATAACATTGTCAATGCTTAGCTCACTCGTGTGTGGGAGGGGTGTACCGAATATAGACTTTATAATAAGGTATAATACACCTACTACAGGCCTAGCTGTAGTAGGTGTAGTACCAGGGCCAACAAAGGTGTGCTGCCTTTCGCTGTCCCTCTTGCACAGCCTACAAAGAAATTATACTCTGGCAGAAGCAAAGAAAAATGATCTGAGGTCCATGTTAAAATACATGCCTGCCATAGATGGGGCATGTCCCAATACTCCAAAAATCCACCCTCCTTTCCTCCATGCCCCGGAAACCGATCTTTGTGTCTTAATCTAATGTTGCTGATTAGGCTACATATTAATTACAAATGGTTACAAATTGATTAATGTCTCGACGCAAACCACAATGTCAGGTACATTGTATACTGTACATGCAACTACTTGTACTCAGAATGTTCAGGCAGTTTTGCATACTTCCGGGTAGGAGACAAGTGGTAGTGGGGGAGTGGAGGAAAGGAGGAGAGGACTGACGAATATTGGGACACAACCAAGGAGTACTACATGGTAATGTACAAAGATTATATCAGCTACTGCCTGGTCAACTGAGGCATGTTTTGGGGCAAGGCTTTGACCACACACACATTGGGACTGTTTAAATTAGAATATGCCCATCAACAAATGCACAGACACATTGGAACTATGCTTAAGTTAGAATAGCCCTATCGACATTGGCAGACACACACACTGGGACTATGTTTAAGTTAGAATAATGTAATGTAATATGCTTCTTTGTAAACTCAAGTGCTTCTGTCCTGTCTTGTCCTGTTATTGTATTGCACACTGACTTTGTTTAAAATAGTAATAATAAAAAATATATATACAGTGAGCACCATAATTCATTGGACAGTGGCACATTTTTTGTTATTTTGGTTCTGTACACCCCCCAATTCCCATAGAGATCCATTCAAATGCGGAGTGGTTATAGTATCGCTTGTAAGAGTACCAGAAAATAACATATCAAGAGTCTTTTGATATTGTTGGGTCACAGACATCAGGAAATCATGGCATGCAAAGGTTATGCGACCAAATATTTTAAATTATTACTTTATTCTACATTATGTTAAACTGTCCAATATTTTTTGATGCCCAAAATGAGGGGGACTATGTACAAAAGGTTCTATAATTTCTAAACGGTTCATATGGATGAAAATACTGATTAAAGCTGACAGTCTGCACTTCAACCTCATTGCTATTGTATCCTTTCAAACTCAAAGTGCTAGAGTACAGAACCAAAAGAAATGTGTCACTGTCCAATGAATTATGGTGCTCACTGTATATATGTATGTATGTATATACATACAGACGGGTGACAAATTAAAGGAAAAACCCCTAAAGTGAGGGGTCCGGTGGCTCTGTTATTCCGGGTCCACTTGTCCCCTTAGAGGGAAGGGTCACTGCAAATCAATACAATGGTATTCTGAGTGATCACCTTTATCCTATGATGAAACATTTCTATCCTGATGGGAGTGGTCTCTTTCAGGATCACAATGCCCCCATCCACAGGGAATGGGGGGTCACTGAATGGTTTGATGAGTATGAAAATGATGTGAATCATATGCTATGGCCTTCGCAGTCACCAAATCTCAACCCAATTGAACACCTATGGGAGTTCATCACCACCATCATCAAAACACTAAATGAGGGAATATCTTTTGGAAGAATGGTGTTCCATCCCTCCAGTAGAGTTCCAGAGACTATATATATGCTAGACTAGAGGTAGAATCTATGCCAAGGCGCAGTGAAGCTGTTCTGGTGGCTTGGGGTGGCCCAACACCTTACTAAGACACTTTATGTTGGTTTTTGATAATGTATTTTGATATTAGCAAAGTAAAATAAACATCAAGATTTTTAAATACTAAAATAACTGCAGTTTTCAATAAACAATATTATTTGATGCACCTTCAGTGACAGATAGAACCTTCTAATTCTCAATGGAAATTACCTCTTCAGAATTAGAAGGTTCTATCTGCAATTTTGGCTCTTCAAAATACCCCACTTACAAATTTCACAACATTTTCATACTTTGCATTTGAAGTACACCAAAGATGAGGGACAAAATAAGCAATAACAGAATAATACACTATGAAGCATTTTTGAGATGTGGGGAGTGAAAACTTTGATTCTCAATATCTCAAAACTATGTCTAACGCAGATAGAACCTTCTAATTCTAAGCTCACGATGGCTAGTTTAATAGGCTCGCAGTCAAATGCAGAAAACAAAGGGGTAAACACCCGATCTCCCAGGAGAGAGAAACATTTTACAGGTGAGCCGACGGAGCACCGTCGTCCCATAACTTTACTATCCAAAATGACTAACGCAAGCTTAATTGAAAACACAAGCCCTAGCCTCTCAATAAAAGAATATGTAACAAGGCGAAGGAACAGAGAACTAACGTTCCGAGGCTATTTTCGGAAACACGCAGTCACACACAAACATGTCCACAACATCGCCCAAGCTCCATATGAGGAGAGACATACCCAGAGAACGAACAGAACAATGGTTCCGACCGCCCATAAAATGGCCAGACACTCTTTCTCGACTCTTTCTTTTCCCTCTGTCCGATGCGTCTGTCTGCAAATTAAAAGGGAGAGAGAAGTTTGGGGTGAATAAGAGCGGTTTCCCACAAAGGGCTTCCTTCACCCGCTCAAACGCCTGCCGGCACAATTCCGTCCACTGGACTGGATCTGAGGCACTTTTCCGAGTCAAGTTGGTTAGGGGACTGGTCAGCTCTGAGAAAGCAGGAATAAATCTTCTGTAGTAGCCGGCCAGTCCCAAAAACCTCCTCACCTCTTTTTTTTGTCTTGGGTCGGGGGCAGGTCGCAATCGCTGCGGTTTTGTCCATGAGAGGCCGCACCTGTCCACTTCCCAAGTGGTACCCCAAATACCGTAACTCCATTCGGCCAATTGTACACTTCTTTGGGTTAGCCGTGAGCCCCGCCTGTCTCAGGGTCTCGAGCACCGCCCCCACATGCCGCACATGCTGAGCCCAGCTGTTGCTGTGGATGATGATGTCATCCAGATAGGCAGCATGCGGACGCAGCACTCTGTCCATCAGACGTTGAAATGTGGCCGGGGCCCCGAATAATCCAAACGGAAGTGTCCGGAATTGGTACAACCCGTCCGGAGTGGAGAAAGCTCCATTCACCTTACGATAGTCTACACAGAACCAAATAGATCAATCAGGCTTACCCACTAGCACGATGGGGCTATTCCACGCACTGTTAGACTCCTCTATTACCCCCAATTCCAGCATTGCCTTTATTTCTGCCTGAACCAATTTCTTTTTATGCTCAGGCAGTCTATAGGGCCGCGAACGCACCATCACACCCGGGGTTGTCTCAATGTGGTGGTTTATGAGATTGGTGCGACCTGGTAGAGGGGAAAACACATCAGCAAACCGCTTTTGCAACAAGGCAAGATCCACTCTCTGATTCGGTACGAGACGGCTATCTGAAAGGGGTGAGGTTTGATTGGTAGAATTTGGTACCTCCGGCCCCAGCTCATCTCTCTCCTGATCTACCGTGACCAGGGAGACCGGTACCACCTCTTTCCATGCTTTTAGTAGATTGAGGTGATAAATCTGTTTCGCCCCCTCTCTGTCAGATTGCTCCACCTCATAATCGACTTCCCCCACTCGTCGTGTAACCACGAAGGGTCCTTGCCACTTGGCGAGTAATTTTGTGCTGGAAGTCCGGAGCAATACCAGGACTTTATCTCCCGGTGAAAATTGCCGTAGCTTAGTTCCTCTATTGTAGTGCCTCTGCTGACGTTCCTGAGCCTCAAGCAAATTGTCCCGTGACAATCTACCCAGTGTATGGAGTTTTGCTCGCAGGTCCATAATGTATTGAATTTAATTTTTACTGGGACTTGGACCCTCCTCCCAGCTTTCTTTAACTAGATCCAAGAAACCCTGTGGTTGCCTACCGAACAGCAATTCAAAAGGAGAAAATCCAGTGGAGGTCTGGGGAACCTCTCGCACTGCGAACTAACCACTTATCCCAATTTCGGCTATCATCGTGTACGAACTTTCAAATCATAGATTTCAAAGTCCTATTAAAACGCTCAACGAGCCCATCCATTTGGGGATGGTACACGCTGGTTTTAATGGACTGAACCCCCGCAATATTTCATACAATTCGCGTAATGTGCGTGACATAAACGAAGTGCCTTGATCCATCAGAATCTCTTTCGGGATTCCGACGCGGGAGATTATCTGAAACAATGCCTGCGCAACACTCTTGGCCGAGATATTGCATAACGGCACTGCTTCGGGATACCAGGTTGCATAATCCATGAGAACTAATACAAATCAGTATCCCTGAGTGCTCCTGTCAAATGGTCCGATGAGGTCCATGCTCACTCTATCAAAAGGGACCTCAATTAATGGTAGAGGGCGCAACGGCGCTTTTGGGATGGCATGGGAATTCACTAGCTGACAGTCTGGACAAGATGCACACCGCCGACGTAGTTCTGCCCAAATGCCCGGCCAATAGAAATGGGCCATTATCCGGTTTAGTGTTTTTTCATACCCTAAATGACCAGTTATGGGGTTGTAATGAGCCGCCTGGAAAATCATTTCCCGGCGGCTTTTAGGTACCAACAACTGGGTCATCTCCTCACCTGTCTGAGTGTCACGACTCACTCAGTACAATCTGTCCTTAATAATTACAAAATATGGGTGAGCGCGTGTAGCGTCACGCGCACCAGCTGACTATCAACATATATCACCTGGTCAAAGACAAAGCATAGGGTGTCGTCACGAGACTGAGCGAGTGGGAAATCCTCCACGGGGTGGAACACCAGCTTCTCAGCTACCTGTTTAAACCCCGCCCAATCTGTGCCCAAAATCAGAGGGTGCGAGAGGCGGAAGCTAACCGTAGCCTCTAGAATATGCCTTTTTCCTTTGACACAAATTTCCACTGGTACTATAGGGTACTTGTGTACATCCCCATGCACACACCTAATAGCCACCCACCGTGCCAGTACCAAAGCCTCCGGTCGAACCAGGCTCTGTTGGATCATGGTCTGTATCGCCCCTTAGTCCAACAGTGCCCGGTGTTCACTCCCTTGCACCCTTACCGGAATGCAGTACACCCCGTCTGGATCGGGAGCAGAGGTGGGCAGGCCGACGACACGGACCACCTGCCCCACCTCCATGAGTGGACAATCGCGGCGCAGGTGGCCCGGCTGTCCGCACCGCCAATACCCCGATCCAGGTGTCTGAGGAGCTCCCTGTGGGCTGGACTGCACTGCCACTGAGCCTGAGTGGGGAGAAGGAGAAGAAAAAACAAGGGGATTAACACGAGGGAAGGAGGGGTTTTGGGGACGGGAAACGGGAAGGGGAACAGCACGGGGGTGAATTTTCTGCGTGGCGCCGGCTCCAGCTTCTGCTGCTGGGTGAAGGGGTGTTGGGGTGCCAGGTGGTCCTCCGCCAGGGTGAGGATGACGTCCAGGTTGGTGGGCTAATGGCACTGGACCCAGCTGGCTGTATCCGCCGGCAACCCCACGATAAACCACTCCAGGACCACCTGCTCCACGACTCCAGCTGCTGATCGAATTTCCGGCCGGAGCCAGCGCCTCGCCATGTCCGTCAGCCACTGGGCGTAGGCGAATGGCCGGTCCTCTCCCGTCAGGGTGGTCTCCCGGAAGCAACGTCGGTGGTCTTCCGGGCTGAATCCCATTCGGTCAAGGACCGCCTTCTTGAGATTCCTAAAATCCACCCTAGCGGCTGCCGGCAGGCTATGCGCCGCTTGTTGCGGTGCATACAAGCACATATTATCCCCTGATAAGAAGGGCAGGAGACGTATTGACCACTCTTCCAGTGGCCACCTGCACATCTCCGCTGCCACCTCAAACGCCTCGAGGAAGGCCTGAGCGTCATCGTCCGCTGTCATCTTCGGGATGTGGAATTTCGGGGATGAGACGCTCTGCCTTCCCCTGGAATCCCCGGCAGCAGCCAGCTGTAACAGCGCCTGGGTCTGGAGGCTAGACTGCTCACGCAGGGCTTGCATCTGCTCAGCATGAGCAGCCGACTGTTGCTCCTGCATGGCAGCTAGACCCTCCAGCAATTTCCCCAGTGTCATCATGGAGATTGGCTGCTCCGGCTGTTCCTGGCTAGTATCCATGGGCTAGCTGTCTTCTGCACTCGCTTCCTCGCTCTCCCTCGTTCGGGCCACCACTGTGGGGATGTGAGCACCACCGCTCGCGTGCAGAGACGAGTCCAGACTAGTGAGAGAACAGGGTTTTTTATTTTTACTTCTCTCAGCAAAATGTGCGTTTTTACACATACACGCACTTATACAGCCAGACAACAAGACAGTCTTCCGTCCTCCTCTCGCTGTAGAAGTAAGTAAGTAAGTAAAGTTTATTTATATAGCGTCTTTCACAGCAAGAATGCACAAAACGCTTTACAATACAAATAGAGCATAAGCAACAACAGATAAAATTACAAGCAAACTCCTTGAAGGCTTTTATGCTCTCAGGCTCACTGTCGAATAATCAAGGCAATTGGTTAATCGATACAATCAATAAAACAATCATTCGTTACCAATTGCATGATTTCCGACAGCTGTGTCGTCTCCACAAACCACACGAGTTCACTCTCTCTTGCCGGCAGCGCCTAAAACCACGCCCCCTACCACAATCTGTGACTTTTTTAATTCTGTTTGATGTGTAATTGGTTCTATAAAACAACATGCGACATATAGCTTCCAATCAAATGCCCCCACCCCCTACCCTTTTCCCATAACTGTTGCTGTTAATATTTTTAAAAAATTATTTCTGCTTGGGACCCAAGAAGAGAACAACACAATGAGCTGCAGCAAGATGAGTGGTATGGTGTACAGGGAGTGTAAGAGGTTGGGGGTAGAATTCAACACTTCTGTCGATAGGGTAGACAAATTAGATGTCAATCTGTTAACCAATAAAGTTGTGTTTGAAATGGAGAAGTATGCTAGACTTATGGATGTGCCCTGCAAAGACAAGGGTTTAGTTAACATTCTGTGTTACAACTTTTCCATTCAGCTAGATGATGATTATCATGATGTACTTCTCCATTGTCTCAGGACGTACATGCGTAGGGCTTTGTCTAAAGCCAGAATGTTGTGGTGCAGTGATAGAGAAGCCTTTTAAAAGTCTGTCTTTAAGCTGCCAAAAAAACTTGATGAGGCAAGTTCGCAAAGTGAAGAAGATACGACAGTGCACACAAGGCTTCTGTGTGGGATGTTAGTGAGACTGTAGGGGATTTGCAACAAGAAATAGCAGATAAAACCAGGCTACAGGGAGAGTTTGCACTTCGTTGTAAAGAGAGGGACAGGTTAGATGAAGAAAAGAAAGCAACAAATAGAAAACTCTATGAGGCTGAGGTTAAAATTAAGGGCTTGCAGTCTAAATTAGCAAAGTGTACTGAGAGACTGTATCAGCAGCACCCAAAAACATTTTCAGAAGAAGCTCAAGCGCAGGGAGGAAACGTTCGAGAAAAAGCAAGAAGAGACTGCAGAGCTTCGACTTAGGGGCCTAGAACAGGCAATAGCGCAGGCAGAGAACAGGGTTCAGGACCTCTGTGAGAACTTGGAAGAAATGAAGCTAAAGAGAAGGGACTCCCTCCATAGTAATTACTACAAAAGGAAGGCAGGCCAGAGTAGCCATAGGGTCTCTGATTTACTCGAGCAGGTGGAGGATTTAAACCAGCAGGTAGAACTTTGGAGGGGGGAACATTCTGCAGTGAGGGAGTAATTAGGCTTGTACAGGCTCCCAGGTAGAGAGGTTGCCAAGTGCCACTTTTTGTAAGTACATGGTCTTGGAGGCACGACAGGTAGCACTGCAGCATGTGCAGGATGCTCTTCTGACAGAAGAAGACATCACCCTCTGTACTGATGCTACGAGTAAGTATGGACACAAATATGGCACTGCAGGTGTATATTTAAAAGATGGCACTAGGCTACATTTAGGTTTGAGGGAGCAGGCATCCGGCTCTGCCCAGTGCACTGCACAGTTCGAGAAATGATTCATTACATTACATTACATTACAGTCATTTAGCAGATGCTTTTATCCAAAGCGACGTACAATAAGTGCATACAGAAATGTCATCGAAATCACTACAGAACAGACAAGACAAAGCACATCCTTCCCATAATGTAGCAGCTATCCCTAGTAATGAACGTTGACTGTAGTTCACAGTAAGCTGTGGGTAAATCAGCTATACTACACTTCTATTCTAGATACCATTATAAACTATAACAAACAGACAGGAAAACACAGGGAACTAGTGCCATGAGGTCCCAGATTAGAATATCAATCAAGGTGGAGTCTGAAGAGGTGTGTCTTCAGGCCACAACGGAATGCAGGCAGTGTTAGATTAGAACGTAGGGGAATGGGAAGTTCATTCCACCACTGAGGAGCCAGGGTGGAAAAGCTCCGCAGTCGGGACGAGCGAGAGCCGTTGACACGGAGGGGGGGAAGTGCGAGTCGACCTGCTGTAGAAGAGCGAAGTGGTCAAGCAGGAACATAGTTCTGGATTAAGTCCTGCAGGTAGGCGGGGCCTGTCCTATTGACTGCAGTGTAGGCCAGGGTCAGAACTTTGAACCTGATCCTGGCTGCAACTGGCAGCCAGTGGAGTGACCTCAGCAGGGGGGTTACATGGGAAAATTTCGGGAGGTTGAACACAAGCCGGGCAGCTGCATTCTGGATCAGTTGAAGAGGCAGAATGGCGCAGGCCGGTAGGCTTATGAGCAGGGAGTTGCAGTAGTACAGGCGTGAGGTGACCATGGTCTGGACAAGAAGCTGGGTGGAGTAGGTGGTCAGGTATGGTCGAATCCTCCTGATGTTGTACAGGAGGAACCTGCAGGACCGTGCCGTCACCCTGATGTGCTCTTTGAAGTCCAGCTGGTCGTCCAGGACCACCCCCAGGTTCCTTCCAGAGCGGGAGGCAACCACCACGGTCCCATCAATGGTGATGGAGAGGTCATGTAGTGGGGAGATCTTGTATGGCATGAAGAGAGTGTGGAGATCAGGAGTTTGTGGTTGACCGCGTTGAACGCCGCAGACAGGTCGAGGAGAATCAGAACAGAGGAGAGGGAGGAGGCTCTAGCAGTGGCGAGTGCCTCCGTCACGGCCAGGAGAGCAGTTTCAGTGGAGCAGTTTCAGTGGAGTGGCCGGTTCTGAAGCCAGACTTGTGCGGGTCAAGCAGGTTGTTCTGGTGGAGAAAAACAGACAGTTGGTTAAGGACAGCACGTTCAAGAGTTTTGGACAGGAAGGGCAAGAGAGATACAGGACGGTAGTTCTTGACATCAGAGGGGTCCAAGCTAGGTTTTTTAAGGAGTGGGGTTACACAGGCAGTTTTAAAGGCAGCAGGAACATGGCCACAGATTATGGATAATGGAGGACAGATATGGAAGGAGCTCTGCAGATATAGACTGGAGGACTGCTGAAGGTATGGGGTCCAGTGGACAGGTGGTTGCGCGATGGCACGTCACCAACTGGAGCACATCTGCGTCCTCCAGAATCTTGAAGGACGACAGTGTGACGATGGGTTCAGTATGGGGGATGTGGGGTGCCACCGGATGCGTGAAGGAGTTCCGGATCGTGGCCACCTTCCCGTCAAAGTGGGTCAGGAAGTCATCTGCACAGAGGGAGGAGGTTGAAGGGGGTGGAGGGGGGATGAGCAGGGAGGAGGTGGAAAAGAGTTTACGTGGATTAGATACACATGCATTAATTTTAGACTGGAAAAATGAAGTTCAGATGGGTGAGTTACAGTGACTGCATGAAACTGTAGGGAACATGCCTCTATATTCCTACATGTGGAGTATTACTCATGCAAGGTGTTTACATATACATTTAGCAGTAATGGTGATAGACAATTAAAACATGTTTGTCTTACCAGTCTTCACCCGGGCACCATAAATGTACAGAATATCCTCGACGGGGCGCCATAAATGTAAGGAATATGCCTCTATATATACACTACTCACAAAAAGTTAGGGATATTTGGCTTTCGGGTGAAATTTATGGAAAATGTAAGTTCACGCTACAGTGATATTATACGTATCATGAAAGTAGGGCATTTAAGTAGAAGCATGCAATGGTGATTTCCTCATCTCAAACAATTTATTGAAACAAAAGCCAACAACAGTGGTGGGTATACCACAACAAAAATGTCAATGTCTCAATAACTTGTCATGTGCCCTTGAGCATCAATTACAGCTTGACAACGACGTCTCATGCTGTTCACAAGTCGACTTATTGTCTGCTGAGGCATGGCATCCCACTCTTCTTGAAGGGCGGCCCTCAGGTCATTGAGGTTCTGGGGTACAGAGTTACGAGCCTCTACACGGTGAGTCAGCTGATCCCATAGGTTTTCTATGGGATTCAGGTCTGGAGAAAGTGCAGGCCACTCCATTTGAGGTACCCCAGTCTCCAGCAGCCTTTCCCTAATGATGCGACCTCGATGAGCTGGAGCATTGTCGTCCATGAAGATGAAATTAGGCCTGTGTTGTTCATGCAGGGGCACAATGACTGGATTAATGATGTTATTCAGGTAGTATGGGCTTGTCACTGTACCATTCACAAAGTGTAGGGCAGTTCTGTATTGACTAGACACACCTGCCCACACTGTAACACCGCCACCACCAAAGGGTCGTCTGGTGACAACAGTGGCTGATGCATAGCGCTCTCCTTGACGTCTCCAACATCGTTGGCGGCCATCATTTCTGCTCAACGTGAATCGACTTTCATCAGAGAACAGCACTGAGGCCCACTGGTCCCTCGTCCAGTGTAAATGCTCCCTGGCCCATGCAAGACGATGACGCCTGTGCCTGGTGGTGTGGTCAGGTACCCTTGCAGGTCGTCTAGCACGCAGACCACGCTGATGTAAACGGTTTCGAATGGTCTGACGTGACACTTGGGTGCCTCTCACCTCCCTTAAATGTGCCTGGAGTTGAGTGGCATTCATCATCCGGTTCCGCAGGGCACTGTTCACAATGAAGCGGTCATCAGTGTGGGATGTGGCCAAAGGACGTCCACTTCTATGCCTTTCTGTGACTCTTCCAGTCTCTCTGTATCTCTGTTGCAACCTGCTGATGACACTCTGTGACACTCTAAGCTCAGTGGCCACTTCCCTCTGAGAACATCCTGTTTGAAGCCTCGCAATGGCGAGGTACTGTTGATCAATTGTTAGGTGTCGTCTTGGTCTCATGATGTCAAAATGTGAACAGCATGATGAAGAGGACTGTTTAAATACCAATTCTAATTGAACCAGGAAATTTATTGGTCGATTCATGGATCAAACACCTGTTGTGAATTTTGCCGTTCAGCTCCTTGTTAGAGAACAGCAAGTTGTGCAAAAAGTACTGAAACATTGAATAGTTGGACATGTGCATTCAAAAGTTTAGAGAAGGTCAAATTAATTTCACCTGTAAAGGTTATAGTGCATTTTAGGTTCATCCTGAAATTTCACCCGAAAGCCGAATATCCCTAACTTTTTGTGAGTAGTATATATAAACTCTTACATGGGATGCCAGAAATATAGGCAATATCTATGGAATGAAGGGATGTTTGATCAGTCTTACTGAAGTCCGTGGTGAGTCGATTACAGCTGGCTTGTACGTGAGGGAGGGCGTCTTTCTCCTGGTTTGCGTTTGTCCGTGGCTGGAACACACGTCTGTCGGAGTTGCGTTAATTCAGATCTATGGTTAGATGCCGTAGGCAAGCTAACCCGTTTGCGTCTCTCTCCGCGGCCTTTGATGCTGCTGCCGCGGTGTTCCTGGTGCAGTGGAGATCCACTTGTAGCCGTGTAGCTAGCAAAAGGGAATAGAAAATTGGAGTGCTGCCTCTTGTGCAGCTGTGTGCAGCACGATCGAGGAAGCGAAGTGAATAGCGTGAATAGGAACGAGAGACTGGAAGGCGTTCAGTCTTATCTGTTTTAGTTTTATGACCCTTAGTGTCTCGTATTTCCAAGAGACATGATTGGCTGTGGCCGTGTTTTAAATGTCTTATGGATTTCCTGTGGAGTGATTGGAAATGTAGTCCATTGTCCCTACAAAATTCAAAGGAAGAGATATTCAGGCAGTGTACAGTGGGAATAGAGAATTTCCAGGACGAGGAAATGAGCAAACCAGCACCCCCGCCTCGGCCAGAGGCCCTGGGGGTGTGGGAGAAGGAGTAACCAGCAGACAGAGCAGCTGGAGTGGCTGTGTTATCGGGAGTGATCCAGGTCTCAGTGAGAGCCAGGAAGTGGAGGGACTTCACCTTGGCATAGGCAGTGATGAAGTTAACTTTCTGGACGGCTGACCGGCAGTTCCATAGTCCACCCACCACTGAGAGTTCCTTATGAGAGGACAGCGGTGGGCAGACCAGGTTAGCGGGGCAGCGCCTACGGTGGTTGGGCCTCCTGGAGCGAGGCATGGAGCACAGAGGAATGGGGGTTAGACACATGGTAGGGGGTGATAAGACAGGTTAGGTGGGGAAAGGTCAGAACAAACATATAATTCAGACAAATTGCCGATGAGGCTGCCGTATTTACGGCAGCCTCTGCTTTAACTTATAGACTATTTGCTAATTTCCCGATTGCACTCAGCTGTTTGCAGGGCTAATTCACTCAGGTGAAGGTATTTTAAATTAGCAACACAAAAGACCGGCAGCTGGCCTAAAAACACAAAGCAAGTTAACAACTGACCGCTAATGCTGCAATTTACTTCAACTATACCGTGACTACGCTACAAACAGTTCGATTAACTAACGCACAGCTGAAACCGAATGAAAATAAGACACTTAGCCTATCCGACGGTAGATAATTGACAACGCTGGTCTGATTGCACTCTGAAGTAGGGATGCAAAACACGTTATATATTCACTCAGGTGAAGTTAGGAGCGGTGACTGTTGGGTTGAATGTTGAGTTCTGCAAGAAAAACATCTTCTCTAAGATCAAAAATTTTATGAGTGACAGGGCTAGTGCAGAGAAGACGTTTAATGAAATACTTACAGAATATAGAGCCAGCATTCTGCCAGATATAGTACAGGGGTTTAATGAGTGTAGTGAGGAAGAGAAGGCAAGCCTGCGTGTTATAAATGAATTATTTTGCGGCTTACATCTTATTGATAATCTGTCACACCAAGCCAACAACACAGTAGGTAAATGGGAAAATTTGGTGTTTGACACTGATTGGGTGCCGCGCTTGCTACCTACCCTGTCAGCAAATAGTGAGGGTGGAGATGATAGTGAGGGTGTAGATGGTAGTGGATGTCTTTTTAGAAAAGAGAGTGGCAATGTTTGTCTGCTCAGAACAGTGTGTAAACTCGTACAGGAACGTGGATGCCAGAGGAGTAGCAAGCCTGTCCAGTTCAGAACATTTCTGATGGATAAGAATGGGTCCGACAGTGTTCCCCTAGCCCCATTTAAAGGCAATAGGGCAAATATCACGTTCCACAATGCTGCTGGTGTGTAACTTCCTCAGCAACGATCTTAACGAATTCACAGCTGTGAACAGGACAGAGAACAAGCTTGTTCAGGCTGTGAATGATGACATTAGTGTTTCTCAATTTCTTGCAGGTTGTAGGGCATTCGGTCTGATTGGCAAGCTAGTAGTAGATCCTCTCTGGGGGGCTCTTTCTTGAAAAGATAATGTACTTGCCAGTGGCGTCGCCAGACCTATTTTAGGGGGCTGTAGCCTAAATATTTTTTAAGCCACTAGTTTTAATCATTACATTTTTTTCAGATTGATTTCACAAAATGTGCCATTGACACTCCAGAATCATAACGCACACGGAAAAGTCTGGCGCTAGGACCCTGGGGAGGCTTAATCTAGTGCAGCCATTGGTTAGAGTGCAGTGTGGTAGAGCCACGTGACCGCTCAATTCAAATGACCGCTACAGACTGAGAGTGGGTTGTAGTATGAACGTTCCAATGCTGCTGTAACAAATCACTAGTCTAGTAGCCTACTTGAGCTCAATAAGTTCGGTAACAACATAAACCACTTAACAGAATTTAAAATTAACAGTTAACGTTAGCTACAAAAGCTTTTGCTCCATAGGTCTGTTCTCAAGTGCTACTGCTAGGCTGGATCCATACCATGTGGAAAAAAATAAGTAAGTTCAAACTACTTATGAATTGTAGCCTACATTTTCCACTATGTTGAGCAGCCAGAGTCTACGATGTGTAAAAAAAATCTTGACTATAACGTTGTTTGTATTAAGTAAAGTCATGTATTATGGGTATACCTGAGTTGAAAATATGACTGTTAATCCCTTAGTTTGGTAGAAAAAGGCAGGAGTGTCTTCATTATAGCCTATGGGAACCATATTAATGTTAGTTGCTGAAACTCCTGGCTCCTATCACCTTTCCAGTTCCTATAGCCTATAGCTTAACAGTTACTGGTTCACATTTTAGGTTTATATGAGATGGCTACAGTTGTTCAACTAAAATGCCTAAACGGAATTTGTGAAGCTTGCCTGTTACTAATAGCCTATAGCTGCTAAATAAATTTTAAAACGGAACTCACTTTCTGCATCTGCAACGTGGTATAGCTAGCCTCTCTGGTTTTATGTCCTCGGTTAGCTACTGCGATAGCCTGGATAAGACAAATAGTTTACAGTTAGATAGCTACGTAGGTAACTTATTTGACTCATAAAGTTAGGATGCTTTGATAAAGCTGCAAAAGTTCAAAGTTTTTTTTCTAATGATAGGGAGACGTTTACGGAGAGTATAATTTTGAGGGAATCCCCCCCACCCCCAACATGATTCCCTGCTCATGAAGGGTGATCACAAGTGTGTACATGAACATTTAGATGTATGCTATGTAACCTGGTTTTTAATTGCAATAATCACTGGTTAAATTTAATCTACAGGCCAGGCCTAAATTAATTCTGCTGCCATTGAGGCAATTTGTATAAGCTGTCAAACCATCGGCTTTGACATTACAATGTGTCAACTGTTGCCGATGCCGATAAATTTTAGTTGATAGACGATGGTATCGTACATCAGTCCAACCCTATTGCTACATATGTAAGCAATTTATAGAAATATTCTTTGCAACAACTAAATTATTTATTGATTTTAGGCTTATTGCTGCTCCCACATTCATGGGGAACAACCATTTTGTGGCTGCCTTTTTGAAAAAAGTTCTCATGGGGGTGCATGCCCCCAGACCCCCCTAGTACAGGCTTAGCCCCCCTAAACATATATCTCTGGCGACGCCCCTGGTACTTGCCATGAATGATAGGTATGAGGAGCTAGTTAGGAAGCTTGGGGAGTGGCAGGCAGACGGACGCACATTTCTGACAGGGTCAGTGAGGCTTTTTGAGGACATAGATATAGAGGACAGTCCAGTTTTTCAGTGTTTAGTGCAGAACACTAATGCACAGTTTGACGCTCTCACTGTGCAGGCCACTGAGATCCATCTAGCTAGTCTTGTTAGGGTATGCAGTGGCATGCTGGCGGACCATCTGCAGCATGATCGGTACTCAGACGTAACACAGGAACTAGAGGAACAACTCACAAGTGTTCCGAAAACAAATGTTAGATCAGAGAGGGATTTCGGCATGTTTGACAGGCTACTGAGGGAGAAGGCTAGAGCTAGTACAATCACAGTTGAAGGTATGATCCTTTTTAAGCAGAACAGGATCTGGGAGTGGCTGTCCAAGTTAGATAGTGACAGGAAAGCGCAGGTAATGTCTGTAGCCAGAAAATCTGTGCAGAAGCAAACGGCCACTTTTTGTGAAAGAGCCCAGGCTATCAGGGATGAGAGGATTAGGGACGTTGCCACAAAGCAAAATCTTGCACTTGAGCTGTTTAAATATGGAGGCTTGTGGACAACCATTGAGGAAGTAGATGAACAGCTGCAGAGTTTGGATCAGAGGACACAACTGCTCGCTGTAACAGCACAGTTGAGATTTAGACGGGTTGTCCTCGGAATGAAAAATGTTAATGGGGTTTTTAATCTTAGCAAAGATAGACGGAAGCTAGCATTAGACACTTTGACCAGTATATCTGAGTGTACTACTTGACAACGAGGAGCCAGTAGAGGAGGACATTGAA
This sequence comes from Synaphobranchus kaupii, assembly GCA_029718625.1. NCBI lineage: Eukaryota > Metazoa > Chordata > Actinopteri > Anguilliformes > Synaphobranchidae > Synaphobranchus > Synaphobranchus kaupii. Next base: position 9,077,669 of record CM056398.1, on the reverse strand, counting down.
GAGATAGAATATGGTTGTGCTCCCTCTGATAATATCACTCGGGCCAAGGAAGAATTTATTCACCTGGCAGGGCCACAGCAGGAATGGGTTAGGGATGCAGGTAGGAAAAGAGGGGGGCTGCCACAGGTTAGGGTGCCACATGTCGTATCAGCAGAGCAGCTTGTTGGTAAGTTAGTCAGACATGCGTGCGATGATGATGGCAGCAAAGTTTGGTATCGTGCTACGGTGTTAGACACAGTAGAGATTAATGATAAGCAGTTATTTACCTTACATTATGATGGGGAGGAGGGGTGAGACAGTGGGATTTATGGGGAGACTTTCAGCGAGGGGATGTAGTGCTAGTCTGTCAGTGCTGCAGACATGATAGGTAGGACAGTAAAGCACATGTTAATAGATGAGCAACAATGGCAAATAGGCATAGTAGTCGCTAGCGTGACAGGTAATCAGCTTTTAATTGAATATTTAAATACTTAGATGACTACGTTAGTCATAAACTCAGGTTTATAGTGTAGTGTTAAGCTAGTGTAATGTGGTTGAACCGGGTGTTGGTAAAATGCGGTTTCTGAACTGCTGAGCGGGCACTTTCAAGCCAGCAGTGTGAGCCGTCTCTATAACCTGTGTGCATATATTAATAGGAACTATTAGTGTGGGTACTCACTTGTATTTTTAGCACCATGGGCCATCCTGTACATAGTCTATATAGTTCTTTATATTATTCATTTATTGTACCCCCACCCCCCTTAACAATTAACTTTCTTTCAGAGCCCCATAACATTGTTTTTCTGTCTTTCAGGAAAAACAGCTATCACACACAGATCTGTGTTTTTGTGATTACCATTCACATGGCTGTATGTACAATAAAAAGGACCAAAATCTCACTGTTCTTATGATATTGGCATTAATTCGAACAGTCTTTACCATAATCAACATTGTTTATTATGATTGACATATTTATTATTGTTTTTAAAATGCAATACAATTTATAATTATTCATATCAAAGTTGAAATTAATCTTTAAGAGGCATAATGATTTACTTTTTCATCTGTTTCCAGGTCGAGAACGTCATATCAGTTCCAGAGTCCACTTGATGGCAGTGATCACAAATGAAAATGTTTGCACTGAAAACATGGTTGTCTGTAGACTAGCTATGTTAAAATTACATTCGCAATTGCGTGCCTTGTGCAGATATAATTCCCTTTTGATAAGAAATTAGGTGGCTCTGAAAAGAGCCTTTGGGGCTTGCAATAAGACCATCAGAGCTGTAAGGACAGGGCTGTGTAAATGTTGTCAAGAAATAGGGGGGGGGAAATACCCCTCTAAATTGAAATGTGTCCCATCACTGTCTAAATGATTTAAGCCAATGTTGGGATGCATAATGCAACCCATACCCATGTCTGACAGAAAGCCAAACATGGCCCCGTTTAGCCATCGTCTGGTCCTTTCAAGGCCATATCCGCTAGTCGCAGTCTGACCCCGCCAGTTCCAGCAAGGGAGGATGTCTGAAAACATCAATTTGGTTTTGGGAAATAGCAAATCGATTTCCCTGATGTCAGCCTTCATGCACCGCATTAGGCTAATACTTGTATTTCCGTACATGCCAATGCTGTTCCCATGAATCACTACCACATCTGGGTCGTTTTGAGCGGAGAAGAGGCATTAAGTGTTCCCACCTTCTGCCCCCTCTGCCAGCCCAGGTGATCTGGCAATCTAGCCCCAGGTTCTGGTCCAGTCCAAATGCTCCTAAATGAGCCTGCAGCCTGGCGATAAGTGAGCTCCCGATGATCCAAATGCGTGGTAATGAGCAATAGGTCATGCTGTCAATAGAAATAAAAACTAACGTTACGTGGCGCAAATACTGTATTTATAGCTTTATTATGCAAACACCCTGCGCTGCAATCGCTATTGGCTAAATTATCTCTATGCTAACCCATGATTGGATAGACTGTGTCCTCAAGTTGTGAATGGTCGAATGCATTGCCTGAACAAAGCCAATAATAATAATAATAATAATAATAGTAATAATAATAATAATAAATTTATTTTTATAGCACTTTTCATACAAAGCATGCAGCTCAAAGTGCTTTCACATTCCAGCACAGAATAAAAAATAAAAATGATAATAAAATAGTGAGAAAAAGAAAATACAGAAAATAAATAAAATCAGCTTGCCGCCTGCTATCTGCTGTGCACCAATAGGGTTTAATAAACAAATTTTTAAATAGCCACGCAATGTCAAAATAGGTCAGACCCAGTAGGCTAATCAATGTTAATGTTGTGAATACAATGGAATTCTGAAGCTGCGGGACCAGCCAAGTTTTAAACTGAGACGTTTGGCACGTATGGTGTTTTGGGAGTACATATTTCATTAAATACCACACTCCATAACAATATATGTGAGTAAATTTGTAGAGTATATTCGTTTTCCTGTACGAATACCACAACATATCAGTTCTTGTTGTTGAAAACATAAAGGTAACTGTATCCCGAAAGCAACACAGACAATGATGTGTTTCCGTCCAACAAGAGTGATTACACGGTAGTGAAACGGGCTAATTTTAAAAATAATTTTAAAGCGAACAAACGTCCTTTTTCCGACAAGCTAGCAATTTATATATTGTTATTTGATTATATTGTAGCATTTAGGACAATATACATTGTATAAAATATGTTTTCTGAAAAATCACAAAAACGGGTTTGACCTCCCTAGCTTAGCTAGTCAGGAACACCATTGTCATCTGATAGGAAATTGACACTTAACTGTCACGTTAGTAGCTTTCCCGACAGGTAAGGTAATGTTACGTGCCTAGTCACTATTGGCTTATCTAACTGGCAAAATGAGAATATTGTAGGCTACCGTTTTCCGTTTTCAGATTCGGGACTAAGCTTCAGGCCGTTTCCATGGTAACACTTGCGGAGTGGCGATATCCGTCTGTACTTTTTTCCCTGTCAAAGCCCTTCACACGGTGAAGAGGGGGGGGTAGAGCGGGGAGGTGATTCTGCAAGCGATCCCCCCCCCCCCCCGTGTAAAAAGGCCTTAAGCTAGCTATATCGTCTCTATCTCCTGATTCTCCTCTCCACGCAGATCAACCCCTACGCTGAGATTCGCTTTTATAGCTGGGGCGTAGCATGCCCTCGCTCCAAATTTCAGGGCATAGCCACCGAACTACCGGTGGGCGTAGCTGTACAGGTTTCTATTTCGTCACCAGGAGGAATACGTCAGCTGGATGAAATTTCTGGCCAATCACAGATTGAACATGCAGTACCGTTTTACCACTAGAGACACTTTTGAGCCAGATTCTTAAAAGTTTATGCTTTTTTTGCGCTGACTGCAGTAATTTGTCAAGATTTGGACCAGGATCAATCAGTAATACTTAGAGAAAACCAAATGTATCAGTTCTCATCTAAAATAAGTTGTTTTAGTGCTTTGTTACCCTTTAAAGCCTCAGGGAACAAATATATGTGATTGCCTTCTAATTAGGCTAATTTGGGTCTTGTGGACATACCATATGCATATACTTGCATTGGAAATAATTACTTTCTGAATTCCAGAGATACTGGATACTTTTACCCTCGTTTTTGGATTTAAGTTGGGCGATACTATAAGTGGGAATGGTGACGTCACTAATCCCAAACCAATCACAAGGCTGTTGTCGCTTGTCCCTCCCACCAGCATTTGTCAAAACGAATGTGTTCCCGTATTAATGCGAAGTTAATTAATGAAGAGAATTCATGGAATCCTTAAAGGGTTAGTTCGGAATTTTGGACATCCATCCATCCATCCATTATCTAACCCGCTTATTCCTGATAAGGGTCGCGGGGGGTGCTGGAGCCTATCCCAGCATGCATTGGGCGAGAGGCAGGAATACACCCTGGACAGGCCGCCAATCCATCACAGGGCACACACACCATTCACTCACACACTCATACCTATGGGCAATTTAGAGTCTCCAATTAGCCTAACCTGCATGTCTTTGGACTGTGGGAGGAAACCGGAGTACCCGGAGGAAACCCACGCAGACACGGGGAGAACATGCAAACTCTGCACAGAAAGGCCCTCGGCCGGGATTCGAACTCGGTACCTTCTTGCTGTGAGGCGACAGTGCTAACCACTGCACCACCATGCCGGGAATTTTGGACATAATGTCTCAATTACGACTTACCCCTGATGTAGTTGATTGATGGAAACCATTTTCAGATAATTCCATGCTGTCCCTTCTTTTGGACATACACACATTGCTAATGCTAGCACAACTCATAGGAAACTAGTAGCATCCACTACCAAACGCACTTAAACACTCCAAGGTGCACCCAAAGCAAATAAAATACGACGACAGTCTATCTGGGTTATTTTCAGTGATTATACCATCATTTTTCAAGTCAAACTATCGTTGAATCCTTTACTTTGTGCTCACCTAAATTCTCAGTGGAAGTACGGCGGCGGAGCTAGCTGTAGATTAGCCAGGGTATCTGCCTGTAGGCTATCTGCTGTACTCCGCAGTTGCCGACACAATCTGTTTCGCCGTAAAGTTACATATTTGGTAGACAACAAGTCAGCTAAACACAAACATGCTACAGAATAACACAGCATATACAAGCAAGCACACTGGCTACCAATTTGCAGGAAAGGTTTGACCACTTCCATGACTTCCCAATCGTGGCAACTAGCTAGCTAGCTAGCTGAATAGATAGATCACGCATGCAATCATTTATTAGTTACCTGCTCGTCAGTTGTTTTCGGTGCATGAAGAAAAACAGGTGATGGCACAGCAGTCTCCTTCAGTAGAGGGTGTCCCGCCCGTCCTTTTTTGATTTTCACAGTCATCCTCCGTGAAATGGTCACTACAAACTTTTTTAGAGTCTCAATTGGTGACATCCATGCGAGCAGCAAGAAGCCCCAGCTGTTTTCTTTGTTGATCTTCGACTGGAAATCGGTGAAAACTTTGTGGTGCCCATTTTTTTTGCATGATTTGAACAACCTTGAAATACACACCGAAATACCATCTTACCTGAACATTAGCTAACAATACTACGAGTCTGATTCTTTCACACGCGCGATATTGTTTTTGGCCGGCAGAGCTATAGGCTACTTTACGTAACCTAGCTACTAAACTAACGCCGTACTTCCACAGAGAATTTAGGTGAGCACAAAGTAAAGGATTCAACGATAGTTTCACTTGAATAATGATGGTATAATCACTGAAAATAACCCCGATAGACTGTCGTCGTATTTTATTTGCTTTGGGTGCACCTTGGAGTGTTTAAGTGCGTTTGGTGTAAGTGCTACAATTCATGAACGATGGTAATAATTCTGATTCTGAATCTGATGGGGAAGACGATGATGACAGAGAAAATGAGGACAACATTTCTGATCTGGACTTAGACTACAGTTTTTGTTCTGAATGAGAATGAAAATGACCGTGGCACTGTAACATAATGGCAATGGACGTTGAAAAGACTTTAAGATCAATTGATATGGTGACAGTGGACCACGATTTTGAAAAGGAAATGGACAAAATTTGCAACTTTGACTGCAAATGCCAACAGAGACGAAAGGAGAATTCACAGCCAGGGCCGTTGTTAGGAATTCTGGGCCCCCTGAAAGAATATTGGTGTGGGCCCCCGCCCCCTGACTTTCATCGCCAAAGATCAATTTCAATTTCAGATCAACTTTTTTTCTTAGACTATATTATAATTTTTTCTTTATTTTTCTGTTCCTCTATGTTCTTGATAGTGCCTGACGTGACACATCCAATTAGTTTTCTTTTTTTCAATTAACCACTCAACAAAGAGTCACTGGGTATTATGAAAAAATCAAGCACCTGGTGCAACACACCCAAACTCACATTATACTGGCTCTAATCTAAAAATCAAAAAAAATCTAAATTGGCTTATCAATGCCATAGCTCTAGGCAAACAGCTTCACTTTATTATTGTATGAGGAGGACAAGCTGTAAGCCCTTGTTTAACGTTAACAAGACTCATGTCAACAGGCTAACGTAGCAGTTTAGTTTTAGTAAACACTCATGTAAGAATGGAAAAATGTGTCCTGCTGCTACTGGATTTTGACAGCGTATTATAACGTTTGGCGAATTATAACCTTACTGATCTTTTCTGTGGATGATATTTAGTGCATAATTTAGTAATGTCAGCCTTGTCAGGTGATTATTTTACACCGCTGACCACATGTAACGTTAAACGTTCGTGTCATTCGGTTAACGTAGTAACGTTAGTAGCTGGCTAAGCCCCAGGCAGCCACAGGGCGCCTGTAGAGCTAGCTTAATAATTTACTTTCACCTTTCTTCGAAACAAAATCTGTTATTCTGGACTCCTGATGTGCTGCTCCTGGCCTCTCTTTCCTTCTCCACTCTTTTTTGGCGTCCCGATTTATGTTTCTGTTTCGGCATTGCGCTTCTCTATTAAAGAGATACTGCAGCGCGTTTTCTAAGGCCTTTTTTACCGCTTCAATTTGAACTGGAACTCGTGAGTGCCATGATGCCACGTAGTCCTATTATGAATATTCATACGGTCAAGGAGTGAAAGAGTCTTGGTGAACTGACTCAGCCCCACTGAACTCAATACGCTCTATGCTCAGCCCCCTTCCTGCTCTCTCCTCACTACTAAACAAACAAAATGGCAAGCGACAAGAGTGACAGCAGTACTGCATGGAGTTTTGAGGTGGAGGAGTTTGAAGTTGAGGAAGAGGATTCCTTCGTGGTGGAAGACTCTCCTCGCGAAGATGTTGCTCGGGCAATACAGCCGTATTAATTTGAGCCACTGGCAGCAGCAGCTGCCGCCCCGGCTGTATTGGTTGAGCAACATCTTCGCGAGGAGAGGACCAGGGATGTAACCGAATGGTAGAGCTAACATTACCTAGCTAAGTTAGCTTGTTTGTCTGCCTAAAGTAATGTTACTATTGAATACATTCAAATACACAGCAAAACCCAGTCACACAGTAATGTTAGTATATTGAACATGGCTGGTTGTAGCGCCCTCATAGCTCCACTTAGTCCGGTGAGAATTGTTATCATTTATTAGCTACCATTATTCATAAATGATAGCGAAGATAACTAGCTAGCTAGCTAAGTTATCAGTTCTCTCTGGACCAAATGGGGCTAAACTCACACACAATAGACTGCCTTGCATTACCTAACTTATCGATACATTCCGTCTCTCGGCAGATTATGAAAGCTAACAGAGCCGGTGGTGTTGCACCGAGGAATGATACATCTCTGAATCCTTGGCATAATGCAGGCAAATTAGCTAAAGATACCAAATAGGAAGACGTTGTAGATGAATAACTCTCTATGTAGCTCAATATGAGTTGTAATATTAACGTTAGCAGTAATACAAAGCAATTTGCATTTGAACTTGAACTAGCTAGTTAGCAGTACAAGGGTCTCAGTCTCAAAGAGGGGAAAAAAAAACATTGGTCTCTGTTTTTATACCACGTGCCCAGCCAAGACCACCCCTAGGATCACCTCAACTCCACCCATTTTTATGTTAAGGATCTCGTCCCCGGAAACCAGTGTATTGGTAAGCCTACACAAAAACTCAGATAAAACCATTTTGACTAAACATGAGATTTTCTGACATAAACAGTTGTGTATGATCATAATCTAACCCAAAACATCGGATTTCAATGGGAAACGTCGGTTTTTGACTGCAGTATCACTTTAATAACCTGCTGGGTGCTGCTGCAGTTAGGGAGCAATAACGTTACGTGCAAATTCTCAAAAGAGGAGCGAACCATGGACCAAACTATTTTTTTTAAAGAAGGGGGTTATTGCTCTTAAAATAGAAACTTATTTCATCAATATTGCATGATTTTGTGGCTTTGTTTTAAATCTGATGCATTAGTATGAGTATTAGTTAGGCCTATGCATAATAATTTAGTCATAGAAAGGGCGGCCTACATAATAGGCTACTAGGGATTTTGTCCCCCCCCATCAAAGAAGATTCCAAGAAAACGAAAGCATCAGATAACTATGTGCACGATTCACAGTAGCCTACTGTTGTTTGCGCGAAGCCTTCTGTTTTGTACTCCTGTAAGCTTGAGTTTCTGTCTATCTTTCTGTTCTATCTATCTTTTTGTTAGCCGATCTATCTATTAGTCGACGACTGTGTCTGAATCAGAGCCATATGTTACTAGCATGTGTAACTTGCTGCTTAATTACTTCATAGGCCATTTACTGACTTGTAGTATGCGAAAAAATATCCTCAATAGCTTACTGTTATCAGCGAAAACCTGGAAATTAGTATATCATTTTGGGATTTAAAGTACACTACATTTACAGAACATTTATCCTACTTAACAACTTTCTCATCCAGTGTAGCTACTCAGCTATGTTAGCATACTCAATAGAAGGGCTTTAATTCGGACACAGCTGCTTTGTTATAACTGTATAGACTGTATAAAAATATGGACAAAGTCACTGTGACGTCACCCATTGCCTTCCCACGGTCTTGTAAAAACCAAATTGGCTCTATGCACTCTATGCTCTATGAATTGGCTCTATGTTTCCGGGTTTGTCTCAGCCAGCACACTCATTTCCAGTTTAAGCGGAAGTGCATATTTATACACAGGTTCTGTATGAAGCATCACAACTGCCGAGATTAACAACAATGTGCGCAATATTACTAGGCTGTGCACAAATGCAGCAAAAAGCAAACTTGAGAAGGGCTTCAATTGTTTTATGTGCTCGCATCTATGCAATTATGAAAGTATGTTTCTACCAACAGCTAGCGCTACTAACCTTAGCTAGCTGGGCTAAGTTAGTGACTGGGGGCAGTTAACTAAGTTAGCTAGCGATGCTACCTACCTACTATTGCCTGCAAAGAAACATACTTCCTGCTTAATTTAAGGTGAATTCTATTAAACAAAATATGTAGCTAATGTAATTAACTAACATAACCTCTCTGAATCTTTGTATCTGTAAAGTTAGCCAATTCTTGTTTCTCTCAAAAAGTGTCTGGAAAAAACGGAAATGAGAACATTATCTCTTTGTGCTCACTACTATCAAAGGAACATTAGAAGCCACACCAGTTGAGTGGCCCATTTGACAGGGGTTTACATTGCGGTGGCTAGCGGAGCTAACGTTAGGTAGCCATTGTGTAAAAATGTCTTTGTGTGTGGCTTTAGACCGTTAGCTCATTGGTGTCATTTGGGTGTGGCAGAGTAGGCTATGGCTCTTGCGATAGCCTAGCCTCTGGTTTCAAAGGTGATTTGGGTGCTGCTTCTCTGCTGTCCTGCTATTCTGCCTGGAGAGGGAGAGCACACCTTCCCGATCCCCCGTCCCAGTAAAAGTCAGGCAAAACACTAGCAATAGCTTAAGGCTTACTCATTTTGCTACTACTGTTGAATTATTTTGTTCATTTGCTCAGAATTGGCATTCCTTGTTCCTGCAAATCACTTTCGCCAGCATGTTAACCTATCCTGCTAACGCTGGTTAGTTAACCAGCAGCTAGCTAGCTAGCAGACAGCAAAACTTTACAGATGAGTCCTGAAAATCTTGCTTTAAAAAATTAAGTGTCTAATTAATTAACATTAGTCTAATGTGGGAATTTGTTTTTTATTGCTGCAAGAAGGGAATATGAAAAATGAGCTACGACTACATATGCTATCCAGCTAACAAGTGCACAGAGCAGAGACTGATGTCTCTGAAATTAACTCATTTTTTGCTCATTTCAAGAATGTTTGTCAACCTAGCTAATCATACATTGTTTAGTATGTTTACCACATTAGATAGCTAAATGCTAATCATGATTAGTTTACAACTAATGATAGTGTGAGGGGGAGTGTAAGGTTTGGAGAACCAAACGCGACCGATAAGGATTTCTAAAAGCGTATCTAGAGAGCAATACGCCACAAAACGCAGAAGAATCCGCACCAGGACTGGGATAACACAGGATTGGGAGCAAAACTTCCCTAGCACAAGGCAAAACAAAGCAACCTCCAAAGACTGAGGCAATCTCGATAAACAGTGAGAATAACTAACAAAAGAACCTCACGCACTAAATAATTAGGCGTAACAAGAGGTAATGAAACAAAACAAAACTCTAAAACAGTGGTTCCCAAACTCGGTCCTCAGGGACCACTGTGTATGCTGGTTTTCGTTCCAACCACAATTGCAATCCCGGAATTTTAACAAGATGTCAATTGTTCTTAATTAGGTGTTTGTCATATTTAGAGGGATTATTTACCCTCTTAAGCCACATTATGTTAGCAATAGCTATGCATGTCATGAATAATAAAAGTACAATATTCTCATTGTGCTATACTGCAAATAATTACAAAAAGGGGCAAAAAAAAGGTGAGGTGAATCAATAGGCTCCTAATTGGTGAAATTGTGGATATATGGCCACTAAAACTAACCATTTGATAAATAATGAAAAAAAGACAAAGAAAATGATAACGAGCCAAACTTGCAGTGTTAATACATTTAACCTCTTGCTGCCAAACGCCCCCTAGCGGTAACGCGGGCGTTACGGAAATTATTAAATTATACGTTTAATTAATTTAATAATATATAATAAACTGCTCACCTCAATATTTTGATTAAATATCCTTAAGATATATCCATTCCTTCTGGGAAAGTGGTTTTTAAGCCCAAAACGTTGAGATAAAACTAAGTAAATAACATTGGAAACTCTGACCTAATTCTCAAACATGTATTGCAGCTTGATGTCACACCATAAACAATGTGCTGGTAAACTGTTCTGCTTAATTGTATTTCACAAAACTTTGGTTTGAAAAATCATTATACCTTTAGGCTTCAAGAAAAAATACTTTCATACGGCTGTACATGATTTTTTTCCAATTTTAAACCGACTTGTGCTTTTTTGCACTTGATTACGACTCGTTCGGCTGTGTTCAGTTTGGCGTTGTGAATCTCAGCCAGTTTCTGGAGTACCAATCCCGTGGCTTAGTATATGTTAGCCAGAGTGGTTTTGAACTTGTTTGCAGAGATTTATGCAAAACCGTCGTCAATTGGGTGTATTTCTTTGACTGATAGCACAATAGGCCTATCTGAAGTGGGAAAAACTGTCTTCCACCCGCCTCCACTCCGAGTATTATTTGCTTTCCATTGGGTTTTAAAACTGTCTGTCAAATATTTCAGCCAATAGCCAAGACTCTTATCTTTCAAACAAGCCCTCATTCAACACAATGCCGTCGTAAATCAAGGAAATACAGCCCTGCGTATAAGGAAGAGGCAACCAAGCGTAATTATCGAACCAAGATGGCGCAGTGTTTTTACCTTGTAGCGTAGCTCGCTACATTCCGTTTAGCAAAGCACAATTCATAAGGTAACTGCGCTGTTTATCTTTTTACTTTACAGTCTCTTTCATACAGTTTTTGGTTAGTTATGTCTAGGTTATTCAGGAGTTTCTCTGTGCAGCAGATCCTAGCCGAAATATGGTTTTGCGGTCTCAGTGACGCAGAGTGATATAAGGTAACAGATTATTTTGCCGGTATACCAGTGCGAATTCACTGTTATGTATAAAATGAATCCCTCTGAATTAAATGAATATAGCTAACATTACTATATTGTAACAATGGCAAGCTAGCTAGCAAAATTACACATAGCAGCTAGCTATCTATTTGTGTCTGAGACAAGTAAATGTAGCCCTGTGTAAGAGGAATTATCAAACCGAGATGGCGCAGTGTTTTTACCTTGTAGCGTAGCTCGCTACATTCTGTTTAGCAAAGCACAATTCATAAGGTAAATGCGCTGTTTATATTTTTACTTTACAGTTTCTTTCATACTGTTTTTGGTTAGTTATGTCTAGGTTATTCAGGAGTTTCTCCGTGCAGCAGGTCCTAGCCGAAATATGGTTTTGTGGTCTCAGTGACGCAGAGTGATATAAGGTAACAGATTATTTTGCCGGTATACCAGTGCGAATTCACTGTTATGTATAAAACGAATCCCTCTGAATTAAATGAATATAGCTAACATTACTATATTGTAACAATGGCAAGCTAGCCAGCAAAATTACACATAGCAGCTAGCTATCTATTTGTGTCTGAGACGAGCTGTTCCGAGTTTCTTTTGAATGCAATGGCGACTGAAGGGTTTGTTTTGTTCCACATGAGTAAATTGTTCTGTAAGCAGTACAGCAGGCTCTGCAGGTAAACAAATGAGCAATTTATGCATGACCTAACACGAGGGAGAGATAACATGAGGATGAGTTTGTTGTTGTTAATTATTATGCATGGGTTTATTTTATCTAGGGTGGACATTTGATTTTATATACCTGGACTAATTTCTGGCTAATGAGGCAGAGCTTTTTGGGGACCACGGCTAGGCTAGTTAGTTGTGTAATATCAAACACACCAAAAACACATCTAAATGTACTTTTATTGCCAATTATCAGATTTTATTGTAAAACTTAAAAAATAAATTATATTGAGACTTTTCTGGAACCTGGGCCATTTTGCACAATTTGGCACAATTTGTGCCAACTTTGGTAACCGAAATGGTTCACCTGAAAAAAAGCTCTGTAGAATTTGAATGATTTGAGATATTGACACCATATCTTTAGCAGAGATAGGCAGCATATTGCGGAATCACAAAGAGGAGTTATTTCCTCAATAGCTATTGTAGCTCATCAGGTAAAAAATCTGAAATTTGAATTTAGGTACCCGTTTTTTGTTTTTTCACAATTTCTGTACATAAATTGTTGTAGTTAAGTAGCAATAAGTGTATGTATATGAATTACGACAACTTAGTCATAATAGTGCAGTTCTCTGTTTTAATAATAAAAGCTATGAACCATATTTGTAGCCTTTACAGTTTTTGAGATAAACAGCTTTGTTTGTCACTAGTAAAAACAGGCGAGAATTGGTATATTTTGCCCTTGGTATTAAGAATGTTATTAAAATGCCCTTGGTATTAAAATGTTACCTATTTGCAAAACAGCCCAAGAAGCACAGTAGGAACATGGGAATTTTTATTCTTCATGGCATGCATAGCTATTTCTGACATGATGTGGCTTAAGAGGGTAAATAATCCCTCTAAACATGAAAAGCACCTAATTAAGAAAAATGAACAGCCTGTTAGGATTTTGGGATTGCAATTGTGGTTGGAACGAAAACCAGCATACACAGTGGTCCCAGAGGACTGAGTTTGGGAACCACTGCTCTAAAAAACAAGTGAAGGAAAAGAATAGAAAAAACCTGTTAGCCAAAGCTCTTGTGGCAAAAGAGCTGAACACAACTGGCAACAGGTAAAAAGAATAAAGGATAAAGAAAGATTGGAAAGGAAAGAGAAAACCAATCTAATCCTAAATCTTTATAACTGGACTTGCTGCGTTTCCTATTAGTACGAACCAGAAATGCAGCGACCAAAATTTCTATACCTTACCGACTTTGTATGTAAACATAGCAAAGACAATCTCGAAGTGCGGAAATGCGGAAGTCCTGAGGTATGGTCCTGACGCAAAACAGGTGAAGGGAATAATTGTCGGGCAAGACACGAAAACCGGAACGGAGTCAGAAAAAATCTGATAGAGCGTCCTGAAAAAAACGTAGAAAAACAAAGGCTGCAAATAACCATGACAGGACCCCCCTTCTAAGGGACCCTCAGCCTTGCTTCTACGAAAATACCTAATCAGAGTAGGATCCAAGATGTTCCTGGAGGGAACCCAGCAATGCTCCTCAAGCCCATAACCCTCCCAGTCTACCAAAAATTGACCTCATGTCTCTCAGCCAAAATGGTATACACCGTACCTCCATCCCTGACGTGGGGGGGAGGCGACGGCTTATCAGCCGGAGCGAGAGTGCTAACGAGCACCGATTTCAAGCGAGAGACATGGAAGGTGGGGTGGATGCACATAGATGATGGCAACTGAAGGCGCACAGTGACCGAGTTTCCGGATGATTTTAAAAGGGCCTACAAACCGAGGCACGAGTTTACGAGACTCAACTCGCAGAGGTAGGTCCCGTGTAGAAAGCCACACCCGTTGCCCCACCTGGTAAGAAGGGGCAGGCTAACGATGCCTGTCGGCCACAGCCTTTTGTTTAGCCAAAGCGCGTAAAAGAAAGGAGCGTACGCGCCTGCAGGCCGCTCGACATCTGCAAACGAAAGAAGTGGCAGAAGGAACCTCCGCATCTCTCTCCAGCTCAGGGAACAATGGGGGTAAATATCCTACCTGAGCCTCAAAACGAGAGAGGCCAGTGTAAGCGTTACGCAATGTATTATGGGCGTATTCGGCCCAGGCGAGGTAGCGACTCCAGGACGTGGGATTGGCCGCGCCCAGACACAGAAGAGTGCTCTCCATACTCTGGTTGGTGCATTCCATCTGTCCGTTGGTTTCGGGATGAAACCCGGACAAAAGACTGACGGATGCCCCCAACAGAGTACAAAAAGAGCGCCAGAATTTAGCAGCGAATTGCGGACAGCGATCCGACACCACATCCAGGGGGAGGGCGTGCACCCTGAAAACGTGGTCCACCATTAACTGAGCCGTCTCAGGAGCAGACGTCAATTTAGGCAGGGAGATGAAGTGAAAAAACCCAAAGGGGAAAGGCGCGAACCCTTGTTACAGGCGCAAGTGGAACACGCGGCGACAAATTCCCGCACATCGCTCTCCAGTTTGGGCCACCAAAACCGGCGAGAAATAAATTCTCTGGTCCGGTGAACGCCTGGATGGGCCACCAATTGTGATGCATGACCCCACTGGAGAACCCGCGATCGCAACCGAGATGGCAGAAACAGGCAATGGGGCGGGCCCCCACCTGGGCCGGGATCGGAACGCAGCGCATTCTGCACAGCTGCTTTTATAGCCAACATAACTGGAGCCACAATCTGAGTGCTGGGAACCACAGGCTCGGGGCGTGATTCCCTGTCAGACCGGTCAAAAACGTGCGACAACGCATCGGGTTTAATATTCTTACACTCGGGGCGATATTTCAGAATAAAATTTAGCCTTGTGAAAAACACAATTGCGTGTCTTGGCCTGTTGGACGTACTCTAAATTTTTATGGTCGGTCCAGACCGTAAAGGGGTGCTCCGCGCCCTCCAACCAGTGGCGCCACTCTTCCAACGCCAATTTGACTGCCAACTACTCTCGATCTCCGACATCGTAATTTCTCTCGGCAGATGTAAGGACACGAGAGAAATACGCACTAGCTCCAACCCCCAGCTCAGAGGCGTCAACCTCTACCACAAAGGGGAGGGAGGGATTGGGAGTTATCAGGATAGGTTCGGAGCAGAATCTCCTCTTAAGCTCAGTGAAAGCCGCCTCCGCCCTAGGATTCCACTGAAAACTAATAGGCGATGTCTTCTTGGTAAGGGCTGTGATGGGAGCGGGTACCATGCTAAAATTCTGGACAAAACCTACGATAAAAATTGGCGAAGCCCAAGAAGCGTTGTACCTGCTTCACCGAATTGGGCATAGGCCAGTTCTTCACCGCTGAAATTTTCTCTGGGTCCATAAGTACCTTACCGTTTGCCACAATGAACCCCACAAAACAGACAGAGCTGGGGCCCTATCTTACACCCGGCGCTAACCCAAACGCAAGTGTCTTTGCTATCTTACACCCGGCGCTAGGTTCATTATAATGACTAATGTTTACGTCCTTTAACTACCATGTATTCTTGCGCCCGTTGCAAGTGAACTGGTCTTAAGATTACATTACATTACATTTATTTAGCAGACGCTTTTATCCAAAGCGACGTACAGTAAGTGCGTACAGAGACATCATCATCATTACAGAACAGACAAGGCAAAGCACATCCTTTGCATAATGTAGCAGCTATCCCTAGCAATGAACGTTGACTGTAGTAGGGCAAATCAGCAACACCACACTTTCATTCCAGATACTATTATAAACTATACTATTATAAACCATTCCAAATACTATTATAAACTATGCTATTATAAACCATTCCAAATACTATTATAAACTATAATAAACAGACAGGAAAACACAGGGAACAGGGAACTGATATTCCTAGGTGAGGATATCAGTCAAGGTGGAGTCTGAAGAGGTGTGTCTTCAGGCCTCGACGGAATGCAGGCAGGGTTGGAGTAGAACGTAGGGGAATGGGAAGTTCATTCCACCACTGAGGTGCTAATGTGGAAAAACTCCGCAGTCGGGACAAGCGAGAGCCTTTGACACGGAGGGGGGGAAGTGCCAGTCGCCCTGCTGTAGAAGAGCGAAGTGGTCGAGCAGGAACATAGTTCTGGATTAAGTCCTGCAGGTAGGCGGGGCCTGTCCTATTGGCTGCAGTGTAGGCCAGGGTCAGAACTTTGAACCTGATCCTGGCTGCAACTGGCAGCCAGTGGAGAGACCTCAGCAGGGGGGTTACGTGGGAAAATTTCGGGAGGTTGAACACAAGCCGGGCAGATGCATTCTGGATCAGTTGAAGAGGCAGAATGGCGCAGGCCGGTAGGCTTGCGAGCAGGGAGTTGCAGTAGTCCAGGCGTGAGGTGACCATGGTCTGGACAAGAAGCTGGGTGGAGTAGGCGGTCAGGTACGGTCGAATCCTCCTGATGTTGTACAGGAGGAACCTGCAGGACCGTGCCGTCACCCTGATGTGCTCTTTGAAGTCCAGCCGGTCGTCCAGGACCACCCCCAGGTTCCTTGCAGAGCGGGAGGCAGCCACCACGGTCCCATCAACAGTGATGGAGAGGTCATGTAGTGGGGAGGTCTTGTACGGCATGAAGAGGAGCTCTGTCTTGTCAAGGTTGAGCTTCAGGTGATGGGTAGCCATCCACTCAGAGATGTCAGTCAGACAAGCAGATATCCTCTCCTTAACCTGTGGGGTAGAGGGAGGGAAAGAGAGGAAGAGTTGAGTATCGTCAGCATAGCTATGGTATGAGAAGCCATGTGAATGGATTACTGAGCCAAGAGACTTAGTATACATAGAGAACAGCAGAGGACCCAGTACAGATCCCTGCGGGACTCCTGTAGACAGGGGACGGGGAGCAGAGACGGAACCCTTCCAGGAGACTTGGTAGGATCTATCAGTGAGATACGATACAAACCAAGAGAGGGCAGTTCCAGAAATGCCCATCTCAGCGAGTGTGGAGATCAGGAGTTTGTGGTTGACCGTGTCGAATGCCGCAGACAGGTCAAGGAGAATCAGAACAGAGGAGAGGAGTGGCCAGGAGTATTTTTGGCGTATTGCTATATTGAGCCAGCAGAAAGCGCTTGCACTAGAACCACCACAAACCTGGTCTAAAGTCATGTCGCAGTTGTTTACATGTTATTTTAACGCCGCATATAAGTGCATCTACATAGGCGTGTGCACAACACGCGTACCCTCCTGTTTGTTACACACAGGGGCGCGCACAAGCATGAATAAAATATCTAGATCACAATGTGAAATATTATTATTGTGTAGGCTATATCAAAAAAGGCATAATAATAAAAGGTTCCATAGGTACACATACCTTTCCCTCAGCGACAATTACATCACTCCATCAACATCCAGGCGATGTGCGATGGTACAGGACAATGGCTATCCATTAAAAAGGAGCTGATAACACCTATATCAAGCCTAATGTGCAAATTATCATTTGCACCTAATGCGTGAATTGTCATTCAATAGAAAACTTGCGCACTGCAATAGACAGACATTTGAGTTCTGAAAATGTGCTTCAGATGTCATTACAATACAGCTCTGTTTATCTAGGAATACAGCCTGTAAGTAAATAGAATGGTTTGTGACTGAAAAAAGTTCAAAACCTTGTCCAGTGAATATTGGTTTTATTGTTTTTCAAATAGCCTAGGCTACAGCGGACTCGCTGTGCATAAGGTTTTTTCGATAGCCTATGGTTAAAAAACGGAGATAAATGTCATCATGTTAACTGAAATGTAACCTTAGCTATTCTTCGTCCTTCATATTTTTTAAATTAGTGACAAGGTTTCCATACACTCAGCTTATTAAAACCCCGCTGATTTCACGTGTTATTCCATAACTTAACAAAAGATTTTAAAGAGAACTAAGCGTCTAATTAGAAACAAAATTTGCAGCACGTTACACAATTAATTTACAATTAATTTTAATGCCATTATCTGCATGTGCGCTTTACAGGAGCAGGTCTGTTTCCCTTGCTGTAAATCACACTTTTCACAGTCTTCCTGGGAAAGTGGATTGTTTTAAAGCATTACGCTACCAGTAAAACAGGTTGGTCACATTTCCATAAGCAGGACATTATAAAACAAGGGAAAATATTCTGAACCTATGGGTTGCCAACCTGACAGATTTATTGTATTTAGTGTCATCATTAAGGCAAAATAACGTTATTTATGTTATTAATCAAAATTAGAATGCAGGTAGCCTAATGAACTTTGGATGAAGCTTGAACATGAGTTCATTGCATAATCAAACGAAATTTGTTAAACAAGCAGGCTAATTTGGCGTTTTCGAAGGTGAGACGGAAGCAATTGGTCATTATTCTCAGCTGTTGCAGGTGCTTTTAACAAAATTTAACCGCATATATTTTGTAAATATACGCCTTGTTCAAGATCTCACACCACTTGGTGCAAAAATCTGCATTATTATGAGATACTGGGTTATCTTTTGTATGTGCAGTCCTTCGGGTATACGTTTGGACCGCACATACTCACTGAGTGTGGCCCCATGTCGGGTTTTGAGGTTTCTGAAGAGATCATCACTGGTTTCACTTGGTATCAGGGGAGTTGCTATGTTAGGCACCAGGATTGCTTCAATTTCCTGTTCAGTAAAAGTGTCTGTGCACGCACGTCTGTCAAAACATACAAGTAAGAGCAATAGGAGAGTCGCGCCTTTAATTTAAATGTCCAAAGAAGCTACTTAACCCATGTGCGTAGGTCTGTAAACAGTTCAAACAAAAACAAGGTAGAGTCCGCACACACTGATTTGTAAAAAAGACTTGAAAGTCAATATTTAGAAAAATATATTTTATATAGTCTTACAAAATTGCAGCAGCAAAAGTGCAAAAAGATAGTGACAAGTGCAAATATAAAAAAGGTAATATACAGAGTACTTAATTACATTCTTTGAATATTTTTAATTCTTCTGTTAACAAAATTTTTTTTAGATATTCAAAATTTAAAGGGTACACCCTAGATCACTTTTCCTCCACTGTAAATGTGTTTGTATGCCTACCTTACAATGAAAACTATTCATCCATTCCGTTATTTCAACAATTCTGAAATTATATTTATATCATAAGAAACGGTAGAAAAGCGTCTTTGTGCTGCCCTCTAATGGTTGAAATTCCCTTTCTGCTCCCCACACTGCCCCCGCCCCAATCATGATGTCAGAGTACCTCTTTGGATGTACCTCTACGTATGTTATATGGATAAATGTTGTCGCCCACAATGGAAACAGCCGGCACCTGATTGGTTAGACCCACTACGTTTTTTTTCGTTTCGGCTCCACAGAACAACGTGGTGTCCTGTTCATAAACTCTTTTATTCCACCTAAATAATCCACTGAAAATATTTGAGGTGAGAAATAGTCCATGCAGTTGCTGAATCTTCATTCATATTTGATCTGCAACGTCTAGTTTGACAGTTTGACAGTTTGATCCAAGTTAGACAAAATAATTTGTACATTGTACGTTAATTTATGCAAATGATGGACACAGCTCCTCCGCCCCCACCCGTCTCCCTCACTTTTTACTTACTCTTTAAAAATCTCCTCTGTACTGTGATTCATGGTTACATGTTACAATACTGTTTGTGTCATGATAATGTCATGTTTTATTTAAAAAAATGTTTTAAAAAATTATTTAACAGAAAGATTTCAAATATTCAAAGAATGTAATTAAGTACTTTGACTGACTTCCCAGCTGCTATGTTGACCAATTGTGATTGTACTCATTTAACCTGATTGTGATAGAGATCACCTGTCCTATATATTTAATAGTGGCCTTACATTGATGGCCCTTTACATTCACCAGTGTGTCCATCTCCTTTGTACAATGAATCATGGTTCTATTTCATTCCTAAGACCATTAGGGTCGCCAATATGGATGGCCTTCTGGGCGAGATGCATCAAGACTTTTATACCAGAATTTGTCATGGTACACAACGTAATTCCTCCCATAAAAGGGGGAGCGTCACTGCGGATGTCCTCTTCAATTTTCTCGCCAATGCATTTTTTTTGGAGACTGTTTGTATCCTGTGTGAAATCCCACAGCATCTCATGACCTTGGTCGGAGCAGCGATTTTTATCATTCAAACACTCCAGAGGCGAGGATAAACACTTACGAGCAGCATCCATGAATAGCCCGGCTATTTCGCATGGATATCAGCTCTTGGATACTGCGGCGGTAGGCACGTGGTGCGACGGCATTTACTGCGTTCACTCTAGCGAAGTAAGTGACGCGGTGAACAGGTTTGTATGCAGTAAAGTGCAGGTTTGTATCTTTCTGCAATTTCATTGATTGAACCTGGGCGTGGAGAGTGTACCCCAGTGAGATCTACTTCCAAACAATCGGTGAGCGGCGGCTCCAGTGATTGATTCTAAGCCGGTACTGGCTGCGCGAGCACACCAGTGAGGCTTCCCAATCGGCCAGCGTGGTGCGGTAGCAATTGGTTTGTAAGGCAGAGTGCATGTGATCCTTACACTACCTGCCTCAACTTTTTCCTTGCTAAAAGACCGCCGACACGTTCTATCGTCGGCGGGTGTTCTTTGTTTTGTTAAACGCATGAGCCTTTGTGTTGATCAAACCTGGGTCTGAGAGAGTACCCCAGTGAGATATATTACATTGATTGGTTAGTAAGGCAAAGGTGTGTGTGATTCGCTACACTACCTGCCCCAACCTCCTTACTAAAGACTACTGCCACGTTTTATCATCTGCAGGTCTTATCATCTAGACAATTGGCTGATATGCACAAAATCATACGATATGGCACTCACACACACTGCTGGTGTTGGAACATGTTGCAAGATTGGGCATCAACGTCAATTACGGCAAGAGCCAGCTGAAATCGAGTACATCGGTCTGCTGCTCGATTCAAAAAGCATGAAAGCATCACTGACACCCCATCACATAATCACTGTGCTCGACGCGGTAACTAAATTCACAGTGAATCAGTTCCTCGAAATGACTTTTCAGAGGTTTATGGGCCTAATCTCAGCCATCTCAGCAGTCGTGCCTCTCGGACTCCTAACAGCCAGGCCACTTCAACGTTGGTTGAATGCCAAGGCGTTACACCCCAGATGGGAGCGTCATGCCCGAATCAGGGTAACGGGTCGATTTTGCCTGCTACTCCGCCCATGGCAACGAGTGAGCCGCCTGAAAGAAGGGGTCCGAATGGGGGTTATACCTTCACGACGCGTGGTCGTTACGACAGACGCTTCACTGGGTGGTTGGGGGGCTGTCTGTCAGCACGTCCCAGCTCAGGGGTTATCGTCCCGATAGCACCAGTCGGGCAATATCAATGTGCTCAAACAGTAGACATTGAGCACTGAGACATTTTTTACCCGTATTACGGGGCAAACGTGATAGTGAGGTCGGACAACACCTCAGCAGTATATCACATAAATCATCAGGGCTGTTTAAAGTCCCATCGATCGTTGGAAGTGACCCAGCGCCTACTGACATGGGCACTTCCCAGACTTACCTCCCTGCGTGCCATTCACCTACCAAGTATTTGGAACGGCATGGCAGATGTATTATCTCGCCAAGAGGTGGTGGAGGAGATATGGCGGCGCTTCGGTCGTGCTCAAACGGACCTGTTTGCCTCTCGAGAGTCTACTCATTGCCCCCAGTGGTTCTCCCCGAACAAACATTTGAGTCCCCTGGGGATAGGCGCATTAGCACACGAGTGGCCGGACGGCCTGCTATACGTGTTGTCTGCGATCTACCCTGGAAAATTCCATTTTGGGTGGATCTGCTATCACAACAGAATGGCACTGTTTGGCACCCTCGACCAGGCATGAGAAGTCTATGGGTGTGGTCACTGAGGAGCCTGATCCGTTGATAACGGAGTGCGGCTCCCCATTCCAACGGACGCTACTCAACTCCAGAGTCCAACGGACGCTACTCAACTCCAGAGCCCCCTCTACAAGGAGTGCCTATGGATATATGTGGCAGTTATTTAACGCATGGTGCGTAAGGGAAGGTGCAGACCCCATACACTGTCCAATCCCTGTACTATTGGACTTTTTACAGTCCTTACTTGATGATGGGAAAGCAGCCAGCACACTGAAAACTTATGCCGCTGCCATATCCAGCTGGCATGCCTGGGTGCATAATAAGCTTGCAGGGAGCCATTACCTTGTCAGCTGGTTCCTGAAGGGTGCCCGGCAGCTGAGACCTGTGAGGTCACTGGTTGCTCCCTCCTGGGATCTCCCCTTGGTATTGACAGCACACACGGTCCAGGCCTATGAGCCTCTCAAGACTATCAGCCTTAAGTAGCTTTTTTTTAAAAAGGGCGTTCCTGCTTGCGATGGCATCAGCAAGACGCGTTGGTGAGCTCTGCGCTCTCTCCATCAGCGCAGAGTGTCTAAGGTAGAGACCGGTCAACGCAGGCGTCACATTGCGGCCTAATCCATCGTTCTTGCCCAAAATCATTTCTGCATTTCACATCAACCATCTGATCGAGCTCACGGCGCTTCGCCCCCCACCAGGCGAGGACCTGCAGGACGCGCAACTAATATGTCCGTTGCGCGCGCTGCGACGCTACGTCGCAGCTACCGCTTCCTTCAGACGTACAGGGCAGCTCTTTGTCTGCTATGGCAAGACTAAAGGGACAGCGCTCTTGGCTCAAAGCCTCTCCCGGTGGGTAGTGAAGGCGATAGCCACAGCCTATGAGGCTAGCGCTAAACCCTTGCCTATTGATATCCAGGGCCATTCCACCAGAAGTATGGCTACCTCGTGGGCAGCCCTGGAAGGCGTACTTCTTAAATAATTTGTGAAATGGTCCCTCATGACACTTTGGGTATTTAGTCATCCATATTGGCAACCCTAATGGTCTTAGGAACGAAATAGAATGAAAGGTTACGGCTGTAACCATGTTCTATGAGTTCCGGATGACCATTAGGGATCATAGTCACTCGGGACCTTTTTTATGGGCAAGACAATTGTCCCGAGGACGTCCACAATGATGCTCCCCCTTTTATGGGAGGAATTGTGTCCCTACGCGGAGGTCATGTACCATGACAAATTCTGGTATAAAAGTCTCGATGCATCTGGCCCAGAAGGCCATCTATATTGGTGACCCTAATGGTCATCCAGAAATCATAGAACATGGTTACAGCCATAACATTTCGTTATATGTTAAAATACTGTTTGTTTTTTCATAATGTCATGTCTAAAAAATTTATCTGTTAACAGGAGAATTTAAAATATTCAATGTAATTAAGTACTCTGCTGCTAGAATGCATATCACGTGACTTCCCAGCTGCTATGTTAGCCAATTGTGATTGTACTCATTTAACCTGATTGTGATAGAGATCACCTGTCCTGCATCCTTATTAGTGTGTTGCCTACTGCACGTGTTTTTGCACTGAGGAAAGTCTTATGAACTGAAACGTTTGCTCTCACTTTTTTGCACTTTTGCTAATGCAATTTTCTAAGACTATATAAAATACATTTTTCTAAATACTGACTCTACCTTGTTTTTGTTTGAACTGTTTACAGACCTATGCACCTGGGTTAAGTAGCTTCTTTGGACATTTAAATTAAAGGTGCAACTCTCCTATTGCTCTTACTTATCTAGCATCTACTCAGAAATATATAAAAAAGTTATATAAAGTAAAGTTGCTACATTCAGAATTATGCCTGCAGCAAGCCAATTAATTTGTATGTGGGTGTGGCTTTTTTAAATCCAAAAGTTTGATGAAATGTGATGAAACTTAGTACGTCCATTCATAACTCAATCCTGAGACAGCCCCGGAGTTTTGGCCATATTAACCAACAGTGGGGCGCTATAGAGCTCAAAAATTTGTTTACATTAAAAAATTCACTAAAAACCACTGCTTTAGTATATGGATTTGAAACTTGCTGCAGTGACAATACCCCTCAGTCTCTATATAGCCGTGTGGCAATAGGCGTGTCCTATCACAAAATCACCGCCATCTTGAATTGGGGACCATTTTGGATTTTGTAGGTTCATATTCTAACAAATTGTCCTTGAGAACCCATAGGCTCCGCACAAAGGGGGCGTGGCAATGGGCGTGGCCTATCACAAAAAAAGTTCAGCACACACACCGTTCAAGCAACAGAAATTTGGTAAATAGGTCCATCTCCTCACGAGCAACAAATTTGCCTCAAGAACCCAAGGGCCCCTCCCAAAGGGCGCGTGGCAATAGGCGTGTCCTATCACAAAAAGGCATATAACTTCCAAACGGATTAAGGTAATGCCACAAAACTTTTAGGAAAGGTTTGTAATGGGCCCACATAATAGCTTATGATTGGTACCATTTGCTTGTTTGTGGCTGCAGAGCAACCACTCGCATTTTCTCCGGAACTGCACTTTTCTAGTGCACTTCGGGCTCAAACCCTATTGTTTTCCATTGGTTTTATTATTATTATTAGGGTTTGAGCCCGAAGGGCTAAAACACTATTGTTTTCCACTGGTTTTATTATTTATTTATTTATTTTTATCTGCGTGTTTGCGAAATTTCCTGTGAGATGGTACATCCTAGAGACTTGAAACTTGGCACACTCATCATAAATGTATGAAATGAAGAGTGTTTAAATCACCTTAATCAGCCTCATGGTGGCGCTATAGAGACAATTATAATATTTTGGGCTATAACTTTTGAATCTTCAAAATTCTGCCTTAGATTTCTTGGCTCATGGCAAACAACTTTGCCATTAGGACCAATGAGGTCCGCCATATTGGATTTTTTGCAAATTAGCATTTTGTGAAAAACCTTTAAAATCTATCTCCTCTGAGACCATTTGACATATCAACATGCAACTCACACCAGTTTGTTCAGGGGACGGTCCTCTAAAAAGTTACTATAAAAGACTCTGATAGTTACCACAGTAAGCCAATAAAAACTGTTGTGGGCGTGGCTAGTCACAAATATGCTAATAACTCCAAAATGCTTCAATGGATGTTAATGTAATTTGGTTTGTATACCTAAACTCTAAAGTATTGGCTCAATAGAATCAAATGGTGGCGCTATAGAGCATAATATATATTTTTTAAATTTCATAAATTCATTAAAAATCACCATTATCTTTTAGACATTTAAAACTTTCTGTAGTGATCAATTTCTTCACCTGGAACATAGGTATGTACCATACATGTCACTGCCATCTTGGACTTTCTGCTAATTTGCATAATATGCAAAATAATTTTTTCCTTAAGGCTTTTTTGTTTCGTGACCAATTTGGACCAGACTTGGTAAATGTCATTACTGTACCTAATTATACTTGCTAACTATAATCCAGCTATATCGGACAATAACTACGGGAACTGTGAGCCAATGAATTTGAGATTGGGCATGGCCTATCAAATAAATGGCTATAACTCATTGACCGTTTATCCAATTTGAACAAAACTCGAGACTAACGTTGGTGAGATACCACTGAGGATGCATGCCAAAGTATGTCCAAATCCGTCCACGGGGGCTGCTATAAACCTTAAAAATGTTTTTCTACTTAATGGCTCAATACAATCCTGAAATTCTATATACATGGTCCAGGGCTGGAATTTATGAAATTGGCCATGACCTATCACCGGGGCCACCAGTTTATCTTAACCACATAACTCGCAGGGATTTAAACTTGTAATTAAACTGTTATCCTCCAATGGGGCTCTGTAGGCACTAAAATGGCACAATCAAGTGAGTAATTATGCAATTGAGAGGAAAAAATAAAATAAATTATGCAGTTGGAGTTGCTAAATAAAAACAATTAGTTAACATAGTATATGTGGAGGTTGCAAAAGCCCAGCTCTTGTCTCCACCTGAAGCCTGAGTGCATAGAAACCCACCTGCCAACAATTCAGTGCAATTAGCCGACGGAACTGCCGAGCAAACAAGCCTATTCACTGCCCTCGCATTCTCCCTAACATTCTTTATTTCATGCATCAATAAGTAAACGTGAATACAGTTATTTATTACTAACGCAGCGGTTATGTTGAATTTCGAACAAGTTGAAAGAAGTAAAAGATAAATTAGGTGAAATGATGGTCACTTCATTTATTTAAGGATGTGCAGGGATTTTATAGGTAGGCTACTTTTAATAGATTTCAAAAACTTAAACCACAGAATTAATAACTTGGACAACTTGGCAATGGGAAGTTAATGCTCCTAGCTGTTGTTCATTTTTTAATACTAATTATCCAATTGAAAGAAAAAAAAAATTCAGCAATTGGAGTTGCTAATTAAGACGCTAATGAAGACAATTAGTTGGCATAGCTCCGTGTTGTCTACATCCCAAGCCTAAGTGCAGAGAAACCCACCTGTGGACAATTCAGTGCTATTAGCCTACGCAACTGCCAGCCATGTTCGAGCAAGCAACACAAGCCTATTCACTAGGGGTGGGAATCGCTGAGTAACTCACCATACGATACTATCACGATACATTGCCCACGATAACGATGGTATCACGATACAGCGATTCTGCGATACTCGATACATTGCAAGACAATTCATCTACGATACATCACAATATCTGTGTAACTGAAGAAGAAAAAATACCACTAAAAGGCAAAAAGCAGGAATTATGTATTTATTCACTGCATTGTGGTGTCAGTTTCACAGAATTTCACAACTGAGATGAAACAATGTATACAATATTTCAACGTCAACATATTTCTATTTTTTATCTGCATTTATTTATTCATCCCCCCTTTCTCTATTGTAAATTATCATTCTTGGTGTAAATGTCTGTTTGTGAATTGTAGAGAAATCTGTAGCAGCAGCGAACATTTTAAAACTTTACAAGAAAGTATAAACATATCCATTCTGGAGTGTAATTATTTGTCAACTGTTTAAAACATGAATTGAAATGATATGTTGTTCCATGAGGCCATTTTTGTTATTTGACATTTAAAGTTTGAATGACCACAATCTCTTCACATGATAAAATGAAAAAAACACTGGGCCAAGTTGCATTAAATCATTTAGGAAAGTTTGGATAGCATTGCTTTGGAATAGAGCTAGTTTAATTACTGTGAGCTACGATAGGCAATATTGTTAGTTGTAACTTGGCCACATTTTGATATCGATAAAGGCAGGCCTAGTTTTTGCAAGTTCGAATTAAGGACTTACAGTCTTCATTAAGGACTTTGATGTCTTCTAAACGAAAGTGCATCAGGTACAAACATGCTTTTACTACAACGTTTTTCCAAATATTATTGTTTCTATAAGTGAACATGATTTTCTTATCGTGTATAAACAGTGCATTTTATGCATTGTACAGTCTGTGGCTGTGGCAAATCCGTATAGAGCACCTGCATGTTTTAATAAAAATATCAATATTTGGCGCCAGTGTATCGATAACATATCGCAAGAGGAAGCATGACGATATATTCCAGTATCGATATTTTGTCCCACCCCTACTATTCACTGCCCTCGCATTCTCCATTTTGTGTGTCAAGAAGTACACGTGAGTACAGTTATTTATTACTAATGCAGCGGTTATGTTGAACTTCCAACAAGTTGAAACAAGTAATCGTTAAGACGCTTATGAAAGCAATTAGATGTCCTAATAGAAAAGTGAAGTGAAGCGCAGCATCTGCCTACACCTCATTGCATTCAATTACGTGCAAATGCGGTGTGGCTTTCCATTATGTTAACACTTCTGTCTTTAATATATATCTATTTGATAACATGAATCCGACAAGTGAAAGTTAATATGGACGGAACTTCAAATGTCAACTTGCAATGTAAAAATGATGGATTGGGATGGCAGGTATGCCATCTGCCAAGTTACGGCTTGGTGGGGCATGCCCCATACCTATACAGCACCGAGAGTTTGGCACTTTTCAGGGTTTCCTACAGAAGTAACCACAATGACCATAGACTCTCAGCCCTTAAAAACATTAACATCTGTATGTTCTGACCTCATGTAACCACACAGAATTCAAATACAACTTCACACAAAAACACAATAGAGCCCCAAACTTATTTTGCCGTTTTTCTCCTTCCTCTTCCGCTTCTTCTTCTTCTTCCTATTTTTCCTGCGAAACTGCCTGCCTCCGTCGCGATGTTATCCAATGGGGAGAATTATTCTTTGAGGGTATGGTCCGTATACCTGCTCATCAAGCTTATCGGCCAATAGAAATGCTTCATACTAATTTTATTAATGTTAATATAGCTAATGGCTTCATGCTTTCCCAGAAGCTACTGTGGCCTAATGGTTAGAGTTGCTGTCTCTCGCACAGAGGATTGTGGGTTTGAGCCTAGCAGGGCACATACTTATTTTCCACGAATACAATGTGCAACTGTTAAGTAAAAGTACAAGTACATTAATTTATTAGACTGTTATTATTTTCACATTAACACATTAACTCTATAGGCTTTGGCCCCCTAGTGGTGAGACGCATGCGTCTCAATTTTTTATAGTGTTCATATTTCTCTTAAATTCTAAATTAAAACGTTAATAAAACATGGAACTTTCGACGCAAAATTGTTATAAACAGTCACAGCCTGCGAACACATTCGTTTATATGCTTATCAGCTCTCAGGTTACACTACAGAGCCATAAAGCAGCAGGGTGCTAATAGCCCAACCCACTTTTTTTATTTGTTTACAGCCTTCACCTCGCCGCAGTCACAGGCAATAAAATGCATATCACAAAAGCTCTTGGTACCATTTCAACACGCTAAAAAATCAAGATCCGATTCAGGAACAATTGTATATTATTGAAAAGTTGTATAAATAAACATTAGGTGTTTTTTTCCCGTGCTCACTTCAGTATGCATACAACCGATATACTTCCGGTTTTGTATAAATACATTTTATTTTCTACAAATTCTCTTGATAAACATGTTTAAGCAACCAAATACGATACCTGGTTATGCAGTTATAACCCTTTTCTGAAGAATCCTCAACGTTTTTTCGTAACCCATTTATCCATTATCCAGGAAAGTCTCCATTTCCACAGTGCGTACCCATCGCATTCGCGTTTGTACGACGTTACTACCGTTGCGTAAAAACATGACTAGACTGCTACAGGAATTATCTAACGTAAAACACGTTGCTTATCTTCTACGGGGTTTCCTGCCCTTTCAAACGAAGTAAAACATGTCATATTCAAGCGACTGTGAACGGCGCTGTATCCACGCGTAAAGACAGCCCATAGGGCAATCGGCTGTGCGCTCCTGGGCTGTCGACAGCATCAGATGACGCCTGTGGCCATTTTGACTGAGTTTATCCTGTAAGGGATGGGCTGGATTGCTGTTACAAGTAAGTTTGTAGTCTATCCCGATGTATTTAGCAATGTGTAGCTTTTTTGTGAGCTGAAAAAACGTCACAGACCAGTCTTTCTCTGTACGCAGACGCGGGCAGCTGTATTGGTGCAATTGCGCTGGTGATGTCTTTGCTGCTTCAAAGTTTACGATTATTTTATACATTTATACGCGAACGTGGCAATCAACGGTGGAAAGAAGAGCGCTTATTTCACGGTTGCTCAGGTTTTGAAGGTGAAGAAGTGTCCCAGAGGCGAAGAAGTCTGTGTTCTGGCAGAGCAATGACTCTGGCATGGACCCGTGCCTGGACATGTAAGTGTTTTTTTAAAATATATAATACAAATTATTATTATTATTATTATTCTTGTTATTATCATCATCATAATCATCAACAGTATGGAGCGCTATTATCTAGAGTATTTTTAGTTTGGTGATAAATGGATTCTCGCAGGAGTTCGCTAGTTTCTATGGTGTCACAGGCTGCTAAGTAGCGCCTGCTGTTTGTTTGTTTTCTAGCGTTAATTCGCAGTTTCTTTGTGCAGCAACCAACACAGGGCTAGTTGTTGAATTTACGCATGAAACGAGTTCTCATTCTCAGTACTTTATTTCACGGTTCAGTCAAGACATTACAGTATTATAATAATGTAATTTAGTTCGTGCAAGCTGACAAACGAATTCATAAATCCTAGTTAGCTACGATTGCTAATTATGTTGGAGCTAATATCAGACGTACTGTGGATGTAAGATTTTTTAATGTATATACGTATATATAATATATATATATATATATGTGTGTGTGTGTGTGTGTGTGTATATATATATATATATATATATATATATATATATATATATATATATTTTTTTTTTATAAAATAAAAAATTTTTTCCACTTAATTGTAATACTTGCCATATGTCTTTTTGAGATAATTTCTGTTCTCATTTTTTAGTGATTCTACTTAGTAATGTACTTGAATCTGTATTTTTCAGGGAGGACAGTGAAGACACCCCTCCCCCACCTAACACCTCTGTCGTAGGAGGTGGTAACAGACAGGTTTGCCAAATAGTGATGTATAATTCATTACTTTTGCTGTAAAAAGTCAAGTTGAAGGCTTGTTATAGATAAACCTGTTATTCTGCTGGCTTATGGGGCTCTGGTAAATCTAACTTTGAAGTACAGTGCCATTTTAAATGTAAAGCAGATTGGTTGGATAACATTAGGGTAAGTAATCCTTTTCGGAGAGGTATTTGGGCACTTTTGGGCACGCTTTGTAAGAGAATACCCTCATACACATAAACACAAAACATGTGTAGGTTAATTTTCTTCACATTCTGTATTACAAAAAATGTTTTAAAAGAAAAATAAAGTTTTCTGATGATTGACATGCCTAGACAGAAAGATATGCACATGTTTTATATTTGGCGACGTTTGGAAACGTTTTGGGACACCAGGGCCCCGTTTTGGTAAAAATACCAATGCATAAGGAAAGCCTGTAGATATCTTTACCAAATTCTATACCCAAGTGGACAACATATCAGTGCACTAGTGTAAGGAAGTCTGGCTTGCTCCAGTACTTTGAAGTTGAAATATTCAGTGCTAAACTGTAAAAACACAAGGCGTTTTGTACTTTTTTTTGTTTTTTTATGTGTATTATGTATAAACTGTATGTGACCATTTTTACATAAATTTATTCTGATGCAAATTTCTGAATGGTACAAGCCTCTTCTTTCATTGAAACTTTCAACCATGGATGTGCAGTGAATAGTTTTTGAAATATTGGCACTTAATTGACACTAGTAAAAACTAGGCGAAAATTGTATAAAATAGGCCAAAGTAAATAGGGTTAAGCAAAGATAGTGTACTTGGCGGATGGCATACCTGCCATCCCAACATTTGTATTTCTTTAGTGCCACCACGCAGATTGATTGAGTTAAAACTGCAGGGCTCAAGTCTTGATCTAACTCTCAATCAACCCACCAAGTTTCAGAACTTTATATCAAACGGTTTTATAAGTACTAGTATTTGTGCGATAAGCCACGCCAAATGAAAAATTAATTGGCTTCTCATTCGGCCAATTTTTGACATACGCCTTAGTAAAGTAATGCATGTATGTAGGGATGCGGGGTGAGTCCCTTGAACAGGTTTGGTGCAAATTGGTCTAATTCTGTAGGAGGAGTAGCATTTTAAGTGTTTTACAAAAAATGCTAATTAGCGGAAAATAGAAGATGGCAGACTTCATGGTTTCTTGAGGCAAATTTGTTGGGCAGGAGTAGCGGGATGTATCCACCAAATTTTGTGACTGTAGATCAAACGGGGCGTCGGCAGTGGGCGTGTCAATGATTTTTTGTGAATTTCTAAATACTTTCTTATATTTGGATCTCACCACATGGCTCGATTGGGTTGAAACTGGAGAGGTCAGGTCCCGATGTTACTCTTAAAAGACCTTCCAAGTTTCATAACTTTCTGTGAAATGGTTTTGGAATTATTAGCATTTTTGTGATAAGCCACGCCCACTGGATATTTATTGGCTCGTCATTCGGCCATCTTTTAAAATATAAAAATTCTGTTTTATGATCCATGGTGTAAGGAGTGTATTTACCAGGTTTCATGTAAATTGGTCAAATTGTATAGGAGGAGTAGTATTTTAAGTGTTTTACAAGTAATGCTAATTAGCGGAAAATCCAATAGGGCTAACTTGATGGTTCCTTGAGGCAAATTTGTTCAGTATGAGCAGAAGGACCGCTATCCCACATTTTGTGACTAGATAAAACGGGGCGTATGCAGCGGGCGTGTCAATGATTTTTAGTGAATTTTTTAATATTTTCTTATATTTGGATCTATATAGCGCCACCACGTGGCTCGATTGGGTTGAGACTGTAGTGGTCCATTCCTCATGTTACTCTTAATAGATCTACCAGGTTTCATAACTTTCTGTCAAATGATTTTGGAATTATCAGCATTTTTGTGATAAGTCACGCCCATTGAAAATTCATTGGCTCGTCATTCGGCCATCTTTTAAAATATCAAAATTCTGTATATAACTTTTATGAAGCATGGTCTAACGAGTTTTTGTACCTCGTTTCATGTAAATTGGCCACATTTTGTAGGAGTAGCATTTTAAGTGTTTTACAAAAAATGCTAATTAGCGGAAAATCAAATATGGCTGACTTCATGGATCCTGGAGGTAAATTTGTTCAACATGAGCAGAGGGACCTGTACACCACATGTTGTGACTCTAGGTCAAACGGGGCGTCGGCAGTGGGCGTGTCAATGTCACAATATTTACACGTGCATTACAGCGCCACAAACTGGCCTATCGCCACGAAATTCGGTGTGAGCTTGTATCATGACAACTTCTAACTACTTGCCAAGTTTCATGCTAATCAGCCAAGCGGTTAAGGAAAAACTCAAAGAAGTAATAAATGAGTACATTTAAGCCAAAATGTCGGCAAATTCAAGATGGCGCCCACCAAATTAGTAAAGTTCTATGATCCAAATCCGGCTGTTTGTCACTGTAGCAAGTTATACATCTCTGCAAAGGAACTGTGATTTTCAGTGAATTTTTTTATATTTATTTATATTTGGAACTCTATAGCGCCGCCACATGCATAGATTGGGATAAAACTGTATATGTCTAGTCCTAATGGCACTCTTAACAGACATACCAAGTTTCATAGCTTTCTGTCAAATCGTTTTGGAATTATTAGCATTTTTGTTTTAAGCCACGCCCAGTGAAATGTCATTGGCTCGTCATTCGGCCATCTTTGAAAATATCAAAATTCTCAAAATAACTTTTATGAGACATGGTCTAAGGAGTGTGTAAACCAAGGTTCATCTCAATTGGTCAAATTTTGTAGGAGGAGTAGCATTTTAAGCGTTTTACAAAAAATGATAATTAGCAAAAAATCCAATATGGCGGACTTTATGGGTCCCTGAGGCAAATTTGTTCAGAATGAGCAAATGGACATGCATACCAAATTTTGTGACTCTAGGTGAAACGGGGCGTCGGCAGTGGGCGTGTCAATGTCAAAATTTTGTCACGTGCACTACAGCGCCACCAGGTGTTCAATCTGTGTCATAATATAGAGGATTCAAGAGTTTGGGAATCCCAACAAGCGTGCCAAGTGTGGTGATTCTAGGACAAACCAGCTCACGGGAATTTTAGGTAAAAGGGGAGAAAAATTTTTTTTTAAATAAAAAGAATCTGAACAAAAACAATAGGGTACCTGCAGCTTCGCTGCACGGTCCCCTAAATATAGCTGCAAGCAGCGATGTCCGGGGACCGTGCGGCATTAGCTGCATTTGTCAAACCGCAGAAACCGCAAAATGGTAGACAACTCTAGACAGGGTTGACCCAAAATACAAATATTTGTTTCTAATCAGGGCTTTTGCCATTGCTGATGGTATCTTAACCCGATCCAGTAAGGGCTTGCGTATTAAGTCTTTTAAGTACAAGTGAAACAGTGAACAGTTAATACTGTTAAATTGCTTAACTTTTGCAATAAAAAGGTGTTTCTTAATGTGAAAACAACATTGAAAGAAGCATAGCATTTGCACAATAGTTTTGCCAAACATTAACCTAGCCATTGGTACCAAGGCGGAATTGAACCGCTGACCACATACATGGAAAGCCAATACTGTATCCACTAGGCCAAAGGAGGTTAACAGAAATGAGGAGGCCAAATAAGACTTGTGTGTTGCGGTATCAGATTGTTTTGGCTTACTGACTTCATAATTCAAACAGATAACAGGTAATATTGTGAAATTTCCAAGCCTTTGCAATAAATAGAACATTCTTACAATGTCGTGCACATTGTGTGCCTCAAAAAAAACTCGGGAACAGGTGGGGATCGAACCACCAACCTACTACACGGCAGGCAAATTCCTTAACCACTAAGCTACAGGAACTTTCACAGTTGGTATAGTAGGTAGACGGCCTGTTAAGCAGAGATAGTGTACTTAGCGGATGGTATACCTGCCATCCCAACATTTGTATTTCTTTAGTGCCACCACGCAGATTGATTGGGTTAAAACTGCAGGTCTTGATCTAACTCTCAATCAACCCACCAAGTTTCAGAACTTTATATCAAACGGTTTTAGAAGTACTAGCATTTGTGCGATAAGCCACGCCCAATGCAAAATCCATTGGCTTCTCATTCAGCCAATTTTTGACATACACCTTAGTAAAGTAATGTGTATGTAGGGAAGCGGTTTGAGTACCTTGAACAGGTTTGGTGCAAATTGGTCAAATTCTGTAGGAGGAGTAGCATTTTAAGTGTTTTACAAAAAATGCTAATTAGCGGAAAATCGAAGATGGCAGACTTCATGGTTTCTTGAGGCAAATGGAGGTATGACATAGGCCGTGTTATCGGATTATAACCTCGTAAGAAGATCGAATTAATATGCGTCCGTCGGTGCTATGATTGGTCGAGTGTGACTACCATCGTCATACACAAGAGACGTGTGCTCTTATAGTCAGTTTCGCCGGGGCGGCAAATTTCTCAGCAACATGGACAATTTAAATCACAGTGATAGTATGTCAAACGACAATTTGTCATAATTGAAAATACATTATTGAAAAATATTTTGTGTGATAATGACCTTATTAGAGATCCTACGTGCAGTTGTTAAGTATATTTTGTCTTTAAGTGACATTAGATTACGGATTTGTGGCAGCCTACATGTTAGCTAACGTATAGCCTACTGTAGCTAAATTAAACGACCTTTAATGGTAGCTTACGTTATTTTAAATAGCTAACGTTAGCTAACCGTAACCAGTTCATTTTGGATAAAATATCTATATGCATATCTGAAGTCACATTGTGTAAATGCATATTTATAGTAGGCATACCATATATTGATGACGCATATAAAGTTATGAGCAGACTTCACGAACCCCCTCGAGAGATTGTGTTTAAACACATTACAAAATTAGGTCAATCAGTATTTTCAGCATTCTATTTACATTGAGGTTATTTGTTGTACTTTCTGTTTGCATGTCATCTTCTGCAATACCCGAATGCCCTTTCTGTAACACCTTAATTGGACGCAATAAAAAAATAATAAAATCCGTTGTGTGTAGGTTATATGCCCATTTAATGTTTTCATTATAATGTATTCTCCTTTTCTTGCTCTCTCCCTTTTCCCTTCAGTTTCTCCAGCCTCCCAGCTCCAAATACAGCAAGGCAGTGAGTTTGAGTACAATATAATCAATGTTTCTATTATAATCAGATATAGGCTAAATGTATCTTGCACTTTTATGCCTGTAAAACATTGGATATATACTGTATAAATTTGGCAAAGCATACATACAGAAATACATTACACACTAGAACATGAATGCAGATAAATTAGAATTGCTATACTTTACTGTGGTAGCAGTAACAACCGTCACTACAATATAACAGAAGTATAACAACAGCAATAAAAATATATCATTATACTATTATTAATAACAATACCATTAATAATAGAAATGCTAAAAAAATATAAATAAACAATAATTAATAAAGCAAAAATTAATAGATAAAATAAATGCATATATTTTGTAGGATATCTAATATTTCCCCCCTTCTCTCTATCTCTGTCTCTCTCTCTCATTCTCAACCCCCCATCAAAGATAAGCCAGTCTGTCATAAATGACCCCTCTCCCCCCCCCTCCCCCACACCTTAACCCAATCAGGACAGGGATGGTCTTCCTGTGGAGGTATTTTATGAGTGTACCGCAGAAAAAGAAGTTAGTCAATTGTGGAGTTTGTGTGAAGAAGTCATTCTTTTTGGTTCCTCGTGCGTTTCCTTTTGTTCCTGTTCAGCTGGAGGGTAAATAATTTGGCTATTTTTGGCTTATCTCTCTCTTTACTGGTATTTCCTAATTA
Organism: Synaphobranchus kaupii; assembly: GCA_029718625.1. NCBI lineage: Eukaryota > Metazoa > Chordata > Actinopteri > Anguilliformes > Synaphobranchidae > Synaphobranchus > Synaphobranchus kaupii. The sequence goes on along the minus strand of CM056398.1, from coordinate 9,041,478 downwards.
ATGTCTGGTTTAATGTCTTCCATTTTGTAAATTATAAGTAGTCAGCCTACATTCCTTCGTGAATGTATGATTCCCAGTCATTATTCTAATTGAATGTTTTCATTTAATAAAATTACTTAATTTCAAGACCTGATTTAGACTTTGTTTTGGCTTGTTGGTTGATCCACCAGGTTACTGTCCGACTTACCTATCAAAGAATTCGGCGATTTAATTGATGATTGTCATTTTTAATAATAATTATTAAATTAAATCACGTAAAGCTTATTTTGAATGTAGGTTAAGTGAGGGGTTCTAGCACGCAATATCGCTTGTGTTCAGTATTCAGAGTGCTGAACGTTTTAACAAGGGCATTGACTGTTGGAACCGCTGGATTCAGAAAATACACATTTTACCTAGTCCTCACTTACCCGACAATTTGTAGTGGCCTCAGGTTACAGGGGAGCTGTATGTAAAGATGTCAACAGTGTTATGTGTTTTTTTCATGTGGATACTGTTCATTGTATGCTATGTATGTACTGTATGGCTGCTAGGCCTCCTGGTGATTCCCACACACTCTGTGGGTTGTTGTAAAGGTCTGTTGGGGTGCAATGTCGTGTGGTTACATTACATTACATTACATTACAGGCATTTAGCAGACGCTCTTATCCAGAGCGACTTACACAACTTCTTATTACATTTATCCATTTATACAGCTGGATATATACTGAAGCAATTCAGGTTAAGTACCTTGTTCAGGGGTACAACGGCAGTGTCCTACCTGGGAATCGAACCTGCAACCTTTCGGTTACAAGTCCAGTTCCTTAACCATTATACTACACTGCCGCCCCTGGTTGGATGTAGGTGTGGTGCAGGTGTCAGTGGCGTGTCCAGGGGGGGCCTGTGGTGGCACCCGCCCCCACAGAAATTTGATTGGCCATCACGGGTGCCACCACAGAATACTTACAGATGACAAAATAAGCAACTATTTCATATCATTGATTTATGGGTTTTTATGGGTCCTGCTACTGCAGGCGAAACATTGGACATTCACTCTCAGTGTGAGAAGGCGGCGAACGTTATTGTTCAGTAAGTATTAACCTATATGAACCAGATTATTATAAATATACATAGGCCTATATAATTTTACATTTTCTTTTTCATCAGATTACGCCAAACTGTTTATCTATATGTCACGTTTTCGGTCAAGGATGTTCGCCAAATTCAATAAACCTGTGATCTGCGTTAGGTTACCTGACCCTGAGGTAAAAGGTAGCTAGCGAAGAAAACGTTACTTTACACACGGTTTACCAATTATATCAAATGTAAGTAAATTTTACATGAACCTAATCGTTATATTACTATATTATGACTAGCTATACCATTAACCTAATCGATATTCAAAGACAACGTTTAATCTGTCCGCATTTTTTTTTTACTTAAATGTTAAATTTAATGTTAAGTGTGAATGTTACAGATTGAAATAGCTTCGAAATGCAGCATAGGCTGAAGTTTCATTAAGGCGAGACACTGCAGGTGAATAGGGAAAAAAAGTTAACTACAAGATATAATCATGAAACTTTACCAGTTGATTACTTACATTGTTACAATTATTTTTTGTATTGGAAGTTCTTTTTAAAGTTACATTTAAATATGCAAATTAGGCAATGCCTCATTCACAGTATGGAACACATGACTGGCTAAATGGCAGTAAGTCATCAAGGGTCTAAGGTATCAAACGAGCCCCAAACCATCACTCTGCGGCCACATATGGAGTAGATGTGGATGGATCACTTTAAGGGTTTCTTCTCCTGACTTTTTTCCCCATAGAGTTTTATAGGAAAATGAGTCAGGAGAAATAACCCTTGCAGTGAGCCATCTACATCTACTCCATATGTGGCCGCAGAGTGATGGTTTGGGGCTCGTTTGATACCTTAGACCCTTGATGACTTACTGCCATTTAGCCAGTCATGTGTTCCATACTGTACCAGCGTAATTTACATCTGAATCTAGTCTCACCCCCCAATTCCCATAGAGATCCATTCAAATGCAGAGAGGTTATAATATCGCTTGTAACAGTACCTGCAAATAAGATATCGAGAGTCTTTTGATGGTGATGGGTCACAGACTTTAGGAAGGAACAGCATGCAAAGGATATGTGACCAAATATTAAATATGATACTTTAAAAATACATTAAAGCTAAGGGGGTGAATACAAATGCACGTACCACTTTTCAGTTTTTTTTTTGTTTTTTTTTAAAGCAAGTTTTTTTTTCATTTCACTTCACCTATTTGGACTATTTTGTGTTGGTCCATTACATAAAATCCAAATAAAAATCTATTTAAATTACAGGTTGTACTGCAACAAAATAGGAAAAATGCCTAGGGGGGTGAATACTTTCACAAGGCACTGTATGTCTCCAAACCCAGTAAAATCAGTGAGTGTGAGCGACTGATTGAGAGGATATCGCAGCTTGAAAAGAAGATTGAAACACTGTATCAAATACGTGAGGATGAGCAATTCATTGACTCTGTAGCAGCGTCTGTACAAGGTGCCGAACCACCAAATGCTAACGGACAGACACAGATTTTCATACGAGGGATTACATCAAATCTAGAGTATCCTGTCACGGACATGGCTGACACGCTTCCCTGGATGGGTCCCAACGCCACTGGATTAGCTGCGGAGGCTCCCAAACCAGCCTTCCCTAATGACGCTTCTCACTGGCACAGCATCGGCGCCAGACCGAAAGCATCAACTCCAGCCAGGAATTGGTCTGACGTCGTCCACCGCAGAGGCAAATCCAGCAAGAAATCAAATAAGAGAGCACCAACGCTCACTCCACCACCTCAACTCTCATTGCAAAAAAGGTACGATCCACTGACTGAAATGTGTGATAATACTAACTACTTTCTTTCAAGAAAAGATATCCAGTATTCGTTCACAAATCTCCCAGGTCAACGTAACTACAGAATTAGATGATCAATGTAGACAAATTGATGCTGTCATGGATTCATTTGAGCAGATTGACACGCAAGCTTTGAGTGAAATGATCTCTCAAGTTAAACCCTCAACCTGCTCACTTGATCCCATCCCCACAAAGTTCTTCAAAAAGGTGTATGATTGTTTACTTGATGATGTTTTGGAAATTGTGAACTGTTCTCTATCAGCTGGCATATTCCCCACCACCTTGAAATCTGCCATTGTGAGACCAACACTGAAAAAAAGGCATTTAGACAGCTCTGTGCTCAGTAATTTCAGGCCTATATCCAACATCCCTTTTTTAAGTAAAATCCTAGAAAAAATAGTTTTTAGACAACTGAATCAATTCCTGATTAGATACAACACCCTTGAAAAATACCAATCAGGCTTCCGATCTAACCAGAGCACAGAGACTGCCCTGGTAAAGGTTGTAAATGACCTGCGGGTAACCATTGACAGTGGTGGTGTTGCTGTTCTAGTTTTACTGGACTTGAGTGCTGCGTTTGATACAGTGGATCACAACATTTTAATGCACCGTCTAGAACATTGGGTGGGTCTTTCGGGACCAGTACTAGAGTGGTTTAAATCTTACCTTACTGGGAGAGGATTTGTTGTTGCACTAGAAGACGCTGTGTCTGACACGGTTAGTATTACATGTGGGGTCCCTCAAGGATCTATTCTTGGGCCTTTACTGTTCTCTTTGTATATGCTACCACTGGGTAACATCATTAGAAAGCATAGTGTCAATTTCCACAGCTATGCTGATGACACACAATTGTACATTTCTGTGTTCCCTGATGATACAAGTCCACTCAGCTCACTGGAGAAGTGTCTGAAAGATATTAAAATGTGGATGTCCCAGAATTTTCTCCAGTTGAACGATGACAAAACAGAGGCCATTTTGATTGGACCAAGACCAAAAAATCTAGAGCATCTGGGCCTGTGCAGTAATCGGGAAGCCAAGAATCTAGGCGTTATTATAGATAATGACCTAACCTTTGAGCCCCATATAAGAAATGTTACTAAAATTGCCTTCTTTCATTTAAGAAACATTGCAAAGGTCAGACCTCTCCTCCGACAAGCAGACGCAGAAAAGCTTATGCATGCTTTTATCACAAGTCGCCTTGACTACTGCAATAGCCTTCTCTCTGGTCTCCCCCAAAAAAGCATTAAAAAACTACAGTTAGTTCAGAATGCGGCTGCAAGGGTATTGACTGGCACAAAAAAGAGAGACCACATTACCCCCACACTCCTTAAACTACACTGGCTACCTATGCGTTTTAGAATAGATTTTAAGGTTCTTCTTCTCGTTTTTAAAACGATAAAAGGTTTAGCACCAACATACTTAGGTGACTGCATTCAGGAACATGTGCCTAGTAGAACCCTTAGATCCTCCACTGCTTCTCTCTTAGTGATTCCCAAAGTAAACCGTAAGAGAAGCGGTGAGGCGGCTTTTAGCTTTTATGCCCCTAGGCTTTGGAACGCCTTACCAGGCAATATCAAAGAGGCAGAAACTCTTAACATTTTTAAGAAACTTCTTAAAACACACCTATTTAAACTTGCCTTCAGTTAGCTTGCTCTGCCTTTTAATTTAAATTTAATTTTCTTACTTTTAGGACTGATGTGTGTTTTTTATTATTTTTATTACCATGTACTAGTCTAATTTATTTATCTTTAAGCTTATTTATCTTTTTAAAGCTTTTAAAAATTTTATTATTATTATTATTATTATGATTTTATTTTATTTCTTTTATTCTGTATAGTGGGGTGAAAGAAGAGGCCAGTAGAGCGCTCAATTTAAAAGTTTGACTAGGGACCGACGGGTTCGTCACTGCGGAGTGTTTCAAACTGTGGAGGCTGTATGCTGCTCCCACCCATGGGCAAATGAAAATCAAAACGTAGAAAGAGGCCAGTAGGGCGCTCAACTTAAAAGTTTGACTAGGGGCCGACGGGTTCGTCACACTGCGGAGTGATTCAAACTGTGGAGGCTGTATGCTGCTCCCACCCATGGGCAAATATACCTCGAAGGAGGGACAAAAGTCCTGCAGCGGAGCTGGCAGGTATATTATCACCCAGAGAGAGAGGCTGTACGGTGCGTAGCAGATGGCAGGTAGCAGGCTGTTTGTGGTAGGAGTGTTTGTTGGGGAGACACCAGTGTACAGAGAGACATCAGTGTACAGACACACCAGTGTACAGAAACCGGGGCTATCTATTCATGCACTGTAGCCTTTTATCTGTTTTTATCTTATTTCCTTTTATATTGTCTCGTAAATGTTCTATTGTCTTTTATGTCTATTTTTCTTCTATTGCTTTTGTTCTGTATTTTGTTTTTTATTGTTGTGAAGCACTTTGGGCTGCATTTTATGTATGAAAGGTGCTATACAAATAAAGTTTATTATTATATTATTATTATTATTATCACCTTTCCTTTTGCGTTTTGACGCACAGACAGCTGGTGACTCGCTACTGACAGGCTCGTTGACACGTTGTTTACGATCTTCTTATGGAGTCTTCTTATGGTTGCTGAAGGAGCAACAGCTCAAGGCAACAGCTCAAGGCAACAGCTGCATCGGGAACTGGGGGGGAGAAAGAACGGAATGATAAGCTCAACGAAACAATAAAACAATATAGCAAATCCTTAAAAATCACTGAAAACAAGAAAATGGGCAAGACAGAAAAGACAGAAAAGACAGCTAAAACTAGTCACTCAAATCCATCGGACTTGTCAATAATTATGGAAAGCCTGGAAGGTATCAAGGTCCAACTGAAAGACATAATGAAGGAGTTACAAGATCTTAAAGAGGAAAATATCAAGAAAGACCAACGAATAAAGGCTCTAACATACAGAGTGGAGGAGCTTGAACAGCAAGGGAAGCTTAATGATGTGATCATCACAGGGCTCAGAATCAAACCAAGGAACTATGCCAGGGCGATGAGGTCCCACGAGGAGACAGACGAGGCAGACATCCAATCTGTGGAAATATAGGTGGAGAATTTTCTAGACTCCAAAAACATCGACATGGATCTCACAAACGTGGATTCTTGTTATCTGCTGCCCAAGAAAAAAACTAACGAAGGCAGGGAAAACGAAACCCGCGCCGTGGTGCTGAGATTCATAAGTAGGAAATACAAAGTTGCTCTACTGAAACAGGGTAAAAATCTGAAAGGATCCAACGTGTTCATCAATGAAAATCTCAGCAAAGTAAACGCCACCATCGCTTGGAAAGCGCGTCAATTGAAGAAAGGGGAAAAATTACAGAACACCTGGACGGCAAATTGTAAAGTTTATATCAAACCAAATGGGTCTTCAGAAAACACCAGACCGGTGCTGATCAGGGCGCTGGAGGAGCTGGAGAAATATGAATAGTAAGGTATGTGAAAACTATGTGAAAACGCCATGAACTCAGTTCAAACAAAAAGTAAAACTTCACGGATTAAAATGAATGAATTGATGGATAAAATTGCTGACTATGAAAAAGGGAGTAAGATATCTAACCAGAACCCAAGATCAAAAGCCCTGAATGAAGAAGTGGATCCAGACAGACACTTTTATTATAATGAAACAAACAAATGTGGATATTACTTGGAAGACCAGTTCAATAAGAACATTAACATGGGTGGAAAGCTGTCAATAATCCACTTCAACAGCAGGAGTCTATACGCAAACTTTGAACAGATACAGGAGTATCTATGTACATTTGCCAAACCATTTAACATCATTGCAGTGTCGGAAACTTGGATTAACGTTGAGAAATGCATGGATTTCCACCTGGAAGGGTATAATTTTGTGTGTAAGAACAGAATCAACAAATCTGGTGGAGGGGTTGCACTGTTTATTGAGGAGAGCATAAATTTTGAGATACTGGAAAGCTTGTCAATTGTCGTTGAAAATGTAATGGAGTGTGTAACAATTGAATTCTCAACGCCGAAAGGTAAAAAAACTGTTATATGCAATGTTTACAGAGCTCCCAGCTCAAAAATAGACATATTCAACAATTGTATGGGAGAAATATTATCTAAAATGAATCAGTCAAATGTTTTTATATGTGGTGACTTTAACGTAGACATATTAAATCCCAACGATAACAAGTTGATTGAGGACTTCGTTAACACAATGTATGCGTGGGGAATGCGACCACTAATCACCCAGCCAAGCAGAATCACTAAACATAGTGCCACACTAATTGACAACATCTATACAAATATACTAGACACAGTAATAACAAGTGGTATTATGATAAATGATATCTCTGATCACCTTCCAGTCTTCGCTATCTGTGACTGGAAACACACTTTGGATCAGAATCCAGTGACAAAAATCTTAAAAAGAATTAGAAACGAAAAGAGACTCAAAGATTTTGAACAAGATATGATGAATCAAAAGTGGAATGATGTATTGAATGAAAGAGACACAAACAAAGCGTATGAGGCCTTCTTAAACACAATAAATTCAATATATGACAAGCACTGCCCGGTAGTCAAAAATTCGAGAAAAGGCAAAAAAGTCAAAGAAATAAAGCCATGGTTTACCAAGAACATAGAAAACGCCTGCAGAAAAAAAAACAGCTTATATAAACAGTTTTTAAAGGAAAGGAGTGTACAATCATATGCAAAGTACAAACGTTGCAGAAACAGAGTGACTTATCTGTTGAGGAAACACAAAAAAGATTATTATGATAAGTTACTAACAGAAAATAGAAATTACACCAGAAACCTCTGGAAAATAATAAATTCCGTCTCTGGGCGAAAGGCCAAGAGGACATTCTCGGATCATTTCAATATAAACAACAAGAGGGAAGAAGAAAATAAGTTGATAGTAGACAGTTTCAACAAATACTTTGTTAGTGTTGGTCTGGAGCTAGCCAAGGCCATTCCTTCCTCACTCCTGCAGTGGGATCACTTTGATAGGGGCAGTGAGACAAAACAAGAGTCATTATTTTTAAATCCTGTCACACAAAATGAAATTAAAGCAATACTGAGAGACTGCACAGCTAAGACATCCACTGACGTAGATCAGATAGACATGACATTGTTAAAAAGGATATCAAAGGCGATCATACCTCCACTAACATATATATGTAACTTATCGTTCTGTAATGGCGTGTTTCCTGATAAAATGAAGATAGCAAAAGTTCTTCCTTTATACAAAAGTGGAGACAAACAGGAGTTTTCAAATTATTGTCCTGTTTCAATTTTACCACAGTGCTCAAAAATTATTGAAAAGCTCTTTAATGTCAGATTAGATAAGTTCATTGATAAACACAAACTGTTATGTGACAACCAATACGGGTTCAGGAAAAAACATTCAACAGCACTGGCCCTAACAGAATCCATAGAATTTATCAAAGACGCGCTAGACCGGAAACTATTCACCATAGGCATCTTCATTGACTTGAAAAAAGCTTTTGACACGATAAACCACAGCATATTGATGGAAAAATTGTACAGATATGGAGTTAGAGGAATCGCATTACAATGGATAAAGAGTTACCTATCAAATAGAGTTCAATTTGTTCAGATAGGGGACAACATATCATCATGCCTGGATATCACCTGTGGGGTCACACAGGGTTCAGTCTTAGGACCAAAATTATTTATACTATATATTAATGACATAGTCAAAGTATCTGACGTTTTAAAATTAATTTTATTCGCGGACGACACAAACATCCTCTGTTCTGGAATTGATCTTAATCAAATGGTCACATCAGTTAACAATGAAATGTCAAAGCTTCACACGTGGTTTAATATTAATAAACTATCACTAAACCTTTCAAAGACAAAATTCATATTATTTGGGAAAAGAGGCCTGAAGGAAAACATAAACTTAAAGGTCAATGGTATCAACATTGAACGAGTGAACGAACACAAGATTCTGGGGGTTACGGTAGATAGCCTCCTGACATGGAAACCACATGTGAAGCTAGTTCAATGTAAATTGGCCAAAAGTGTGTCTATTTTGTGGAAAATGCAGAAACTACTCAATCAACATTCACTTAAGACAATTTACTCGGCACTCATAACACCTCACCTACACTACTGTGTTGAGGTGTGGGGACACACTTATAAAGACACTATAGAGCCACTGTTCAAACTCCAAAAAAGGGCAATGAGAGTTGTATATAGTGTCCCATATAGAGACCACACAAATGATTTGTTTATTAAGGCAAAGTTTCTCAAGTGGCAGGATATAATTAAATATAATACTGTACAAATATTATTCTTAGCCTCCAAAAATCTCTTACCTGTAAATATACAGAAACTGTTTCTAAAGAGAGATGACATACATAACCTAAGAGGAAATATGATTTATAAACAAAAATCTATAAAGTCAACACTCAGAGGTCATTCATTATCCATTGTGGGGGTTAAGCTTTGGAACAGTTTACATGATGAGATTAAAATGTCTACAAACTTAAAGACCTTCAAGTGTAAGATGAGATGCAAGATGGTAGAAAATTATCAAGTATAAAAAATAGGGGGTTATCATGAAATGAAAACAATGTCACGATGTACAAAAAAAAACAAAAAAAAAAAACATTGCAAGCGGTTTACACAGGATCCTGGACCTTGCAACAAAAGACAACAGACATTGGTCGCACAAACTGCTCAGGATGGAGTGCATCAGATCAGCGTTGTCAATTTACTACCGTCGGATAGCCTAAGTATCGTCTTTTTCATTTAGTTCAGCTGTGCGTAGTTGATTGAACTGTCTGCAGTGTAGTCACCGTTTAGTTAACGTAAATTGCAGCATTACCGGCCACTTGTTTACTTGCTTTGTGTTTATAGGTTAGCTGATAGCCTTTGTGTTGCTAATCGCAAATAGATTCACCTGAGTGAATAAAAAGCGTGTTTAGAATTCCTAGCTCAGAGTGCATCAGATCAGCGTTGTCAATTTACTACCGTCGGATAGCCTAAGTATCGTCTTTTTCATTTAGTTCAGCTGTGCGTAGTTGATTGAACTGTCTGCAGTGTAGTCACCGTTTAGTTAACGTAAATTGCAGCATTACCGGCCACTTGTTTACTTGCTTTGTGTTTATAGGTTAGCTGATAGCCTTTGTGTTGCTAATCGCAAATAGATTCACCTGAGTGAATAAAAAGCGTGTTTAGAATTCCTAGCTCAGAGTGCATCAGATCAGCGTTGTCAATTTACTACCGTCGGATAGCCTAAGTATCGTCTTTTTCATTTAGTTCAGCTGTGCGTAGTTGATTGAACTGTCTGCAGTGTAGTCACCGTTTAGTTAACGTAAATTGCAGCATTACCGGCCACTTGTTTACTTGCTTTGTGTTTATAGGTTAGCTGATAGCCTTTGTGTTGCTAATCGCAAATAGATTCACCTGAGTGAACTAGCCCTGCAAGCAGCTGAGTGCAATTGGGAAATTAGCAGTCTATAAGTTAAAGTAGAGGCTGCTGTGAAGACAGCAGCCTCATCGTCAGTTTGACCAGTTTTGTAATGATCTTTCTCCACGTAACCTGTCTTCTCACCCCCTACCATGTGTCTAACCCCCATTCCTTTGTGCTCCATGCCTCGCTCCAGGAGGCCCAACCACCGCAGACGCTGTCCGGCTAACCTGGTCTGCCCACCGCTGTCCTCTCATAAGGAACTCTCAGTGGTGGGTGGGCTATGGAACTGCCGGTCAGCCGTCCAGAAAGCTGACTTCATCACTGCATATGCCAAGGTGAAGTCCCTCCACTTCCTGGCTCTCACTGAGACCTGGATCACTCCTGATAACACAGCCACTCCAGCTGCTCTGTCTGCTGGCTACTCCTTCTCCCACACCCCCAGGGCCTCAGGCAGAGGCGGGGGTACTGGTTTGCTCATTTCCACATCCTGGAAATTCTCTATTCCCTCTGTACCCTGCCTGAATATCTCCTCCTTTGAGTTTCATGCAGTCACTGTAACTCACCCATCTGCACTTAACATTGTTGTTCTCTATCGCCCCCCAGGTCCGCTCGGCGCTTTCCTGGATGAACTGGACACTCTCCTGAGCTCCTTCCCTGAGGATGGTACCCCTGTAATCCTACTGGGAGACTTCAACCTCCAACCAGACAGTGCCCAGCTATCCAGTGTCACCTCACTCCTCCAGTCCTTTGCCCTCACTCAGTCCCCATCGCCTGCCACCCACAATGGTGGTAACCAACTAGACCTTGTACTCACCAGGAGTTGCGCCACATCTGAACTCACGGTGACCCCCCTCCACGTATCGGACCATTTCTTTATCTCATTCTCTCTCTCCTGCCCACTCTCCCTCAACTCCGCTAACAACCCACCCGCTGTTACGTTCAGGAGAAATCTCCGCACCCTCTCTCACACCTCTCTCACTACTTCTGCTCTCTCTGCACTTCCTCCTCCTGCTACCTTTGCTAAGATGCCCATTGATGTTGCCACCTCTGTGTTTAACTCATGCCTCTCTCAGTCTCTCAACTCACTATGTCCTCTTATCTCCAAACCAGCCCGACTATCACCCCCCTCCCCGTGGCTGACGGATTCCCTCAGATCCAGCAGAACCACGCTACGAGCCGCTGAGAGAAAGTGGAGGAAATCCAGATCCCCAGATGACCTGGCCTCCTACCACACTCTGCTGGCAGCCTTCACAGCTGCAACCACATCAGCAAAAACTTCATTTTTCCAGTCTAAAATTGATACATGCCTATCTAACCCACGTAAACTCTTTTCCACCTTCTCCTCCCTGCTCACCCCCCCCTCCACCCCCTTCACCCTCCTCCCTCTCTGCAGATGACTTCCTGACCCACTTTGAGGGGAAGGTGGCCGCGATCCGGAACTCCTTCACGCATCCGGTGACACCCCACATCCCCCATACTGAACCCATCGCTACACTGTCGTCCTTCAGGACTCTGGAGAACTCCGATGTGCTCGAGCTGGTGACGCGTCATCGTGCAACCACCTGTCCACTAGACCCCATACCTTCAGCAGTTCTCCAGTCTATATCTGCTGAGCTCCTTCCATATCTGTCCTCCATTATTAACACCTCCTTTATCTGTGGCCATGTTCCTGCTGCCTTTAAAACTGCCCGTGTAACCCCACTCCTTAAAAAACCTAGCTTAGATCCCGCTGATGTCAGGAACTACCGTCCGGTATCTCTCTTGCCCTTCCTGTCCAAAACACTTGAACGTGCTGTCCTTAACCAACTGTCTGCTTTTCTCCACCAGAACAACCTGCTTGACCCGCATCAGTCTGGCTTCAGAACCGGCCATTCGACTGAAACTGCTCTCCTGGCTGTGACTGAGGCACTCGCCACTGCTAGAGCCTCCTCCCTCTCCTCTGTTCTGATTCTCCTTGACCTGTCTGCGGCATTCGACACGGTCAATCACAAGCTCCTGATCTCCACACTCGCTGAGATGGGCATTTCAGGAACTGCCCTGTCTTGGTTTGTATCGTATCTCACTGATAGATCCTACCAAGTCTCCTGGAAGGGTTCCGTCTCTGCTCCCCGTCCCCTGTCTACAGGAGTCCCGCAGGGATCTGTACTGGGTCCTCTGCTGTTCTCTATGTATACTAAGTCTCTTGGCTCAGTAATACATTCACATGGCTTCTCATACCATAGCTATGCTGACGACACTCAACTCTTCCTCTCTTTCCCTCCCTCCACCCCACAGGTTAAGGAGAGGATATCTGCTTGTCTGACTGACATCTCGGAGTGGATGGCTACCCATCACCTGAAGCTCAACCTTGACAAGACAGAGCTCCTCTTCATGCCGTACAAGACCTCCCCACTACATGACCTCTCCATCACCGTTGATGGGACCGTGGTGGCTGCCTCCCGCTCTGCAAGGAACCTGGGGGTGGTCCTGGACGACCGGCTGGACTTCAAAGAGCACATCAGGGCGACGGCACGGTCCTGCAGGTTCCTCCTGTACAACATCAGGAGGATTCGACCGTACCTGACCACCTACTCCACCCAGCTTCTTGTCCAGACCATGGTCACCTCACGCCTGGACTACTGCAACTCCCTGCTCGCAAGCCTGCCGGCCTGCGCCATTCTGCCTCTTCAACTGATCCAGAATGCAGCTGCCCGGCTTGTGTTCAACCTCCCGAAATTTTCCCACGTAACCCCCCTGCTGAGGTCTCTCCACTGGCTGCCAGTTGCAGCCAGGATCAGGTTCAAAGTTCTGACCCTGGCCTACACTGCAGCCAATAGGACAGGCCCCGCCTACCTGCAGGACTTAATCCAGAACTATGTTCCTGCTCGACCACTTCGCTCTTCTACAGCAGGGCGACTGGCACTTCCCCCCCCTCCGTGTCAAAGGCTCTCGCTTGTCCCGACTGCGGAGTTTTTCCACATTAGCTCCTCAGTGGTGGAATGAACTTCCCATTCCCCTACGTTCTACTCCAACCCTGCCTGCATTCCGTCGAGGCCTGAAGACACACCTCTTCAGACTCCACCTTGACTGATACCCTCACCTAGGAATATCAGTTCCCTGTTCCCTGTGTTTTCCTGTCTGTTTATTATAGTTTACAATAGTATTTGGAATGGTAGTGTGGTGTTGCTGATTTTCCCACAGCTTACTGTGAACTACAGTCGACGCTCATTGCTAGGGATAGCTGCTACATTATGTGAAGGATGTGCTTTGCCCTGTCTGTTCTGTAGTGATCTTGATAATGTCTCTGTACGCACTTACTGTACGTCGCTTTGGATAAAAGCGTCTGCTAAATAAATGTAATGTAATGTAATGTAATGTTCTAAACTGGTCATTTAACGCTATTGACAAAATATTCTCTACAAGGCGTGAGGGCACTGGCGAGCCGTCATGTCCAGATGGGACCTTTCTGGCAGGGTACACCATGGATGGGTGGGACAAATGGTGTGTAAGTGTGTCTGGCAGTACTAGACATAGAAGATGTGGAAGATGTGTACCTGTTTGGATTCATGATGGTGGGACTAATCGGCCTAGGATTTGGCCAGTACTTGATGCACCGACAGCTGAGAAAAAAGGGGTTTGACGTCTCTGGAAACAGGGAATTACTGACCATACTGAGAAATTTGAGGTCGGACATCTCCAAAATCAAGGGAAAAATAGCCAAAATGCAGGCAGAAACCACCAAGCCTCCGGAGGACAGTGCAGAAAATAGTGATGGGTAATGAACTCCGAGATCTGGCAATCATACCTACTCAGGCATAATGCACGGAATTTACAGGGGACAACAGAACATCATAAAAACGTAGAAACGGACACTTTTATCTTGGACATTATCTGAACAATATTTGGGAATGTCTGATGTTGAAATGAAACAAATTGTTTTGAACAATGTATGACATGTACATTTAAAACCGACTTATTTGGACTTTAATAATTTGGTTTGTTTTACTTTAGCGTATTTTATTTTATTTTTTCTTTCTCGATCAGTTTCGCTATAAAGAAAATTCAGCTATGCTGTTGTGATACTAAAAAATCTGTTTTAATCAAATGTATAATATGAACATTTAAAATCGTGAGGGAATTGGGGCGGGACTTGATAAGCAGTCTGCTTTTTTCCCGTATCCCTTTTCGGCAGGAAATGTATTTGTTAAATGCATATTTCAGAAATGTGATGCAATGTGACTATACACATGCCGAAATAAACAAATAAACGATCACATGTAGTTCCCTTGCTTCTTCTGGCAGTAGGTAATTGCTCACGTCTCTTTTGTGTCGCTTTTGCAGGGATTATCGGTGTTTTGCCCATTTTGATCACGACTTTACATTCGCCAAACTTTTGTTTCACCACTTCATTATTTGCCGCGTTAAGCTAACACGGAAGTTGCCGAACACATCACGTGATGCGTTTTAGCGAATCAGAACGCCAGAAATGGCCTTCAGCCAATGGGATTTTGCATTTTGTATTAAAGCACCCTTCGTCTTTACACAAATAGTCGTCACTGCAAAGGAAATTACCATATTTGGATCAGCTACTGTTCGGCTACAGAAAATGAGCTTTCCAACGATAGGTAACACTACATTGTTTTACCAAACGTCGCGGAACTATAGCTCACTCAAAAATGCTAACATTCGATCAAGTTAGGATAAAATTTCTGGACCTAAGTAGACAAAATACAGTAAAATAAACATATTTCTGTGCAGTCTGGACATTTTTATGATATCAGTGTTAAAGAAGACATGTTATAGAAGCAAAATAACCAAAAATCTCAAAATTGATGAGTGGATGCAAAAACGTCATTTCTGCCTGCCGTGTCTCGCCTTAAATTAAGAGTAATTCATTTTTCATTATCATCACTGGTGATTATTGATGTTGACTTTTGTAGGTAATCCATTGTGTTTGATTTTGGTTGTCTCTTTTAAAATGTAATTGGTACTCATACCCTCAATGTCATAATCAATAAAATCTGACTTCAACTCAGCAACTTCACTACTTTTTGATGAAATGTTTTTAAACAGGATGTGTCCATCACCACCTGAAAATGGGCTAAATTCTTACAATCCATAAAGACTATTTTGTCATACTTGAATGAGCTACAGGGTATTTTCTGTTATTGTTTCAAAAGGTTAGTTAACCGTCATAGGGACTGCCACAGTCATATATGTACAATTAGTGTAATTGAAATGGTAAACAAACAGGCAAGCTAAGGATGCCAACCTGCATTTGTATATAGCAAAACCAACACAAATTATTGATCCTCGGTAACAATGCAATGCCTACTAGCTAAGAAACCCACCTCCTGTAACTAGACTGCATTGACTGCTCTGCTAAATGACTGCAACTGAAGTTTGACAATTATTTGAGAGCCGTAGGGAGATTGTGGAGGGGGTTCTGCAATACCCGTATTTAGTGTGATTGCTACATATATGATCAGTCTGTCTCCCTCTGTATCTCCCCCATTGCATGTATCCCTCCCTCCCCCCTCTCCATCCCTCTGTCTCCCCCTGTATCTATTTCTCCCTCTATCTCCCTCTATATTTCTCCCTCCCTCTATTTCTCCCACTATCCCCTCTCTTTATTTGTCCCCCTCCCTCTTTCTCCCTCCTCCCTCTATTTCTCCCTCCATCTACCCTATCTATTTGTCCCTCCCTCTCCCACTTTCTCCCTCCCTCTCCCTCTGTATCTCTGCTTCCTTTTCCCTCTGAATCCTATATTTTTTCTCTCTCCTGTATTTCCTCTATCAATCCCCACTAGCCTATTTACCCTCTGTCTAACCTGTGTTTATCCTGACCTCTATCCTCTCTCAAACCTCTGTCCTCTATATACTCTCTCTCCTCTTTCTCTCTCTATGTCATCTATCACTCTGTATGTAGTGTCTCTCTATCCTCTATCCATCTCTCAGTGTGTGATATTCATATTTTAATTGGTTTTATTAGTAGTCTTCAATGTAATTTTAACAGTGAAGAGATTGTTATAAGATAATTTAACAAAATGAACATTTGACATTATTGGAAAGAAATTACATTTATTGTGATAGCCACGCAAAAGTCAAATTTGGTCATTCATAGATTCCCCCCCTGTGTAATTCTGTGCCAAGCTTGGGCCCCCCTTTAAAATTGGTCAGGACACTCCACTGGCAGGTGTGTGTTAGCAATGAGTGTGTGTGGGGGGGTTATTTTATTTGTTTGTGTTTGGTGCAGATTTGCTTGCGAGTTGTTTAGGTGATATGACTATTAAAGGTCTTTAGATGAGTCAGATGGGGATATGAATTAATAATACTATGAAGTAACTAATAGTTCAGCTTTAAAACATGTACTATCTCTTGATGCTGTATTTTAGAGTGGCCATTTGCAACTTGTATGCACTGTGGGTTTAAAAGCCTATAATAATTTGTAAAATTATAATTGTTATTGTTAAAGGTGTCCAACATCGTCCAAGGAACAGCAAGGGAAAGAGGAGAAGGCGTATGTTGGCTAATTGGAGAATAGTCAGTCAATGGGTAGCTATCAAAAGAGCAAGCTAATGCAGTGTTCTGCTCACTTATTTGCAAGTTGTATTCAATCTGATTAAAAATGCAGATATAAAGCCTCCAAGATGAGTTGGTTTCTTTTGGTTTATGCAGGAATTCCTCTCAAAGGTATTTTATCTTGTTGGATAGATGCTGCATTTTATTTTCAAAAGTGAACCTTGAATTAAATGTTTATATGGTAAATAATATTTTTTTATTTCTTTTCAGATAAACAAATGGAATTCCCCCAAAAAGGGGAGCCCATATTTAATTTCTCTGGTAATGTTTCACTCTTAGCCTATAACAAATATGCACACCTCCATGGCAGTAATTTGCATTCCTTCTCAGTAATGCAACATATTGTCAATGAATCTATGCAACTAAGATTAAGCTATAGACGATATGCATGGTACTCTTCTTAGTGAAACCCTTTAATGTAAAGCACAGAAGCTACAGATTTGATCAGGCTTAATGTTATGCCCTGACTGAAAACATGCTAGTCTTCATTGGGCATTTTGCTAATTTTATTTCCTTATCAATCACAAGTATTCGTTTATGTTTCACCAATAAATATGTTCAATGACTATATCCTGTAAATACAGGACCCGACTACATGAAAAACTTCTGGACTCCAAAACAGAAACATGACTTGTTGGAATATTTTTATTCCAATAAACAGATAGCCAATTTAAGTAAAATCACAAAATCCAAAATAACAGTATTCATATTTGTCCATCTACCAACTGAATTAAAAGTATTTATTCTAATTCTGTAGAAGATACAGAAACTTTGGAGGAGCCAGAATTGATCAATCCTGACATAAGTTTGTCTTATGCCAGGATGGTAATCAGCCAGCTGGTCAAGAGGCATGGTAAATACACAAACACACTTTATCTTGAATAGTTATTCATACATTTATAATGTAACTCTTTTAGCATTGTTCTTCATCGTTGAATTTTTCAAATGTCACCATATTATTTGTAAATATACCCCAATGGTGGAATGAGCTCCCAACCATTTGCATTAGTCACTTGCTTGTGCAACAATGCTCGTTTACTCTAATCTAATAATTTGGCATAAGGCAGCAAGCAAGTAATTCATATGAAGGCATATGTTATATTAAACAAATGAAAGGCCAGTTATTATTTGGTTGATAAATTGTAACAGCTTTATTTCTTAATTGAAAAGTGTTGTATTAAAATGTCTACACTGAATCAGAATTGGATGCTGAAAATAGATTTTGTGCCTGAATGTAAATGCTTTTTCATCGCAAGCAAATAACATGTATTGTCCATTTTGGATGGAAATGCATCCCGAGACACACCTATAGAGAGGTCAGAGTGCAGGAGCTTTGCTCAAGGGCACATGGTAGTGGTAGGCACTGTAGTTGTGATACCAGCTCGCAAACCCGTTCATACCTTCCCCACCAAGACCTAGTTAATGTGGCATGACATATGGACACTTGAAAGCACTTGATTGCAATGTAAATACACAGGTACATTTAAAAAGATGAAGTGAAGAAAAAGCTACAGGTATCTGATCAGTGTTTTTACTTTTGCTCCCAAAATGCAGCCAGAATGGAACTCAAGGCAGAGTATGTCCAGTACCTGCCCCAATATAAACCGGCTTGTGGCCAGATGGCACTCCCTTCACTTCCATTAATAATGGTAAGTTAATTGCACTGATAAGGACTAGGGCCACCGTTCGCCTTCAGAACTGAAGTCCTTCTTGGCATGCTGTAATAACTTCTGAACTGAGTGTGGTGCACAATAGACACTTGCTGTTTTTGTGACCAATGCACCTAGAGTTTGGGCACTGACTATTTGGCCTCTTTGGAACTCTGTTAGTTGCCTCATGTTGCTTTGGAAACTCACATATGAAAGTGCTGATTATCAGACCTCTTTTGTACCTGACACATACTACTAATTGGCATTCAACTTCATATGACTCACCTGTGTAGCTGCCTTTGTAATTGTAATTAAAGTCCTTTTTAATGTGGCGTTCATGGAACTTTGTCCACCCCCTGTATGCATGTATTTATTATCTATATACAGTATGTGTGTGTGTATATATATATATATATATATATATATATATATATATATATATACATACTGTATATAGATAAATAAATACATGCATACAGTATATATGTATACAGTGCCTACAGAAAGTCATCATGCCCTTTTGAAATAGTCACCTTTTTTTGTCTTACAGCCTGAAATGACAATACATAAAATCCATCTTTTTCCAGCTTTATTTACACATTTTGCCTTACAACATTCAAGTGAAAAAAAATGCTAAATATCTGAAAATTTATAAAAAATGAAAAACTAGAATAACAGGGTTGGAAAAGTGATCAGTCCCCTTAGAATAACCATTATAAACTTGCTCAGGTATAACCAATCACCTTCCAGATCACACACCAAGCTAATTGGCCTCCACCTGACATCAATTGTAGTGGTTTTGATTATTTCAGAATAAAATCAGCTGTTCCTTGAGGATTCCACTCCTAGTAGTGCATGGTAATGCAAAGAACTCACCATGGCTGGAAAGGTGATTTCAAAAGCACTCCGGGATAAAGTTGTGGATAGGCACAAGTTAGGAGAAGGATATAAAAATATTTCAAAGGCTTTAACTATCCCTCTGAGTACCGTTGAGAGTTTTATTAAGAAGTGGAAGGCATATGGCACCACCCACACCTTGCCTAGATCGGGCCGTCCCTCCAAACTGGATGACCGAGCCAGGAAAAGATTGATCAGGGAAGCTACCAAGATGCCAATGGCAACCTTGAAGGAGTTACAAGTCTTTATGGCAGAGATTGATTGATCTGTGCATATGACAACAATCTCACAAGCTTTACTCAAAGCTGGCCTGTATGGCAGGGTGGCAAGAAAGAAGCCTCTTCTGAAAAAGTGTCACACGCTGAGTCTCGTTTACGGTATGCAAAAAAACACATAGAAGATTCTGATGCCATGTGGCAAAAGGTTATATGGTCAGATGAGACCAAGGTTGAACTTTTTGGTCTGAACTCCAAGCGCTAAGTTTGGCGGAAACCAAACACAGCACACCACCCGAAACACACCATACCTACAGTGAAGCATGGTGGTGGCAGCATTATGTTGTGGGGGTGTTTCTCTTCAGCGGGGACTGGGAAATTGGTCAGGATTGAAGGGAAAATGGATGCTGCCAAGTACACCCAAATTCTTGAGGAAAACCAACGGCCCTCTGCTAGACAGCTGAAGATGGCCAGGTGGTTCACCTTCCAGCAGGACAACGACCCAAAACCCACCGCCAAAAAAACAACGCAGTGGCTAAAGGACAGGGAGGTGAATGTCCTTGAGTGGTCTAGTCAGAGCCCTGACCTAAATCCCACAGAACATCTGTGGATGGACTTGAAGAGTGCAGTCCATCGCCGCTCACCATGGAATTTGACTGAACTCGAACAGTTCTGCAAGGAAGAATGGGCAAATATTGCCCAATCTAGGTGCGCAAAGCTGGTAGACATATCCAAACACTGATGGCTGTAATTAAAGCAAAAGGTGCCTCCACAAAGTATTAAATCAGGGGACTGATCACTTTTCCAACCCTGTTATTCTAGTTTTTAATTTTTTCAGAAATTTTGCCTTTTTTTCACTTGAATGTTGTAAGGCAAAATGTGTAAATAAAGCTGGAAAAAGATGGATTTTATGTATTATCATTTCAGGCTGTAAGACAAAAAAGGATACTATTTCAAAAGGGTCTATTTCATAGGTTGTCTCTTTTTAGACATATTTGGACACATGGATATTTGATTCTTATTCTAATGATTTTTACTGTTAAATGTTGTCTAATTTAACAAAGGACACAAATAAATTCTGCTTTTAAATGATTTATTTATCAGAAATCAACAGAAGTAAAATTATCCTATTAAGTGAAAATTAAGTACACCCCTGGCTTCAATAACTGGTGTTGCCCCCTTTGACAGCAATAACCTCTTCTATGCGTTTCTTGTAATTGACTATAAGTCTCTTACATCGAATGGGAGTCATTCTCAGACATTCTTCTTTGCAGTACTGCTTTAATTGTGTGATGTTAGAGGCTTCCTTGAATGCACAGCCCGCTTCAAGTCCCCCCAAAGCATTTTGATAGGATTGAGGCAGTGTTGCATCTTTGCCAAACATGACGTTTTGCATTGCGCCTAAACAACTCCAATTTTGACTCATCAGTCCAGAGGTACATTTTCCCAGTAGTTTTGAACTTTATCCAGATGTTAAGTTCAGTCATGCTTTTATATTCATTTTGGAGAGTAGGGGCTTCTTGCTTCCTATCCTCCCATGTAGGCCAAGTTTGTGCAATCTATTTCTTTCACGTTAACTGTGTCACATTAAGTCTGTAGGTCCTTAGATGTTTCCCTTGGGTTCTTGGAGACTTCTAGTAGCATCTTTCGGTCAGGTCTTGGGGTGAATTTGGTGGGACGGCCTGTCCTGCATAGATTTCCAGTGATGTGGAATTTTCTCCATTTGGATATGATGCGTCAAACAGTTGAATGATGTCCTTCAAACTGCTTTGAATGTACTTTGAAATGGCTTTGTAACAGCTCCCAGTCTCATGAGAATCCATAATCTTTTTTCTCAGGGCTCCGGCTAGCTCTTTTGACCTAGGCATGATATCTTAGCACACACCTCGATGGTTAGGTCCAAACCAGACCAATTGTCTGTTTTTATGTAAGCATAGAACTTTCCAATTATGATCTAATAATTGGACAATCATTTACACCTGTTTTGTGCACCAGACATCAATTTTAATCAATATATTTGATAGTAAAGGTAGGGGTGCACTTACTTTTTCCTCATGAGGAATTTGCATTTATGTTTATTTCAATTGCTTAAGTGATTCTAAAGTCTACTTTAGCATCATTTGTTGAGTTAATTTACCTTAATCAATCAATATGGTTGAAATTAAAATAAAATTGTGTCTAGATATGTAAAGAAAAACTGACTTCCATAAAATAAAGAAAGCCATGTGCAAAAACATGTCTCTATCAAAGAGGTGCTGGTATCTGCAAGGTGAAGAAACATAGAAAAAGAGAAAACTAGGATGAAAATTGATTAAAATAGAACAAACGACGCGATGAAGATATGCCGAAACACGCGTTGTTCGTTCTATTTTAATCAATGTAGCCAATAAAACTATTTTTTGCATCTGAACGCTTTTTGCATCTGAAGGTCGGTCCTTAAACTTTTCTAGTTTGAGTGTGAGGGTTGAACATTGGAGCTTGACATTGAATATATTTTCTTCCTAGTTTTCTCTTTTTCCATATATATACAATGAGGGAAAAAAGAAACGCAACACTCTCTTTGTGACTGATGACCATTCATTTAATAATGAACAAAGATTAAGGAATATAAACAATATTAACATAAACAATGTAAATGAACAACAAGTCGGCAAAATTGGACTGTAAAACACTAGAAAACCAATAACAAGTCACACTTCAATAAAGTTACACTAATAATGTGTGTGGCCACCTCTGGCAGCTACTGCTTCAACACACAAGCTGTGCAGCCATGAGTAATCCTTTTTATTTGTGGTTAAAAAACAGACAAATTGTCTCCTAGTTGCTAAAGGCAGGACACATAGATAATCCTATGTCCAGGAGGTGAGAAATTAAAGACACAACAGACAAGAAATTAGTGAGCATTCCCAAGACATGTTTAATCATCAGAGAGTTTCAGTTGAAAGTATCATTACTTTGAAAAGCACTGGGGTCTATATCAGTGCTGATGGGGTCATGGAAAAGACATTTTGGGTCTTTACATGATACACTTAGCCTTAACAAGAAGGTAATTGTATCGGGTCCCCTCCCGGTGTACAGGAGAGGCAGTGAAGCATTCAGTAGACTGCTTTTACTTAACGATTGGCTTCGTGGTTGGTGTGTAGTTCAGAACATCGGTTTTATTGATAACTGGGATCTATTCTGGGAGAGACCTGCATTCTACCGCAGAGACGGCCTGCATCCAAATAGGCGAGGCTCAGCAAATCTGTCAGACAACATTCAGAAAGCCCTCAATGCCTGACTATACTACAGTAGTGGAAATGAAAACACCAGTGTTGTCCATTTCAATATCTGTCCCCCCTTATATGAATACAGTATCCAGACAATAAGCCCAACGTTAAGGCATATCCATACAAGAACCATTTGTCGTGGAGTTAACATGTGTAACTTGAAAATCATCCCTCTACAAAAGGAATCCCATGTGAAACCTGTGTCATATTCTCCGCTCACCTTTGCATTATTAAATATTCGGTCCCTGGCATCTAAAGCGTTTTTAATTAATGACCTTGTTCAAGACAAGAAACTTGATTTTTTATTCTTAACAGAGACATGGCTAGGGACAAATGGTACTGTCTCGCTAATAGAGGCTTTGCCCCCAAATTACACCTTTTCTCAAAAAATTTGGCAGAATAAGAGAGGAGGTGGCTTAGCAAATATTTATTCATGTGAATTTAAATGCAAGCAAATGGACTTTGGGGTATTTTCTTCTTTTGAATATCTTGCTCAGATTCTAAGTTTTGATTCTCCTGTTCTGATGGTGACCATCTATCGCCCTCCAAGGCAAAACCCAGCATTTTCCCCTGAATTTCCTGAATTCATGTCTATTATATCAACTGATCATGAGAGAGTTCTTCTGGCAGGTGATTTTAACTTGCATGTGGATAATGTGTCAGATTCCAAGGCCATGGATTTTAAAAACTTACTACTCTCTCTTGATTTTAATCAGGATGTTGCTGAGCCAACTCATAAGCATGGCCATACTCTAGATTTGGTCATTTCTAGAGGGCTAAGTGTTACAATTTCCTCTGTTGTTGATCTCGCTATATCAGATAATTTCTGTGTATTCTTTCATGTCATGTTGTTAAAGGGAAAGAAAAAAGCTGATCGCATTATAAAGAAGCGCATTTTAAATTCTGCAGCAGCTGATAGGTTTGCACAACTTGTAAATCTTACATGTGTACCACTGAACCCGCTAGCTACTGATGAGTTAGTGTATAGTTTTAATAGCAAACTTAGAACTACACTCGACATTGTTGCCCCAGAGAAAATAAAAAAGGTAATTTCAAATCAGAAGACACCCTGGAAAAACAGTGAAATTCTTAAACTAAAGAGGGACTGTCGGAAAGCTGAGTGTAAATGGAGAAAGACAAAACTACAGGTACATCTTGACATCCTTAAAGAACAGCTTGCAAATTATAATAGAACAATAAGAAACACAAGACAGACTTATTTTTCCAAGATTATTTGTGTCAATAAGAATAATCCCAAAGTGCTTTTTTCAACAATTGATCATTTGATAAATCCAAGTCCAGCTGCTGACTTTGGCAGTGAGCTCATCTCCTCAAATAAATGTGAAGAGTTTGCTATTTATTTTAAAGAAAAGATAAGCACTATTAGGTTACACATAGCTCAAATGGGTACAACCCCTTTGATTTTGGACAGTTCAGATGCCCCGTGCACAGCTGACATGCATGCATTTGGCCTGATTGATGCACAAATTGTTAGGATCCTGTAATTCTGTCTGTTTATTCTTTATTTGTTATTATTTTCCTGATTTCTTTTCCCTCGCGATTGTCAGTCCGCGTTCCTTGTTTTCTGAGATTCCACTCCCTGTCTTTGTCATTGCACTATTCGGGTGATTTTGGGAACATTCGGGTTTCCTCTGTATTTCCTATATATCTCGTTTTCTTCCTTCTGGCTTTATTTATATTTGTATATAATACTAATGTACTAATCATACTAACTGTTAGATTAGATTTAATACTAACCTGCTAACAAACTAACATGTACAGTGCATCCGGAAAGTATTCACAGCGCTTCACTTTTTCCACATTTTGTTCTGTTACAGCCTTATTCCAAAATTGATTAAATTCATTTTTTCCCTCAGAATTCTACACACAACACCCCATAATGACAATGTGAAAAAAGTTTTTTTGAGATTTTTGCAAATTTATTAAAAATAAAAAAATAAAATTTCTCATTTACATAAGTATTCATACCCTTTGCTTTAACGTATTTTTAAAGTATCATATTTCATATTTGGTCACATATCCTTTACATGCTGTTACTTCCTGAAGTCTGTGACCATCAACATCAAAAAACTGTCGATATCTTATTTTCAGGTACTGTTACAAGCGATACTATAACCTCTTTCTCTATGGAAATTGGGAGGTGAGACTAGATTCAGCTGTAAATTACACTGGTACAGTATGGAACACATGGCTGGCTAAATGGCTGTAAGTTATCAAGGGTCTGAGCTATCAAACGAGCCCCAAACCATCACTCTGTTGCCAGATATGGAGTAGATGTGGATGGATCACTTTAAGGGTTGTTTCTCCTGACTTTTTTCCCCATAGAGTTCTATAGGAAAATGAGTCCGGAGAAATAACCCTTGCAGTGATCCATCCACATCTACTCCATATCTGGCAACAGAGTGATGGTTTGGGGCTCGTTTGATAGCTCAGACCCTTGATAACTTACAGCCATTTAGCCAGCCATGTGTTCCATACTGTACCAGTGTAATTTACAGCTGAATCTAGTCTCACCCCCCAATTTCCATAGAGATCCATTCAAATGCAGAGAGGTTATAGTATAACTCCAGGCCGTTTGTTATCATTGTGTCTATGTGTATTCCAGTCCGTGTCTTACATTTCCCCTGTCATTGTTTTATTGGTCCCTGTTAACCCTCACTGTTCTCACCTGTGAGCAATCTCCCCTCCCTGCTTCTACACACCTGATTCCCATTATGTCTGTCTGTGTGTATATATACCTTGTCATTTCAGTGTTTCTTTGCGAGTTCCTTGTACTAAATATTTTGCTTCTGTGTTGCCTGTTTTTTCAGAGATTCTGCCCGAGCTGTTTGTTTATTCTGTATATCTGTTTTCTAGTTTTTGTTTCCCCAAGTTCTTTGCCTGTTGTTTTGTTTTGTATCCAGTCTGTTTTGTTTTCTTTGTGTTCCTCCTTCGACTCCCTGGTTTGGACCCCCTGCCTGTGTTCTCGCGACCCTGTTTTTGGATTCCGCTTTTGTACCTTTGCTGTGCCTTCCCGGTTACGACCCCTGCCTGTTCCTTGACCATTCTTTGGACTGTGTTTTGTTTCTTTGCCTGTCTCCCCCAGTTTTTGACCCTGCCTGTTATACCACGGATTGCTGCCTTGCCCATATTAAAACTTTGTTTTTTCGTATTCCTGCCTGCGTTTGGGGTCCTTCCCCCTCCGACACCTAACACAAATGCTCAATGAAATAGTCCAGCCATTAAAACCCTCTACCTGTGTATTTGATCCTATCCCCACAAGATTTTTTTTTAAACTGTTTTTAGTTGTTTGTCAGTGTCTTGGCCATTGTAAACTCTTCTTTGGAGACTGGCAACTTCCCAAAGTTGAAGACTGCCATTGTAAAGCCCTTACTAAATAAAAGTAACTTGGATCCCTCAGTTCTTAGTAATTTTAGACAAACCTCCCCTTTCTTAAGCAAGATTATCGAAAAAAGTGGTTTTTAGACAGTTAAATGATTTTCTCAGTAAAAATACCATTCTTGAGAAATTTCAGTCAGGATTCCGGTCAAACCACAGTACAGAAACTGCTCTAGTCAAGGTAATCAATGATATTCGAATGTGCATAGATTCTGGTGGTGCGTCTGTTCTGGTTCTGTTAGGTCTCAGTGCTGCATTTGACACTGTGGACCATAATATTTTGCTACATCGACTTGAACAATGGGTAGGTCTCTCTGGAACAGTTCTTAAATGGTTTTATTCATATCTGGCTGGAAGATATTTTGTGTTGCCATGGGGGATTCTGTATCAGAAAAAACTTATTAACTCTGGGATTCCTCAGGGTTCTATCATTGGCCCATTGCTCTTTTCTTTATACCTGCTTCCACTTGGTAAAATCATCAGTAACCATGGGGTTAATTTTCATAGCTATGCTGATGATACACAGCTGTATATTTCTGTATTGCCTGAGGATGAAAGCCCAATCAGTTCCTTAGAAAACTGTCTAAAGGATATTAATCTCTGGATGTCTCAGAATTTTCTTCAGTTGAATCAGGATAAGAATGAGATAATTATCATTGGATCTAAGGCCCAGAGAGAAAGATTATCTAAGAACCTAGGACCTCTAATGTCAAACAATAAACCTCAAGTTAAGAATCTAGGTGTAATCTTGGATGCTGACTTAAGCTTTCTGCCATATTTAAGAAATGTAACAAGGGTAGCCTTTTTCCATTTGCGAAATGTTACTAAAGTAAGGCCTTTCCTCACGCAAGCTGATGCTGAACGGTTAATACATGCCTTTGTTACAAGTAGATTAGACTACTGTAATGCTCTCTTCTCTGGTCTTCCAAAAAAAATACATAGAGCAGCTACAACTTGTGCAAAACTCAGCTGCAAGAATCTTGACACGAACCAAGAAGAGAGCTCATATCACACCTGTACTTGCATCTCTGCATTGGCTGCCCGTGAAATTTAGAATTGATTTTAAAATAATTTTACTTGTTTTTAAAGCTCTGACTGGTTTAGCACCACTTTACATATCTGACCTGCTGAATAGATATCAGCCCATATGTGCCCTCAGATCTTCTGGTGATAACTTGTTATGCATTCCAAAAGTAAATTATAAAGAAGTGGAGAAGCTTCTTTTTATTTCTATGCCCCCACACTATGGAATAGCTTGCCCAGACAGATCAGAGAGGCACCAAATGTAGCACTTTTTAAAAGCCTTCTGAAAACGTACTTCTTTAGGATGGCTTTTACTTGATTGCATCCTATTTTAGTTTTTACTTGTCTTTTGCTTTTACTTGTTTTATAAATATACATCTATATTGTCTTGTATTTAATTGTGTTTTATTGCATTTTGTTTTATCCCATTTTGTTATTATTATTTATTATGTTTTTTCTTTGTTTTTTTTTGTTTTTTTTTCCCAAATCAAGATTTTATTTTATTATTTTTATTTTATTTATTTATTTATTTTATTTTATTTTTTCTTCAGATTTGTTTTATTCCCTGTTATATTGTCTTTTATTTCATTGTGTTGTATTGTTATATTAATGTTATATAATGTTATATTGTTTTATCCAATATTTTCCTGTTTTAACTGTTCATTATTATTTCCCTAGTGTGAAGCACTTTGGGCTGCTACTTGTTGTATGAAAGGTGCTATATAAATAAAGTTTATTATTATTATTATGGGCAACAGAAAATCCATCCCACTTTCTTTTCCACTATTTTGAGGAGAAGTTGTCTGATTTTGCATTCCAGAGAGGTAGATCGAGCTACTACTGATCGAGGAGGTTTTAGGGCAAACAATGGGAATAGTATGGTTGTTTTTTTCCCCACCTATGTACAGCTGCAATATATTTCTATAACACATTCTCTTAATATCTCACATTTCAAACATTTGTGCTTGTTCTTTTATAGGAAGAGCTGGTACACAAAGAAACCTGATTTCAGCTGACCAAGTTAGAGGGATCTTGCATTCCTACAATGCATAGTCCGGCCTCAATCAGGAGAACGTGCGGTAATGTGTATAAAAAGTGCTGTAATGTCTACATGGTCAAAGCAAAATGTATAAAAATAGAATCTGCACATTGGATTTGAAATGGAACAGTGGCTATGATTATAGTGGTTAAAGTGCAGACTTTCAGCTTTAATTTGAGGGTTTTTACAGCCATATTGGGTTTCAGTTGTAGCCCTTTTTATACCCCCCCCCCCCCCCCCCCCAAATTAATTTGTTAATTGGACAAATTGACATAAACTTAAATAAAGTCATCATATAAAAATAAAAATAATTCATCATATTTAATATTTGGTTGCATATCCTTTGCATGCCATGACTTCCTGATGTCTGTGACCCAATAACATCAAAAGACTCATATCTTACAAGCAATACTACAACCTCTCTTTATTTCACTGGATCTCTATGGGAATTGGGGGGGGGGGGGGGGGGGGGGGTTGATTAAGTTGTAAATTATACTGGAACAGTATGGAACACATGGTTGGCTAAATGGCTGTAAGTCTTCAAGGGCCTGAGGTATGAAACGATGCTCAAACCATCATTTTGCTGCCAGATATGCATTAGATATGGATGGATCACTTTAAGGGTTTTTTCTCCTACGCAAAGCATAAGCCATCTATCAACAACAACTTTTTTGGGACATGTTGCAGGCATCAAATTTAGAATGAGCATATATTTACAAAGAACAAAGTTGATTAATTAAAACATTACATATCATTGTACTGTTTTTAATTGAATACAGGTCAGAAAGGATTTGCAACCTTTTTTGGAATTGAGGTTTGTATAAAAAGGGCTTCAATTGCTACACGGTTCACCCAATATGGATGTAAAAACTGTGAAATTTAATTTGAAGTTCTGCACTTTCATCTAATAGTAACTGTTCCATTTCAAATCCAATGTGTTGGAGTACAGATCCAAAACAACAAAAATTGTGCCACTGTCCCAAATACAGACTGCACTGTGTATACAGTAACAGTGCCCTACGTAAGTATTGGGACAAGGAAGCATTTTCTCTTCATTTGGCTCTATACTCCAAATGTTCAAATTTGAAATCAAACCATTCATATGAGGTTTTAAATACAGATTTTCAACTTTTATTACAGGGTATTTGTATAAATATTGGATTCACCATTTAGAAATTATAACTTTTTTACATAGTCCCCCTATTTCAGGCCAACTAAAGTATTGGGACAAATGAACAAAATGTAAAATAAAATGTTTACTGTTGATTACTGACTGTTGATATCTTATTTTGAGGTGCTCTTACAAGCAATACTATAACCGCTCTGTATTTGATCCTACTGTTTCCCGTGTTTTCCCTCTCCCCCTGTGTCATGTTCCTCTCTCCTTGGTTCGTCTTTTCCCGTGCTGCAGTTTGGGCGTAACTTCCTAATTGTTTCACCCTGTTACACGCCACTCCTTTCAGCCTATCCCACTTCCCCGCTAATCACTCCTGCATACATTCGCACGCGGCACATAATTGATAACAATTAAATCTTGTATTTAGTCACCCGGTGTTTTCTGTCCTGTGCCAGTTCGTTAACATTGTTGTCTGTGAAACTTCTGGTCATGTCCTGAGTCCTAGTAACCAGTCTAGTATAATTCCTGAGTCCTTGCGGGTTTGGTGTTAATTCGCCTCCCGCTCTGTTTAAACCTGAGTTCGCTCTCGCCTTGAACAGCACGTCTGCTGTTCATAGTTCCTGTTCCGTCAAACTAACTCTGTCTGCTTCTATTGCCTGAACTGCAGTTGTTGGTTATCCCTGCCTGTGTTGCGGTCTACAGTCTCCCTCCTGACGGGTGTGCAGCCGTCTGGGCTTCTGCTCTTCCACACTGCAGCTGTTCCAGCGTCCGAGCCGTTGCCACTATTGCTGCCACGGTTACGGTTGCGCTCACTGCTGCTGTCCTGCTGCTACACCCGGATCCCGATCCACGGTCCTGCTCTTCCGCTCCCACCCCGCCGTCATCCCCTGCTCATTCTAACCGGTTGTCTGTTGCCATTGCCTCCCCTGCTCTCTCCTAACTCTCTCATTCCCCGCAGCCTCACCCTGGACTGTCTGTATTAATTGTCGCTCCCTACTCTTCAGGAGAATTATTGAAGTTTAAATTATTGGATGCTTCGCGCTCCCCCATCTGTCTGTCCGTCTGTCTAACGTGTTTCCAGTCCAGTACAGTCTAGCCCTGCCAAGTCCAGTTCCGGTCTGGAACGAGCGTTGCCCCGGTTGCCAAGTCCAGTTCCAGCCAGGAACGAAGTCCAGTCCGTTGTCAAGTCCAGTTCCGGCCAGGAACTAAGTCCAGTCCGTTGTCAAGTCCAGTTCCGGTTTGGAACAAGTCCAGTCCGTGGTCAAGTCCAGTTCCGGTTTGGAACAAGTCCAGTCCGTGGTCAAGTCCAGTTCCGGTTTGGAACAAGTCCAGTCCGTTGTCAAGTCCAGTTCCGGTTTGGAACAAGTCCAGTCCATTGTCAAGTCCAGTTCCGGCCTGGAACAAGCCTGCCCGGTCCAAGAATATTGTGTGATCTGTATAACCTGTCTTGCCTTTCTCCCCCTGCTACAGGACTGCCCTGTAAGCAATAAATACACCTGAGAATTGGCAATCTCTTGTCTGAGTCGTGCATTTGGGTTCAGTCAGCTGTCTGGGTCATAACAGTCTGTAGGTAACCTATTTCACTTGAATGTAGCCTAGGCCTACTGATTAAATCCCAAGGACCAGATATGATAGAATAGAATATAATAACTTTTATTTTCCCATTAGGGAACTTAAGTTGTAGCTAGTTTCCAGCAGTAGCCTAAAAAAGACATAGACAGTGGGGCAGACACACAAACAAAGACATTCAATTGAATCAGATGTTTCACATTATAACTAGTGAAGGTAGGCTGTGATTATGATTAAAATTAGCTTACTATTATTAGTAGTATTATGATCAAAATTATATTATATTAAAAATATAATATGATTGAAACGTAACATTACTTCCACATTGTCAGTTCGCTAAGAGTTATTTCTGCACTTTTTTTGTGATCATTTGTTTATTTCTTTAATTTTATTTTACAAGTAGGCCTATAAGCCAAATCATAAATCATGAACAAAACAAACTATAAGCCAAATCATAAACAAACAAGGACAAAGATGTCCTTGTTCCCTCACTTGCGCGTCTAATCAGAAAATAATCCGCGTTTATTTTGCCAAGGCTGGAAAACAAATTCCTCTTTCCTTCGGTACGGGACTTTATAACGGAACGGTTACAGAAAATATAACAGAATGTAACAGGCTAATATTGTTACAGGAAATAACAGAATATACCTATTTACCATCATGTCAAATTTGTCAATTCGCACGGGATTGCTATAACCTGGGGTTATTTATACAGGGCATTTAGGTAAAATAGGCTACGCCGGAATCTTTAGGCTACTGGCGCGAGTGCACGCAGTTCGCAAAAATGACTGACATGCCAGATTCAGACGGGACTAAAATGACGGAGATTAATAATTAGTAGCCTAGGCTACCTACATTACCTACCCTACATCCCCGTGAAACGTATCCCGTCCAAATAGGGCTTGAGCGTTAATGTGACTTATTTTGTTTAGAAATAAATTATGGCAAGTTAGCCACTGTTACATTTTTAATAAATGGAAAACATTTTTATATTTCGCATTTAACTTTTTTTGTGCTGAAGCCTAGCTACCGAAAATGTAGGCTATACCGAATATTTATTTTTCACTTTCACTTTTATCTTCTGGAGTTCATTTTATCATCTTGCCTACAGCGCCATAATGGTTTAGTCCGGCGCTGCATAGCTGCCTGCGTGTTCCATAAGTATTTAGATAACTACTTAAAAATGTATTAAAAAATTATTTTTTTGCATCCAATTCAATCAAATTGTCACGTTAAAGTATTGACATATCTTTGAAAATTACGCTCATTTGGTAGGCTATTTCCTGCAGCCAGTTCACTGCATCCCTTCGTGTGTGATCTGTGATGAGTCAAGCAAGTTTTTTGTTTCACGTCTGGTTAATCCGACGTGGCCACCTGTTTCTGAAGTCCACTCCCACAACAAAACGGCAGAGAGATGTAACCGAGATTTGCTGTGGTTAAGAAAATCACTAGAAATCAACTTCATATTTTATCACCTTTACAACCGTAGGCAGGGCCGGCCCGTGGGTCTGTTGGGCCCTAGGCGAGATCTTGAAAATAGGTCATAAATAGGCTGGTCGATGTGTTTATAGGCCTAATAAATTGTTAGCCTAATAAATTTTAACTGAGTTTTGTTTTTTAACTCGCTTTTTTATAAATTGAGAATAATGAAGACAGAGACATTAAACGTTAACTTAGGCAACAAGTGGATTATTCCGATAGGCTATCTTGAATCAAGCAAAATAACATATGGTCCTCAGACATGCCCTCTTGGACCCAGTGTAGCCTGAATTGGCCTGGAATGCATCACTATATACATTTGGTGACATTGTGAAGAGAAATGCTAAGAATGTGCCGAAAGGCAAATCCAGAAACACCCCAGAGTCAGACAGCACACAGGTATACGGCAGACGGGCGCTCAGTCGCTTTCCGTCTGTGGGAGAGGCGTGGGGTGCGTCCTGTCGCGGGGTCGCGTATTTTATCCGTCCTCTTATCCTCGGTCCTCGCCTTACCCAAAAAATCGATCCAGGTTCGCCACCTTTAAGGACATTCCGAACCGCTAAATGCTCCTCTGAGGAGCGATGAGTGGGGAACGTGGAGGCTCCCGGAGGTTGCTTCAGTGAGGAAACACAAGTGTAGCCTTTTCTCGGAACGCGTGACGTGTATAAATTATCCACCACTTCTATCTGCCACGTCACGGGTAGCCTACACCCAGGGACAAATCCTTTCCATTTATTATAAAGAGCTAATTCAATGGCACTCATTCAATATATTACTAGTATATTACTAATATTAAATATGATGACTTTATTTAATTTGTCCAATTACTTTTCGTCTCCTAAAATGGGGGGACTGTGTATAAAAAGGGCTACAATTGCTACACGGTACACCCAATATGGATGTAAAAACCCTCAAATTAAAGCTGAAAGTCTGCACTTTAACCTCAGTAACGGTTCCATTTCAAATACAATGTTCTGGATTACAGAGCCAAAACAACCAAAATTGTGTCACTGGCTGAATACTTTCCGTCCCCACTGTATATATACACACATCCATCCATACACACACACACACACACACACACACACACACAATGCAGTCCGTAAGTATTTTGACAATGACAAATTCTGTTTTGGCACTACAGTCCAGCACATTGGATTTCAAAATGGAAGTGACTATGAGGTTAAAGCGCAGACTGTCAGCTTTAATTTAAGGGTTTTTAGATCCATGTCGGGTGAACGGGCAATTGTAGCCCTTTTCATACATAGTCCCCCCCCCCCCCCCCCCATTTTAGGGGACAATAATTTATTGGACAAATTAACAACATCATATTTCATATTTGGTTGCATATCCTTTGCATGCCATGACTTCCTGATGTCTGTGACCCAACAACATCAAAAGACTCTCCCTATCTTACTTTCAGGTACTGTTACAAGCGATACTATAGCCTCTCTGCATTTGAATGGTTCTCTGTGGGAATTTGGGGGTGGGACTATATTAAGCTGTAAATTTACAGCTTAAAGGGGCAGTTCACCCTAAAATTAGAACCTATTTCCTCACTTTCCATTCAAATGCAGAGTTTATAGTATTGCTTGTAAGTCACAGGCTCAGACATCAGGAAGTCATGGCATGCAAAGTATATGCCATTCATTTCCCTTATTATCCCTACTCACCACTCTGAGCAATCTGCGCTGCCTGTCTCACATTTCTTGAATGGAACCACAGATAGAACTTCACATTCCTACAGAAATGCTCCCTCGTGATGTAAGGTAAATGGTGTTTCATTTTTTAAATTCAGGCATTGAACTGCTTTGCAACCTGCATGTTGACCTTATGCAGTTGTGGATACAAGTCTGCATTGTATCCATTGTTACAGGCTGTAAAGCATAGATATGTTTTTAGATTCAAATCTGATACATATTTTAGTACAAGTTTAATACATCCCCTTAGGCATTTTATATTGTGTTATGGTTGAAACAACGGTAAAAACCTACTAACCTGACGTTAGTTTGAGGGTATGTGACGGTTGAAAGTGAAAGGTTTTTAAACGTTTGAATGGCAATGCTGCAGCTCAGTTAGACATGAAACATTGGAATGACGTCTGAAATTTATGGCCAGTATATAACGTCAACTTTACGTTGTAAAGTGGTTTAAATTTGAAGTTTTACATTTTAAAATAAATTATACTATTTGACTAAACTTTATCTGACCCACAAACATGCACATACACATAGTATTTTATATGTATTTATTTATTCACCCCCCCCCCCTTTCTCTAGTGTTGATGAATGTTTCTTGGTATAAATGTCTGTTTGTAAATGTGAATGTTATATGCTGCCAGAAAAATATCTCCATGGGGATAATAAAGTAGCCTGTCTATCTATCTATCTATCTATCTATCTATCTATCTATCTATCTATCTATCTATCTATCTATCTATCTATCTAGTTGCAATGTTAAAACATTTTGTACTTGACAACCAAGTATAAACATATCCTTTATGGATTGTAATTTTTCCTCAGCTGCTTACAACATTCTTTTAAATGATGTCTTCTTCCATGAAGCATTTTTTGTTAGTTGACTCTTTGATGTGACACACAAAGTTTGAATGACCATCTTTCAGATGGTTAGATGAAAAAGCACAGGGCCAAGTTGCATGAAATAATTTAGGAAACATTGGGTAGCATTGCTTTGGAATAGAGCTTGTTTAATTTGTGCGAGGTAAGATAGCCAATATTGTTTATTGTAGCTTGGCCGAATTTTGATATCAATAATTTTAATGGCAAGCCTAGATTTTGCTAGTTTTATCATAGACAGTGCTTTGTATGTGTGAGTAACTTTGCATTTTTGTATGTTGAAAACATTTTTTGTTGAAATATCATTTATTTTTGTACTGTGTTTGTTATGAGTAACTGATAATGACAATGCATATAAATGTATGAACCATAAGAGAATGAAATCTAGAGAGAGATGCATACATATACACAAACACACATGCATTCTGTCTAAAAGAAACACATATGCCTGGATTGTCATTTCCCCTTTACCATGAATTACAAATAAATTTAAAGTTTTCGTCATATTTTGGTCATGACTGATATACAATCAAACAACCAGAAAACAACGTTCCATAGACGGTCGCATGGGCAAAAATGCCCACAGGGGATGTTTTACAAGGATCACAGTTACATACAGTAAACAAAGTCTCTGAAAGTTTTGTTATGAGCTGACTGTATCATACCTGTATGGTTCTTCCAATGAAGCCTGTCAACAAGAAACCAGGTTTTATCAAAAAACCCTGGGTCTCTGTTGAGAGCAAAGCTATGGAGTTTGCAGGCATTGTCATAAAAAACCATTGCAGGACCTAAATAAAAAAAGAAAAAAACAATTACAAAGGCAAACATTTGTTTTTGCTTCGTGCTACCCTTTTTCTACCTACAGCACATAACTGCAATGCATACTGAATTTTTGTTTATTGAAACTTAATGGAGAGTAATGACAGGCTTGGGGAGTTTTATAGTACTGTGTTCCTGCAAAATATTTACCAATTGTCTGTTAATCTGGACTACAGTGTCAGTTCAAACATGCAACAATTGATAATCAACACAATATTTTCAATATTTCACAATTCAGGGCACACCTCTTTGGAATCTTGTGCGCAGGATGGTAAATGGCAGACTCTGCTGATTCCATGACAGCATATCCATAGCATACACCTGAATATTATAAAGAGAATTACAAAAATACAACAAAAAAGTTAAGTCATGCCTGGAAACATATTAACTGCTAAAAATCAACATGCAATATTTTCAGCACTTTGTGTCATTGAACAAACCATGGATGCAAAACATGGTGAATAGCCCAGGGATCAGGGAGAAATGGCGGCCAACAGATTTCCTGCAGCAACTTTCCTCTGTCTTGCCATCCATTTGATAGTACCCTCTGTCCCGAACTGGTGGGAGTAGAGGGAAGTAGAGGGATCCATTGTCTGCTTGCTGATTCAAGCACTGTCCTGACTGGGGTGCTGGTACAAGAAATGGTGCCTTAGCAACACTGACCATTTCTTGCAGCAGTGGCAGGAGATGTTGGGGGAAGTGACCTAATGAAACAAGAACTCGCCAAAGGATGGGGAATTCCATTGAAAGGAGTCTCATTAGGTCCGACCGCTGCATAATGTCATAACTCTGGTTGCACAGGCAGTCCATGATGTCATCAAATTCTTTAGAAGGGTGGACCAGTGCACAAATTGGTGAGGCCTTGGAAATCTCTTTCAGGAGATGCCTGTACACCTCAGGAGGCTGACCTGTGCACCCTTCAACGTCGCAGTGTGCAATGAGCGGGCAAAGGAATACTGCCTCTTCTCTAATGACTCTGCTCATCTCCAGATAATCTTCCACTGCCAAGCCAGCTAATGCATATGCAGCCAACAATTGCCGAAGGGTTTTGTTCTTGATCAATATACGATCAATATGCCTAGTATAAAGACACATAAAATACAATTATAATTCTGTATTAGCCAATTTGTACTAATCATGTATTATATGGATCAAAAAACAATCAATCCTTTTTTTGTGGATTGTATAAAGTGGAAATTAAATGGAAAGGGAAAATGAAAAACACTTGCAATTTTTATACTATTTGACTGGAAAAAAAAAACAAGTGTGAAGCGAGAAAGTATTAAAAAAATAAACAATCACACTCTCAGACCCAAACAATTGTGCTTCATTTGTTAATGCATTTACTTATCTTCCTCTGTCAGCAGGAGAATCAGGATGAACACTAGCAGAGGGGCTTGCACCAGTGGAGTAACGCTGGTGATAACCGAGCGTTGTCCCATCCATTATGACAGCTCTGTTATGGATAAAGTTATAGAAATATTTTTAATGGATTTAACATATATGAAGACATTTTAATGCCATGACAAATAATGATAATTGGCCTGTAATCTGTCAAATTAACTATGCCTATGTCTAATCCTGCATGAATAACTTGCATGGTTTAACACTACATGAAAAAGTTCCTCACAATACCCTCACTTTCCTTGTACAGTATAATTGAGTAATTTGTGTATCAGCAACTTGCAAATATCTTCCACATGTACCAGTTTCTAGATTTTATAAGGACATTTAGCTTATCTATTACTACTGACACCCAGGCCACCCAGCAGAGGATGGGGTCCTCCACTCTCAACTGGGGAGTTTTTGCATTTTCTTTTTTTTTCCTGTAAGGCATTTTTGTCACAGTGTCTGTAAGAAGTGCTATGCAAATGGATTAGAATTGAATTTCCTTCATGGCTACCTGGTATAAACAATGAACAGCACGTACAAGCACAAAAAAAACAAAAAAAAAACACCATCACACACTACTGTCACACAATGCATACAGTACAAAACAATGATGATACACAGTGATACAGATTTTGTTGTTCACCTGGGATCAAGTTGGCATTGTGGACAAAAAAAGCCTTGCTCTGGTGGGATTTGTAGGAGCTCTATAAATGCATGCCAAGCCCACCAAAACTTTCTGTAGGTGAGCTTGGCATATTCCATGCTTCCGTGGTCATTCTGTATCTGTGTCCAAGCATTGTGGAAATTGTACATGGACGTTCTTTGAACAGAGAAAGTACAGAATAAGATAACAGCCCCTAATAAAACATAAATAAATGAATCAGTCCACCATATCCCTGACACGTACCCAGAGTAAAAACTGGAACATATAGCTCCTTAAAACATCATGATGCACAAGATATGTGCCCATGTTGAGTAGGAAGTGGTCTCCTCCATCAAACTGAATTTTCCCCTCACAGGTACTCCCCATGCATGGAAAATGATAGGCTAAAAAACAACAAATTGAATACATAATTGTTACTAACGGTTAATATGAACTAATACAGTATGAACTGTGTCATATACAGTGTGCATATGTGGTAGAGAAGACAGCGAGTAAGATCTTGTATTTCTGTTACTTATTTACAATCAATAACTTATTTTGAACAAGGTGTGAGGTAGAGGTGGTGAACAGATACTGCTCCTGTCCAGAGGGGATTGGCTGATCACTAAATGGTGACCCGCATGAACAAAGTTCAGTCTCCCTCTTTGGGCACAATAGTAAAGCGCCATTTTCCATAAGGAAATCCATAAGGTCCAGGGTAGCAGAGTACACCACCTGCAATGAAAAACCTTTCAGATCAACAACTAAATAAACATCATTCACAGGTTCAAGCTGTGTAATGCAATCAACAATTTGTGTTAATTCATGTTGTATTTCTACAGGCAACATATCAAGTGTCCGAAGTATCATTTATAACTAAGGTTACTCAGTCTATCTTGTTGCACCATGAGGAAAAAGGCCAGTTTCTTTCTGAGAAAGAAATTTACAGAAGCACTTCCTTTAAAACAGTGTCTCGATATTTCCTAATTTTCCTAATTATAGCCATTCAACAGATATTTACTAGAATTAACACAATTACTTACATCCATGGACTTTTGGTATGCATGATCTAAAAAATAAAAAGAGAATCGTTATGGCCTTCATGTTTAAATGGTTATTTAGATTACATTTGAAAAGAACTGTTTACAACAAATATTACATAGTAATGGTAATATAATCATTTAAATAGCAGGTTATTGAGGAAGAAGATTGACTAGAAATATTCAAATTTACAATGCACTCTTTTTGAGTGCAGAATTTAAAAAGCCTTTATTGGAAGAAGCTACCACCACATGTTTCAATATTAGCTCAGGTAGCAGTGATGTTGCTAGGTCCGCGTCCTGCGTCTCTGACGCATTAAAATCCAAAAGGACGCAGTAAACTCACTATCGACGCGTCCAGGGGACGCACCCTAAAGAAACCTCGCTGTCAAAAAAAAAAATACCCCTGTAAAACTTCCAACAATAGCAGTGTCTCCAATAAACTTTCATTTTCCTGTAATAATGCTACATTTGTGAACAAAATTGTGAATATAACCATAATTATAACCATATAACACCAAACACAAGTTTAACACTACAATTTGTCAAAAAACACAAATTTTATTGGGGACCCAATCAATTTCCCTGGGACCCACTCAAATGACCACCTGTGGGTCCTGGGGACTCACTACATTGAAAACCTATCAACATCACTGAGGTAGTATCAATGACTGTTATTGTCATGGTTATTTGCAGCCTTTGCTTTTCGACGTTTTTGGTTTCCTGTTTGGCGTCGTCAAGGCACTATCGGATTTTTTCCGCCTCCATTCCGGTTTTCGCGTCTTGCCCGACAATTATTCCCTTCACCTGTTTCGCATTTCCTGCGGGCTATAAATACCTCAGGACTTCCGCATTTCCGCACTTCGAGATTGTCTTTGCTATGTTGACATACGAAGTCGGTAAAGGTATAGAAATTTCGGTCGCTGCATTTCTGATTGTTACTAATAGGAAACGCAGCAAGTCCGGTTATAAAGATTTAGGATTAGATTGGTTTTGTCATTCCTTTCCAATCTTTATCATTTATTCTTTTTACCTGTTGCCAGTTGTGTTCAGCTCTTTTTCCACAAGAGTTTTGGCTAACAGGTTTTCTTTTCTATTCCTTTCCTTCACTCGTTTTTGTTTTGAGTTTGGTTTTGTTTCATTACCTCTTGTTACGCCTAATTATTTTAGTGCGTGAGGTTCTTCTGTTAGTTATTCTCGCTGTTTATCGAGATCGCCTCAGTTTTTGGAGGTTGTTTTGTTTTGCTTTGTGCTAGGGAAGTTTTGCTCCCTATCCTGTGTTAACCCAGTCCTGGTGCGGATTATTCAGTGTTTTGTGGCGTATCTTTCTCTAGATACGCTTTTAGAAATCCTTATTGGTCGCGTTTGATTCTCCGAACCTTACACTTCCCCTCACAGAATCTCGAAGACAGTATGGAAGAATCAGCAACGTCTACTGATTTTTACAAAACGCTGCCTAGCCAGGGCGCTACGGGGGGTACCGTTAAGGAGGTTATTTTCTCCCTGCAAATTCAACAAAACCAGTTGATGGAACAACTGCACAACCAGGGAGAATGCCTACAGAAAGGTACTGAAAGTTTGCATAGACTTTCTGTGACAGTGAATCCCCCACAGTTACACAAGCACAAACTCCTTCCATTCCCATGCCCCGTACCATCGTTATGGTGGGGAACCGGGAAAATGTAGACCATTTTTGACCCAATGTATTATTTTTTTTCAAGCACAACCCTCCCGCTTCACTACACCAGAATCCCGTGTAGCATTTATTTTGTCACTTCTGTCGCTTGGGCTGACTCCTTAATTCGGGCCAATGCTCCTGTTATTTGTGATTCTACCCAGCTCATGAATGAGATGCAGCTGGTTTTTGATCACGAGGTCTCAGGTGAAGAGGCAGCCAGGAGATTGACCAGTTTGCGCCAGGAAACTGACACAGTAGCGGCCTTTTCCATAGCATTTCGAGCATTGGCCGGGGAGACAGGTTGGCCGGATGGTCCGCTAAAATCCTTATTTTTAAAAGCGTTGTCCGACCCCATTAAGGACGTGTTAGCTATGCTTGAGCCACCCGCTACGTTCAATGACCTGGTCATCACGGCTATACGCCTAGCTAACCGGATCAGAGAGCGTGAAAGTGAGCGTAGCAATCACTCGGTCCGTATTAAATCCACCTTGCCTAGAGGTATTCCGCCCAGTTCCTCCACCTATTCCTCCGCTGATCAGGAGGAGCCTTTGCAGGTGGATGGGTCGTCTCTCCACTAGTGTTGTTTTTGGCGGCCTGTTTTAATTTTAGTTTTAGTCTAGGCTTTCTGTCAAACTGTCATTTTAGTTTTTATTAGTTTTAGTCACATTCATACTCTTTTTAGTCTAGTCAAGTTTCAGTCGACTAAAAGTCTGAGCATTTTAGTCTTATTTTAGTCAGAATTATCCATGACTATTTTCGTCTAGTTTTAGTCAACGAAAACTGATGACATTTTAGTCTAGTTTTAGTCAATGAAAATTGTATTTTAGTCTCTTTTTAGTAATGCAATTCTATTTAACCAAGTCAATATAGTATAAGTAGCTAGTAGTATAAACAAAACCAAAATCATCTTTTTTCACAATTCAAACAAGGTTATCTTATTATTATTATTATTATTATTATTATTATCTTATAGACTCAAGAATACATCCATTCCAGACACGGAAGACGCTCTGATTTGAATTTACAACATATTTATTTTACCAACCAAACATGTTAGAAGTACACACACATAAATTTAAATTAAATAAATAAATAAAATAGCATCACATGATAATGCCAGAAAAAAATTAATACATTCAAGTTTAACAAAGAGAAACAAGGTGCTTGAATGCTCGAGCTACAATAACATAAAAAAAAGTGCAAATAAAATGTGTGTGTCTGACTTGTATTGCTTGTAAACTGAAGTCAGATTTGGCATCATAAAAACTATTAAAAGATATAACACTACAAATGGTTTGGACGTTAGGGAGATATAATGGGATGGGAAGCACTGGCTGCATACAGAGGAATTCGTTGACAGAAAAGAACAAACAGACAGTACTGAATTATGCCAACTACTGAACCAAATAACCAGCAGTCTCAATAGCAACTACATAAACTGTAACCTCCTGGATGTGTTATTTTAGGACTGGTTGTCACAAACAACAACAAAAAAAAAACTGTCCAGTACACATTACTCTATGGCTATATTTTTGACATCAGATTTTCTTTTCACTGGTGCCCGGCACAGATAGATTATCTCTGTTTGATTGCCATAAAACCCACATTTGTCAAACTGTTAAAAGTCTACACCTTACACTTTACACACTCTCTCTCTCACAAACAAATACACACACACGATAACCTACTTTACACTCTCTCTCTCACAAACAAATACACACACACACGATAACCTACTTTACACTCTCTCTCTCTCACAAACAAATACACACACACACGATAACCTACTTTACACTCTCTCTCTCACAAACAAATACACACACACACGATAACCTACTTTACACTCTCTCTCTCACAAACAAATACACACACACGTCACACACGTTAACCTACTTTACACTCTCTCTCTCTCACAAACAAATACACACACACACTAGTCACACACGTTTGTCTCAGTCTCCAGTGGCTAACGTTAAAATGTGACACATTAACGTTAACCACAGCCTCATGAGTTGGCATGAGCTTTCTAAAATAGAAAGTAACGTTACGTTAATGTCTTGACTTACCTCAATTTCATTATGGAATGCCTTGAGATGTCTCTTAAGATTCGTGGTGTTTTTTCCGGTGATTTTGTGGCCGCATTTCTCCCCATCTTTTTCCACAACACATTCCGTTTTCTTTTCCACTTCTATGTAATGAAAGTGTGTCCAAATGTCGTTTCTTCTTTTTCTCCCAAAGACGAACCCCGGCTGGCCGGCCATCGGTCCCTTTCTCTGTCAGACTTAACTTTGTTTCTTAAATTGTTGTTAACGCTATCCCACCGCAGCTGCATTTTCTAAATAATCCCGCGAGTGGGGATTGAGGAAGTGATGTCGCCTGCGTCTGCGCAGTGCGACCTGATGCAGCCCCTGAAGTGAGACACAGAAAACAAATACTGCAAAATAATAATAATAACGAGACGAAATAACGTTATAACATTCCGTATCGTCTCGTTTTGGTCAACGAAAATGCAGAGACATTTTAGCATAGTTTTTATTTTGTAAACCACATTTAGTCTCGTTTTTATTCGTCAACAATATTGCATTATACATTTAATTATAGTTATCGTCACATGACCAGCATTTACGTTGCGTCTAGTCTCGTTTTTGTCACGTGATAAAGGTTCGTTGACGACGATATTTAGTCATAATTTTCGTTGACTAAAGCAACACTACTCTCCACCAACCTAGGAGAGCGAAACCACGGGCATACTGCTGCCAATATTGCAAGTGTAAGGGCCATACTAAGGATCGATGCCCTAAGTTGACGGGTAATGAGGGGGTCTCACGGGGGAGACCGAGGTCTCCAGTGAGACAAAATAGTACTCCCCTCTCGGACCCTGTTACCCCTTCAACTGTTTTGGGAGGGACGCTCTGTAAGCGTTAGCGCTTTTATTGATTCCGGGGCCGTGGAGTCTTTTATTGATGCCAAATGGGCTAGGAGATTAAAAATCCCCACCAATCTACTCACTAGCGCCCGTGAGGTTACTGCCCTTGATGGTCGTCCTTTGGGTTCTGGAGTCATTAAGCAGAGGACTAATCCAGTAGAGATGCGCATCTCTCTCCAGGGGCACTCGGAGAGAATAGAATTCTTTTTAATTGACTCTCCGTCGTACCCACTGGTACTGGGACATTCGTGGCTAGGGTTACATAACCCTCATATCTGTTGGGGTACGGATAGGAAACCTATTCGTCAGTGGGGTCCTCGGTGCCAGCCACATTGTCGTTCGGTTGCCTTCCCTTCATCGGGCCACGCCCCTGATCTCTCCAAGTTTGGTTCTGACAGTGATTCAGAGGAAGCGGAGTCTCACTACGACTCGGAGAACTCTCTTTC
This sequence comes from Synaphobranchus kaupii, assembly GCA_029718625.1. NCBI lineage: Eukaryota > Metazoa > Chordata > Actinopteri > Anguilliformes > Synaphobranchidae > Synaphobranchus > Synaphobranchus kaupii. The sequence goes on along the minus strand of CM056398.1, from coordinate 8,997,438 downwards.
CCTCTCTGAGAGTGGAGAGGAGAGTCTCGCCTGGGACCACTTTGCGGAGGGGGGTTCCATGGAGGAGGGGGGTCTTTCCACCTCTGATTTTGAGTGGGACAGGTTCTCTGACACTTCCTCCGGTGCGCCGGAGGTGGTAGGGGCGCTCGAGTTTGCTCTACCCGCGGGCGTTCCAGCGGAATACTCAGACCTCGCTGAGGTTTTTAGTAAACAACGCGCTACCAGATTGCTGCCCCATAGACCATATGATTGCGCCATTGAGCTGTACCCGGGTACTGTTCCTCCCAGGGGTTCACTGTATTCTTTATCTGTCCCTGAGAGTGCTGCCATGAAGCAGTATATTGAGGAATCTTTGGCTAATGGTTTTATCACACCATCTACGTCTCCCGCCGGCGCTGGTATTTTCTTTGTAAAAAAGAAAGATGGGGGGCTGAGACCTTGTATTGATTACCGAGGGCTAAATGACATAACCATAAAAAATCGGTATCCTCTCCCACTCATGAACTCCGCATTTGAGCGCTTACAGGGGGCGTCGGTCTTTTCCAAACTCGACCTTCGCAACGCCTATAACCTTCTGCACATACGTGAGGGCGATGAGTGGAAGACCGCATTTAACACGCACCACGGTCACTATGAGTACCGGGTTATGCCTTTCGGCCTCACTAGCGCCCCCTCTGTCTTCCAGGCGCTGGTGAATGATGTTTTGAGAGAGATGCTGGAGAAATCTGTTTTCGTCTACTTAGATATTTTAATACTACGATATTTTAATCTTTTCTCCGGATCTCTCATCCCACATCATCCACATTAGGCAGGTTCTGGAGGCACTTCTTAAGGCCCAGCTATTTGTTAAGGCTGATAAGTGTGCCTTTCACACCAGCTCTGTCTCTTTTTTGGGGTTCATTGTGGCAAATGGTAAGGTACTTATGGATCCTGAGAAAAGTTCAGCGGTGAAGAACTGGCCTACGCCCAATTTAGTGAAGCAAGTACAATGCTTCTTGGGCTTTGCCAATTTTTATCATAGGTTTATCCGGAATTTTAGCATGGTAGCCGCTCCCATCACAGCTGTAGGGACAATAAGAACTACAAGTCCATACAGTCCACAGGAGGCTCCTCCTCCCCGTTGGAATTGACGTAGGACGTTGCACCAGTTGTGATTTCCGCACTGTAACATGATACTACGCAGCGGAATGCGCGACTGGCAATAAAGTTTATAATGGGGGGCAACACACCCAGTTCTTCCCAGTTCTTCCCGCAGTTTTCTTCCGGGCCAGTTGTCCGCTGAACGTGTCTCGTCTCTGGGCCTGTGAGGCCTGGAACACGCCCGGGGCCGAGCCCTTGCTCTACAGGAAGCATCGACCGTCTGTGACGTCGACCCAACCGAGCGAGGCGGGCTCATCTACCCCCGGCTATCGGCCACGGAGGACCGGAGACGAGACGCAAAGAGGCAACGCGAGCACCCGGTGGTCAAGAAGAACCAGCAAGCGGACCACGCAGCCACTTATCCTGTAGCAGAGCACCGCCAGTGAGTCCCCAAAAGGCAAGCGGTCTGCAGTAGGATGGTGCTGCATAGTTCGGGAGAGATAATGCGACCGGTTCCATTATCCCGTATGAACGACGAAAGAAACCTGTTCCAGGGACCCAAGATGAGGCGGCCAGTTCCCCTATCTATCACAAGCCTGCGAACTCGCCAACACTGGAAAAGGGCGACTGGATTTCCCCTTTTCATCATGAGTGTGCGATCCAATGGAGGAACCTATTTAACGGACTTTAATTCAAGTAAGGCTGTAACATGGGCAGTAGCATATTAGTTAACAAAAGAAACATGTTTGTGACTGGATGTATGTAACTGCTATTGAAAGGTTAATGTGTGTTCTGTAAAAGTTTTACTTTGGATGGTTTTATGCCATCCACCGTGCTGCGTTAGGTTTAATGCATCCACGCACATAGCGTATCTTGCATGCGATCTATCTTTAAACACTAACCAGCCGTAATCCTAACACTGCACGCTGATCTCAACGCACACGCATTTAAGCTTACGGCTATCCCTTATGTGTGTGGTATGGTTCATGCGCCGCCATTAGCTAGTTCCAGCAAAAGCTAGTTTCAAACCTCCCTCCATCTTAGTTTCTTTGTTCTCAATGAACACGTGTCCGTGGCAACCCCCACACGTAGGAGAACATGGAAATTCCACACACGCCCAACGCGACACACACACACACACACACACATAGTTTGTTGTACATTATAGTAGTGAATCGTGCTTTGCTCTGTTTGGTACTTTGTGTTCAATAAACTATTACATTTATCCAAGATTGCTTGTATTAATGTTGCTCTTGTGTTGAACTGAATCAGCCAATGCTAATCGCAGGGATTCCCCAAAATGCCTTCACCTTCTAGCTGGACCATTTATATTAATTCAGTATCAACTGAGTACATGATATTGTGATTTTGCTAAGACAATTATTAATGTGTAATTTTATTGGTAATTAATTTAATTATTAATTCAAGTTACCCATTTTTAGTTAGTATATTCTATTTTGAGAATAATATATAAATTTTATGAGACATATTTATTATACAAAACCATGCCACCAGTTGTATAAGGATGGTAGTGGCGTATCGCAGTACATAAGTGACGCCCCGTGTATAAATAGAGGTATGTCCCCTACATTTTTGGTGCCCCGCGTAGCTACGGACTCTGATGATTGAGAGATCATGTTACTGATCATCTTGCTTACTGACTCGTACCTGGTCGCTACATTTTTGGTGCCTCGTGTATTAATTAAATGAATATTCCCTACACAGGCCTTACCAAGAAGACATCGCCTATTAGTTTTCAGTGGAATCCTAGGGCGGAGGCGGCTTTCACTGAGCTTAAGAGGAGGTTCTGCTCCGAACCGATCCTGATAACTCCCAATCCCTCCCTCCCCTTTGTGGTAGAGGTCGACGCCTCTGAGCTGGGAGTTGGAGCTATCCTTTCCCAACACTCTCCGCTGGACCGAAAACTCCACCCTTGCGTGTCCTTACATCTGCCGAGAGAAATTATGATGTTGGAGATCGAGAGTTGTTGGCGGTCAAATTGGCATTGGAAGAGTGGCGCCACTGGTTGGAGGGCGCGGAGCACCCCTTTACGGTCTGGACCGACCATAAAAATTTAGAGTACGTCCAGCAGGCCAAAACACGTAATTCACGACAAGCTCGTTGGTCATTGTTTTTTACAAGGTTTAATTTTATTCTGACCTATCGCCCCGGGTCTAAGAATACTAAACCTGATGCGTTGTCGCATGTTTTTGACCGGTCTGACAGGGAGTCACGCCCCGAGCCTGTGGTTCCCAGCTCTCAGATTGTGGCTCCAGTTATGTGGGCTATAGAGGCAGCTGTGCAGAAGGCGCTGCGTTCCGATCCCGGCCCAGGTGGGGGCCCGCCCCATTGCCTGTTCGTGCCGCCTCGGTTGCAATCACGGGTTCTCCAGTGGGGTCATGCATCAAAATTGGTGGCCCATCCGGGCGTTCACCGGACCCGAGAATTTATTTCTCGCCGGTTTTGGTGGCCCAAACTGGAGAGCGATGTGCGGGAATTCGTCGCCGCGTGTTCCACTTGCGCCCGTAACAAGGGTTCGCGTCTTTCCCCTTCGGGTCTTTTGCGTCCACTTCCCATTCCCAGTCGTCCCTGGAGTCACATCGCCTTAGATTTTGTGACCGGTCTGCCGCCGTCCCAAGGGAACACCGTTATCTTGGTGGTGGTAGATCGGTTTTCTAAGGCGGCTCACTTCATCTCCCTGCCTAAATTGCCGTCTGCTCCTGAGACGGCTCAGTTAATGGTGGACCACATTTTCAGGGTGCATGGTCTTCCCCTGGATGTGGTCTCGGATCGCGGTCCACAATTCTCTGCTAAATTCTGGCACTCTTTTTGTACTCTGTTGGGGGCATCCGTCAGTCTTTCGTCCGGGTTTCATCCCGAAACCAACGGACAGACAGAACGCACCAACCAGAGTATGGAGAGCACTCTTCGGTGTCTGGCCGCGGCTAATCCCACGTCCTAGAGTCGCCACCTCGCCTGGGCCGAATACGCCCATAATACGTTGCGTAATGCTTCTACTGGTCTATCTCCTTTTGAGGCTCAGGTAGGATATCTACCCCCATTGTTCCCTGAGTTGGAGAGAGATGCGGAGGTTCCTTCCGCCGCTTCTTTCGTTCGCAGATGTCGAGCGAGTAGAGTCTCGTAAACTTGCTCCTCGGTTTGTAGGCCCTTTTAAAATCATCCGGAGACTTAACCAGGTCACTGTGCGCCTTCAGTAGCCATCATCTATGCGCATCCACCCTACCTTCCATGTCTCTCGCTTGAAACCGGTGCTCGTTAGCGCTCTCGCTCCGGCTGATAAACCGCCGCCTCCCCCCCGCTTCGTGGATGGAGGTCCGGTGTATACCGTTCGCCGTATTTTGGTGGACTGGGAGGGTTATGGCCCTGAGCAGCCTTGCTGGGTTCCATCCAGGAATATCCTGGATCCTACTCTAATTAGGGAGTTTCGTAGAAGCAAGGCTGAGGGATCGCCTGGAGCCGTCCCTTAGAAGGGGGGCCCTGTCATGGTTATTTGCAGCCTTTGCTTTTCAATGTTTTTGGTTTCCTGTTTGGCGTCGTCAAGACACTATCAGATTTTTTCCGCCTCCATTCCGGTTTTCGCGTCTTGCCCGACAATTATTCCCTTCACCTGTTTCGCGTTTCCTGCGGGCTATAAATACCTCAGGACTTCCGCATTTCCGCACTTCGAGATTGTCTTTGCTATGTTGACATACGAAGTCGGTAAAGGTATAGAAATTTCGGTCGCTGCATTTCTGATTGTTACTAATAGGAAACGCAGCAAGTCCGGTTATAAAGATTTAGGATTAGATTGGTTTTGTCATTCCTTTCCAATCTTTATCATTTATTCTTTTTACCTGTTGCCAGTTGTGTTCAGCTCTTTTTCCACAAGAGTTTTGGCTAACAGGTTTTCTTTTCTATTCCTTTCCTTCACTCGTTTTTGTTTTGAGTTTGGTTTTGTTTCATTACCTCTTGTTACGCCTAATTATTTTAGTGCGTGAGGTTCTTATGTTAGTTATTCTCGCTGTTTATCGAGATCGCCTCAGTTTTTGGAGGTTGTTTTGTTTTGCTTTGTGCTAGGGATGTTTTGCTCCCTATCCTGTGTTAACCCAGTCCTGGTGCGGATTATTCCGTGTTTTGTGGCGTATCTTTCTCTAGATACGCTTTTAGAAATCCTTATTGGTCGCGTTTGATTCTCCGAACCTTACACTTCCCCCACAGTTATTGGCATTGTTGTTCTCCAATAATCCAATAATAACCCTTGCCCCAAAGATGACCCTTTCTCATAATGGAATACAGATATATTTACACTTATTTTGCCTTAAAAGCAAAGGAGCAATCCATTTATTTATTTCTCGTTTTGGCTATTGTATCAGGTATTTGTTTAAATTATCTTTAAATTATTACTCAGTAGAAATCATAAAGAAGTCATGAACTGTACCTAGTTGGAGTGTTGTGGCAACCAGGCAATCTGATGAATCCAGAATTTTGCAAAGTGCATCGATATGGATGCATGTTCCATTCAGATCCGCAAACTCTGTCAAAAATATAATATGAGGTGCAAGCATTATTGGGCTGTGACTTTTTGAAGGAGAACATAAAAATGATATGTTATTCTGTACCTCTGAATGTATTGATGCTCTCTGAAAGAGCAGAAATTTGGTTTGGGGGTGGAGCGGGGTGGATTGCAGGTACAACAGTGGACCCAATGCAATCCATCTTTGAAAGTCATTGTATTTCTTCTAATGAAGACATACTTGGGGCTCTGTAAAGTGTAATCAAAGATATCACATTCACATGGAAAAAAAAATACAATCAGCGTCAAAAATATGACTCATGTTAGCTGAAATCTACCTCAGATGAACTGGAGGCCAAAAGAAAGACAGTCCTCGAACCATTACATGGGACAATCAACTCCTCAGCCAGAATCCTCCCAACATATATGTCTAGATCAGACAAATCTTTTGACCACTGATAATCAAAGAAACAAATTAATAACCGGAGAAGACAGACATCTCACGTGAATTTGAAAGAACTTTTATAAGGTACACTATCACGATCAGTACCAACCATCATTTGTAGCAACCATCTCTTTTTCAGATGTCCGTCGGTGGGTGCCTGCATGTTTTATGTTTTCAGTCTTAAAATGTTAAACAAAAATCTGATTAGAAATAAAAACAGCTCAAATATTCATTACGTACAATTCACAAAGGAGCCGGTAACCAGAAAAGGGTGCAACCCGCTACCAGCCTCCCATTTACCCTAAGAATGCTTTAACTAGGGTCAATGGTACAGATACTATTCCACTGCTAATGCCACTGTAACAAGTTCAGAAGAGAAAATCAGGAATTTAATCCTAGTCTCTCATGCACTAACCCGGTGCTATAACCACTGAAAAAGCTTCAGAATCTAACCCATTTCCTGAGAAATTTCAGGCCTACTTATATCGGGTCATTACAACATCAAAGTCCAGTTGTATCAATACAATATTCCAATAGTCCATTCAAGTTCAGTTTTCCTGATACTCTATTTACCAGGTCCCCCTTGAAATAGAAATGCATTTCAATGGGGCTTTCTCTTGGATAAAGGATAAATACATTTATAATTGCGCATAATTACATACCTTTTGTTACAGCTTTTAGTTGTTTAAAATGCAGTGGTAACATCGGATAGACAAACTGCAGTATGTGTTGTGTGCATCATGTTCAGGTTGTGATGAACAGAAAAGTCTTGTGCAAATGTTTGATATTGACTTACTCTAGTATTTGCTGCAACTGAGACAGTTCTGCGCCTCTTTAATTGAGGGATTTTATCCAAGTCCAGCTTTCCAAGGATTCGTTTGCTTGCTGTCAGGTGTAACTGAGACATCTGAAATCCTTGGAAATTTGGGTCTTGGCTCTGAAAAAACTTAGAGAGAGATCCAATGTTTTGCAGGCATAAAGGTGCAAGATTTTGTCTTATAATTAACTCTGATTATAATTAACATTGTTTATATTGTACTCATACTCACTGCTTCGCTGCATTTCGAGCTGGGAGGCTGGAGAAAATGAAGGGGAAAGGGGGAGAGGAATAAGGAGAGAATACTGAAAACATTAAATGGGCATAACTTATAAAAACAGATTTAGATTTTTTTTAAATATTGTGTCATTTTAAGGGGTTAAATAAAATGCTGAAAAGCAATCTCTCGAGGCGGTTCGTGGTCTGCTCATAACTTTATGGTATGCATACTAATACTACATATATATGCATTTACACGATATGACTTCAGATATGCAGATAACAAGAAGATATTTAGCCAAAGTGGTTACGGTTAGCTAACGTTAGCTATCTAAAATAACGTAAGCGACCATTAACGGTTAGTTTAATTTGCTAGCTAAATGGTAGCTAACATGTAGCCTACCACAAATCCGTCATCCATGTCACTTACAGGCAAAATATAGTGAACAGCACATAGGCTATCAAATAACGTCAGTTATCACACAAAACATTTTGGCAATAATTCCTTATCAATTATTAAAAAGTTATCGATTGACATAGGCCTGTCTGTTACTGTTATTTAAGTCGTCCATGCTGCTGAGAATTTTGCAGCGGGTGTAAAATTGCACGTCTATGGCGCAAACTCGTGGACCGCCCCACGTCTCTTGTGTATGACGATGGTAGTCACACTCGACCAATCATAGCACAGACGGACGCATATTAATTAGATCTTCTTACGAGGTTATAATCCAATAACACGGCCTATGTCATACCTCGGCAAATGTGTTGGGCAGGAGTAGTGGGATGTATCCACCAACTTTTGTGACTGTAGATCAAACGGGGCGTCAGCAGTGGGCGTGTCAATGATTTTTAGTGAATTTTTTAATATTTTCTTATATTTGGATCTCTATAGCGCCACCACGTGGCTCGATTGGGTTGAAACTGGAGATGTCAGGTCCAGATGTTACTCTTAAAAGACCTTCCAAGTTTCATAACTTTCTGTGAAATGGTTTTGGAATTATTAGCATTTTTGTGATAAGCCACGCCCACTGGATATTTATTGGCTCGTCATTCGGCCATCTTTTAAAATATCAAAATTCTGTTTATAACTTTTATGATGCATGGTGGAAGGAGTGTGTATACCAGGTTTCATGTAAATTGGTCAAAATTTATAGGAGGAGTAGTATTTTAAGTGTTTTACAAGTAATGCTAATTAGCGGAAAATCCAATAGGGCTAACTTGATGGTTCCTTGAGGCAAATTTGTTCAGTATGAGCAGACGGACCTCTATCCCACCTTTTGTGACTCTAGATAAAACGGGGCGTATGCAGTGGGCGTGTCAATGATTTTTTGTGAATTTTAAAATATTTTCTTATATTTGGATCTATATAGCGCCACCACGTGGCTCGATTGGGTTGAAACTGTAGAGGTCAATTCCGCATGTTACTCTTAACATATCTACCAAGTCTCATAGCTTTCTCTCAAATCGTTTTGGAATTATTAGCATTTTTGTGATAAGCCACACCCATTGAAATTTCATTGGCTCGTCATTCGTTCATCTTTTAAAATATCAAAATTCTGAATAGAAATTTTATGAGACATGGTCTAAGGAGTGTGATTACCAAGTTTCATCTCAATGGGTCAAATATTGTAGGTGGAGTAGCATTTTAAGTGTTTTACAAAAAATGCTAATTAGCAAAAAATCCAATATGGCGGACTTTATGGGTCCTTGAGGCAAATTTGTTCGGAATGAGCAAAGGGACCTGTTTACCAAATGTTGTGACTCTAGGTGAAACAGGGCGTCAGCAGTGGGCGTGTCAATGTCACAATATTTACACGTGCACTACAGCGCCACCAGGTGTTCAATCTGCGTCATAATTTAGAGGATCCAAGAGTTTGGGAATCCCAACAAGCTTGCCAAGTTTGGTGATTCTAGGACAAACCAGCTCACGGGAATTTTAGATGAAAGGGGAGAAAAAAAAAAAAAAGAATCTGAACAGATACAATAGGGTCGGTCCCTTAACTTGATTGTGCGAGCCCCTAGTGGTATAGACGCAGGCGTCTACATTTTAAAAACATCACATATGCGTTTCTAGTTCCACGAGAATACGGATTTCATAACCATAAACCACATATCATCATAATTAGTACTTAATATCCTATCAGCGTGCGAGATATCACGTTCCTATCTGCCACTATTAGCTTGTAATTCATGAAAGTAGCATGCTATGCTGCTACACTGTTATCTACAATGGACCCGACCACATGTAAGATAGCAGCCATTTAAACATATTTGAGAGTTAATTAAAGTTTGTATTATATCACCAAAAAATCGTTTACTATCACAGCCGCAAGAAACACCTTCCAAGATCCTGAATACACACAAGCAAAACTGTCAACATGCCTACTCACTCCACAGGAAAAAAAACGAGTGGTATTTGTTTGTCACCACATAACTTTCGTTTGCTATAAAAAGCTCCGGTAAAATATGAAATTAAGTCGTAACTTTACCTTTGGTTATGAAGATTAAGATGTCCCCTGCAAGAATCTGAGGTTATTTTTTGCCTTGGTTGACCCGTTTTTAAGATTCAATCCTTGTTTCAACATGTGTCCATGCTCCAAAATAGCCGTGCGTAAATGATCACATTCAAAAGAAGCGCAAGTAAATCCTTCAGACAAACTTGATTTTAATTGACACTTATATCATCCAATAGAGCACATCCTAAGCTTTCTAAAATGGTATGGCATTCCCATAGGTAGATTTAACCAGCTGATCGCTATCCACGCGTAACACAGGACTAGGTTGCACACATTCGGAAGCCATTTTGGATCACAATTCGGCCTGCTTCCTGCGCACAGTGCGTCATCATTATTACACGGAGATTCGAATAATTTTTTTTTAAAACAACACAGCCATTTTCGAACTTGTAATTTTTATTATATATATATATATATATATATATGATGGCGAAAAATATATGCCCCTGTCGGATGTAGCGGAGGAGATTTTTAGGAGTGAGTCAGAGGGAGGAGTGAAAGTGGCTCTGACGCTGAAAGCAAAGACTGTTGTCGAAGATGCTTTTGCCCAGGGTGAAGATGTGGCTGTTGACATGTAAGTATTAACTGTATTAAATTAAGTAATAACTTTATTTGTGCATAGGTTCACAGTAGCCATGTAAAATATAGCATTTATTATCTAATTTCTTGGCTAAATGGCATAAGTCATATCATGTATTGTATAATTATATACTAGGGATAGCTGCTACATTATGGGAAGGATGTGCTTTGTCTTGTCTGTTCTGTAGTGATCTTGATGACGTCTCTGTATGCACTTATTGTACGTCGCTTTGGATAAAAGCGTCTGCTAAATTAATGTAATGTATAAGTAGGCGTGTTGATACATAGCTTAGCCATGCATTAGCATGCATCGTATCTTTAGCACACCAGCATAAATGGGCCATAAACTAACCTATGACATTGTTGCTGGTTGTCAATGGTAATCAATTTTTCAATTACATTTTTTTTAGTTATATAGCGCTTTTCACAGACGACTGTCACAAAGACGCTTTACAGAACAGAAAGGGGAAATAGGAAATGCCAACTCTAAGCCCCCAGATAGCAGAGGTAAAAACTATCTAGTAGGGAGAGAAAACCCTCATACAGTGTCACTGGTTGGCATTGATTTTTGTGATATTTATAAGACTTAAGAACTTAATTTAGAAAAGAATTACAAAAAGTAATTATTTTTGTAATTCTTAAAGGGGAAAATGTATATTGTAAGGGTAGGTCAAATAAGCTAAGGCTTCTTCCTACACCTTTTCAGTCAAATTACTTATTTAATTGGGCTATATCTTTGTACACACATCTTTGTAAAGAAAATGTTAATAACCAAAATAAACTAAACTAACTTAATTTAGGGTAAATTTTAATCACAGTCTATGTCAAATGTAGCATTTATTTAATTTTCATTTTTGATTCGCAACATAGTACATTATGTGGCTCTTATTGCACACTTTATTTAGATTTCTTTTAAATAATTCAGGGTAGAAGATGCTTCTGCTCTGGACAGTCCTGGACCCTCTGCTCCTGCTCCTGCTCCTGCACCTGCACCTGCTCCTCACCCCCGCACGACTCACGTCAAGGAGGCCCTGCTCTCGTTCACCGCGAGGAGCTAAAACAAGACCAAGCGAGCCAGAGCCCGAGTCTGAGGACGGATGGCACGACATGGCGGATGAGGATGAAGAGCCTCATCAGTTCCCCTTCTGCACCCGGAGGACCCCAGAAGTGCAGCTGGACCTTCAGCAAGACTACAGCCCCCTGGATCTCTTTCGGCTGTTCTTTAGCACAGATGTCCTCAAGCTCCTCTATGACAACACAAATGGCAACGCAGCCCGCAAACATGCTCAGGGACTGCATACGCCATGGTCTGATGTGGATGCTGAGGACATGCTAAAATATCTGTCCATCGTCCTGTACCTGGGTCTTGCCCCTCGTCCACGTCATATGAGGTGGTAACAGCACACTATATCCTCTCCAGTCAACGCTGCAACATACATTTTCTATTCAAAATTGTGCTGGCTAGTGGGGCTCTGGTGGAAAAATACATTTTTGGAACCACAAACTGAACTAGAGCTAATAAATGTATCACCCTCTGAATGTGAAGTGATTGTAATTATCTCCTACTACCACAAAGGACATAATAAAATGCTTCATTTGGACAAAAAAGCATTGTATTCATTTTCGGATAGGTTTTTGGACCCTTATACACTACTCACAAAAAGTTAGGGATATTTGGCTTTCGGGTGAAATTTATGGAAAATGTAAGTTCACGCTACAGTGATATTATACGTATCATGAAAGTAGGGCATTTAAGTAGAAGCATGCAATGGTGATTTCCTCATCTCAAACAATTTATTGAAACAAAAGCCAACAACAGTGGTGGGTATACCACAACAAAAATGTCAATGTCTCAATAACTTGTCATGTGCCCTTGAGCATCAATTACAGCTTGACAACGACGTCTCATGCTGTTCACAAGTCGACTTATTGTCTGCTGAGGCATGGCATCCCACTCTTCTTGAAGGGCGGCCCTCAGGTCATTGAGGTTCTGGGGTACAGAGTTACGAGCCTCTACACGGTGAGTCAGCTGATCCCATAGGTTTTCTATGGGATTCAGGTCTGGAGAAAGTGCAGGCCACTCCATTTGAGGTACCCCAGTCTCCAGCAGCCTTTCCCTAATGATGCGACCTCGATGAGCTGGAGCATTGTCGTCCATGAAGATGAAATTAGGCCTGTGTTGTTCATGCAGGGGCACAATGACTGGATTAATGATGTTATTCAGGTAGTATGGGCTTGTCACTGTACCATTCACAAAGTGTAGGGCAGTTCTGTATTGACTAGACACACCTGCCCACACTGTAACACCGCCACCACCAAAGGGTCGTCTGGTGACAACAGTGGCTGATGCATAGCGCTCTCCTTGACGTCTCCAACATCGTTGGCGGCCATCATTTCTGCTCAACGTGAATCGACTCATCAGAGAACAGCACTGAGGCCCACTGGTCCCTCGTCCAGCGTAAATGCTCCCTGGCCCATGCAAGACGATGACGCCTGTGCCTGGTGATGTGGTCAGGTACCCTTGCAGGTCGTCTAGCACGCAGACCACGCTGATGTAAACGGTTTCGAATGGTCTGACGTGACACTTGGGTGCCTCTCACCTCCCTTAAATGTGCCTGGAGTTGAGTGGCATTCGTCATCCGGTTCCGCAGGGCACTGTTCACAATGAAGCGATCATCAGTGTGGGATGTGGCCAAAGGACGTCCACTTCTATGCCTTTCTGTGACTCTTCCAGTCTCTCTGTATCTCTGTTGCAACCTGCTGATGACACTCTGTGACACTCTAAGCTCAGTGGCCACTTCCCTCTGAGAACATCCTGTTTGAAGCCTCGCAATGGCGAGGTACTGTTGATCAATTGTTAGGTGTCGTCTTGGTCTCATGATGTCAAAATGTGAACAGCATGATGAAGAGGACTGTTTAAATACCAATTCTAATTGAACCAGGAAATGTATTGGTCGATTCATGGATCAAACACCTGTTGTGAATTTTGCCATTCAGCTCCTTGTTAGAGAACAGCAAGTTGTGCAAAAAGTACTGAAACATTGAATAGTTGGACATGTGCATTCAAAAGTTTAGAGAAGGTCAAATTAATTTCACCTGTAAAGGTTATAGTGCATTTTAGGTTCATCCTGAAATTTCACCCGAAAGCCGAATATCCCTAACTTTTTGTGAGTAGTGTATATCCAAACCCAAATTATTTGGAAAAAGGTGAAAATTCCCTCATGTAGTTGATAAAAACATGTTTTTCTATGAGCCAGAATACTTTATCTGTTGAAAAAAACTGATTATCTCTTGATTTACTGTGATGCACATTTTATCCATTTGGATAGATTTGGAGACCCTAAGGGACACCAGGATACACAGTTTACAAATTAGCTTATAGAACCTGAGTAGATTCACATATCCCTCTAAAATTCTGTACACATGTTGACAAGTGGTGTGTGCACCAGGAAATGGAAAGTAGGACCTGTTTTACATCTTTGCCTTTCAGAGGTTCACTGTAAACTAAGAATTACAACCTCGTTTTTTTTTTTTTTGCAAAAAGTTTGTGCATTTACAGCCCATAATGTATGTAAAGATTATGAAATGTAATTATTTTAAGCTAAGACACACAAAGGTACAGGGTTCTTCTTCAATTTAAGCAATAAAACAAGTGTGTGTGGTGAGCATAACTGTAGTTATAAAGGCTTAAACAGAACAGTGAAAACAGGCGAAAATTGGCCTGTGCACTAACAGGTTAAAAGATAAATTCGCTATTTTGGACCTTGGACCCTATTTGCGGTCTGTCTTCCATGAACCTGACACATTGAGTCCATATTTTCGCTGATCGGTCCAGTATTGAGCTAGCTACAGATTTCCTGTAGGCTCTCACTGGGCTACAATAGAAGTCAACGGGGCAATTAGAAATGTTATGGAAAAACAACGATAAATGTGCTTTCATGTACAATAAATGAGACGGGAAGCTCAGGGTGTATTGTTACCGGTCTCAGTATGCTCTCCTGTGAAATGTATCTCAATCCGAACATTTTTACGTGCTTGGCATGGCTTGGAAGTAAGCATTTCTCTGTTGCTTGTTTTCGCTGCTCCCGCGGAGTACTATGTGTCAGGGGTGGGGGAGCGGGAAGGTGTGCCGGCCGTTTACGAAACTATCTATGTGAGCAGCCTGCGTTTGTTTACCTGCAGCGACAAAGGCTACAATTTCCACAAAAAAACTTGGATGATGGATGACTATAATGATTACGAAGACGAAGAATTCGATTTTGACTTTGACGTTACTGGCTACAGATTTGAGCCAGAATACAAGGACACGGAACTACAAGAGATGGATGATAAGAGAGCAAGAGAAGAGAGAGAGGCTGAAGTTGCGCATGTAATGTCAATTATTACAAATGATGATTACAAACACTGCCTTACAAATAGTTCTGCTGTAGGCTACTAGCTAGTAAACTCCAACGGGAGGTCAGGATTTGTGATCAACTGCTTTTCAAGCGGCCTCTCTACAACGTAGCTAGACTGCGGAAGTTTACAGTGCGAGGTAGTGCGGTCGGAGAAATAGTTCTGTTTCAAATGGAACTGTTGTTTCAACGTTCGGTTTGCGTTTGCGATAGCCTACATTTCACAGGAGAGCATACTGAGACCGTAAGAATACACACTGAGCTATAAAAGCACATTTATCGTTGTTTTTCCATTTCTAATTGCCCCGTTGACTTCTATTGTAGCCCAGTGAGAGCCTACAGGAAATCTGTAGCTAGCTCAATACTGGACCGATCAGCGAAAATATGGACTCAATGTGTCAGGTTCATGGAAGACAGACCGCAAATAGGGTCCAAGGTCCAAAATAGCGAACTTATCCTTTAATAATAATCGGAACAATTACAATAGGGTTCCAGCACTTCGTGCTTGGACCCCTAAATATAGCCGCGAGCGGCAATTAACGGGGTCCAAGCAGCATCGCGCAACTGTCCCACAAATGCAGTCTCATGTGTTTGTCATGCTGTAATGAATGACACAAAACACCTGACTGATGAATGTTGGAATGTAAAGATTATGAATCTATATACATTTTTATTGATTAATTATTCATCCATCTTTTAAAATATGAAAATTCTATACAATTTCTCGATTGGCCTCTGTGTCTAAGCAGTGTGTAAGACTAATTTAGGCAAATCTGTCAAACATTGTCAGAGATTAAGCATTTAGTGTTTGTCACACATATTGGGATAGAAAACTCATGACAGTAGTTCAAACAGAGTGAAAAATTTGCTTGTTGTAAAACTCAGAGGTTTGATTAATTACTGTACTCACCCCTATTGGCTGAGAAATCATTTGGGATTCATTAGCATTTTTGTCATAAGCCACGACAACAATGTTTTTTTATTGGCATGCTCTGGGCATATTTTTTCTCAATAAGATTGATTTATATAACCATTAAACTGCACGTGAAACAGTCTTCTCCCTGAGACTCTGACAGAATGAAGCGCACACAGTTGGGTAAGTATTGGCCAAGTTTCTTTTATTTAACATTAACATAACCAAATTTTCACGTTCAATTTAAATTTGATAGTTTATAGTAATTTAAGATGTATATCTATAGCTAAACACGTTTATGTTCTGGTTGTCTTGATGTTCACCAAATTCAGGAAAACATTAACGTTAATTATCTCTCTTTCAGAACTTGTCTTGACCATTTTCTGCCTGGTTCTGAGGTAAATTAACAGAAGCAACAGCTAACGTTAACTCAGCTTGCTAGGTTGGTTTTCTATGGTTAAGGTAATATTTAAATGCCAAATAAAGTTAACGGTAAACTGGCTGTAAGGATAACCTTAGTGAAATGTATTCCGAGAGAATTTAACAGTATTCATTTTCGTCTCATTTCTTCACTTGGTCGTTACTAACGACGTTAGCTACATGCTAGCTGCTATAAACATACACGCCAATAACAGCTATCGGCAGCTGGCTAGAGCGAGCTTGACGTTAGCTGGCTACCGTTAATTATATAATACTATCAATGATTAATAACTTGTTAGCTTATGGACGAGGGAAAAGTTTACTCTGGTGAAGTTTACTCTACTGCCGACGTTAGCTATAGCCAACAGTTCAACGCGAGGTGGAAGCTATCGTTGCCTACTCAGCCTTAACCCAGCAGCTGAGTCGAGGTAAACCAGCAGCTGAGCTGACGACGGGATAAACATACTAACAACTAATGTTATTTACGTTAAAACAACATAGTTTTAACGTAGAATAACATAATTCATTTGAATACAATTTACATGTCTGTTATGGTAATGGTCATAGATAGAGGAATGTTGTATAATAATCTCTCTCGCCACAGTCAGGAAGAACCAGCCAAGGATGGGGAGATCGGAAAACTGATAAAACAGTGGCTCCAACTAACGCTGGAGACTGAGAGGGAGGAACAAGGCAGAGACCCAGCAAACACATAACATTGTCACAACGTTTTCTGCATTCCAACAACGTTGTGACAATGTTGCCAGAAGGTTGAACTTCATATCATACATCAATAATTTTAAAACTGAAGGAAATACTTTGACAAGAAGAAACATCTCATAATCCACTGAGGCACATTGTTTTTCTACACTACAAATAATACATTTCAAGGCTTGCAGGTAAGATGTAGCAATGACTATGTATTTTTGGATAACCACAAATTAGGCTATATACAAACCCCAATTCCAAAAAAGTTGGGACAGTATGTAAAAGGCACGTAAAAGCAGAAAGCAGTGTTTTGTAAATTCTCTTTTACATACATTTAATTGAAAACAGTACGAAGAAAAGATATTTAATGTTTTCAGCTTTATTGATTTTTGTAAATATACGCTAATTGCGAATTTGATGCATGCAACACGTTCCACGTGCATTTGAATGGATCTCTGGGAACTAGATTAAGCTGTAAATTACACGGGAATAGTATGGGACCCATGGTTGGCTAAAAGGCTGTAAATCATCAAGTGTCTGAGGTATCCCAACCTTTTTGGAACGTGTTGAAGGCATCACATTTGGAATTGGCTATATTTACAAAAATCTATAAAGTTGATAAGGTAAAACATTAAATATCTTTTCTTTGTACTGTTTTCAATTAAATATATGCAAAAGAGAATTTACAAATCACTGCTTTCTGCTTTTATGTGCATTTTACATACTGTCCCAACTTTTTTGGAATTGGGGTTTGTATAAAATTTTTAATTGGATACTAAACAATTTGACAAAATTGTGTGCTATGCTGTTTTGGGTGGGTGATTTCTCAGCCTCATTTCCTTGATATTTTCACTTACTTTCCTCAAAAATTCCCCTAAAAATACAATTTTATTTTATCCAAAAGATTAGGAACTGGAAGCCTTCAGAATATCTATGGCTACCTCCAATGGAAAGTGAGGATGATGAGACACCAGAGTGCAAAATAAATGGTACAGTATACTTCTTGCTATTATCATGTTGACCTCAGGTCATTACATATGGAGGGTTATTTGTGCCATAATTAAATACAATACACTCATGTATCTGATCCTGAACATTTTTGGATTTTTCGGAACTGGACTTCGCGGGTCACTCAGGAATCGCCCCACACCGGGACTGGACTTTGACGGATCTGGACAGACTAGACAGACAGGACAGATAGAGGGAGCGCTAGGCATCCAATGAGCCACGCTTCGGACTTGTCTCCTGAAGCGAGGGAGGACACAAATGACACACAATCCGGTTATGGTTATGCATGAAAGTTTGGAGTAGGAATGACCGGGGTGTTACTGGTAACAGGCAAACGGTTTGTAGAAGCAGAGGATAGGGCAGCAGCAGAAACGGCAGGGCAGGACAGTGCAGCGGACCTCGGGTCGGCCCAGATGTGGCAGCAGGACAACAGCAGCAGGCGCAACCGTAACCGTAGAACTGGCGGTTGCCACGGCTGGACGCAGGAACAGCTGTAGAGTGGGAGAGCAGAGTGCCCCGCTGCAGGCACAACGTCAGGTGGAAAGCGGGGGTACCGCAACACAAACAGGGAGTCGCGAACAACTGCAGACTGGCAGACTTCAAACAGAGAAGTGGTTAGCGAGACAGATTATTGCGCGGCAGGTAGCGCCGCACACACACTGGACAGACTGAGAATACCAACAGTTCAGCAGAGTGCCTAAAGCACCGAGACAGAACCAAACTGTTAAATAAAGGTAGGTTATTGCGCGGCAGGTAGTGCCGCACACACACTGGACAGACTAAGGATATTAACAGTTCAGCAGAGTGCCCAAAGCACCGAGACAGAACCAAACTGTTAAATAAAGGTTACACAATTCAGCAGGGTGAACGAACACCAATACAGAACCAAACTGTGCACCTAGAACAAGACAAGGAATAGCGAGGACCAGAGGTTTCAAACAAACAACGTTAGTGAGTCGAACAACGTTAATGAACTGGCCCCGGACAGAAGACAGCAGGTGAGTTAAATAAGGAGTGTAATTGGTATCAATTAGGAAAGCGTGCGAATGAATGCGTGGGTGATTGAACAGAGCGGAGTGTGAGGAATGCACGCAGAAATGGAAGCTAACGTTAACTCAGCTTGCTAGGTTGGTTTTCTATGGTTAAGGTAATATTTAAATGCCAAATAAAGTTAACGGTAAACTGGCTGTAAGGATAACCTTAGTGAAATGTATTCCGAGAGAATTTAACAGTATTCATTTTCGTCTCATTTCTTCACTTGGTCGTTACTAACGACGTTAGCTACATGCTAGCTGCTATAAACATACACGCCAATAACAGCTATCGGCAGCTGGCTAGAGCGAGCTTGACGTTAGCTGGCTACCGTTAATTATATAATACTATCAATGATTAATAACTTGTTAGCTTATGGACGAGGGAAAAGTTTACTCTGGTGAAGTTTACTCTACTGCCGACGTTAGCTATAGCCAACAGTTCAACGCGAGGTGGAAGCTATCGTTGCCTACTCAGCCTTAACCCAGCAGCTGAGTCGAGGTAAACCAGCAGCTGAGCTGACGACGGGATAAACATACTAACAACTAATGTTATTTACGTTAAAACAACATAGTTTTAACGTAGAATAACATAATTCATTTGAATACAATTTACATGTCTGTTATGGTAATGGTCATAGATAGAGGAATGTTGTATAATAATCAGAAATGGAAAGAGGGGATAGGCTGAGACAGGAGTGGAGAAATGGAGTAGTACAAACGGAGGGAACATGCCCAGTCTGCAGCACGGGGAAAAACACGGACAATGGAAGTCAAACATGACACGGAGGGAGAGGGAAAAACACGGAGAACGGACAGGATGGGAACGGAACGTTACAACATGGATGTTAATCATTTTTGGATTTCATAGGAAATTTGCAGCAAACTATTTGGATCTGTAGTTTAAATACATCGGAAGTAGGGATTCTTGCATGCTCATTAAGTTGTCATTTAATTAAGCAGTCTTATAAAGACATAGCTGCTTGGTCTCTGGGATAGCTGCTTCCAGAGGTATTTTTAATTTAGTTTTTCTTCTAACAGAGTAAAGAAAAAGCAGATGTGGCACAGAGTAAAAGCTTCTTTTAAAGTTTCATTTATTGTGTCCCTTTTTAGATAGAGCTAAACAATAGCTATCCGGCTGACATCCATTACGGATAGCCAAAGCTAAAGGAGGTGATTAACGTTGCATTATTAGACCATTGAAAATGGCTGAAATAGATTTTGATTTTGATATATTTTTAAGTCAGTTGGCTACCATTGTGTAGCTAGTTTCTTTTTTTCAGTTATGGTAACGGTAGCTATTAACACCAAAACTTCCTTGACTTCCTGATGTCTGTGACCCAAAAACATCAAAAGACTCTTGATATCTTATTTTCTGGTACTCTTACAAGCGATACTATAACGTCTCTTCTGCATTTGAATGGATCTCTATGGGAATTGGGGGATGGGACTAGATTTAGCTGTAAATTATGCTGCAACAGTATGGAATACATGGTTGGTAAAATGGCTGTAAGTCATCAAGGGTGTGAGGTATCAAATAAGCCTCAAACCATCACTCTGCTGCCAGATATGCAGTAGATATGGATGGATCACTTTAAGGGTTGTTTCTCCTGACAAATTTTTCTATTGAACTCTATGGAAAAATAAGTCAGGAGAAGAAACCCTTCAAGTTATCCATCCATATCTACTGTATTTCTGGCAGCAGAGTGATGGTTTAAGGTGTGTTTGATACGTCAGACCCTTGATGACTTAGAGCCATTTAGCCAAATGACATGGAATGATCCTGTTACAAAGGCAACCTACATCTTCAAGAAAATTTCCCTTAAATTGCTTCATAGAATATATCCATTCATACATTTATTTGTAAATCTGTGAATTTTAATAAATGGTAATATGTCTCTAGGAAAGGTAGAGAAACGAATTGCATTAAAATGTATTTTCTTAAAAGGTTCACGATTGGACTCAAGTAAAATATTTAGCAGATCATTGGCTGTAGCCATCTGGGGCTCCCTGACACTAAAAGACAGGAGTGTGACAGGGTCCAAAATGCAACTCTGCAAAAGGCTCTGGAAAATACCCGCTTGACACCACAAAGTTACTGCCATCAAGGTAGACAACAAGATAAACTAATTATTTTAAAATTGATGTAGTATCTAACTCATAACTCATGCTGTATATTGAAACTGTTCAAAACATTTTTGATACATTTTGTGTTTTGAATTTTGTTACTTTTAACCAGAGTGCCTCAAGGACAGACTTCAAAGGAGAGGAAAGGGAGGCTGTTGAAGACAACTTGTCTCTGGTGTGGCGTTTTCTCTCAAAGAAAATTAGCGATATCAATAAAAAGAAGAAGATGTTGAAAGTAGAGGTATGTTAATATTTTCGAGTCCTTCTTGCGTGTGATCGACTCGCTTCCACTCACACGTCAAACAAAACCTGCATTAAACCGGAAGGCAATATAAACATTGTTCAGCACAATAAATAATTGTAATTATACAAGTAGTAGTTCTTTTTCGTTGGGAGTTGCGAACCACCTCACTGCTTCATGTGATCATGGGACCAACACCCCAGCCTACCAACTGAGAAAAGGGTAGTAACGCAAGCAGTCTAGCTCAAACAGTAAGCAATAATAACATTGAAAACTGATGTCTTAATCTATTGCAACTGAATGTGTCACTACGGTCTCGTGGTTTGGCTACTCTGCTTAGCATTTACGTTAATTTAACTTTGATTGCGAGCTTGCGTGTGATATTTATCTCCTGATAGCAGCCACACTGTATTTTACTTTGAATTGATTGAATTAATTCCTCGCTGGTTTGAAACCACAGAACTGTACAAGAACAGTTCTGTGGTTCAAATATGTAGGGCTGGATGATGTCCATGGCACTCGGATTGAGGGCGTGGATTTAGATTTAGAAGTTTATAATAGTATTTAGAATAGAATTGTAGTAGAGCTGATTTACCCAGTTTACTGTGAACTGCATTCAATGTTCATTACTAGGGATAGCTGCTACTTTATGGGAAGGATGTGCTTTGTCTTATCTGTTCTGTAGTTACTTCGATGACGTTTCTATATGCACTTACTGTATGTTGCTTTGGATAAAGGCGTCTGCTAAATGACTGTAATGTAATGTAGACCACACCCCTACAATCCTGAGTTCTTTCAAGACTGAATTTATTAGCTGACTTTGAGATGTATATCAATATACCTATTGACATTTTTTTTAAAGATATTTGGTGGGTGTGTAGTGGATACATCCCGCTCTGTGATATGTTGTGGTTATTTGAAGTTTTTAGAATCCCTTGTCCATCACTTTTAAAGAAAATCCCCACTGATTGTTTTTCAGTATAGGGTTGAATCGACATGAAAACAATGTAATGAAGGTTTTTCTTTTAATTTTGGCACATCTTCGACTCGTCACCATTAAAAAGTGATGTGGTGTAGCGGGTGTAGCTCGGCTAGTTCGCTAGTAAGCACAGTGAGGTGCAGTAAAGCGAAGGCCTTGTAGCAGGTTACCGTGAGAACACTCTCTGGCGACGCAACCCTCAGGGTCAAAATAATGACGTTACCCTTAGCTATCGGCGATGTCGTCTTTAGCTGATTGGTAACGCGTACACTTACGAGTGAGAGGAGCGGGTTTCAAATCTCACATTGGACTTCTGAGTAAAAAAAGTAAGCTTCTCTCTTTCTATACGGTTACAGTGGCACAAATTCCTCTCCATACTAACAGTATACTGAACTCCATACTATGGGCAGCCAACAGTGCCAAAATGATGTTGTCTGCGACTGCCTTACACTGTGCGTTTTAATCGGTCAATAACATTAAAATCTCATCCGCATTAGCATTGACACTCACAATTGTCACAGTTTGTGCCATTCGCATTCGCACTGGCACTTGCATAATAATGTAGATACCATTGCAGTTAGCATTAAAAATCACAGGAAATGGCAGAAATGTGAGCTTTAAAATGTAAATGATGAAAACATTAACCTAGGCTACATGTTTCAGTGTAATGTCACCCCTTGGCCTTTGCATACCCCATACCTATACAGCACAGAGTTTGCCACTTTTCAGGTTTTCCTACAGAAATAACCGCAATGACCACAGACTCTCAGCCTTTTAAAACAGTAACTTCTGTACCTTCTGACCTCATGTAACTAATACTATCTACATACCCTGAGGTCTACACAAATTATTCTATTTACAAAAATTTACAAATGTGAATCAATGAATTCTAGCTAGCTTTTATTAACACAGTTTGTTCGTTTTCTTTTCCAGTGCTGCTACTCCGGTGCTGGTTGCGCTCCAACTGCAGGTATGTGTTTAAACAAACATTTACAAAGGAATATGGTAACGAACAAATGTGTATTCAAGCCCATTGCCACTTGTATGTGTGTGTGTGTGTGTGTGTGTGTGTGTAGCAAGACCATTTCCAAAAGCCTTGTGATGCCAGCATCACAGGTATCTTCTTCTTGCCCACTCTCAAAATTATGGATGCACCAATATGACAATCTCAGTACAATACAGTGGGGTGCTAAAATTTGGGCACCCCACTGTATAGTGTTTTATTTATTTATCTTTTGGCCCAGCACTTCTTAACCCCTTTTCGCAGAGTCTTAATTTGACCCATTTTCATCTGTTTTGTACCATTCTGTTTAAAGCTTTATAGCCCTGACACCGCCCATAAACTGTAAGCGCTTGGCAGTTGTAGTTCACAGTAAAGCAGATACCTGGTACATGTGCAGTAGTTTGGGGCTATATCTCTGCTCTCACTACAGGTAGAGAGTTGGCTGAGAGCTCATTTTAACCAATTTTTCTACAAATCAAACATTATTTTTCGGTGGAATTCCCCTTTTACCAACTTTCACACCATCTCTAAACTTGCACTATTGTTTTTCAGACGCTATGTAGGAATAAACCCAGAGAGGGGCACCAAGGCTGGATGGGACAAAGTGCTGTCCAAGAGAACTGGTAAAGTCAAACAAAGGTCACTCCTCATGTCTCCACTCTACTGAAGAGACTGATGGACTTTATATAAGCCAATGAGCTCACTCACTCACTCCCCCACTCACTCACCCACCTCTATCCCTACACCAGTTTGTGCCCCCCACCCCCACCCCCACCCCCTCGCCCTCATACACATACACATACACACACACACACACACACACACACACACACACACACGTACAACTTGGAAGGTTTTGGACAGTCATATTCTTTTATTTTGATAATGCGTCATGTCTGTTGGTGATTAATATCTGTTTGTGTTAAGAACTTGGATGGTTTTGGACAGACAGCCTCATATTAGAAAAACATTCATGTATGTTAATTTGTTTATGCTGATATCATTTGAGTGTTTCTTGTGGTTGTATTACTTAACATTTTAGCACTAAAGCTTTGACTCAGGTGTTAACTTGACTACAAATATCAACTATTTTTGGTTATGACTAAATTCATTTCAGTTCTTTTGCCTAAATGGGCTGATTTGTCTATTTTTTCCCCATGTAGGTACATGCAAATGATGTGCAAATGTTTTGCAAGGGCAATCAAGACTTTCTTTACAATAAAGTAAGAAATGTTTTGTAAGATGCACTTGTCTCAAATTGTTAAGTCAAATAATTGAAAAGGCCATGTTTAGTTTCTTCACTGAGGTAGGACTCTGGGTTATTTTGGCAAGATTTACAAGTTTTCCATAACTGTTAACATGAAACAGTCATTCTCTTAACAAAATTGGCTGTAATCCAAATTGCCACGATTGCAATACACATAAATGTTTTGTTTACCGTAATAATCTGCAGCTATGCTTACCAGTAGAGTGCAAAAACAGAATTAACAGCTAACCCTGTTATCAGTATTATACTGTAAACGTATACTGTAATAATTTAAGGTTGTATGCTGTATTTATAAAAGACGGTACCAAACTAAATTGCTGCAACAGTAAACTTAATCTTACAGTAACCCTGCTGCCAGCTCTTCACTGTTTTTTTTTTTTTTAACAGTGCAGGCGGTAGGCTCCAAAGCAACATAAATATTAGTCACTTTCCATTTCTAATTGTATTCTACATTCCCGTTATATTTTTATATAGGGCCGCTCGTGCTGCTACACGGCAAGAGAAAGCTGAAGTAGCCTTACGAAAGGATTTAGTTAGGAGCGCGGGAGCATGTGTGGTGCTGTAAAATAACACAACTCAATTTAAAATGCAAAAACTAATTCAAGTCAGTCGACAGTAAAATTCACAACGAATAAAACAACGTGGAAATGTAGGCTACACAAGCCTCGTTTGTGTCGTCTATACCCCAGAAACAGGGCTATGCAGCCTACACAAATGATTTGAACACTTAAAACATGTTGAACCGGTTGCAATTTACAGCATAGTAATAAGCAGTACCGAACATGTTTATGGTGGACTGAATGCAGCTTCTTCATTGTTACCGTATTTTTTTTAAATTGCGTTGTCTTGGATCTTTGCTGCCTCTGCTTTTTTTCAGTAGCCTAAAGCATGCCTTTCACAATTCCACAAACAATGAATATATAGCCTACATGATAAAATATTGTACCACAAAGAATATATTTTCGACACCAGTTGGTGATCAGTGCAATATTTACGTCTACCCCTGGACATGTTAATAGTTAATAGTCAACTCCAAAATATTTGTTCGCCGTACATTTAAATAGTATTTTATAAATACAGGCACGATTCTGCATTTATCTAAAGTAGGTAGGCAACTAAAGTGTCAGTCAAGACCTAGCTAGGTAGGTTAGGGAGCTATGCTACGAGTATTTTAAAACCATACTCCGCAAGGGTGGGCAGAAATAGGCTAAGTGCCGATATAGCGTTGGCTGCCACTGATTTTCATGCCATTCATTTTAGATGTCCCAGAATAAGCTATAGAATTATTAAAGTTGTCAGAAAAGGTAGTGACAACGTTGCGGCTATTTTCAAGCTAGGCTACTCCAGACTACGTTGTCAGAACGTCGCCGATTGTCAAGACGGTGAGATTTCAGACACATCACCACTTTATGTGGCATTTCTACGTTCCTCTGCACAACGTTGTGGGAACCAAAGCAATGAGTTGTCACAACGTTGTGTTTTCTGGAGAGGTGTAGGCCTACCTAGAGGAAAGTTGAGGGAGAAACGTAACGTGATTTTGCTGTTGTTTACTCTACTTTTGTTATTTATCTTAGTATTTAGGCTTTATTTTAGTCATTTATTCTGTTCTTTGATATATTATGTGAAGTGATCATTTGTAGGCTGCAATAAAATTCTGATTCATTTGAAAATGTCTACTTTGTGTCAATTTGAAATAGAAAATGGTATAACCTGTAAACATCATCATGAAGCATCATATAACATATAAAACTATATATATATATAGAACTGGGGGAGGGGGTGGGAACAGGCTAAATGAAAACAGATCACATCTGCGCCAGTGTTGGCCCATGTCCGGCCAGATGCCGGTTGTTCTGGTTGGCATCTGGGTCGATTCTGGCTGTGTGCTGGCAGTGTCGGCTGGATTACGGCTGACGATTCCGGCCGAGCGTACTCGGGCCTATTCTGGGGTCATTATAAAACATCCAACCACATTGAAGTTGTTAATACGAGAAAAACTCACTGTGAAATGTTTTAGGTGTTAATCGATCGGTATGTGTCGATACTTTCGTCTATTTAGGTGTCCTGAAAACGTTACGTGCTGCGCGTCCTGCGGGACTTAGAATTCTACAGCCATTTCAGAAGCAAAATGGCACCAAAAAAATAAGGCGCTCGCCACCTTATTCGAAATTTTGTAGTGAAATGAAATGTTATTCAAATTGTGGCCAAACCCTGTCTTGACATCATGCCGATTGTTCAAATCCGATTGGTCCAAGATATGCTGGCAAAGAGGCGCTCTGAAATGTTTTCTGATGTGGCTAGGTCAGTAAACTCCAGATGAACAACGACATTTTTACATGTAGATCTTCATCAAAATCTCGTCTACAGTATGGTATAAAGCATTTTAATAGAGTGACACCTGGCTCCCAAAACCGACGTCGACGGCCGGAAGTGACTAGCGGCTATTTTACCGACGACGTCGCTGTAGGACCGACGTTCGCCGTTTTGCCAAGGCATAGTATCGACGTTCGTCGTTTTGCTAGGCATTCGTCGGTTGACAATTCCCTCCCCCTTTGGGCTATGAATTAACATATTAAAATAGGGCTTTCTTTTGCCGTATGTGTTTTTACGACATAAAGACGAATTATAGGTAACTTATAACTTTGAAATGAGACACAGAGACAGCTAACTTAGGTGTTTGTGTTTCTTTTATTAGTGTAGTTTAGCGAACGTATGTGCGAACTGTAACTTTTAAATTTGAAATATGTGAAAGGTCTGTAGAAATCATATATTAGCCTATCATACTTGCGAGGTTTTATAAAAAGCATTTTGATTAGCGTTAGTAGGCTACTATATTAGGCTATAGTCTATTTGTATACAATTTATAGGCTACAATCACTCAATGTTTAGGAGTAGGCTACCATGTAGGGAACTGTAGAATATAATTTAGTAACGCTAGTTTAATAACGCTAGTTCTCTACCACATATTTATTTTGTAAGTAAGCTATTGTATATATGGAATATCTGGGTTTTATAGGATTTTTACAGACCTTTTGCATATGGACAGAGACAGATAACCTCGTTGTTTAGCCTTATTTTATTAGTCTCACTCCTCACAAATTCCACAGGTTAGCTAACGTTGGCTATATCTTTTTCCGAGAGAGCTTAATACACAAACAGTGATGGTTTTGTGCTATGTTTGGTCGCTTCTCCACAATGGCTAGTCGCTCTCACACCGACGAGGCGCTTCTCCGGAATGACTAGTCGCTCTCAAACCGACGAGTCGCCGCTCCACAGCGACGCTCGTCGGTCTCAAACCGACACGTTGCTTCTCCAGAACGGCGAGTCGGTCTCAAACCGACGATTCGCCGCTCCACAGCGACGCTCGGCGCTTCTCCAGAATGGCAAGTCGGTCTCAAACCGACGAGGCGCTTCTTCACAAAGGCAAGTTGGAATAAAACAGACACGTCTCGCTACCAAAACAACATTAGTCGGTCCCAAACTGATTACTTTCACTATATGTAGGTGTAACATGATTAGTTATGCTTCCACTTGCCATTAAAACTCTTTTTTTAAAATTGTAATGGTTTTATTATTCTAATTTCCTGTAGGCCTATTATTCTGTATATAGTATATGTTAAAGGTAGGCTATGTAGCCTACAGTTATGAAGCAGATTTGATATATTTTACAAATAATAATTATATAAGCTTCATAAATGTGCCATGAACATTACTGTAATGTTAAAGGATTATTCAGGAGTATAGGCTATAATGAATATGGCGGTGTTAAATGTTTTGTTTTTTTTTTGTTTAAAAAAAAAAAAAAATGTGTTGTAGGCTATCTTGATAACTCAGCTATAGCCTAGCTAACGCGTTCGCTAGCTAACGTTAATGGAATTTAGTCTCTAACTTGAAGCTAATTGGTAGTTTATTTTCTGTAGTTCAACTGCTGCTGCCATTGAGAGATCCCTGAGAGTGTTTTCTATGTGTTTGAATTCAGCAACAATAAACGGTAACATTTGTCAGACTTGGGCGTCTTCATTAGCTACCCACACAACACAACAAGAAATGTAGACTATGCTAGTTATCTACCGCATATTTATTTTGTAAGTAAGCTATTATATATGTAATATCTGGGTTTTTATAGGATTTTTACAGACCTTTTGCATATGGACAGAGACAGATAGCCTCGTTGTTTGGCCTTATTTTATTAGTCTCACTCCTCACAAATTCCACAGGTTAGCTAACGTTGGCTATATCTTTTTCCGAGAGAGCTTAATACACAAACAGTGATGGTTTTGTGCTACGTTTGGTCGCTTCTCCACAATGGCTAGTCGCTCTCACACCGACGAGGCGCTTCTCCGGAATGACTAGTCGGTCTCAAACCGACGAGTCGCCGCTCCACAGCGACGCTCGTCGGTCTCAAACCGACGATTCGCCGCTCCACAGCGACGATCGGCGCTTCTCCAGAATGGCAAGTCGGTCTCAAACCGACGAGACGCTTCTCCACACCGACGAGGCGCTTCTTCACAAAGGCAAGTTGGAATAAAACAGACACGTCTCACTACCAAAACAACATTAGTCGGTCCCAAACTGATTACTTTCACTATATGTAGGTGTAACATGATTAGTTATGCTTCCACTTGCCTATGCTTTCACTTTTTTTTTTTTATTGTAATGGTTTTATTATTCTAATATCCTGTAGGCCTATTATTCTGTAGTAGCCTATCTTTCTGTATATAGTATATTTTAAAGGTAGGCTATGTAGCCTACAGTTATGAAGTGGTAGGCTATGTACAGTTATGAAGCAGATTTGATATATTTTACAAATAATACTTATATAAGCTTCATAAATCGGCCATGAACATTACCGTAATGTTAAAGGGTTATTCAGGAATATAGGCTATAATGAATATAGCGATGTTAAATGTTTATTTTTTTAATAAATGTACTACATTATTTGTTGTATCTTACTAACTTAGCTATAGCCCAGCTAACGCGTTCGCTACCAAAACGACACTAGTCGGTCCCAAACTGATTATTTTCACTCTACCAAGTGCCGCGTCCCAGAATAGTCACCACTATCATCAGTTTGCCACCACTGATGTGCTATCATAATGGGTAGAGCTAGTGACGGCACTGCATGCAATTAATTAAGTTGACCGCGAGATGGCACAGTCTCACCTTATTCATCCCAGTTATTTGCAAGAAGATGGAGTAAAGCAGCAGAATCACAGAGCTGGACCACACAACAACACTGGCCTAGCCGTCCATCTCTGTGTATGTTTTTTTTTTACCTAGCCAGCCCTGTGTGTTATGGCCTGGCCCTGGCTTATTATTATTATTGTTATTGGCTTATGTAATTTGATAAGAAATTTGCCCCCAAGTAATGTTAAAAATGTCCTCTTTATCTTGTCCTCTTTCCACTGCTTTTTCAATATTTAAATTGTAGTTCATCAAGCTTTTCCACTGCTTTGGTGCATACTTTGGTGAATATTTATTTATTTCACATTTTAAACATTTGTCTGTTGTATTGCTATCAAATTTATGAATTTTGTCTCTGGTATAGTAAACTCTTCATCAATTTGAATCTCAATCTCAAATTGTCATTAATTGTAGCTTGCATATTTTCTATATATATATATTTTTTCTCATAATAAATTTACTTCAATTGAATGTTGGATTGTCATGTTTTCAGTGTGAGATTAAGCTAATTCACCAAACGGTGAGTTTTTTATAACCCTTTTTACTCATCTTTACCAGGGGTGCCAATAATAGTGCAGGGCACTGTATGTATATATTATCTATATATATATATATATATATATATATATATATATATATATGCTATAATATTACACTGCATGGATATCGGGATTGAAGGTAACAATTATAATTAGTTATATATAGGCTACCGTTTAGTTTCCTTATGTCAATACAATCTTATATTACTACGATTCTTTTCACGTATAAATCTTGTGTCGAAAAGGATTATATTGGTTTTTGAAGCCAAACAACTTGCCCTCCAGTGCGTTGAAACCCACTGAAGCTTTGCAGTAATGGTGACAGAGGCAGTAAAAATGAGTCTGGAGTGCTTTTATTTGTTTTTTGTTTTTTTTGCCTCCCCAGTATATAGTTTAAAAGCTGCCATTTTGCCTTTTTATATCCTGCTCCAAAAACAAAAGCAGGTTTACACAGCCTCTCACCAAAGTCCATAAGTAAATTATCCAATAAAACAAATAAGGGTGTCAGTCTACTGCATTCAAGAAGACATTGAAAAATGAATCCACTACTAAAACACTAATACACAAAAATAACATAGATTAGAGACTGTTGAGTTGATTACAGATACAAAAGTATGCACTGCTATTACACCATGCAGGATTCTTCATTGGAGAACACCAGATTTTTTCTTTAAGGGTGATTTATAAAAACCCTCCACACTGGTTTCATATCATTATTAAAATTTTAGTCATTTGGCCGACGCTCTTATCCAGAGCGACGTACAATAGTGCATTTTCAAACTTGGAACAAGTGCATTAAAACAACCCTAAAAGGTAAATACGATTTCAAACACCAGGCGCAGTCAGTATGATTCTTTTTATTTTTTTATTATCTACCCTCAGCTTTTCCCTCCACGCTGTGTCCACTTTCCCATCCAATTTACCTTTGTTTAAAGCCTTTACACAGCATCTATACATCACCTTACCACTTACTGTTGATAAATCAAGATTTCTATGATTTTTAGGTCAAGTAAAAGCCCAGTAGATTCCTTTATATCAGGCGTTGAAACCATTTTGGAAAATTGATCATTCCTGTTAGGGACTTCTATACCTCTGCTGTAATCCTGCAACTGTGCCAATTCCTCATTAGTCAGAGTGGTCAGTGCCTGCACATTTTCCAGTCTAGGTCCTACAGCATTTACTATGTAACAGTCTCAGCTACACACAGTGTCTAGGTGAGGCCAGGTGTAGCGCTGCACTTTACATCCATCTTCGTCCATTAATAAGAGGCTCTTCCAGTAACCAGTGCAGTGATGCTGTGGGTTCTCTCTTAAAAGAGAGATAAATCATGATTACACCGTACACACCATAATTAATCAACATCAAAATATTCAGACATACGAAAAACATATTTTAATAAAATATCAATATACCAAAACAAATTTCCCTCCCTGACCAATGAACAAAAGCTGCAAGTCCTTTTAGGGGAAGGACCAACTGCCTCACTCGCAGCTCAATATGTCTCAGCCTGCCATAAACTGAGGGAAAGTGAGTAAACCCTTACAATAAAGGATCATTATATGTATAAAAAAAAAGAAAAATGGATTTAATATTTAATGCTATATTACTCTTATTATGATGTTATTGTTGCCTTCTTTAAAAAAATTAGTATTGTATTGTTATTATGATTAATCTTTGATATTGTTACGCTTTGGCAATATGTATTTTTAAATATGTCATGCCAATAAAGCATTTGAATTTGAATTAGAAAATTTGAGAGAGGGAGCGAGACAGAGAGAGAGATAGAGAGAGAGGCGGAGGGGGAGAGGGAACGAGAGAGAGAGAGAACCAAGTATTGTAGAGACCTGATCCCAATAAAACAGAAAACCACTAAAAATATATTAAAAAACAGTATTCAGACTAGGGTTGTGAAAAATTCAGCATTTAAGAATTGGACCCCATCCAATTCATGAGTTGGAATGTTAAAGGATGTTGAATTGGAATTGGAATGGCCGGAAGTGGAATTTAATTCACTGCAATTCAAAGAAATTCCAGTCAGTCACACAACAGAATAATGATAGAACATCAGTGGTGGCAAACTGGTGATAGTGGTGACTGTTCTGGGACGCGGCACTTGGTAGAGTGAAAATAAGTTTGGGACCGACTAGTGTCGTTTTGGTAGCGAACGCGTTTGCTGGGCTATAGCTAAGTTAGCAAGATACAACAAATAATGTACATTTATGAAAAAAATATAAACATTTAACATCGCTATATTCATTAAAGCCTACACTCCTGAATAACCCTTTAACAATCCGGTAATGTTCATGGCCGATTTATGAAGCTTATATAATTATTATTAGCCTAGTAAAATATATCAAATCTGCTTCATAACTGTAGGCTACATAGCCTACCTTTAACATATACTATAGCCGATACAGAACGATAGGCTACAGAATAATAGGCCTACAGAATATTAGAATAATATAACCATTACAATTTAAAAAAAAAAAACGTTTTAGTAGCAAGTGGAAGCATAACTAATCATGTTACACCTACATATAGTGAAAGTAATCAGTTTGGGACCGACTAATGTTGTTTTGGTAGCGAGACGTGTCTGTTTTATTCCAACTTGCCTTTGTGAAGAAGCGCCTCGTCGGTTTGAGACCGACTTGCCATTCTGGAGAAGCGCCGATCGTCGCTGTGGAGCGGCGAATCGTCGGTTTGAGACCGACTCGCCGTTCAGGAGAACCGCCGATCGTCGCTCTAGAGCGGCGAATCGTCGGTTTGAGACCGACTCGCCGTTCTGGAGAAGCGACGTGTCGGTTTGAGACCGACGAGCGTCGCTGTGGAGCGGCGACTCGTCGGTTTGAGAGCGACTAGTCATTCCGGAGAAGCGCCTCTCGTCGGTGTGAGAGCGACTAGCCATTGTGGAGAAGCGACCAAACGTAGCACAAAACCATCACTGTTTGTGTATTAAGCTCTCTCGGAAAAAGATATAGCCAACGTTAGCTAACCTGTGGAATTTGTGAGGAGTGAGACTAATAAAATAAGGCCAAACAACGAGGCTATCTGTCTCTGTCCATATGCAAAAGGTCTGTAAAAATCCTATAAAAACCCAGATATTCCATATACAATAGCTTACTTACAAAATAAATATGCGGTAGAGAACTAGCATAGTCTACATTTCTTGTTGTGTTGTGTGGGTAGCTAATGAAGACGCCCAAGTCTGACAAATGTTACCGTTTATTGTTGCTGAATTCAAACACATAGAAAACACTCTCAGGGATCTCTCAATGGCAGCAGCAGTTGAACTACAGAAAATAAACTACCAATTAGCTTCAAGTTAGAGACTAAATTCCATTAACGTTAGCTAGCGAACGCGTTAGCTGGGCTATAACGTTAGCTGAGTTATCAAGATAGCCTACAACAAGTAATGTACTTTTTTTTTTTTTTTTAACAAAAAAAAAACATTTAACACCGCCATATTCATTATAGCCTATACTCCTGAATAATCATTTAACATTACAGTAATGTTCATGGCACATTTATGAAGCTCATATAATTATTATTTGTAAAATATATCAAATCTGCTTCATAACTGTAGGCTACATAGCCTACCTTTAACATATACTATATACAGAATAATAGGCCTACAGGAAATTAGAATAATAAAACCATTACAATAAAAAAAAAAAAACAGTTTTAGTGGCAAGTGGAAGCATAACTAATCATGTTACACCTACATATAGTGAAAGTAATCAGTTTGGGACCGACTAATGTTGTTTTGGTTGCGAGACGTGTCTGTTTTATTCCAACTTGCCTTTGTGAAGAAGCGCCTCGTCGGTTTGAGACCGACTTGCCATTCTGGAGAAGCGCCGATCGTCGCTGAGCGGCGAATCGTCGGTTTGAGACCGACTCGCCGTTCTGGAGAAGCGACGCGTCGGTTTGAGACCGACGAGCGTCGCTGTGGAGCGGCGACTCGTCGGTTTGAGACCGATGAGCGTCGCTGTGGAGCGGCGACCTCGTCGGTTTGAGACCGATGAGCGTCGCTGTGGAGCGGCGACTCGTCGGTTTGAGAGCGACTAGTCATTCCGGAGAAGCGCCTCGTCGGTGTGAGAGCGACTAGCCATTGTGGAGAAGCGACCAAACGTAGCACAAAACCATCACTGTTTGTGTATTAAGCTCTCTCGGAAAAAGATATAGCCAACGTTAGCTAACCTGTGGAATTTGTGAGGAGTGAGACTAATAAAATAAGGCCAAACAACGAGGTTATCTGTCTCTGTCCATATGCAAATGGTCTGTAAAAAATCCTATAAAACCCAGATATTCCATATACAATAGCTTACTTACAAAATAAATATGTGGTAGCGAACTAGCGCTATTAAACTAGCGTTACTAAATTATATTCTACAGTTCCCTACATGGTAGCCTAGCCTATAATAATTGTATACAAATAGACTATAGCATAATAGACTAACGCTAATCAACATGCTTTTTTATAAAACCTCGCAAGTATGATAATATATGATTTTTAACAGACCTTTCACATATGGGTGTCTCATTTCAAAGTTAAAAGTTACCGTTCGCACATACAGTGGGGAGAACAAGTATTTGATACACTGCCGATTTTGCAGGTTTTCCCACTTTACAAAGCATGTAGAGGTCTGTAATTTTTATCATAGGTACACTTCAACTGTGAGAGACGGAATCTAAAACAAAAATCCAGAAAATCACATTGTATGATTTTTAAGTAATTAATTTGCATTTTATTGCATGAAATAAGTATTTGATACATCAGAAAATAGAACTTCATATTTGGTAAAGAAACCTTTGTTTGCAATTACAGAGATCAGACGTTTCCTGTAGTTCTTGACCAGGTTTGCACACACTGCAGCAGGGATTTTTGGCCCACTCCTCCATACAGATCTTCTCCAGATCCTTCAGGTTTCGGGGCTGTCGCTAGGCAACACGGACTTTCCAGCTCCCTCCAAAGATTTTCTATTGGGTTCAGGTCTGGAGACTGGCTAGGCCACTCCAGGACCTTGAGATGCTTCTTACGGAGCCACTCCTTAGTTGCCCTGGCTGTGTGTTTCGGGTCGTTATCATGCTGGAAGACCCAGCCACGACCCATCTTCAATGCTCTTATTGAGGGAAGGAGGTTGTTGGCCAAGATCTCGCGATACATGGCCCCATCCATCCTCCCCTCAATACGGTGCATTCGTCCTGTCCCCCTTTGCAGAAAAGCATCCCCAAAGAATGATGTTTCCCACCTCCATGCTTCACCGGTTGGGATGGTGTTCTTGGGGTTGTACTCATCCTTCTTCTTCCTCCAAACACGGCGAGTGGAGTTTATACCAAAAAGCTCTATTTTGGTCTCATCAGACCACATGACCTTCTCCCATTCCCTCCTCTGGATCATCCAGATGGTCATTGGCAAACCTCAGACGGGCCTGGACATGCGCTGGCTTGAGCAGGGGGACCTTGCGTGCGCTGCAGGATTTTAATCCATGACGGCGTAGTGTGTTACTAATGGTTTTCTTTGAGACTGTGGTCCCCAGCTCTCTTCAGGTCATTGACCAGGTCCTGCCGTGTAGTTCTGGGCTGATCCCTCACCTTTCTGATGATCATTGATGCCCCACGAGGTGAGATCTTGCATGGAGGCCCCAGACCGAGGGAGATTGACTGTCATCTTGAACTTCTTCCATTTTCTAATAATTGCGCCAACAGTTGTTGCCTTTCTCACCAAGCTGCTTGCCTATTGTCCTGTAGCCCATCCCAGCCTTGTGCAGGTCTAACCATTTTGTCCCTGATGTCCTTAGACAGCTCTTTGGTCTTGCCCATTGTGAAGAGGTTGGAGTCTGATTGATTGAGTGTGTGGAGAGGTGTCTTTTATACAGGTAACGAGTTCAAACAGGTGCAGTTAATACAGGTAATGAGTGGGAGAATAGGAGGGCTTCTTAAAGAAGAACTAACAGGTCTGTGAGAGCCGGAATTCTTGCTGGTTGGTAGGTGATCAAATACTTATTTCATGCAATAAAATGCAAATTAATTACTTAAAAATCATACAATGTGATTTTCTGAATTTTTGTTTTAGATTCCGTCTCTCACAGTTGAAGTGTACCTATGATAAAAATTACAGACCTCTACATGCTTTGTAAGTGGGAAAACCTGCAAAATTGGCAGTGTATCAAATACTTGTTCTCCCCACTGTACGTTCGCTAAACTACACGAATAAAATAAGCTCAAACACCTAAGTTAGCTGTCTCTGTGTCTCATTTCAAAAGTTAAAAGTTACCTTTAATTCGTCTTTATGGTCGTAAAAAACATACGGGCAAAACAAAGCCCGCCCTATTTTAATATGTTAATTCATAGCCCGAAGGGGGAGGGAATTGTCAACCGACGAACGTCGATACTATGCCTTGGCAAAACGGCGAACGTCGGTCCTACAGCGACGTCGTCGGTCAAATAGGCGCCTAGTCACTTCCAATAGGCGCCTAGTCACTTCCGGTCGTCGACGTCGGTTTTTGGGAGCCAGGCACTACTGTTTTAATATTGCAATTGGGTGTTTTTTTAAATTAACATGAAAAGGGAACATGCACCTTATAGATTCCGAATCCAAAAACGGAGAATTCTGATAACCAGTGCCAGCTAAAGTCGCTAGCTGCTATGTTTTTTCTCTGGACCATATCGCCGGTAAACTCCAGATGAACAACGAGATTTTTACATGTAGATCTTCATCAAAATCTCGTCTACAGTATGGTATAAAGCATTTTAATATTGCGAATGGGTGTTTTAGATTCCGAATCCAAAAACTGAGAGAATGGCGCTTTAAACACTTTGTTTATGACTTTTTAAAATTCTGTTTGCTGTGTGTTAATTGGTTCTACAAAACAACATGCAACATACAGCTTCCAATCAAAGGCCCCCACCCCCTACCCTTTTCCCATAACTGTTGCTGTTAATATTTTAAAAAAATTATTTCTGCTTGGGACCCAAGAAGAGAACAACACTGAAAACATGGTTGTCTGTAGACTAGATACGTTAAAATTACATTCGCAATTGTGTGCCTCTTTTGATAAGAAAGTAGGTGGCTCTGAAAAGAGCCTTTGGGGTGTGCAATAAGACCATCAGAGCTGTAAGGACAGGGTTGTGTAAATGTTGTCAAGAAATAGCCTGTTACCCTCTAAATTTAAATGTGTCCCATCACTGTCTAAATGATTTAAGCCAATGTTTAGGATGCATAATGCAACCCATACCCATGTCTGACAGAAAGCCAAACATGGCCCCGTTTAGCCGTCGTCTGGTCCTTTCAAGGCCATATCCGGTAGTCGCGGTCTGACCCCGCCAGTTCCAGCGAAAACATCAATTTGGTTTTGGGAAATATCAAATCGATTTACCTGATGTCTGCGCATTAGGCTATTCCTTGTATTTCCTTACGTGCCAATGCTGTTCCCACCGTGGTGAAATCACCATCACATCTGGGTCGTCGCGGATGTCAGCCCGTTTTCGAGCGGAGAAGAGGCATTAAGTGTTCCCACCTTCTGCCCCCTCTGCCAGCCCAGGTGATCTGGCAATCTAGCCCCAGGTTCTGGTCCAGTCCCAAATGCTCCTAAATGAGCCTGCAGCCTGGCGATAAGTGAGCTCCCGATGATCCAAACGCGTGGTAATGAGCAATCGGTCATGCTGTCAATAGAAATAAAAACGAACGTTTTGTGGCGCAAATTATTTATAGCTTTATTATGCAATCGCTATTGGCTAAATTATCTCTATGCTAACCCACGATTGGATACTGTCCTCAAGTTGTGAATGGTCGAATGCATTACCTGAACAAAGCCAATAGGGTTTAATAAACAAATTATGAAATAGCCGTGCAATGTCAAAACGGGTCAGACCCCAGACGCATTAAGTAGGCTAATCAATGTTACTGTTGCGAATACAGTGGAATTCTGAAGCCGCGGGACCCGCTAAGTTTGAAACTGAGACGTTTAGCACGTATGGTGTTTTGGGAGTACATATGTAATTAATAGGGTGAATTAGCCTAATGTGGGACATTTTTTTGCATTTCAGACTTATGGAATATATTGCCGATATGAAGCTAATACATTAAATCCACACCCGGTACCCACTCCGAAATCCCCTGGATGTGTCCCTAATCAAACCAAAAGAGAAAAATGCAGATATCACAATGGTAGACATATCAGTACTCTTAGTGACAAGTTGTCTCAGACAATCTGCATTTCCTAATGTGGGACAGTTCTGTCCGAAATGTGGGACACTGAAAAGTCTATGTTAAAAGGCCTAAATCACCTTAATTCATGTAATAAAAACTTGTCAGGTCAGTAACACTCAAGGTTAAATGTGCAATCCCATGTTCAGTAGCCTAATTTTAACACTTACAATGTTATTGCTGTTACAAAACCTAGGCTTATAGGTGTGGATGTTATATGGAGAATCGAACAACATCAAACAATAATAGTTTTGATGCATTTATTAGAAAGACATTAAGTAGACTATATTATCATTATCTGTCATACAGAATTAAATTCACAGCTAAAAATTCATGAATCTGCTGTGAATTGCAAAGTTAAAATGTTAAACCGTTAAAATGTTTTCTATTTCACTAAAGAGGGAACACATACAACCGTAACAGGCATATCTGAAGGCAATACATCAAACCTTGAGGCAACACATAAAACCTGAACCTGCATAAAACCATTGCTTACCACACACTGCATTATGAATAATGATTGAATAACCTGTAATGCATAGGCGTAAAAACAACAACCTGCAGAAATGAGCTCATTACATTTCTGGAAACAAGCAATCCTTGCATGTCAAGGAGGCATCATTGTCTATAACCCCATTATCCTCTGCACAGCTTTCATGGAACCACTGGAAACAGACTGCACATGAAAGCCACTCCTCTGTGGACTTGGGGTCCTTTCTGTCCCCATATGAATGCTGGCAGATTGCACAAGCTTCCTGGTCCACTTGTCTAGCTTTCTTCTCCTTAGTTTTTAGCTTTTTACCCTTGTTCTTTCCCCCTTTCTCTGTGATGAAAGAAAAATGGTCGTCGCTGGTCAAATTATAGGAAGGAGGTTTGGCCCTTTGGCGGCTGGTGGTTGGGCATTCTCTTACTGGAAGTTTGATCCGAGATTGGAAGGAGACTTCTGGTTGTGTCACCACTTCAACCTCCTCTGCCAGAGGTGGTGGGGTTTCAATGGTGGACAGAAGAAAGTGGGGTGGAGAGCGCTGAGGAGCGGAGATTGCTGGCTGAACAGCATCATGAAGAGAGTGGCATGGGGTCTGCTCCAGAAGATCCCACGTTTGTGGATGGCAGAAATCATCATCATCACCATCATCAAGTGGAGGACGACATGGGGTTGCTGGTGCAGGGTCCGGGTCCACTGGAGTCTCTTGAAATGATCTCTCAGTTGTTTGAGATGGCATGAAAAGATTCTCATTGATCTTGGCTGGGTTGAATGGGTATATCCCTGACCCTCGAAAGCTAGCCTGGGCATTCGATGGTGTAGTGGCTTTCACCCAGGCCTTTGAAAACAGTGGCATGAACAATGCCCTGTCAAGCCGTTTCCCTCCACTCTCCCTGGTGATCCTTCGTCCCTCGAGCTTCCAGTAGTGTTTTAAGCTCTTGAACAGCGCTCTGTCTGCTGGCTGCAGATAGTGAGTTGTGTGAGGGGGTAGGCTAAATACATGGACGTTGTTCTCTCTCATCATGTTTAAAAAGTCGATGTTGTACACATGGGAGGTGTGACTATCAACAAGGAGCAGATGGGGCCGTGGATCATTTTTTGGAAGGTTTCGCAGAAACAACTTCCCCCATTCTGTGAACAAGTGAGCATTTATCCACCCATTATCTGACATCTTCACAAAGGTATTCTTGGGAGCCCCGAAGAGCCTATCTGCCTTCATCCGTTTGCCTTTGAGTATTATCATCGTGGGTCCATACCCACCAGCAGCATTGATGCTGGCCAGACAGGTGGTGGTTTCACCTTTCTCTCCACCAGTGACCTCAAAACAGGGTTGCCCAACTTCGGCAACCACCCTGGTGGACAGGAAGTGATCCTGGAGCCCTGTTTCGCCACAATTCCAGATGTGGTCTGGGAAATTTTCCAAACCCAGGGTCTCAATCATGTCCTTATATTTTTGAAACCACTTCTTCAAAACAGTGGGGTTGAACCCTGCTGCTCTTGCAGCTGAGAGCGCCTCTGGTTTGCGTATGCTCAGGTTGGGGTTTCGTCTCAGAAACCCCTGAAACCATTTATAGCCAGCCTTTTTCATAATTTCACTGAAGCCTTTTATTCCTTTTTTCTCAGCAAGCTGGTAGGCCAGTGTTCGAATGTCCTCCATCCTCAGAGGGAATCCACGTTTTCCCAGGGTTGCAATCATCTCCCCCAGTTCTGCTTCATCCTCCACACGAATGAATGGCTTTCTTCCAATCATATGATGATAGTGACCATCACATTTTGCCCTGCGCTGGAGAGTGGATTTAGGAACGGTCCAGGCCCTGGCCAACAGCCTCAGCTGAGGGACCCCACCATCGTCAACAATCTTTCTATACTCTTCTATGGCTCCCCTCATCCTGTCCTGCCTCCACTGATTCATGCTTTGCCTACCTCTCTCTCTGTGTCTGGCGTTCTCTCCCTGTCATATTTCTCTCCTTTGCCATTGTGATCTGAAATACATTCCATTGAAATATTAAATTGCTATGAATATTTGAATATCTGTGTTTTTGAAATTCATTGCTATCTTCTAAACTCAGACATTTATCCCTAACATTATCCCTGACTTAAGGCGAGCCACGGCAGGCAGAAATTACGTTTTTGCATCCACTCATCAATTTTGAGATTTTTGGTTATTTTGCTTATATAACATGTCTTCTTTAACACTGATATCATAAAAATGTCCAGACTACACAGAAATATGTTTATTTTACTGTATTTTGTCTACTTAGGTCCAGAAATTTTATCCTAACTTGATCGAATGTTAGCATTTTTGAGTGAGCTATAGTTCCGCGACGTTTGGTAAAACAATGTAGTGTTACCTATCGTTGTAAAGCTAATTTTCTGTAGCCTAACAGTAGCTGATCCAAATATGGTAATTTCCTTTGCAGTGACGACTATTTGTGAGAAGACAAAGGGTGCTTTAATACAAAATGTGAAATCCCATTGGCTAAAGGGCATTCCTGGCGTTCTGATTCGCTAAAACCCATCACGTGATGTGTTCGGCAACTTCCGTGTTAGCTTAACGCAGCAAATAAAGAAGTGGTGAAACAAAAGTTCGGTGAATGTGAAGTCGTGATCGAAATGGGCAAAACACCGAAAATCTGTGCAAAAGCGACACAAAAGAGACGTGAGCAATTATCTACTGCCAGAAGAAGCAAGGGAACTACACGTGATCGTAAAGATGACAACGAGCCTGTCAGTAGCGAGTCACCAGCTGTCAGTGCGTCAAAACGCAAAATTCAGGAGATGGGGAAAGGTGATCCGAAAATAGATGACAGGCCGGTCACACAACAGTGGCTTATAATGCACGTGTCACGTTTAAATTAGCTGCTGGATGAATTGCTATGTCCAAATTGCATGGGGAACGGTCTACATATAAACATAGATCCCCAAAACCAAGGGTTTTTAAAAAATTTTATTTTTATTTTTTAGTGACGATGGCCAGAAGTTGCAGAAAACACGGGGAAATCCTATTTCTAAGCCATTTGGATAGAAAATCGTACTCACACCGCACTAGGAGATCCTATCCGATCCACTAGGCCTAGCCCTCTATCGACTACCACGCAAAATTGTTAGAGCGCATGTGCAGCATGAATTTCAAAACAAAGACTATCCATGACAGGGCATGCTTATAATTATATTGACCTATTAAATTTTTTATGATTGCTTGAACTTTGGTCTATACAGTATTTTATTGTTGTAAAAAAGGTTTTGTAGCCAGATCTGGTCTATGGTGTAGTAAGCATAAAACTTATGGTGTAAGCATAAAACCAATAACATACAATCAATCAAGGAACATTTATTGACCAAAAATACATGAAACATTACAATCAATATGAGCAAAACTGATGTTGACAGGCTACAATTAAAGTGATTAACGTAATGAGAAGCTAGGCAGGAAGCGCTTGGGGGGCGGGCAACACAGATGATGATTTACCAGGCTATGGTGCGTTCAGTCCTGGACTATGGGTGTATGGCGTTTGGGTCAGCAGCGGAAACTACGCTGCGCAAACTGGATGTTGTGCAGGCTAAGGCACTGAGGGTTTGCAGTGGGGCATTTCGCACCACCCCGGTCCGTGCAATGCTGGTAGACATGGGGGAGTCCCCGCTGCGGCCAAACTAGGCCTAAATTATTATATCAAGGTACGTGGATGTCACCCATGGCATCCTGCGGGGTGGCTGTTGATGGAGGCGTGGGAGTGGGGAGGTAGGAGGGGAGGAGTGGGTAGGGGTAGCTATATAACTCAACTGGGTGGATGGGGGAGAGAAGTGGGGTTGGAGGGTGTGGTGGTGGGGCCCCCCGGTATGCTGGCCATGTGTGCCTCCGTGGCTATTACCCGAGCCGGAGGTAGATATGGCTGTTATGGTAGCATTACAGGCTGGGGACATGGGTGGGCCTGCAGGGGTGGTGGATAGGTGCCTGCGGCAGAAATGGGGATCTCACCTGCCCATCTACACAGATGGGTCAAAAGATCCGGCCAGTGGGAGGGCGGGGTTTGCGATACATATTCCAAAATTGCAGATCAACCAGGGCAGGCGGCTAACAGACAGGGTTTCAGTATTCACTACTGAGATAGTGGCGCTCTTGTGGGCATTAGAATGGGTGGGGGAGGTGGGAGTAGACAAGGCAGTCCTGTGTTCGGACTCTGCCGCTGCATTAGCGGCCCTGCAGGGTGGGGAGAGGGGGGCGAGGCCAGACCTGGTGGCGGAACTGCTAGTGGCTTTGTATAGGGTGGTTCAGGGGGGGTGTGAGGTGGGATTCTTGTGGGTACCGGCTCATGTGGGGGTGGGTGGGAATGAGGCCGCTGATGCAGCTGCTAAGGCTGCACTGAGGAGGGAAAGCATAGATGTTGTGGTTTCCCTGGGGGTGTCCGAATGTAGGAGTATAATAAGAGAGGGGATTACCCAGATATGGCAGCGGGAATGGGACCAGGAAAGGAGGGGTAGATTTTATTATAATATCCAGCCATCTGTGAGAGGGAGCACAGGATGTCACTAGTCTATGAGGAGGGATGAGGTCATTATGACCAGGTTGAGGATGGGGCATTGTGGGTTGGCAGGGGGCTTAGTTAGGGTAGGAAAGCATATGGATGGGTTGTGTGGTGAGTGTGGGGTGGTGGAGGACGTCCAACATGTGTTAATGGACTGTGGGAAATATAGGGAGGAACGGAGGGTATTGTTCAGGGAATTACAGGATGTTGGGGTAACCACCTACTTGATAAGAACAATGTTGGGTCCGGAGATATGTTGCGGAGAGGTGGGGAGGAGTGTCCTCAAATATATTTATTTAACTGGCCTGCACCTGAGGGTGTGAGGCGGGGAGTGAGATAACAGGGGATGCTGATAAAGACCTGTGGAGGGCAGCAATACACCGGAAGCTGTCCAGTCTGCCGGAAAGAAAGAAGAAGAAGAAGAAGACCTACACCCACTGGAGCTTAGGTGTCCCACATTAGGGCAATTCACCATACAACACGCCATAACAATATATGTGAGTAAATGTGTAGAGTATATTCGTTTTCCTGTACGAATACCACAAAATATCGGTTCTTGTTGTTGAAAAAATAAGGATAACCGTATCCTAAAAGCAGCACAGATGATGATGTGTTTCCGTCCAACGAGAGTGATTACACGGAAGTGAAACGGGCTAATTTAAAAAAAATTATTTTAAAGCGAACAAACGTCCTTTTTCTGACAAGCTAGCTGTTTATATATTGTCATTTGATTATATTGTAGCATTTAGGACAATATACATGAAAAATAAGCTGGCAAAATATGTTTTCTGAAAAATCACGAAAACGGGTGGGTCTTGGTCACCTTAATTCTTTTTTTGAATACCCTGTGATTTGTGAACCGGGGGCATGTGGTCTGTCTGTGTCTCGACCATAGAACTATATATTAACTAGAAAGGAAACGTGGTCACGTGGTTCCATTCAGCCCTATTCAATTTGGGTTCTTCCGCAATGGCACCGCCGCAAGATGGCTGCCATGGCCCGGAAATAGTATTATTATGAGCTCTGCCATGTATTTCCAATGGAGTGTTGTGAAAGTCAACATAGTGGCCCCAGCGCAATCTAGGTATCAAAAGTTCACAATATTGTAGTCAATAGACGCAGGCAATCACATTTTACATTTTTCCTGGGTTCAAAATTTTTTTAGCCTACACAGAAAAAAGAGAGCCATGATTTAAAAATACTCATCGGTGAGTGTTTAGTAAGCGCACTGAACTGTGATTGGTTAAGAACATGGTCACGTGGTAATTTTAGTTACGTCACAGGGCAATCACGTGAGGAGGCCTATTGGCATTTCGCCTCAAATCCATTCTCTCAACCTTCATTGAACTCTATGGTTAGCTGACTTGCTATGAGCATTCAGCTAACTGCATCCGTTGCTGTAGCTATATGA
This sequence comes from Synaphobranchus kaupii, assembly GCA_029718625.1. Taxonomy (NCBI): domain Eukaryota; kingdom Metazoa; phylum Chordata; class Actinopteri; order Anguilliformes; family Synaphobranchidae; genus Synaphobranchus; species Synaphobranchus kaupii. The sequence goes on along the minus strand of CM056398.1, from coordinate 8,952,831 downwards.
AATTTGCTTACCAGCTATCTTGTGCATAATAATTAAATGGTTTTCAAATGCTTTCGCGTGTGTAATATTTCTAAGGTCATACTTCATATCTCAAGATGGGTGTTGTTAGATTACACTAATTAGTAACACACCCAGTGAATATGTTAGCGTTCGAGCACCCATTGTCGACCGGGGGGGGGGAGGGGGCCCATCTCCGACCGCCTCAGGCGCCAACGTATTAATTTCATATTTATTCGCGAGGACTGAACACTGACCAATTAAACGTATGTCCCGTAAAAATACACATAATAACCTGTCTAACTGACAGTTTTAAACTTAATAGATCTATATTTAGGTATATTAATACGACCTCTTTTACAACGTTAACTTTTATACTTCGAGCACGCTTCGAATTCCTTAATCGCGACGATTAAATGAAACAGTCCTAATATCGCTTTACAGTTTGAAACGTAGCTTTCCAACGGCTATTTAGCTCGAAACCACTTGGCTAACTGCAGTGAATATGTACGGATTGCTAGAAATACTTATAAGGACCACCCTTTCCGATATTAACCTTAAATACACAAAGAAATGCGCCTCAGAAAATTAGTATCTTAGCGGACGGCACAGAAGCTGTTCAGACCGTGCACGACGGCTAGAATTGTGGACAGTGACATTCAGTTTTTGACTCGCTTATGAAGGTTTCTCGCTCATTAAATGAAATGGGCTATTTATTCATTTAATTATTGAATTTGAGATAATGCATAGATATTTACTTAGTTCCTTATCTTATATTTAAATTATTAGTGACATGCTGATGTTGGATTAACAAGACTAAAGTTAATGTTGTGATCATGAGTCTGCTTTAAAAAAAAGATGTTGTGCCATGTGAAATCATTCGTGAAACACATATAAAATACATATAATTAGGCAGCAACTTAATTTAATAGAATGAATGAATATGTACTTTAATGCTCAGATCCATTTAATGGATAATAATTAGATATAATTAAGATATTAGTAGGCTTTAATTAGATTCACATTTTGATTCCTTGCAATCAATAATGTAGGAATCCTCAAGTTTGCATTTTTTGACAAATTGAGAAATAGTTACATTTAAAATGTTAAGTAAACTTCATTTCTACTTATAATTTAGCCATTCTCATAGAACACATAGATTACATAATAAGATTACTGGAATAATGGAGGGAAGAGTGCAGAAATGTATTTTTGAACATTTTTACAGATGAACAAGGGCAAAAAGAGATGTCTGTGGAGGGAGGAGGCAATGCTGAGGGCAATACAAGCATGCAAGTAGGGTATGACCATGTGGCAGGCAGTCAGGCTCAAAAAAGTAGAAAACAACATTAGCAACAAGAGGGAGAATCAGGTGTGCCAGGGCAGCCTGGTCTCACTCCCAAGTCGTCACATAGCGACGCTTGGGCAGCTCCTACGGCGTCATCCTTTAGACGCAGAAGGAGGCCTTTTGCGTCATTATTTGACACACTCGTCTCGAATTTACGAATCCTACTATGGCGAAGGCTTTGCTCATGATAACCGACTGCGAGCATGCCCACTCAGTCTTCCGTGTGCGTGGAGATCTTTCTGAGTTCGTGATTCCCGTACCCCACCCCCAACCCCTAAACATAACTTCACTGGAGTTCATGTAACTCGAGCTCATGCCCGAACTGCTAAGATAGTGGTCGAGCTCGACCACAAGAGTTCACGTAACTCTCTACCAGATGAAGAAAAAATAAAAATAAAAAAGCATAATATTGAAGTGCCACAACGAAAGACAAATTATGTGGCCACAACCGTCAATATATGACGCAAAAGGCTGCGTCAATATACAACGCAAAAGGCTACCTTTGGCTATGTGACGTGTCCGCGTGAGACCACGTTGGCCAGGGAGAGGAACATTGCCCTTTACTTTAACATGCTGAAGGCCATGGTAGAGAAGAATGTGCTAATGGAGAAACCCAGACAAATCTACAACGGTGATGAGTCAGGGTTTCAGATGGGAATACTTCGCTGCAAGATGCTGGTCAGCAAGGGGTGGAAACATCCCTACCTTCAAGCACCCGCCACCAGGCACCACATCACAGTGCTGGCATGCCTGCCCTGAAAGCATCTGAGGAAGACATCCCACCAATGATAATCTACGGGAAGGGGTACCTGGGAAGTGACTACCCTGGGAGAGCTTAACACCTTGTTACATCTGGCTACATAGACACCACCCTTTTCCTGAAGTGGTTCCAGAAACACTTCTTCCTGTACGCGATGAAGGAGCGCCCCCTGCTCCTGGTGTTCGATGGCCACAACAGCCACATCGACAGGGAGACCACGGACCTGGCCAATTAGGGAAGGTGTCGTGCTCCTCTGTCTTCCACCACATCTCTCCCATATATTTCAGCTGTTGGACAGGGGGTTCTTTGCACCACTCAAAGCAGAGTTTGCTGAAGAGTAAGACGCTTTGGACATCCACCTCCCCTGACAAGAATTTTTCTCTCATCTCTGGCCCTGTCATCACCGGTCCATCCGCCAAATCTTTAGCCCCTAGCCACATGTGCTCTACGACTTCCCAAGTCCGGCATCCCTCCACTAGGCTGCCTGCCTCTATTGCCACCCTCCTGCTAGCAGCTAAAGGTAATAACAGTGTTTGATCTGTATCCTAAATGAGGCATAAGTTAGTAATATGCATCATAGCAAATGTATTTGCTTTGACATTTTAGTACTCATTCGGTTACCTTTCTGATTTTACTTTGTAGCACATATAACTGCAGCCCTTCCTCCCTCCACAGCCCCTCTTCTCTCCACCACTCCATTGTTTATCTCATTGGTTTATTACACTGTTTATCCCACTGTCCTCTTATGTGCTATCATGTGCAATCAACAAAAGTAGAAAGCTTAGCTCAGTGAGTTCATGCATGCTTTCTTTGGTTTTTTTTTCTTCAATAACAGATGCCAACTCATGTTTCGAAACGAATCTCTCTTCCTCAGGCAGCATTGATTATGCTGCTTGAGGAAGAGAGGCTCGTTTCTAAATGTGTCTCCAGTACGTAAACAGCAGTGCAGATAGCCTTCCTTGCTCAATGGCAAGATATATACGTTTTGTACATTGAAGAGCCCTAAATAAATATTTTTTCAGCACCTAAGTGGTTTCACAACTTTTTTGTTGTCGTTTTTACGAATGAAGTACTGAAAAAAAATTATATTTCCCTTCCTTTTCTCTATAGATGGCACATCATCATCAGACATTTGAGGGAAGGCCTCAGCCTATGCTCTGCATGTGGCGAGGTGGACCCTCCCAAAGAAGAAGACATGGTGGTATTATGGGTTTCCTGTGAATCCCGCGAGCAGTGGTTCCACTCCTCATGTCTTGAAGTTGAGTGAGGAGGATGGCCAATTCTTATGTATTAACTGCCCTGAGTTTTAACTTCTTTAACATGATATACAGTTGTTTAATAACTTTTAGATTTCATATTTCTACATTTAAATACATTTTATATTTATTCATTTGTTTAAGTAAAATTTAAGTCAAACATTCACTTTTATGAAGTACAATTATTCTTTTCTATGTACTTTGGTGGAAGTATTATTTTTTTCATGTGGCAAATGTACCAGCAAATAACTCCATTGTAATGATCATGCAATCACCATCACAATGACAAAATGTGATTTATAATAAAGGTATACAATGGCTGAATTACTAAATGTTTTTTTCACATACCTTTTAACGTTTGTTCTGATAACTACATTTAATTAGGAGGGGGGTTTAGAAGAAATAACTGGCTGGATGTATTTACAAATAGGATATTTGTCACACCTTTTTGCTGTCCAGTTAAGGAGTGTGCACAAGGCATGGTTTGTATTTAATGTCACAAAATATGCTCTTCAGAGGAATAAAGGGGAGCATAGCTGTGTAAGTATTGCTGGTATATTTTTGTAAACGGTCCCCTCTTCTGGTGAAATTTGCAATGCAGGACATAACACAATGTAGCCTTGACAGGTTTTATGTCCTGAAATGCAACGTAGCCTACAAATTTTCCACGAACTAAAACAACACTGAAAAGCAATGTTTAAATGAAAATATAAAATATGATTTCATCTTTTTACATCTAACCTACATAAATAGGATATTTAGCTATTAAGTATAGCGATTTTATCTGTGTTTATTTGTGAGTTTAATCGTATTAAAACAAGAAGAAATACAAGTTTCAACTTAAAATGTGTCACTAAACCTCCAATCACGATAGGACGTGATTTTGTTTAACTTTTATATTAATGGTAAACAAACGAATACACCTAAAGGACACGTTTTTTTAACAAAAGAACATTTTGAATTAATGCAAGATATGTATTATGTGTCACCATTTTTTAAATAGGAGATATTTTCCTTGTTCTAAAGGAATGCTGCCGTTTTTGTAGAAAGGCGCTTCTACAACTTGATCTAAAATAACGTCCCATTGATGATCGTGCTATCTACCATGCTACCTGTTTACCATTACAATGCTGAAATGCAATTAATGCAATTATTGAATTATGTTTCAATGTATTTTAACATGTATATTAATTGTTCAACCCATTTAATTAAGGTGTTTGAGAAGAAACAATAGGCCGCAGAGTGTTGTCATAAGGAATTTTTGTCATGTATATTGTAGTCAGCTTCCAGTGTTTCCACAAGGTACAGGTGAAGATGTTGTCTTACAAAATAAATTGGCGAGTACATGGGACCATTGACGTATTTTTGAGAAGATAAAATACCATAGAGTTGAATGCGTGCTTACTTTATGACTTATAGTGGCTCCACTTTCATAAAATTAGCGAAAAGTAAAGACCGCGGCACTAATCGCGAGGGGCGGTCGAGAATAGGTCCCCACCCGGCTAATGCTACGGCGGGCGGGCGTCCTGCATATTTGCCGTTAAAGAAAGAAAATAGCGGAAGTCCTGAAGAAAATAGCCTTCGGAGGATAACAAGGACATTTTTTTCTACAAAACTAGGTACAGGGTGTTACCGATATGTATCCCATTTTTACCTACGATTGCAAATATGTGTACGCTTTGCTGTTTTTTCCGCGAAAGCGGTCGACAATGGGTGCTCGAACGCTAGTGTTGAAGTCTGAAAAGCCGCCCGGATAGCAAGACGCTAACGGTAGCGGGTCAACATCAGGTTGGCTACAGAAATGTTGTCCGGCTCCCGGCGTATTATTGTTAATAACGCTAGTTAACAAGACAGTTATTAAAGATTTTTAGTAACTAAATTTATCTGGATTTGCAGTTTTGCTCACGTTAGGCTGAGGTATTTCAACAAGATATCCATGGCCTATAGCCTAGCCATTAATCTGTCTAACGTTACGATAACACTACAAGATCACCATAGTTCATTCTAACAGTCTAACAATAACATAGACATTCCTGAGAGGCTATACCTGGAAAAATAGGCAACAAGTTCCACTGTGGTCGCGATTTCTAATTATTTAGGCTACAGTTACATGGCTACACCACACTAGCTAGCCGCGCAAGGCTGGTTCACGAAAATCTTGAGTCAGGGACCGTTCCGGATGTAATGTAATGTTACCGCTGGAGCTAGGCTACTGCCTAGCCATACCACAGACTAACGTTACGGATTAAACAAAATAAACAAGCAGATGCAACAATCGTTATTTAATTATGTGAACGTAATCGTATCATAGACCTATTTAAGATTGTATCTATGTATTTATTGTTTTGCTTTTCACATAATATCGAATGTTCTCACGACATCCACTCTACGTAGAGTGGATCTGGGGTAGGCGCTGGACCCAGGAAAGCGTATAAAACTTTGTTTTAATATAAGGGAAAGGTTGGTGGATCCAACATGTCATTAGCTGGTTATATTTAAGGTTGGTGGATCCAACATGTCATTAGCTGGTTATATTTTTCAAAATACCATATTTTGTCTAACCGCGTGACACAGCAGGCTATGCGGTAAATGTTTGCGAAGAACAGCGAGTGCTCCCCGTTGTCTATAGCCCATCTAGGCTATAGGACATTGTAGCTTTACATAACATTACATTAAGTTATTGTGGCTGCATTTACTATTATGTTGCTTTTGTATGTCGATTTACACGTGTGCATCCTCTCATCGCTCAAAAGAAATCAACCGGATTGAGGAACTGAAGTTGCACATCAAAACCAGATACGGTAATGCACTTTTAACAGCGCATAAACGAGTAAGTGTCTTTGCTTACAGACACCCCTGGATGAGTTTTGCTAGTAGGCTACCACTTAGATCCCACGTAAACCTGTACATTTTTCCTTAATGTGACCTTGTCATTTTAATGTGTCTTGTCAGGGTTTGTCTTGTGGATGTGCGTCTTATCCTGTGTTCTCACGTTCAGCCTGCACCTTGATGTGGTGAGTGGGCTTTAAACTGAGACAGGCTGCTGAACTTTGCTGTGTCCTATAACAAACTCCTATCGTCTCTACGTTTTTTCCCCCTTATCCAGGACAACGTTGGAGACGGTGATTAAACTTGCTGTGAATGAAACGCAGCATATCGAAGAATAAAAATGTTTCCCTTATTCATGATTCATAATTTTGAATGGTGTACATTTGATTATTTAGTCTTTACAAATGAAAAAAAATAGCAATTTCTCCTTATACCACTGTATGACTTATGCAAACAATGAACCCTTAAATAAAAAAACAGGTTTTATAATTAATTGAAACTTTTTATTACTGTTTCCCCAAAATGTACATACTAGACAGCTACCAGCGTGGGGGGGGGTCTGTTTGTAGGGAAGAAAAGGGACGGGTGAGGAAGAGCAGAGGGCGTTGGGTGAACAATGTCATGACTACAAATTTAATTTAAAAATAATCACATAAATTTTGAAAACCTGACTTAGTTCATTAAAAAAGCCCTGTTCCATTAAAAGCCAAATCCAGGATTGGAGAAACTGCCAGAATTGGGCAGGGAAAACCCGTAAAGGCAGAAAATTACAGTAGGCTACATTGTCAATGACAATATGTAGCCTGACAAAGATGACTATTCATGAGTATACACTTATTATTGTACTATAGTACTGTACCCTTTTGAGTTGCCTGTCACTGGTCTCGTTGGTTTATAGGGCTGGGCAATAACATTGGTGATTACTGATTATCACTGCCATCCAATTGCTATGATATTGTCATAGTGTGACATCATGACAATGAATTGCTACTAAATTTAAGAATGACAAATAACTCGTATATGGTAGGCCTACTCACTTATAAGAATTTCGTACTGTATCTTGACACGTGGGTTAATCCCCAAAAGCACGGAAACATTGAATCAACATTGAATTGCATTGATTCAATGTTGATCTCTGATGTTGATTCTGCGTCCAGGTGCTCATCGAGTTTACGTTGAATCAAAATCTTGAAGTAACGTTGAAACGATGTTGATGTTAACGTAACTGATGTTAAATCAATTAATTATCAATGTAATCTATCATAGCTCATGATAAATCATTTTATGACTACATTTTACAAATTCTTGCTCAAAGTAGTCAAAATCTACAAAAACAACTACTTCTGTTACTAAAATAGATAACACATTGACATTGATTTTAAAAATGTAAACATCTTTATTGATTTTAAACCTCTGCTGAATGGACACAATACATGCTAAAGCAGTAGAAAATACTGCATCATATACATATTAAAAAATGTGTTTAGGAAGCAAGTGGTGGAGTTCAGGTAGCTATGTTGAGGCACACAATTTGCAAGATCACCAAGAATGAGTTTCCGGACACACATCTTGAGTCTTCATCCCCATCTGGCTATGAAGCATGGATAGGGATATGTCATGTCTTGGTCTATTCAACTTCAGTTGGAAAATGTATGGTTGTCTTTATATCTGTAGGAAACAAGATAATAATGATCATGTTAAAATAAATACAACAAAAGGCTAAAAGGAAAGACATAAAATTAAAATCAACACAAAATAAAGGAGAGCGCCGCAGTATTTTTAAAACATTAACACAAAGCGCTAGTCGCTCTTGCAGCATTTAATGCAATGAGCTCACAATATAAACTGGCTGTCCCATTGGCTAGCAAGACAGATGTTTTGATTTACGTTAATCCTCAAATGTGCACACAGAGAGAGGGAGAGAGATTGCATATGTATGTCCACTTTCTTTAGATCAACAAGAAAACATGACACTGACCTCCATGACCCAGGTAGTCAGCTCAGTCACAGCATTTTCTCCTCCTCAGAAACAGAAATAAAGGGAGATGTTACAAGGTGCCTGCACACACATAGCAAAGACTTGAACAGAACCCCAGTGAATTCAGACATTTCGACTTTGAGCAGCAACTGACACATACAGTACTTACCAACAGCTGGGTATACAGGTATAGGTGGATGAGTGGTAGCAATTGTTCTTGACATAACTGACAGAGAGAAAATAGATAAGATGGTGACCATTAGAGGACAGGAGAATAGCATGATCAGAATTGTGTTCACGCAGGATGATTCACACAATAGCGCAATGGTCTTAGCCTTTAGGTTAAGGTACACTTTGTTATGTTAACAGGTGAAAAATCAACCCGGTCTCACGCTTTTTCATGCTCATAGTCACGACAATGAATCTATTGAATCGTCACCCGGAGCACGATTGTCCGACTTTTATGCTACACAGAACAAAATTTAAACCCATGCATTTTCAATGCTAGCATTTCTCAGACTGTTTTCGTGCTACATCTAGAACGAAATTTAGAGGTATTACTGTGGGCTTGGCTACTATGCTACTTTTCGGTTGTTAGATAGCTAGCCGGCTAGTGAATTTTGTTTACCAGACGAGTGACTTTTGAGTAGCTACTGGTTGATGGCGATAACCGCTAAATATGTTAATAGGGACACAAAAAACATGTGGAAAGGTTTATTCAGTCACAAAAAAAGCAAACAGTTTATGTCGGATATGGTCAAAATCCCACAATCTCAATTAATTTTAATACTGTCCCCTACATGGGGCGACCCAGATTAGCCGTATATATTTATTATCCGAACCCTAACCCTAAACGGACTACAGACGGCGCCATCTTTTCACAGGCCATCATTACGTAGAACTCTCGGGTTTTTGGGGAATTGTAGTTCTAAACTATTAGTACCAATAACGAAAAAAATACTAATCCTATTGACCTGGGGCTTAAAATTTATGTTCAATATAGCATCAGTTAAGATCCCAATTGATCATCTAATTGAATCATCAAAGTATCAAATGATTAAGCATCAAACGTTTTATTCAGGCCCTTCTGTTAGAGCTTGAAGGCTGGCTCTGACATTATTTATGAAAGACTAGTTAGTTAATCATCCTGTTAAATATCTACCCGATATGTCCATTGGTTCCAGAATTAGAAGCATTTGAAGTTTGGCCAGTTTTGCCCTTCTAGGGGGCGCTACTGAGTCCCCTGGGGTGTCAGGGCAAAATAATTGACATACGTTATTCTCCAGGTCAAGGCCTTTCCAAAAATGTCTTTAGTTTTGTCCTACGACAAAGTTTAATTTTCATATCTGTCTGGCTACAGCCTCTTTGAGGTGTAGTTTCTGAGACCCTTTGAGACTCCAGCCTGGATAAAATCAAGTCTTTTGATTTTTTGCTTATTTGGTGGAAAAAATCCTTCAAGGTATTGATGTTTTTCCTAATCATAGTCATATGTTTGGATTTGCACTAGTGTAGACCTTATTTTACCTACCAAATACATCTGGATTGTTGTCATATGAGGGTTAGGGTTAGATAACATGCTGTTTTTGAAGCGCTTTAGCCCCTCCCCGAAACCTCCTGAATAGTCCTACATGGTCAGGATTATATAATGTTGTAGCTATCCCTCTGTTTACGGATGAAGTTTCCTACATATATCTCTGAAGATGACACTGTTATGAACTTGTAGGTGGTAGTCTCCACAGCTGATTTGTGGCTTATCCTTACCATGGGTGATGAGTATCAGATGGACTAGTTCTGATACCCGTTGGAGCACACAATCACTAATTGGCCATTTAGTCGGCCCTATACCTAATTAATGCGTGCGTGCGTGTGTGTGTGGGCACATTGCGTGCCATCTGCTGGCTGCTGTGCACCAGACATACAGAGATATACAGAGGTTTTCTCTTTTATGTGTTAGGTATATTTTTTTACGTCAAAAATGACAATATATAATTCGTACACCTAGTAGTCCGTGAGCCAGCTAGGGTTGGTCGGTACCATCTGAGGGGAATAATGCTCTTGTGATTTTTGGCAAGGTATACATCTCTAGAGTTATAAAATATGTGATAGCATTGTTGTTACTGCATACCAGTTTTGCCAAACCTGAATCATAGCGCGGAGCTTTCAAAACCATAACAGCGCAGAAACCCTGGGGGGGGGGGGGGGGGGAATTAAATATTTTCACGGTAAGAAGAATTTTTTTGACAACGTTAGGTTAGCCTGCTTGTCTTCTTCGTCGTCCTGCTTGAGCTAAATTAGCATTAACCACAAATATGCTTTGCTGTTAGGTCTGTTTATTTTCCTGCATCACCCTTGTCATAGTAACTTGTTGAACTGAACCAACCAGGAAAAAAATGTATTCACTCACCACAACGTAGGCTACACATACAGCGTAGCTATATATATAGGATGTCCATGAACATAGACACAGGCTATATAACATACATTATATATAGCTATATATAGTTATCTTAACGCATAGCGGACACTTGTGCCCGTTTATGCGGTCTTAAAGTGCAGTAGTCTATAACGTTGATATTGGAAGGTTATCGTAATAACGTTATGTCCATTGCAGTTTTGAGGGGGTTACGTTAAAATTAGCCAAATGTGTTCTAAAGTATAACTAACGTTATGCTATACCTGGCTTATTTTCTTTTAAATGTGCATCGAGCTACTATTGGTGTATTATCAACAGGCTTTTGTGATAGCATGTCCTTTCTAGGCCTCTGGCTGCTACTGCGAGCTAACTTAGCTAACGGTAGCTAACAAAGTTAGGCTACCTTTCATTTTGCTTTTTTATTCGGTAGCATAACTTTGCAGTCGTCGCTATACTTGTATATGGTCGCTAACTAGAGTTACAACGGCAGCCATTACTCTGTGAAAGGGGAGAAAATGACCACCTTCACGTGACAGGTCACGTTGGCCAATCAGAGAAAAAACTTTGGGCCGTGGAAACGGTGCCGTTTTGAGAAGGCTTCTGCCTTTCTAGTTAATATATAGTTCTATGAATATATAGTTCTATGGTCTCGACTAGCGTTAGTTAGCTACTGTAATGTTACTGTCTGTATCTCACAGGAACATTAGTTTGCTACCATTTGCTAACTGCTAGATTGCCAATGTTAATTTTGTAAAATCTAAAGAAGTAACCAGCTTATATCCACCGTATTTCCCGAAATCGCAAGTTTCCACCAGTGAACACTTGGATAAAAGAATTAAGATGGATAACGTTAAGAAACGTAGCTAGATAGCGCTCATTATCGGGCACGCCCGCGTTCAAGCATATTTGAACTTCCTCGAGAGCTGCCAATGGTAAAAAAGAAAACCAGTAGCTATGTCTATAACGTTAGCACATTCACAATATTAGCAAAATGTGTGTTGTTCTTGTTTTCTTAAATTCAAATTCATTGTAATCAATTCATGAAGAAGGGCCATGTTTTATATGTCCACTCGAGGGCGCGGGAGGTGAAATAATAAATCCAATGAGATGGACAAATGGACTGCCATGTATTAATCCAGTTAGCCAGGCATCTTGCCAACATATCGGGGATTCAAAAGGTATCTTTCTTGATTAAATAAACTAATAATTGATTATTAAAACAACAAAAAATCTTGAGCTTCTTTATGGCAGTAACGTTAGCCTAATCTAAAAGTCGTTAAAAAAAAACTACCGGTCACATCTAACTTACATGTTTATTGGCTTAAAAGTTATCTTATTGTTTTTTGAATCTAATAAATATAATATGTTCAATACTAACATTATGTGCCCAAATAATAACAGTATCGTAGCCTTGTTGTTCACAAAACGTCGAAAGTTTCAGTTTTTCGCCCGATAACAAGGGTTCGGTAGCCTACGCAAGCTTGCTCACCGTTACAGAAGAAAACGCTGGTAGTATTGGTGCCTTTACTGTTGTGGCTATAGATGAACATTAAGTTATCAACACATCATCACACAGAGAATTTACTGACACAGTAGTTGTCAGCTGCTCCACCTTTCTGTGTGTGTTAAGTAACGTAGCTGCTAGACAGGCTATGTAGAGTCATCCTATCTGGCCAAACACGTTAATAACAGCATTAACAGAAGTTAACCTACACACTAGGCTATATCAATTTCAAGCAGACTAGCCTAACGTTAGACTCATTTTTAAAAATTGTGAATGTGGTGTATCCTATATGTCCGAGTTATTGAATTGGACTTAACATTAAAAAATAAGTTAACTTGTCACTGTCAAACATTGTAGGCTACTCATTTATAAGGTAAATAAGCTATAGCTAAATATGCTATCGTAAGTTGACCTTACAACAAAAAAAGTTACAGAAAAGTTGTAATAAGACTAACGCTAGCTATAATTTGTATCGCTGTGCCAAGACGAAAGTGAAATAAAAGAACCAGAAACAAAATTAGACCGTTAAGTCCACCGCATTATGATAGCCTGCCAAGGTGATACACTTTTTGCCCCAGGGTTGCGCGCGCATCCTCTTTTGTTTACAAACAATAAATGGGTCTAACGCCAGAATAAAAGCTAGTAGCCCAAGGGAAGGAATCTGTAGCCTAGTCTTTTAATAAGATCTCTACATATATCTAGCCAGCAAGCATATAATCTAGCTTCGGGACAACGTCAATCTAGCCATAGCTCTAGACCGAGAATACTAAAAGGGTAGCCTATTAATCTACTTCCTTCATGAACTGTTTTAAAGGGGAATATGTAGCACAAGCTTATTCAACTCCTCGTATTGCTTGCAAACTTGTTTGTTGTTAAATTCTGCCATAGCTACATTCAGGAAAGCTACATCTAAATGATGTAGACCTAAGTAAAGTGCACGGTAATTGATTCCTGTACGTTATTAGGCTTTATGGGCTAATTTGAACATAGGGTACGATTCTCACAAATGCCTCGAAAAATCAACATGATGTCCGGCATATTCCGGTAAAAGCTAGACTTTGCGTGCAGATGTTGTATAACTATGGAACGCTGTTTGGGCCAAAACGTGTATTTCGACGTCCGCGTTAAGACGTCAAATTTGTTAGTCTTAAGACGTCCATTTTGGACGTCTACGTCTTAAGACGACAGAAAATACTAGTGTTGTGTCGTTCGCGAACGATTCGTTCAAAAGAACGAATCTTTTGGGTGAACGAACTGAACTGAATCACTTACTGAAAAGATCCGTTCATTTCTCAGTTCAGTTCAGTTCACGAACGGATCTGATCAGCAGCGAGCGTGCACCGTGCAGGGAGGGGGAGGGACTGCCGCGAGCGAACGTGATTCGTCCCTTGCGAACCAGTTCTGCTGTGCTGAACGAATCATTCGCATTTGCTTCTTCCTATTCCATTTCGGACGTATTGTTCTAAGTATTGTATAGCCGAAATGAGTACCGTGTTTGCGTGTTGTATACTAGAAAGTTTTTTTTTCTTTTTTTTTCTCTAATTTGTTTCCTAAATTGTTCGAAATAAAGTTTATATTAAAAAAAAAAAATTATAAAAAAAATTCGCGGGCGCCGAGCGAGGCAGCGAGCGTGCAGAGTGGACTGATTCGTTCACTGCGTGACGTGACGTGATCCTGAGTGATAATCAGCGGCTCAAACTGCCAGAATCAGGCCCAGCAAGTTAAGACTTAAAAGTCATTGAAAACCAGCGTTCACCTCCAATATTGATATTCAACGAGGAAACTTTTAAAATATCAAGATTTGTAAACGGAGTTTGGCGCATTTGTCAAAGCGACAGCACTTCCGCATGAACTGTTCGGCCGTCAGTTCACTGAGTGAACGAACTGTGACGTAACGGTGCAAGTTCAGTGATCCGTTCACTGAAGCTACTAGACACAGTGAGTTAACGTGACGTGATCCTGAGTGATAATCAGCGGCTCAAACTGCCAGAATCAGGCCCAGCAAGTTAAGACTTAAAAGTCATTGAAAACCAGCGTTCACCTCCAATATTGATATTCAACGAGGAAACTTTTAAAATATCAAGATTTGTAAACGGAGTTTGGCGCATTTGTCAAAGCGACAGCACTTCCGCATGAACTGTTCGGCCGTCAGTTCACTGAGTGAGTCGGACTACGCAGTACGCAGTCGGAGCTCCGCCCAAGCACTGAACGATTCGGTGAACAAATCTTTTGAACAAATCTTTTTAATGAACTGATTCTAGTGATTCGTGTCACTGAAGTGAACTGTTTTGCCCATCACTAGAAAATACCATGTTAACACGTCCATTTTTAACGTCTTAAGGCGTTTAAAATTGGGTGCTACCACCTCATCAGTTTCTGAGGGGAAACCCTTCATACAATCATTGCAAGAGAGAAAACAATTCCCCACTCAACCTACCTTGTATGAATTGAGGTTAAGAAATAATATTGATTGAATTGGGCTTAAGAAATAATATTGATTTACGGTGACATTATTAACATCTGCATTTTTTGTAGGCTACTGGTTACTTATTGAGAAAAAACTGTAGCTTGTATACAATATCATAGCTACTTGACATATTCATCTAATGTGGTGTGTTCGCCTAAGTGCCCACTAGATGACAGTATTAGAGCACAAATGGCAACCTGTTAAATTTTGAGTAGATTGGGGGAAAAGAAAGAATTTGGTGTTCTGCAAGCCATTGATTTCGATGTAACACTTTAGATCCTTTCTGATTAATGACAAAATTTTTAGTGCAGCCAAGGGGTATTTTTTTATGTAATGGTGGTGTGAATTATATTTTACATTGTGGCTATTATGTTACATTGTGGCTATAAATGTTCAAATCCCCACTTTGACCACCTGTTGTGATTTTATTCATTAAAGCAGGCTATTATTGGACAAAGTTTCACTGTCGCCAAGATTCCTTCCTTTCCCATGGCCTAATTGCATAAGGGTGATAACCTAGTTAGCCTACTATTTTTCTGTTTTCCTTCAGTAATTGTCCCTATAATTAGGCTATAACACAGTTTTTTCTTTAGACAACGTGTGCATTACACACACATTTGAGTATTTTTTGTTGTATTCCTTGTTATTTACATCTAAAATAGAAACTTTCCATAATTTGTGGATACTAATCCCTTTGTTGAATATTGGTAACAATCGGATTCGTTTAGGCTATCGGCTATCATCTTTTCCTGTTGTGGTGAATAAATAGCATAGGGCTGGAGCACTGTACATTTAAATATAAGCCATGGTTCTCTACCTTTTTCTAAACTTTCAAATGGACTGTCCCAAATACTACGTAGCCCAAACGTAGAGCTCACCTGACCACAACGTAGGCTTACGTACAGCCCAACGCAGCCCCTACGTAAAAAAGGGGTGGATATGTTGACGCCAACCAATAGCCTGGAAGCCTTAATGGTCCAAACGCCTTAAGACGTTCAAAATGGATGTCTTAAGACAAACAAGTTTGACGTCTTAACACGAACAAATTTGGCTGCGTCCCAATCCAGTTTTTGCTCCACCCTCGTAAACTTCACTTGCAAACTTCACTGGGGGGAATCCCTTTTGAGACCAGGATGTACCCTTGGTCTCCATTTTAAGTGTGAGTCCAATCTGTTAGAAAGCCAAGTGAAGTTTGTGACATAGCCCCTCCACACTAAACTTTTCTCAAGTGAACGAGTCTGCAAAATAGCAAACTCGGCAAGCTCATATTACCCACAATTCACATTGAACGTCCTGTTCAGTGATAATCACGTTAATGTTTATCGCGGTATTACACATACACAATGGAAAAGACGGTATTTAGGCTAATAAATACAGGTTAATCTAGTAGTTCGTTATTTTGTATTTCATAGTTTTGCAAATTGCGTTACGCAGCAACAGAGTAGCGTACTGTGGAATGTAGGCCTACCCAGGTTCTCAGTAATCTTGCTTTTAAACGTATTATTAGGCTACTCGTCTCTCAATATTTTTCAGTAGGCTATAATTTACCAGTTAACCTAACAATTGAATTTATCAACCAAGACGAATAGGTAAATAAACGTGTGCAGCATTTTACTATATTCACATGTGTGCTGACGCAAAATGGGTTAATAGCCTATGTCATGCAAAGTGATCAATGAACAGCACATAATTGGTAAATTCGTTTTTCTAGCTTGAAAGCATGCATTGCATTAAGAGGTTTTCCTCTTTAAATGTATGATTTCTAATGTTTATATTGTTTTGACTAAATCGAGTGCTGTCTTAAATGAATTACATTCTTTAACATGATGAGGAGAAAACGCAATGCAAACGTGCAACTTTTTTTGCCAGTAATTATTCCGAATTATTGAACAATTTCACGTTAGTTATCTCTTTATCATTGTCATTTGTTAATCATTATAGGCTACACAATTGTTCTTGATTATTCAGGGAATTTGTTTGATTGACATAAGCAAGCAAAATAAACGGAAACAGGTTGAGAATATGTTCGGTTTAAATGCTTTATTCCAGCATACGGGCTGTCCTACATATTTAAATGCTACATGATTTTAAGACACAAATAAATATGCTAGCCCACAAAACTTGCTGTATTTATTGATATTTGTTATTCAACAAATCAATTGCTTGACTCATAATTAATGTAAACAGGTTGAGAGTTTCATCCGTTTAAAGGTAGGCTACGGTGACAGACATTTTACATGATCCGAGATCCCACGATACGCCACTGTGCAGCAGCATGATTAACTTCCGAGTATAGATGGGATGAAGTGCATCTCAATTCAAATAACCCGCTCCGCCCTCGCTCCCTCCCACTCACTAAACGCAAGTGTATACTCCTGTTTTATTGGTATGTGCGTCACATCCTCCCAAGTGAAGTTTGCAAGTGGAGTTTACGAGGGTGGAGCAAAAACTGGATTGGGACGCAGCCTTTGACGTCTTAATGCGGACGTCGAAATACAGGTTTTGGCCCAAACGGCGTTCCATATATAACCTAATGTGTGCGCGGATGCCTGCTCTGTTTTCTTCACAATTCGCACACGGTTTTGTATATATAGCTTATATATATATAATATGAATTCAAAAAAAAAATTTAAATTCCGGCACGCCTGCCGGTAGCATCCACTACCAAACGCACTTAAACACTCCACAGTGCACCCAAAGCAAATAAAATACGACGACAGTCTATAGGGGTTATTTTTAGCGTTTTTGAAGTCAAACTATCGTTGAATCCTTTACTTTGTGCTGACCTATATTTTCTGTGGAAGTATGGCGGCGCTCTGTGGATACTTTACGCTACCGACGAATGTAGTGCCGGTACTGGTCGACTACAAGAACAAAGAAGAGCAACAAGTTGCAATGGCCACGTTCGCTCCGCCGCCGTACTTCCACAGAGAATATAGGTCAGCACAAAGTAAAGGATTCAACGATAGTTTGACTTAAAAAATGATGGTATAAACACTCAAAATAACCCCGATAGACTGTCGTCGTATTTTATTTGCTTTGGGTGCACTGTGGAGTGTTTAAGTGCGTTTGGTAGTGGATGCTACCGGTTACCTTAGAGTTGCGCTAGCATTAGCAACGTGTGTATGTCCAAAAGAAGGAACAGCATGGAATTAGCTGAAAATGGTTTCCATTAATCAACTACATCAGTGGTTCCCAACCCTGGTCCTGGGGACCCCCTGTGTATGCTGGTTTTCGTTCCAACCACAATTGCAATACCAGAATTTTAACAAGCTGTTAATTTTTCTTAATTAGGTGTTTTTAATGTTTAGAGGGATTATTTACGTTCTTAAGCCACATTATGTTAGTAATAGCTATGCATGCCATGAAGACTAAAAGTCCAATATTCACATTGTGTTGTATTGTAAACAATTAAAAGGAGGTAAAAAATGTTTTAACTGATCAAATTAAAGACTGAGGTGAATCAATAGGCTCATAATTAGTGAAATTGTGGACACATGGCCAATAAAACTAACCGTTTGGTAAATAATGAAGAATTCAAAGACAAAGCAAATGATAACGAGCCAAACCTGCATTGTGTTAAGGAAAAAATTATGAAGGAACTTAAACTTGCGTTCAATTACCTAATTAGGAGCCTAATCACCTGAGTTGTTACTTCTTCTTTGTAATTGTTTGCAATATAACACAATGAGCATAATGAACATGGGTTTTTTTTTCTTCATGGCATGCATAGCTATTGCTAACATAATGTGGCTTAAGAGAGTAAAGAGTTTAAAGTGTTCTCTCTATACAATAAAAACACCTAATTAAGAAAAAATAACAGCTTGTTAAAATTCTGGGATTGCAATTGTGGTTGGAATGAAAACCAGCATACACAGGGGGTCCCCAGGACCAGGGTTGGGAACCACTGAACTACATCATGGGTAAGTCGTAATTGAGACATTATGTCCAAAATCCCGAACTATCCCTTTAAGGATTTACAGACAGTGCTTTGTATGCTATGCATGAGTAACTTGCTATTTTTTTTACGTTGAAAACTTATTTTTTGGTGAGATTTAATAATCCCGATCCAGACTCCATTCCAGTTGGTGGCGGTAATGCAACATTGTGTGCCTACCAGCATTAAACACTAAGAAAAAGAAGAAGAAGAAGAGTTGGACTTGGGACTTCGGGGTTCAGGCACTGAACTCAATGGACCTTATTCACACGGCGGCCATCTTGAAATCGAAAGCGAGGCTGAGGTGGGAAAATTCCGGAAGGCAATGTAAAAAACAATGGCTTGGACAACAAACCTGGAGCTCTTGCCTAATTTCACTGCCAGTACCATTGATACCTGGGCCGACGAGGGGTCCCGTGTGCCAAGAGCCGTGTTGCTGAAGGGCTACAGTAATTGGATGGAGGGGTACATCCATGATATTGAAGGTAAAAATTAACGTTTACGGAGTGAACGATCCGTTTTAATTGTGGCGACCTAGCGAACAGCATAGCCTATGCTGCTATACTAGAAGTATTCTAGTTTTAGTTGTGTTGTTAGGCAAACATACATTTAATAGTATGCTTGTAAGCCATATAAACGCGTTGTATTTCAGAATTGTATGAAATATGGTCGGTTTGTGTCTGTCAGCTTGTTTACTTGTCTTAGCTTGTTAGCTGGGTAACTTAACGAACGTTAGCTGACGTTGTGATAACATTTCTGAAGTTACTGTGAAAAATTCCCGACCTGTTTACATTTTTTGACAGATGTCCTGTTACCACGGCGGCACTTTCCTCAGAAGTCAGCAATTATATCGAGAAATACCTTCTTTGAAAACAAAAAAATAAAGGAAAAGAAATGGCTATGCTGTTAAGTTACTGCATACCGGGTTTTTTTCCAAATCTGCATCATATCGCGGAACTTTCAAAACCTTAACAACGTGGCACCCCCTTTAAAAAATAAAACAAAGAACTGCAGGATACACGTAGCCTATAATAATTTTGGGACTAAACGGGCCATTTTTTAGTTCATAAACCTAAAAAGTAAGCTAACTTAGATAGTCAGTGAGCACAAGTGCCTTACACGAGGCTAGCCTACCAGTTCACTTTCTTTAGTAATTAAGCTATTTTTTTCTGTAAAAATTAAATGACGAAATTATGCTGTCCTGATTCACTCTGCCCGTGCTCATTGTGAGCCGCGACGTAGTATGTTCGGATACAGTGGCTTTTGATTGATTTGTTTAGCCTTTTTTTGTTTCTAAATATGGTATTTCTCGATATAATTGCTGACTTATGCCGCCGTGGTAACAGATTGACGTAACATCTAAATGTAAACAAGTCGGGGATTTTTCACGGTAAGTAGAAATTCTTATGACAACGTTAGCTACACACCTCCTAGCAGACAAGTCAAAGTGAAGCGCAATATGGGCCAAAACGTTTCGCTCTGGCTATACCTGGCTTCCGAGATTGTTTTGTTCATCTGGCACGGGTCTTTTAATTATTCCAAGAGTTAAAACCAAAACTGTAGGGCATTAGCTTTCAGTTTCTACTCACCCTCTCTTTGGTATAACCTGCCAGTTGAAACATTGCACGGTTTCAAGAAAAAAAACTGAAAACATATCTTTTCAGTGCAGCTTTTGAATAAGACATTTTTTGATTGTTTTACTTTGATTTTATGGTACATACTTATGTTATTTTTATTTTATTTGTTGTATGTTTTCTGTGAATTATTTGTGTAAAGAACACTGAGTTGCTTTCTGTCTGGAATGTGCTCTATAAATAAAATTTGATTTAATGTGTTGGTATTGCTTGTGTGCTAATGTTAGATCATCCAATGCAATGGTTTTACAGTGAGAAGGAGCGAGGCAGGCAGTGTTGTGAGGGCAAGATCATTTCGCTCAATGCGAAAAAATGAGACCCCTTACATGATTCAGGTAGCTGGTTAACAGAGATAAGTGCTCAAGTTCAGCCTGCCCAGTTCGCAGCATCTAGCATTTATGCTTGCTAAACCTTTCCCTGCTGGATGAGACCATACAACATAAACATTAGCATATAATTGATTTGGTATAGCTGGATACTGAACCACACAATTGATTCATCACCTAGATATACAGTGGGCTCCAGAATTATTGGCACCCCTGACTGGCAATGCACAAAAAATACTTAAGAAAAAATAAACAATATAATTATTGAGAAACTCAAAATGGCAAGATGTGAAATAGGTAGTCCCAGCAGGGCCAGGTGCCGCTTGAACTCCGAAGGATTATGGATTCTCAAGTAAAACATTGATCAGCTAGTCGAGCACCATTTGGTTAAATATCACAGTACAGTTCAATAGCCTCCATTTGTTGAAAATCCATAAACCCGCTATATGCAATATTTTGCTTATAATGCATCATGGAAGCTGATTACACATTGGAATAGGTCTATGAGTCATTCCATATACTGTTAAAGTGTTGAGTCTACATTCCATATACTGAGATTAGGATGGGGTTTGGGAGGGGCAATTTATTTAGATTCTTCATGTCTAAATCATCAGTAGGATGGATTTTGTTGCATGTTGGACTTAGGGTGCTATATTTAATGATTATTATGTGAACTATATCAAGCTGAAATGTCCAATCTGGGTGCAATCAATCGGCTTCATTTCTCAAATTATAGTATAAAATAATGTTACATGAATACTTATCTGAACTGTTTTTAACTACAGGAAACATTTCAGAACAATCTGAGATGGTGGGTATCATGGTGTATGAAATGACATGGAATGACGCCTATATAATAGAGCTTATGTTCACTAAACTTATAGAGTTTTGAAAAAAACACTTCCATAATGTTGGATCTCTATGTAATGGAAAATCCATATTATTCTGTTTTCTTGTGGCTGCTTAAAGGCAAGGCACAGTGTGTTGTTTTAAGAAAGCATATCTGCACTGTTTAATTATTATGTTCCCTGATTCCTCAACCAACACACTTGAGACTGTTTTGCCAGGTGGAGTTCCTGTCTGAGAGCCCTTTCATTGGTCAATCAAAGTGCAACTGCAAAGCTGGCCTGGGACACTGCAATCACCAGATTGGGCTGCTGTACACACTTGCACA
Organism: Synaphobranchus kaupii; assembly: GCA_029718625.1. Lineage (NCBI taxonomy): Eukaryota > Metazoa > Chordata > Actinopteri > Anguilliformes > Synaphobranchidae > Synaphobranchus > Synaphobranchus kaupii. Next base: position 8,931,208 of record CM056398.1, on the reverse strand, counting down.
CTTTATTAAATTAGGTTGCAAATCAGTCCCACCAACAACCAGTAAAACCTCTTTGCCGCAAACATGGCATGTTCCCTCCCGTACATTAGGCCTAACAACCAAGCCAATTAACATTATAACAGTTTCAAAATTAAAACCACCTATTGGCAATGCCCCTTCCAAGAAGTACAAAAGGTCATGTGATGCCATCATGCCTAACCTTTACTGCCCTATTCCAGTCCCATTACCATGTGAAAAATTTGCTCAAGACCTCCAAAAGAACCTTGCAGCGATTGGAAGCAACAGCCAAATTTATAACCTAATGCTAGCATCAAACAGGCACCCAGTAGATTACGTCTCAACTGAGTTCGGAGACCTGCCCCTTGGATCTGTGTTGACGTATCAAGTTCTTGCCCCGCCCATCTCCACCAGTGACAGCTACCCTACATTTCCTCTGCCGCCACAGCCATGTAATTACAAAACAGCTCTAAATGAAAATGAAACCAACTACTATGGTGGCATGATTGTCACAGTATCTGATGCTGAGGTGCTGGAGAAGGAAACAAGGGAGCAGCACAGAAGTAAGATCTGGCACTCTGTCCGTTCTCAGCGACTGACATCCTCCTCGTTTAAGAGGATATGTTCAAGAGTGAATAATTTTGACAGCCTGGCACAGAGTATGCAGAAACAAAAGAGAGCAGTGCAGACACAAGCCATGAAGAGAGGTCTGGAGCTGGAGCCAATAGCAGCAGCAGAGTACGAGAGAGTAACAGGGAACCAAGCACAACCATGTGGCTTTGTGATCAACCCCAATGCCCCCCATCTAGGTACGTCTCCAGACCGGAAGGTGTTTGACAGCTCTGGGCTTCATGGGATTCTGGAAATCAAGTGCCCTGTTGTGGACAGCATTGCAGACTGTCAGTATCTCACTGCAAGATCTGATGGTACCTACACTCTCAAAACCAGCCATGAGTATCACTTTCAGATGATGGGTCAGATGGGAATCACAGGGATGCCATGGTGCGATTTCTATGTGAAATGTAACAATGGTTACCACCTGGAGCGAGTCCACTTTGATGCTGAGAAGGGAGTGCATGAAGAATAAGCTGGACTGCTTCTTTTTTGAGCATTTCCTGCCAGCCCTGTGCAGATGAATGGCTGAATTGAACACACACACTGCCTCATTTTCAAACATAAGCTATTTTGATAATATATCCAAAAGCTTTTGTTTTAATAGGCATACAATTTATTCCATACATTTAATATTTAATCTACTTTCAAGTGTGTTCTGAGATAAAATTTGGATGCAGTTGCTGAACGAAGTATTTCTACATTACTTAGAGTGATATATGAAATGTGAAAAAATTAAAAGCATACATAAATGTTTTCATTACTAATGAATTAGTTTATTTGAGATATATATATATCTGAACGATTACATTACTAGAAGATTGAATAATTGCCTGAAATACATAAATACAATTAATAAATAAACAGTTTGAATAATTGCCTGAAATACATAAATACAATTAATAAATAAACAGTTTGAATAATTGCCTGAAATACATAAATACAATTAATAAATAAACAGTTTGAAATGGCAATCTTAATTTCTTCATTTCTATACAAAAAACAACTGATTTTCGTTACGATTTTAATCTAGTTTAAGGACTGAATGATACAACTGAGCAATGTTTCGAATGAGTAGAGTGATTTTTTAAAAAAAATGTTTTACAATTATTTTGACTTTCAAGAACTACTACCGGTCAAAAGTTCTAGTACACTTTAGTTGTATTTTCCTACTCTGTTTTTAGTGTAATTTAAGCAGTTTAACTTTTGTGAATAACCTCAGATGGCACAATGTAAGAGGTGAATAGTCAGAAGTTAAAAATAATCTTTTATTTCACAGGATAGTGACCAAATTTTTTTAGTTCATAAAAAAGCAAACAACAAATTATTTACATTTTCCAGTAAGAGAAGTAAAATCAAGGAAATATGTGATGAATTTGACAGAAAGGTCAAGAAGAAGCAACCCACCAGTGCAGCACGTCTGTGGGAACTTCTACAGCAGTGTTGCTGTGAACTTTCTGTACCATAAAACTGCCCTTGTAGAAAAAATTGGGAAGAATATGCTCAGCAGTTATTACTACAGAAAGTGGCCATTTTAATGCATCTAATTTTTGTTTTTTTGTAAAATAAAAGGTGTGTATAACTTTTTTTGAAATCTCTGATTGCTTGAAAATTATAGATGTACTAAAACTTTTGACTGGTAGTGTAGCTGCATATTTTGTCTCTTATGTTTTTCAAAAAAGGGGTCCTTGAAATGTGGTCAATAGAGCACAGACAGTCCACAGTTGGTTGACTGTGCCAGACAATGAGAGGGGTATAACCCTGTCAAAAATACGGTTTTCTTTGATGCGCTTTATTGCCCTCTCAATGTGAATTCGCAGCCTTGCAATTTCTTGGGTATGTGTTATTTCATTTTGGTTGAACTGCCCGCTTGGCCCTAAGAATGGTGGAATGACTAGCTTCACATTGATATCTGCGAGCATTTCTTTAATTAAGAACCCCTTGTCTGCCATGACCTCGTCCCCTTCCTCCAGTAGGTTCAGAATCCCAGATTCCTTTGTAATCTCTTTATCAGAGATGGAGCCTGTATATAGGTTGCTCACAAAGGAAACTGAGCCACATGGAGCCATACCGACAAGGGACTTCAGAGTGGTGGTTCCCTTGTAGTGTGAATATGTCTCAGAATTAAGAACCTTTGAGCTTGCCATTTGAACTCTGATCTCAGTGCAGTCCAGCACTACTCGTGTTTTGGGGAAGGTGGACCTAAATAATTCTGGCATTAGCTCATTAACAGCAGCTCAACTTGGCCATGTCTGTAGTGTTCCAAGCATAAAGAATAAATAGTTGGCCCAGGTGATGCAAATTCTGCTGACAGTTGACTGAGACACATTGAACCGCACAGCCAAATCCGTCTCTGGAAGCCCCTGCCTTACACGGCACATAAACATAAATAGCTGGTCAAAGAGGCAAATATGTTGGGTATGGAACCCAACTTTCACAGTGTGCTCTTCTGCATGGTTCACTCTTTGCATTTGGCTCCATCTCACCATGCAATCTGCTGTAGGCTGCAGAGCTAGGTAGAGTGCTTCAAGGGTTTTATAATCTCTAAATCCTGTGTAAAACATGATTAATTTAGGCTCACACTCAAAACGGCGGAGCAAAAACTGCTCACTTCTCAGATTTTGATTTTCTTCCCCTAGGCGAATAATCTCCTTCCGTGCTGCATCAAGTTGCTGTTCTAAAGACAGGGGCTCCTGCACATAATCGTGGTCAGCAGATGGTGCATCAAAAACCTGGTTGGAGCTGTGTGTGAGAGACAGCAAGAGCATGAGATCAGGATTTAGGAGCGTGCCATCAGCATGCCACAGCATTATTTATAAGGCTACACATAATAAGGCAACATAAGGCAACCGTTAAAATAATCCCTGTTACAGTGCTGTGTAACCATTCACCTTTGTCCCTCCACTGGATCTTGAAGTGCCATCTCTTCCTCCTCCTCCTGGCCAGTCTTACTACAAAGACAGAATAAAAAATGTTGGATCTCAGTGTTGGAAGTTCACATTGCACAGCTACTGTATCAAAACATGAATCTAAATCACAATATTGGTGTCTCCACTCCTTGTACAGGTTCCCTAAACAGATGTTTTTATTTGTTAATTAATTTCAGAATAATCTTCTTGTTCACTCCTTATGTAAGGGATACTGCTAGCTAGATAGTAGTAGTACCTCTGTATTAATCCCACATGGGAAAATTTGGGGGCAACACATAAATAATAAAGACAACGGTGGGAATCAAAATAACAACTATTGCATGTTGCAAGCAAAATAGCTGAGTTGCTTAATAATAGATACCTGTGCAGTCGTGGAATTGTCCTCCTGGACTTGATGGGCTGATTCCAGGAAAAGATTGTGGGCACGGTCCCATCTTTCAGTTTCATCAACCCAGTCAGTGATTTCACTATGGAGTCCTTCGTGAAATGTTTTGCGCAGACTCTGGTGTTGTCCGTGATCTAGTGCAAGGGTGGCTCTTAAGTATTATTATTACTAACCAGCTGGGCAAGTAACCAAAAAAAACTAGCTCGGGTTAAATGTTTTTAGCTCTGTTTTTAACTATGTAAATACCTGTTTTCTATTAATCCATTGACACTCACAGCATGCATAGTATATTCTTATTCTACGAGTTGTAATTTCCCATCAATGATAGCCGACTGTTCATAGAATAACAAAATGCAATTGCACATTAATGATCTAGGCCCGGGTGATTAAATAGGCCTAACTGGTGACTAAATTGGGGAGAAAAAGTAAAATAAATACATTTTATAAAATAATTATAATAAAAAACCTATAATAACCATTATTATCCCAGGTGAAAAAAGATTATACTTGAAATTTCTTTTTAAAGTATAGCCTACTTTTAGTAGTTTTTGTACTAATTATGTACTTTTGCTAAATTGGCAGCGCTTTAAGTATACTTAAAGTAGTCCAATGTAGAACTTAAGTCGTACTTAAGTGTACTTCAAGTGCAGTGTGTATGTTAAAATGGGACTATTTTTAGTGTACTTAAGTATATTTAAGTGCACTAACAAAAAGTATGATTTGTTGGTATCTTAAATACACTTGCAGTACAATTCCATTATGTCACCAGTGCGTTTGAAACAAACTTTAAAAAGTATTACGGTATGTTTGAGACTATAGTTGAAGTACACTTTTTAAAAGTACATTTTAAACATACTTCAAATTAAGTAGAAAAAGGAAAATTATACTTGTAATAACCTTCGTATAGTCCACTTAAATTACATTTTTATTACACTAAAGTATACTACTTTTTCACCTGGGTACTGTAAATGATATTGAATTTTTTAATGTGATATAATTGTTTAGTAACCTTGGTTGACATTATTCAATGATATTGCGATCATTCTGTTTCACACACTCGTCAATTACCTTAATTATTCCAAAACGCGTTTTTTTAACAGATTGTAGTTTGTGCGTTTAGGGCACTGTACAATAGCCTAACTTTTTTTTTTTTTCTGTTCAGTAACATTGCCTGTTTCCGGCTACACTCCAGCAAGTAGTAGCCTAGCTAAATTCACGAAAGTAGAGATATCGCTCAAACTAATTTAGAAATATTTTAGCCATTAAATTAATCTTTTTTCAAGTCGTATCACAATGCCCGTGCAACAACAAAAAAAAAACACGCATAATTGGGGAAGACTTGATAATACCCGCGATCAAAGATTATTGTTCGGGAAATGGAGGCGAGGATGCTGCCCGGGAAATTGACGTTGTTCCTTTGTCAAACAATACGGTCAGTAGAAGAATATCGGACATGACCGAGGATATAACTGAGAAACTGCTTGAACAGGTAAAGGCCAGTCCCTTCTTTGCGTTATAATTATATGAAAGTAGCCTACAGACGTAGCTAATGTGCACATACGATCGTCACTAAGTCAACTACAACCCAGAATCAACAAATTGTGCAGGAATGTCCATGCACATCGAGTGAGGGTAACGTTTATTTTGTTGTGAGATTTGCACTTTTTGAGAGGTTTAAATTAAAATGTTTATTCAGTTTTATTTGTGTAGCATCACTGATTTTATATTGTTTACATATATGCACTTCACACATACTGCATGACAGTCTATTTGTGGGGAGATAAAATGGTAGGTCCTCAGCCAGAACCTAGTCTGTTAAGGGGCTTGACCTTGGCATAAATAGCTACGTTTGGAAACCCGTGATCTAGGCTACATTGAGAGAACAATCTCGAGTTAAAGTGTTGACCCCAGTTTAAAAGAGGCAGCAATAGCCTGTGCAAACAATGTTCCATTTATTTGGATTAACAATTCATACATCAGGGGGTTATTTCACGAAGCGTAAACCTGGCTTATTTCAGTAGCTAAGTCTAGATAGGGTCTCATTTGCAGCCAGTGTTACATGGACTCGGACGGACCACTGGCTTAGAAGCAACACGTTCCCTTTTTTTGTTGTTGTAGTAATTCCTTTTTATGTTTTATATTATTAAAACTTCAAGTAGCTGGCTAGTACGATTCAGGTTTTTGACTTTGCTTTTATTTGCTGGTTATGTAAAAATATATACATTTGTCATAATATTACTCAACCATTTAAAATGTATGTTTTTCACTGTTATTTGTAGGATATCTTTAAAAGCCATTCTGAGGCGTAGCTAAACTAACGTTTAACGTGTAACGTTACCTACGAGTCGGCGACATAGTCTAAACATTCTCAACATAGATGGTTGTTAATAGAAATATTTGGGCCAAATGTTTTTAGAAAAACAAATGTCTCTTCATTGGTTCTGTTTCCATCATAGCATGTTGACAACCCTGTAGATGAGGGGGCACAGATAGTAAAGGAGAGCTAGCTAACGTTAGCTATTTCGGCTAGGCTGTAATAACCTGGAACTTTATTCCGATATCCCTCCGTATTTTCGCAATCCACTGACGACGGATGTGTGGATCCTGTGGGAAACGATGAAAGGACACCCCTCGGTCACTTTCTCTCCTTTGATAGGAGTGACATCCTGGCACACAGCAGTGAGACATTATTCTATAGTACAATATAGAATAATACAGGGTACCAAAGATTTTAGATAATGACAGCTCCAGTCTATGTGACAGCTACCGTATCTATGACAGCTACGCTCAAACACTTCCTGTATTTTTCCCACCTCAGCCTCGTTTTCGTTCCAAGATGGCGTCTCGCGTGAATTGGGTGTATGACATGGAATGGACGTAACCGCTTGCTTCTATCGCCGAAGTTGCAGAAACCAATATGGCGTCCAGTGCACCGCACCTCTGAGTTTCCCCATAGGCTATAATGGAGAAACTCGTGCCTTTTTATATCAAACTAAGCGGTTTACAGTCATATTTTCAACCCAGTTATACATATAAGAATACGAATCAATGCGTGATTTTACTTGACGCGACTCGATAACGAAGTTATAGCCTCCGTTGTTTCCGTTGTTTTACTCTCCGCGAGTCAACACGAGACTCTGGTTGGTCAAAATATGACTCAACATATGACTCTGATTCACTGATTAGTGGGGACGCGAACAATTGATGAATAGCCTACAAGTAGCAAGTCGTAAAGTAGTTTGCACTTCCATGGTTACTGAACTGTGTAAGACTTGTGAACACAACCGATTCCCTTGACAGTAAACGTAATCAAGCTGCTATGATATTGTGCTGTCACTTAATTTTGCTTGCCACTGTCCAGTAGCCTAGCTATATGTATTTAGATATATATATATAAAATATAGCTAGCTATATATATATATATATATATATATATATATCCAAACAACAGGAATATTCTCCTTAAAATAACTAAAAATAAACTAAATTGACGCAAGAGAAATTATCAGTTCAAAGATTTACAGTTCTTGAGCTGTCACTGACCTGTGGAATATATGTTGTAGCCTACACATCTTTTAAGTTTTTGTTCACATTTGTGCTGTATCAGCAAAGATATGAGACTCCTCATTTCTTGGCAATATTCTTCAAATAAAGCATTACTCCTAAGTTGAAAGATTCTCTCTCACCCTTTTACTTTGTGGATCCTCAGAAATTAATACAATTACGTACAATGACTATACACTCTGGAAAATGGTCTAATCTGATATTCTTTTTCTTAATATTTTATTATTAACCTTTGGGTCATTTCAGCATTGGAGGACATCTTTTGTCTGTTGGACATTTTGATTAATAAAACTGAAATGGTACACAAATACATGAAAATAATAATTCATTCAACTTCTGTATGTTGTTCTTTCATATAGCACTCAATATTTGTCATCCTATTGTCTTTTTTAGATATTAAAAACATTTTGTAAAGTCACAAGTCAAGCATGTCCCTGAGCTTAATCAAAACTTTGATTTACAACTTTCAATATAAAAAAGATTTTACTTAAATTTTTTAAAATAATTTTATAATATAATTTTTACATTTTTAAATTCCGGCACGCCTGCCGGTAGCATCCACTACCAAACGCACTTAAACACTCCACAGTGCACCCAAAGCAAATAAAATACGACGACAGTCTATAGGGGTTATTTTGAGCGTTTTTGAAGTCAAACTATCGTTGAATCCTTTACTTTGTGCTGACCTATATTTTCTGTGGAAGTATGGCGGCGCTCTGTGGATAGAAACATTTTGACAAAAATTTTATAATTTAAATGTCCCCAAATTCCAGTCAACCCTGTTATAAGGATGGGAAAAACTGCAGGAAATAATGGCATTATATTCTGTGTAATGATATATGAAATATGGTCATCACATAGTGCTCCTTATGAATGGACAGAGATAGAAAAAAAAAGTGGCATTTGAGTAATCATTATCAGTCACAAATGTCAGCCTGTTTTAGTGACAAGCCCTCTCACCACGTCAAGGTACAGGCCAAGAGAGGGTTTTTTTGTTTTGTTTTGTTTAACCCAGCTGTCATGTGGCCCCAAGAATCTTCCTCCTGTCAAGTGTTTGCAATTCTGATGGGCCTAGATAGGTATGGCTATTATTTAGTGCAATAACTCATAAAACATTTTCTGCCTAATTATGTTATCCCTGAAATAATTGTTTAGCCCAGGGGTGGGCAAAACCAGTCCTGGAGGGCCGTATCTGTTTCTGGATTTCAGACTAAGTTCTGCCCTTAATTATTTAATTAGCCCATACATTTACGTTGGATGATATTTTAGCTACATTCTGTGATATGAACAGCAGCTGATGAGTGTTCTTGTGCCTGTATGCATTTTAGTGTTTTATTGTGGTGTAATCTGCGAGTGGATCTGTGTTGTTGTGTATGACTAATTAGCTGATTGAAGCAGGGTAAGTGGTGGCAGCAAAAACCTGCATACACACCGGCCCTCCAGGACTGGAGTTGCCCACCCCTGGTTTAGCCTATATGTGAAACTATATGTAGTATAGTTTCTGAACCATCAGATCCACAAACACTAAAAACAAAAAAAATGTCGTAATAAATCCCTACTTACCCTAGATTTTGGAATCTGATATAGTCTGAACAGTTGGAGGAAGGTGCAAAGGACGGGAACGAACTGGGTTAGATATAGCCAATTACAAAGCCAATCAATGTAATTGGTACTATTGTTCACTGTTTATTATAAGTAGGGCCACCAATTTATCTCCACCATGTGACCTGCAGGGATTTAAACCTGGGCCATGTCAGAATCAGTGCACTTGCCTACTATTGAGTATGCCAGTTGAGTATACTTTAAAAAAAAATCTGTTAAGTAAGCAACAGTTCTGAAAATTGTCTGTGACCCAACAACATCAAAAGAATCTTGATATCTTATTTTCTGGTATTCTTACAAGCGATACTATAACGTCTCTGCATCTGAATGTATAGGAAAATGAGTCAGGAGAAACAACCCTTAAAGTGATCCATCTATATCTACTGCATATCTGGCAGAGTGATGCTCTCGTGAAGGCTCGTTTGATACATCAGACCCTTGATGACTTACAGCCATTTAGCCAACCATGTATTCCATACAGTTCCAGCGTAATTTACAGCTAAATCTAGTCCCACTCCCCAATTCCCATAGATACATTCAGATGCATAGACGTTATAGCATCGCTTGTAAGAGTACCAGGGCGGCAGTATAGTATAATGGGTAAGGAACTGGGCTTGTAACTGAAAGGTTGCAGGTTCAATTCCCAGGTAGGACACTGCCGTTGTACCCTTGAGCAAGGTACTTCACCTGCATTGCTTCAGTATATATCCAGCTGTATAAATGGATACTATGTAAAAAAAAAAAAAAAGTTGTGTACGTCGCTCTGGATAAGAGCGTCTGCTAAATGCCTGTAATGTAATGTAATGTAGTACCAGAAAATAAGATAGCAAGAGTCTTTTGCTATTGTTGTTGGGTCACAGACATCAGGAAGTCATGGCATGCAAAGGATATGCGACCAAATATTAAAAATGGCTACAATTGGTACACAGTTCACTTGATATGGATGTAAACACCCTCCAATTAAAGCTGAAGGTCTGCACTCCAACCTCATAGTCACTGTTCCATTTCAAATCCAATGTACAGAGCCAAAACAAGAAAAAATGTGCCACTGTCCAAATACTGCACTTACGGACTGCACTGTACATCAGTGATTCCCAACTTTGGTCCTGGGACCCCCCTGTGTATGCTGGTTTTCGTTCCAACCACAATTACAATCCTTCAGAATTTTAACAGGCTATTAATTTTTTTTTAAATCAGGTGCTTTAAATGGTTAGAGGGATTATTTACACTCTAATAATTTAATTGAAAGAGGTAACATTATTTAATTGATAAAATTAAAGACTGAGGTGAATCAATAGGCTCCTCATTGCTGAAAGTGTGGACACATGGCCTTGTGCATTAACAGCTTGTTAAAATTCTGGGATTGCAACTGTGGTAGGAACGAAAACCAGCCTACATGGTGGGGGGGGGGGTCCGAGGTTGGGAACCACTGATATACATTAACATACATTTAGTCCACAGAAAAAGTACACAAATACACAGAGAAATAAAATTATATTTTTCTACTTCTCTTTGCATCCTTGTCCACCTTCCTGTTGAACTCTTCCCTTTCACTAAAATAAACAGGGTTGTAAAAAGAGTCATCAAATAGATCATGTTAACATCAGGGTTTTATTGCAACTAACCAATAATCAAAATCTCTCCTTGCCTCTCCTGGCGATGTGTGCCTGCGGAGAACTTGTCCGCCGCCTTCTGCAGGGTCATCTTTCCAAGAGCAGAAAGTGCACCGATGATAACCTGGTATAGGAAAAGCAGTTAAGGTCCTTATACGTATTGCACATCGTCAAGTCTCGTCACAATCATAGTGTGTGATATTAGTCTCACCTCTGGGAACAACACCTCTAGAACGAACAGTATATGATCCCGGATGACAAATGGTGGGGATATACTGTTCAGGACAGTCACGAGGTAGTTGAACAACCTGTCCTGCTGGGCGTCATCGTCAAGGTACACTGGGACTTTGGTAGGCGACTTTCTCTGGAAACCCTTCAGCCACTTGGAGGGCTCCTTGCCAGTGATGACAGCCTGTGTATGCAGAAAAAAATTAACACAGCGATATTGTCTAGCTACAGTACGTGCGTACGTCACAGAACATTTTCTCCACCTTCGTTTCCCCACATACCAGTAGTCGTTCCTCTGCCCCGCGCTCCTTGACAATGAAGTCAACCAGTGCCTGCTCGGTGGCTGTCCGCTCATCGGTAGCCTGGATGTGTGCTGGGAGCTGGATGGTAGTTTGTTTGCCCACCCGGTACACCGGCTGAAGAATGCCCTGTAACAGACAACTCGCCTCATCTGTCCAGAAGGCAAACCTCTGGCCGTGGCTTTGATGAAAATGATGAAAAACATTAGAACATTTCCAATCACTGTAATTATTAAAGGAAAGCATTGCATCAGATATTACTTGTAGTTGTCATACCCCTCTATCTCAAAGCGCTCCATAAGCAGGACACACCACCATCGTCGGATCAAATACATGTCCAGCTACAGCAAATATAGCAATAATGATTTCATGAGTTTAACAAGCTGCAGTATACGAATGTACTGTATGTCATTTTGATTTTGCAGTTGTTGAAATACTGACCATAGTGAAGTGGAATGGAGCATCAGTACATATGCAGAGGGTGTACTGAAAAAAAAGAAATAACTTGCATTTTTCAGATTAATTCTTTCAATTTTGTCTGGATACATGTACAGTATTTACCTAAAAATTCAACTTACCATAAGCACGAAAATGCCACAGTCATTCCCGGATGTCTGTCGTGGGATATCCTGATAACAGATATTTGCATGATAAAAACTCTTATATTCTTCGACGTTACTACAAGACACTGCTATTACAGGGGGGGGGGGGGGCATATCATTACCTGCATGTCCCTTCCGGTCATCTCACTCCAGCTTCCGGGAACAATACGCTCTGCAATGTTCCTGCAATAAAAAATAAATCAATCCTGTCAAAATACATCGCACCGTGACTACTAAGCACTAAAACTTCTGAATGCGACCAGTAACTAATCAATTGAACAGGCCATGGGAACGTAGCCAAATTATATGAAAGAGATCAATAGGAAATCTCAAAAGATACTGTAAGCCATAGGAACGTGGCCAGAACAGAAATGTGGCCTTAATAGGAACGTGGCCAGAACAGGAACGTGGCCCGAATAATTTATTATTTAGGGACCTAAAGATGCCTCTGTACTCCTCATCTCCAAAACCTGAAGGCCAAAGGGCAAACTGAGAATCTCTCTCTTGGCTGGCTTCAACACCTATAATGGGTAATGCAGAAAGAAACATAAACAATATGATAATTAACCAAGATTTTGTAGATAACTCAAGTGGATTCAAATGTATTTTTCTGCTCATTACTTACACATAGAAGGTAGTGCTCTGGTCCATTGCAGTTTGTCCAAGCTGGGAAGACTAGAGCATCCTTTAGGTGTGGATCCTTCTGTAGTCATGATTCATGAATATTATATAATGAGATTTTAGATGGTTATTGCAATTATTAATATAGAACATTAAGGATACTCACTGGAAGGCCTGACAGTGGATCAATGCCTTCATGCTTCCATTTCGGCACGGCGTACATGTCAGCAATGAAGACATCTTTGCCCTGTAAGGGTGTTGAATCCAAAGGCATTATAAAAAGTAAGGTTTGCAAAATCAACTATTGATTCATAACTCAAAATGATTCAAAAATGCAAACTGTCTCTGCTATGCTACGTTGAGAAACAAATCTTACATGTCTCTGAGCAGCCTCCCGAACAACCCTCAAGCACGTGTTCCCAATCTGCAAATAATTACACAAAACATACAGATACTTTTTTATTTTTTTATTTTTATTTATTTATTTATTTCGGCATGCATATAGTTACACTTTATCACAATTTCTGTAATATGCCCTGACAAAACACATTACTTGCCGAAAAGGGATACGGGAAAAAGCAGCCTGCTTATCATAGTCCCGCCCCATTTCCCTCATTATTTTACATGTTCATAATATACATTTGTTTAAAACAAATTTTTTGTATCACAACAGCATAACTGAATTTTCTTTATAACAAAACAGTTTGAGAAAGAAAAAATAAGCTAAAATAAAATAGACATTAAAGTCCAAATAAGTCGAATTTGAATATACATGTCATACATTAGTCAAAACAATTTGTTTCATTTGTTTCATTTCAACAGCAGTCAGTCCCCATTTGATAATTTCCTACCATCTTACATCTTATCTTACTCTTGAAGGTCTTTAGGTTTATAGACATTTTAAGCTCATCGTGTAAACCGTTCCAGAGCTTAACCCCCACAATGGATAATGAATGACCTCTGAGAGTTAACTTTATAGTTTTTTGTTTATATATCATGTTTCCTCTTAAGTTATGCATGTCATCTCTCTTTTGAAACAGTTTCTGTATATTTGAGGGTAAGAGATTTTTGGATGCTAAGAATAATATTTGTATGGTATTATATTTAATTATATCCTGCCACTTAAGAAACTTTGCCTTAATAAACAAGTCATTTGTATGGTCTCTATATGGGACACCATATACCACTCTCAATGCCCTTTTTTGAAGTTTAAACAGCATCTCTGTAGTTTCTTTATAAGTGTTCCCCCATACTTCAACACAGTAGTGCAGGTGAGGTGTTATGAGTGCTGAGTAAATTGTCCTAAGTGAATGTTGATTTAGTAATTTCTGCATTTTCCACAAAATAGACACACTTTTGGCCAACTTACATTGAACTAGCTTCACATGTGGTTTCCATGTCAGGAGGCAATCTACCGTAACCCCCAGAATCTTATGTTCGTTCACTCGTTCAATGTTGATACCATTTACCTGTAAGTTTATGTTTTCCTTCATGCCTCTTTTCCCAAATAATATGAATTTTGTCTTTGAAAGGTTTAGTGATAGTTTATTAATATTAAACCACGTGTGAAGCTTTGACATTTCATTGTTCACTGATGTGACCATTTGATTAAGATCTTTTCCTGAGCAGAGGATGTTTGTGTCGTCCGCGAATAAAATTAATTTTAAAACGTCAGATACTTTGATTATGTCATTGATATATAGTATAAATAATTTTGGTCCTAAGACTGAACCCTGTGTGACCCCACAGTTGATGTTCAGGCATGTTGATATGTTGTCCCCTATCTGTACAAATTGAACTCTATTTGATAGGTAACTCTTAATCCATTGTAATGCGATTCCTCTAATTCCATATCTGTACAATTTTTCGATCAATATGCTGTGGTTTATCGTGTCGAAAGCTTTTTTCAGGTCGATGAAAATCCCTATGGTGAATAATTTACGGTCTAGCGCGTCTTTGATAAATTCTATGGATTCTGTTAGGGCCATTGCTGTTGAATGTTTTTTCCTGAATCCGTATTGGCTGTCACATAGCAGCTTGTGTTTATCAATGAACTTATCTAATCTAACATTAAAGAGCTTTTCAATAATTTTTGAGCACTGTGGTAAAATTGAAATTGGACGATAATTTGAAAACTCCTGTTTGTCTCCACTTTTGTACAGAGGAAGAACTTTTGCTATCTTCATTTTATCGGGAAACACGCCATTGCAGAAAGATAAATTACATATATATGTTAAAGGAGGTATGATCGCTTTTGATATCCTTTTTAATAATGTCATGTCTATCTGATCTGCGTCAATGGATGTCTTAGCTGTACAGTCTCTCAGGATTGTTTTGATTTCATTTTGTGTGACAGGATTTAAAAATAAAGACTCTTGTTTTGTCTCCCCGCCCCTATCCCAGTGATCCCACTGCTGGAGTGAGGATGGAATGGCCTTGGCTAGTTCTGAACCTACACTAACAAAGTATTTGTTGAAGCTCTCGACTATCACTTTCTTATCGTCTTCCCTCCTATTGTTTATATTGAAATAGTCGGAGAATGTCCGTTTGGCCTTTCTGCCTGAGACGGAATTTATTATTTTCCAAAGATTTTTGGTGTAGTTCTTGTTTTCTGTTAGTAACTTGTCATAATAGTCTTTTTTATGTTTCCTCAACAAATATGTCACTCTGTTTCTATAGTGTTTGTACTTTGTATATGATTGTACATTCTTTTCCTTTAAAAACTGTTTATATAAGCTGTTTTTTTTCCTACAGGCATTCTCTATGTTCTTGGTGAACCATGGCCTATTTTTTTTGACTTTGACATTGTTGTCTTTACTCGAATATTTGACTACCGGGCAGTGCTTGTCATATATTGAGTTTATTGTGTTTAAGAAGGCCTCATACGCTTTGTTTGTGTCTTTTTCCATCCATACGTCATTCCATTTTTGATTTATCATATCTTGTTCAAAATCTTTAAGTCTCTTTTCGTTTTTTAATTCTTTTTAAGATATTTGTCACTGGTTTCTGCTCTAAAGTGTGTTTCCAGTCACAGATGGCGAAGACCGGAAGGTGATCAGAAATATCATTTATCATAATACCACTTGTTATTTCTTTGTCCAGTATATTTGTATAAATATTGTCAATTAGTGTGGCACTATGTTTAGTGATTCTGCTTGGCTGGGTGATTAGTGGTCGCATTCCGCTCGCATACATTGTGTTGACGAAATCCTCAATCAGCTTGTTATTGTTTGGATTTAATATGTCTATGTTAAAATCTCCACATATAAAAACATTTCTCTGGTTTATTTTTGTTAATATTTCTCCCATGCAATTGTTGAATATGTCTATTTTTGAGCTGGGAGCTCTGTAAACGTTGCATATACCAGTTTTTTTACCTTTCGGCGTTGAAAATTCAATTGTTACACACTCCATTACATTTTCAATGACAATTGACAAGCTTTCCAGTATCTCAAAATTTATGCTCTCGTCAATAAACAATGCTACCCCTCCACCAGATTTGTTGATTCTGCTCTTACACACAAAATTATATCCTTCCATGTGGAAATCCATGCATTTCTCAACGTTAATCCACGTTTCCGACACAGCAATGATGTTAAATGGTTTGACAAATGTACTTAGATACTCCTGTATCTGCTCAAAGTTCGCGTATAGACTCCTGCTGTTGAAGTGGATTATTGACAGCTTTCCATCCATGTTAAAATTCTCATTGTACTGATCTTCCAAGTAATATCCACATTTGTTTATTCCATTATAGTAAAAGTGTCTGTCTGGATCAACTTCTTCATTCGGATCTTTTGATGTTAGGTTCTGGTGAGGTCCAACTGAAAAGTTACTCCCTTTTTCATAGTCAGTAATTTTGTCCATCAATTCATTCATTTTAATCAGTGCAGTTTTACTTTTTGGTTGTACTGAGTTCATGGTGTTTTAACTTAGTTTTCACGTACCTTACTATTCATATTTCTCCAGCTCATCCAACGCCCTGATCAGCACCGGTCTGGTGTTTTCTGAAGACCCATTTGGTTTGATGTAAACTTTACAATTTGCCGTCCAGGTGTTCTGTAATTTTTGCCCTTTCTTCAGTTGACGCGCTTTCCACGCGATGGTGGCGTTTGTTTTGTTGAGATTTTCATTGATGAACACGTTAGATCCTTTCAGATTTTTACCCTGCTTCAGTAGAGCAATTTTGTATTTTCTACTGATGAATCTCAGCATCACTGCGCGGGTTTCGTTGTCCCTGCCTTCGCTGGTTTTTCTTTTGGGAAGCAAATAGCAAAAATCCACATTGGTGAGATCCAGGTCGATGTTTTTGGAGTTTAGAAACTTCTCCACCTGTATTTCCACGGATTGGATGTCTGCCTCGTTTGTCTCATCGTGGGTCCCCATCGCCCTGGCATAGTTCCTTGGTTTAATCCTGAGACCCGTGATGATCACATCATTGAGCTTCCCTTGCTGGTCAAACTCCTCCACTTTGTATGTTAGAGTCTTAATTTGCTGGTCTTTCTTGACATTTTCCTCTTTGATTTCTTTTAACTCCTTCTTTATGTCTTCATTTGTCTTCATTATTTCTTTCAGTTGGACCTTGATATCTTCCAGGCTTTCCAGAATTTCTGACAAGTCCGATGGATTGGACTGACTAGTTTTAACTGTCTTTTCTGTCTTGCCCATTTTCTTGCTCATTTTCTTGTTTCAGTGGTTTTAAGGACTTGTTATATTGTTTTATTGTTTCGTTGAGCTTATCATTCTCCCCCCCCCCAGTTCCTGCTGCAGCTGTTGCCTTGAGCTGTTGCCTTGAGCTGTTGCTCCTTCAGCAACCATGAGTTATGTTGCTGAATAGTTTTCTGATGTGCTTTAGGCAAAATATTCTTGTTCGAGCACCTCCATACATTCAGAATGAGAAATTGTGCTAAACAAACATGTTACTATACTCACAGTGGAGTCCATGTCTCTGGACAACCCAAGGGACCAGAATTCCTCTCGCGTCAAACACACGTCTCCTTCTTTAGCAATCAGCTCCAGTGCAGGACGCTCAGGATCCAGGACATACTCAAGCTTAAGATAATAACATTTTGTATGACTCCATTGTTGTCTGTCTAGGACCACTTGAAAAATCAATATATAAATCACTTGTTTATCACTTGATGACTCAAATATCTTAACATATAATTAAAATCTGATTGAAACCAATTTACCAGTTGTACTTGGTGAGGGTGCAACTCCTTTTCCCAGGCTTGAGTGGGGCCGACGTAGGTATGGTCTGCCAGACTCTGAACCTGAGCCTGTGTGAATCATACAAATAGTTAGAAAGCATATGTGCACATAGACGACCCATTTATTTCAAGAAAATGTACCTCCATTTCCTCCTCCGACTCCAAAAGCTCCTCCTCCAACTCAGAGCTGCACATTTCAGCATCTCCTAACAGCACAGACTCTGAGGTGGACTCAGTGGGCCAGCCAGGTCGTGTCCCTAAATGAGAGTGGAGGTATATTATCATGCAAAAACAAATAAATAAATCAACACTATATAGAAGTTGCTTGTTAAAAGCAAGACATACTCTGGCGCAGAGGTTTCACTGACGCATAAGGTGTCTTCATGCGTAGTGGCTTTCCATCCAGGGTCTCCAGCTGTACCATGTTGTTTGGCTGGACTTCAGTAACCCTAGAATAGAGAGAGTGTATTATCGCTCAATGTCATCGGCGCTGATGAGGTCATCAAGCATGGTGATTTGAGATTTAGCCAATAACACTATAAGGTCAGAGTTAACTATTACATACAACACAGTGAGTAGAATCGAATTGCAATACAGCTGTAAGTATGCAGACCTATAGGTTGTTTGACTCCAGTTTGGGTCCATGGTACGACCAGGTCTGCCCTTCTTCCTTTCATCCTTCTTGAGGACCTCCATACCAGGGGTGATGATGAAGCGCTTGATGCCCCTCTTCATCTTCCGCCTGTAGGCCAGCTTCTGCCGCTCCTGAGCCCTCTCCACATTGCAGATCACCTTAATTGATTAGAGATTGATAGATTACGCAACATTTACAGGAGTAGAAATAATAAATAGACGTAAATGAATTGAACAGCCATTGAGTAAGCCTACCTTTCCGAGAACCTTCTCATCTTGGCCACCCCTGAGCTGCACAAAGGCCTCCACCGAATCTTCATCTGGATCTAAGGAAGCTACTCTCACCTCTGGACAGTCAGATGTTAGCTGAAATTATAGCATTTGGCAAACAGACAAAACAAAACAGCGTATTTAACTATCAAACAATGATGATTATCGGATTGAAATTGTTACTGTTGAGTCCCTACTCTGCAGTGGTCTGCTCACAACAACCGCCGCTTCCTCCCTGTGAAATACAACATTTACAGGAACGCCGCTTCCTCCCTATGAAATACAACATTTACAGGAACACGCCGCCATTTCGGAAGATACGCCTTTTGATTGACTCACCCAGAGTTAGAGAAGATCAATACCATTTCCCCTCCATGTGTTCAGTACAAAGATAGCTTCTGTACTCATGCTGATTAGCTTTAGCACCAAGGCTGAAAGCAAGGGGAAGCACCTAGCCTATTTCTGTAAGGTAGTAAATAGACTAGCCTTGGTGCTAAATCTAATGGATGAGTCAATCAAAAGGCGTGTCTTCCGAAATGGTGACGTGTTCCTTTAATTCGTATATTAATAAAAACATATCACATACCTCTGTAAATAGGCGTGCCTCCCGCCCAAACATTAGGCGGAAGGGGGAGTACCTGGTTGAGGCCTGTACGCAGGTGTTATTTGCGTACACAATCTCTCTCAGGTTGTCCTCCCACCTCTCCCGTTGGCCCCTGATGGTCTTTCCGATGGACGCCTTTATCGTTTGGTTGGTCCTTTCATCGAGCCCGTTTGTCTGGGGGTGGTACGCTGACGAAACCTGGTGTTCAATCCGAAGCTCCTTAAAAGCTATCTCAGTCTGAATTTAAAAAGTAGTCAGAGACTGATAAGTGATTTAGCAGCTACACTGTGAATAGAACATGTGTGTTTCTGCTAACTCTGTGACCAATTAAATGTGCAGTAGTACAAGGTTACCTCCTTCTTGAACTCTGGTCGGTGAGGATAATCTCAGGCAAACCATGTGTGAAGAAGATGTACCTCAAGGCCTGTGTGTTGCAAAAATTAGAATACATAGGTAGGGGTGTGAATCTTTGGCTTCACAGCGATTCGATTCGATTACGATTCAGTAGTTGGCGATTCGATTCAAGGACACTTTTTTTTTTTTTGGAACGATTCGATTCGATTCTGTAAACCACGATTCGATTCAGTAACTTTTAACCAAAATTCTATATCCATGAAATAAACATGCAATAATGCGAGTGAGACTATCTGTATTCTTCTGAAAGGTGAAAAAATAAACAGACAACAGAATTACTTATTAAACATATTTATCCTATAAAAAAAGTAGTCCTGCATAATATTTTATGCTGAATACAAAAATGTAATTAAACATGGCTCAGTTATTTTGAACATTTTTCAATAGGCTACATGCTGGCAGGGGAGAGAGTGGGTGGGTGAGTGAGTGAGTGAGTTAAGAGTCAGTGAGCGAGTGAGAGCGGTACTTCCTTGCAGGCTGACTAGCTCAGTATTTCCCCTACCATTATCTTGGCCGGGCGGGACAAGAGGGAAAATAAATAATTTTAATGAAAAAAAATAATAATTTATATTATTCTTTTTTTAAAAATATATATATAATCTTTTTTTATTTTTTTTTATGTAGCTGCAATATTTCCCTTACCGCAGAATGCGGGAATGATCAAAATAGCATCTGGAAAAACCCTTGCCAAAACAGCTTCGGTTGTTTTCAATGGCAGCGCTGATATTATGAGGGTGTAATTATAGTTTCCGCCTCTACGCAAAATGGCGCACTTTCACCGCCCGGCCTGAAAAAAAATCTAGGGGAAACACTGTAGCTGATGACAGAGTTACGGATTACCGCATTTCACAAAAAAATGTGTAAACTAAGTCTTAAAACAATAATCATAATTAAGAATCGCGATTCATTAGATTTAAAGCATTTATATCGATTATTGGTGAAGCCAAAGCGATTCATTCTATTTATTTATTTTAGCAGATCGATTTAGTTGCATCGGTAGGACTGACCATCGATTCATCGATGAATCGCATGAATCGTTACACCCCTATACATAGGTGATCTTTTCTAACTGATGATAATGGCAAAGTGATATGGCAAAATGTATATCGCACCTCCTTCACATTGGCTGCCGTCTTCTTCGCGAAGGTCCTGGCTTCCACCCACTTGGTGAAGTAGTCTGTCCCCTTGGTGGACTTTAACATTGGCCCGAAGAGGTCCACACCTAGAGTGTGGAGTCATGTTTTCGCTTCAGGAAAAGTCTGTGTGTGTGTGTGTGTGTGTGTGTGTGTGTGTGTGCGCACGTGTGTGACATTCACCAATGACTTCACTCACCAACCATATGCCATGGTGAAACCGGCTTGATGGGCTTCAGCTCTGGTGCCTCTGTCTTCAACTTTTCAAAGCGCTGGCAGTCAGGACACGTGCGCACCTTAAAACATGGCAATAAAGGGACAGTAAGGAAAAGTACAAAGAAAAAATGAGAACAAATGTTTCACTGTACTAAGGGGCCCGCATTTGCGTATGTATAAAAAATACTCAAGTATTTTACATATTTAATTTTTTATGATATAAATTTGCTATGCTAATGTATAATATAACACCCAGGGGTCGATTTACTAAGATCCCAAATAATGGGGTGTTATTTTACATGAACAGCCAAAGTATTTGCCGCAAACAGCCATATTTAAATGAGATTTTGTGTGTTTGGAATGGTTATACAGTAAAAAAAAACGGTGATGGGGGGGCTCAAAGTTGGGCTTTGATTAGGGGAAGCATAATTACTTAGTCCAACCCTGCCTAACACCTACAATGCTCCCTGTATTTCACAATTGTTCCCTTACCCAATCCAGGGTGTCCTGCGTGATGCCACGCCAATAAAATCTTGGCGCGATCTTCTCCTGCATCCTCCTTGGTCCAAAATGGCCTGCATGAAACTCAGTGAGCACAGCCACTTTCTCCTCCTCAGTCAGAATGACCCTCCTGTCTCCGTAGTAAAGGGAATCGCCTAAACAGCAGGGCACACAACACATTTTTCTTAAATTGTGGCGAGACTAGTGTCAATGTTGAGATGTGTGAAGGAGTTAACTTACCTCGAAGACAGAATTTTTCTGAGGCCAACCGTATACTCCGCCTGAGGTTCTTGCAAACATCTTTCTCATATGTCCCCTGGGAAAGATAGAGAAAAATGGCATTTAGTGACACCACCATTTTCAGTCAGCAAGTCAAAAATGTCAGTGAATGAAATCAATCAGTGAAGTCTAATTAATCTAATTATCTATCTGTCTATCTATCTATCTAACAAGCGCTATAACAACAAGATAATTATAACAATTAAAACAATAGATTTATAAAGAAAAAACTGAAAAAAACACAATAATTACAACACTATCCACTAATCAGAATAAGTAATGTTAATCGAAATAATAGGCTTAATCTATCTATCTATCTATCTAATATATCTATCTAACAAGCGCTATAACAAGCTAATTATAACAATAAAAACAATAGATTTATAAAGAAAAAACTGAAGAAAAAAAAAACAATACAACACTATCCAGCAGTCGTTAGCAACCAGCAGAGAATGCTTGGCAACCGCGCAGGCTGGGCGATCTCAGATCGCGTCGTTAGCAACCAACAGATAATGCTTGGCAACCACGCAGCCAGGGCGATCGCCAAGTGGACGCTAACGTACGTAGCCGGTAGCGTAACCCCGGAAGGGAATAGGGGGGATGAAATTTGTAGGGGGGATGAAATTTGTTGTGACAGGGCCAAGACTGGGATTTCGTTTTGAAGCTCACTTCCTGGTTGGCCTGGGAGCGGCCATTGTGCCGTTGCTCACTAGCGCCACTGCGGTTGGCTCCAGTATAGGTCTTTCTATGTATGTAAGTGAACGGCAGCAATTTGGTCAAAATACTGTCAATAAATTTTTTACAAAATTTTTTTTTATTGCAATAGGTGCCTTTCCTTCATCTAATGCCTGTGCATGTGCTGATTTTTTAAAATATTGTGTCGTTTGGACAGGGTATTAACATTTGTTCAGGACCAATCAGGGGACAGATTGAGTCTAGGGTTACTGCCGGTCATTCCACTCACTTTGAGGGGCGGGAACCATAGACGGAACGGGCGGGACGTGGGCGGTACTCATAGGCGGTACCTCAAGTGGCTAGCAATGACCTTGACATTCTCACCCATTCTCGTCCTTTTAATGTGTGAATTTGGCTAATATTAGACACATCGCAATTCTTATTGTCACTAGTGTTGAATTCATTATAGCATGTTCTGCATACAACTGTACTAATCGACCGTCTCAAAAGCATTCTCTCCAGTTTTTTCGGTAAGACATTTTTTATTACTTTATTTTTTACCGAGTAAGTAACGTTAGCCTTATTAGATAACACCCTGCAGAAGTAGCCTACGCTACCTACCGCGACCTAGCATGACAAGCTAACGCTTTTGTATATTACGTAGACCGGTATGCTAGTGGAGTTAGCACCTTTATCTCCCAAAACCGTTTGGTTTGGCTACTTAACGTTAGCTAACGATGTAAAACCTACATTGCACTTCGTCCTATGCTCTCCACTGGCTAAGTGCATTTTATGTGGAGTGAATTTCGACATTGCTAACGTTACCGTGCATTAGTCAAACAAAAAGCAGTCTCCAGTTTTTTCGGTAATACAATTTTTATTACTTTATTTTTTACCAAGTAAGTAGCCTTATTAGATAACAGCCTGCAGAAGTAGCCTACGCTACCTACCGCGACCTAGCATGACAAGCTAACGCTTTTGTATATTACGTAGACCAGTATGCTAGTGCAGTTAGCAACTTTATCTCCCAAAACCGTTTGGTTTGGCTACTTAACGTTAGCTAACGATGTAAAACCTGTCAAAAGTAACGTTAGTCAAATTTCAGTTGTGTAACGTTAACTTATATTCCATGAAACATCGACCTGGTGAGCCTTTGTGTCTATTTTTAGCTTTGTAATTTAACGTTAACGGTCTCATCGTGGACATGTAGCTACATTGCACTTCGTCCTATGCTCTCCACTGGCTAAGTGCATTTTATGTGGAGTGAATTTCGACATTGCTAACGTTACCGTGCATTTAGGGTTGCCAACCGTCCCTTGAAATAAGGGACGATCCCTTATCTGTTCAATAAGCCTTATTGAACTGATAAGGGATGGTTGGCAACCCTACGTGCATTAGTCATGGTGTATTTTTCATTAGAGGTATTCATTTTAGGTTGAGCATTATTTATAACTTTTAAAGCATGTGGGAAACGTGTTCATGGAGATGGAAACCCGACATAACGTTAGCTGTCATTTAGCTATCATGTTTTTCGTGTCGCCACTTGGCACCACCATGGACTGTATAAAAATAGGGTAACGTTAGGCTAACGTTAACATTATAGTCTGATATTTTCCCACATAGGCTAACGTTAACATTATAGTCTGATATTTTCCCATGACCCTTGGATTATAGAATATTGTATGAGATTTCAGACAGAATTTGCTTTGAATTCTGGCAATTAACATCATCCAAATGTCTAATTTCAAACCATATTCCTCGGTGCCCGACTACTTTTATCTGTGATGGTAGTTTTATAATTCTGTAAGCTGCATCGCAACCGATCGCAGCCTATTATAACCATTTTATTCGTTGATAGATTTCCTTTAGCTGATGAAGACATGCTGCAGCAGTGGTTGGTCAACATGCGGAGGGCAAAATGGAGTCCCACCTCGGCATCACGTCTGTGCAGCGACCACTTTGAGGAGCATTTCTTTTTCCGTGACTCCAAGGTGACAAATTAGTATTATCTGATAATAATATAATTAATGGCTAATTGTGATTCATTATCAAGTTTTTCTACACACTTTTATGCCAGCCATATATACCAACAAATGGGAGCAAACATATAGCAGCTGTTTTTTCAGTTTCTGGTGTTTCCGATACTGTGTGTGTGTATATATATATATTATATATACACACATTATATATATATATATATATATATATATATATATATATTATATATACACACACACACACGTGTGTACGTGTGTGTGTGTGTGTGTGTGTGTGTGTATATATATACAGTTGAGGACAAAATTATTGGCCCCCCCTGTAAAGATGAGCAAAAAGGGTTATAAAAAATTCACCGTTTGGTGAATTAGCTTAATCTCACACTGAAAAAACAAGAAGAATCCAACCTTTAATTGACGGTAATTTATTATGAGAAAAAAAAATCCCTCATCAAGAAATAATTATTTTTAACAAAACCACATTGGCCACAATTATTGGCCCCCCTGCATTTATATATAGAATAAAGTAATAATTTTTAATATTTGGTCACATATCTTTTGCATGCCATGACTTCCTGATGTCTGTGACCCAACAACATCAAAAGACTCTTGATATCTTATTTTCTGGTACTCTTACAAGCAATACTATAACATCTCTGCATTTGAATGGATCTCTATGGGAATTGGGGGGTGGGACTAGATTTAGCTGTAAATTATGCTGGAACAGTATGGAACACATGGTTGGCTAAATGGCTGTAAGTCATCAAGGGTCTGACGTATCAAACAAGCTTTAAACCATCACTCTGTTGCCAGATATGCAGTAGATATGGATGAATAACTTGAAGGGTTTCTTCTCCTGACTTATTTTTCCGTAGAGTTCAATCGGAAAATTTGTCAGGAGAAACAACCCTTAAAGTGATCCATCCATATCTACTGCATATCTGGCAGCAGAGTGATTGTTTAAGGCTTGTTTGATACCTCAGACCCTTGTTGACTTACAGCCATTTTACCAACCATGTATTCCATACTGTTTTACAGTAAAATAATTTACAGCTAAATCTAGTCCCACCCCCCAATTCCCATAGAGATCCATTCAAATGCAGAGATGTTATAGTATCGCTTGTAAGAGTACCAGAAAATAAGATATCAAGAGTCTTTTGATGTTGTTGGGTCACAGACATCAGGAAGTCATGGCATGCAAAGGATATGTGACCAAATATTAAAAATGATTGCTTTATTCTATATATAAATGCAGGGGGGCCAATAATAGTGGCCAATGTGGTTTTGTTAAAAATAATTATTTCTTGATGAGGGATTTTTTTTTCTCATAATAAATTAACGTCAATTAAAGGTTGGATTCTTATTGTTTTTTCAGTGTGAGATTAAGCTAATTCACCAAACGGTTAATTTTTTATAACCCTTTTTGCTCATCTTTACAGGGGGGCCCAATAATTTTGTCCTCAACTGTATATATATATATATATATAATATTATATATACACATAACCCCTGGATGACTGTTGCAAGTATCACTTAGAGCCCACATAAACGGGGCATAAGTGTTTACTGTGGAAGTCCTCGCTTACAAAGACCCATGGATTACAATACCACTTACAGCCAGCATAAACATGTACAAATTTGATCTTTTATGTGGACCTTGTCATTTTTAATGTGTGTCTCGTCAGGGTTTGTCTTGTATTAAATGTGTGTCTTGTCTTGTGTTCCCACTCTCAGCCTGCACCTTGACGTGGTGAGTGGGCTTTAAACTGAGACAGGCTACTGAACTTTGTTGTCTCCTATGTCAAACCCCTAACTTCTTGTTACCCTTGAGTTTTTTGTCCCCTATTATGAAATGAAAACTGATCTTGCTCTATCCTTTCTCTATTTTACATATGTAAATTTATTACCAGCTGTTCAAGTTACCAACATAATCAATACTAACACAGATCACTAATTCTGTGATGAAATGATATCTTGAGCTGCTAATTTGTAGAATCAGATGTGCCAAATTTGGGGGTTGAAACAGCACAAGGAATAGGGTTGGGGACCGCAGTCCTAGTCTGTGGGTGACCCTCTTATCAAATGTGCAGCATCCATATTACAAAGGAAAACGCCGCCATCCTGTGCGGGATGTATGGACCACGGACTCACCCTGTCAGCCACGAGGGACATCTGACCATCTTTTAAGGATACATAAAAGAATTGTACTGATTTCAAGTTGCTTTGTGAAAAAAGAATGATCTTAATCACTCCTTTAACTCATTTAAAGTCGCAGCACAAGCTGGTCCTCCTTAGTCTTTCAGTGAGATTACAGGATGTCTGTTACTTATTTACATCAGTGGCTATACCTACACTGTGTGCACGCTGGGGAAGGTCATCTTGAGCGGTAATGTATTGGTGCATTATGTACTCATTATTTAACTGAATGCAAGAGGGTATTAAATATTTTAAAGACAAAAGCAGACAAAAACTTCAAATTACATTTTTCCCCATTTATATAAAGGGTCTGATTCTCATTACAGAGCAAGTACTTACAAAAATTAAATGTATAATGTAGAGGGTAGTTAGGCTACCAGATGCCCTTATTTATGCTTCATTTTGAATGACATTTGATTAGTTTATATATTGTGTAATATTTGCTATTTCACCTACTGCATGATTCTGTTATGCAAATAATGAACACATCAAAACAAGTTGGATAATTAAAAACATTTTTTATTGACAGCTACACCGGCTTAGGGAGCAGGAAGCAAGAGAGGCTATGGGGTGCCATGGCTGGAGAGGACAAGATGGGGGGGTGGGGGAGAGAAGATGCGGGACAGGGATGAGGAAGAGCAGGGGGAGTTGGGTGAACAATGGCATAGCTACAGATGTCATTAATTAAAATAAATCATAATACAAAATATAACATCACATAAAATTTGAAAAGCTGACCCATTTCATTAAAAAAAAACCTATTCCATTAAAAGCTAAATCCAGGATTGGAGAAACTCCTCCCCTAGATTCAGTCTTTAAGGGAATGGACCATACTATTTAAAAAAATAAAAAGTAGCTGTCACCAACTATCCAGACAGTTTTAGTTGTGTAAGAGGAATAAAATGAAATGCATCTCATTGCAATATACAATGATACATTCTGGATGCAAGCTATTAAAAACATCCACAATCTAGACATGATACTTTAATATTGTCAATATGCTGTTTGGTCCTATTGCATAAGGAGAGCTACGCTTGAAAAATTAGCAATGAAAGAGAAATACACTCAAAGTATATTATGTAAATGACTAGTTTAAGGCACAGTGATTAAAAAAGAAAAATGGTTCACAATGAAAGGTGGGTACAGAAACTCACAGTTGAGGCTTCGGCTTTCCATCGTGTCTGCAAAAGAAATTAAAAATTCAAGGTTACAACCAGTCTGTGTAATGAGACTTTATGCACTAGGGTGGGAAACTTGCTTTTACAAAGTGCATTGTGCAATTTTCACGCATGCAAATAGATTCTTATTAAAATGCTTCGTAGATGACCACAGCTGACGTTATTTAATCTTCTTTCATTGTGATTTGCGTTAGCTAGGGTGATCATATATTGTATATTTTATCCACACACAAAAAAAATTAGGACAGGTTCGGGCGAGCATTATTAACATAATAGGCTACTCTGCTGGGTTATTGGAACGAGCAAAACCTAACCAGACATTTTTAGGAATTTAGAAATCCCGCAAACGTTATAACATAACACAATGATGTGACGAATTTCACACAGTCAATGCAAATAAATAACACCGTAAAACCGTGAAAATGAAATTATATAATAAACATTAGCTTAACTTACCGTGAATTCGCTTTCAATATAAAACCAGAGCTCCCGCTTCTAACTTCTCCCGCTTTCCAGAATCTCCGCCCCAAACTGTCAATCATACTGTGCCTGGACAGAGACCCTCCCATGAAGACCATATCCGGTTGACCCTGCTCCAAGCAAAGGTCAAGTCGGCTCCACGGAGCAGGCGCAGTTCGTACAAACAGCCGGCGAAAAAGACTTCCGTGTTTCAATTTGGTTTTTACGAGGCCGTGGAAAGGCAATGGGTGACGTCACAGTGGCTTTGTCCATATTTTTATACAGTCTATGGTTCAGGCGCGACGAGCACGAGCTGTAGCTACGCAATCATCCCTCAACAAAGGTGGAAGGATCTAAGACGCTGAGGAAGAAGAGGAATCGGTTCCTTTTTACTGTGAAGAACGTTTTAGTTTCAGAAGGTTGGGGCGTAGAACTAGGAGCCTGATGGCGGCGGCCAGGAGGAAAAAACGCGAGAAAGAGTGGAAGACGGTAGAAACAGCTACAATAGAAAATATAAACGAAAAAGGTTGGAGTGCAAACACGGGCGATACATCAGATGGAGAGTGGAGAGATATGGAAGTTAATCAGGGAAAGAATGCAAGGAAGCACGGGGATATATCATCCGATATAAGTAGTGAAGAAGGAGGGGATAGTGTTACTAAAAAGGCAAAACCTAATGCTGGCAGAGTTCAGGTAGAGCAGGAATGGAAAGTGATCGCTACAATGGGGAATGAGACAGGCCACTTTCATCCGGTCCGGATAGTCGATAGAAAAAGAAATCGGTAAGATAAAGTTAGCTAAGCTATTGAATAATAGAAGAATATTGATTTCAGCCACAAGTAGGAATCAGCAGAAAAATATTCTAAAAATGAGAACTCTTGATGGTGGAAATATCAAAGTGCATATACCAGGGGCAGCGGCTAAATTGAAGGGAGTTATTGCAAATGTGCCGCTAGAAATGACCATGGAGGAAGTAAAAAAGGAAATCCGAGGTGGAAAGATAAGTGAAGCCAAAAGACTTCAAACAAATAAAGGTGGTGTAAAATCTGACAGCTTGTCAGTTCTGATTGTGTTTGACAGTTCAATGCCATATGAGGTAAAAATTGGGTGGATTAATTATAAGGTGAGGGAGTACATTCCGCTGCCAAAGAATAGGACACACAGCACAGCAGTGTAAGGGGAGGAAGAGATGTGCTAAATGTGGTGGAGAGCATGACTACGGGAAATGTGCTAAGGATACAAAACTAAAATGTTGTAATTGCGGAGGTGAACATCGCGCAGCATATGGAGGCTGTAGTGTGCAAAAACAAGCAAAGGAAGTACAGAGATACAAAATCTTAAATAAGGTCTCCTATGCTGAGGCCTTAAAGCAGGGGTATCAAGATCCGGTCCTGGAGGGCCGCAGTGTCTGCTGGTTTTTGGTGCGTTTAAGCACAAGTGATTAATTTAAGTCACTAATTGGCTAAGAAGTCCACACACCTTGTTCTCAATGCTTTAACTGGGTGCTGATTGAAAGGAAACCACAAATACCTGTAGACACTGCGGCCCTCCAGGAC
Organism: Synaphobranchus kaupii; assembly: GCA_029718625.1. Taxonomy (NCBI): domain Eukaryota; kingdom Metazoa; phylum Chordata; class Actinopteri; order Anguilliformes; family Synaphobranchidae; genus Synaphobranchus; species Synaphobranchus kaupii. The sequence continues at coordinate 8,901,437 of CM056398.1, read as the reverse complement.
TGGAGTTTGACACCCCTGCCTTAAAGGATAAGTTCGCTATTTTGGACCTTGGACCCTATTTGCGGTCTGTCTTCCATGAACCTGACACATTGAGTCCATATTTTCGCTGATCGGTCCAGTATTGAGCTAGCTACAGATTTCCTGTAGGCTCTCACTGGGCTACAATAGAAGTCAACGGGGCAATTAGAAATGTTATGGAAAAACAATGATAAATGTGCTTTCATGTACAATAAATGAGACGGGAAGCTCAGGGTGTATTGTTACTGGTCTCAGTATGCTCTCCTGTGAAATGTATCTCAATCCGAACATTTTTACGTGCTTGGCATGGCTTGGAAGTAAGCATTTCTCTGTTGCTTGTTTTTGTTGCTCCCGCGGGAGTACTATGTGTCGGGGGTGGGGGAGCGGGAAGGTGTGCCGGCCGTTTACGAAACTATCTATGTGAGCAGTCTGCGTTTGTTTACCTGCAGCAACATAGGCTACAATTTCCACAAAAAAACTTGGATGATGGATGACTATAATGATTATGAAGACGAAGAATTCGATTTTGACTTTGACGTTACTGGCTACAGATTTGAGCCAGAATACACGGACACGGAACTACAAGAGATGGATGATAAGAGAGCAAGAGAAGAGAGAGGCTGAAGTTGCGCAGGTAATGTAATAGTTCTGCTGTAGGCTACTAGCTAGTAAACTCCAACGGGAGGTCAGGATTTGTGATCAACTGCTTTTCAAGCGGCCTCTCTACAACGAAGCTAGACTGCGGAAGTTTACAGTGCGAGGTAGTGCGGTCAGAGAAATAGTTCTGTTTCAAATGGAACTGTTGTTTCAACATTCGGTTTGTGTTTGCGATAGCCTACATTTCACAGGAGAGCATACTGAGACCGTAAGAATACACACTGAGCTATAAAAGCACATTTATCGTTGTTTTTCCATAACATTTCTAATTGCCCCGTTGACTTCTATTGTAGCCCAGTGAGAGCCTACAGGAAATCTGTAGCTAGCTCAATACTGGACCGATCAGCGAAAATATGGACTCAATGTGTCAGGTTCATGGAAGACAGACCGCAAATAGGGTCCAAGGTCCAAAATAGCGAACTTATCCTTTAAGGAGTGTTGGTATTAATGAAGGGAAGGAAAGGCCTAACGAGTTTAATAAAAGCAGAATGAGCAAAAGGCATGAGTAGTAGTATCATGGAACAAGCGGAGAGCAGCAGAGACCGCTAATCCCCATACAGAAAACATGTTCCCATAAATGTAATATAAAAGAGGAATCATGCTAGTGAATAGAAAGAACTTTGTTGCCTTCATGTGCAAAGTTGCCCAGATTGTGGGCTGTGAACTGTGGTGAAAGCTGCTTTGGAGTTCCTGGGTATCACAGAATTATGTAAATGCTGATTTTCGACACACTATTCTAATTTCTTGAAATACTGTTTTGGGGGTTTTCTGGAGCTGTAAGCCAAAATTATGAAAAATGAAACAAATAAAGGCTAGAAATATTTCACTTTGTGTGTAATGAATCTATAATCTATGAAAGTTTCACTTTTTGAATGGAATTATGGAAAAAAAAAACTTTTCCATGATATTCTAATTTTTTGGAAAGGATCTGTATGTATACAGGGCCTTAATGAGATCATCAATTGATTATGGATGTTTTATATATGGAGCGGCAGCTAAGACACACCTCAACAGAATAGACAGAGTACAAAATAAAGCTCTCAGAATTTGCACTGGTGCAATGAGAACAACCCCCATCAACACAATACAGGTAGAGGCAGGAGAGGCCCCGTCAGATCTGAGAAGGGATAAACTGATGATGTCGTATTGGATCCGTTTACGGGGGTGTGGCAATAAGAACCCAGCCAAGGAGGTGTTACAGGAATGTTGGGAATATGGATTTGAAGGTAAGGGATTTGGATGGATAGCAAAAGGTAAAGCAGAAGATTACGGGTTGGAAGACATTAATTTTAGTGCCCCTACCTGTATAGATGTGATTCCATCGTGGCTATTCCCAAAACCTGAAGTAGATGTCAACATAATGGAATTAAAGAAGGAATGGGCGGATAACGAAAGAGGATTTCTAGCAGGACAATATATAAGAAAGAAATACCATAATTATTTAGATATTTATACAGACGGTTCTAAAGACGACCATGGCAAAATAGGCATAGGAGTATACATACCAAAGATGAAAACTAGCATTGGGGTTAGGATAACTAATAATTTGTCTGTTTTTACAGCCGCAATGATGGCAGTAATAATAGGTTTACAATGGGTTGAAGAAGTTATGCCGGACATATAGTATTCTGTGTAGATTCTGTTGCTGTGCTCCTCAGCATTAAATCTATGGAATCGATTAGACAAGACCTAGTACTAGAAATTCACCAGAGCCTTTTTAGACTGCATAGTATAGGTAAGGATATAAGATTTTGTTGGGTGCCTGCTCATGTGGGCATTAAAGTTAATGAAGGAGCAGACAAAATTGCCAAAAGTGCAACAAATAGGGTACATATTGTGGATATCCCATTTGGTAAAGGAGAAGGAAAAACATTAATCAAAAAAGGGATAATGAGGAAATGGCAGGAAAGATGGGATGGAGCCAGAAAAGGGCGAACATACTATAAAGTTCAGAAATCCATTAATGCAAAGGATGTTGGGAGGGAAAACAGGAGGGAAGAAAGTCAGGTTGACAAGGTTAAGGTTTGATCATACAGGAGTCAACAAGACGCTGTTCATGGTTGGGAAAAAGGAATCAGATGAATGCTCTCAGTGTAAAACTATAGAAAATGTTGAACATATACTCATGGAATGCAATAAATACAATAAAGAGAGGGAACGACTCCAGTTAAGGATTAGGGAAACAGGAAGAGAATGGAATCTAGGGGGAATACTGGGGACATCTGGAGATGGAGTTATGGATGTCCAGAAAGCTGTGATTGAATTCTTGAAGGACACTCGGTCATACAAGATCTAGCGTATTTAGATTTACTTAGTGCTAATTCAGATTATAGTTTGTTTGTATAGATAAACATACACAGTATGCATAAATCCCAAACCCCATAGGCTAATGTAGTCTAATGTAAATAGAAAATATAATGTTTGCATACTCCGGTACAGTAGGTGGCGGTATGCACCTTCTAAGTCAAAATTGCAATCCGCCATAAAAGAAGTTAGTGCACAAGCGCTTCAAGATGGGTGACAGTATTCAGTTGCAACCATTGCAGAAAAACTCGAAGAAACATGTTTATTACAACGCAGGGAATCACAACAGGTACGGAAACGGTGGTTATATTTGTAACTATGTATGAAACGTATAATTTGCAAGTTATGACTTAATATCTTCGTTAGAACATGGATGTCTGGAGTCGAACAATGAAAAATATAGAATGGAGCGCTAACGTTAATTTCCCTAACATCTGTCCGAGAATGTAAACAAGATTTTTCACGGTAAGAAGAGATTTTATGACAACGTTAGGGAGGTCAAATCCGTTTTCGGGATTTTTCAGAAAACATATTTAGCCAGCTTAGGCCATGTAAAAAAATAAAAATAAGTTGTTGATCGTCCTTTAAAAAAAATTTAAAAAAAAGTCGTAGGGAGGATTTTTTTTAAAATTTAAGCACCAGGTACGGCGGACCGTAGAGAGAAATAAAGAGGACAGAATATATAGAACATTGCGTCTCTCGCCCAAATTGCTTCTGTTTAATGCCTGTCAACATCAGTTTTGCTCATATTGATTGTAATGTTTCATGTATTTTTGGTCAATAAATGTTCATTGATTGAATTCATCAAACACCTGCGATAAAGTCATGTCGACCTCCACCGAACACCCAAACCAATCTTTAATCGGTGTACTGCACCCAGAACGGACTATTGTTAGCACAATAAAAGGCATTGTTGTAGAACGTTTTGGTAATATAGCCTACCATAGACAATCGCATGTGTGAACTCTCGCTATTGTTGATCAAAGATGGCGTGCATTGTTCATTAGCAACCCGTATGCTGCACATGCGCTCTAACAATTTAGCGTGGTGGTCGATAGAGGGCTAGGCCTAGTGGATCGGATAGGATCTCCTAGTGCGGTGTGAGTACGATTTTCTATCCAAATGGCTTAAAATAGGATTTCCCCGTGTTTTCTGCAACTTCTGGCCATCGTTCGGATGTCGGGCGGGGACGATCAACAACTTTTTAAAAATTTTTTACATGGCCTTATTTTTCATGTGTATTGTCCTAAATGCTACAATATGATCAAATAACAATATACAAACCGCAAGCTTGCCGGAAAAAGGAGGTTTGTTCGCTTTAAAATTAGCCCATGCACTTCCATGTAATCACTCTCGTTGGACGGAAACACATCATCATCTGTGCTGCTTTTAGGATACGGTTATCCTTATTTTGTCAACAAGAAGAACCGATATTTTGTGGTATTGCTACAGGAAAACGAATATACTCTACACATTTACTCGTATATATTGTCATGGGATGCGACATTTAATGAAATGTGTAGGCCTACTCCCAAAACGCCATACGTGCCAAACGTCTCAATTTCGGGTCCGGCGGCTTCAGAATTCCATTGTATTCACAACCTTCTTGTAGCCTATTGCTCATCCATTTTGACGTTTGCTTGTGATGTTGAGATGTTTTGCTAGCTCCCATTTAGTGATGGTACTTATGTAGATTGTTAACCAATTATTTGTGGAGCCAACATAACGTTAACATGTAAAATGTCCGTGAATTTAATATATTTTTTACCAAAGTAATCGTTTTAGCTAATTGTGTATTTCAGTTAGAATATGGTAGTTATTCTGTAGGCCTATATTCTCCATCTAACTGTTCATGTCTTTTATTAAGCATTGTACTAGGTAGGAAAATAACGTTCCGTTATTTCCTTATCCTTGCTGACGTTTACTCATTAAAATACACCTCCACCCTCACTTGTTGTCTGGGTACCACGCTTGCTACCTGTCAATACCAAACACCTAATTTTCCCATTTACCTATTGTTATTGGCTTGGTGTAACAGACAAAGATGAAAGTCACAAAATAACTAATTTACGACATGAAAACTTGCATCCAAAGTTGAGCCTCCCACTCAACTTAAGAACAGCAAACTCAGTATGCACTTTCAAAAATAACCTGAAAACTCACCTTTATAAACTAGCTTTTACTTAAAAGTATTATTTTATTTATTTATTTATTCTTCTTTCTTTTTATTATCTTGTATTTCTGTATACTTATTGTTCTTGTTCTTCTGTTTGTTATATATTTTGTCATTTTTCCTTTGCCTGTCAAAGCACCTTGTATCCTTGCATTAGAAAGGTGCTATACAAATAAAGTTATTATTATTATTATTATCCTATATCGCTACACTCAGTAAACCCCTCTACTATATCTGGCAAAAGGTTGGCTCTGCATTCTGTATTTCATTAAACTTTTCTGCACTGGCTGAAACTAGAATGTTTATCTCACAGAACTCGGCATTCAACCCTCTGCTACCGCTGCTAACTATATCCTGAATCATTTGTCTGTGTTAGAAGGACTGAGCTGGACGGCTGCCCTCTCAAACCTAAATGTAGCCTAGTGCCATTTTTTAAATATACACATGCAGTGCTGTATTTATCTATACTTACACGTAGCATCAGTATAGAGGGTGATGTCGTTTTCTGTCAGAAAAGCATCATGCACATGCTGCAGTGCCACCTGTTGTGCCTCCAAGACACAATGCAATTACAAAAAGTGGCATTTGGCAACCTCTCTAGCTGTGTGCCAGAAAGCTTCTCTAAAATGACTCTGGCCACCTCTGTGGCTTTATTTGCACTTACCCCCCTAGTTGTCACCAAATCCATGTACACCTTCCTAACATTACATTACATTATAGGCATTTAGCAGACGCTCTTATCCAGAGCGACTTACACAACTTCTTATTACATTTATCCATTCATACAGCTGGATATATACTGAAGCAATTCAGGTTAAGTACCTTGCTCAAGGGTACAACGGCAGTGTCTGGCTGGGAATCGAACCTGCAACCTTTCGGTTACAAGTCCTGTTCCTTAAAGGTTGTATCAGCGATTTTGGGTGACGTCACTTCTGAAGCGAAATCCCAAACAAACAGAGCCAGCTCCAGCTCAGAGCCAATTATGTTATGTTTTAAAAAATAGTGTTCAAGCATCCAGAATTATAACCACGTTAATAACGTTTGTAAGAAACCAAACCGTTTGTAAATCCGTCAAGATTTCAGCGAGATAAGAGTATTAGCGTATTAGTATCACCCACCCCTTGTCGGTGATTGGTTGGAATACTGTTTATTTTGGTTTTGAGTGGTTGGTAGTACCATTTGTTTTTGTGTACGATCTCGGAGCATAGGCTGCCTACAGAGACGCGGTTTTTTGACGGCCTGCTTATGGGGCGGGCAGCTAGCGGATCGTGAAGAAAAATCAGATGAATGTGATCATTTATGTTTCGACCCAAAATCGCTGATACAACCTTTAACCATTATACTACACTGCCGCAAACCGGCAGTGTCATCATCAGAATATTTGCCGTGTTCAAATGTAGATATTCCAGCATGCCCCTGTACAAGCCTATCCTCCTCCTTCACTGTCAAATGTTCCCCACTCCACAATTCAACTTGCTGGTTAAAAACCTGGCCTGCCTTCCTTTGGTAGTAATTACTACAGAGGGAGTCCCTTCTCTAAGTTTATCTTTTCTAAATTCTCAGAGGTCCTGAACCCTGCTCTCTGCCTGCACTATTGCCTGATATAGACTCCTGTTCCTAAGTCTAAGCTCCTCAGTCGCTTGTTGTACTTTATCTAACTTATCCCCCCTGCACTTCAGCTTTTTTTGTAAATTCTTGTGGTGATGCTGATAGGGCCTATCAGTACACTTAGCTAACTTATACTGTAGGCCCGTAAACTTAACCTAAGCTTAATAGTTTTCTATTCATAACTTTCTTTTCTTTATCTAACCTATCCCTCTCTGCACAAAAGCATAACCTCTTTAGCCTGGTTTTATCTGTTATTTTGATTGGAAGCTGTTGTATATTTTATGGCACCAATTATACAGCAGCTAATGTGGCAACTTATTAGTCACAGGCAAATGCCAAGTACACATCAATGCCACCTGCACATAAAATTATTTACAGAAAAGCCACATTCAAAAGGCTATTGAGTGTGAGAACATACAGCATGGCAAAAATGAAGAGACCACATACATTTTTCAGTTTCACAGTTCATGGGTATGTGTCTTTATAAAATCTAACCTTTGATATTCTTTCATAAACTAGTGACCACATTTGTTTTTAATTCCAAACAATTAGTTAATTCTGCAGACAATGACAACTGGTCAAAGCGCAATGCAGTGTTGCTATACACTGAATAATGCAAACTAATCAAGTTTATACTCATACATAAATAATGAAAATAACAATGTCTTTGCTCAAGAAGGGTTCAGCGATAAATATTGTGCAAGTAACCCCGATATTTCCTCAAAAATATTGGGTAGTCTCAATTTTTTCCATGGCTGTAGTCACTAGCCTATATTGGTGGTGGTTGAGGCGAGGTTCCTCCTCATCATTGTAAAGCGCTTTGAGTGCGAGAAAGGCACTATATAAATGTCAGGCATTATTATTATACGTTACTGTAGTGACCTAAAATCCCTTGTTTTGGCCCCTCATGACACAAAGACCAGCTTAGCAAGCTTAAGCTTGCACCGAACTATGGTGAAAAGGTAAAAATAAATAAAGTTAAGATTCTAACTTAATATTCAAAATGTTAGCTAGGTAGTCATCTAACATGAAAAATTATGCCATTTTGCAGATTAAAGTTACACCAGTGTTTAAAGCACAAACGCAAGAAATGCCACCTGCCATTCTAGCAGTCGTTTGACTCCGAATCAGTAAGATGCATGTTCCCTTTTCACGTTAATTTAAAAAAAACACCCATTCGCAAAACTAAATAGCTGTATACCACGTTGTAGACGAGATTTTGATGAAGATCTACATGTAAAAATTTTGTTGTTCATCTGGAGTTTACCGGTGATATCGCCCAGAGAAAAACATGGCAGCCAGCAACTTTAGCTGGCACTGGTTATCAGAATTCTCAGTTTTTGGACTCGGAATCTGTAAGGTGCATGTTCCGTTTACACTTATTACGCATATTAAAATGCTTTATACCATACTGTAGACGAGATTTTGATGAAGATCTACATGTAAAAAATCTCTTTGTTCATCTGGAGTTTACCGGTGATAGCCGAATGCTAGCTGCTAATTTGCAGCACGCTGTTCAGAACTATCCACGGGACTGACTGTTTACATCCAACGCCCCCTCACCGGAAATCATTCCTTTTCTGTTTGTGTTGCCTCGACCTACTGTCCCCCCTGTTGGTGACGTTCTTAGAGCCGGGGGTTCCAGCGCTGTCAATGCATTGAGAAATAGAAACGAGAAATAAACAAAACTGGAAGACCCCCAAGACAGTGAGTCATCTTGGAAATGCTAAAGGACTAAAAATATGTCATCTTAATGTCTGTAGCTTAGTATCTAAAATATTGTTATTATCATATTGTTATTATCATATTGTTTACCAATTTGGTCATCTGCTACAAAATGCACATTAGACCCAATCATTCGTCTTTATAACAGATCGTACAAAATTCATGCGAAATTACCATCTCGCACACATCATTGCACTGCCTTGCAACAAGTAAACGCACTCACTTTTGAAAATTACCAAATATTACTGAACTTAAAACTTTACCATAAAATACAAAATACTCTTCCTCAGATCATTAACAACCTATTGCCACGTCATTCCAATAACCGACAACAAAGACAAACCCGTTCCATTACAAACGCATTAAATCCACTTCAAAGATACAAAAACTATTTTGGTCAAAAATCGTTTTTCAATAGAAACACAGAATCATGGAATAATTTACCATTAAATATAAGGACAAATATACATTTTAACAACTTTTAAAAACAGCTCAAATCTCATCTTATAAATAACCAAATCTGTCAACACTAGACTATAATTAATTTCAGATCACACGGTGTCTGCTCCATAAACACTCACTTATTTATTTATTTTTTTCATTGTTTCTACATATTTCTTTCTCAAATTTCTCACATTTTAATTACTGTACATCTATAGATTTTTTACTCTTGTCTTTTAAAATTTTTCTCATTTTCTGTTCATCTTTTCTTTTTTTTTCTATGCTGTAGGACAGGGAACCCTCTGTAAACCAGTAATGTACTGAGTAGGGATTTTTTCCCCCTGTATTAATAAAATTAAATGAGAAAATGATATCGCCCAGAGGAAAACATGGCAGCCAACAACTTTAGCTGGCACTGGTTATCAGAATTCTCCATTTTTGGACTCGGAATCTATAAGGTGCATGTTCCCTTTTCACATTAATTAAAAGAAAACACCCATTCGCAATATTAAAATGCTTTATACCATACTGTAGACGAGATATTGATCAAGATCTACATGTAAAAATCTCGTTGTTCATCTGGAGTTTACTGACCTAGCCACTTCAGAAAACATTTCAGAGCGCCTCTTTGCCAGCATATCTTGGACCAATCGAATTTGAACAATCGGCTTGATGTCAAGACAGGGGTTGGTCACAATTTGAATAACATTTAATTTCACTATTGCAAAATCCCTTCTGGGGTTATTTCGAATAAGGTGGTGAGCGCCTTATTTTTTTGGTGCCATTTTGCTTGTGGCTGTAGGACGCGCAGCACATGTAACGTTTTCAGGACACCTAAATAGACGAAAGTATCGATACATACCGATCGATTAACACCTAAAACATTTCACAGTGAGTTTTTCTTGTAATAAAATGTGTATTAACGACTTCAGTGTGGTTGGATGTTTTATAATGACCCCATTGATTTTGGTACAGCGTTAAGTATAGGCACAAATGCTCGTAAACAGAGTCAAATTAGCATAATAATTTCTGGCTTCTAAAGTAAAAGAATAACATTGTTGAAGTGTAAGTACACTTCTGAAACAAATGAATAGCTTCATCTACTCTCGTTTAGTAGATTTCCTTGTTAAATTACATGTTGAAATGAGCCCAGACGTCAATTTAGTTTTTTGTTTGTGTGTGGAATGCCCATTGTGATTACATTGCGGGCAGAACGTTCAACCTCCCTAACAACGTCACCTTCCCTGCTGAAAATTCCAACTAGGACCAGTTGGGATTCTATACCCCTTTCACACCGAAGCAACGACTCGGGTAAAACCCGTGTTTGCCTTGGTGTGAAAGGGTCAACCCGGGTTATCTGCCGAATAGACTATTAAATAACGTTACTTAAAAAAAATTTTTTGTGACAGTTATTACTTAAAAGCATTTGCAAGATTTTGAGCACATCACTTGACTGTCGATTCAGGAATTAACATAACGTTACTCGGTTAAACCAACGTAATGGCAAACTTCATTATAGCCTATCCGCTAGCCAGGTGGCTTCCAAACTAGCTGTATTGGCCCGTGTTCAATATCCCGTGTCATTCCTGGGTTTTTTGTGTGAAAGGGGTATAAGATGGTTTCGACACTTCTAGCTGGTCTGTGGCTGGTCAAAGCTGTTAGAGTAAATTAAGCTGGTGGCCAAACTGGTGTAGCCTACTAACACTGTCATAAAATTTCTTCGTACCGTGAAGAATCCCCAACTTGTTGACATTCTTGGACAGGTGTTACCGCAAGAACAGTTACCACAGCGGCACTTTCGCCATGAGTCATCAAGTGTATTGAGTAATATGATAATGGATGGATGCTGCTGCATTCTCGGTTTGCCCCCCCTCCGACAAATTTTGCCTAGCGCTGGCCCTGACGCAACCTGTGTGATGTTAATTTTACTCCCATTTCCCTAGGTTTAATTTTTTCCACTCTGTCTACAGTCAGTGTACAAAGTAGGCACCTCAATAAAACCTCACCTTTCTGCCCAGTCTCTCTTCACTGCCTGCTTGTGTTGCCTACACAAGTGCCAGAGCATCCCTACAACAGTCAGAATTGTATTATGTAACTTCAAAAAATGGCATTATAAATGTCATTTAGCTTCATCCATACGAGTGCATCAAAATATCAGAGATGTCAAATAAAATAAGAGACTGGAAAATAATGAAAAGGGACACGAGAAGAGAGGATCAAATATTCTCTCAGTATAACATTTAACGTTATGTTAAAAAACTGGCTAAAATAGCATTTTTTAAACGCTGGTCTGTGATAATACCTTCTGTATTATCAGAACAGCTCCCACTGTCACCATTCTCCCTGATTTGTTTGCAAGAAAGCTGTGTAATGTCAGCAGTACAGTGATTTTGAAAGTTGTGTAGTCTGCACTTGGTATTTACATGGAAGAAAGGTGTGATCTTTACCTGACCCTTTTTTCAGCATGTGAATGTACACCTGCCCCCAGCCAAATGCTGGTAAAATTTTGATTGTGGCAGGTTAAGATTTCTACTCTCGCAACTGCTTTAGCAGGTAAGCAACCAGGTTGGGCTATATTGTAAAAGGTACTGCGGCTGGTAAAATGTTGAAAATGGCTGGTGATTTTTAGAATCCACAAGCCACTCTAGCCAGTGGGTGAAAAAGTTAATTTAATGCCCTGCCTTTTTTGGTGGCAAGCTCCTCTTATCGGGTGACATTATCATTTAGTGAGGTTAGTTATTCACTTTCCTGAGGTAATGCAAACAAATCTACTCATCTGCACATGGCCAAGCAGCCAATCATAGTTAGATACCCGTCAATGAAAACACTAATTTCACGCTTGAAGTTTATTACTAACCAAAGGGAGTTCACACGCTCCGCTAATCTACAAACCCCAATTCCAAAAAAGTTGGGACTTTATGTAAAATGCACATAAAAGCAGAAAGCAGTGATTTGTAAGATTTAGATTTTGACTAGATTTAGCTGTAAATTATGCTGGAACAGTATGGAATATATGGTTGGCGAAATGGCTGTAAGTCATCAAGGCTCTGAGGTAGCAAACGAGCCTCAAACCATCACTCTGCTGCCAGATATGCAGTAGATATCGATGGATCACTTCCCAAAGGTATTTCAGTGTAAAAGTGTGTAATAAGCTGTTTGTAAAATACAGCAAAAAGTTTTCTTTTTATTATTATGCAAAGCTGAGTAGCGCCGTCTGCCATTTTCACTGACTCATATTACCGAAGATAGATGTTAGATACCTTGTTACGACCCGAAACCCACCCACGTTACAATAACCGAGTGGTTAAAATGGTCAAACAAGAAAATGTGCATTAAACACAAATAAGCCTTTAAGAAATGCACAGTCAATTAAAGACCAAAATAGATTTATTTTGATGAGATCTCGGCAGCAGCGGTAAAACAAAACTGGAGGAAGCTCATAAGCTAACTCAACTTATCCTTATGTCTTTTAAAAAGCTAATCTAGCTCACATGGAAAGTAAAAGGTGCACAAGGGCAAAACAAAGTCTTCCACAGGCTCGCTATATGCTTCTCTAATCTAGGCTACTTTTTTATATTAAAACACTATTAAAAAAAAAAAAAAAAAAAAGGTGAGAGCTGAATTCCTCCCAAATGGACGCAAAAGGCCTAGCTGCACCGACGGTGGAAGCTATGGGGTTATAAACAGTTTGCATGAGTAAAATACCTATGTAAATACCCTTTGCACAGATGCCTCGTGACCAGAACACCGGCACCAAGATTTTGCTGGTTTTCGCTACCTTCACCTGCAGTACACAAAGTGTAGCCTACATTACTTGCAGGCATTCTGTGGTTTTATAATTCTCCGCGATGCATGTTTCCTTGACAACCGATTTGATATTTTGCATTCCTTGGTATCCATATCGACAAAATAAACAATATGGATTATTTGCCACGATCAAGTGGTGTAAATGCGTCTCCTCCTTCCAAATTGAACCACGATCAGCAGTCATACTATAGAGATAAAATAATATAATAATCATAAAATAAACACAAATGTTCAACTGTCAAATTAACTTTGTGAAGATGTTTGAAATTCCCACGGAATTTGCGAGTCCTGCCAGTGGAACTGTAGGCTACGTTATTTATGAAGCAAGCAAAATTACATTACATTACATTACAGGCATTTAGCAGACGCTCTTATCCAGAGCGACTTACACAACTTTTTTTTTTAATCACGTTTTACATAGTATCCATTTCTACAGCTGGATATATACTGAAGCAATGCAGGTGAAGTACCTTGCTCAAGGGTACAACGGCAGTGTCCTACCTGGGAATCGAACCTGCAACCTTTCGGTTACAAGCCCAGTTCCTTAACCATTATACTACACTGCCGCCCTATAATGATTCTAAAGGTAGGTTTCGACAACCTATCCTTTACACACTGACAGTTAAAGGGTTAGTTCGGAATTTTGGACATAATGTCTCAATTACGACTTACCCATGATGTAGTTGATTGATGGAAACCATTTTCAGATAATTCCATGCTGTCCCTTCTTTTGGACATACACACATTGCTAATGCTAGCGCAACTCGTAGGAAACTAGTAGCATCCACTACCAAACGCACTTAAACACTCCACGGTGCACCCAAAGCAAATAAAATACGACGACAGTCTATCGGGGTTATTTTCAGTGATTATACCATCATTTTTCAAGTCAAACTATCGTTGAATCCTTTACTTTGTGCTCACCTAAATTCTCAGCTCACCTAAAACCGGCAGCTACTTCTTTGCCCGGTAGCTTCCATAATAAGTTACAAGAGCAGACCGAGTGTTAGCCATTTTCGCTAGAAGAGCGGCCGCCCGGTAGCGACTTCGTTAGCTAGCAAGAGCGGGAGCCAGCTATGTACGACCGGGGATTCTGGCTAGTGTAGTTATGTTTCTCAAACTCCGTTAATTATACGATTATTATTTTATTTAAACACTGTGATGAGTATGTAATGGACTATGTATCACATATGTGTAAAAATTTTGGTCCATACAATGCCATATATCATCATAAGGGTGAGGGGTTGTTCCCGAAATGGGGAAAAGTAATTGCTTCCGGCAGTCTTCCGGGACCAGCCAGGGATAGGAGGGGGCGGGACTACGGAGCTCTATATTATTACCATATCACGCCCACATTTTGGCATTTTTTTTCAAATTTCAAAAGGGGGCGGGTTCTAGCGAAACCCTGTTTTGTTACCCTTTAAACCAGAGGTGCGTTCAAATTCAGCAAACAAGGCTAATGTTTGCGAACGTTTGCAAACTATTTCAAACTTTTTTCCATAAAAATGGACACTGGACTGAGGGAAATGTGTTCCCAGATGGAGATTTCAATTGAAGATACCGGTAATGCAAACAATTTGGAACGTTCTTAAAAAGCTGTTAAAATTTAACCGTTCAAAGAAAACGTTTGCCACGCACGTTCGGCTCTGTTCGCTGAATTTGAACGCACCTCAGTCCTGCATAAAAGCAGTTCAGTTTGCCCCTCTGTGAGTGAACTCAAAGGCTTTAACCCAACCGTTCTTGCATAGTCTAATAAATGGCAGCACTCTGAGAGAGCTACACCTATGGAACAATTCTTACAAAACGTTACTTATAAATCCCAAAACAATTTGGAAATGCATAAAAAATATGCAAACCCAATGGGAATCATACAGAGAACAAGTGTGAAAAACAAAAACAGTTATGTCTCTTTCTTTGTCACGTAATTTGGTCAAAACAATAGGCCAAAGAAGCCAACAACACCAAAAAAAATAAAATAAAAAAACTTGATAGAAAGTTGGGAGGCAAGTTTAGTAAATAATCAGCAATGAAAGTTTTTGAACAGTTAGATCACACATTCTTCAACACAGCTCTTGGGTATGTTGACAGTTAAGAAGTATCATACCTATTAGACCCAATTTTATAGGAAGTAAACTCACATGTGTTTGGTTTCATTAACAAATAGAAATAATTCAGTTATTTATTCATATTAGCTGGATAGCTCTTGGCCAATCCCCAAACTTTAGAAAACCCCACCATTTTCTGCTTAGCTGCCCAACCCAGCTGTTTCCCATTAAGACAAACCTTCATTTCTTGAATGAGGAGTAGAGACCTTATGTCTGGTCAATGAACAACTCTAGGCGGCTCTAGTGGATGAACCAGGTACTGCAGTGCAAACTGGTAGTGATAATGTGATAATTTCAGAGATTTAACTTGTTTCTGCAGACCCCTAGTGGTGTAGACGCCTGCGTGTCCATTTTAGAAACATCACAAATACGTTGCTAGTTCCACGAGAATACGGATTTTATGACCATAAACCTCATATGATCATAATCAGTACTTTATATCCTGTCAGCGAGCAAAATATCATGTTTCTATGTGCCACCGTTGGCTTGTAATTCATGAAAGTAGCATGCTATGCTGCTACACTGTTATCTACAATGGACCCGACCACATGTAAGATAGCAGACATTTAAACATATTTGAGAGTTAAAGTTTTTATTTTATCACCAAAAAATCGTTTACTATCACAGCAGCAAGAAACACCTTCCAAGATCCTGAATACATACAAGTAAAACTGTCAACATGCCTACTCACTCCACAGGAAAAAAAACGAGTGGTATTTGTTTGTCACCACATAACTTTCTTTTGCTATAAAAAGCTGCGGTAAAATATGAAATAAAGTTGTAACCTTACCTTTACTTATGAAAATTAAGATGTCCCCTGCAAGAATCTGAGGTTATTTTTTGCCTTGGTTGACCCGTTTTTAAGATATAAACCTTGTTTCCACATGTATGCAAGCTCAAAAATAGCATAAAGCTGATGGTACACGGGCAATATTTTCAGACAATATTGCCAGCAATATTGTACAATATTGCCAGCAATGGGTATGGGCCACTGTAGCAATGGGCAATGGGGCAATAACTGAAAAATACCTGGAAAAAATAATTTTTGCGGATCCTGTTTTTAACCTCCGTTTTGAACCTTTACCGTCATCTCACCACAAAGGTATATGTGTAAGGATATGGTACTGGAAAACAGAGTGGTGTCTTGGTGTCCAAAAATTGTAATTGACAGTACAATTGGTGTCCAATACTGAACACATCTTTCCCCAAAAATAATTCATATCGATAGAATAAACATGAAAGTATTCGTACATACCTCTGTTCACGCAATTTGCTCCACATCAGCCACTTCCTAAGTGGTTAAACTTGGTGCTACGCTCCACTGCAACATTCGTAACCAAGACGCCATTGTAACGAATGTAGTGACCCGGAGTTGAATTTAGCGTATGACCTCAAAGTGATCTAGGTCACTGATATTCGAGCCGAAATTGTATACTTCAGTGCAGTGGGTGATGTTACCTTCGCAACGTAAAAATCACATAACATTTGTTACAGGTTTGACACCACGTTTTCTTAAAATAGTCTATTTCTATTATTATTGATTCTGGCATTATTGAGGAGTATTTATTTTTCGAGGATAGACATTTCCAGGTATTATTAAGATTGTAGGACCTTTGTAAAACAAGGGAAACGTTCTGATTTTATTTTAGGCATGCTTGAAATTTGTAAGCCTACTTGGACACAACGTGTAACGAATGTTAGGCACTTCTTTCAGGGTATTTTTCGTGGAATTACGTGATCGTTTTGAAATGCACCACCACGCATATTTTAATTTACATATTGGTCAGCACAACTACAAAATCGTATAATCATGCACGCTTCAGACGGCGTTGTTGGTGTTGTTGTTTCATCTTCAATTTGACTAAAATCATGACACCTTTTTTGACGCCATTTTTAACAATTTTATACAAAAACGGCCGTAAATAATGTGGTGTTTACGCAATATTTTTTTATTTTTTTATTAAGTCTTCATACATAATATCTATCATCTGTAACCACAAAATATGCAGAAACGGTATATTTATGTAACAATACTGAAAACAAAAATTTGTACCCTAGTGTTTTCCAATACCATATCCTTACACATATACAGGTGCAGCTCAAAAAATTAGAATATCGTGAAAAAGTTCAATATTTTTTGTCACTCATTTCAGAAAGTGAAACTCATATATTATATAGATTCATTACACAGAGTGAAATATTTCAAGCCTTTATTTCTTGTAATTTTGATGATTATGGCTTACAGCTAATGAAAACCAAAAATTCAGTGTATTGCCTGAAAATATTGCCCGTGTACCTTCAGCTTAATAGTGACCATTCAAAAATTGCCGGTGTAAGTCTTTCAAACAAACTTGATTTTAATTGACACTTATATAATCCAATAGAGCGCATCCTAAGCTTTCTGAAATGGTCTGGCATTCCCATCGGTAGATTTAACCAGCTGACCGATATCCATGCGTAACACAGCACTAGGTTGCATCCATTCGGAAGCTATTTTGGATCCGATTTCTACCAGTTTCAGACGTACAATGTCTCATCATTTTTTCAAGTAATAACTTTATTTGTGCATAGGTTGAATTTTAGTCACAGTAGCCATGTAAAATATAGCATTTATTATCTAATTTCTTGTGGCTAAATAGTAGCATAGGTCATATCATGTATTGTATTGTAGGATATCTAATATTTCCCCCCTTCTCTCTATCTCTGTCTCTCTCTCTCATTCTCAACCCCCCATCAAAGATAAGCCAGTCTTTGTCATAAATGACCCCTCCCCCCCCCCCCCCCCTCCCCCCCACACCTTAACCCAATCAGGACAGGGATGGTCTTCCTGTGGAGGTATTTTATGAGTGTACCGCAGAAAAAGAAGTTAGTCAATTGTGGAGTTTGTTTGGAGAAGTCATTCTTTTTGGTTCCTCATGCGTTTCCTTTTGTTCCTGTTCAGCTGGAGGGTAAATAATTTGGCAATTTTTGGCTTATCTCTCTCTTTACTGGTATTTCCTAATTAATGTCTGGTTTAATGTCTTCCATTTTGTAAATTATAAGTAGTCAGCCTACATTCCTTGGTGAATGTATGATTTCAACTCATTATTCCAATTGAATGTTTTTCATTTAATAAAATTATTTAATCTCAAGACCTGATTTAGACTTTGTTTTGGCTTGTTGGTTGATCCACCAGGTTACTGTTCGACTTACCTATTAACGAATTTGGCGATTTAATTGATGATTGTAATTCTTAATAATAATTATTAAATTAAATCACGTAAAGCTTATTTTGAATGTAGGTTAAGTGAGGGGTTCTAGCACGCAATATCGCTTGTGTTCAGTATTCAGAGTGCTGAACGTTTTAACAAGGGCATTGACTGTTGGAACCGCTGGATTCAGAAAATACACATTTTACCTAGTCCTCACTTACCCGACATAATTGGAGGTTCCACCGAGATAGGTTGTCCTATAGCATACTAAATTTTGCTATTGAGTAAACTGCGGTAAACTCTGAGACAAGTTCAAATCTTTTTCTAATCGACTGGTCTTAGATTTATTGATTTTATTTTTTAATTTTTTTAATTTTTTAAAATATTATTATGGCATACCAGACAAAGAGAGAGATGCCTCATTTACCCTCCACTGCTAACCTACCAGCATTCCCTGGCCAGTCAAGGCTGGATCAGCAGTGGTATCTCATGTTATCAGAACGGCAATATTTGATAGCCCAGTGCCCAAAATTTGCCGAACAGCTCAAGGCAATGGACCAGCTGAAGGAGGAGGCCCTTTACAACCTGCGGACTGGGTATTTGGACTATCTGATTTCTCCAGATAGTGATGAAACCAAGCGCAAGATTGTCCAAGGGATAAGGTCGTACCTAGAGAAAAGACAACATTTTCTCTACCTCTGGCGGTCAAAGCAGGCATGGGAGGAGGTAAACCAGATGTGGAAACTGGCTTGGGAAAAGCACCACTCTAAGTCAGGAGTTACTGCCAAACCAGTTTCTTCTGTGGCAGTCCAGCATGCGCTGGAAGGAGCAGTGCATGGCGCCATTCCAGCCATAACCCAGGCACCACCCCCCACCGAGGACAATACAGCACTCTCCATTGACTCATCCCCACCCCCTTCAGGCTTGGACAATTCTGTGGATTTTGTCACCTCCACAGACAATGTAGCCGCCCCCCTGGTGAGCCCCCCTTCCCTGGAGGAATTTGGGGGAAACAGCTCTGTGTCTTGTATCACACCAGCCACCACAGAGGATGTGACCCCACAGGACGTGGAATCCGCTGCTGCAGTCCTCTCAGCTGAGCCAGGTGAGGAGACCGTCGAACCCCTGGAGGCAGAACCTGCTACTGCAGACACAGCAGCCCAGCCTGGTGAGGAGACCGTCAAACCCCTGGAGGCAGAACCTGCTACTACAGACACAGCAGCCCAGCCTGGTGAGGAGACCGTCAAACCCCTGGAGGCAGAACCTGCTACTGCAGACACAGCAGCCCAGCCTGGTGAGGAGACCGTCAAACCCCTGGAGGCAGAACCTGCTACTGCAGACACAGCAGCCCAGCCTGGTGAGGAGACCGTCAAACCCCTGGAGGCAGAACCTGCTACTGCAAACACAGCAGCCCAGCCTGGTGAGGAGACTGTCAAACCCCTGGAGGCAGAACCTGCTACTGCAGACACAGCAGCCCAGCCTGGTGAGGAGACCGTCGAACCCCTGGGGGAAGAACCTGCTACTGCAGATGCAGCAGCCCAGCCTGGTGAGGAGACCGTTGAACTGCAGGATGCGGAACCGGCTTCTACAGGCCCATCAGCCCTGCCAGGTGGAGAGGTCTACGCACCCCAACAGGTGGAGTCAGCCCCCACAGACCAGTGCACCCAGGCCGAGGACCCCATCCCACCCCTTGTGGACTTCTCTTCCCCTCCTGCTGAATCCGGGGAACCTCTGTCTGCTGCACAGACAGAAGGGGTGTGCTCTGTGGACTCTCCCACTTCCACAGTTCCTGTGATGGAGGAGATAGGGGGACTTCTGCGAAAGTCTCGCTCCCCTATCAGAGCTGTAAAGAGACCCCGGGAGAAACGGAGCAGGAAGCCAACCTCCGGCCGTTTTACGACTCCTCTGGCCCTCAAAGTCTCCGCCAGAGTGTTGTCTTGCAATCCAAAGCAAGATGAAAGCAGCCAATTTAGCACAACAGTTTCCCCCACCCTCGTCTCTCCACCCCCGAGCCACACCTGCAAACTTCGCACACACACGTCATCCAGGGAGAGTGCAAGAGCCCTTTTCCGACATCAGAAGTGTTCGGAGAGCAGTGATGGACTGCATGCCTACGAGCAACGATCAGCCCAGCTGCCCAGAGAGGGAACCAAAGCCAAAACTGGCATAGACCCCTGGACAGAGATGAGACGGGCGTGGTTAAGGGGCATCCACGTGCGGAAGAAGCAAGATGACAGGATGCCTCCTGTCATCCCGGTTTGCTGAACGCTGTGGCCCTCCGCAGCCAAAGGACTGCCAGTAACCACACTGGGGTTCTAGGAGGTAAAACTGGCACTCTGCCTGCCCCTGCCCCCCCCCCACCCCCACATCCCTACCACCACCTTTTAACATAAGACAATGCCCATGTTTTTAAGTCCCTTTTCTAAAGTGTAGGTGCCCCCTCCAATGCTGTTCCTGGGCACTTGTGGACAAGTCTGCCCTATTCAGGTGATTATTTGGACTGGCAATCTTGTGGATAGTAAATCCTGTCCGTAAGGTTCCCCTGAATGGACTAAGTGCTTATAACATGCAGTGTTCCCCTCTTCACATGTTGCTGTGAGTGATAAGGCCTAAACCCTCAAGTCCCACAGTCTTCTCCTGCCACTCCCCGAAGGACCCCCAGAGGCACAAGTGCAACCGGACCCATACCCTGCCGCGGGAAGCTAGCCTAAGCGACTGCCGTCAGCAGTCCACACAACTGGACCCGAGCTCAAGGAGCCAAAACGGATTCCGACAGGGAAAGAGGTGCTTCCCCGCCCGTCAGTAGAGAGGTCTTGACCGCACTTTTCCGCCTGTGGATCGTCCAGCTGCCTGTCACAGGAGACAGAGCCCCCCGCACGCTGTGCAGAATTGGTAGAGACACTGTGGAATTAGGCGGCCTTTCACTCACACAGTTAAAACATTAAGGGGAATAAGCACTGCATGTTATCCAAGGAAGTCCAGGGAGCCTCTTCCCTTGCCAGTCCAGATACCCTGACTCTGGAGAAGCAATTGACTGAACCAAGGTGCCATGACAGCAGTGACAAAAAAAAAAAAAAAATGTCTGCACCACACCGGATCATCACAATGGGACTAGTAAACTGGACATGGACTAATTGTTTTAAAGATGGTTAATGAACCATTAGGACAGTTGTTTTCATGCAGCTATCATTGTACAATGATATTTATAATGTCCAAATGTGTGGTTGTTCTGATGATGGAACGATAGGCTCTTAGCAGCTGCATGCACCTATCGTTCCAAGAGAGGGAATGACGGGATGTTGCCTAATGTCTTGTGCTCTTTCTCTCTCCCTCTCTCGGCCTCTCTCTCTCGGCCTCTCTCTCTCGGCCTCTCTCTCTCGGCCTCTCTCTGCCCCCCCCCATCCCTACCACCACCTTTTAACCTAATACCATGCCCATGTTGTGTTTAAGTCCCTTTTATAGAGTGTAGGTGCCCCGCCAAATACTGTTCATAGACACTTCTAGACAAGTCAGCCCTATTCATGTGATTATTTAAACTGGCAATCACGTGGAAGGTAAGCCCTGTCCGTAAGGTTCCCCGGCATGGACTGACAGCGGTCATAACATGCAGTGCTATCATTAATTGTTCCGGTCTTCACATGTTGCTATGAGTGTTAATGCCTAAGCCCTCAACTCCCACAGTCTTCTCCTGCCATTCCCTAAAGGACACCCACAGACACAAGTGCAAACAAGTGCAACCGGTCCCACACCCTGCCGCGGGAAGCTAGCCTAAGCAACTGCCGTCAGCAGTCCACCCAATTGGATCCAGGCTAAAGGAGCCAAAATGGATTCCGACAGGGAAAGAGGAGCTTCCCCGCCCGTCAGAAGAGAGGCCCTGACTGCACTTTGCCACCTGTGGATCGTCCAGCTTCCTGTCACAGGAGACAGAGCCCCCGCACGCCGTGCAGAACTGGTAGAGACACTGTGGAGTAGGTTGCATTTCACTCACGCAATTGCAACACTAATGGAAAAAGCACTGCATGTTACCCAAGTCCAGGGAACTTCTGGTCCCTTGCCAGTCTAGATACCCGGACACTGGAGAAGGAAGAGACTGAACCAGGGGGTCATAACAGCAGCGACACAAAAGAGTGTCTAATAGAGATATGACTCTAGATCACAAAGGGACTATTAAACTGGGCATGGACTAAATGTTTTAAAAATGGTTGGTGAACCATTTGGACAGTTGTTTTTGTTGTTAGCAGGTAACTGCATCTTCAATGTCCAAATGTGTAATGTGATTTCTATTTGGTGATGTAAGAATAGGTTTTTAGCAGGTGCATGCACCTATTCTTACAAGAGAGGGATGTAGGATATCTAATATTTCCCCCCTTCTCTCTATCTCTGTCTCTCTCGCTCATTCTCAACCCCCCATCAAAGATAAGCCAGTCTTTGTCATAAATGACCCCTCCCCCCCCCTCCCCCACACCTTAACCCAATCAGGACAGGGATGGTCTTCCTGTGGAGGTATTTTATGAGTGTACCGCAGAAAAAGAAGTTAGTCAATTGTGGAGTTTGTTTGGAGAAGTCATTCTTTTTGGTTCCTCGTGCGTTTCCTTTTGTTCCTGTTCAGCTGGAGGGTAAATAATTTGGCAATTTTTGGCTTATCTCTCTCTTTACTGGTATTTCCTAATTAATGTCTGGTTTAATGTCTTCCATTTTGTAAATTATAAGTAGTCAGCCTACATTCCTTGGTGAATATATGATTTCAACTCATTATTCCAATTGAATGTTTTTCATTTAATAAAATTATTTAATCTCAAGACCTGATTTAGACTTTGTTTTGGCTTGTTGGTTGATCCACCAGGTTACTGTTCGACTTACCTATTAACGAATTTGGCGATTTAATTGATGATTGTAATTCTTAATAATAATTATTAAATTAAATCACGTAAAGCTTATTTTGAATGTAGGTTAAGTGAGGGGTTCTAGCACGCAATATCGCTTGTGTTCAGTATTCAGAGTGCTGAACGTTTTAACAAGGGCATTGACTGTTGGAACCGCTGGATTCAGAAAATACACATTTTACCTAGTCCTCACTTACCCGACAGTATCATTAGTATTGGTACATAGCCTAGCCATGCATTATGCACACCAGCATCAATGGGCCATAATATGGACAAACAAAGCATTGTATTCATTTTTGGATAGGGTTGGATAGGTTTCTGGACCCCTATATATCTCACCGCCCCATTCTTTTGAAAAAGATGGAAATTCCTTCATGTACTGAATGCAAACGTGTTTTCTGTGAGTCAGAATACTTTGTCTTGATAGAAACTGATTACCTCCTGATGTACTGTAATGCACATTTTCCATTTTGGATACATTTGGAGACACTAAGGGACGCCAGGATACACTCTTTACAAATTACCTTGTAGAACCTGAATAGTTTTACATATCCCCCAAAAATTGTGTTCATGTGTTCAAGAGGTGTGTGGACCAGGAAATGTAAAGTATGACCTGTTTTATATCTTTGCCTTTCAGAGGTGCACTGTAAAGTAAGAGTTACAACTTCTGTTTTACATTTATTTTGTGTATTGTGCATTTACAGCCCATAATGTATAAGATTATGTAGATAAATAATTAGTATATTACATTATAAAGTAATTACATTAAATGGTACAGGGCTCTTCTTCAATTGAAGCCATTACACGTGTGTGTGTGATGTGCACATCTGGGGTTATAAGGCTTTAAACAGAACAGTGCAAAATAGGTGAAAATTGGCCCAATTTTGCTTCTGCACAAAGAGGTTAAAGAACATTTATTTGATCAGTGTGTATCCTCTGATAGAGTGTCAGCAAGATCAATGAATGCAGGAGCAATGAATGTTTTAATTGAGTAATCTGTTGGCGCCTGTGCCATGACCACTAGGGGGTCTACACAAAGATGTTAAAAAGGAGTCTGTTTATGTGAGTTTTCACTGGTTTTTATGTCTCATCAAATAAAATTCACAAGGGTCAAGGGGCCGCTCATTGCGGATTGTCAAACTGACATTCACGGCTTCTGTTGTGCGTCTGATTCTCATGTGTAGGCTCAGTAAATAAATCTATTGAAACTAAAATCTTTTACCAGACTATGTATAATGGTAATATCTGTTTCGCCAATGGCTGTAATAATAATTATAAATATAGCTGCAAGCAGCAATTCCTGGGGACCGAGCGGCATGAGCAGCATTTGTCAAACACAGAGACTGCAAAATGGTAGACAACTCTAGACAGGGTTGACCCAAAATACTAATATTTGTTTCTAATCAGGGCTTTTACCATTGTTGATGGTATCTTAACCTGATCCAGTAAGGGCTTGCATATTACGTTTTTTAAGTACAGGTGAAACAGTTAATTGTTAATATTGTTACATTTCTTAACCTTTGCAATAAAAAGGTGTCTATGTGAAAACAACATTAAAAAAAGCATAGCATTTGCGCAATAGTTTTGCCAAACATTAACTTAGCCATTGGTGCCAAGCCGGAATCGAACCACTGACCACACACGGAAAGCCAATATTGTATCCACTAGGCCAAAGTAGGTTAACAGAAATGTGGTGGCCAAATAAGACTTTTCTGTTGCGGTATCAGATTGTGTTGGCATACTGACTTAATAATTCAAACAGTTAACAGGTAATTTTGTGAAATTTTTTAGCCTTTCCAATAAAAACTTTTTTTGTTAAATGTTTTATGTTAAAAGAACATTCTTAGCATGACGTGCATATTGTGTGCCTCAAAAAAAATGTTGGGAACAGGTGGGGATCAAACCACCAACCTACTACACGGTAGTCCAATGCCTTAACAACTAAGCCACAGGAACTTACACAGTTGGTATGCAGGGCTCAAGTCTTGATCTAACTATCAATCAACCCACCAAGGTTCAGAACTTTATATCAAACGATTTTAGAATTACTAGCATTTTAGTGATGAGCCACGCCCAATTCAAAATTCATTGTCTTCTCATTCGGCCATGTTTTGACATTGGCCTTAGAAAAGTAATGCATGTATGAAGGGATGTGGGATGAGTCCCTCGAACAGGTTTGGTGCAAATCGGTCTAATTCTGTAGGAGGAGTAGCATTTTAAGTGTTTTACAAAAAATGCTAATTAGTGGCAGACTTCATGGTTACATGAGGCAAATTTGTTGGGCGTGTCAATTATTTTTAGTGAATTTTTAAATAGTTTCTTATATTTGGATCTCTATAGCACCACCACGGAGGTCGAATAGGTTGAAACTGCAGAGGTCAAGTCCTGATATTACTCTTAACAGACATTCCAAGTATCATAGCTTTCTGTCAAATGGTTTTGGAATTATTAGCATTTTTGTGATAAGCCACACCCAGTGAAAATTCATTGGCTCGTCATTCTGCCATCTTTTAAAATATCAGAATTCTGTATATAACGTTTATGAGCCATGGTCCAAGCAGTGTGCCTACTTACGTGTAACTGCGCCCACCCAATTAGTAAAGATCTATGATCCAAATCCGGGTCTTTGTCACTGTAGCAAGTCTTACATCTCTGCAAAAGAACAGTGATTTTTTGTGAATTTTTAAATATAGTTTGATATTCGGAACTCTGTAGCGCTACCACGTGGCTTAATTGGGTTAAAACTGTACAGGTCAAGTCCTGATATTACTCGTAACAGACCTACCAAGTTTCATAACTATCTGTCAAATAGTTTTGGAATTATTAGCATTTTTGTGATAAGCCACACCCAGTGAAAATTCATTGGCTCGTCATTCGGCCATCTTTTAAAATATGAAAATTCTGAATATAACTTTTATGAGGCATGGTCTAAGGAGTGTGTATACCAGGATTCATCTCAATTGGTCACATTTTGTAGGAGGAGTAGCATTTTAAGTGTTTTACAAGAAATGCTAATTAGCGGAAAATCCAATATGGCGGACTTTATGGGTCCTTGAGGCAAATTTGTTCGGAATGAGCAAAGGGACCTGTCCACCAAATTTTGTGACTCTAGGTGAAATGGGGCGTCGGCAGTGGGCGTGTCAATGTCAAAATTGTGTCACACTACAGCGTCACCAGGTGTTCAATCTACGTCCTAATATAGAGGATCCAAGAGTTTCCCAATCCCAACAAGCCTGCCAAGTTTGGTGATTCTAGGCCGAACCAGCTCACAGGAATTTTAGGTGAAAGGGGAGAGAGAAAAAAAAAAAAAAAAGAATTCGAACAAAAACAATAGGGTACCAGCAGCTACGCTGCTCGGTCCCCTAAATATAGCCGCAAGCGGCAGTTGGAGGTTTGAGCCATTAAGTATATACAACATTTAAGAATTTAAAAGCAATATGACATGCAGCTGTGCAATGATACACCTTCTACACAAATCAGAAGAATATTTCCTATTTAACCTCTTAATACCAAACGCCCCCTAGCGGTAATGCGGGCGTTACGGAAATTATTAAATTATACATTTCATTAATTTAATAATATATAATAAACTGCTCACCTCAATATTTTGATTAAATATCCTTAAGATATATCCATTCCTTCTGGGAAAGTGGTTTTTAAGCCCAAAACGTCGGGATAAAACTTCGTAAATAACGTTGGAAACTCTGACCTAATTCTCAAACATGTATTGCAGCTTGATGTCACACCATAAACAATGTGCTGGTAAACTGTTCTGCTTAATTGTATTTCACAATACTTTGGTTTGAAAAATCATAATACCTTTAGGCTTCAAGAAAAAATACTTTAAAACTTTCATACGGCTGTACATGATTTTTTTCCAATTTTAAACCGACTTGTGCTTTTTTGCACTTGATTACGACTCGTTCGGCTGTGTTCACTTTGGCGTTGTGAAACTCAGCCAGTTTCTGGAGTACCAATCCCGTGGCTTAGTATATGTTAGCCAGAGTTGTTTTGAACTTGCTTGCAGAGATTTATGCAAAACCGTCGTCAATTGGGTGTATTTCTTTGACTGATAGCACAATAGGCCTATCTGAAGTGGGAAAAACTGTCTTCCACCCGCCTCCACTCCGAGTATTATTTGCTTTCCATTGGGTTTTAAAACTGTCTGTCAAATATTCCAGGCAATAGCCAAGACTCTTATCTTTCAAACAAACCCTCATGTAACACAATGCCGTCGTAAAAAAAGGAAATCCTGCCCTGCGTATAAGGAAGTGCCAACCCACGCGTAATTATCGAACCAAGATGGAGCAGTGTTTTTACCTTGTAGTGTAGCTCGCTACATTCCGTTTAGCAAAGCACAATTAATTAGGTAAGGCCCGCAGTTACATTTTTTTACTTTAGAGTATTTTTGAGACAGTTGTTGTGTAGTTATGTCGAGATTTTTGAGGCGTTTATCCGTGCACCAAGTGCTAGACAAACTGGATAAGCCAGAAGATGTTTTTGCCGAGGGAGACTCATCCTGTCTCAGTGACGCTGAATCCACTGATGACCGAGATGATGTTGCTGACATGTAAGTTGTTTTATCATACTAACAGTGTTATGCTATAAACGCATTGAATTTCGCCATGGCAGGTAACGTCGTTAGGGCTGGTGGTATTACCGATTTTTCGATATACCAGTGTGAATTCACGCAATGCCATGCGGGTTCGTAATTACATTGTCAACTGTATTTTATTGTTTTTCATACAATTAATATTACAAATTGCACATTCCAACGCTATGATAAATAATTTATGAAGTAAACTTGAAGGGTGTATTGTCTGTGTTGACAAACTCGCACGTGTTACGTGGCGTTGCCAACAACACAGATGTTTGTGGAAACGGTAAGTTTGGTGTAAGCATCGAAGGAAATGTGCAATTTAGCTGCAATACGTGAATCCCTGTGTTTCTTCTGTGAAGCTAACTAACCTTATATACTTATGCATAAAATCGGTCCCTCTCAGCTAAATTAATATCGATAGTATTACCTTTACAGTGGCAAATCGATTTTTTTGAGTGTGAAATGGCTTCTGGAAGTGTTTAGTAAAGTCATTGTTCCACATGAGTAAATAGTTCTGTATGCAGTACAGAAGGCTGTGCAGGTAAACAAAATGGAAATTTATGCATGGTATGAGGGAGAGAACATGATAACATGAGGGAGTACTTGTTTATTATTATTATTATTATTGTTGATTGTTGTTATGTAAGGGGGACTAATGGGTATATCAACATGGTGGACAATTCCATGGACAGGGTTAGTGGGGTTTGTAATGATGCAGATTGCTCTCCTGAGGGAATGTGTAGTCTAAATGGCTTCTGTATGAATGGTTAAATAATCTCTCCTCACCCTCCACCCCCAAGTTTTGATCCTTTGCCTTTTTTTGTTTTTAGTTCATTTGTTTTAGCTTTTTGGACCCTGCCATTTTGTACTTTCTTTGTGTAAATAAGGTAACTTCAGCAATTAGAGGGCAAGGATCTTTTTATTTGTTACAGCAGGGGTGTTTTTATTTTTTATCTAGGAAACTGGTGGACTTTTGATTTTTTATCCACTGCACTTTTAGTAGTACACCTTAGTGCACTTGTATATAGTTGATATATGTTTGTCATGTATAAAGTTTTGCCTCCTAAAACCCAACCCCAACGTCCCTGTCATAGGAGGTGGCAACAGAATAAAGGACAGGACTGGCAAGCAGTAATGTGTAGGGAAGTTTCATACTATTCCCATTATTCATTTGAAAACCTGTTTGCACATTCCTGGACTCATTTCTGGCTAATGGGGCTCTGGTGAAATACACAAGATTCACTGTGCTGCTACATGGGTTTTGACAGCTTTTTGTAACCTTGGGTAGTTAGTTGTGTAATATGAAGAGCACCAAGAACACGTCTAAAAATGAACTTTTATTGCCAATATTGACAAATTATCTCATTTTATTGTAAAAACCTAAAAAATAAATCATATTGAGACCTTTCTGGAACATTGCCATTTTTGGCACATTTGGCACCATTTGGATAACGAAAAAGGTTCACCTGAAAAAAACCCTGTAAAATTTGAATGGTTTGAGATATTGACAACAGATTGTTACCAGAGGTAGGCAGCATATTGATGAATCAGATAGAGGAGTCATTTCCACCATAGCATTTGTAGCTCCCCAGGTAAAAATTCTTAAACTTGAATGTAGGTACCCGTTTTTTAGTTTTTTTATATTTTCTGTACATAAATTGTTGTAGTTAAGTATCAAAAACTGGATTTCTATGAGTTCTCACTGCTTAGTCGTAATACTGCAGGTGTCTGCTTTAATTAAAGCCATGAACCCTATTTGTACCATTTATAGTTTTTGAGATAACCACCTTTGTTTGTCACTAGTGAAAACAGGCAAAAATTGGCCTATTTTGCCCTCGGTAGGAAGAGGTTAACATTGAAAAACAATGTATGTCTATGGGAATTTTTGTGAATGTAGTCCATTGACTAGAGTGGCTACCTTTTGCGTTGGGAGACGATGGTTACATCGGAATGCTGTAGGTTGCGATGGGAGGCAGTAGTTATACTGGACAACAGCAGAATGACCAAACCAGAGACCATGGTGTGAGACTAAACCTGCATTGCATACAAAATAAAAATACCGGTGTCAAATCAGAGAATATTATATGCAAAAGTTTATCACAGCACCAGAACATTAGATATTTCAAACAATGAAGTTAAATCATTGCTGCATTTTCAATATACAACAGTCATCATGAAATAATGCTGCCAAACACAAAATCCTTCTGATGAAAAAAGAGTTTGAAAGTGTTTTTTGGTCATAACGCAAAATGCTATACTCCTAATCTTGGGCTCAAAATCATTTATAGCATGCACAATAGAAACAACTGAACCAAATTAGATTGTATTTCATGCTAAAGTTTATCATAGTGTCAGAACAGTGGATATGTTTATCGTTGAAGTTTAATTATTGGTGCATTTCCAAATACAATGGCCATTATCAAATAATGCGGTCAAACACAAAATACTTGTTACCAAAAAAGACTATGCAATGGTCATTTCCTCATAAATGCTTGAAATTATGTACAGAAAGCATCCCCTGTGATAGACTGCAGTTTTGCGCTTGTGTTTTTATGAAAGACAAACAAAATATTAGATTAGATTATATGAAGTTTAATCATTAAAGAAAAATCATACAGTAATGCACTACTGTAAACTCAACTGTATTGTACAGTAAAAACAAAAACAACAGTAAAAGCAAAAACAGTTACAGTAACAACAAACTTTGCTGTAAAGTAAAAAAAAAAACTGCTTCTCGGTGCTTAAGTAGCATTTTGCCTCTCCGTTGCATTTGGCCACAGAATTTTGTCGATGTCGCATCTGATGTCTTCGTTGGCAAGACAGCGCTGGTAAAATCTTTGAGTGCCTTATCCACCCCTGACACTGCTGGGCTGTAATGTCGCATGCCTCATCCATGGCCTGAAGGAGCGTTTCCTGCTCATATGGACACCTATCGTATACCTTCCACCTCCAGGCCGAGAAACTCCTCGATGGGGTTCAGAAAGGGGGAGTAAGGTGGAAGGAATTGGAATCAGAACTCTGGATGGGCTGTAAACCAGTCTTGCACAGCCAATGCACGATAGAAGTTTACATTGTCCCAGACAATGATGAACACCATCTGAGCATTTGGCTGTACAAGACGGTTGTACAGCCCATCCAGAAAATGTATGAGGCGCACGGAGTTGTATGCCCCCAGCAGAGGGTCAGGCTGACCAATCAGGGATGGATGTGTGTGGGCCTGCCCAATGGTCTCAGGGCCGGGTCTAGGCAAACTAGGCATATACAGTATCTATTACCTATATACGGTATATTTACTGTACATGGTCCACGACCATGACCCTGTCCTTCGTTATCAACCTCAACCTCACTGACCTGCTCCATGTTGTCAGAAACTGCCATTCAGGTTTCTAAGCAGCCTTTTATGTAGTGGTGAAGATATTATCAATTGTGTTGCAATGCTACTCACCTGGGCAAGGTTGTTGGAAGTACTGAGACATGACTACAAACACCTGTTGAATTGATTTAGTGATCTGCATTTGTAGTAATAAGCATTTGAACATTGTTGTAATATTAGGTGGCTGTATTCTGAGAATGGAGCATGTGATTTAGAGTTTGGCACTTTGTATTAACAGTTTTGCACTTTGTATGTCAGCATAGGATGTAGTGTCCTAAGGTAAGAATTCTGCAAGTCAGTTTAGCACTTTGCGTTAACAGTTTTACACTTTGTATGTCATCATAGGATGTAGTGACTTAAGGTAAGAATTCTGCAAGTCAGTTCAGCACTTTGCGTTAACAGTTTTACACTTTGTATGTCAGCATAGGATGTAGTGTCTTAGAGTATGAATTTTGAAAGTCAGTTTGGCACTTTGCATTTTGAGTTTTGTACATTGAGTCAAAGCAATTTTAAAAAACTGTAAAAGTAGCTTACCTATAAAATATTTTCACATCCATAATAAATTGTGACCATAATTTCACGTCACTTAACTTTGACTCCTTTCAACTTGGAAGGTCAACATAACCGCTGCATTAGTAATAAATAACTACTCACGTTTACTTCTTGACGCACAAAATGGAGAATGCAAGGTCAGTGAATAGGCTTGATTGCTCGAACATGCAAGTAATTGCACTGAATTGTTGGCAGGTGGGTTTTTCTGCACTCAGGTTTGGGGTGGAGACGAGACGAAGCTGGGCTTTTGCAGCCTCCACATGTACTATGTCAACTAATTGTTTTTATTAGTGTTTTTTTTTTTTTTTTTAAAACAGAAATCAAAACAAATAAAGAACAAGAACAAAACAAAGGGTCATCATGGGTGTTACAATATCTGATTACAGTACATTTTCTACATACAACTTGATTTACAATATCTCACTTTACTCAGTGGTGTATACATAATCCATTTTTCCCAGTACTTACTACATTTTTCTAATTGAAGCCTTAAAATAAATGTGAGTCTTTCTATACAATATATTTCGTTTACAATCCCCAGCCATTGGTCCCCGGTTGGAGGATCAACTTGTAACCATTTACGGGTTATGGCTTTCTTACTACTTGCCAGCAGTATTTTTAATAAATATTTATCCCTGTCTAAAACAGTATCTGGTATCTTTCCTAGGTATAATGTAACAAATGAACGGTCGAGCTCCACTCCCACTATCTTCATAATCCCTGCCGCCACCTCCCGCCAATACGGCTGTACTTTCGGGCAGGCCCAAAAAACATGAAAATGGTCAGCCATTGAAACCCCACATTGCCTCCAGCAAAGGCCCCTGCTCTGTGTGCCTGTTTGCATTGCTGTCAATTTAGGCGTGATAAAAAAACGCACTATATTCTTCCATCCAAACTCTCTCCAGGATCCCGAGTTTGTGGTAGTTGCCTGCGTCTTACATATCTCTGCCCAGTCTTCCTCTGTTATTTGAGATTCTGACTCTTTCTCCCATTTTTGTTTAATATATTTTGTCGAATAATTTTTAGAGGCTTGTATACTACCATATAGTCTTGATGCCAACTTATTATTGTCTTCTTTTGTATATGCATTCGAAAATATAGTAATCAAATTGTATTCATTTGCCCCCTCTATGCTTTTTACTTTTTTGTTGAAATAATCCCTAATTTGCAGGTATCTGTAGAAGTCCTGCTTTTCTAGTCCAAATGTGTCTGATATGATCTGATAGCTCTGTAATTGTCCTTTTGAAATAACCGTACAGTAAGACGTGATACCTCTCCTAACCCAGTGTTTGAAACCCCCATCCATCTTAGCAGGCTCAAACCCTGGGTCATATGCTACCCAACTCAAGATCCCAGCCTGTTTTTCCAACTGTAATTTCTTCAACACCATAAACCACAACTTCACTGAAAATACTGTCCATTGGTTAAATCTATTATAACTCCTTTCAGCCTGAATTTTATTTCCTAATATAGATTGTATTAGTGTATCTATCTGTGTGATTTGCAGAGTTTTCCATTTAGATTCATAGTTTGGATCACACCAGCCAACTAAGGGTTTCAATTGTGCGGCATAATAGTAATCCTGTAGGCATGGTAGAGCTCTCCCTCCATTCTCCTTAGCCAACTGCAGTGTCTTAAACCTAACCCTAGGTCTTCTACTGTTCCAGACAAACCTCGAAATCATCCCATCCCATTCGATAAATTGTTTTTGGGATACTTCCAAAGGCAGTGATTGGAAAAGATAGAGTATTCCTGGTAACACATTCATTTTAATTATTTCTATTCGATTACTCATATCTAATGGGAGTAAAGTCCATTTAGAAATATAAGATTTTATCTCCTTGGTAATGGGGCCATAATTACTTTAGTAAGTTTATTCCCAAGTATTTTATTGAGGGGGAGTCCCATTTAAAATCATATTTCCTTCTCATATCCGGCTGGGGTGTAAAGTTATAAGTAAGGGTTTGGGTTTTTTGGATATTTAATTTATACCCGGAATATGTATTATATGTTTTTAGAAGGGTCATCAATTTGGGAATACTTGACTCAGGGCTCGCCAGGATCAGCAGGACGTCATCTGCGTACATACAGACCTTATGTTCCTCTCCTCTGATCGAGATCCCTTTTATCCCTGAATCCTCTCTGATTGCTTGGGCCAATGGTTCAATAAACAGCAAATAGGGTAGGGCTCAAGGGGCAGCCCTGGCGCGTCCCCCTTTCCAACTGAATTGTTTGCGACAGGTGTCCATTAATCTTTATCCTGGCTATTGGTGAGGAGTATAGTGTTTTAATGCTCTTAACAAAATCCTCCTTGAAGCCAAATCTTGCAAGCACCCGATACAGATACTCCCAACCGACCGAGTCGAATGCTTTCGCCGCATCTAGGCTCACCAGCATTGCACTTTTATTTTCTGTTTTGATATGGCTCATCACTTGTAATGCTCTCCTTAAATTATCCTGTGTCTGCCTGTTTTGTATGAAGCCGGTTTGGTCTAGATCCACCAACTCAGGGACAATGGCCTCCATTCTCTTAGATAGGATTGAAGCAAATAATTTATAGTCTACATTTAAGACCGATATTGGTCTATATGAGCTGCATTCCTTCTTATCCTTCCCTTCTTTTGGGATAACTGAAATGACTGCTTCTCTCTGTGATTGTGGAGCTTCTCCTGTTCTCAATGTATGGTTAAAGCAGTTAAGCAGCATAGGTGTTATTTGAGGTCTAAATGTTTTGTACCATTCAGACGGATATCCGTCTGTGCCTGGTGCCTTATTTGCTTTTAGTCTAGAGATGGCGCTGTTCAGCTCTTCTATCGTTATCTCAGCTAAAAGTGCTTTGTTCTGTTGTTCCCCTATAGAAGGTAAGTCCAAAGAGTCTAGAAACCTCTCTATTGTTGGAGTATCTGCCCTGGCTGGTTGGGTGTATAGGCCTTTATAATAAAGTTCAAAGGATTGTTGAATGTCTTTTAATTCGCTGCATATATTTTGGGTTTTGGGATTCCTGATTTTATAAATTGTATTCTTTGCCTGTTGTCTTCGTATTGTCCAGGATAGGAGTTTCATTGCTTTAGGTCCTGTCTCATAATACCTTTGTTTGGTGAACTTCATCTGTTTTTCTAATTCCTCATCGTATATCCCATTTATGTCTTGTTTAACTTTGTTTAATCGAGTCAATATTTGTGGGTCTTTTAATTCAGTATGTTTAATCTCTAAATTTTTCATTTCCTCTTGTAGATCAGATAGTCTTTTCTGTTTTTCCTTTTTCCGGGAAGCAGTGAGAGCAATAATTCTACCCCGAACTACAGCCTTTGCTGCGTCCCATAGAGTACTCGGGGACACTTCTCCATTGTCATTATTTTTGAGATATATTTCAAATTCCTTCTGAATCTGTTTTTGTACTGTTATGTCATTTAAGATGCTTGTATTAAGTCTCCAATTACGCATTTATGGAGTAAGAATGCTGTCAAAAATACGTATGCATAATTTAAGTTAAACATAAATACATTTATTCTTCACAAAATGTTATGTAAATCATACATATAAATCATACATAAAATATGAAGTTGTAAAATTGCGTGTGTGTGTTTTTATGAGAGTACTGCAAAGATTTATGGATACAACTCAGATTTCTATGGCTACGAATTCCCCTTACGAATACGGATTCAAGTTTGTGGGTACGAGTCGAAAAGTGTTAAAATTATGTCACTGGGGTCACAGGCAGGCCAAAGGGAAAATAAATTGAATATTGATTCCAACAAATGCACATGTGTCGAAGGTGCAAGATGGCTTTGAAATCACTAATTGAAATGTATTAAATTCAGATAAATAGGCTTCACTTTAAGTGGATTCACTGATGATATTACACCAATTAAAGTATATGCAACTAACACATTAGTAAGCTACACAGGATAATTACAACTTCAAGAATTCTAATCTAGGACCTCATGGTACTAGTTCCCTGTGTTTTCTTCTCTGTTTGTTATAGTTTATAATAGTATTTAGAATAGAAGTGTAGTATAGCTGATTTACCCACAGCTTACTGTGAACTACATTCAACGTTCATTACTAGGGATAGCTGCAACGTTATGGGAAGGATGTGCTTTGTCTTATCTGTTCTGTAGTGACTTCGATGACATTTCTGTATGCACTTATTGTATGTCGCTTTGGATAAAAGCATCTGCTAAATGACTGTAATGTAATGTAAGAATGTTCTGGACCAAAAACGTCAGTGATCGATCAATAGGAAAGCATATGGCAAGCCGAATGAGGATTTATTCCATATCCCCGATATCCAGTTTCCCACTAGTTGCCTGCAGCTCGATCTGTTTTTTTTTTGAAAGGGAGAATTTATCTTTTTGGCAGGAATATAGTCTATTGTAATGAACCAATTACACGATGGGTAGCCTACTGCTATGGGGAAACATCTAGTACATTAGCCTACATGTAAGATAATAGGCTGTGCATTGTGTGAATGATTTGTAAACATAATACATGCTTTGCAAACATTTTCTTTTTTTTTGTCCGTAGAGGGCCTTGTCACGTTTGTTTTTTTTTTTGTTGTTGCATTTCCTTGAATTCACTTTGTGTGTAATCTTTACCTGGATTAAACATTGCACCGTCTAACCACAAGTGTTAACAGTTGCAGTGCTAGAGTGCATCTTGTGTGGTAGCCTTTAAACTAAACTGATAGAATTAACTTGAGCATTCAGTTACCCATTAGATCATTTAGTGAATGAATCCTTTACCCCTAGTCAGGGACGGACTGGGACTAAAAAATGGCCCTGGACTTTTTGACCCAGACCGGCCCACCACAACCGGCCCGCCCCCGCCCCGTCGAGGCACACACAAACACACCAGCCCTTAATGTTAATATAATAGTAGAATATTAATATACACTACTGCTCAAAAGTTTGGGGTCACTGAGAATTTTTTATGTTTCTGAAATTGATACTTTTTATTGGATTTCAAATAAAATGATTAATATAAGGTTAAAGTGTGGACTGTCAGCTTTAATTTGAGGGTGTTTTCATCCATATCGGATGAACCGTTTAGAAATGACAGCACCTTTTGTACATAGTCCCCCCCATTTTCGGGCATCAAAAAATATTGGTCAGTTTAACATAATGTAGAACAAAGTAATATTTTTTAATATTTGGTCGCATATCCTTTGCATGCCATGACTTCCTGATGTCTGTGACTTATCAACATCATCAGAGTCTGGATATCTTATTTTCAGGTTGTCCGACAAGCGATACAAAAACTCTTTGCATTTATATGGATCTCTATGGGAATTGGGGGGTGGGACTAGATTCAGCTGTAAATTATGCTAATACAGTATGGAACACATTTGTTGGCTAAATGGCTTTAAGTCATCAAGGGTCCAAGGTATCAAATAAGCTTCAAACCACCGTGCTGCTGCCAGATATGCAGTAGATACTACAAGCATTGTTTCTCCTGAATATTTTTTCCATTGGAGTTCGACAGGAAAATTAATCAGGAGAAACAATTCGCCAGTGGTGTACGATTTATGGACATGTGTAGCTAGCTTACCAATGACCCAGTTGTAATTGTGGTTGTTCTAGCTAACGTTAAGCATCTCTCTTGTGATAGCAAAAAAATAGCCAGCTAGCCAAACCTAGCTTATCTTATCCCTATCGTCTTCTGCCTTACCGGTTCAGCTTCAAGGCCTTGATTAGTTGAACTTGTGTTGTCGTCACTGGGCTCAGTGGGCTGCTGCGGTCCTGAAATATCGTTGTCGTTGTCGTCGTCCTCCTCCTCCTCCTCTCTGCTGCCAATTTCACTACTAGGCTGAGGCCCGGAAGATTCATCACTGCTAGCGCTGGGCCCAGCAACCCTGTCATCTGCAGCAGTGGCAGTGCTGCTGCTGCGGCCACTAACGTTAACATAATTTGTTATTTTAAAACACTTGGCTGCACCTGACTCAAGTGATTTTAATTTCTTTTGTCTAAGCTTTTCAGCCCCACCTTTCCGTTTTTTACCCTTTTGTTCCATGTTGCGACAATTTTTTCCGAAGTTGAACCATACTGTCTATGAGTTGAACTATCGATGATGACTTTGGATGTTACTGACCTCGCGCCCTGGCGCTCAGGTGACGTAATGGAGTGGACCAAAATAATTGGCTGGGGGGGAGGGGGGAGACTGACAAATTTGAAGGATTTTTAGGGATACAGAAATATCAGATGTGAAGTAAACCCCTCTGCCAAAAGTAATGGGCCGGCAGCCCACTCGTCTGGGCCGGCCAGTTAGAGCCACACATTAGTTTTTTTTTTGTTTTTTTTTGCGTTGCATCGATCGGCCCCAATTGTCCATCAGCCCACCGGGAAAACTCCCGGTACTCCAGATGGCCAGTCCGCCCCTGCCCCTAGTGCTCGGTGCATTCAGCACAGGCATGTGGACGTTAACCTGCAAGGAAATCAGGCTGCTGGTGCTAGCCGAACTCGGCAAACTCATATGACATCGTTTACCGCCCCAACCCGCAGACGCTGTGATCCCGCTCTGTCTGAAAAGATAACGTAGCTCATCACGGCAATGACTGCAAAGATATGCTTCCACTCAACTTTGTTGAAGGTAAAGGCTTCCGAAAGTTAATCGAATATATTGAGCCCGAATACACCGTGCCGGGGCGCAAAATGATCACATTCATATTGGAGCACAACCATCAAAAAATGACGGAGGAGATTAAACTTAACATGGAGAAGGCAGAATATGTGGCCATAACTACAGATGGTTGGACTTCCATGACAAACGAGTCGTACATGACAATAACGTGTCATTTTATGACTGAAGGAAACCTAGTTAATACTGTGCTCCAGACGTGCGCACTAGAGGAAAGACATAGTGCTGAAAACTTGGCAGCCCACCTGCAAGGTGCTATTAGCAAGTGGGGACTGGATAACAAGGTCATCGCCTGTGTCCATGAAAATGCGAGCAACATGGTACTGGCAAACAACGACCTGCTGGAGTGGGAGTTAGTGCCTTGTTTTGCCCATACTCTGCAATTAGCCATAAATGATGGATTGAAGGCGAACGCCATGACCCGGCTGATTGGTGCATGCACGAAACTGGTGAGCCATTTCCACCATAGTACTGTGGTGCTAAAAAATAAAAAAACAGGAGCAACAAGACCTGCCTGCACACAAACTTATACAATCCTGCAAGACACACTGGAACTCCATCAGCGACATGTTCCTGGGCACCCATGAACAGCGATGGGCCATCACCTAACCATCAAAACTAACAGACACCAGGACGTTGGAGCTGTCGGATGACAATTGGCAGACAATTGAGTCTATGCTCCCTGTGCTGGATTCCCTCAAAAGTGCCAGCACTACTCTGTGTGGCGAGGAATACCTATCGGTGTCAATGGTGTTCCCCGTTCCCAAGAGTTTGCTGAACAGGTAAATATAATAGGCTAATATGTTACATTCGATTGAAAAGTCGGCCTATTAGTAATAATAATAGTAACTATAATGATGATGATGATGATAATAATAACAATATGAACTAGGCTGTAGCAACAACTTCAGGTCATGTCTGTTAAAGGGATAGTTCGGAATTTTGGACATAATGTCTCAATTACGACTTACCCATGATGTAGTTGATTGATGGAAACCATCCTCCTCTACCTAACTAATACACCAATAATGTGCGGTCTCGCTGGCTACATATGTACGTTCGTGTTTCCACTCGAGCACTGTCTTTCCAATATGTTTGATAGCCCTATTGTTATTTTCGCATTTTGAGTGCGTTTCACATACTGTAGTGCAATCGTTAAATGTATTTTTGCGTTACAATTGTGGTTGGAACGAAAACCAGCATACACAGGGGTACTCCAGGACCAGGGTTGAGAACCACTGCTGTAGAGTACAGGGACAAGTGATGTTTTATTGAGGTACAAGAGTGAATGATTAGGCAACATATTTAGGTGTATTGTTACGTCCCAAAATCCACCTGTGTTGCAATGACCAGGTGTACAGTAGTGGAGGTAACACAAAGCTACTTAAACGCAAACCACAACCTCTTAGATAAACCCACTCAAAATGTTTAATAACACAGAGACGTATGGTAGAAACTATCTTAGCTATTCTCTAAACATGTAACAGATTGACAATATTTACAGTTCGGCTACACAGGCTGCATGCTCTCACCAGGCAGCGAGTGTCCAAAATCAGACCCACGTCCAGATGTCAGAAGGGTCTTCTCCTCCTGGTCTAGCGGGACTGCAGCTACAATCGATCCAGTCACAGGTAAACTACTGACAGTCTATTAACAAAAGTAAGCGCAAAACTCAGCAGTAGTGCAGCGTCGTGGTGTTTGCTAGCATCAGGTACTCGAACTCTCGTGATGCAGACGGAGACAGGGTATTTATCCTCTATCTTTCAACCCCGCTGCTCTGTGACGGTCCTCGGCGTCCCAGGTTACGGCATCAACATCTGTAGGGGAGACACAGACAAACCCAGCAGCCCAAAGTCAAGCCAACACAAAGCAGGGGAGACAGAGAAACAGGAATGTAACAGTATGTAACACTGTGATATCAATGTTTTTTATCTTAAGCCATCACAAGGAGCAAATGTATATGCTTTATAATACAATAATGAATAATTTTATTCATAATAATAATAATTTTAATGAATAATTTTATTGTTTTGCATAGGGGTTTTGGACCCATAGATATCTACCCCCCTGCACTGATAAAAATATAGTAATTCCCACTTGAAAATTATGCAAAAATGGGTTTTATGAGCCAAAACTGTTGATTTGTAGTTAAATATATCATAATCATCTTTTTATTTAGAGCAGTGCACAATTTATCCATTTGGATAGATTTGGAGACTCTAATGGACAACAGGGTACACTGCTATATTTTGCATCATAGACCTTTAGTAGTTCTGCATATCATCCTCAGAAACATCCGCAAAACTTGTGGACATGGAGTTTATGATCCAGGAAATGTATATATATTACCGATTTCACTTATGTAGCGCTCAGCAAAATAAAAAAAATAAAAAAGTTTTTACACATTTTTTCCAAAGTTTCTTTGCATTTGTGGCACTTTATTTTGACTGAAATTATAAAAATAAACAAATCTAAGTTTGTATTGTAAATGGTACACCTGTCTTGTTTCATTTAAGCCATTTAGCAAGTGTATGTGATGCTCACACCTGGAGTTATAAAGCCTTAAACAGAGCACCCCCTAAATTTGCCGCCAAGGGGTTAATCAGACCATGTAATTTCCCTTAATTTCTCTTATTTTTTCTTATTTTCCCACTTGTTCGGTCAGCATGATCTATCTTATCCATTGTTATGAGTAAAACTCTTGTAAACAATAGAGGGAGACATTCCTGTTTCGATGGGGGATTCTAGATGTCTCCCTAGTTGATAGCATTGAGGACTCCTCCAAGGCCTCTCATCCCCCCCCCCCCGACATTTCAATAAACCTTAGACTGTATTTATTTTATTATTTATATGAGGCTTCTGCATTTTTGGTTTTCTTTGGGCCTACACAGCTTCACAAAACAGCTTACTTCCACATATTCCCCCCTTTGAGACCATTTGTTCTCACACTCCCTAGTTGATGTTTCACCCGGTGGAGTTATGACATTTAAATTTTATAATATATGAAAAATAAACATTGGTGGTGGATTAGTTTCATGCATAGTTTGTACTTTAACTGAGTTAATACTTCCTCTAATTAACAGGATATATCAAAAAGTAAATATCCAAAATCAAAAGGCTACTGTATTTAGTGATTATCTGATTTGATTTGCTATAATTATACAAGGATTATATAAAGAATTGGATTATACTTGTAATGTCTTCTTCCTCTTCTTAGGAGCCCATGACCGGAGGAGCCTGAGGAGAGGTTACTAGCACTTCACTCAGGCATCTCCTACCTTCTTCGCCCTTTTCCTTAATCTATTTATGCGTCTGGTTTATCTATCCTCAGGGCTTTTAGTCAGTTGGGGCTTTATTATGTCCCCTTTGAGTTGTTCTTTTCTTCGTGTACTGTAGTCAGTATATGTGATATGTGTGATCATGCATACGGGGATACTCCTCTTACTCTTCATCTTCCTCCAACAGCCCTGGCATGAAATAATTCTCCCAATCTATCCAATTACACCATTCGTCTCTAAATTTCATTCTCACGCATTTCCATCCTGCTCCTCCCTTCACTCCGCATTTGCATAAAGGATTTCCATATGGACAGTTCAGCGGCCCTCCTTTCTCGTTGCGTTTTTCCCCGTGTTCGTTCGTGTAAGACCCATCTCTCATCTGGAATACCTGGTGAATGGATGGTTCCCATAGGGATGCGTCTCCGAGGTATTCCTAAGACCATTTGGTGGACTGCCCCATCCCGTTTCATCAATACTTCTTTGCTTTCAGTGGGATCACCTGATGGATTGTTTTCCTCGCCTTCTGCTAAGTTTGAGTTCAACCACCTCATATCCCACCAGTGTTTCCACAACTTCTTCCTTCTGGATCATCATTCCTGCTTCCCCCATTCTTGCTCCCAGCCACTTAGACATCATATCTTTAATACATGGCAAGATTACTCTGCATCCACAGAAGGCTATCCCAACTGCGGAGGATCCAGCACTTGCCGATAGTCCGAATGCTTCTTTAATGTTCCTTAAGGCGTGTATTACGCTAGTCGGATTATCCGTAATGTCAGGGACTAAGGTATTGGAGTGGCTAATATTACCTGATTAGGGTCCTGTTTGTCTGGGTTGCTTCCACTTTCTTTTAAACTTCTTCACATAGACCCACTCCCCTGGATTCACCAATAGCTCTGGGTCTTCGACTGCTGGCCCCTGGGCCTCTTTCGCCTGAGAATAGACAGAATTTTTTTGTTGTCAGGGCAGTGTATTAGTGCGCTTGGTGCGATTGCTTTCCCTGTACATAATTTCCGCCATATCCCTGTAGAATTATCTAACCCACATCCTCTATTTTCCCATTCCACCTTTTCTGACACTGTAGAAGCCAATTGTGCCTCTATTAGGTCTTGCAATGCCACCTCCTCTACATTCAGAAGCACCTGTTGATTTGCTGTAGGCCAGTACTCCAACTCCTCTGCTGCTAGCTTAGCAGCTTTATCTGCATAATCGTTTCCTGCTGACACAGGATCTGTTCCGCCTGTATGTGCTGCGCACTTTATATTTGCAATTTTTGCTGGTTGTTTCATGGCCTCCAACAGTTCTTTTACCTCAAAAATGTTTTTATAGGGTTTCCCCCTGCAGTGAGAAACCCTCGTCTTGCCTATATTCCCCCAAAACCCCACAAGCATACGCTGAGTCACGGTAGATATTAACGGTTTGTCCAGCATCCCTCCTAGGGCTACCAGTTCTGCTTGTTAGGCGCTTGTCCTTGGGCTTAGAGCCGATTCTTCGATCGTTTGATATGTCCATGTCACTTGTTGTCATACTATAGCATATCCGGCTCTCCTTTTTCCTGTGCGGGGATCAATGGATGATGAACCGTCCACAAAGAACACGTGGTCCGGAGCCATCAGTGGTTCATGGTGCAGGTCTTGTCTTGCTCTTGCTTCTGCTTCCACCACTCTTTCACATTCATGTAGTTGGCCTTCTTCTGGAGTCATCATTAATTCCACTGGGTTCAGATGCTTTGCATCTGACAATGGTCAATCCTGGCTGTGTGAGCAGGATCTCATATCCTCATACTCTCCGGTGAGTTAGGGATGATTTCCCTCTACTGAGTTGTGCTTCAGCTGCATGTGACACATACAGGGTGACTTCATGCCCTGCCGTTATTGGCGTTGCCTTCTCTACCGCAAAGGCGGCTGCTGTCAGTCCTTTCTCACATGTGTGGAGTCCTCTCTCTACTGCATCTAGCCTCGTACTGTAATAGGCAATGGTTTTGTGTCTTTCTTGCTTTTTTTGGGTTAGTACTGCTGTAGCAAACCCCTCTTTTTCTGCACAGAACAGGTGGAACTGTTCGTTGTAGTCTGGGAGTCCCAGAGTTGGAGCTGTTTTTAATGCTTGCTTAAGTCCAGTGAAAGCTGATTCTATCCCTGGGAACCACTCAATTTGGTGTCTTCCTGCTTTATTTAGGCACAAATTTCTTAGTGGCCGTGCCATTTCCGCATAGTCACAAATCCATTGCCTGCAGTACCCCTTCATTCCAAGGAATCTCTGCATCTCTTTCACTGTTTTCAGTCTGGGCACCTTCGTGATTGCTTCAGTTCGTTCTGCAGAAATACTTTTGCTCCCTTTCTTATGAGTATGACCCAGGTACTGCACCTGTTCTTGGCAAAACTGTAACTTTGACTTTGACTTGGCCTTTGTGGCCTTTTAGTGCCAGTTCTTGTAACAGCATCTTACTGTCCTCTTTGCATACAGTCATACTTGGGCTGCATAGGTTGTCTAAGTACAGGATGTGCTTCCCCCCTTTGGCGCAAAGTCTACCCGGTCATTTCAAGACCATTCGATTGAACTGGCTAGGGGG
Organism: Synaphobranchus kaupii; assembly: GCA_029718625.1. NCBI lineage: Eukaryota > Metazoa > Chordata > Actinopteri > Anguilliformes > Synaphobranchidae > Synaphobranchus > Synaphobranchus kaupii. The sequence goes on along the minus strand of CM056398.1, from coordinate 8,857,517 downwards.
AATGCAAACAAATACTGGGACTCGGGGTGCACTGGAATTGAGAAAAACACTGAACATAGGTCTATAACTGTATAGTGGGTTGTATCACTTGGGATGTTAGTTAATATGGTTGAGGGATCGGGTACAATTGGGTAGCCTGCAATTACTTAGTCATTGAGTAGTCTGAGGTCTTGTACCATCCTCCATTTTCCTACCGTTTTCTTAACTGGTAAGATTGGTGTGTTGGGCTGGTTGTAGGGTATATCACCCCAGCTTTCAGAAGGTCTTGTATAGTGGTGCTAATTCCTTCCTCTGCATCCTTGTTCAGGGGGTATTGACGGACTCGGGGTCCCATCATGCCTGGTTTCAGTTGTATCTTCAACAGTCCAGCTGAACGCATGAGGCCGATGTCGTGCCCCCCTTCTGCCCAGAGTTTTTTTGGGACATCCTGTAGGTACTCTTCTTGTTCTTCTGTGAGCGTCATTATTGCTTCCACTTCCAGTGTGTGTTTCTCCATGCATACTGGAGTCTTTAGGTCCACTGATAAGAACCAATCTGTGGGGCAGACACCATTCAACAATCCGGCTATGTGAGTAGGGAGGTACTGCTGCTGCATCATTCTTTTTACCATCGGTCCAATGTCTTTTGCTTCAAATCCTGGGTTGACACCCAACGTTACATGGGGAATTGCTGTGTCCCCCATCATGTACCATTGCTCTGTTGGTAAGTTATTCTCCCCCAGAGCTATCATAGCCCCGACCCCTTCTTTTCCTATGTAGATGCCTCTTGCATGTATCACTCCCTGTTTTCCGTTTATCTCCTTAAGTCCTGCGCGTACTCTTCATCTTCTCCCGTCGGGTCGAAGAATAAGGTCATGTGGAGGTGATCCCTCATTTCTGTCTTACTGATACTTTCTTTCAGTACTGGGCATGTTCTTGTCCATAGCTGCCAATATTCATTCAAATTATTTTCTTGTGGTAACTGTCCCCAGTAGACTACTGGGCCACTCTGTTCCTTGTTTAACATGTCCATCATATATTGTCCAGATTATCCAGGAAAAGTGGAAATCAGCCCTTGAGGCGTGCATGAAATGGTGGCATTCAATTTGCACAGCAGATCCCTTCCTAGCAAGTTTACGGGTACGTTAGGGGTATATAGGAGTCTTGCCGCAATTTGTTGCCCCCCCCCCCCCCCCCCCCCCCCCCCCCATCAGTTTTTGCACTTTGGTGAATGGAACAGTTTGAGTTATCCCTGAAAATCCTTTTGCTTTAATATGATGTGTTGTAAGTGGCGAGTGTGCTCCATCCAGATCAATACAGGAGTGGGTCGCTCTAGTATCTATTAAAAAGTTGCATGTTTTCCCTCTTATGAATTCGTGGTTCATTTGTGGCACTGCTGGATGTTATAGATAGCATTTCCCTTGCCTCACTCTCCCTCTGCTCCTAGGGGTGTGGGATTCTCAGGGCATCCCTATTGATTCTGGTGGGGACTCATCCCTCGTTGTTGTGGCTGCCATCCCTCCTGCTGCTGCTCATACGTGTTTTGCTGTGGGGTCATTGCTATCTGGTTCTCGGGTCCTTGATGTGACGGGCCACTCCCCAAGGTTTGCTCCTTAATTCATGCGGCCTCTTGATTGGAATCCTCCCCTTCTTCTGCCTCTTCTCTGACCTGTCCAACAGTCTCTGGCCCAGTGTCCCATCCTCCCGCATTAACAGCAGTCTCCTTTCTGCTGCCGCTGGCCCTGGTTTGTCCATGGGGACACTGGCCCTTGGGAATTTGGTCCTGCCCATTCGATGGATGGGCCCTGTCCTCCTTGGACTTGGGGTGAGGGTGGGGGTGCCTGTATCTGCTGGGTTATCACTGCTGCTTGAGTTCCCTGTTCTTCTTTCTCCTTTTCGGCTATCTAGAGAAGTAACAGCTTCTTCTTTAGAGATTTATTCTGCCCTTCTGAGTTCTTCACATTTTCCCTGTGGTGCCTCACATGGTGGACTTTGTTTATCCCAATTCTCCTGGGGAAGCCCCACAACCTTGTTTAGGGCCTTTTTCACTGGATCGGGCAATGCTTTTACATAACATGTGAAAGAACATTGTCAGCGTTCCTGGCGATGCATCAAATGGCTCCATATTTGTGTTCCACGCCTCCTGCATTCTGTTGATGAAATCATGGATGTCCTCTCCTTCTTTTAGTTCTGCACTCGTTATTTCTGCAAGGTTTGCTTTATGTGGAAACAACTCTCTCAAAGCAGCCCAAACTCCTGGTCTGTATCTATTGAATGATTCTCTGTTTATCCTGTGAGTGTCCACAGCTCCTTTTAGGCCTGCTAGCTCCATTATTTCCCTGACCTAGTGCCCCACACATTTAGCTAGAAGCTGCTTAACATCCTCCATGCACAGGGGGGCAGGTGGGTAGTTTTCATCTCTCCCTTTGCTATCCATGGCCCTGCTCCCTCTGTTATTCTGGGTAAATCCTTAACTATGTTCTCCAGGTCCACTGACGACCATGGGGTGTACTTAGTGAGTGGCTGTTGTCTCACTGGTTTGGGTATTACTTGCAATGGGGCAGGAAGGTTTCTTCTTCATCCTCTTCCTCTCTTTCTTCCCCTAGGGTGTATCAATCAGGTGCTCTTCTTCTTCTGCCACTCCTCCTGAGGATTTTGCTGGCATCGTTCTGGATATCACTACTGATATCGTAGACCTGCCTTAATTCTTGAACTCGTTGCTGCGAGTACCCTCCTTCACGCAGGAATGCTTGTTCTGCTTTTTTAACCTCCCTTTGGGTTTGTTTCAGCATTTCCTTTGTCACTTTCTTCTTCCTTGTTGTACTGTCATCTGAGCCTTCACTATCAGAGGAGCTTGATTCATCTCCGGGAAGGGCAGTTGACCTTAGTTTCACTTTCCCTTTGATGTCATATTCTCCTCTCCTTGGGTCTCTTCCAGCTCTTCTTGATTCTCCTTTCGGTTTCGTTTCTTCTTCCCACATCTCAACACCTCCCTCTGCTTCTTCCATTGCCTGTTGATATCCGGTGGCACATCCTAGCTTGCTGCTCCCTTCAGATTCACGTGCCCCAGGCGACTTGACTGTCTCTTTCTTGCAACTTGTCATTCCCTGCTTCTCTGGGCTGCCATGTGGTGTGTGGAGGCGTGGGCATGGTGTGCTATTTGCGGGATTTACCTCGTTTCCTCGGCTGTCACTCCGAGCTGTCTCTGGTTCTCCTTCCTCTGGGCATGCTGCTGTAACATTTGATCTTATTAAAACGGTTTCCAAATTCCTTTCTACTTCCAGGGTCCCTTTCACTTTCACTAACTCTGGCCTCATCCTCACAATAGTCTCAGGCCCCTGGCTCAGATCCTCTTGTTCCCCAATGTTGTTCAGTAGAGGATACAGGCCTGCAGCCTTAATGGCTCCATTCGCTGGCCGCTGTTCATCTGGTGGTCGCTCTGATGACGCTGGTTGGGGGTCCGCCTGCGGCTGGTGCTCCTCCTTCCTCTCCACAGACGTTCTCCATCTGAAAGACTAATTCTTCCATTGATTTAGATGTACTCTGTGAGTTCTCAACTTTCCCTTCTGGCCCAACTTGCCCTTACTCTCCTTTCTACACAAAATTGTTTCCAGTGATTGCAGGTATTGAAGCCCAAAAGTGCCTTTCTCGGGTGATACTAAGGGACCACCTCTTGTCCACCTTTTCCATTTTTTCATGGTATGCCTTTAGTCTGTTTGAAATAACTCACTCATGCAGGAGAGAGCTGTCTTGGGTCTTGGGTTTAAAGGCACACCCTTCTGGGTTTTCATATCCTTACTTTTCTTTCCGCCCATGCAAGGTTATTCTAGTAAACTGAAACTGAAACTAAAATAAAAAAACATTTTAGTTAACTTGAATTAAAATAAAAACTAAAGTTACTTTAAAAACTAAAACTAAACTAAAACTGTAATGTAGTGTTGCAAAACTAACTGAAATAAAATAAAAATGACCATGAATTCCTTTTAGTTTTAGTTTCTGATCCTCTTCCTGATCTGTGATCTGTAATCTGGATTGCATATAGGGTCATTTGAAACATTCAAAACCAATATTTAATTTCTCTCCCTCTAAATTAGAAAGTGAAATTAAAAAAACTAATAAAAATAAAAAGTAAATAAAAAAACTTAAATTTTGCCTCCATGGTTCTTTTTTTTTTTTTTTTTACAATTCAGGGGACCACTCTGTCCTTGGTAGCCATGCCTTTATCTTTAACCCTATTAGTTCCCACTTTGTGACTGTGACTCGCGTAGCTCCTCCCCTTGAATGCCCCTGAACTGACTTCCCCTCTACCTCTTCAGTTCTCAATTCCCTCAATGGGGTACACACCAGCCAAACAGCTCCGTCTGCCCACCCGTCTAAGCCTATTTCAAATGTTTCTCCTGTTTCTATGGCCTTGGGTAGGAATTTGTCAATCCCTGAATGGCACCACAGAGATTTCACTCCATTTAACTGTTCTCGTGTTAATTCTTTTCCCCCAATAACATACACACATATAGCTGCAAGCAGCGATTCTCGGGGACCGAGCGGCATTAGCAGCATTTGTCAAACACAGAAACTGCAAAATGGTAGACAACTCTAGACAGTGTTGACCCAAAATACAAATATTTGTTTCTAATCAGGGCTTTTGCCATTGTTTATGGTATCTTAACCCGATCCAGTAAGGGCTTGCGTATTAAGTCTTAAGTACAAGTTGGGGTGGGAATCGAGAAACGGTTCCCGTTAGGAACCGGTTCCAAATTGTCCGATTCCTGGGAATCGTACGCCTTCGAGCTTATCGATTCTCTTATCGATTCCAGCATGTATTCCCGACAGCTACGCATAGCAAAACGTCGCGTCATGCGCGCCGTCGTTTTCCATTGTCAGCGCATGATGGCAGGCAGAGTTTGGCGCCCTGTCTAAAAATATAAAATGTAAACGTCATTTTTTAAAAACTAATACTACTGCTACTATCATTTAAAAATCAATAGAAAATGTGTTCGCGTAAGCTCCATTTTGTGATCCGTTTTCGGAAATAATCAACTATTCAGAACTATAACAGATTTGTGGAGTGTGTGGACTTCCCTTGGGAGTCTATAACCAACTACAGTGTAAAACTACAGTGTTTTGATTGGCGGTAGACCAGGGGTGTCAAACTCCAGTCCTGGAGGGCCGCAGTGTCTACAGGTATTTGTGGTTTCCTTTCAATCAGCACCCAGTTAAAGCATTGAGAACAAGGTGTGTGGACTTCTTAGCCAATTAGTGACTTAAATTAATCACTTGTGCTTAAACGCACCAAAAACCAGCAGACACTGCGGCCCTCCAGGACCGGAGCTTGACACCCCTGCGGTAGACTAATCTGACAACGATTGCCTGCTTGGCGACGCACAGATGAGTAGCCTAGATTTGGAAAGCGAATATCTAACCTAAATTAGCGAAATGATAATCTTCAATCTTCATCATCTTCAGCTAATAAGAGAAGCCAGCTTGCCTCAGGTAACGTTAAAGATCTCATCTTTCTTCCATGTAAATGTATAGGCTAAATGAGATAGGGGAGAATGGTGACAGTTGAAACTGTTCTAATAATACAGAAACCAATGCAAACATTACGGTGCAGCTTTATGAAACACGCCTAGGACCGTAACTAACTCAGAAGTAAAGTTTGCGATCTTCGTTAGAGAAAGAAACTACTAAATATCCCAATCACAGAGCAGTGGTTAAACAACAATATTTTAGCCATTTTTTATCAGTTAAACTGATAATTTATCCTCTCTTCTCGTGTCCTTTTTCATTATTTTCCAGTGTCTCTTATTTTCTGATTTTAAGCACTCGTATTGATCAAGCCAAATTACATTTATAATGCCATTTCAATTTACAGAATTATACAATTCCGACTTTTATTGGATGCTCTGCCACTTGTGCAGGCATAAATATAGCAGATAAATATTTTCCATGATATGACTAAGAAATATGAATGAAAAACGAATGCTTTGTACTTTATAAATATTGTGTCATTGAATCCATTTTAGATGACCACCCAATAGTAATAGTTGGTCTTTTAATAGCCTGGGAGCAAACTATATTTAAGGAATCGATAAAGGAATCGATAAAGAATCGGATCGATAAACAGAATCGATAATGGCATCGGTATCAATAAAATCTAACGATTCCCATCCCTAAGTACAAGTGAAACAGTGAACAGTTAATACTGTTAAATTTCTTAACTTTTGCAATAAAAGGGTGTTTCTTAACCTGTTAGTGCAGATGCCAATTTTCACCTGTTTTCACTGTTCTGTTTAAGCCTTTATAACTACAGTTATGCTCACCACACACACTTGTTTTATTGCTTAAATTGAAGAAGACCCCTGTACCTTTGTGTGTCTTAGCTTAAAATAATTACATTTCATAATCTTTACATACATTATGGGCTGTAAATGCACAAACGTTTTGCAAAAAAAAAAAAACGAGATTGTAATTCTTAGTTTACAGTGAACCTCTGAAAGGCAAAGATGTAAAACAGGTCATACTTTCCATTTCCTGGTGCGCACACCACTTGTCAACATGTGTACAGAATTTTAGGGGGATATGTGAATCTACTCAGGTTCTATAAGCTAATTTGTAAACTGTGTATCCTGGTGTCCCTTACGGTCTCCAAATCTATCCAAATGGATACAATGTGCATCACAGTAAATCAAGAGATAATCAGTTTTTTTCAACAGATAAAGTATTCTGGCTCATAGAAAAACATGTTTGTATCAACTACATGAGGGAATTTTCACCTTTTTCCAAATAATTTGGGTTTGGATATATAAGGGTCCAAAAACCTATCCGAAAATGAATACAATGCTTTTTTATCCAAATGAAGCATTTTATTATGTCCTTTGTGGTAGTAGGAGATAATTACAATCACTTCACATTCAGAGGGTGATACATTTATTAGCTCTAGTTCAGTTTGTGGTTCCAAAAATTTATTTTTCCACCGGAGCCCCACTAGCCAGCACAATTTTGAATAGAAAATGTATGTTGCAGCGTTGACTGGAGAGGATATAGTGTGCTGTTACCACCTCCTATGACGTGGACGAGGGGCAAGACCCAGGTACAGGACGATGGACAGATATTTTAGCATGTCCTCAGCATCCACATCAGACCATGGCGTATGCAGTCCCTGAGCATGTTTGCGGGCTGTGTTGCCATTTGTGTTGTCACAGAGGAGCTTGAGGACATATGTGCTAAAGAACAGCCGAAAGAGATCCAGGGGGCTGTAGTCTTACTGAAGGTCCAGCTGCACTTCTGGGGTCCTCCGGGGGCAGAAGGGGAACTGATGAGGCTCTTCATCCTCATCCGCCATGTCGTGCCATCCGTCCTCAGACTCGGGCTCTGGCTCGCTTGGTCTTGTTTTAGCTCCTCGCGGTGAACGAGAGCAGGGCCTCCTTGACGTGAGTCATGCGGGGGTGAGGAGCAGGTGCAGGAGCAGGAGCAGAGGGTCCAGGACTGTCCAGAGCAGAAGCATCTTCTACCCTGAATTATTTAAAAGAAATCAAAATAAAGTGTACAATAAGAGCCACATAATGTACTATGTTGCAAATCAAAAATGAAAATGCTAGGCTTTTCCAAACAAATTTAATAAATGCTACATTTGACATAGAGACTGTGATTAAAATTTACCCTAAATTAAGTTAGTTTAGTTTAATTCGGTTATTAACATTTTCTTTACAAAGATGTGTGTACAAAGATATAATTAAATAAGTAATTTGACTGAAAAGGTGTAGGAAGAAGCCTTAGCTTATTTGACCTACCCTTCTTACAATATACATTTTTCCCTTTAAGAATTACAAAAATGTATTAGAATTACAAAAATAATTACTTTTTGTAATTCTTTTCTAAATTAAGTTCTTAAGTCTTATAAATATCACAAAAATCAATTCCAACCAGTGACACTGTATGAGGGTTTTCTCTCCCTACTAGAGAGTTTTTACCTCTGCTATCTGGGGGCTTAGAGCTGGCATTTCCTATTTCCCCTTTGTGTTCTGTAAAGCGTCTTTGTGACAGTCCTGTGAAAAGCGCTATATAACTAAAAAAATGTAATTGAAAAATTGATTACCATTGACAACCAGCAACAATGTCATAGGTTAGTTTATGGCCCATTTATGCTGGTGTGCTAAAGATACGATGCATGCTAATGCATGGCTAAGCTATGTATCAACAGGCCTAATTATACATTACATTACATTCATTTAGCAGACGCTTTTATCCAAAGCGACGTACAATAAGTGCATACAGAGACGTCATCAAGATCACTACAGAACAGACAAGACAAAGCACATCCTTCCCATAATGTAGCAGCTATCCCTCGTATATAATTATACAATACATGATATGACTTATGCCATTTAGCCACAAGAAATTAGATAATAAATGCTATATTTTACATGGCTACTGTGACTAAAATTAAACCTATGCACAAATAAAGTTATTACTTAATTTAATACAGTTAATACTTACATGTCAACAGCCACATCTTCGCCCTGGGCAAAAGCATCTTCGACAACAGTCTTTGCTTTCAGCGTCAGAGCCACTTTCACTCCTCCCTCCGACTCACTCCTAAAAATCTCCTCCGCTACATCCGACAGGGGCATATATTTTTCGCCATCATATATATATACTGTATATATATATAAAATAAAAATTACAAGTTCGAAAATGGCTGTGTTGTTTTAAAAAAAAATTATTCGAATCTCCGTGTAATAATGATGACGCACTGTGCGCGTATGAAGCAGGCCGAATTGTGATCCAAAATGGCTTCCGAATGTGTGCAACCTAGTGCTGTGTTACGCATGGATATCGGTCAGCTGGTTAAATCTACCTATGGGAATGCCATACCATTTTAGAAAGCTTAGGATGTGCTCTATTGGATGATATAAGTGTCAATTAAAATCAAGTTTGTCTGAAGGATTTACTTGCGCTTCTTTTGAATGTGATCATTTACGCACGGCTATTTTGGAGCATGGACACATGTTGAAACAAGGATTGAATCTTAAAAACGGGTCAACCAAGGCAAAAAATAACCTCAGATTCTTGCAGGGGACATCTTAATCTTCATAACCAAAGGTAAGGTTACGACTTAATTTCATATTTTACCGGAGCTTTTTATAGCAAACGAAAGTTATGTGGTGACAAACAAATACCACTCGTTTTTTTTCCTGTGGAGTGAGTAGGCATGTTGACAGTTTTGCTTGTGTGTATTCAGGATCTTGGAAGGTGTTTCTTGCGGCTGTGATAGTAAACGATTTTTTGGTGATATAATAAAAACTTTAATTAACTCTCAAATATGTTTAAATGGCTGCTATCTTACATGTGGTCGGGTCCATTGTAGATAACAGTGTAGCAGCATAGCATGCTACTTTCATGAATTACAAGCTAATGGTGGCAGATAGGAATGTGATATCTCGCACGCTGATAGGATATTAAGTACTAATTATGATGATATGTGGTATATGGTTATGAAATCCGTATTCTCATGGAACTAGAAACGCATATGTGATGTTTTTAAAATGTAGACGCCTGCGTCTCTACCACTAGGGGCTCGCACAATCAAGTTAATGTGAAAACAACATTAAAAGAAGCATAGCATTTGCATGATAGTTTTGCCAAACATTAACTTAACCATTGGTACCAAGCTGGAATTGAACCGCTGACCACCTACATGGAAAGCCAAGATTGTATCCACTAGGCCAAAGCAGGTTAACAGAAATGAGGAGGCCATATAAGACTTTTGTGTTGCGGTATCAGATTGTTTTGGCTTACTGACTTCATAATTCAAACAGATAACAGGTAATTGGTAACAGGTGAATTTTTTTAGCCTTTGCAATAAAAATAACTTGTTTTATGTTAAAAGAACATTCTTACAATGACGTGCACATTGTGTGCCTCAAAAAAAATTTGGGAACAGGTGGGGATCGAACCACCAACCTACTACACGGCAGTCGAATGCCAAATTGGTCTAATTCTGTAGGAGTAGCATCATTTTAAGTGTTTTACAAAAAATGCTAATTAGCGGAAAATCGTAGCGGGACGTATACCACCAAATGTTGTGACTGTAGATCAAACAGGGCGTCGGCAGTGGGCGTGTCAATGATTTTTTGTGAATTTTTAAATATTTTCTTATATTTGGATCTATATAGCGCCACCACATGGCTCGATTGGGTTGAAACTGAAAAGGTCAATTACTCTTAATAGACCTACCAGATTTCTTAACTTTCTGTGAAATGATTTTGGAATTATCAGCATTTTTGTGATAAGTCACACCCACTGAAAATTCATTGGCTTGTCATTCGGCCATCTTTTAAAATATCAAAATTTTGTATATAAGTTTTATGAAGCATCGTGTAAGGAGTATGTTTACCAAGTTTCATGTAAATTGGTCAAATTTTGTAGGAGGAGTAGCATTTTAAGTGTTTTACAAGAAATGCTAATTAGCAGAAAATCCCATATGTCTGACTTCATGGATCCCAAATTTGTTCATCATGAGCAGAGGGACCTGTACACCACATTTTGTGACTCTAGGTCAAAAGGGGCATCGGCAGTGGGTGTGTCAATGTCACAGTATTTTCATGTGCGCTTCAGCGCCACCAGCTGGCCTATCGCCACCAAATGTGTGTGGGCTTGTGAGATGACAACTTCTAACTATATGCCAAGTTTCATGAGAATCAGCCAAGCGGTTAAGGAAAAACACAAAGAAGTAATAAATGAGTACATTTAAGACAAAATGTCAGCAAATTCAAGATGGCGCCCACCAAATTAGTAAAGATCTATGATCCAAATCCGGGTTTTTGTCACTGTAGCAAGTTTTACATCTCTGCAAAGGAATAGTGATTTTTTTTTTTTTCAGGTATAATTAAAGAAAAAAAGATGAAAAGAAAGGCAATACCCCACATGCTGGCAGCGGCCGTTATTGCAATCGATAATTATCGTTATGATATATCGCCCAGCCCTAGTTACCATAACAACAGAGGCAGCGACAGGGTCAAAGTTGAATTTATTTCATGTCTCAGCGACATCTTCAGCGACCGTTGCAGCGACCACAGGACGACAGTCGCCCGAAGTATAAACCAAATGTCGCTGCAACCGGCGACATCCATGGCACGTCGTCGGTCGCAGCGACACTGTCGCCGGACTATAAACTGGCCATTAAAAGGCGGAACCATCCGCAAACTACGGCTCACCTCCACCTCAGAAGATGAAGCAGCTCCAGTCTTGCGGGACTCCAACTCCATCTCTTTAATCTGACGTGCATTCACTAACTCAAGTTGTTTCAAAGCAAGTTCATGTTCTCTCTCCCTCTCCAACTCTAATTCCCTCATACGAAACTACAGGCGCCTGAACTCAAGATCGTATTCATGACTAGCTATGAACACCATCAGACCTCTCTTCAGATACGGACTGAGACTTTACAGCAGCCTCCCCAAACAAAAGTCGAACTTAGACATTTATGCACGTAACAATCTTTGCACACACAACGCTTGGGAAAACAACCCGGGAGTAGCCAACCAACACTGCTGCCGCCTGCAAGAGGGGAGAAACATGCACTTACACAAAAAAAAAAAATAATAATAATTTATCGGTAAGAAAATTAGGAGTACATAACACCATTCCGTTATTTCAACAATTCTGAAATAATTTTGTACATCAGAAGAAACTGGCAGAAAAGCGTCTTGGTCCTGCCCTATACCGGTTACATTTTTCTGCTCCCCACTCTGCCCCCGCCCCAATCGTCATGTTAGAGTTCCTCTTTGGTTGGTCATATGGATAATTGCCTCCCACAATGGAAATAGCCGGCGCCTAATTGGCTGGACGCATTACGGTCCTTTGTTTTGAGGTCCAGGTTTATAAACTGGAACAATGTTGTGTCCTCATAAACTCTGTTATTCCACCTAAATAGTCCACTAAAATATGTTTCTGAAAATATTTGAGGTGAGAAATAGGTCATGCAAGCTCCATCAAAACTTATACAGAATTTTGATACGTTGAAATATGGACAAATGACGAGCCAATGAAAATCTATGTGGACGAGGCTTATCACAAAAATGCTAATAACTTTTGAATGCAATATCTGATCATCACTTGAGATATATCTTTGGCATGTCCAGCCAAGCAAGACTCTAGAAGTTTACTCAGCTCGGTCACTAGGTGGCGCTATAGCAGGGGAAAATTTCTAGAACTCATGAACCAAATGACCAAATAACTTGAAATTGTGTATGCTTTGTCCTGCCCCATGGTCCGGACAGACTATATATGAAATAAAAAAAAGATGGGCGCCATCAGCCAATCAAATTTCAGCACTCATTTGACAGACTTATTCAGGTCCAATCATCTTGAAATGTATGTACAGCAGGATGTCTTGTACTATCCTGTAAAATCTGGTGAGAACTGGCCAATAGAGGGCGCTACAGTAATTAATCAAACTTCAGAGTTTTTCAACAATGTTATTTCTCACTCTGTTTGAAGTGATGTCATTAGGTTTATATTACCATATATGTCTCCCCTTGTAGAACAAATGTGCCTGAATAACCCATGATGTCTGCCATTTAGAATTTTAAAACACTTAAAATGCTTTTTCTCCTACAAAATTTGACCTATTTGCACAAAATCTGGTACACAGGCTCAGGAGACTCGGCTACATGAAAACTTCTATGTGGGCGTGTCTTATCAAAGAAATACTAATAACTTGCATGCAATATCTGTGCACAATGAAATTTGAGAATTGTATTGGGACAATTCTAAAACTCATGAACCAATCCACCAAATAACTTGAAGTTTTGGTCATTAGCAAACTTGAATAAGGTGGCTTACTATTGCCTGTGTGTGCTTGGACCTTGTGTATTGCTGCTTGCATATATATATATATGTTATTTGTTATGCTGTGTGTTTGCCTGAGGGGTATACTATGAAGGAAGCTTAACATAGCCAGCGTTTCTTTGTGTTAACTGGCTTTAGAAAGCCTAACCACTGCAATCTGGCTTAACCTGTACTACGAACATGGTTATCAACTTGCTAAATGAACACAGGCTTTGTTAATGAAGCTTTGTTAATGTGCGTGTTCCCATAAAAGTGGTAGTGTCTGCAACAATTAGCCTATAGCGGTACAGCATGGGCTCCGCCAGGGTGGAGCTTTTGCAAAAAACAACAAAAAAAAAATTCTATATTCTCAGTACTTTGTCAAGCAGTTTTTCTAATGTGACAAATGGACTACTCCATTCTAGAGCTCCTAAACTTTTAACTTGATGCAGCATGTATCATTAAAATCTTGCTGAAGCAATCACACCAAAGTTTATTCATAAAAAAAAAGTCAAGCATTTTCCAGAACTCAGAAAATCTGAAAAGAAGTCAATAATCTTGCCCTGTGAAGAGACTCTCACTATCCGGATATATCTCTACGGGATCCTTTGGAATGGAGATGCCTTTTTCCAAAGCCAAAGAGTTGATTGGTCAAAGGGTGGTGCTTTTATATGTTTCAATCCGATAGCCTGAACATAACCTGCCCCGGAGCAGTTTAGCCGTGCAGAGTAAGTTGCCATGGCAATATACCCCGGTTAAAAGTAAGTCTGCTTTGTGATACAGAAAACCCAGGGTTGATGCTTAAAGGAGCTATATATGTAACAAATGTACTGTACTAAATCATAAAATGACCATGATATGTCATCAGAGATTAAGGAAACATGCTAAGTAGAAATACTGGCTTCTCCGACAACAATGCTACAGCCAGTATGTTCTCCTTTGAAATTTCCATTCCGGGTTGGAACGTCTGTATTTGTTTTGGCTTGTGTGATTCAGTATTCTCTGAGTTGAATCCGAGTCCACTGCCCATTACGAACAACCAGATGTACTCCGGCACTCCGACAGCCGATTTACGAATGCCTAAGCTAAGTTCAACATTGTTTCCATTTAGCTAGCTAGCTAAAGATTTAAATATATATGTATATATATATATATATGTATGTATATAGTTACTCGCTAAACATACCACTAATGTTAGCTTATATCTGTGTGACCGTAAACATAGCCAGCCATGCATCTAGCTAACATTGACAGAGTTATAAAAAATCCACATGAGCTGGTTTATAATTTGCAAACAATAAATAATAAACAAATTGCAAACGTATACATTAGCTGATCAACTTACAGTGTAGGACTCGTCGTCACTTGTCATTGTCAAAATAGAATAAGCTCGTCTCAAAATATAATGTTGCGCTCGGCTCGTCTTGCGCTCGTGTTCGTTCAGTGTCTCGGCTCTCCAATATTGTGAATTTGGATTGCAGTACCCATTTTAAACGCTTGGTGTCAATGTTACATATAGCTCCTTTAAGTTATCTTGCTAAACCCTTAATCTCGCTTCGTAGTACACCCCTGTGGTCTTTATCTGTTGGTGGTGGGTTGTCTTGACTTGTGTGATTAAATCTGGCCTAACAGGTACCAGGTGGAAGATGAGGCCACCCACCTGGATGAGATGCCCCTAATGATGTCAGAGGAAGGTTTTGGGAATGATGAGAGCGACTATCACACCCTCCCTCGGGTTCGAGTTAACCAGAGACAGCGGGGGCTGGGCTGGTTCCTGCTGGGGAGCTGGAAGCTGTGGTGTAGCAGGTAGAATGGGTGCTTTCATTTGGTGTCTCTTGTCTCAATGCTTTAGCTGTGCATGTTATGACTGTTGGGGGGAGTGTCTTTCTGTTTCTGAGTCTTAACAGGCCTTTTCTTAAATTTTGGATGATCAGTCCAATGGTTTTCCTTTAAACCTTCCTTTCCTTTTATTAACCCCTTTTTCATCGAGAAAGTACATATTGTTTGACCAGTACAGGCAATAACATTTGTAACATAGGCAGAAAATGTGCATTTTATACTACATTAAAACCTCGAGGGAGATATGTGTAGAAATTAGTCCCCTCCAGGAACGTGGGTTGTTCTGAAATGTTTGTAACTTTCAACGTTTGTAACTTTTCAATCGTTCTCATTTGAATAATTTATTGAAATGGTTACTTGTATTACTCTAGCCCTGTGAAGTTTTTTAAATAAATAAAACGGTATCATTTTGTAACTAATATAAAAAGATAGATCTCATTAAAACATTTATTTTCTACATCTTTTTAAAAGACATAGCATAAGATGCAACATAAGTCTTTAGTTGACAACTGCAAGCAGAAAGTCCTACCCATCTTGCATTCTCAAAAATGAGAAGCTTACAAACTATAAGCTAATGTCACAAAGAATTTTACATGTGGGTACCATTAACAGAAAAATTAAGTTATTGATCAAGAAAAGGACTAGTTCCAAGCAAACCAGGGATAAGACATAAGACATCAGTGATTGAAAATTGAGAGGAGAGTAGCAGTTTGCAGGCACCCAAAACTGCTTATAAATAGTTTCTAGCATGGTTAATGAATTTATCTGACCTTGTAAGGCGATATGCATTCAACCCTATGTTTTTTTTTCTATATGAGAAGTTGGCCTACTGCTGTTTTAGTTTCATTATGCTGCTCCTTTGGAAACTTGCTACCAACTTTCTGGTCTTAGATAAGCAGTTGTGGAGGGAATAAGCTAGAGGGATGTTTTCTTCCCATTGAAATTGTGACTCCATTTAATGATCACATTTTTGCATTGGTGATCAAAGAGAAATCTACAGTGCCTTGCAAACGTATTCAAACCCTTGACCAATTCTCATATCAAATGATATGTTCTAATTAAATTTTGTGTGAAACACTGAGGGCTCTATCTTGGCGATCTTATCGCTTGGTCTAAATGCATGGCGTTAAGGGCTATTTAGATGGCGTGTTTTTTTGAGCGCTAAGCTCAGCACAACGTGCCCATCTCCATTAATTATAGGTGTGCCTTGGGCGTAACATGCAATAAACCAATCAAAATGTCATATCCCATTCCCTTTAAAAGCCTGCTTTTCCACCTTAGCGGATTGCTTATATGATGGTGAAACAGACATGCTTGTGCGTGTGTAGGTTATATGGGTCAATAGTATGATCAATATTATTCGGACTAACCGTTAGGACGCGTTTTGATATACACAATAATAATCTTTAACATGAGGGTTTAACACCGGCACGGGTTCCTGGTAATTTCCGACAGTACTCTTATTTTCGAAAATATAGCCTATGCGGTTAAATTTTGTGAAAAGCACCTGCAACAGATGAGAATAAGCTACCAGAATGGCTTCCGTCTCACCTTAGAAAACACCAAATTAGCCTGCTTGTTTAACAAATTTTGTTTGATTATACATAGAAGCAGTGTCTAACATCAATTCCATGAGGCTGTTCTCATGTTCTTCTCGAAGTTCAAGCTTCATCCAAAGTTCATTATGTGCATTATAATATTGATTAATAATATAAATACCGTTATTTTGCCTTAATGAGACACTAGTAAATACACTAAAGCTGTCAGGTTGGGAATCCATACTATGCATTACATATGGCATTAATTTATACTGTAGTTTGATGAAATGCTATGATTTAATTATATAGGAAATGGCCTGGCCATGGTTTGACAATAGTAGTTCAATAAGTGATAATTACAATGATCTAATAGGTTAAAATAATACTAACTGTAAGCTTTTCTCATCTTATTTCCACAGACTACTGTGCACCTGTGGATGCGTTACGGAATACAAGCTAACATTTTCTCTATAATATGCAAGATTCTTTTGTCGTAATATAATCATTAATTCTGATGTTTATAAAGAAAAAGGAAATGTATTCTTGGATCTAATAAGCCCTATATAATCCTTGAATGTTCACACACACATTTTAAGGCTTTTCTTCTCCACTTCTTGAACACATCAGATAAGGACCAAGCTAGGCCTCTTGGAATGTGAGAGAGGTCAGCGGCCAGAAGCGTTAGAATTTAAGATGTGTGTGTGTGTATCTGTTTGCCTGTGTGTGTATGTCTGAGAACACATATGTGTGAATATATCTTTTGGACACTTCATATAGATTAGGAAGTGTCTATGTCTGGGTATCTGAATGTGCCTTTGTAAGAAAATGAGCGCATATGTGTGAATATATCTTGTTTGGACACTTCAGCTAGATTAGGATACCTAGACAGACCTCTTTGGAATGCTGAGGGAGTTTTTCTCTTGCTGAGATCCTTCCAAAAATGCCATCAATTAAAAGTGTGAATGGGTCTATTTTCCGGCGTGTGTGTGTCTACCCGTGTGTTCTTGAAGATTTGTTCTGGTTCAAGAGGAACACTAGCACTGTTTTGCCTGACACAGAAAAACATCTTCATATTAACTGTTTCACAAGCAGGCTGAAGAATTGCTTCGTATTTCTCAATTACACTTCTGTTCACTGCCTGTACTTGCAATTACGTTCGAGGAATAAGAGGGTCTTGAATCGGTTCCGTGATGAAAGACAGTAGCTTATAGCTTCTTTATTAGCATGGTGTTTGTGTCAGCTTCTAGTCCAACATGACCCATACAGTAACATGGAACAACTTAAGTACAATCTCTAAACAAATGGGGCTAGCCAGGAGGAAAGGCTTCATGTGTGAATTCACTCCTTCCCTGGTTCCACTTCCTGGCTAGATCAATGACTCTTCACACATTATAATTTCTATTCACCCAGGGTTGCTTACCATTGACTCTTGGTACCTAAGTCTTGGGGGAGAGCTTGCATTTGAAAGGGTACTTAACCCCTGGACTGAAACAGGATGGGTGTGGGGATTTAAACAGATTATAACTCTGATATTACTATAAAAACCTGAAAATCCAACAATTTCCCCCTCTGATCCATATGATCACCTATACATCTATGATCAAACCAACATTTCAAGAAGGGTACAGAAATAGAGATCAAATATAGCTACATATGTGTGAAACAAATATACAGTCGATGATGTATGCTGGCCATGAGATGGAGTATACAAACATTGTTTGAAAAATTATCTGCACTTGTCTTTCATCAATATTTTTAACCTGACATGTCTTTCTTTGATGTGGGAGGAAACCGGAGTGCCCGGAGGAAACCTATGCAGACACGGGGAGGACATGCAAAACTCCACACAGACAAAGTCCTCAGCCAGGATTCTAGCCTGGGACTTTCTGCTGCGAGGTGGCAGTGCTATCCACTGCCCCACCGTGCCACCCGAGAGGGAGAATTGACAGTGAAAGCAAAACAAAAAGGAATGAGGGAATAAATACAGAAAATGGAGAGCTAAATTTAGGGTGTGTAGTGCGTGTCAGTATATGACTGTGATTGTCTCAGTCTCTGATCCCATTAACGGCAAGAGTTCGTTGGTGCCCTCGGAAGTCCAAGATTCTCTGGTGGTGAATGTTCCTTCCTCGGAGACCTCGTCTAAACTACACGAGAGCAGAATCGGCTATGTACAGTATAGGTTTCATTTTTAACCCATCTAATATGCTATCACTTTATGTTACATCAAAAGTAAAAGCTAGCCTATCCTGACATTCTGGGACTAAAGGAACAGTCCAATATGCATTAACCATATCAATCAATGTGAAAATGCAATGCTCAGGTTTCAGTGAATTAAATATCGTAGTAGGATCTCCTCCCCGAGGTGTCAACTTCTCAATTGTTTTATTTGCCCCTCTGGAATCAACAGTCAAATGCCAGCTGCCATTTGCTTTCTTCACGGGCCACAAAGGCCTATTTGAGCAACTCTGAGTTTTCACCAAAATGTGTCGTTCTCCAAGTTCTTTGATGATAGGTTGGATACCATCAATAGCATCCCTGTTAAGGGGGTCCTGTCGCGTGCTGGGGGGAGGTGTCCCGGTAAGTAACACCGGCTCCATGTCAAGAAGACCACAGTCGTTTTTACTTTCTGCCCAAATTGGGTGTTTGGCGACATTTGCTTTTTGTAGTTGCCTTAAATTCCACATGACTTTACCATCAGAAAATTCAAGACTCTAGTTTAACTTTAACAAAACATCCAAGCCAAGTAAAGGCTGACACGCTTCTCCAACCCATAAATTAGCCGTGACATCCGTAGGCCCTACTGAAATGGGCACAGGCTGTGTCTGTCGCCTGTCCTCCTACACCATAGCATCGTTGTACACGGTCTGTTAAAGGCAATATTTTGTCGTTTGCATATGAAGCAGGTAAAACAGTTAGTTCAGCGTCAGTGTCTAGGTGGAAATCAATATCTATTTGCCGGTTAATGGTCGCACCCACATAAAGTCCATCTTTTGATTGCTTCACTGCAGTCGCTATGCGTCTCAGTGAGGCGTCCTCTCGTTTAAAGGAACCACAGAAAGAATTGCCTTTTTCCGACTGTCACTCAAACTTGCAAAACGTTTGTTCAAATCCTCAGTGTCCCCCTCTGCGTAATTGCACGTTGAGGGGCCATTGTTTCTGTATTGCTTTGGTGCCTGGCACTGCCTCCAATAATGTCCCGGTTCCCCACAATTACGACAGTTATTGTTACATTTAGCATCTGCATGATTATGTCCACGACTATTCAAATTACGGATCTTACATTCTGTATCCAATTCAACCCTTCTAGCTGCCGATAATAACTGGTCAAAAGTGATGGTTTCATCTTGCCAATCTGGTTTGCTAAGCTTAGTAGCTGATCTTATCTCTGGCAACAACGCCTGCTTAAACGTTGTTTTAAGAGGGCCACTTACACTGGAGGAAAAGTTATCACGTTTTATCTCCTTAATTCCTGAATGTCTTAAAAAGGTTTCAGAAAACCGTTCAGCAAAAACATCAACAGCCTCGCCAGTCTTTTGAATGCACGCTGCAACTTTTTCCCAATTTGTGGATGCATTTGTAGCTTTCCATATGAAATCCTCAATCGTCTCCCATCCCTGGGCAAGATTCTGACCATCACCTCCCAACACAATAGTAACCGACAAATTTAGTTTGTTAACCTCTGTGGGAGTTATTACTGTGGCCATTAATTGTACACCGTCATACGGGTGCAGACAATAAATTGTCTTCAAACTATTTATTTTAGCCCAGGTGTCCATGTCTGCAACTCGCGGATGTTTTAAATCCTGCGACCACTTGTCAATGTCTTGGGGCTTGCTTGGTTTGTGACTGAACTGAATTTTACCCGCTATCCGTCTTTGTGTTAACGCTCTCAAACGTGGCGTCGGTGCTATTTCGTTATCAGAGTTTTCACTGTCACTGCTTGTCCATTTATCATTATGAGCTAAGGTGACAGGTTTTCTATGTTCATAACGAGGTGGGGCAGAAGGCTGAACTGGCCTGGCGAACACTCCTGACACTCAGTAGCTAATAACGGTGCATTTTGCAAAAGTTTAATCTTTTTTTAATGTGCTTATTTCTGCATCTTTTTAGCCCTCTTTGCTTTAATGCTTTTCAGCTCTTCGACTAGAACTTTAACTTTCTTCCTCTCAATGTCAAAAAGGCCATCTGTTTCGGCGCTGGCATTTATTTCATTCCGCCTTTGCATGTGACTAGCGATAAGCAAAGCAATGGGGAATTTACGCTTGTCAGACACGCGTTGCAATTTACTGTATACCTTCTTTATGTCATTCGAACTCCATACCTTATCTTCGTCAACTTGGAAACCGTACTTATTTTCAGTGTATTTTTCCATCTCCTCCAACTTCAAATACGAATGGATAAACCCCTTCGTATCCTTAATAAGGGAATCATTGCTTACTTTAGGGACGGCTTTTCCGCCTTTCTCAGACATCTGATAAGAATCTGGTTCTTATCACGTCTACCAAACATGGTTGCGGTCACGAAATTAAAATTTAAAATTAGACAATTTCAAAACTTCTCAAAAATGTTTCACGTGTCACTCACCAGGAGGACAAACAGCAGCTATCTTGTAGATATATATATATTTTTTAATTACAATAGATTACCGTTGTTTTTCTCCAAGTTAAGATAAAACGCATAAATTATTGTAAACAATGATCTACCTGACACAAGACGTGCGAAACACTTGTACATTAAACAATAACAACGTTAAACAACAAACAGATGGTTCTCATACATACGTCAAGGTAAAAAACGAGTTTCAATATACCAACGCTAAATTACAACGTTGCCACTGACAGCTTTTGCACCCAGGGGCCCTCTGAACACCCCTGACCGCTCACCGGATGGATTTCACTTAATTTACTTCTTAAATTAGTGAATTGTGCCCCTCTTTACCTATCTACCTGGAATCCTCTCTCAAATACGATCAATCAAGTGCACACAGTATTGATATCACGAATACTTCCACAGACACCCTGTTGAGATTATTGACGTTCTGAACACCATTAATCGCTCAATGGAGGATTTATTAATTTACTTCTTTAAATTAATAAAAATGTGCCTTGCTCGCCTATTTATCTTGGGATCCCCTTTAACACAACTGACGCCTCGCGTCCTTATTCCAACGCTTGCACCCTGCAAAGCACTCTTGCTCCCACAAGAAATATAATTTCACAAACTTCAAACTCTCACATTCACACACACAAGATTTACTCAGCATACAATGATATTGCGGTGGCAACACGCTTCTCGTAACTTCGGGGCACACCGTCCAAACTTCTCTGGTCACTAGTAAAATTCCTGGGCCTTGGTTATCTCGTTGATCTCGGTGGAACCTCCAAATTGAAGAATTGCCAACATGTCCAACATGACCTATACAGTAACATGGTACAACTTAAGTACAATCTCTAAACAAATGGGGGCTAGCCAGGAGGAAAGGCTTCATGTGAGAATTCACTCCTTCCCTGGTTCCACTTCCTGGCTAGATTAATGACTCTTCACACATTATAATTGATATTCACCCATGGTTGCTTATCAATGACTCTTGGCACCTAAGTCTTGGGGGAGAGCTTGCATTTGAAAGGGTACTTAACCCTTGGACTGAAACAGGATGGGTGTGTGGACTTAAACAGATTATAACTCTGATATTATTATAAAAACCTGAAAATCCGACAAGGCCATATTTATATACAGTACTGTGCAAAAGTCTTAGGCACATGGAAAAAAATAAAATAATAATAAAGATGCTTTCAAAAATAATGAAATTAAGTTTCTAAATATCAAACAATTGTCTATAAAGAGCAGTAAACAGTAAAAAAAAAAAAAACCTAAATAAAATCAATATTTAGTGTGACCACCCTTTGCCTTTAGAACTGCATCAATTCTCTTAGGTACACGTTTGTGCACTTTTATAAGAAAATCGGCTGGTAGGTTGTTCCAAGCATCTTGGAGAACATGCCACAGTTCTTCTGCAGACGTTGGCTGTCTCGATTGCTTCCGTCTGTCCAGGCAATCCTAGACAGCCTCGATGATGTTGAGATCAGGGCTCTGTGGAGGCCATACCATCTATTGCAGAACTACTTGTTTTTAATTTCGCTGAAGATACTTCAATAATTTTTTTTGGGAAAATTAATGTTTGGAAATCTAAAATTAGCTATTTTCTACTGACACACTAATGCAGAAGACAAGGCAAGAAAAAAAAATCATATAAAGAATCTACGGTGCCTAAGACTTTTGCACAGTACTGTGTATATATATATATATATAATTATATTGTATATTGTGTACAATCAAATATAGTGGTCATATATTATTTTAGGCCTCATCATTCCCCCTCATGCATTTACCTGTAAGAATACCTGGGTGGAAGCCGAGGGGCACTCCCTCGATCCCCCTACCCTTACACCAGATATGGAGTAGATGTGGATGGATCACTGCAAGGGTTATTTCTCCTGACTCATTTTCCTATAGAACTCTATGGGGAAAAAAGTCAGGAGAAACAACCCTTAAAGTGATCCATCCACATCTACTCCAT
Source organism: Synaphobranchus kaupii (assembly GCA_029718625.1). NCBI lineage: Eukaryota > Metazoa > Chordata > Actinopteri > Anguilliformes > Synaphobranchidae > Synaphobranchus > Synaphobranchus kaupii. The sequence continues at coordinate 8,834,757 of CM056398.1, read as the reverse complement.
ATCTGGCAACAGAGTGATGGTTTGGGGCTCGTTTGATAGCTCAGACCCTTGATAACTTACAGCCATTTAGCCAGCCATGTGTTCCATACTGTACCAGTGTAATTTACAGCTGAATCTAGTCTCACCCCCCAATTTCCATAGAGATCCATTCAAATGCAGAGAGGTTATAGTATCGCTTGTAACAGTACCTGAAAATAAGATATCGACAGTTTTTTGATGTTGATGGTCACAGACTTCAGGAAGTAACAGCATGTATATGCTACCAAATGCATATGCGACCAAATATGAAATATGATACTTTAAAAATACGTTAAAGCAAAGGGTATGAATACTTATGTAAATGAGAAATTTTATTTTTTTATTTTTAATAAATTTGCAAAAATCTCAAAAAAACTTTTTTCACATTGTCATTATGGGGTGTTGTGTGTAGAATTTTGAGGGAAAAAAATGAATTTAATCAATTTTGGAATAAGGCTGTAACAGAACAAAATGTGGAAAAAGTGAAGCGCTGTGAATACTTTCCGGATGCACTGTATATATATAATCAAATCTAGTGGTCATATATTATGTTAGGCCTCATCATTCCCCCTCATGCATTTACTTGTAAGAATACCTGGGTGGATGCTGAGGGACACTCCCTCAATCCCCCTACCCTTACACCCTGAACAGTGCCTACCAGGATTATATAAATACTGATTATACCAATAATATTCAGCCACATTCTGGATGATTCATTTTCATACTTGAATTTTTTCCACATTCTCCCTTTTGTGACTTCATTGTCACATTTGACAAGCTGTCCATACCATCTGTTGTCAGACTCCATCGGGCCAGATAGCAACACGCTATCTCGACCCCAGCGATCATCAAGATGATGACTATCGCCTGGAGGGAGACCTAACAGCAGAGCAGAGCATCGTGCGGAAAACATCCCCTCCCTATTTTGCGGGGAGTGTGTAAAATCCACGCAATGCTCCTGTCTTCTCACAATATTTAACAGAAGGTTACAATGTGGATTTTACAGAACTCAGAGATCTAAAGCAGTATAACATGTATAAATCAACACCAACTAATAAAAATGAGTACAGGTATAACTAATAAAATGATTATGGTTCACATATTATTTGAGTACATATGTTCTTCTCCATTAATCCAGACCATATTGACTCGTTGAGAATTAAATAATCCAGCAGACTCCCTAACGGCCTTTCTGCTGCTTAATGTTTGCCACTAGCAAATCGATTTGCCCGGTAGCCGTCGCCTAGTACTTGTAAGCAAATGTGAGCAGTAAGCCAAGGCATGCCCCCATTACATGCGTCACATGGCCCCCTCCCACGTGAATGAGGCCTGTGATCATGACGGACAGGAATCTGATTTCATCACCTACATTTTTCTGAACTATAGCAACAGGGCAAAGCGTGGCCATTAGTCTACAACGAGGCTCAGTGTGGTCTGATTTTCCTCTTTACAAACACAAATATTTGACCATGTAAACATTGTCTGCTTAAGCCTGAGTACAGTAATACTGAGACCAGCCACAGGTTTTAGGTGCACAATCAAGTCTTGTGTTATACAGTGACATAAGGTGTTTTTAACGGAGTAACATACGGTATTTAAGCGGAGTAATGTCTTTTCTGTGTGTCAACCGCGTTGGACCAGTGGACAGAGGAAAGGTTGCGAGCACTTCTCTCAGCCGTAGCTGGCCATGATATTCTTTGGCAGAGTGGTGTATGATAACTGTGTATATTATAACTATGTGAGTGTGTTTTAACTATCTGCCATAGATAAGGGAGCGATTTGCTCCTGAGTGTGAAAATCTGTCTTCATGTGTGTATGTGCAGTCAGTGTATGTTTTTTCAACCCAGGTGCTTTGCACACCGTAGAAGGTCATCACTGTGGAGAGGTTACTTGCACAGGCGATGCACAGTGACTCGGGTCACTGCTCTCCACGCAGCTTTATGTCCTCACATTCAGGTGCAGAGGGGAGGGTTTCTCTCTCTGCACTCATCTAGCTTGCATTCTAACTTTAATCCTTGCGCCTTCTAACTTCTCATTTCCTCATCCTCCCTATTTTCTGAAGGTGCACCTCCCTCATCCTGCCTTTCTGCTATTCCCCCCAAATCACCCCTAATCTCTTCCTGTGTGCGTTCTGGTTCTCTTGCTCTACAGCAGTGATTAAGGTGAAACCACACAGTTTTACCTTCAACCTTAAGTGCAGTAGGAGTTGTTAGAATAACCTTGTATGGTCCCTCAAGCTTGGGTTCACTCCACCTTCTTTTGAACACTTTAATATACACCCAGTCTCCCAGGCGTATTCCACATAAGTCCTCTGAGATGTCGCTTGTTCTTCCTTCAGTGGCTCCTTTTACCTGTTGGAAAATAGTCTTGTGTATTAAGGTTAGATGCAGCACATAATTTTACAGCTCTCTCTCAAGGTGCTCAAGCAGAGGTCCATTGTATTGGCCCCGTAGGTACGGTACTGGCATTGGTCTACCTGTTAGCATTTCATGCGGGGTTAGATGCGTGCTTCTGTTAGTTTGCATTCTCATGCTTATTAGTGCCAGTGGTAGTGCCTCTACCCATTTGATTCTTCCATCTGTGCTTATTTTGGCTATCTTTGCTTTCAAAGTGCCATTCGCCCTTTCCACCATCCCTTGCGACTGTGGATGATATACACACCCAAACCTTTCCCGAACTCCCAACATCTTAGTTATGACTTTCATCATTTCAGCAACAAAATGTGGTCCATTGTCCGAACTATCTTATCTGGAATCCCAAACCTGGGAAACACTTCTTTACACAAAAAATTTTGCCACTGACTTGGCGTCTAGACTGCTTGTGGGTGTTGCCTCGACCCACCTACTGAATCTATCCACCATTACTAACATTATTCTGAACCCGCTCGATCATATCAATCTATCATTAGGTGCCTAAATGGTCCGTCAGGTGGTGGAATGTGCCCAATTGGCACTGAAAATGCCTTCCTGTTATTGTATGTCGCACAGACTTCACAATCGTTAAGTGCCCGATCCACCATAGGTGTCAAATAAGGTGACCACCAAGCATTCTGAATGTGCTTAAGCACTCCCCCCCCCCCCCCCCCCCCCCCCCCCCCTTGCGCAATGGTCCTGACCATGCGAATCCTTAATCAAGATGTGAACTACTGATGTAGGTGCTACAAAATGGCCTTTTGGCCCTTGCCACAAAATGGCCTTTTGGCCCTCGCGGTCTCCTTTCTGCAAGGGAAACATTCCACCCATTTGGAAAACATGTCCACAATCACCAGACAATATTTATAACCTCTTCATGGACTTAATTCTACAAAATCCATCATTTGATAAGAGAATGGTTCCTCAGGGACAGGCTGTCCCACTGCTCCCATTGATTGTCCGTGAGCAGAGTTATCCTGTAAACAGATCACGCATTTGTCACAGAATCGCTGCGTAATGGCTGAAAACCCTGGTGTATACCAGTAAACTTTCACCATATGTAATATACACGTTTTTGACGTATAGTCAATACCATGAGTCACTTTGTAACAAAATGATATGTACATGCAAGCAACACAGGTTTTCCTTCAGGTGAGACCCATTGCCCCTCCGGGCGGGGTGCGCATCGATGCTTCCTCCATTTCTGCAACTTCAACTCATCTTTATCAAACAAATTTATATTATTTACATTAATTTGCAACACTGGGGCATTGGAGGAGAGTGTTGCAGTTTTTGCTGCCTGATCAGCATGACCATTCCCTTTTTGATATGTCATTTAGAATTTTTGTATGTGCCTGGCATTTACACACCTCTATTTCTTTGGGTAGGAGTAATGCTTCTAATAGGTTTGCGACTAGTCTATAGTGAGACACACGCTTACCCCTTGAGGTCATAACACCTTGTTCTTTCCATTAGGCTCAAAAATCATGCACCACTCCAAAAGCATATCTTGAATCGGTGTAAATGGTCAGTTTTCCCTTTAGCCAAATAACATGCTCTTGTGAGCGCAAATAACTCACATGCTTGTGCAGAGAAATGTGAGGGCAACTGCGCATTTTCTAAAATTTGATGCTCATTACTTACCGAATAGGCAGCTCCGTCAACAAAAACTGGGGGTTAGTGAGAGGCACATCCGTTAAATCAATGCGGGGTTTTAACACTGTTTCCACAATATGCTCACAGGAATGTGGTTCTCTTTCTCCTTCTGTGGGAAGTAAGATAATGGGATTAAGAGTAGTGCACCTCTTTAGGGTAATATGAGGCAGAGCTAGTAACACTCCATCCCAATGCAATAGCCTGGCAGGAGTTAGGTGTGCTGTTTTAGCCTGTAATAACAGAGCATGATGTAGACAGTGGGGATGTAGACAGTCAGGGGAGAGTATACTACTATGTCATCTACTGATAATACAGTTTCTGTTGCAGGCTGGCAGTCCTCTAGATACAGAATCAAGTTTTCATCAGTAATATCCAATTGGTTTATACTTTTCACCATGTTTTCTGAGTTAAGACGGCTGTCATACATCCATTCTTTTCATCTACAAATAGTTCAAAAGGTTTTTTTCGTAATTGGGAATTCCTAAACATGGAGTGTTTATCAAAGCCAATTTAATTCCCTTAAATGCAATTTCAACTTCTGTTGTTTTATTCAATTTTTTATTAATTTTAATTTGGACCCATGGGTAATTTCGCCCAATTGCTGTACAATCACAGAAAAATCTACTATCCAGTTTTGGCAATAGCCAACCAATCCTAAGAATGATATAATTATAATTTTTATTTATTTATATATATATATATATATATATATATATATAAAACCTAGAATGCACTTAATTAATTTTATTTATATATTATATTTTATCGCACGTATCTAATTACTCAGCTTGACTCACCACTCCATTCATACCATTGCCGTCACATTCACATGTTTCTGGCCACTGTCGCCGTCCCGTAGGCTCCTTAGCGACTGTTTGCCATGTTAGTCCTGTCCGTTAAAATCTCCTCCTTATACACTTCCTCAACACAGGTGGAGCGGTATCCACAGATCTTCACTAGCAAACTTTTTCACACATTCACACAACTATGAGTAGTCCGTAACCCGTTAGGCCCCCAGATGTACAGAGACACGCCCAGACCGGCACGCCGCAACCAAACAAATGAGCACTTGTAGCCCCCAAAGAGACCCCCGAACAAGTGAGTCAGGTGATCGAACACCAGGCGAATCAGACAAACGGCCAACTTGAATGGCACCACTGGGGCACTTCGAACAAAAACAACCGAATGAATGAACACCAGTGTGAACGAACAAACGCTGGATGAATGAAATCCCCAAGGGACAACAATGTACACAAATGAATGGCTCAGTGTTTCCTGCTTTCTGTTCGAAAGATTAAAATAACCTAATATTATCACTTTATACCTGGATAATGCCTGCCTCTCTGAAATGTTTCTGTCGGGGAAAGTGCTTGACTCTGGCTCCAGTTGTGGGGGTATTTGCCTGCGTTCCCTCCCCTCCTCTGGGCTGGGTTGCACCGGTCATATGTAAGTTTGTAACTAAGCCTGTGCGTAACGTCTTTACTAGGTCCTTAGTTGCCACTAGTTAGTTTCAAACTATCGCTTTAGTAATGTAAGTAAGTAATGTCTTAGCTAGTGAAAACTAAGTAATGCGTAGTTCAATACGAAGGTGACATTGTCGCTTTCATGACGATAACAGATCCGTAACCAATCAATCAACATGCTACAATGTAAACACGGAAATCAACGTGCATTGAGTTTAACAGGCTTAGTCTATTTTGCATTCCATGGAAAAAATAAAACATTGAACAGAATTACAATGTGTGCATGTTAATGTTTTTACAAATAAAATTCTAAATAACCTTATTTGTTTGTTTAGCCTATTTACTTTATGTTAGAGCCATTATGGCTGTAATATAACGTTAGCCATTTCTTATTGTGCTTTTTTTGAAAATGTTAGACTTATGCATGGAAACATAAATGGAAAGTAGCCTAAGTTAGATAACGGGACTGTTTTGTTTACCTCTCTTTTGAACTATAAGATCTTTGTTTTCAAACTGAACATTTTCCACGCATCAACTATTTTTTCAGTGTTTTCTGAAGAAACGGCGGAGGTAGCCAAATAGACGACAGGCGGTTACAGTTTAAAAAAATAAATAATTTCCTTACGACAACCGAATAGCAACAAGATAATCGAAACAACGGTTTAGTAATAACGGAAGAACAGCCTCCTCGAAACGCTCTAAACAGGCCATGTTTATATTTTGTTTTCCCTTGGTTATGGTTACACCACAATTTACACCTCCTTAGGGGTAAATATTTAGTAGCTACTAAGCTCAACATACAAACTAGTTTGTGTGGCACAACCCATTTTTATTTAGTAATGTGTAAACCTTCATTTAGTAAACACTTACGTTATAACTAGCCTACGTTTGAACTTACGCATAGCTGGTGCAACCTGCCCCTGATCGCTACCGCTGTAACTCGTCATGCTCTTTTATATGGCTTATTTTCATTCATTCCGACAGGTTCGTGGTATTGCCACAAAATTGTGCACACTTTTGACACATTTCATAGTTTACTTCAATACTGTTTAGTGGAGCGAACTCCAAACAATGCTTCGCTTTCTTTCTGCTATATTAGCAGAGCAGCACTAGTGCTGTCTCGTTGTATGACTGTCTGACTGACTGTGTGGCAGAGGGAGAGGGCGGAAGGAGAAGTAGTTCCTATCCTACACAATTATTTGCTAAAACATTGAATTCTTTCACTTTTCAGCAACAGATACACATTCAATTTCTTTAAAAAATAAATATAAAATTTACTGGATAAATAAAACACTTGGCATCGATATTTTTACGTGTGGATCGATTCTGAAAAAGGAAACGTCAGGATCAAAGTATATCAAAGATATTTCAGTATCGATCCGCCCACCACTACTGCACACATTTCTTCTCACACTCACGATTCATTCTTTCCACTCATAAACATGAGGCTTCGCCCATACACATAAAATTTATATTCAGGCACAATATTACATCAGACTCTGTCTTACCATAACTTTTATCATAATTTTAGATTCTTTGGAGGAGAGGCTTCGCATTTTCCTTGGCTCGGGCAGACACACACTGCTCTCAGATTCAACAATTACTTGCAGATTTTGGGAAAAAAGGCTCTGCTTACCTTATTTCTTTTGTGGCCACTGGTGAACGAGAGGCAGCGGTTTCGTTTTCGGAGTTTTCGGCTTCCTCGAGCCTCTCCTGGCTGGCTCGCCAAATAAATGAAGAAAAAAACCTGACCCCAGTTCGGGCCAGATGAACTTGGGATTTTCTCCCACACCATTAAGTATTTCTTCAGGAAAAACAACCATGATCAGAGTCTGATGCAATTCGGTTTATTGCATATAATTCAATAATGACATACAAAAAAACATGGCTGGTCTACGCAGACCAATACACACATAGTCTCCATTCGTAATAGCCCCCCCCCCAGTTTGAATTACTTGGCCTTTTATCCTGTTTTTAACTCCACCTATTGGGGGCGTAACCTTCCCTCCTCCCACAGGGGCTGGTCCTGTCCTCTGATACTCTACACCGGGGGTCCCTGTGCCCTTTTTTCATCTTTTCATCGGCCTCTGCTGGTTTTAATTAAGCATTACATATGGCATTAATTTATACTGTAGTTTGATGAAATGCTATGATTTAATTATATAGGAAATGGCCTGGCCATGGTTTGACCATAGTAGTTCAATATGTGATAATTACAATGATCTAATAGGTTAAAATAATACTAACTGTAAGCTTTTCTAATCTTATTTCCACAGACTACTGTGTACGTGTGGCTGCATTACGGAATACAAGCTAACATTTTCTGTGTAATATGCAAGATTCTTTTGTAGTAATATAATCCTTAATGCTGATGTTTATAAAGAAAAAGGAAATGTATTCTTGGATCTAATAAGCCCTATATAATCCTTGAATGTTCACACATACATTTTAAGGCTTTTCTTCTCCATTTCTTGAACACATCAGATAAGGACCAAGCTAGGCCTCTTGGAATGTGAGAAAGGTCAGCGGCCAGAAGCGTTAGAATTTAAGAAGTGTTTGTGTGCATCTGTTTGCCTGTGTGTGTGTGTCTGTGTGCCTTTGTCTGAAAATGAGCGCATATGTGTGAATATATCTTATTTGGACACTTCAGATAGATTAGGATACCTAGACGGACCTCTCTGGAATGCTGAGGGAGTTTTTCTTTTGCTCAGATCCTTCCAAAATGCCATTAATTAAAAGTATGAATGGGTCTATTTTCTGGCGTGTGTGTGTCCTTGAAGGTTTGTTCTGGTTCAAGAGGGATACTAGCACTGTTTTGCCTGACACAGAAAAACATCTTCATATTAACTGTTTCACAAGCAGGCCATACAGTGGTTTGTAATGATATATACGTATATATAGTATATTGTGTATAATCAAATATAGTGGTCATATATTATTTTAGGACTCATCATTCCCCCTCATACATTTACTTGTAAGAATACCTGGGTGGAACTCCCTCAATCCCCCTACCCTTACACCCTACAGTGTCTACCAGGATTATGTAAATACTGATTATACCAATAATATTCAGACACATTCTGGATGATAAATTTTCATACCTGAGTTTTCTTCCACAGGGCTAACAACATGATTACTAAATGTATATTTTATGAACTAACAAGGCTCGACATTAACGATTGTCCGGGACAATTATAAGTATAAAAAAAAGTATTGTACACAAGTATATAAAAAAAAGTGGTTGGACAAGCATAATACAGCTTAACTTGCCCGAATGGACAAGTAAAAAAACAAAAACAAACCCATAATGTTAGTAATTCCGTCTGATCAGAAAGTGTCGCAGTGTCGCACTGAAATCTCTCATTCTCTGCATTACGTCAATATCAGTAGGTTCAATGATTGGGAGAAAGGTTTTTGTGGCGCGGGTAATTTTAGTTCCAAATTGTGAAGCTAATTGACTGACTTGAAATCGAAACAAACAGCCTCCAAAACGTAACCCATCCCCGTACAAGCTCCTGAGAAAGCAGCTGCCTCCGGATTAGTTTACGAGGTGAAATAAACAAGCTGCCGCAATTCGCCCGATATTGCAGACACATAACAAGTTAACAAACGTATCCTCCTGTGTAATGATGATGAGTTGAATTTGAAATAAACCGCGACTGTGAGTGTGAAGTCTAAGTTAGATAGCTAATGTTAATTGTCCTGGCTGACATTCAGGCAGTTGACAAAAGTTGTGTATGCTAACGTTAGGTCAGAAATGATTATCAATCCGACTTTGTCGCATCATTGCGTCAAGTCTCTCAACGATAGAGCACACGTTATATTAGGTAACGTTAACGCACAAATCATAAGGTTGGGGGGTTGGGGGATTGGGGGATTGGAGTCGGGAGTTATTTCAGAAATGGGGGAGAATCTTTAGTTGTGCATTGACTAAAGACAAAACGAAAACCTTAAGATCATGAAATATTTGGCATGTTTTTTGCTAAATGCTTCTTTATTTGAAGCATATGGATGTTAAGCTCCAAAGTTGATAATAATAACAATAACTTTATTTATATAGCACTTTTTGAATCACTGGGTTATAAATTGCTCTACAAAATAAAAGAACAAAAAACAACATGATAGAGATTAAATACAAGATAGACAAATGAAAGTAAATATAATGAAATAAATAAATATAATACAACGTAGTAAAATACAATTAACTGTAATAAAAGGCTCAATATATAAGAATAATCAGTTAAAAGCAAGTCTATAAAAGTGAGTTTTCAATTGGGATTTAAAAGATGAGATTCCTGACACAATGGAACTTTGCCATTGTGTCTGGAAGGCTATTCCAGATTCTAGGGGCCCTGACATCAAAAGCCACATCACCTTTGTATTTCAACCTAAACTTTGGAACAGTGAGTAGAGCTCTGCCCTCTGACCTAAGGCATATCCATATGCTTGACTGCTGGTAAGGGATAAAAAGCTTGGAGATATAAGAAGGGGCTTGACCATGAAGGGCTTTGTATGTTATCAATGAAATCTTAAAATGAATGCAAAATTTGACAGGGGGACGAGCAACACCAGCTTACTGAAGCTGCTGCCAGAATCAGACAGAGGGGACCTGATGCCCCACCATCACCTGTCCTCACAGGATGGAGGAAAATATGTTGGCGAAAATGGCCAATATAATGCACACTGCTTATTATGTAGCCAAAGAAGAGCAGCCCTTCACCCGATTTACAACCCTACATGGTTTAATCTACAGAATCTAACTTTCCAACTGCTACGCGTCCAACAAGGCTTGTGTATGGTGCAAACGCACGCCCACGTACCGCACACCACGGCATTGTGTAATTGTTGTTAATAGGCTAATAAATCACAAGAATTGTACATATTGGTCTGGATTATGCATCAAATTAATTGTTTGATTAGCTAGGCTACTCAAGCCAAATAAATGGAAACAAGTCTAATGCTGTAGCCTATATGCTCCAGCGCACCAGCTATCAATAAGCTTCATATAGGCTAATAAGTCAGCTACACATTTTATGACACCAAGAAAGTGCTAGCACAGAAAAACATTTATTGATATTTGTCATTCAGTTAATTTGCTTGATAGTTAAGAACTATAAATGGAAACAGGCCAAGTTGACACTCATATCCGTATATAGGTAAGGTTATATGTTACAGGTACTCCGCTGGATTGTGGGAGAAAAAAAGGCCCCTGGAACATTCAGGCAACAGATAGCAATACAAGCTGGGAAGAATGCCATTAAAAAACATTGGCAGGAGCAGAGAAGCTCAGGAATGCGAGGGAGATTTCAGAAACCCCCAGAGAATCCAAACGGACCATCATGTTATTTTATATAATCATAATGTAAGCCATAATCAGTTTATAAGCCATATGATCAAATGTAAACCAAGTTATATGATGTACATGGAGGCACATGATGTATGATCAATATATGTATATGTTAAAAGTATGTATAATAAGTAATCAGTAATGAACAACAAAGGGGGACTGTTATAACAGAGAGACTGTTAGAAGGACGGATGCAGGTGCAAATGTAACCAAGCACACAGACTGGGAGTCAGAGGATGTAGCCCCACCTAATCTTTTAAAAAAGGAGGGTACGAGCGAGTCTGAAATAATGGTGACAGGAATTGATAAGACACAGGCTCAGGAAATCGTAAACAATAGTGACAAATTCGCAGACCTGGTCAATTAAAAATTAGGGGCAGGTTATGGGAGGGGAGATAGCTCCTAAGCCCCACAAAGGGTGTAACTGGGAGAGTAACATAAAAGCAGGTGTCAAAATCACATCAGAGGAAGAAGTAGGAAGGGATGAGACCTGACCGGACCTGACCTGATGAGACGACGAGACCTGACCGGACCCGACCTGACGAGACGACGAGACCTGACCGGACACGACCTGACCAGACCCGACCTGACAGGACAGACAGATAACTGACGGGGAAGGGGGTGCGTCAGGCTACCTCTGACGAGCCTACTTAACCTCTTCCTACCGAGGGCAAAATAGGCCAATTTTTGCCTGTTTTCACTAGTGACAAACAAAGGTGGTTATCTCAAAAACTATAAATGGTACAAATATTGTTCATGACTTTTATTAAAGCAGACACCTGCAGTATTACGACTAAGCAGTGAGAACTCATAGAAATCCAGTTTTTGATACTTAACTACTACAATTTATGTACAGAAAATATAAAAAAACAAAAAAACGGGTACCTACATTCAAGTTTAAGAATTTTTACCTGGGGAGCTACAAATGCTATAGAGGAAATGACTCCTCTATCTGATTCATCAATATGCTGCCTACCTCTGCTAACAATCTGGTGTCAATATCTCAAACCATTCAAATTTTACAGGGTTTTTTTCAGGTGAACCTTTTTCGTTATCCAAATGGTGCCAAATGTGCCAAAAATGGCAATGTTCCAGAAAGGTCTCAATATGATTTATTTTTTATGTTTTTACAATAAAATGAGATAATTTGTCAATATTGGCAATAAAAGTTCATTTTTAGACGTGTTCTTGGTGCTCTTCATATTACACAACTAACTACCCAAGGTTACAAAAAGCTGTCAAAAGCCATGTAGCAGCACAGTGAATCTTGTGTATTTCACCAGAGCCCCATTAGCCAGAAATGAGTCCAGGAATGTGCAAACAGTTTTTCAAATGAATAATGGGAATAGTATGAAACTTCCGTACACATTACTGCTTGCCAGTCCTGTCCTTTATTCTGTTGCCACCTCCTATGACAGGGACGTTGGGGTTGGGTTTTAGGAGGCAAAACTTTATACATGACAAACATATCAACTATATACAAGTGCACTAAGGTGTACTACTAAAAGTGCAGTGGATAAAAAATCAAAAGTCCACCAGTTTCCTAGATAAAAAATAAAAACACCCCTGCTGTAACAAATAAAAAGATCCTTGTCCTCTAATTGCTGAAGTTACCGTATTTACACAAAGAAAGTACAAAATGGCAGGGTCCAAAAAGCACAAAAAAATGAACTAAAAACAAAAAAAGGCAAAGGATCAAAACATGGGGGTGGAGGGTGAGGAGAGATTATTTAACCATTCATACAGAAGCCATTTAGACTACACATTCCCTCAGGAGAGCAATCTGCATCATTACAAACCCCACTAACCCTGTCCATGGAATTTTCCACCATGTTGATATACCCATTAGTCCCCCTTATACAACAACAATCAACACTAATAATAATAAACAAGTACTCCCTCATGTTATCATGTTCTCTCCCTCATACCATGCATAAATTGCCATTTTGTTTACCTGCACAGCCTTCTGTACTGCATACAGAACAATTTACTCATGTGGAACAATGACTTTACTAAACACTTCCAGAAGCCATTTCACACTCAAAAAAATCAATTTAGTAGCTCATCTCAAACACAAATAGATAGCTAGCTGCTTGTTACCTGTAATTTTGCTTGCTAGCTTGCCACTGTAAAGGTAATACTATCTATATTAATTTAGCTGAGAGGGACCGATTTTATGCATAAGTATATAAGGTTAGTTAGCTTCACAGAAGAAACACAGGGATTCACGCATTGCAGCTAAATTGCACATTTCCTTCGATGCTTACACCAAACTTACCGTTTCCACAAACATCTGTGTTGTTGGCAACGCCACGTAACACGTGCGAGTTTGTCAACACAGACAATACACCCTAAGTTTACTTCATAAATTATTTATCATACCGTTGGAATGTGCAATTTGTAATATTAATTGTATGAAAAACAATAAAATACAGTTGACAATGTAATTACGAACCCGCATGGCATTGCGTGAATTCACACTGGTATATCGAAAAATCGGTAATACCACCAGCCCTAACGACGTTACCTGCCATGGCGAAATTCAATGCGTTTATAGCATAACACTGTTAGTATGATAAAACAACTTACATGTCAGCAACATCATCTCGGTCATCAGTGGATTCAGCGTCACTGAGACAGGATGAGTCTCCCTCGGCAAAAACATCTTCTGGCTTATCCAGTTCGTCTAGCACTTGGTGCACGGATAAACGCCTCAAAAATCTCGACATAACTACACAAAAACTTTATCAAAAATACTCTAAAGTAAAAAATGTAACTGCGGGCCTTACCTAATTAATTGTGCTTTGCTAAATGGAATGTAGCGAGCTACGCTACAAGGTAAAAACACTGCGCCATCTTGGTTCGATAATTACGCGTGGTTGTCACTTCCTTATACGCAGGGCAGTATTTCCTTTTTTTACGACGGCATTGTGTTGAATGAGGGCTTGTTTGAAAGATAAGAGTCTTGGCTATTGGCTGGAATATTTGACAGACAGTTAAAACCCAATGGAAAGCAAATAATACTCAGAGTGGAGGCGGGTGGAAGACAGTTTTTCCCACTTCAGATAGGCCTATTGTGCTATCAGTCAAAGAAATACACCCAATTGACGACGGTTTTGCATAAATCTCTGCAAGCAAGTTCAAAACAACTCTGGCTAACATATACTAAGCCACGGGATTGGTACTCCAGAAATTGGCTGAGTTTCACAACGCCAAAGTGAACGTCAGCCGAACGAGTCGTAATCAAGTGCAAAAAAGCACAAGTCGGTTTAAAATTGGAAAAAAATAATGTACAGCCGTATGAAAGTTTTAAAGTATTTGTTCTTGAAGCCTAAAGGTATAATGATTTTTCAAACCAAAGTTTTGTGAAATACAATTAAGCAGAACAGTTTACCAGCACATTGTTTATGGTGTGACATCAAGCTGCAATACATGTTTGAGAATTAGGTCAGAGTTTCCAACGTTATTTACGAAGTTTTATCTCGACGTTTTGGGCTTAAAAACCACTTTCCCAGAAGGAATGGATATATCTTAAGGATATTTAATCAAAATATTGAGGTGAGCAGTTTATTATATATTATTAAATTAATGAAATGTATAATTTAATAATTTCCGTAACGCCCGCGTTACCGCTAGGGGGCGTTTGGTATTAAGAGGTTAAGGGAGGATGATTTATCTATGCATGTTTTATCTGCGCAGATCAGCCTGGGTAATTGCATGTATTCTCTTTTGAATTATATACAATAAATCCTGTTTGCATCAGATTCTGGAAGACCGTGTTATTTTAAGAAGTTAAGAGATAAGAGAATTAGACTTAATATGTAGGGTAAATACCTGAAGCGTTCCTTATCTGGCCTGGACTGGTGAAGTTGAGGTATTTATACCCGACAGGATCATAATGTAGGCTAGGTGACATGGACATGGTTCCTTACCGGGGGATTCGAGGATGTCAGGGAATGACCGGAGGCCACTGAGTTGTAGCCTATCATTTGTCCACTCTGTAACTGCATAAGGACAGCACTCGGGTAGGCTACTGTTTGGTTTATTTTGCCAAAATATTTTTAGGAAACAACGTATCAATGTAATTTTCTAACATAGCCTAACATTACTTATTGCGCTAGGCATCTCCGGGGCAAGACCTCCAGCGCCCGACATGCACCCCATTTTCGGGGCAACAAAAATATTGGACAGTTTAACATAATGTAGAATAAAGTAATCCTTTTTAATATTTGGTCGCATATCCTTTGCATGCTATGAGTTTCTGATGTCTGTGACCCAACAATATCAAACAACTCTTGATATCTTATTTTTTGGTACTCCTACAAGCGATACTATAAGGGAAATATATCAGAATTGATGCTATTTATAAAAAAAGCAATTTGAAAAATAAGTGTACTATTTGTGTTTTGAATGTTTTGAGTGTAAAGCATTAGGGGAGGGAGGGATAATGAGAGGGAGGGACTGCTTACTGTGAAGGGGAAAATTAAAAACTAAGCTTAGCTAGCGCAGCTGTATTAGGGGAGGGAGGGCGGGAACTTACTGTGAGTAAGGGAAACTTAAAGCGAGAGTATGCAGGTTTTCCCCACATTTGTTGTCACAACATCCTTGGCCCTGCCCACAGAGAAAGAGACACATCCCCACCCCACAGACCTCGTTGTGAACATGAAAGTCTGCTAGATACAATTTCAGGATTACAGATTGGTATTTTACAGTAGAAATGTCATCTAACATTCCAGGTAAAACAACAACATATTTTCTGTAGATGCAGAGTTATTGCATAACTGTGAGTTTGTGTAGCATGTCTGAACCCGGCATTATCTGGCTTCAGCTGGTAGCTACGCTTTGGTAACTTATAGCCGTGTAGCCAGTTTGAGCTACCGCGATCTATACGACATAACGTTAGCAAGCATGCCCTTCTTCCAAGAACTAGCTGCCGAATAAAGTAACGCTATCAATAATACCAATTACCAACCTAGCTACTATTCATTATAGGTAATTTACCACGTAGCCAATTTGAGCTAACGCGATCTATATGACATATAACGTTAGCAAGCATGCCCTCTTCCAAGAACTAGCTGCCGAATAAAGTAACGTTATCAATAATACCAATTGCCAACCTAGCTACTTTTGATTATAGGTAATTTACCAATTACCAACCTTGCTACTATTCATTATATGGCAAGCAGAAAGTCCATATGATAAAGATCTGTAACAAGACATGTTGAACCTGTCCAGTCTGCCTGTCCAAACCAATTTGTTCCCGAAAATCTCACCCCTTTCTGAAATTAGCACCTATGTTTATTCCAGTTTTCAAGCTTTATCCAATTCCCTTTTATTTTTCTTTCCGTGAAATAGCGCTGGTGTAACAGGTCGCTGTGAAACGTCGAGCTGGTGAACTTGCTAGCTCCTGGCAAGGTCAATCTCACAGTTGATTGGTTCGCGATGTGGTCATGGTTAAGCCACTGTTTTGAAAACAAAATTCGGAGCGAATTGCTGGTTTTAGAATGCAGAATGTGAGGGTATAAACATAGCCTATGGTGCTGGATTTCTCTCAGAACTGTTCTTTCTATGATTGCTACCAACTAAGCAAGACCATTCCCTGTCATTTTTCAAAATAAAAGTTACATACTCCAGCTTTAAATTAATGCTCATATAAATGTATTGAATGAACCAAATGTATTGCTATTCTTTGTTTTACAATAAAAGAAAGACCAAATCTACTTTACCGGGTGTTTCTCCTTTTTTAAAAATTTTTTTATATATTGACCCCCTGACATTTGACAGTGACCCCCTAAAAAAATTGTATGGGGCCAATTTGACCCCCTCTAAATGTATCCTGGATCAAACACTTCAAGTTATGCTACTCAAATTCAATTTTTAAGTACAATAATTCAATTTAAATATTACAAATTCTAATTATTCCAATAGAAATTCAAGTAGTGCAAGTCAAATTCAGTTTCTGCTGGCACTAATTTCTGCCCATAGCTACAGGTCCTCAGACTTGACATTTGCGTTTCAAGACTTCAATCCAAGCATCCTGATGCACTGGTTTTTTAGGAATTTGAATCTTGTTAATGTCTGACAGAGGATTTGTTCCAGGACATAGGGTGCTAAAACAACTGTCAAAGCGCACTGTTTATAGTCACAGTGAATGTTTTCTTGCAATGATAATATAATTTCCTTCGATCATGAATATTCATTTGAAAAGCCATCTAGAGCAAAAAATTTCAGAAGTTTTTGTACCTTTACAGTGTTCATGCTTTTTCCAATGAATATGGGCAATGGTGGATACCATAATGTAAATTTATCTCCTTGACTACTGTAAATACTTAAGTGATGTTTTCTATGGTTTTTTGTTCTTGTGTGTTTTTACCTTTGAACTGAGATTTTACAGAAAACATATGCCTGTATCATCTAAACCAATTGTATCAGCATTTGAATTTGTATGTATTTTGGCTCTGTCCCTCATGCAGCTGCTGTGATTGGTTGCCATGTACATGCTGCCGCAAGAAAGATATGAAGGCCCGAACTGTATGGTTGGGCTGTCCAGAGAAATGTAAGGAAAAGTACCCAAAGAATGCCATCAAAAATCAGAAGTACAATGTCTTCACCTTTATACCTGGGGTAAGTTTTAAGTAAGAACAATTTGAAAAATAAAGCTTGGTTTTTTTCTATACATGTTCTTTATTTATGCTGGTGGACTAGAGGAGTCACTGTTGTGCTATAATGAGGCATCAATAATGGCATCCCCTTTAAAGCCCTCTTTCACCAGCTTAATCCAAGGCCAATTATGCAAAATTTCCTCTGAAAAATGAACTCTGCTCTTACATTGAAGGGTTGCTTTGCACCTCAGTGAACCTTCAGCCCTCACCATCACAGAGACTAGGACTATAATATTACCCCCCCCCCAAGGAAATGCTACTCATCTTTATGACATGCTTTAACTTAACCTGACTTAACCTGTTTGCTCAGGCCCCCTAATTGCGTACATCACAAACATCCACCAGCAAGTGTGGTATCATAGAAAACTGCATATCATCATCACCATAATAGTGCTAGTTGGGCTATTATCAAGCTACATATGAAGTTTCTACGTGCCAGCATTCTTCCGTATTTCAACCACTCCACAGTGTGATCTACATGACAGTGAATTGGAGAGAAGATACAGGACATTTAAATATATTTAGGAGTTGGTTACAGCTCTTCTTTCACCACCAAAAAAATGTATACTATCACAGCAACAAAAACACACAAGATCCTGAATATACAGTGCATTCCAAAAGTGTTAGGACAGTGGTACATTCTTTTTGTTGTTTTGGCTCTATACTCTAGCACATTGGATTTGAAATGGAACGGTGACTATGTTAAAGTGCGGCTGTTCAGCTTTAATTTGAGGGTTTTTACATCCATATCAGGTGAATCATGGAGCAATTGTAGCCATTTTTACATAGTCCCCAATTTCAGGTCACCAAAAGTAATTAGAAAGATTAACAAACTTAAATAAAGCCATATATGGTTGCATATCCTTTGCATGCCATGACTTCCTGATGTCTGTGAGGAAGTGATACTATAACCTCTCTGCATTTGAATGGATCTCTATGGGAAAGGGGGGTTGTGACTAGGTTAAGCTGTAAAGTACACGGGAATAGTATGGAACACATGGTTGGATAAATGGCTGTAACTCATCAAGGGTCTGAGGTATAAAACAAGCCTCAAACCATCACTCTACTGCCAGATATGCTGTACTCTTCCCAGGATTTTCTTACAAGGTGGTGCTCCACGGGGCGTCTGGAAGCTGAAGCACTTTTTACTTTTCAAACACCTAAAGCACAGTAGAGTGTCCACTCCAGACCAATTTTAATCCCTTGGCGCAGATGGCAAATTTCACCATTTAGGGTGTGCTCTGTTTAAGGCTTTATAACTCCAGGTGTGAGCATCACATAAACTTGGTAAATGGCTTAAATGAAACAAGACAAGTGAAATCGGTAATATATATACATTTCCTGGATCATAAACTCCATGTCCACAAGTTTTGCAAACTCTGAGGATGATATGCAGAACTAGTAAAGGTCTATGATGCAAAATATAGCAGTGTACCCTGTTGTCCATTAGTGTCTCCAAATCTATCCAAATAGCTAAATTGTGCACTGCTGTAAATAAATTAAAAAGATATATTTAACTACAAATCAACAGTTTTGGCTCATAAAACTCACTTTTGCATAATTTCCAAGTGGGAATTAAATATTTTCATCAGTATAGGGGGGTAGATATCTATGGGTCCAAAACCCCTATGCAAAACATGTCATAAATTGAATAAAATTTGTTTTGTCCATTATAACGCCTATACATTTGCTCCTTCTGGCTTAAGATAAAAAACATTGATATCACAGTGTTATATACACCTAAATGTTGCCTAATGATTCACTCTTGTACCTATAGTACCAATAAAACATCACTTGTCCCTGTACTCTACAGTATATATACTTTTGTCCTGGGATTGCATTTTTCTGTATTTTGTTTTTAATTTTCCTATTCATAATGACTCCAAGGAAATTTTTACCTTAATCTACCACATATCAGCGCACAGTAAATTGGAATGAGCATTTGTCATGCCCTAAGAGACAAGTATATACGCCATAGCCTATATTATGTACGATAACATGAACATAAAATAGTATTCCACCATCTGCAAAATGCTGCCAAATGTTCTATCTTCAATGAACATCGGTAGCCTACATCAAAAATACATTTAACGATTGCACTACAGTATGTGAAATGCACTCAAAATGCGAAAATAACAATAGGGCTATCAAACATATTGGAAAGACAGTGCTCGAGTGGAAACACAAACGTACATATGTAGCCAGCGAGACCAACGGCATTTTAGATGCAAAAATACTTACATATCGGAAAAGGGAAACTCCCCTCCATAATGCGTATTCTATAGAGCTTGCGTAATACTAGACAGTTAAAACGAAAACTGCCATTACGCTGGGCTGTAGAAAATTGCTCAAAGCACCGAAAAAGACATGGCATATACCGTTGCTAAGGTTATAATGTACTCTATTGGATAAAAAAGCCGACAATTAAACCAGAATGAACTGTAATGAATGAGACAGGCTTACAGGGCATGGGGGTATTACGCGTTGACGTTTCAGATAGTGTAATAGTGGTATAAAGTGTTGTATATTTCTCAAATCGATTGTACCAGACAATAAATGACCACTGAATTTTGAAAGGAACATCTCGGTGTGTAAAACCAATGGTAGGATTGTATATTTATTTCATATTTAGTAGCATATATTGCTAGTAGAATACATGGTAGAATGAGACAGTACTTTCACAGTTTATTTTGCATTTGAAAATAAAGAGGGGAAGATAGTGGGAGAAATAGAGGGAGGGAGAAATAGAAGGAGATAGAGTGATGAATAGTGGGAGGGATACATACAAAAGGGTAAATACAGAGGGAGACAAACTGATCATATAGCAATCACACTAAATACAATACGTATATTGCAGAACCCCCTCCACAATCTCCCTACGGTCAAACTTCAGTTGCAGTCATTTAGCAGGTGCAGTCTAGTTACAGGAGGTGGGTTTCTTAGCTAGTAGGCATTGTACTGCTACAAAGGATCAATAATTTGTGTTGGGTCCGCTAAATGCAAATGCAGGTTGGCATCCTTAAAGTGCCTGCTTGTTTACCATTTCAATTACACAGCTACTTGTACAGGTATGACTGTGGCAGTCCCTATGTTGGTTAACTAACCTTTTGAAACAATAACAGAAAATACCCTGTAGCTTATTCAAGTATGGTAAAATAGTTTTTATGGATTGTTTAAAAATAAGAATTTAGCCCATTTTCAGATGGTGATGTACATATCCTGTTTAAAAACATTTCCTCAAAAAGTAGTCAAGTTACTGAGTTGAATTCAGATTTTATTTATTATAACATTGAGGGTATGAGTACCGATTACATTTTAAAAGAGACTACCAAAATCAAACATAATGGATGACCGACAAAAGTCAACATCAATAATCACCAGTGACGAGAATGAAAAATTAATTACCCTCAATTTAATTAAACTTCAGCCTATGCTGCATTTCGAAGCAATTTTCATCTGTAACATTCAGACTTAACGTTAGATTTAACGTTTAAGTTAAAAAATGATTGATATTGTGTGCCCCCCCCAAAAAAAATAAAAAATAAAATAAAAAATCATACTGACCGCGCCTGGTGTTTGAAATCGTATTTACCTTTTAGGGTTGTTTTAACGCACTTGTTTCAAGTTGGAAAATGCACTAATGTACGTCGCTCTGGATAAGAGCGTCTGCCAAATGACTAAAATGTAATGTAAAATGTAATGTAGTTTGCTAACATGAAATTTGTGGAGTGGTTAAAAAATGAGTTTTAATGACTTCAACCTAAGTGTATGTAAACGTCCGACTTCAACTGTACTTATGCCTTGAAGTAAGCTCCCAAAATGTATTTACCTCAGGGCATTACCAAACCATATGCATAAAAGTACCAATGACGTTGTCTGAGCAAAATTAACAGTATTGATCAGTTCTGGATTTAATTTGGTATAACTGCTGTGGTGTCAAATAATATCTATGTTTAAACTTATAATGAGTCATTTGATGATTTGAATTTCTAGATGATAAAATAACATTGGACCAAATAGTGTTCCAACTTAGAACTAAGGTATTTGGTACAATTTCTTTCTTCCAAATCTTATCGAGTGGCAAAGTCTTATTTGAAGCTTTAGATTTGATAAATAGCGGAGACAATGCCATTGGTTTCATGTTCACAACATAATATTTTATGAATTGGATGAGCATTCAGGCTCACACCTTGACCGTTCATTGCTGAACGTAGTTGCAAATAAAGAAAAAAAAACTAAGAGACTGGAAGATTAAAAGTGTTGTAAATCTTGGAACTCACTAAGCCCATGTTGCCCACAAATATCACCAAGTGTATGAATGCCTTTGTCACTCCATTGTAGAAATATAATTGTTTTACCATCAATTAAAAGGGAGTAATTATTAAAAATTGCAGAATGAATAAAAAACCAGTCTGTAATTTTAACAATTTTATGGATCTTCTGCCATATACATAGAAGATGGTAGATCAAAGAGCCAAACTTCTGTTTGGCCAATTTTAACGTAATATAAATGTGACAGATTACATGGGTGAGCCAAAGCCTTCTCAGTAGAGTGCCAAGAAACATAAGGCTCTGGATCCAGCCATGTAATTAATGGGCGCAGGACAAAGCACCAAGAGTAAAGAGTAAGTTTGGTAAATTCATACCTCCAAAAGATTTATTTCTACTGTATGTAACGTGGAAGCTCCAATATGAGGTTTTTTGTTATTCCACAAAATATATTAGTGATAGTGAATTCTTTTCCAATAACCATTTGGGGGAGCTAAAGGAATCATGGAGCTAATAAAATTAATGCGGGGGGAGTACAGTCATTTTGATGATCAAAAGCCTGTACTGAAATTAGTTCACTATATTGCCCCATCTCTTCAAGTCAATTTCTATGTCCTTCATAATTTTGTTACAGTTATAGAAACTTGTTTCCTCAATAGTTGAATAAATTGTTACTCCCAGATATTTAAAATCTTTTACCACTGGAACTTTTACTGTAGATGTCTGTTGTTTTAGCTCACCTAATGGCATTAATGCTGATTTTGCCCAGTTCATTTTGTACTTTGATATCTTCCCAAATTTATTCAATAGGTATGACATCATCCGAAGTGAATCTAGATTTAATAAACCCCGTTTGATTGTGGTTAATAAGGTGAGACATAAACGACTCAAGCTGGGATGCGAGAATCTTTTATATAGCATACAGTTTGATCTTGCAGTTGAGAAGACTTACAGGCCTGTAACTAGTTCATTCATGAAGTGATTTATCTTTTTTCAATAAAAGTGATATTATTACTATATTTCAATTAGATGAAAAGGAGCCTTGGGCAACAGAGTAGTTAACCCCTTGGCGCAGATGGCAAATTTGGTCAATTCTCATCTATTTAGGGGGTGCTTTGTTTAAGGCTTTATTACGGTGGCCGAGAAGTGTCGAACGAACTGCATAACGGAAAACACAACTGCAAAAGCCACAACACAAATGCAAAAGCCACAACACAAATATAAAAGCCACAACACAACTGCAAAAGCCACAACACAACTGCAAAAGCCACAACACAACGGAAGTGAGCAACAACGGATGTTGATAATGAAACGTGCTGACTATTTCAGTATTGCCTACATATGTGGAAGAGGAACCGTCCTGGGGTGTGTTTCCCGATAACGATCAATCTTAGGGCTAAGTGCAATTTCAACGAGCGATTCTACGATGGTTCTTTAATTTGTAACACGCGTTTCCCAAAACAGTTCTTAAAGCGTGGACGCGCAGTCACCTCTTAAGTGCTACTTAACCAGAAGTGTAAAATCCGGGTTTAGAAAGTAAAAAGTCCTCAGTATTTAGTTCCAATCACCTGGATTTGCTAATTTGCACAATTTTTCAGCCAGGATGTGGAACTAATTAGTGAAATCAGCTGGCTGAGTTCATGGGTGGAAGAAACACATAGCAGGACTTTTCCTTTCTGATCCCTGGATTTTACATCTCTGTAGTTCTGTCTGTGGTGCTGCTGATACGGGAGGAGGAGGGGCGATAGATTGGGAGACGCGAACCCCACTGTATTGCCCAATACATGGCCTGTTAGGCACGTCAGAGTTTCTTTTGAAATAAAATCTTTTTCCCACTGATTTTACTTGTCTCAAACTTATTTATTTATAGGGCTATTTAAGGAATGGCTTGGGTAATTTCCAAATATATAAAAATAAGTAAATTAAAAATGAATAAATAAATGTAAATATTGTTGCATCACTATAAAAAAAACAATCAGTGGTTATGGTAACCGTAAAATGAAATGAACACTAACACGAAAAATCAAATAAAGTATGTGATGTATGGGCTTCTAAAACGCACTTAACAGTTTAAGACTGGTCTGGAGTAATCGTTAATCTACGAGCGTTTCAAAGAGCGTCTTAAGTTAAGATGCTTTTGGGAAACGCACCCAAAGTTCAAGAAGCTTCGTACGACGGGTTTTACGACGTCTTAGCCTTAAGATGCTTTTCTGTCAGTGCGCACTGGAAGCGCCGCCAAATATTATTTTTTGCCTGTGGACTAGCTATTGTATTGTCAACATGGCTGTAAATTGCTTAGTCTATTTATAATTTTGTGCAATAGTGATGAAAAACTAGGATACATTGCTTGAAGAATGCTTGGATGTGGTCTGTCAGGCGCTTCCAGTGCGCACTGAAACGCAAAGCCACTGAGCGCCGTCAGTCACCGGCGTTTCTACTGCGCTCTGCGGTCGCATTTAGTCATCTTGACAGTGGAAAATAAATGCTCATACATAGCAATGAAGGAATCGAAGGGCAAATTTCATTGCGAGGATATTAGGCATAACCTTAATTTGTGACAATCACAAATCACAATCACAGCGATAGTAATCATAGTTAGCTGTCGAACAACGTTTCACTTCTCAAACGGTCACAGGGGTGCGTTTCCCAACGTGTCTGCGCACGTGTCTTTTGCCTCTGAACAAAGGAGAGAAAACTGCATGTGTAGGCCTGTGCAGCACAGTGGTATCGGCGTGGTTGAATAATGTAGCTTAGCTACAATGAAGTGTCGGTCCTAGCAGTGCAGAAGACGGTCGGAGCCGGTGTCCATTTCGCGGCGTGGGTGGCGATGACAGCTGGTCTCCTCCAGTTGCCTGGGGGTGTCCCTCTCGCTGTTTGTAAAGTTTGTTTTGCTGAAGTTTCTTGTGGTCAGCTAGCGCAGTGCTGCACGCACGCTAGTTTCCACGTGGGATAAAGTAAACTCAGTCACCGCAAGGCGAGCTAAGTCGGCGGCCCCTTGGAGAGCCACATTCTCTGTGTTTTCATAGAAGTCTCCTCAGCAATAGCAGCAATCCTCTGCTTTCTGTGAACCCCAGTATTAGGAGAACTCCACAGAATTGTGGGAGTTCCGGAGCTCTGTGAACTCCACAGTGTTGTGAGAGTCCCAGGGAAAAGTGATCAAGTCTGCTGGATGCAAGGGCAAGAAGAGAAGGGGGATGGTCGTCACTCAGTTTTATTAACTTGGTGGGGGGAAGGGAACCTTCACACCGGTTCACTGTGTGATGAGGATTTTTTGACGTCATCAGACGCGCCTCCATGTTCTTAAAGTGACAGTCAGTGTTTGTGTAAGGACTGTCAGCTGACTGTTGGTCCCTACAGCACTGTACATACAATCATTGCCGCTCTTAAAACAGTCTTCTGCCGCTCTGAAAACGGTCTTCTGCAGCTCTTAAAACGGTCTTCTGCCGCTCTTAAAACGGTCTTTTGTCGCTCTCAAAACGGTCTTCTGCCGCTCTCAAAACGGTCTTCTGCTGCTCTTAAAGCAGTCTTCTCAAGTGCTCAACAGACAACAAGCAACAACTGAACATCAGATAAAGCAGTATAAAAGGACTAAAAAGAATAAAAATAGTGTTGCTAATTATAAGCTAGATTAAAAAATGTTTTCAGTTGCCGTTTAAAAATGTCCACTGAGCCCACTTCTCTAATACTTTTTGGTATGGTGTTCCACAATTTACGTGCATAGTGGACGAAAGCAGCTTCCCCAAATTTATTTGGGGGACTTTTGGAATGTTTAAAAGACCTGCCATAGAGGACCTAAGGGCTCGTGAAGGGACATAAAACAACAGGGAATCAGTGATGTAGGAGGGTGCTAGACCATTTAGAGCTTTGTATACAAGTAGAAGGACTTTAAAATCGATTCTAAAAGATACAGGGAGCCAGTGCAGTGCAGCTAAAACGGGTAATATGCTCTCTTCCTTGTTTTTGTTAAAAGTCTAGCAGCAGAATTCTGAATTAGCTGTAGTTTCTCAATTGACTTTTTTGGAAGACCAGTAAAAAGAGCATTACAGTAGTCCAGTCTACTTGAAATAAAAGCATGAATTAACTTCTCAGCATCCTGTTGAGTTAAAAACGGCCGTACTTTAGCAATATTTCTTAAAGGGAAGAATGCTGTTTTGGTCACCTTATTTAGGTGGGTTTTAAAACTTAAATCAGAATCTAAAATTACGCCTAGACTTGTTACTTCCGTTTTATTCTGATGAGCCAAATTTCCTAACTTATTAGAAAGTGCATCTCTTTTGGCTTTGGGGCCAACCAAGAGTATTTCTGTCTTACCTTAGTTTAATTTAAAATTCATCCATTGATTAATTGCGGACAGACAGGTAGTCAGGGAGCATAAGGCATTAACGTCATTCGGTTCCACAGAAATGTATAATTGCGTATCATCAGCATAGCTATGAAAGTTAACTTTGTGTTCTCTGATGATCTTACCTAGCGGTAGCATGTTCAATGAAAAAAGAAGGGGACTAAGACAGCTTCCGTGTGTCGTAAGTCATAATTGAGACATTATGTCCAAAATTCCGAACTATCCCTTTAAGCCAGGTTTCTACAAGAAATATAAAATGCAAATTATTTTCAGAGATAAAATCATTGATTAAAAAACTCTTATTTGTGAGTGATCTTACATTTAAAAGTGTCATATTAATATGCATATCTAACTTTGCATGGATCTAGGGTTTTACTAAGATGTTGACTAAATTACTGTAATTGCAACCGGCATTAGGTCTAGGTCTACATTTTCTCTGCACAGTCAGAGTAGAGTGTGCCCTGGTAATTCTGTTTCTAATCTAAACAGGGATAGGAAATATTTCAGGCACATTGGGTCCCAGCTTGTACTGGGAGTAAGTATGAGTATCACCGCTATTATGGCGGGGACCCTGGAAATATCAATAAGTGCCTGCCGTATCTTGTACACTGCAGTTGCTATCTGCAGTGTTGACAGGACATGCTGTACTCTGGACAATGCACTGTTGTAGATGTTGATGCTGACGTTGCGACCAAAGTGTTCTGTCAGAGAAAGGATGAGGGGGGCGAGATGGTTTGTCAGGCTTTGGTGGGCAGGGATTTGGTGGTGTGGGGTTTTGATGGCCTTGGATGAATGAGTTATGTTTCTTCTTGTTGGTGCCAGCTAATATGTCATAGAGTTCCTGGAGCTTTTCCCTCAGGGCTCCAGTTGTAACCCTGAGTGGGGAGAGGAGGGGCGGCTGGGGAGATTGAGGAGGTTTTGGGGACCGCTGGGGAGATTGAAGAGATCCTGGGGACCACTGCTCTCTTAGGCTCATGGATCTGGGGGCGGATGGGTGATGGCTGTAGTCGAGCAGGTTAGCACCGAGCAGCCATGTTCCGGTTCTGTTTGGATGTAAGCCATCCGCTCTGAAAAGGTCTCTGCGCTCCCAGAACAGATTGAAATTGTCAATAAAATTCAGATTATGAGCAGCACATGAAGAGCTAAGCCAGGTGTTTAGGCTCAAAAGCCTGCTGAACTGGTTTATTCCACGTCCAGTTGTGGGAGTAGGACCAGAAATATGTACTTTAACTGATGATTGTCTAAAGCCCTATTCGGACGGGATAAGTTTTCAGGACGATGTCTGTAAAGTGATTATTACCACAAGACGTCTGTAATGTTAATGGCCGATTCGGACGGGATAAAGTATGTCTGTAATCAGCGTCTAGAATTACAGAGATGGGAGTGTCTACTCCATGTTGTCGTCACACCGAAAATGTTCCCCACGAGTCATACAGCGTTACACATCCTATCTTCACTGCAAACTGATTGCTTTTGGTAGAAAATCGCTGTCAGGGAGCAATTGAAAAGATGCAGGCGCCAAAAAAAAAAAAAAACTGTAGAAACAATGTTGGCATGGCAAACATGTCCACAAAAAGCGTGAGGAATCCTGCATTACACCTCTTTATTAACGTTAGCTTGAAAAAACAGTGTTAGGACATAACATATGTATGTAAGGCTATAGCTAGGCTACAATAGCTTACCTAAAGCTGCCACAAGCATTGCCCCACTGTAGCCTACTGTTGAGCCTGTTTTTTCTTTTGTTTTTTTTGCTCTGTCTTCTTATTTAATGTAACGTTACATAAATTTTGTGGTCGGCCAATAGTTGTGGCTTGCACTTGGACCGAAGAGAGCACAACCAAAGGCGGCCTCGAGTGCTTACGTGAAAAACCAGGAGAAAAGACTGGGGAAACTAATTTCTCACAGGAAATAACAGAATTTTACCGGACATGTCAATTCACACGGCATTGCTTTAAACTGGGGTAATTTCTACAGGATATTTAACAGTAGGTAAAAGACTCCGGAATCTTTACTGCCATGGGAGCGCGCAGTTCGTAAAATTTACGGACATGGCAGATTCAGACGGGAATAAAATAGCGGAGCTCCTCCGGTAATTATTACATTACCCCACCTCCCCCTGTAAAACTTATCCCGTCTGAATAGGGCTTAAGGATGAGTAATAAATGGATGAGTAGAGCCCAACTTAGTGAAATTACGTAGACACGACAATGGTTTGGAAATATGTTTCTTAAATATAGAAGCTAACAATCTATTAATGAGGGTTAGTTTGTGTTATGGGTTAGTGATACACTCAACTCTTGTGGTTAGTTTGTTTTATCAGTCTCATAAATATAAAGTTTTAACAGTGTAAAAATATAAGGTCGGGAAATTGGCTATTCCAACCAAAACACGCATAGCAAAACAAAATACAAACAACAATAAGAACCAGCAGTAAAATTACCTCAACTGGGTATTCCAAGGTTTATGCTAGCCTATCAATTGATGTCAGTGCTAAATTAAATGTGTTTCAATACTTAACGGTAACAAAGGGAAGGCCAGTCCCGATTCCGTAAGTGATGTCAGCTCGTCAGCTGGTCCAAGGTCCTGGCAGGTGCGTGGATTCCGGGAGACTTCTTCACCGAAGTCGGGTAGCGACGGGGTTCCAGTCAGGGTGACGTGGACATGCACAGATCTCCACTTGGGTCCGTGCCGTAAGGGAGACAGTAGAGGAACAGTCTGAAGAAACGTGTCCTCAAAACAGCTGTTGAGAATAAACCAGCTTGGTTTATTTCGTGGATGGTGGCAGGCCAACTCTGTCTTGGTAATCAGACGAGGGTTGGAAAACGCAGCAAAGTCCGTCCTTGTTTCAGTGATGCATCTGGTAGGGTAAGCCAGCGTCTTTACCATCATAGCAACGTTGGTAGAGTTTGATGGGTTTTTATGGTCAAAAGTCACTGACGCGACCGAACCCGTTCCTTTGATCCCAATTGGTAGATGGCTTTAGGGCACCCATGCATTTGATTGGCTCATTTCCTTGGAACCATCAATAAAACACAGATGGATCAGCCATTTCCAATCACCTCAGGGTGTGCGTGTGTGTGTGTGTTAAATTGGGGTCCCCCCTCTCCTTCTCAAAAGAGAGGGGTGTTCCTGGCCAAACCGGTGCCTGATCGATAAAGCAGTCTGTGAATGTGACTCAGCAGAGGGCCCAGTCCCATGATCACAAAGCCAGAGTCCAAATATGTCCTTGTGTATCATTACAACAGAAACTAGATGCATTTATTATGAAAAAGAAGACAAAACAGGAAAGCTTTTAAGCTGGTTAATTAAGAAGGAAGATGATGCTAAGACAATACACTTTTAGAACTAGAGAAGGAAATATTATATACAGCTCTGAAGAAATAAATGATTGTTTTGAAACATTCTATCATGAACTCTACATCTGGAGGACATAAAAATAATATATCAGGATTTCAGCCCGGACGCAGCCTAATTGCTGTCTTACTCCCCATCTTCTTTTACGAGTACAAGTTGTAGCACCCAATGATCATGAATGAACAACTGTGGATACAGTGTTTCCCCTAGATTTTTTTTCAGGCCGGGTGGTAGGCCCCTCGAAACTACCAGTGTTGTTGCGTGTACACGGTGTCATCAAACGCGCGTGCGTGGCCGAGGTAGTATCATCGTGCAGGTCGGGGGTACGGAGAGTCGTCGCACACATGGGGAGGGTGTTGGTAACAAAGTGGTGCATTTCTCCATTCTGAGCTAAAATAACATTTGCTCACAAAGGCTTATGGTAAATAAATATTATTTATTTATAATATTAATAAACTTAAAACAGAACTTATATACAATAAACCCCCCTTAGTTTCACAAATGATATTCAGAACTATACAACTTAAACCCAGGACATGGAGTTTGTTTCTACCGGTTTTTAAGGACTGTTGCTGGATCAGCACTGTAGAGCTGCTTTTGAGACTCCTCCATAGTGCTGATCCATAATCAGTCCTTAAAAACAGGTAGAATCAAACTCCTGCCTCTGCAGTATCAGTGGCGGATACAGAAAGTGGCTGATGGGTAGGCCTGGAAAAATCTGGGTAGGCCTGAGTGAAGCTCATCACCGCACGTTTTCTTCAACAGGCTTAGATATGTACAATACAATGTGGGGACCCCAACAATTGATTTGATTTTTATTTTGCACAATGATAACACAAAAAAGCAAAGAGATAAAGAAAATAACAACAAAAAGAGAGGTGAAAGGTAGGCAAGAAACCCAAAAGGGCTTATACGAGGCCTCTACCTATATTATACAGAATTCACAAAATTAATTTAAAAACAAGTAACTATAAACTGGAAAAAAATTATAAATTAAAAATTAAATAAAGTATAATAATATTAATAATAATAATAATAATAATAAAAAAAAGAAAACGAGAAGTGTGTGTGTGTATCTCTAAAGACACACACTATGAAGCAAATGACAATGAAAGATGAAAGTTTGTATCCAAATCTGTATTCAACCAGGCAGCACTTAATTTTAGCAACAAATGTAACAGAATTGTTTCAACAAAAGTAACAGAAACAGAACGCTTCCACTTCTGAAAATAGGAGTTTGATTTTGGTCACGCAGAAAAATTAATTCTGTTGCTTATTTGAAAAATGAAAATGAAATAATCTCTGCAGTTGCAGGCAGTTGTAGCATTGATGATTAGGAAACGTCAAGGAAAGAGTTGATCGTGGCATTTACACTGCTGTAATAATTATAATTTTAAAATCACAACGCCAATTGGCATCGGCGATGGCGCTTCTAGTGTTAATAATAATACAGCCACGACTGTCACCAAAATACATCACCAGAGATCACATAGGCCTATCTATGAGCCAGTCAGATGAATGGCTAGCTAGCTACAGAACAGGTGCGATAATAACAAATATTGCATAACCTTCATTAGTGCACTGACAGGAATACAACCACAAATTAAATAACCAAATAGCCTAGAGTTTGTCACAATTCAGAACTCTGCCTCGCTCACAGAGGCTGCAGTCATCCATGCCACGGCGGGTCCCAGAGAAACATCACAAATTAAACAACCAATATACAATCACTTACAATTTGTCACAGAACTCCCTGCCTCGCTCACAGAGGCTGCAATCATAACCATGCCACAGCGGGCCCCAGAGTAAATTTTAAAAAAATTAACCCGTATAGGACTACCTTAAGGTCCCTTCAGGAGTGGAGGGGGCTGTGGAGCCTGCATGTCCACGTTAGCATGCAGGCTAGCATGACACTCACGGGATGTCGTTGCTGTGGCCATTTCTCCTTCATTGCCATTGAAAATTTTAATTAGGCCTAACGGGAAAGCGAAGCTGTTTTGGCAAGGGTTTTTCCAGATGCTATTTTGATCATTCCAGCATTCTGCGGTAAGGGAAATATTGCAGCTACATAAAAAAAAAAAAATTAAAAAAAAAGAATAATATAAATTTTTTTTTTTTTAAATTAAAATTATTTATTTTCCCTCTTGTCCAAGCCGGGCGGCACGTGAGTTTGGCCGGGCGGGCCACCCGGCCAAGATAATGGTAGGGGAAACACTGGGATATGTTTAAAGATACAAATGTAACGGTTCAGAGAATATTGTGTTTTAATATGTTGGTTAAGAAAAGGTATCTGAAACCTGTGCGGGAAAAGTCTGTATAGCTACTAATTATTGCAAGGGTGGTATGATCCAATTAGAAAATGTATTGTCCTTAGCCATTTTCCTATTGGCTAAGTGGAATCTGGCTGATGTGAGGCAAAGGGTGAAGCCTGAGAAATGAAGAAGGAGAGAGAGAAAAATGGTAGCTGTGCTGGATGGGCTGCTCCGTATCTTAATTAAGTTTGCAGGAAGCTTATGTCTGCGTGAAGATGACAGGTATACTGCAGCAGTAACGGGTTAGAGGTACCTGTGCATTAAGCTGTGTTGAGTTTTAGTTTGTCCTCACCGCAATTCACATACCGGAGCAGCAAGCCAGCTTTTGACATCGCCATTGGAAAGCGCGAGCCAGCCGGCTACATTGCGGATGTTCCACGGGACAAGCGGTTTTCCTCTTGTTAATTTCATTACACTAATGCATTTTCGTTATAACAATAAAGCTCGAGCCAACGTTTTGTTTAACCATACCGGTCGCGAATCATTGGTCTTCCTGGAGGAACATGAAACCTGCTAGGATCACGACCAGCTAACTATTGGGGTGAGATCACAAACTTTCAGTGTTAAAGAGATACTGCAGAGCCTTTTCTGAGGCCTTTTTACCGCTTCAATTTGAACTGGAATTCGTGAGTAGGTATGGTCATATGACGATGATGCCACGTAGTCATATTATGAATATTCATACGGTCAAGGAGTGAAAGGGTGTGTCGATATAAGTCATAATATTAATGTTAGCAGTAATACAAAGCAATTTGCATTTGAACTTGAACTAGCTAGTTAGCAGTACAAGGGTCTCAGTCTCAAAGAGGAAACCCCCCCCCCCCCCCCCCCCCCGGAAACCAGCATATTGGTAAGCCTACACAGAAACTCAGAAAACACCCATTTTGACTAAACATGAGATTTTCGGACAAAAACAGTTGTGTGTGATCATAATCTAACCCAAAACATTGGTTTTCAACGGGAAAAGTCGGTTTTTGACTGCAGTGTCACTTTAAGGATTGACTGAGTATGTTGTTAAATCAAAGGTCTGCTTATGTGATTGAAATGCATGTTTGTGTGATGTAAGGTACATTGTACAACCATTACGTTAAGTAAACAGACGACGCCAGTTCTGTGTATTATTTTTTTCTTATTGTGGAACAACACAGAGTGTGTGAGTGTCTTGTATGCTTTATGTTAGCGGGAGGGGGACTTCATTGGTATTGAAATTTTACTCACAACTTTATTTCAGGGAAGTTAGATAGCCCATTGAATTTTTTCTGACTTTTTTGTGGTAAGCTTATTGACCCTATGAGTGATATGCTCAATGAATCACTCCAAAAAGGCCAACTACCTCCAACATTAGAACTTGCCACAATTAATGTCTTCCGAAGACCAACCAAGGATGAACAATTATGTGGATTTTATAGACCTTTATCTTTGCTTAATGTTGATTTTGAGATTCTATCAAAAATGTTGGCATTTCGATTAGAGTCTGTAATTCATTGAGATCAGACTGGATTTATCCAAAAAAAAGGCAAGGGTCAGATAAAATCCGTAAATAATTTAATTTTATTGAACATGCTAGAAGTGAAAGAACCTAAATTAATTATTTTGATGGATGCTGAAAAAGCATTTGATCGAATAGAATGGGATTTCTTATTTCAAACTCTAAAACGTATGAACATTGGCAACACTTTTATTGGATACTTCAAGACATTATATAGATCTCCTAATGCTCAGATTTTAACAATTCAGTCAGGACCACTGTTGTTCAAGTAAAAGCTTTATTGACATTCGTAAAACAATACATTTTTGGTTTGGCAGTATGGTTCTGTTCAAAAACCCTCCTTCCAATCCACGCGAGCAAGCATGGGTATGGCGGTGAGGGCAGCAGCAACAACCCCCCAATAGGGTTGCACTTAGAACAGAACCGGCAGCACTGAGAATGGTTTTTTACAGATTCCATTCAATCAGTTGTATGTATATGGCACTTTTAAGTGTCATTACCACAACAATTTACAAGGAACCGGGCCTGAACCCCCGTAGAGCATGCCTAGGGCGACAGTGGCAAGGAAAAACTCCCTGCTGTTAGCAGGAAGAAACCTTGGGCAGAACCTGACTCTGAGGGGGGGAGTCCATCCGCCGCTGACTGAATAGCTGATTACAAAATAGAAAAATGGCAAGACAGAACATATGAAAATGTCAATATATAATGAGCCGGTGGTGGAAGATGGATTGAAGGCCAGCAGGTGGCATCATCAGCTGGGGACGGCGTGGAGCTGGAGCTGATCGGCTGCTTCTGGAGAACGATGTTTGTTGATCTATAGCTACCGCTCCGGCGGTTGCCGAAGAGGGAAGGAGAGAGAAAAGAAATCAGTAGACACTCAAACATATTAGTGAGCTATGCATGAGCAATATAGGCTAGGTGTCAGTGGGCAAAGGGAACTGAAGAGGATGGAGCTGGGGTGGAGGGGGGGTTTTTGTGTGCAGCGGGCGTGCATCAGAGGAGCCACCATGTTAGGGCGAGGCAGTTAAATAGACCGCCTTGCTACTTGAATGGATTGATAGGTGAATCGTCACTACTCAGCTGAGCTGTCAGCTGATTCACCTATGGCTGGGTTTCACTCTCGTGGCCTTCAGTCAGGACCACTGTTGTTCAAGTAAAAGCTTTATTGACATTCGTAAAACAATACATTTTTGGTTTGGTGGTATGGTTCTGTTCAAGAACCCTCCTGCCAATCCACACGAGCAAGCATGGGTATGGCGGTGAGGGCAGCAGCAACAACCCCAAAAAACAACCATACGTCCAAGTGCTGCTAGTGTTGTGCTTACATGATGACTGTGTAACGACCTTTCGCTTCCGGAGGAAGCCATTCTGCCCATCAGCTCGAGGCCCTTCTAATATTACATGGATCAGTGGCTATGTGTACCAATGCTTGTTGGACTCCCCTGTGTGCCAGATGTAGTGTAACTAACCCCAGGAGGTTCTATGTGTAGTGATGAAGAACAATGTGTGACCTTCCAGCTACCAATGAAGCCATCCTGTCCATCAGCTCAAGGTCCTTCTAATATTACATGGATCAGTGGCTATGTGTACCAATGCTTGTTGGACTCCCCTGTGTGCCAGATGTAGTGTAACTAACCCCAGGAGGTTCTATGTGTAGTGATGAAGAACAATGTGTGACCTTCCAGCTACCAATGAAGCCATCCTGTCCTTCAGCTCAAGGCCCCTTAAACGTTACATGGATCAGTGGCTATGTGTACCAACGCATGTTGGTCTTCCCCTGGGAGGCCGGAACATTAAATTAACCAGGGAAATTCTATGTGTAGTGGTGAAGAACAATGTGTGACCTTTCAGCTGTGTAGCCATGTAGCCATCCTGTCCTTCAACTCAAGTTAACTTTACATGGAACAGTGGCTATGTACAGTATACCAACACCTGTTGGACTTCCATGGGAGCAAAACTAATCAGGAGAGTTCTATGTGTAGTGATGAAGAACTATGTGTGACCTTCCAGCTCTCGGTCCTTCTAACATTACGTGGATCAGTGGCTATGTGTACCAACGCCTGTTGGACTTCCATGGGAGAAAAACTAATCAGGGGAGTTCTATGTGTAGTGATGAACTATGTGTGACCTTTCGGCTACGGATGAAGCCTGACATGCCTATGGAGAAGCTTTTCGTCCATTCAGGTCCATGCCAATTAATATTGTATCGACGCTTGTTGGTCTTCTCCCTAGAGGTCAAGGAGGATGCTGTGCGTATATTGGCTTCATGCCAATTAATATTTTACCAACGCATGTTCGTCTTCTCCCTAGAGGTCAAGGAGGATGCTGTGCGTATATTGGCTTCATGGCGCCCGTATGCCTAGGGCCATTCTAACTACTGAAGTTGTATTTTGTAGTATATATATAAATATATATGTACCAACCAGCTGAAGGCAATTCCCTAAAGCTAAATTAACCAATTTAAGGGAAGTAGAAACTTCTAGGCTACCGTTATCGGTGTGAATGAATCCTCGCATGTTGAATCCTCGCATGTTGCAGGAAATTACTTTTATTTTGGCAATAAGCCACACACAAACAGCTATGTTCCTATGTTTCTAAACAGAAATAATTTCATCAACGTCGGGACGAATGTAACGTTCGTAAGCGGCGAATGCCCAACGCCCCATGGCTTTTATTGTGCATGTCGGGGCGATCAAAACCCCCCCAAAAACCATACGCCGAGCTCTGCTAGTACGTGGTCTCCGGCTAACGTGATGACTAATGACCTTTCGCTTCAGGATGACGGCGTTCTATCCGTCAGCTCAAGGCCAGGAATTACGGCTATGGATAGATTTTTTATTATTTTTTTATTATTAATTAATTAATTAATTAATTATTAAACGGACCCAGGGGCTAGGAACCGCTCGCGCATAAGCCGGGAAGCCCGGCGCGTGAGGGCCCTGGCAGGGCGGGACATCTAGTCGGTCAGGGTAGCGAGGGGGCTCCGAGGCATTTCTTAACTCGTTGTGGCTTCACAGGTAAGGCACTGCGGCCAATTTGCTGCGGCTACTACCAGCTCCATAGCTGCGGAATTTCTCAACCACGTACAAAAAATATTTCAAATTTTATTTTTATTTATATATTTATTCATTTATTTATTTTATTTTATTTTTTTAATTTTTTAATTTTATTTTATTTTTGTTAACGGCAATATGAGTGGAGTTCCTTTCGTTGGGAAAACTGCTTTGAGCGCAAATTATAGATATCGCAGAGGGCGACATCCGGTGCAGAGCTTTGGGAACGTGGCTGCAGGGAACCGAGGGGCCAAGACTGGGCTTTCATTTTGAAGCTCACTTCCTGGTTGGGCTGGGTGCGGCAATTGTGCCGTTGCTCACTAGCGCCACTGAGATTGGCTCCAGTATAGGTCTTTCACCATGTCAGTCAATGGCAGCAATGTGGTCAAAATACTCAGTCAATAAATTTCTCCCACAAAAAATGTAATTGCGATATGTGCCTTTTCTTCATCTAATGCCTCTGCATGTGCTGATTTATTTATTTATTTTTTGTATTTTTAATTTTTTTTAAAATTGTTTTTAATTTTTTTTATTATTTATTTTTAAATTTTTTAATTTTTTAATTTTTTTTAAATATTGTGTCGTTTGGACAGGGTATTAACATTTGTTCAGGACCAATCAGAGAGACAGGTTGAGTCCTCTTCGGCTCCAGGGAGCAGACGCAGTTTGTACAAACTGGTGGAGAAAAATGCATCCGGAGCTCAATTCGGTTATTAGAGGTCGTGGGAAGGCAATGGGTGACGTCACAGTGGCTTTGTCCATATTTTTATACAGTCTATGATCATGCCTAGCCAGCGCGATGTCACCAATCCTAGAAGGTTCAGGTCAAGATTATAGATATATGACAAGATACACAACTGGCGCTTTTCCTTCCATTGGATTATTTATTTATTTATTTGGTCCGCACAAGAGGAAGTGGTCAGGCATGCGCAATAGTGTTTTCAATTAGCTTAGCAACTAAGCTTAGCTAGCCGGACTTAAGTTGGTTTCGTTGGATAGTCAAAATCATAACGGCTGTAAGTAGTAGTACTGGGTCCTAACAACCTAGCATATATAGAGACTTGATTTCATCGGTCTGATAATGGCCCGTTTAGCGAACCGTTTTGTAACCTCCGTTGACCACCAGTCATTCAATGAGTGCCTGTTGTCTGTCTAATAAATTCCAAGTGCGGATATTCCAGCCCTGAAATTGGACCTCTTGCTCCGCCTACCCACTTTGCTCAGATCCTTACTTGCCCCCCGCCGAAGGTCCCTAATGTAAAGTATCTAAATTTGCTGGTATAGCCTAGTTAGTTTTTTTAATTGGTAGGCTTACCACGTTATTTTCCCGTTAGGTACCGTGCAACCTTAGATAAAGTAAATCTGCTCGCAGTGAATGCGCAAGGTGCCGAGCGAATACGAATTATAAGCCTACAATACATTCTAGTAGCCCGACTTAGTATGCACGAAACAGTACCACAAATACCCATAGTAGTAGTATCCACATAAAGCTACACGCGTAATGTTGCAATGTGAATTAGGGTTGTCTGCAATCAGTAGTAGGCTAGGCTAATATAGCCTACAAATCCCTGGCAATGATACTAGCCGTAATAATGACGAATAGGCTACAACACTTAAATCCAACCTGGAAACTAGTAGCTAGCTATCCGAGTAGGCTACGCAGATGCAGTAGGCCTACGAGCGAAATTATGTCCCGATAAATGAAAATACCATGCAGGATACAGATCGGCCAACGCAATAACGTGTAAGATATAGAATGTACAATTACTTACCCGGTCAACAGTAGGCCTAGTCTTCACATCATTACCGATTACACACACAGAACTAGTTACGATAATAGTTGGAGCAGCAGTGCGTTAAGACGTGAACTATGTAGACTAATCATTATGTCACCATTTATTTATTTATTTATTTTCTTTTCCCAAACTGACGTATCAGCATCCGTGAACGGCCACGTGAATAGCCTAGTCGGACAGCGTCCACACTGTATCAAGATCTCTTTGGTCTCCCACTTCCAGAACGAGACAGCGAGTATGCGAACATGACCAACCAATATTCCAGGGCAGGGTGTATATGCTTACCGTTTAGGTTAGCCCAAAGATCATATAAAGGTTACCGTGCGTTTTATACCTCTAAAGCCAATATAGTCTGTTAATGTTAGCTAGCAATCACCAGTTGGAAGGTTTCGAATAACAAGCAATAAGGTCCGGGTTACACGACAGGACACACGCTTTAAATAGCCAGCCTACGCAACGTGAATATATCGCCCTTCCTTGTCCGGGACGGGCGACGGCTATTTGCTAGCTTGCTTGATGTGGGAAAGCGTACGAATTGAAAGGGGTAGTGGAATATACGAGATCAGCGCAGGTAATTTAATCTGGTAGTGTGCAGTATGCATGCAGAAAGAAGCATGTTATTTAAATACATCGCCCCTTCCATAGCGGACCACCAGCTTAACCGTACTACAGTCGCTTAGCTTTAGCTACAATTTCAGGAATCCAGTTGTTTTTATTTATTTATTTATTTTCACTGGCAGTGTGCCGAAAGCGCCATGCATGTAGAAGGAAGCATGTTTAAAACAGCAGAATGTTATTTGAATACATCGCCAGTTTCCATAGCGGACCGTAGCTTAAACAAAACTTGCAGTCGCTTAGCTTTAGCAACAATTTCAGGAATCCAGTTATTTTTCACCGGCAGTGTGCAGTATGCGCCATGTATGTAGAAGGAAGCACGTTTAACCTCTTGCTGCCAAACGGTAACGCGGGCGTTAATTATTAAACTATACATTTAATTAATTTAATAATATATAATAAACTGCTCACCTCAATATTTTGATTAAATATCCTTCAGATATATAAGTGGTTTTTAAGCCCAAAACGTCGAGTTAAAACTTTGTAAATTACGTTGGAAACAACGACCTAATTCCCAAACATGTATTGCAGCTTGATGTCACACCATAAACAATGTGCTGGTAAACTGTTCTGCTTAATTGTATTTCACAAAACTTTGGTTTGAAAAATTGTTATACCTTTAGACTTCAAGAAACAATACTTTAAAACGTTCATATGGCTGTACATGATTTTTTTCACATTTTAAACCGACTTGTGCTTTTCAGCACTTCATTATGAGTCGTTCGGCTGTGTTCAGTTTGGTGTTGTGAAACTCAGCCAGTTTCTGAAGTACCAATCTCGTGGCTTAGTATATTTTAGCCAAGGGGGTATTGTACTATTTTTCACAGTTATATGCAAAACCGTCGTCAATTGGGTGTATTTCTTTGACTGATAGCACCATAGGCCTATCTGAAGTGGGAAAAACGCGTATCTACCGCCTCCACTGTGAGTGTGATTTGCTTTCCATTGGGTTTTTACACTGTCTGTCAAATATTCCAGCCAATAGCGAAGACTCTTATCTTTCAGACAAGCCCTCATTCAACACAATGGGTTAGGATGTCACAGACATCCAGCTGCGCGTAAGAGGAGGAGGCGTACAAGCGTAATGTGCCTACCAAGATGGTGCAGAGTGTGTTTAGCTTGTAGCAGCTAGCTACATCCCGTTTAGCAAAGTATGATTCATTAGGTAACAGCGGCTGTTCACCTTTTTACTTTACAGTCTCTTTCATACAGTTTTTGGTTAGTTATGTCTAGGTTATTCAGGCGTTTCTCTGTGCAGCAGGCCCTAGCCCGAAGATGTTTTTGCGATGTTGTCTCAGTGACGCTGAGTGGTAAGCAAACATATTTCTTTGCCGGTATACGAGTGCGAATTCACTGTTATGTATAAAACGAATCCCTCTGAATTAAATGAATATAGCTAACATTACTATATTGTAACAATGGCAAGCTAGCCAGCAAAATTACACATAGCAGCTGGCTATCTATTTGTGTCTGAGACAAGCTGTTCCGAGTTTCTTTTGAATTAAATGGCGTCTGACGTGTTTGTTTAGAAGTTATTATTCCACATTAGTAAATTGTTCTGTATGCAGTACAGCAGGCTGTGCAGGTAAACGAATAAGCAAATTATGCATGATGTAACATGAGGGAGAGATAACATGAGGATGAGTTTGTTGTTGATTATATGCAGGGTTTTATTTTATCTAGGAAACTGGTGGACATTTGAAATCGTTTGCATAAGGTCCGTTTTCCTGGACTCATTTCTGGCTAATGGGGCTCTGGTGGAATACAAGATTCACTGTGCTGCTACATGGGTTTGGTGACTTTTTGGGGACCACGGGTAGGCTAGTTAGTTGTGTAATATGAAACACACCAAAGACACATCTAAAAATGAACTTTTATTGGCAGTTATCAAATTTTATTGTAAAACCTAAAAAAAGGAATCATATTGAGACTTTTCTGGAACCTTGCCATTTTGCACAATTTGGCACAATTTGTGCCAACTTTGGAAACCGAAATGGTTCACCTGAAAAAAAGCTCTGTAGAATTTGAATGGTTTGATATATTGACACCATATTTTTAGCAGAGATAGGCAGCATATTGAGGAATCACAAAGAGGAGTTATTTCCTCCATAGCACTTGTAGCTCATCAGGTAAAAAATCTGAAATTTGAATGTAGGTACCCGTTTTTTTTTCCCCCCCACAATTTCTGTACATAAATTGTTGTAATTAAGTAGCAAAACGTGTCTGTATATGAATTATAACTGCTTAGTCATAATAGTGCAGTTCTCTGTTTTAATAAAAGCTATGAACCATATTTGTAGTCTTTACAGTTTTTGAGATAAACAGCTTTGTTGGTCACTAGTAAAAACAGGCGAGAATTGGTATATTTTGCCCTTGGTATTAAGAGGTTAAAACAGCAGAATGTTATTAAATATATCGCCAGTTTCCATAGCGGACCGTAGCTTAAAGGAAACTTGCAGTCGCTTAGCTTTAGCAACAATTTCAGGAATCCAGTTATTTTTCACCGCCAGTGTGCAGTATGCGCCATGCATGTAGAAGGAAGCACGTTTAAAACAGCAGTGTGCAGTCATGCATGCAAGGGAAGCACGTTTCGAATAACCGAATGTTATTTGAATATATCGCCCTTTTCTTTTGTCTAGCGGACCATAAAACTTAAGAACTCAGAGCTTGACATCACTTAGCTTTTACGTAGATATTGCAGGATTCCAATTATTTTTCCCCGTGGCGTGTAGTAGAACATGCAGGATGTGCGGCGCAGAGGATGTTTTTGTGTGCAGCGGGCATGCATCAGAGGAGCTACCATGTTAGGGCGAGGCAGTTAAATAGACCGCCTTGCTACTTGAATGGATTGATAGGTGAATCGTCACTACTCAGCTGAGCTGTCAGCTGATTCACCTATGGCCGGGTTTCACTCTCATGGCCTGCCTGAACTAACGCTATGCTCGATATGGTAGCTTGTCAAAACCATTTTCCTTGGGTAGAGGTACGAGACAAGGGTGCCCTTTGTTCCCTCTTCTTTGCCTTGGCGATAGAGCCACTTGCCATCGCAATTCGATCAGAACCCAATATTAGCATGAATGTAAATTATCATTATATGCAGATGATTTACTACTGTATATTTTTATACTAAAAAGATATAGTAATATATCTGGATATAAGATAAATTATGATAAAAGTGAGGTAATGGCTTTCTCACTATCCCAGTGTAACGGGCAATCTGAGGGCCTAAAATATTTAGTAACGGCAGATTTGAGCAACATTTATTACATAAGTACATAATTATGTGCCATTATTAGATAAAGTAAAAAAATACCTACAAAAGTGGAAAGACTTACCCATGTCCTTAATTGGTACTGCAAATGTCATTAAAATTAACGTTTTTGCCAAAGTTTATCTATTTCAATCAATCCCAAGAAAATGTCACTCTAAACTGTTCATCATTTTGAAAAAAGTTACATCAGAATTTCTATGGCCTCAGAAGCATGTACGAATAAAGATTCAAACATTACAATATGTAAGGGTGGCCTGAATCTACCTAATTTTAAGTTATATTATCTTGTCACAATAGCAAGCCACAATAGCAAGCCACCCGACACCTCTTAAAACCATCCCATTTATAGGATCACTGAAGAATTTGCATAAGATTACAAAAAACCCAATAATCTGTAATACATATAAGTGTTGGATAGACTGTCATAGTTCTTTGGGTATTAAAAACATATTTTATAAGTCAATTCCATTATGGAGAAACTCTCTAACTCTCTAACATTAGAGTTACCACTAACTGGTAACATTATGGATGTTGTAACTAGGGTTGCAAATTCTAAGGAATTTCCTTGATCGATAGTCGTCAACGTTAATGAACAATCAATGATCAATCGATAACAAAACAGCTAAAAATAGCTTATGACGTAGAAAATACAAAATGCATGTTTTTTTCCTCAATCAAAACTTTATTGAAACATTTGAGAAATACGCCTGTTTCATAGCATAACACAAATATAATTATGAACGCTGTTTTGTTTAAGTATGATATTTTAATAAGGCACGGGAAATTGCGCTCACTCTTCCGAGGCCAAACTCACGTGCCGCCCGGCTTGGACAAGAGGGAAAATAAATAATTTTAATTTAAAATTTTTTTTTTGTATTATTCTTTTTTTATATATAATATATATATTTTTTTTTTATGTAGCTGCAATATTTCCCTTGCCGCAGAATGCTGGAATGATCAAAATAGCATCTGGAAAAACCCTTGCCAAAACAGCTTCGGTTTCCGTTAGGCCTAATTGAAATTTTCGATGGCAGCGCTGATATTATGAGGGTGTAATTATAGTTTCCGCCTCTACGCAAAATGGCGCACTTTCGTCCGTTTCGCTATCTGACCAGAACTCTTAAGTGTAGAGTAAAAGCTAATACTGCACAGTCGCGGATCTATGGGTGGGCAAGCTGTCAATCTGGCCCCCTTATGTTTAACTTAATGATTGCATTTCACCAACAGCTCCCATTGACACAATTAAGATGAGACCGCAAATAGTTCAATTTGATCGTTAAATTTGAAATGGTCGATCGATCAAATTATTAACGGCAATTAATCGATCAACGATTAATCGTTAACACCCCTAGTTGTAACCATATATTGGAGAGAGAAAGGGATTGAAAAAGTGGAAGACTTGTGCTACAATGACATTTTATTCAGATTTTAATCATATAACAAAGACTTCAATTACCTGATACTCACTTTTACAA
The DNA here is from genome assembly GCA_029718625.1 of Synaphobranchus kaupii. Lineage (NCBI taxonomy): Eukaryota > Metazoa > Chordata > Actinopteri > Anguilliformes > Synaphobranchidae > Synaphobranchus > Synaphobranchus kaupii. The sequence continues at coordinate 8,791,224 of CM056398.1, read as the reverse complement.
ATACTGTGGGTTAAGGAATTGGATCAAATCTGTTACTTCAAAAAACTTTCCAAACGGGAGGAGGGAGGAGGGAGGAGGTACAGTTGGGGGGAGGGGCGACAGATCCATTCGGTAATGCGTCATAAAAACTGTTCAAACGGAAACCCTCCAGCGCCCAGCATGCACTAGGTTGACCTAGTCTTGTTTGAATCTTGTGAGAAAGCCTTTTTTATCTTTATCTTTCCTTCCCGAGATGCATTGCTATTTGATGTGAATTACTGTAAATATAGGCATTACCACGTTGAGCTGCTTTCGACTCCCAGAATGCATTGTTGTTTGCCATTTGTCCCAAACATTATGGTGCTCTGAAATGGGGGGGACTGTGTATAAAAACTGCTGTAAATGTTCATCATATTCTACATGATGAAAACAAAATGTATTAAAATACCCTTTAATAAAATCTGAGCACCTGCACTTTAACCACGTGTGAATTGTTTGACTACAAATCTAAAATTGTGGAGTACAGAGCCAAGTCAATAAAAAATACCTTGTATATTGCATCTTGTATGTTGCTAACTCTCCTTGTTTTTCTGTACTTTGTTTTAGGTCTTGTACCAGCAGTTCAAGTTTTTCTTGAACCTTTATTTTCTGGTGGTGGCCTGTTCACAGTTTGTACCATCACTGCAAGTTGGATATCTTTATACCTATTGGGCCCCTTTGGTAAATATCTCTGAAACGATTCATTAATTTTATTATTATTGTTTGCTCATTTACTTACTTACTTGCCAATCCATTCATTACAACCATTTCCAAAAATCCAAGATACAGAAAAGGTATTTATTTTCAGTTCATCTGTTTTAATCTATTACTGTTATGGTTCCGAGTATGAACTGGACCCAAATGCATGACTCAACACACAAGGAATTCCAATAACTCCAATAATTTATTGCTTCGACAAGAATTCCTCCTGAAGCATAGGGAGAGAGACAGACAAGACAGAAACCAGGTATGGATTAGCAGGGGATCAGCGGGAGCGGGTGAGGCCAGGGACAGGATAGTGGCAGGAATCCGGGCTGGTTGAGCAGAGGAGGAGCAGGGAGCGGGAGACCGGGCAGAGTGGAGTGGGTTAGCAGAGCTGGAGCACAGGCTGGATGCACACACAGCAGCAGGTTGGCAGAACCGCAGCACAGGCAGGATGCGTACACAGCTGTAGATGGGCAGAACTGGAGCACAGGCTGGATGCACACACAGGTGCGGGCTGGTAGACTTGGAGCAGACAAAGTTAGTAACAGCGAGGCAGGACAGAATGAACAGCGTGTTAACGCCGTTCCTGGCGAGAGCTAATTAAAGCTGGACAAGACTGGAAAATAGCGAGTAACGCTGATTCAGAACGAAAGCTTTTCAGCAGGCAAGACAGGACTAGATACAAAGTATCCACGAGACAAGACCAGGGTATTACTACAAAGAGACTTAACAAACTGGCACAGGACAAAGAACACCGGGTGACTAAATACAACAGTTAACAAGTATCAATTAAGTGCCGCGTGCGAATATATGCGTGAGTGATTAACGGAGCAGAGAGTGTGCAGAATGCATGCAAAGAGAAGGAAAGGGATAGGCGGATAAAGAGTAGTGGAACAGAGTGACATGAAAGGGAAAACCACGCCCAACCTGCAGCACGAGGGAAACAAACGGATACAAACAACACGATACGAGAGGAAACAGGTAAAACACGGGACACAATTATTAGCTTGTCCCTGCAAACATTAAATAATATTTAGCCTTCTATTTTTCATTTTTTGGGCAGGTGATATAATGCCATGTCTGTGGTTCTGTTAACTACACTGAATGCAGCACATGACTGTCTCTCCATTGCTGTCAGTCATCATTAAGTGGCAATTGAGTTATCAACATGGATGACTTGTTCAGTATACAGTATGTGATGAAACAAGGCTCTACTAACCTCTACTGAGGGATTACTGAAACGTTGAGAAAAGTGCTTTGAAAAGACTGGCGACCCGGATCCAAACATTTCACACATTTTCCCAACATCCTTGCATAACATCGTCTCACACTGAACAACATGGTTTAGTGCAGCCCTTAATACTGTACTGTGATGAATGCTTGGGCTCTTTAATCACCACTTGTGTATATTGGCTATATTTTTTAATGCCTGCTAATGTTACCATCACATGTGTTTTTATCTTGCTTTTGATTACTTTTAGCTAATCTTGAATGTTCTTGGTAGCATGGATATGTTGAGAAAAATGTTTCCAACACATTTTATTCCCACAATCTCTAAATTTTTATTTTGACTGCTTGAACACCAGTCTTTTTTTGGCCTACTGCATTTGTCTACTGTGTAACATGAGCTACATTACATTTTGTGTAACATAAGATACGTTACATTTTGCATCTGAGCAAATGAGGGAATGTAGTTCCTGGGGAATTTACTACCATTTTCCATTTTGGCTGATTTAAAATATTATCGTAATTTCTCCATTAAAATTTTTGAATTTTTCTTATATTTGGATTTCTTATGTTTACTTTTGGTAAGTAGTCGTAGTCACTCCAACTCCTCCAACTTGCCCTCTCTGAATATACACGCACGTCTGTCGTGGGTCGGCTTCCAGCCTGTCGATATGCAAGCGGTGTACATGTGTTTGTGTCCCACAGGGCCTTGTGCTGGCTGTGACAATGATACGGGAAGCTGTGGATGAAGTGCGGCGATACCGGCGAGACAAGGAGATGAACTCCCAGCTCTACAGCAAGCTGACAGTCCAAGGTGCTGCTTGTTTTACCTTACTTTGTACCATTATTCTGGCACAAACCCGGGTGCTTTCTTAAAAGCTTTGCTTATTTATTTTATCATTATTTTTAGGGCTGTGACGATAGATCAATACAGTTGAGTACAGTCGCAATATTCTCTCGCGTGATTTTCGTATCGTTTCAGTGTATCGATATTCTGTGTTTGGGTTTTTAAGCGTGCAAAAACGTATGTACACCTTTAACAGAGCTGCATGCCTGCAGACTGCGCACACACTGTATAGCCCCACCGCTTGGCTGAGTGGCTGGCATACACCGGAGGATGTAGCTAGCCAGCATGGCCGACATTCAATCACCCAGCGCATTTAAATCCGATGTGTGGGCTCATTTTGGGTTTGGCAAAAAAAAGAAAAAAAAGACTCAAGAAAAGGACCGAACTCATGCCATCTGCAAGATGTGCCATTCGTGAGTGAAGTAGCCAACTGTGGAAACGCAACGAATCTACGATCACATTTGAAAAGGCACCACAACACGGAGGTAACACAGCTTAACCCCTTGGCGCAGATGGCAAATTTCACCTATTTAGGAGGTGCTGTGTTTAAGGCTTTATAACTCCAGGTGTGAGCATCACATAAACTTGGTAAATGGCTTAAATGAAACAAGACAGGTGTACCATTTACAATACAAACTTTTTTTCAAGATTTGTTTATTTTCATAATTTAAGTCAAAATAAAGTGCCACAAATGCAAAGAAACTTAAATAGTTTTTTTTATTTTGCTGAGAGCTACATAAGTGAAATCAGTAATATATATACATTTCCTGGATCATAAACTCCATGTCCACACGTTTTGCTAAATCTGAGGATGATATGCAGAACTACTAAAGGTCTATGATGCAAAATATAGCAGTGTTGTCCCTGTTCTCCATTAGTGTCTCCAAATCTATCCAAATGGCTAAATTGTGCACTGCTCTAAATAAAAAACATTATGATATATTTAACTACAAATCAACAGTTTTGGCTCATAAAACTCACTTTTGCATAATTCTCAAGTAGGAATTACTATATTTTCATCAGTATAGGGGGGTAGATATCTATGGGTCCAAAACCCCTATGAAAAAAAAATGTAGCAATGTTTGCGTAGAATCCGCACTAAATATGTAACATCTTGGGCTTATATACTACCTGAAGGAGGATGTAAGCTTTCTAATGATACCAAAATGATCTCTAATCCAAATATCAAGCGAGTTATGTCCCATTGCATTTGGAATGCAATTAAACCATGTTTTTGAGAAAAAACACTTTTTCAGCCGCTAAAGTCGCGTTAACATTACTGGAGAGAAACTTGGCTGGGTCTCACAACCGAAAAAACTAAACTCCGGTGTTAGCTTGTCATATTACGTTTAAATGCTTAAAAACTATAGTTTCCACATTGGATTTAACATCAAGACATGCAGATAATGAAAGCCAAGACATTTTTTGAGTAAAATGAGATGAAACCGAATAACTTTCATTAGCTTGTCACCGCAAAAGCAGCATATTGTGTGACTGGTTAAAAGCTGGCTATAACATTAGCCTCCAAACGTTCAAAAGTCCGGTGCTATCGAACACCTCACATATGTTACTGTTTTTCTCCGGATAAGTCTTTTCTCTTATTTACCAAACACCATGTACTACCAGTTTCTCAAGATAAATCAGAGCGTCCAGATGAAATCGTAAATGTTTTAACATGGACGCGCTTAGTCTCCACTCCTATATTCGCAGCAATTGTCAGAAAACGCCCACAGCTAACCTCGCTAGATAGCATACATGTCCCCATTCATATCCATGAAGGAATGTCGAAACAATGGGCTACATTACAATGGTAACTATATGAAACATACACTGCCTGGCCAAAATAAAAGTCACAGTTGCACCTGTCACACATAGTGCCCACTGTACAAGCCTCTGGAGGCAGTGTTATGATCTGGGGTTGCTTCAATTGGTCAGGTCTAGGCTCAGCAACGTTATGCAGCAATAAAATTAAGTCAGCTGAGTACCTGTATGTACTGAATGACCAGGTTATCCCTTCAATGGGCATATTCCCCTTATGCAATGTTGTGACAGTGCATAAGGTTGCCGAAACAATGCCACGACGAATGCGCACTGTAATCAAAGCTAAAGGCGGTCCAACAAAATATTAGAGTGCGGCCAGGCAGTGTATTATTACAGCAGCAGACTATTCTATTATTTATCGAGAACATAGCTAACATTACGCCTACCAGCTTCGGTAAATTAGCAGCAGTCCAAGCTAGCAACTTACCGGTTGCAGCAGGTTCATCTGCCCGGCGATGGCCACCGATGTAGTCGGGGGAGGGAGAGGATGATCCCGTATAGGAAAAGGGGGTAGAGGGGGCACAACCCCAACAACAAGTTTGAGGAATTTGGCCAAGCCAAATTGTTAGAATTCTGAAAGCTGTCCGGTTTTGTGAAATGGTCACTGGACAAGCGGGTGTTTGTGCTGAGCAATAACGTAGCAATACCGTTAGTTTTCCCAAAACGCCGCCCATTTCTTACGAATTTCAGCATCTTGAGGAAACCGAAAAAATTACACGTAGCATTTCCCTCGACCTTATCCTCTGTTTGTGCATCCAGGGAGGGCACACACACGGGGTATATGCAGCATGCTTGCAATGCAAATGGAGGCGATAACGACAACTAAGTTATAACTCTTAACTTAGCTCTAGGGCTAAAGTAGCCTTCCGAGCTAGACAGCTAGGTAGCACCACCACAAAGGGATAGAGAAGGTGGGAGAAATGAAATAGCGGGTTGAAGCAGGAGAGAGACTGGGAGAGAATTAAGATTAAGAACTTAAAAATATAAAAATAACTACAGCTAAGGATTACAAAACTATTGATAATGCAGACAAAGGTTCTATATAGCAAACAATTGTTTTGCTCAGACTCAAATAGACTGTTTAACGTTAGTGGGACATAATAGTTTTATTTGCCTCCAACTATGGGAGGAGATATGCAATGACATTAAAACATTTATTGGCCATTACGCCAGCTCCTTCATGACATCATGAAGAACCTGTGCCCAATAGAACTGAGCCCAATAGAACTGAGCCCAGCAATAATTTGAACTCCACCCATTTAATCCCCACATTGGAATATATGGAAATGGATAGATGGATACTGTTGCTGATGCTTAAAGGGACTGTAAAGGTAAATCCGTAATTTGCTTCAGACTGCATTATATGGGGTTGTTATGGTATGTATTAAGCATCAGCAACAGTATGAGATTTCAATTTCATTGCAATCTCGATTGATATCTATTTATCCATTTCCATCTATTCCGATGTCGGGATTAAATGGGTGGACTTCAAATTATTACTGGGCTCAGTTCTATTGGGCACAGGTTCTTCATGATGTCAGGAGCTGGCGTAATGGCCTATAAATGTTTTAATGTCATCGCATATCTCCTCCCATAGTTGGAGGCAAATAAAACTATTTTGTCCCACTAACGTTGAACAGCCTATTTGAGTCTGAGCAAAACAATCTGCAATAGAGAACCTTTATCGATAGTTTTGTAATCCTTACCTAGTTATTTTGATATTTTTCAGTTCTTAATCCCTCTCCCAGTCTCTCTCCTTCTTCAACCTGCTATTTAATTTCTCCAACCTTCTCTATCCCTTCGTGGTGGTGCTACCTAGCTTTCTAGCTAGCGAGGCTACTTTAGCCCTAGAGCTAAGTTAAGAGTTATAACTTAGTTGTCATTATTGCCTCCGTTTGCATTGCAAGCTCGTGGCATATACCCTGTGTATGTGCCCTCCCTGGATTCACAAACAGAGGATGAGGTCGAGGGTAATGCTAAATGTAATTTTTTCGGTTTCCTCAAGATGCTGAAATTCGTAAGAAATTGGTGCTGTTTTTGGAAAGCTAACGTTATTGCTACAATGGCAAGCTCAGCGCAAAAAACACCCACTTGTGCAGCGACCATTTCACAAAACCGGACAGCTTTCAGAATTCTAAAAATTTGGCTTGGCCAAATTCGTCAAACTTGTTGCTGGGGTTGTGCCCTCTCTACCCCCTTTTCCTATCCGGGATCATCCTCTCCCTTCCCCATTGGTGGCCATCGCTGGGCAGATGAACCTGCTGCAACCGGTAAGTTGCTAGCTTGGACTGCTGCTAATTTACCAAAGCTGGTAGGCGTAATGTTAGCTATCTTCTCGATAAATAATAAAGTAGTCTGCTGCTGTAATAATATATGTTTGATATCGTAGCCATTGTAATGTAGCCCATTGCTTTTCATCAGATTTTATGGACAACCTGACCTGCTGGGTCAGTCATCGACACCATAGTTTTCCAACGCTTGACGACAGGCTGATATTGAGTGTCATATGAAGCTGATTGAAGTGAAATTACGCGTTGGTTACTGTAAATATATGGTTATAATGTGCACACCTCTGAACTGGCACTGCATTCACTGCCGCAGTGATTAATGCTACTCCATAAAGAGCATTTCTTTAGTTTTTAAAGTTTCCGTTTCACAAATTGCGTTTTTTCTTCACTATCTGCCATTGTTTTGGATATTCCTTCATGGATATGAACGGGGATATGTCCGCTATCTAGCTAGGTTAGCTGTGGGCATTTTCTGACAATTGCTGCGAATAAGAGAAAAAGAGATCTTGACTGAAATGGTCACTGTCCACCAAAACGCACACTGACCTCCATCTTTACGGGGCTGAGAAATATGGCAGTCAGGGAACTGCGCAAGGTGAAATTTGCATATTTTACGCAACTGATTGCAGAATCTAAAGGAAATAGCACCTCGCTCTTAAACAGTCTAACTAAACTTAAAGGGTTAGTTCAGAATTTTGGACATAATGTCTCAATTACGACTTACCCATGATGTAGTTGATTGATGGAAACCATTTTCAGATAATTCCATACTGTCCCTTCTTTTGGACATACACACATTGCTAATGCTAGCGCAACTCGTAGGAAAGTAGTAGCATCCACTATCAAACGCACTTAAACACTCCAAGGTGCACCCAAAGCAAATAAAATACGACGACAGTCTATCGGGGTTATTTTCAGTGATTATACCATCATTTTTCAAGTCAAACTATCGTTGAATCCTTTACTTTGTGCTCACCTAAATTCTCTGTGGAAGTACGATGTTAGTTTAGTAGCTAGGTAACGTAAAGTAGCCTATAGCTCTGCCGGCCAAAAACAATATCGCGTGTGTGAAAGAATCAGACTCGTAGTATTGTTAGCTAACGTTCAGGTAAGATGGTATTTCGGTGTGTATTTCAAGGTTGTTCAAATCATGCAAAAAAAAATGGGCACCACAAAGTTTTCATTGATTTCCAGTGGAAGATCAACAAAGAAAAACATCTGTGGCTTCTTGCTGCTCACATAGATGTCACCAATTGAGACTCTAAAAAAGTTTGTAGTGACCATTTCACAGAGGATGACTGTGAAAATCAAAAAAGGACGGGCGGGACACCCTCTACTGAAGGAGACTGCTGTGCCATCACCTGTTTTTCTTCATGCACTGAAAACAACTGACGAGCAGGTAACTAATAAATGATTGCATGCGTGATCTATCTATCTATCTATTAGCTAGCTAGTTGCCACGATTGGAAAGTCATGGAAGTGGTCAAACTTTTCCTGCAAATTGGTAGCCAGTGTGCTTGCTTGTATATGCTGTGTTATTCTGTAGCATGTTTGTGTTTAGCTGACTTGTTGTCTACCAAATATGTAACTTTACGGCAAAACGGATTGTGTCGGCAACTGTGGAGTACAGCAGATAGCCTACAGGCAGATACCCTAGCTAATCTACAGCTAGCTCCGCCGCCGTACATCCACTGAGAATTTAGGTGAGCACAAAATAAAGGATTCAACGATAGTTTGACTTGAAAAATCGTCGTATTTTATTTGCTTTGGGTGCACCTTGGAGTGTTAAAGTGTGTTTGGTACTGGATGCTACTAGTTTCCTACGAGTTGCACTAGCATTAGCAATGTGTGTATGTCCAAAAGAAGGGACAGCATGGAATTATCTGAAAATGGTTTCCATCAATCAACTACATCATGGGTAAGTCGTAATTGAGACATTATGTCCAAAATTCCGAACTAACCCTTTAAGCCCAATCAACGAAAATGAATAATGGAGCTAGAAGTAAATGGAGTGATTAGCACTGACAATACAGAAATTGCTAATTAATTTAATAAGTACTTCATTCAATCAGTGGAAGAGCTTGCTGCAAATTTTGAACCAGTGAAATTACCACATGTTACTATGACAGACTCATCACTATTTGTCTATATTAAGGAGGTTGACCAAGAGAAAGTAGGTAAAATCATCAACAAATTAAGTAATTCAAAGGCTAAATATCTGTTTGATTTGGACACTGCTCTTATCAAAAAACACAGCTCCACCCTGATCAAACCTATAACACATTTGGTAAACCTATCCATTAGTAAAAAGCCGGTAAAAGCTGGAAAACAGCAGTAATAACGCTCATTTTTAAGGCTGGAGCACCAGACCAAGCAGGCAACCATAGACCCATTTCTATTCTACCCGTTATTTCGAAGGTTCTTGAAAAAAATATTACAGAACAACTTGTGGACCACCTTGAAATCAGTGAACTTATTCATCCTAAACAATTTGGATTCTACTGAAATAGCCAACTGCTACCTCACTGACATCAAGTGCTCATTAGATAAGGGTAATGTACTGGGAGCAGTGTTTCTAGACATCAAAAAGGCTTTTGACACCGTGAACCATGAAGTGCTTCTGAACAAACTTAGAAGTTTTTACTTCTCTGAGCAAGCATCCGGCTGGTTTGCATCATACCTTGAATGTAGAGAGCAGCGTGTTAAAATCAATGCAGAACACTCGATCCCCCGACGATGCAGAATGGACATCCCACAAGGCTCAATCTTGGGCCTTATTCTCTTTAGCTTCTACATAAATGATTTACCAACATGCTGTAAAAGAGCCGGTTGTCAAATGTACACCGATGATACAATCATTTATGTCTCAGTAAAAACCCCTTGTGTAGCTGTAGAGATATTAACAAGTGAAATGGAGGACATATCTCAATGGCAAAAAAATGACTCTAGATAAAACCTTTGCAGTGAGCGTGTCTGATTTTTAGTCAATTTTTTAATATATTTCTTATATATATCTCTATAGCGCCACCACGTGGCTCGATTGGGTTGAAACTGGAGAGGTCAGGTCCAGATGTTACTCTTAAAAGACCTTCCAAGTTTCATAACTTTCTGTGAAATGGTTTTGGAATTATTAGCATTTTTGTGATAAGCCACGCCCACTGGATATTTATTGGCTCGTCATTCAGCCATCTTTTAAAATATCAAGATTCTGAATATAACTTTTATGAGGCATGGTCTAAGGAGTGTGTCTCCCAGGTTTAATCTCAATTGGTCAAATTTTGTGGGAGAAGTAGCATTTGAAGTTTTTTTATTGTTTTACAAAAAATGCTAATTAGCAAAAAATCCAATATGCCGGACTTCATGGGTCCTTGAGGCAAATTTGTTCGGCATGAGCAAAGGGACCTGTATACCAAATTTTGTGACTAGGTCAAACGAGGCGTCGGCAGTGGGCGTGTCAATGTCAAAATTTTGTCACGTGCACTACAGCGCCACCAGGTGTTCAATCTGCGTCATAATATAGAAGATCCAAGAGTTTGGCAATCCCAACAAGCTTGCCAAGTTTGGTGATTCTAGGCCAAACCAGCTCACGGGAAGTTTAGGTGAAAGCTGAGAGAATTTTTTTTTTTTTAAAGAATCTAAACAGATACAATAGGGTACCAGCAGCTATGCTGCTCAGTCCCCTAATAATAATCGAAACAAAAACAATAGGGTTCCAGCACTATGTGCTTGGACCCCTGAAAAAGTCCAACAAGCGTCTTTTTGGGGAATTTAATCAATATTCAGGCCAAAGTGGAAGAGAGGAAGACAGAAAAGTCCTGATCACAATGGGTTTGTGCTTTGTGAGAGCAATCTCCCTGTTTCCTTGTGTAGCATAATGAGCATTTTGAAGTAGTAATTTGTTTTTTCAATACTGTTGTTTCCTCAGGGAAAATTCAAGTGAGGAGCTGTGACATACAGATTGGTGACCTCATCATTGTTGAAAAGGTTAGTGTTTTAAAAGGTTAGTGTTAAGTCTTTTTTTAATCCCATTGTATTGTTCTTTAAACATTTTAACAGTGTAGTCATATGTACAGTGCATCCATATCAGGTAAGCTGTGAAGAAATTGTAGCCCTTTTTATACATCACCCCCCCCCCCCCCCCCATTTTAGGGGACCAAAAGTAATAGCTCAAATGAACAAACTTATCATATAATAAAGTCATCATATTTAATATTTGGTTGTATATCCTTTGCATGCCATGACCTCCACGTGTCTGTGACCCAACAACATCAAAAGACTCGTGATATCTTATTTAGATTTATTAGACCCTATAAGGGTTATTATACTTATTAGACCCTATAAGGGTTTCTTCTCCTGACTTATTTTTCCATAGAGTTTGATGGGAAAATGAGTCAGGAGAAACAACCCTTAAAGTGATACATTATTGAAGTTTGTTAATTTGTCCAGTTACTTTTGGTCCCCTAACATGATGGGACTATGATATATATATATATATATATATATATATATATATATATATATATATATATATATATAAAAAGACTAGAAGAGCTACAATTGCTCCATGGTTCACCCCATATGGATGTGGGCACCCTCAGATTAAGCCCTTTGCGCAGACCCCCTAGTAGCCATGGCGCCAGTGCCTTGAGATTGCACAACTGAGACAAACTCTGTGTTCTATTTTCTTCGTACAAGATTTGTGACAACTGTACCGAATATGGAGTTTCTATGTGCCACTATTGTCGATTGTCGCACATGTAAGTGAAAAATAGTCAAATCATTTTAATCAGTCATTTAGTTTTATAACTCCAGATTCCAGAGTTTCTTTAATTTATTAGAACCAAATGTAATCCAAACTCTTTATTAAACCAACAAGGGTCTATAGTCTTTACCTAATGGTTAAGACTAATAACACCCGTAATTTATTTTTGAAGGATCAACATCAAGGAGTTCTTGGAGTGAAATGGCTTGATTCAACACTTAAATAACATTAAGATGAGACCATCGGTACAATAAAACAGCGTTTATTGTAAAGCAGATATTATCACACAACTAAATAACTATAACTATTAAATGTAGATTTGTGGAAAATGAAGAACAGAGAAAAAGGACCCTCGTGGGAAAGGGGGTTTCCTTGTTGGAAGCATGGAACGCAGATCCAGGGAAACAAAGTGTCCTGCAGGTCCTTGAGGATAATTCGCGTCTCTGGCTGTACCAGGGGAAAAGTGCCTTCAGTGGGACGCATGGGACTTCCGGGGAACCGGCCGCCTTTTTTGTTCAACTTTAAAAGAGCCGCGCTTCAGTTACGCCGCCTCCGATGTGATATCAGGTCCTTGCAAGTATAATGCTAAACGTTGAAAAGCCTAATGATAAAAACCTTGATCAGGGGTTTTAGACACAAAAGGATTCATTTCAACTAAAAGTCTTACTGCAGTTTTTGGGTCTCTTTTTAGCTAACAGCGGGATGCCATCGGAGAGGGAGAGAGAGAGATCACATTGTGCAAGTGGGTTTTGTTGCCCACTCTTCAGCATCACGTGACTTGGGCTGCGCTGTATTGGTGTACAGTTAGGGCTGGGCCATATGACTTCAAATCAATATCACGATTATTTCAAAAAATTTACCTCGATAACGATAAATTTACGATTATTTATTTTATGTGCTTTTTAAAAATATTTTTTATAATAACACTGCCCTCATAGTTCCCTGACAAGGTTTGTACTACATGATGTTCTGTAGGATGCTTTAAATATGCAAAACTATTAAAGCTGGTATATTTTTTCTTATGAAGGAGTGCATATCTTATCTTTGTGAATTAAAAATGATTTAAGGAAATAGTTCACATACAGATTAACTATTACTGGTTATTTATTGAACATTTTAACAGTTGAAATCAAAACATGCATTGCTTGAAATCAAAACTTCTTGTGAAAAAGCATCTTGTGAAAAAGGTCACATTTTAGTTTTAAAGTAAAAAGCAAGTTAGAAGTTAATTCTAAGCTACTTAAATATCATAATCAGATTAATAACACACTTTTAGAGGAATTTTTTATTTCTACTTTAATGATTACTCAATGTAGAATTTTGTACGTATAAATTAGATTCATTTTTTTAATAGGGCTGTTTTATTTGGTAGGTTATACTTATTCCTATACTTGCATATTTATATATTTAGGCCTAAGTGTTCTTATTGTGTCTTTTGGAAATTTAACATTGTAATGTGAAGCATATGGCCAGCTTCGTTTTGAGTGAATTGCAGACTAAACGTTGGTTGCGAGGAGGCACGTTACTGAACGTGACGTAGTATTTTTTTTGAGGATTGGGGGGACAGTTCATGCACGCACGCATTGGGGAAAGCTTTTATCGAATTTACCGACATGATTAAGTCGGTGAATTAAAATTCTTGGTTAACCACCCAGCCCTATGTTCAGTACATTGAAAGTTTTCTTGGAGGCGGTGCTGAATGCGTCATTGATGACATTGGCATGGGAATCCCTGATGGCAGTTGTAGTCCATTCATCCATTTGTAGTCCATTTATCCCAACACACAGCTAGTCCATTTAACAAGCAACCCCCCACCCAGTCTCACCTGCAACTATATCCACCCATGCGTGACCAAGTGGACAATAGCGTCTTATCTGTGAGTTCATTAACCCCTTTGCGTAGATGGAAAATTTGGTCAATTCTCACCTATTTAGGGGGTGCTCTGTTTCAGGTTTTATAACTCCAGGTGTGAGCATCATAGAAACTTGGTAAATGGCTTAAATGAAACAAGACAGGTGTTCCATGTACAATATGAACTTAGATTAGTTTATTTTCGTAATATAAGTCAAAATAAAGTGCCACAAATGCAAAGAAACTTTGGAAAACTTTTATTAAAAAAATAGCAAAAAAATACTGAGAGCTACATAAGTGAAACAGGTAAATCTATACATTTCCTGGATCATAAACACCATGTCCACAAGTGTGCAAAATCTGAGGATGATAACAATAGGCCTATAAATCATATTGGAAAGACTGCTCGAGTAGAAAAACAAATGTACTACATATGTAGCCAGTGAGACCAACCGCATTTTAGAAGCAGCGCTACTTACATATCGGGAAGGGAAAACTCCAGTCATGGAAGCGTTTTCTCTAGAGCTTGCGTAATACTAGACCGTTTAAACGGAAACTGCCGTTACGCTGGGCTCTAATTAATTTTTCAAAGCACCCAATAAGACATGGCATATACCGTTGTTATGGTAATAATGTACTCTATTGGATAAAAGGGCCGACAATTAAACCAGAATGAACTGTAATGAATGAGACAGGCTTGCAGGGCATGGGGGTATTACGCGTCGATGTTTCAGATAGTGTAATAGCGGTATAAAGTGTTGTATATTTCTCAAATGGATTTTACCAGACAATAAATGACCACTGAATTTTGAAAGGAACATCTCTATCTGTAAAACCAATGGTAGGATTGTATATTTATTTCATATTTAGTAGCAGATATTCATAGTAGAAGACGTGGTATAATGAGTCAATAATTTCATTTTCATGTTCATTTACGCATTTGAGTAAGCAGGGTTTTTCACAGCTTTTTTGGCATACGATCAGGCTATTGTTGGGTTTATCTTTTTGCTATGACGGAATTCTAATTTTATATGATATATATATATTTATGAACTCAGACACAGACGATTTTGTCCACTATGTCATGCATGGGTAGGTATAGACTGGGTGGGGGGGGGGGGGGGGGGGTGCTTGATAAATGGACTTGCTACGGGAAAATAGTGACACTTAGAAACTCCGTATTTGGCAGAAATCATAACAAAACGTCTACCAATAAAGTTAAAACACAGAGTTTGTGATTTCCACTAATAGTTTGGCTGCAGGAGCAACGAATGACTCAGTTGAGCAGAATCTTGCCTGCATGGTCACTCGGCATCTGCACAAAGGGGTTAAAAAAATTTGATTCCGTCATAGCAACAAGACAAAGCCAACAATAGTCTGAAAATCCCTGCTCATTCAATAACAAAATAAAAAAGTGAAATTCTTGTCATTGTACTATCAATATTTGCTACTAAATATGAAATAAATATACAATCCTACCATTTGTTTTACATGTAGAGATGTCCCTTTCAAAACTCAGTGGTCATTTTTGTCTTGGACAATCCATTTGAGAAATACGCACCACTTTATAACGTGATTACGCTGAAATGTGTACACGTAAAACCCTGCCTGCTGTTCAAGCCCGTCTCACGCATTCCAGTTAATTCTGGTTTGATTGACAACTCTTATCTAATCGAGGACATTTTAACCTTCACAACGGTGTTTACAATGTCTTATTTGATGCTTTGAACAATAAATTACAGCTGGGTGTAACAGCATTTTACTTTTATTAGTTTAGTTTTACGCAAACAACTACAGAAAACGCAAGAATGTACATTCCATCACTGAGGTGTAATTGTTGTTTTCCTCCTATTTTCATAAGATTTTGTTAATTTGGCCAACTCGTCAGCATGGCTAAAGAAATTCCTCTTCTTGCTTACATTGATTTTGTGAGTGTGTCAGTAGGAGATACCATTGTATCGATTCTATCGGAGAATATGCCTACAAACATGACTGAGATTTCCCTCCTCCATATGTAAGGAAGTCAAACCCATTTTCAGGATTTTTCAGAAAACATATTTAGCCAGCTTATTTTTCATGTATATTGTCCTAAATGCTACAATATGATCAAATAACAATATACAACAAGATTTAGCTGTAAATTGCACCGGAACAGTGTGGAACACATGGTTGGCTCAATTGCTCTAAGTCATCAAGGGTCTGACGTATCAAACAAGCCTTAAACCATCACTCTGCTGCCAGATATGCAGTAGATACGCCATTTTGTTTAGATTTGGAGACACTAAAGGGCAACAGGGTACATTGCTTACATTTTGCATCATAGATCTTTAGTAGTTTGGCATATGACCCCCAGATTTTGCACCCTTGTGGAAAAGGAGGGTATGATTCAGGAAATCTATAGTTTTACCTGTGTTACATTTGTAGCTCTCAGTATTTCATTGCAAAACAAAGAAAAACAACTTTGCATTCGTGGCACTTTATTTTGACCTAAATTATGAAAATATACTAATGTGGTTTTTTTTTCCATAAGTCCCCAAAAAGCTCTCCAAAATGATTAGCGAGCAATTTGACACTACCCACTGCTTGCCTGTTTGCAGAAAAGGAACAAATCATGTAGGGCCAATGATTCAGCACACACAGTTCTTTTGAATGATTTGTTTACCATTGATTATTAAAGTCCCAATCCAATGGAAGCTTTGCCCTATATTTTCACTTTTGTTTTCAAAACCAAAAATATATGGCATGTGTATGGGGAAGTTACGTTGACATAAACCTTCTGTATATTCATACATTATAAAGAATGTGAGTGTTTGGGTTTACCTTAACACAGATACCTGCCATACACATATCTGAATTTGGGTCCAGAATTTGAACCTACCATTTGGGTCCAATTCTGATCCAGACAGAATGCCTTGGGTCCTCATTATGTGCTACTAAACAAGAGACCCAAAGTTCTCAACTGCCTTCTGTCAAACTTCACTCTGCACTGGTTTGTGTTGCAGCCTCTATGATTGAACATGTGTTTTGCTGATTTATTATTAGCATATAAAGTATATTAAATAAAGTATTATTAAAACTTTGAATAATAAATATGATCTTGTGGGGAGTATTTCACCTTTTCTTTGTTTTATGATATAATGCTGCAGAACCAAAGGATTCCTGCAGATCTGGTTTTTCTGAGGACGACAGAGAAAACCGGTAAGTATCACCGAACTATCTGTTGATCTGTGCGTATGTTTGTGTTTTAGTGATGGGAACTTTCGTTCTTTTTGGTGAGCCGCATCTTTTGGCTCCATTTGTTCAAAAGATTTGTTCGTTTGTTCACTAGTACTTCCAGTTCCGGAAAGACCGAAATGTCAGTTCATCCTTCGTTCACGGTGTACACCTACTCAATCAATGCGAGTGGTGAAGGAGCGAGTTGTAGTGTTGTAGTGTTGTAGTTGAGACCACCTAAACCGAGACCGAGTCAAGACCAAGACCAAGACCAGAGCATATTGAATCCGAGTCAAGACCAAGACTTTGAGGTGGCGAGACCGAGTCAAGACTAAGACTGAGACCAAGACCGAGACCAGACCAAATGTAATTTCTTTCCAATACTGTCAAATGTTCATTTTGTTAAATTATCTTATAACAATCTCCTTGACTGTTAAAATTATATTGCAGGCTACTAATAAAACCAATTACAATATGAATATCACACTGATTGATGGATAGAGGATAGAGAGACACTACATACAGAGTGGTAGGTGACATATAGAGAGTATATAGAGGACAGAGGTTTGAGAGAGGATAGAGGTCAGGATAAACAGAAGTTAGACAGAGGGTAAATATGCTAGAGGGGATTGACAGGAAATACAGGAGAGAGAAAAAATATAGGATTCAGAGGGAAAAGAAGCAGAGATACAGAGGGAGAGGAAGGGACAAATACAGGGAGAGGGAGGGAGAAAGAGATAGCGGAGATGGAGGGAGAAATAGAGGGAGGATGGAGATGGAGGGAGGGAAAAATATAGAGACGGACAGACTGATCATATTGCAATCACACTAAATAAAATATGTATATTGCAGGACCCCCTCCACAATCTCCCTACGGCTCTCAAATAATTGTCAAACTTCAGTTGCCATCATTTAGCAGGTGCAACTAAACCTGTATGAAGTGTCATTTAGCAGGTGCAGTCATTTAGCAGAGCAGTCAATGCAGTCTAGTTACAGGAGGTGGGTTTCTTTGCTAGTAGGCATTGCACTGCTACAAATGCGGGTTGGCATCCTTAAAGTGCCTGCTTGTTTACCATTTCAATTACAGAGCTATACTTGTACAGTATGACTGTGGCAGTCCCTATGTTGGTTAACTAACCTTTTGAAACAATAAGAGAAAATACCATGTAGCTCATTCAAGTATGACAAAATAGTCTTTATGGATTGTGTAAAACTAAGAATTTAGCCCATTTTCAGATGGTGGTAGCCTACACTTCCTGTTTAAAAATATTTCTTCAAAAAGCAGCGAAGTTGAAGTCAGATTTTTATAGATTATAACATTGAGGGTATTGTACTGATTACATTTTAAAAGAGACAACCCAAAATCAAACACAATGGATTACCTACAAAAAGTCAAAATCAATAATCACCAGTGACGAGAATGAAAAATGATTTACTCTCAATTTAATGAAACTGCAGCCTATGCTGCATTTCGAAGCAATTTGAATCTATAACATTCAGACTTGACGTTAAATTTTACGTTTAAATAAAAAAAAATGCGGCCAGATTAAACGTTGCCTTTGGATATCGATTAGGTTAATGGTATAGTCATAATATAGTAATATAACTATTAGGTTAATGTAAAATTTGCTTACATTTGATATGATTGGTAAACCGTGGGTAAAGTAACGTTTGCTTAGCTAGTTACCTTTTACCTCAGGATCAGGTAACCTAACCTAATGCAGATCACAGGTTTATTGAATTTGGTGAACATCCTTGACCGAAAACGTGACACATAGATAAACAGTTTGGTGTAATCTGACCCAGCGCGCGAAATGCCACAAAATGCCGTTGAAAAGGCCTCCAAGACGCGTTTCCAACACAATTTAGCCATCCATGGACGACTGTTGTTCACTGGGGATGAAAAAGAAAATGGAAAATTATAGAGGCCTAATTATGGAGCTATATTTATAAGAATCTGGTTCATATAGGTTAATACTTACTGAACAATAACATTCGTGCCTTCTCACACTGAGAGTGAACGTCCGACAAAGAGAGGGGCTGTGTTTCTCCGCAGTAGCAGCTTCAGTTGAGCTACAAAATATTATTGCGATTGTAACACAACGACTCGTGAGACCCACATAATGGCACTGTTACTGTTCAGTGTTCAACTGCAGAGTGCAGACAGACTCTGGTGAGTGAGCTGGCTGTCGGTCTTTGTGATGTATGTGATGCGACTTGGGGTACAGGAAAAATTAAGTGGTTAGCCTAACGTTATTTACAGCCAAGCCTACGATTTGAG
The DNA here is from genome assembly GCA_029718625.1 of Synaphobranchus kaupii. Lineage (NCBI taxonomy): Eukaryota > Metazoa > Chordata > Actinopteri > Anguilliformes > Synaphobranchidae > Synaphobranchus > Synaphobranchus kaupii. The sequence goes on along the minus strand of CM056398.1, from coordinate 8,772,211 downwards.
GTAAATTAATATTTAAATCGTTAATGTGTGGTTTTATCTAGCGATCTAGCAAAATTTCCTGCCCAGGGCTGGACTGGGACAAAATATCGCCCTGGCACCAGTACACCATCCTTGCAGTCCCCTTAAATATGCGTACCTACTGTACTATTCCCCCAAACCACTACAAAGCTGAGTAGTAAGTGCCATGGACTCAAAATACAAGCCTGTTTTGCTCTAATGTTTACAAACAATACAAATGTAAACAAACCTTTTATGGCTTTTAAAGTACATCTAAAACTCATTTTTAGCTCTTACAAACTGATATTCCTTGTATCAAAAGCTCTATCAGAGCTAAAAGATACTTTAAGTACAAAAAAAAGAAAAGAAAATGTTTGAAGCGCCATAAAAAAATGATTGTACATGATTATACATTCAGGTCCAGAATTGTTGGAATTCCCTGACAAAGATGTGCAAAAAGCTGTACAATTTAAACAATACCATACTGGTAAAGCAAATAGTTGTTTATTCAATTAATGCATGGAGCTGTTCCATCTTATTTCATTTGATACTAACTATTCAGTTCATACAGATTTCAAGTATCCAAATATTGATGATGAATATTGCATAAGGTTTACACAGTTAATAGATCACCTTTTTGTTTTATATTAATGTTCAGAGAAGAGTAATAGATCTTTGTATGTGATAGGGCAATTAAATAAATGGTGTGCTTGTTTGTTTGGGGAGTTTGACCTACCGTTCATGTGCCTACCACGTGAAGGTGCATGCTCAATGCACAGCAGCACCAAACAATTTGAACTTACTGTAGGTGGAGAGCTACCCCACAGATCGTAACAACAGTAATCCATACCATATATATCCTAATAGTTACCGCCATAACTGGCTGAAAATAAACATATAGGACAACTTTGTTGCCTGTTGTTGGAAATTAAGTTTTTTTTTTTTTTCCTGTAGGCTAATACATAAGCAGGCATACATTTTAGCACAGTAGAGCTACAGGTGTTGTACATTATACAGCCTTTTTGCGCATCTTTATCAAGGGAACCCTTAGCCTAATAATTTTAATAAGATTATGATGATACGATATGGACCTATGTCACTCACAGCAACATGGGCTTAGCCAACGCGATGCTGACAAAATAACGTTAGCTAGTTAACGTTAGAATAGTCAGCCAAGGTTGCGACTGCATTAGGGAACTATGCTAGCTACAAAAACAATGCCAATAGCTTATGCTGCGCTATTTGACATTGACTGACTGAGTCACCACCAGCAGTAGGTGACGGTCTCACTTTATGATTGTTATCTTATCTTATTATCATCGACATCATCGTCATCATGGCATGGCACACACACACTGCGAGTCCGTTAATCATGAAGCTACCATGCTTACCGCTTCAACTACACTCTCCTCCTGCTCCTACTCACTCTGTCCCTCGGCCCTGTCATGCTCACTCTGTCCCTCCTCGGCTCTCCTGTCACACGCCTGCTCCTCTGCCTGGTAGTGGCCATAGCCAGCCACCTCTCCTCCTTCAAGTTCCACCTGTTGCTGCACAATGTCGGGTACTGTAGAAGTTGAAGCTACTGCAGCCCCTGCAGCAAACATGTCTGTTATTTTTGCACATTTGGCTACATCCGCCTCTAGATATTATATTTTTTTGGCCAGCAACTTCTTCGCACCCTCCTTGCGCTTTTCTTTATCCATTTTAACGCCCTCATCCATCCACAGATTTTCAGCTCTGAGCCACCAGTCACGGCATCTGACATGAAAAACAGAGGACAGAGGGGGAGGGGTGGGGCCTAGCCCAGTTATTGGGCCAGCCCAGTGTCAGTATAGAAAATGAACCAATGGGCCGCTGTCCCTGCTTTATGGGCCGGTCGTTGGCCAAAATTATTTTTTATAATTTTTTTAAATTTACATTTAATTATATCGGTCCCAAGGTGCGTCGGCCCACCGGGAAAATGCCCGGGTATGCCAGATTACCAGTCCAGCGCTGTTTCCGTCCACTAAACCTATAAATCAATGATATTAAATAGTAGCATATTTTGTCATCTGTAACTAGTTTTCCGTGGTGGCCAATCAAATTTCTGTGCGGGCGGGTGCCACCACATGCCCCCCGCCCCTGGTCTCGACCGGTCTTGAAAAAAAAAGTCCTCTTCGTCCAAGACCGTGACAAGACCAAGTCAAAATGCAGTCGATTCCGAGAAAGACCGAGACTTTCAAAATATGGTCTTGAGACCAAGACCAGTCTCGAGTACTACAACTCTACTGACCTCAACCCCATCAAACACCATTGGGATCAATTGGAAAGCCGACTGCGAGCCAGGCCGAATAGCCCCATCTCACTGATGCTCTTCTGACTGAATGGAAACAAATCCACGCAGCAATGTTCCAACATCTAGTGGAAAGCCTTCCCAGGACAGTGGAGGCTGTTATAGCAGCAAAAGGGGACCAACTCCATATGAATGCCCATGATTTTGGAATGAGATGTCGGTGAGCAGTTGTCCGTATTCTTTTGGCCATGTAGTGTATGTGCACGAGGGAGCGAGCGAGACTGAGAGACTGACTTAATGTTATTAAAAGATTAACCCTTGGACTATAGAAGTGACTAATTAAATCCTTTTTATTTTACAATTCAGGGGGGGCCTCGCGGTGGTACAGCGGTAAAAGCGCCGACCTTCAGTCGGTGCAGTTGTACTCCGAGGATCGGGGTTTGCGCCCCGGTCCTGCCAGATCCGAGCATGGCCGGTGCCCTGTGGGAGCGGCAATAGGCAGCTGCCTCCGGGTGGGGGGAGAGAATAGGCAGCTGCCTCCGGGTGGGGGGAGAGAATCGCTGCACATATAGTGGCCCTGGGCGAGTTGGAATCACGGTCAGGCTTGGAGGAGTCACGCCCTGAATAACAACGTGGCAACCTCCGTCTACTACCGGCTGACAGGGTTGTGCAGCGGTGATTCTCTAGCAGTTGCTACACGGGGGGAATTGAATTAGAATAGGGGTTCAATTGGATACCAAATTGGGAAAAAATCAAAAAAAAAAAAGATTTTACAATTCATTCAAATCTAACAGTCTTTATCCAAATCCCCAAATACACGTTTTTTTCCATCACTCAAATTCTACCGTGAAGTTAAAATAATTGTATAATCACATCATCTAACATTTAGTTTTTTAAACAGTTATACTGTGATCAGTATAAGGCCAGAGCTCACCTCTCCGCAAGAAAAGGGCAGAGCTCATTCCTGCCATGAAGGAGGCCAGAGAGAAGGGGAACTATGCTGTCATCAGTTATGACCGCCTCATTGTCAAACCTAGGAGGGACCAGCATCACAGAAGGACCCAAGAAGAAGTTTAAAGGACTGGCCATCACTCATGTTCCCATCCTGTGGATGTATGATGTCCATCCAAGACCTATTTGCCTTATTTAATCTCAAAATGAAATACATGGACCAATTCCCCTTTAGTCACATTGATAATGCTGAGCTTGTTAACATCTTGTTTGACCAACAATCTAAGCAGGGGCCAAAGGTCAATTTAAACCACCCAATCACCCTCGATCCTCTTGAGGCTGTAATCAGGGATGACTCAGACATGAAACAAACCCTTTTATCTGATTGTAGGTACCTTTTAGATGATGATTTTAAAACTATTAGTGACCAATTTAAAAAGAAAGATGACCTCTCCTTTTTGCATATTAATGCACGCAGTATGCCAAAAAACTCACTCACTCACCCGCTGCCTTTCTAATCTAAATCACACCTTCACTGCAATTGGGATATCAGAAACTTGGTTAAACCAGAAAAATTTATATTTATATATATGATAAAACATTTTTTATCATATATATAGATGTAGAGAGGATAAAGTGGGCGGAGGAGTTTCATTGTATGTCAACACTTGTCTGGAGTTTAAAGAAAGGAATGATATAGAAAAATGCTTCATGTTCTCTGGAGAGAGTGTATTCATTGAAACATGCAACCATACTATCATTGGATGTATTTATAGATCACCAAGTTTGAATATAAGTGACTTTAACTCTCACTTGGCAGATCTGCTTGACATTATATCCAAAGAGAGCAAAAACTGTTATTTAATGGGAGATTTTAATATTAATATTATAGATTCTGTTAAAAATATTCAGATAAATTCTTGGATATAATGTTTTCACATTGTTTTCACCCTATGATTTCCAAACCAACCAACTGAAACTTCAGCCACTCTGATTGACAATATTTTCGCTAATGTATTCGATAAGAAAATTAATTCTGGGATCCTTTGTATGGACATTTCAGATCATCTTCCAATTTTCCTCATGACCTCCACACATGTAACTATTATGGATAGTGATTCTAACCCATCAACTTATAGAGTAATTAAACCATCTACCATCAGCAAATTTAAAGAGCTGATTGAACACCTCTCATGGGATAATGTCCTGGATATTGATGACCCTCAGAAGGCCTATACCCTATTCATAAATGAAATATCCAAAATGTACAACGTTGCTTTTCCTGAGAAGAGAAAATCTTCTAAATCTCATTCTAAACCAATAAAACCTTGGGTAACCATAGGAATGATCAAGTCCCTTAGAACTAAACACAAGCTGTACAAAAAGTATATCTCAAATCCCACTCCATTTCACCTTATGCAATTTAAACAATATAGAAACAAACTAAATCATATTATCAGAGGGGCAAAAAAGCACTACTTTAGTACTGAACTCTCCAAGTGTAGGAATAATATGAGGGCACTCTGGGGTGTCATTAATCACATTCTCAATAAAAGGAAAAAACAGAAATCCCTTCCCAATGAATTCAAAGTTGATGGATCAATTATCAAGGATCCTGCAACAATAGCCTTAAAATTTAACCAGTTTTTTACAGAAATTGGACCAGCACTGGCCTCGAAAATCCTTGTGGTCAATGAAAGTCCCCTTCAGTTTATTACATCTCCACCTACTGATGGTTTCCATCTAAGCCCTGTTACTTGCACTGAAGTATGCACGATAATTGGCTCTTTGAAGAACTCTGCCCCTGGTTATGACAATGTTAATGCAGAACTACTTAAAGTGGTTTCTGATGCCATTGCCGATCCATTGACACATATATTTAATTTGTCATTTAAAGGTTGTATCAGCGATTTTGGGTCGAAACATAAATGATCACATTCATCTGATTTTTCCTCACGATCCGCTAGCTGCCCGCCCCATAAGCAGGCCGTCAAAAAACCGCGTCTCTGTAGGCAGCCTATGCTCCGAGATCGTACACAAAAACAAATGGTACTACCAACCACTCAAAACCAAAATAAACAGTATTCCAACCAATCACCGACAAGGGGTGGGTGATACTAATACGCTAATACTCTTATCTCGCTGAAATCTTGACGGATTTACAAACGGTTTGGTTTCTTACAAACGTTATTAACATGGTTATAATTCTGGATGCTTGAACACTATTTTTTAAAACATAACATAATTGGCTCTGAGCTGGAGCTGGCTCTGTTTGTTTGGGATTTCGCTTCAGAAGTGACGTCACCCAAAATCGCTGATACAACCTTTAACAAAGGAATTGTGCCGCAGGAACTGAAAACAGGCAAAATTATCCCCATTTATAAAGCTGATGATCCTTTAATCTTTTCCAACTACAGACCCATTTCTATTTTACCCACCATCTCAAAGATCCTCGAAAGTCTAGCTTACAACAGATTGTTGAGCTATCTTGAAGAGAATGACATTTTGTATAAACATCAATATGGTTTCAGGAAATCCCACTCTACCTACATGGCTATTACTCATCTCACAAATGAGTTACATAGAGCAAATGATAATAAAGAATCCACCATAGGAATTTTTATAGACTTGTCAAAAACATTTGACACCATAGACCATCATATTTTATTACAAAAACTAAAACATTTGGGTCTGGATGATCAGGCGATGTTATGGGTCACTAGTTATTTGGAACACAGATTACAGTTTGTTGCTTTTAAAGGAGAAAACTCTCTTCCTCTTAATATGAAATGTGGTGGGGAGGGACTGTGTGTGTGTGTGTGTGTGTGCGTGTGCGTGTGCGTGTGCTGCGTATTCGAACGTGTGTGATTGTGTGAGTGTTACTTTAGAAAATTGAATGTATGTATGAGCGTGAGTGATATGCATGTGACTGATGTTTTAGAAAGCTGAATGTGGGTATATTTATCTGTGTATTTTTGAATAAATATTGTATATTATTTTATGGAATTTCCACTTGTCAAGCCCCTTGAGGGTTTTCTGGGCTTTCCCTTGCATGTCCTCTATTTATTTCATTCATCTATAACTGTATTCACTTTGTATTTTTTACATGTGCTAAATAAATTCTAATCAAATTCTAATCAGAAACCGAAGAATCCCCAGAATTCCTCCTCTTCACTATCAGTCTAAAAATCAAAGTGAGAAATCATCAAATTCATCAGGCACAGGCTTATACCCTATACCAGTGGTCCCCAACCCTGTTCCTGGAGATCTACTGTCCTGTAGGTTTTCATTTCAACCCTAATTTGGCACACCTGATTCTACTAATTATCAGTTCAACGAGGTCTCTAGCTGATGAATGAGGTGTGCATTGTTAGGGTTGAAGTGAAAACCTACAGGACGGTAGATCTCCAGGAACTGGGTTGGGGACCACTGCCCTATACCTTGTCATAGTCATTCTGTCAGTTTGTGCTACAAGCGCTTGTTTTATTTTTGAAACCATACTGCAAGAGCGTGTACAGTTGAAGTCAGAAGTTTACATACACTTAGGTTGAAGTCACTAAAATAAATTTTTAACCACTCCACAGATTTTTTTGTTGGCAAACTATAGTGTTAGCAAGTCAGTTAGGACATCTACTTTGTGTATGACAAGTAATTTTTCCAGCAATTGTTTACAGACAGATTATTTCACTTTTAATTCACTATATCACAATTCCCGTGGGTCAGAAGTTTACATACACTAAGTTGACTGTGCCTTTAAACAGCTTGGAAAATTCCAGAAAATTATGTCTCTTAGAGATGAACGTGCTTTGGTGTGAAAAGTGCAAATCAATCCCAGAACAACAGCAAAGGACATTGTGAAGATGCTGGTGTGAACAGGTACATAAGTATCTATATCCACAGGAAAACAAGTCCTGTATCGACATAACATGAAAGGCTGCTCAGCAAGGAAGAAGCCACTACTCCAAAACCGCCATAAAAAAGCCAGACTACAGTTTGCAACTGCACATGGGGACAAAGATCTTACTTTTTGGAGAAATGTCCTGTGGTCTGATGAAACAAAAATTGAACTGTTTGGCCATCATGACCATCTTTATGTTTGGAGGAAAAAGGGCGAGGTTTGCAAACCGAAGAACACCATCCCAACCGTGAAGCACGGGGGTGGCAGCATCATGTTGTGGGGGTGCTTCATAAAATAGATGGCATCATGAGGAAGGAACATTATGTGGATATATTGAAGCAACATCTCAAGACATCAGCCAGGAAGTTAAAGCTTGGTCGCAAATGGCTCTTCCAAATGGACAATGACCCAAAGCATACTTCCAAAGTTGTGGCAAGGTGGCTTAGGGACAACAAAGTCAAGGTATTGGAGTGGCCATCACAAAGTCCTGACCTCAGTCCAATCAAACATTTGTGGGCAGAGCTGAAAAAGTGTGTGCGAGCAAGGAGGCCTACAAACCTGACTCAGTTACACCAGTTCTGTCAGGAGGAATGGGCCAAAATTCCAGCAACTTATTGTGAGAAGTTTGTGGAAGGCTACACGAAACGTTTGACCCAAGTTAAACAATTTAAAGGCAATGATACCAAATACTAACAGAGTGTAACTTCTGACCCACTGGCAATGTGATGAAAGAAATAAAAGCTGAAGTAAATCATTCTCTCTACTATTATTCTGACATTTTACATTCTTAAAAAAATGTTGTGATCCTAACTGACCTAAGACAGGATGTAAGAAAAAAAGGAACGGCTCCGAAGTTCGTTGAAAATGACAAAGTTTATTCTTCGTAACAGCAGTTGTCAGAGATACAGCAATGCACTCTGGATTCAGCGGAGTAAAATCTGAATCCTGTTCTGTAAAATGGATGACTTTAAATACCATTTTCAGGCTTTGTTTTCTACAGGCAGGAAACAGAAATGTATATTTGAAAATGATGTGATTGATTCAAGGAAGACTGGCTCCCTTAGATCAATCAGTCTGTCCATCAGTAGGGGGTCTGAAGGTGCAACTTCCCATGGTCTAACCAGGAACCAGTCTATTGTATTGCTAATCTAATTTCCTTGGTTGAAATAGGCTTTGATCACTCACTCCCAGCTGCTATTCTATAATTGAATGCTATGCCTAACAGTGGCGACGAGTCACTGCTTTCACTTACATTTTAACCTACATTGTATTTATGATAAGTTGGTTGATTCGGCCGGCGGCGTGGTTGATTTGTCAGTTTAGAATCTTACAATCCCCCCTTTGATGCTTATCTGCCAGAAAGCATCACTTCACCCAAGTCTGACAAACAACATGAACACCTCATTCCCAAGAAGTGTGCCAGTGGCGGTGCTGTCCTGTCTTAGGTTGCCCTCTTTTGGCTTGGAGAGTCTTACCCGTCATGGGATCCAGCACCACACCCAGCTGGACTTATTGCCATATTCTGCCATGCTCTTACCTGGTGGAACTTATCATAATTACAATTTTATTGAGAATTTAGACTAGTGATAATAAAAGTCAGCTGCCAGGAGGAGGTAGATCTAAGGACTACTTCATCCAATTTGCCTGTCTGATGATGTCGCTAGAAAACCCAAAATTCTGCTGCTTCAGAAATTAACACATACAATACAACATAAAACTTTGAAACACAATAAGAACTAGACAAACACATACGGCTGCTTTGAATGTCAATTGTAAGTCACCATCATGCATCTGGTTTAACAGTTGCTCCGAGGAGACCATCAATAAAGTCCATGAGCTTTCGTCCAGTTGGTGTAGATTTGTGTTGTTTTGCCACAGCGCCATGATACTTCAAAAATTTGGTCGTCAGTAGGTCTTTGTACATCCCCGTCACGCTTTCCCGCCTGCAGTGCTCATCCATGTCAGGTGACCAAGCTGTCAGGTTGACGAGGACTGGAACATGGACCCACTGGATGTTGTTGACCAGAACTCCTGGGTAGGGCTGTGTCATCACTCCTGATTGGGGGGCCATCCGTTGCTCTGGACATCCTCCTATCACCACGGCTGCTGGCAGTATCATTATCATGCATATGGTCCACATTTTAAACAGGTGCCTGAAACAACAAATGAACAATTACTCCCCCTCCCCCCCCACATAACAGGTGCCTGAAACATACAAAACAATTCATTTTGAACAATAATACAAACAATTAAATGACAAACAATAATACAAACAATTAATTTGCCCTCCCAATACATATGCAATAGACACCAAAAATGGATAACCCCCCCTTGATTGTAGACATACTATTAAGTATCTGACTGCAATCATTAATCCTCCCTCTGCTCTATGCTGTTGCTTCCTGATCTCCTTTCAAATGTCTAACCTCTGTAATTCATGCAAAGTTTTAAGGAGGGCACAATAACTAAGCCTCTTCCTATGAGAAGATCTGCACTGTCTTGCTATGTGCCCATTGATCCCACATGCAAAACAAACAACCCAATTTGTCTCCTTATGAAAATGTCTGCATTGTCTTGCGATATGTCCTCTATCCCCGCATGCATAGCAGACAATTGCCCCACCTGAATCACCTTTTTTACATTGTCTTGCTATATGTCCGCTCTCCCCACATGCATAGCATACAACAACTCTGCTTGGATTGAATTTAAGGGGCCTTTCAGATCTAGCATGCCTACCATTGTTAGGCACATGTCCTTCATTTCCTGATGAAACAGATTTACGGAAAGAGGTATTATGTGACGATTCCCTCCAAATTGCTGCTATGGGCTTAATTGGGTTATTGTGTATGTTGATGTTATATAACTGAGTCATTTTTGCAACTATATCGGAATATGGTGTGTTGGAATCTATGTGTAGTGCAAGGGCAGTTTGTGTGTTTGTGTCACATTGCGAAATTAAAGCGGATTTGAACATGGGATCCTGCTGCGTCAGATTCGCTACACCGCTGTACGAACTAAATGCTTCCCACAATCTCGCGGCATATGCTGCTGGATGTTCGCCTGGTGACATCACAACCTCTCTTATCTTGTCCCAATCGACCAAGCGTGTCCCTAGAACCCCCAACAATGCAGTTTTCCTGTCATCTCTCCTCGCATTCCTGTTGTGAATAGTCTGAGGGAGCGCACTAGCTAACGCATGGGGCAAACAAGCATTCAATATTATGCAAGCATCAGCATCCGTCAAACGATGTAGGTCAACCATCCTCTCTAAATTGGCTAAAAACTCCATGGGGTCTCGCCTTGCAGGCTCATACGTACCAATATTTTTAACCAAAGATTCAATTTCACTGGGCGACAATGGTTTTACAGTCGTAGTGGTCCTTATACGGTCTCCCCCCTCCCCAGGTACAATCGTCATTGTCTCATGCACTGGTGCTACAGGGAATTTCACCGTACAGTCAGAATTGTTGTCCCACGCATTATTTGTGTTATGTTTACCGGGTTTATTCCAGAAATCACTCTCACTGTAATCTGTTCGGTCTACACAGTGCTCTGTATTTTTATTGCATTTTTGAAATAAGTGGTCATATGCGTTTTGTAACTTTTTTACCTCTGTGTGGGTACTATCCAATTCGCGCTGTAACTCAGAATTAAATTGCTTTGATTCGGCAACCTCTTTACGCAGATCCAATTGTATCTCGGCATTCAAGTTAGCGTGTACATGGTTACTTTTAATTGCTGCTTGGTTCTCCTCGATCTGTTGTTTTAAACTGTCGTTCTCCAGTTCAAGAGCCTCTAATCTCTCCTTGCACCGTTTGTATGAAGCAAGAACACCCATCATAGCTACCGCAATCTTCCCTTTTTGATTTAATTTGCCAACCTTTGGGTGGCTCTCAAATTGGGAGACAGCCCATGTATACGGCTTCTCCTGACTTTCAATGCCTTCTAGAATGTCAGATTTGCCATGCTTGGCAATGTAACGAACCATAAAGCTCTCCATAGCTACAATCTAGGTTCCTTCTACTGATGTTAAGTAGCTAAATAAACAACCAAATATAATATTATGAAGTCGACCGACAACCAAATATAATATTCTAGCCTTGTTACGGTATCCAACCAAACAATCTGTCAAATTATATAAGGTAAGGCTATATCAGGACAACCCAAATTACCCAGTTACTTTAGGATAATATAAATTACAGTTGCTGTTCCAGTGCTTCGGACACAGCCAACTCAACTCTTCCAGTTACTTTAGGAATTATTCAATTACAACACCCAATTATCCAGTTACTTTAGGATAAAATAAATCACAGTTGCTGTTCCAGTGCTTCGGACCCAGCTAACTGCACTATTCCAGTTACTTTAGGAATTACTTTTACAACACCCAATTATCCAGTTACTTTAGGATAAAATAAATCACAGTTGCTGTTCCAGTGCTTCGGACCCAGCTAACTGAACTATTCCCAGCTAACTGAACTAAAAGGAATTACTTTTACACTAAATGTCCCAGTACTTCGGGCACATTAATTCTACCGACCAGTTACTTTAGGCCTAGCTACCAAAGTTAATTCCAGTACTTCGGAATTAAAATTGGCCTACAACTCCTACTGTCAGTTACCAAACAAACAATGTTTCAACAACGTTTCTCCCGTCCAGGTCGTTTTTAACCAGGGGGGATTTTGCTATAGCCTATCTTAAAACCAGCATAAACACAAGGAACCAAATCTCTTACCAAGTTGTTTTAGTGGTCCCAGTTATCTTGAAGAAATTGCCGTTGGTGGGTTTCTTCTGTCCCCTCGTCTCCAAAAGTTCTTCTGGTTTTCTTCAGGCTTCTTGAAATCACCTCCTGGCTGGGTGGCTCGCCAATGTAAGAAAAAAAGGAACGGCTCCGAAGTTCGTTGAAAATGACAAAGTTTATTCTTCGTAACAGCAGTTGTCAGAGATACAGCAATGCACTCTGGATTCAGCGGAGTAAAATCTGAATCCTGTTCTGTAAAATGGATGACTTTAAATACCATTTTCAGGCTTTGTTTTCTACAGGCAGGAAACAGAAATGTATATTCGAAAATGATGTGATTGATTTAAGGAAGACTGGCTCCCTTAGATCAATCAGTCTGTCCATCAGTAGGGGGTCTGAAGGTGCAACTTCCCATGGTCTAACCAGGAACCAGTCTATTGTATTGCTAATCTAATTTCCTTGGTTGAAATAGGCTTTGATCACTCACTCCCAGCTGCTATTCTATAATTGAATGCTATGCCTAACAGTGGCGACGAGTCACTGCTTTCACTTACATTTTAACCTACATTGTATTTATGATAAGTTGGTTGATTCGGCCGGCGGCGTGGTTGATTTGTCAGTGTTTGAGTGGATCATGTCAGTTTAGAATCTTACAACAGGGAATGTGTACTAGGATTAAATGTCAGGAATTGTGAAAAACGGATTTAAATGGATTTGGCTAAGGTGAATGTAAACTTGCGACTTCAACTGTACATGTCTGTTATTATTTTATAATAGTTTAGATGGCGCTGCTTCTGTCTTTGATGTCCTCACTGTTTAACATACATTCTTTCAAAGTAAAAACAGAACCAACGTTAGCTGTGATATATAGCTAAAGTTACTAATCTAAGTTAACATCAGCAAAAAAAAAGATAAAGGAAGCTGGCTTGCAAATTTCCGTATTTATGGGAATACGGTTTTGTTTTCTCCCCCCCCCCCCCATCAAAGGAAACATCCTGAGCACCTGAGCACCGATCTAGGATGGCAACACTGAGGAGACACAGGACATGAAAATATTTATCGCCCAACGTGGGTTAGAATACCATAAGGTCCACGGTTTACTTTTTGATTTTCTGTTTGAGCGCCAGTCTGTGACATTTCATTGAAATAATCAATTAAAAGTCTAAGGCTGCGTCCCAATCCAGTTTTTGCTCCACCCTCGTAAACTTCACTTGCAAACTTCACTTGGAAGAATGTGATGCACATACCAAAAAAACAGGAGTATATACTTGCGTTTAGCGAGTGGGAGGGAGCGAGGGCGGAGCGTGTTATTTCAATTGAGACGCACTTCTCCCCATGCATCTATACTCAGAAGTTAACCATGTTGCTGCACAGTGGCGTATCATGGGATCTCGGATCATGTAAAACGTCTGTCACCGTAGCCTACCTTTAAACGGATTCAACTCTCAACCGGTTTACACTAATCAGTCAAGTAATTGATTTACTGAATAACAAATATCAATAAATACAGCAAGTTGTGTGGACTAGCATATTTATTTATGTCATAAAATTGCGTAGCATTTAAATGAAGCATTTAAACCGAACATATTTTCTACCTGTTTCCGTTTATTTTGCTTGCTTATGTCAATCAAACAAATTACTTGAATAGCCTAATCCATAGCCTATAGGCTAATGATTAACAAATGACAATGACAAAGAGATAACGAACGTGAGATTGTTTAATAAGGGTGGCAATAATTCTGAATAATTAACTGGCAAAAAAAAAAAAAAACGTTAAAGAATGTCATTAATTTAAGACGGCACTCGATTTAGTCAAAACGATTTAAACATTAGAAAGCATAGGCTGCGTTTAAAGGGGAAAATCTCTTAAATTGCTGGAACCAGCGTTGAGGGCAATGCATGCTTTCAAGCTAGAAAAACGAATTTTACCCAAATATGTGCTGTTCATTGATCACTTCGCATTATAGGCTATTAACGCATTTTGCGTCAGCACAAATGTAGATATAGTAAATGTTGCACAAGTTTATTTACCTATTCGTCTTGGTTATTAAGAAATTAAATTGTTTTATTGTTAGGCTATCCCATATGAAAAAATACTATAGTATACTATAGTAAAATACTATAGTAAAAACTATAGTATTACTATACTATAGTATACTATAGTGTTTTTGCGGAATACTATAGTATCAGAATACTATAGTATACTATAGTATTACGATACTATAGTATACTATAGTATTACGATACTATAGTATATACTATAGTATCGTATACTATAGTATATACTATAGTACCGTAATACTATAGTATACTATAGTATTACCGGTAATACTATAGTATACTGATACTATAGTATTCCGCAAAAACACTATAGTATACTATAGTATTACGATACTATAGTATTACCGGTAATACTATAGTATACTATAGTATTACGATACTATATTATATACTATAGTATCGTATACTATAGTATACTATAGTATTACCGGTAATACTATAGTATACTGATACTATAGTATTCCGCAAAAACACTATAGTATTACGATACTATAGTATTACCGGTAATACTATAGTATTTTGCAGAAACACTATAGCATACTATAGTACAATATGTTGGAATGTTTTATATAGTTCATTCGTTTTTACTCTGTTATTACTGTAGTATACTACAGTATATGTTGGAATGTTTACTAAAGTATTTATATTTTCCACTATTTTCTATAGTAATTGTTTACTATAGTTTTTACTCTGTTATTACTATAGTATACCACAGTACAATATGTTGGACTGTTTACTATAGTATTTACTATATATTTACTATACATTGTTTACTACAGTTTTTACAATAGTAAGCATTTTAAGTGCAAACTAAAAATATCAATTAAAATAACATTTACATATTTGTTGTAATAATTAAGAAAAACATAGGAATGCATTTATTTTTCTAATAAATTGTTTATTTTAAATTTTACAAGTGAAATAAAAATTTAATTAGCTTTAATTAGTTTTTTATTTTGCTGGCGTTATTTAATTTCTGCTGAATTAGTGCTCTGATGTTCCCATCCGTCAGGCTCGGGAAGTGTTCCTTGGCAGCTTCTAAGAAAGAAAGACAGAAAAACAACAAGACAAAATGAGAGGACTTTTATTTGACGCAGTAGATCAAGTCGGGTTGAGAGAAAAATTTAACAATGTGCCATTAATTCTGTCAATTTGGTTTAAAATACATAATTTGCAATGAAACACTATGAAGGGTGAAAGTAACAAAATTAAATGATAAAAAAAAAGATATTTTAATTCGAATTAAAACACACTTGATTTGATAAAACTGGCTTGATTATTATCGTTCATCACAGCAAGTGCACATGTTAAACGATAAATGGCAAACAAGCTGTGATGAACAATAATAATCAAGCCAGTTTTATCAAATCAAGTGTGTTTTAATCAAACCATTAACACATTTATTAAATCAATGGTACTTTTATCAACTCTCTTTTCATCATTTATCAACTCTGTTTTTATCATTAATCAACTCTCTTTTCATCATTTATCAACTCTGTTTTTATCATTTAATTTTTGTTACTTTCACAAAACACAGCATGTGCTGCATTCCATACTTCTTTAAAATTGAGTTTTGAATGATGTTTTTATTGCTCAGCCTTTAATTTGCGGTAATTCATTTATTTTCCATGAGTCACTCACCTCGTTAACTCGCACATTTTTGATGGACCCCAACAGACGCAAGTAATCGAGGTGATGGTGTACCATATATCCAGTGTTTCCCCTACCATACATTAGTGGGTAAAACAGCACCCAAAACTCCCCAAAACAGCACCCCCCCATAGGGGAAACACTGAATATCAATGCATCAACTCAGATTTGAATGTTTTTTTTACATAACCTACTTGTGATGAGTTCCAGTTCCTTCCGTGGGATAGGTGGTTTGGGCTGGTCCTTTCCCACTGATGACTTGGCCCCAGTCAGTGAATGTTCTGCCATGTACTCCCGTGTGTACAGGCCGTGGAGCAGGTCATTGATAAATTTTTGTGCATTGTGCTTTGCACAAAGGCACAACAATTCCTTTGAGATAAACTGAAAATACAAGAAAAATACAAGAACCATAAGTATCACCTATTAGTGCCAAACAGACAAAGACAGTCCAATCACAGTTTATTTTGATAGAATGATATGAACGGACACATTTTCACAACAACCCAATATGGTTAAATTATTTTTATTTTGTATGTTGACTGTCTCAGTAAACTTAAAATATTGTTTACAGTGCTGGTACAACATACCCCACTCTGGTCATCAGAATATCAAAATATACATTTATGTGTGAAATAGCTTTAAAATATGAGAAACTTTATTTGTCAATATTAGGTAGGACCACTTTACCATGGAATTGCTCTATTGTAAAGTTTAGTTGAATACTTACACCATGTGGACCTGTGGTCCCCTGACCCTCAGCAGGGATGGGCACAGAGCTGTCCTTTCTTGCTTGAGAGTGAGTCGGAGAGGGCGGGGAGGGATCAGATGGAGAGGAGCGAGAGGAGGAGTGAGGGGAATGTACAAACCCCTCCAGTTTTCTCACAATTTCTGGTAGCACTGTAAAATATATGGGGAAAATGTTTTTCTTTAAAAAACAAATACTTAGAATATTGATAAACCTGTGGAAACCTTATTTAGATATGGTTGAAGATATACGCTATTTTTCAAAATACAGGCTCCCATCCTCCCCGATGCCAAACTCCAGGGCCCCATTCTAAATAACTTCCTCTCCCCGTGTCCTCTTCATCATCAGCACTGATCTAAAAAGGACTAGGATAGGTGAAATTAGGCAAAATAAGTGGCATGTTGCTTTTAACTATCATTTCCTTTTCTTCAACTATCTTAATACTTTTTAGATTTTTCTTTTTTTGTTTTTGTTTTTTAGTCTGGGATCTGGGAGGCTGAGCATGCATTTTGGAAAACAGCCAATGATTGAGGCTGTACAATGAATTCATGTTAAATAATTAAGATGACAAAGAAGAAATAATAAAGATCACAGTAGAAATGCGTTCAACAAGGCAAATGTCCACGGTGAAGCATGTTCACTTTTAACAGTGGTAGTTGAATAATATAAACTGAACATTCCATTCAATTAATTAAGAAAGCAGAGAATTCCACAGATGTCACAATTTAAAAAGACTGTTTTGGAGCTTACATTCGCCACACACTACCTTCTCTGTTAGCTAACTTTAGCGAATGTTCATGGTGAACATAAACTAACAGAAAAACGTCTGTGATTGTTAGTGAACGTTTGCCTTACTATACATCAGGTTTAACTTTCAGCAAGCCAACTTTATAGATACTTACTTTTAAAAACTTCCAGTTTCAAACTGAGTTGCTCATTTGTCTTTCTTGCATTTTCCTCTCAGGGAAGAAATTAGCTCATGGTGGTTACACTGTGTAGAAAATAGAAAGTGAAAGTGTAGAAAGTGTATAAATGTATTATTTATTTATTAGAAATTCTGGTGACAGTATAGCTAGCTAATTATGTGAATGCCACCATCTTCCCCTTTTGTCCATTCGTTTCCTTTGGTGAAATTAAATTAGCTAGCCAGCATGATCATGCGCCCTAAACCTAAAGTTTAAAGGCTAGACTAACGTTAACTTAGCTAGGCCAGTAACGGGGACAGTAATTTCAGAACAATTAATACATGGGCAGCAACGTTGAGCTAGTAACGTTAGCTAGCTAGCTAACGATAGCTAGCTAGCTAACACGTTAGCGTAGCAACATTTTCAACTTAACTAGATGTTACATTATCTCAGAAATAACGTTAACATTAGCTAACGACATTACACCTAACGTTAAACATAACGTTAACGTACTTACCTTAGCGTCGTTATCAATCCGGCCAACGAACTTCTTGACTTCAACTGTCAGATTGGCAGCGCGCTGATGCTGGGCGTTCAAACTATGCGCTCGCGGAGACTAACGCCTGGAACCCACCAGACGCGCAAGCGCACAGACGCTTATTGCGCGCGCAGATTTGAGCAGAACTGAACCCACTACTATTTATTTATTTAAGACAGTAATCAACATGTTCTAAACATTTAATTTTAGCAGAATTAGCAGCTATTTTGATTATGTAGTACCTTAAATCGATACAGTGATATCAGTATTATAAAAACAGAAGTAAGCATAGGGTTAATTCATTGAACATATATATATATGTATACTATAATAAAGAAAAAGCATTATAAAACGAGAATAACTGGTTATATGCAAAATGTATGACTTGATTTAACTTCATTCATCCCACAATGGACAATGGTGATTGTCTCTGTTCCCATTTTCATTAGGGCCTATATTAAAATATAATATGTATTAAAATAATTTATAACAATTGTAAAACTATTAGTAGGTTGAAAAACATTAAAATGTGGTGATATAATGCAGATATTGAACATATTCAATGTATTTCTATGAGATTGCGCATGCGGATAGCCAGAAAATTCCGCCCGGAGCGGAAAAATCAGCTCCACCCCCGCGAGCCGTGCGTGCGTGGCCGGTGAGAACCGCGGCAATTCGTTAACATGGGAGCGGAAGTGAAGCACAGCAGTGCGCTTGTGCTTGCGCGTCTGGTGGTTTCTAGGGGTTATTGGTAGTGTTACGGGTGGGAAACTCACCGTTACAAAGCACAATGGGGAACATTCTTGCTTGAGCATTTTAGTCTGCACTGACTTAGGTTTTCATTTAAACACATTTTGTGTGATTTTCTTTATCCCAAATTCATGTTATACGAGTTGCTTGTATTATTATATTTTGCATGTATTTTGTTAATGCCTGAACAAATTCCTTGCATTTTTATGCTTGGCATAAAAATGTCAGATTTTGATTTATTGATATAAATTGTACTTTATTTTAAAGTGATATGGTTTGTATAGTCAATTATTTATCAATGTATAAATCAATATATTGCTATTGATATCAGTATATAAATGTTGCGGGAGTGTTGAAAATATTTTGTTGTTGTTTAAGACATTTATATTTTAATCTAACGTTGAATGTACAACAAATAAACTCAATGTTTTGAACAATCTCTTGTTTTGGAGTATCAATCCAAAATAATGACTGTATACTATAATATACTGTATCTGAAGTATAATTACTATATTATACTATAATATACTGCATCTGAAGTATAATTACTATAGTATACTACATCTGAAGTATAATTACTATAGTATACTACATCTTAAGTATAATTACTATAGTATATTATAGTATATACTGTATCTGAAGTATAATTACTGTACTACACTATAGTATTCACTGTATCTGAAGTATAATTACTATAGTATACTATAGTATATACTGTACTGAAGTATAATTACTATAGTATACTATAGTAGTCACTGTATCTGAAGTATTATTACTATAGTATACTAGAGTATTTACTCCATCTGAAGTATAATTACTATAGTATACTATAGTATTCACTGTATCTGAAGTATAATTACTATAGTATACTATAGTATTTACTCCATCTGAAGTATAATTACGATAGTATTCTATAGTAAACTACAGAATACTATAGTACGTACTACAGTATACTATAGTATTTTTTCGTATGGGATCTGGCAAATTATACGGAAAAATATTGAGAGACAGTAGCCTAATAATCCGTTTAAAAAGCAAGATTAAGCTACAGAGAACCTGTTAGTAGCCTACATCCCACAGTACGTTACTGTTGCTGCATAAAGCAATTTGTTAAACTATGAAATACAAAATAGCAAACTACTACTTGATTAACCTGTATTTATTCGCCTATACACCGTCTTTGCCATTCTGTATGCGCTTTTAATGTGTAATACCGCGATAAACATTACCGTGATTATCACTGAAAAGGACGTTCGATGTGAATTGTGGGGTAATATGAGCTTGCCGAGTCTGCTCGTTTGCACACTCCTTCCCTTGAGAAATGTTGAGGGTGGAGGGGCTATGTCACAATGTTACAAGCTTTCTAACGGATTGCCCTGCTAGAAAAAACATTAAAAACCATCAGACAATTCCTAATGGTTTTAATGGAATTTCATGTTTTTGTGATGGATTCTGCTGGTTTCTGATAGTCTTTATTGGTAATCCAGTGGCTTCTAATGGTCATCTGGTGGTGCTCTGTTGGACTCTAATGGTATCTGTGTCCCCACATGGTCTCTAATGGTCTGTAATAGTAACCTGATGGGAGACCAAAACCAAGATGTCCCAATTCCCATCACGTAATGGTAACCATTTCTAATGTTTTTTCTAGCAGGGTGGACAGGGTACATCCTGGTCTCAAAAGGGATTCCCCCAAGTGAAGTTTGCAAGTGAAGTTTACGAGGGTGAAGCAAAAACTGGATTGGGACACAGCCTTAGACTTTCAATTGATTATTTCAATTAAATGTCACAGATTGGCATTCAAACAGAAAATCAAAAAGGAAACCGTGGACTTTATGGTATTCTAAGCCACGTTGGGCCATAAATATTTTCATGTCCTGTGTCTCCTCAGCCCATATGTCTACGCAGATAATGGTTGTGGGGGGGCCTGCCCGTTTGTAATTTAGCTTTTTACCTCCAGTTTCAATCGGAGGCCAGGTTGTTACCACTGGTCTTGTCACATGGATGGTAGTATTTTGCCCAAATTTAAGGATTGTACAACAGTCATTCAACTTCCGTTGTTAAAAGCAGGAGCAAATGTCTCTTTGCAGTTTTCAGTACTTGATCTGAATTGTTCGTCCTAACCCATGCTTGTTTGGTCTTGTTACAAAGATTATTATTATTGTATAGGACTGAGTTCCCTGTATTATTATTAAATTCAATCCATTAAATATTATTTAATGTAGGTTGAGTGAGGGTTTTTAGCATGCAGTACCGCTTGTGTTCAGTATTCAGAGTGCTGGGCATCGTATCAAGGGCATTGAGTGCTGGAACAGCTGGATTCAGGAAGTAAATTTTTTTTACTTAATGCGGTAATGGGGATAACGTTACTGCATTTTAACCTGAAGGGCAATGCCAACATTTTGGCAAATTACACAAATGTTTAACTTGTTTTTTTTGTAATAAATGCATTTAGACACTTTTCCAGTGCATTTTGGATGCATTGCGTTGTTTAGGCTACGATGCACTGTGATTAAATGCATTTAGTACATGCCTAAACAAGTGAAAAGGTGTTATTTGCTAAAATGTCGGACTTTAATGTTAATCCACTACAGTAACATAGCCACTGATTGCCAACAGTGGCGTAGCCACTGTTATGCCCGGGTGTGCCGGTGCCACCCAAAATTGCAGCTGGCACACCCAAATGTGATTTGCAAAAATAAATTTTTTTATGATTATTATTTATTTATTTATTTTATTTGTGTAATTTACCAGGATTCGCACACAAAACTAGAAAGGTCGCTCGGAGAGCGCATCCCTCCGCCCATGCTGCATGTTGATGCATGTACCGTAAAATCAGGTATACATTGATAAGCAGTTGGAATTAGTTTTGAAGATTTGTTGGGATTATTGAAGTGCTTTTACTACTGACTCTGCAGGGGAAGCTCATACCATGGGCAGACAGAGTATGTATGGGTAAATATTTTCCATGTCAAAATGAAATGAAAACTAGTTAAATATGACAGGACTGACAGCAGTAATCTTGCATGGTGTTTGATCCATTTGTCCTTCTTTGTAGGCTATCAGAGATCATTTAGTAGGCCTAGAGTATAATAAAATCGCAATAGAAGATACATTTTGACAAGTTTAATAAACAATAAACATGATTTATTGTTTTCGGTGGTGTGGGTGAGTTTGTTTGTTTGTTTGTGGGCAGGATTACGTAAAAACTACCAGACCAATTTGTGTGTAGTGTAGTATGTATGTGTAGTATGGGCCAAGGACGAACCCATTAAATTTTGGAGCGGATTTGATCCTTGATTTTCGAAATAATTATATACGCGTTTACAATGTTTTGCAATGGGGGCGCCGCCATGTTTAGTGATTTTGACCACTAGATGGTGTCAGGCAGCAACTGAAGCCCACAAATAGTTTTTCTATTTTTGTGTAATAATTTCGACCGACCATTAGAGGGCGACTACCTCTTCCCAAAAAGCTCATTGTTTCATAGCTGGCCTTTTCGTTTGGTAAATAGAATATATGCCTTACATTGCCCATTCTTCTAGTCCTCAACTTTATAGACATAAAAATATATAGACTACCATTCAAAGGCAATTGTTCTAATGTAATTCAAGCACACCTTTTCAGTTCCACCCATCCCCCCTACATGACTGCGGCAAGATGTCACAGTACTGAGTAGCCAACAGTACTCTAAACAGACTACATGCATCTGAATTGATATGGTGATGATGTTCTATTGTAATGTGTTCTAATGTAATTCAAGCTCACCTCTTTTGTTGCTCCACCCTTCCCGCTTAGATGACTGTGGCAAGATGTTTACAGTACTTAGTAGCCTACAGTACTATTAGCGGACTCCATGCATCTGCATTGATATGATGATGATGTTCTATTGTAATGTGGGACAACGTTTTAATCAGTTCTGGTGTAATAAACCTACAGTACCTTTATTTCTCCCCTGACTGGCAAGCTGTTTTTAAATAAAAGATATCCTTTTCAGTTTATTTTTTTGGACCAAACAGAACACTGTGTACACACATCAGCTATGTATGTCCTTAAAAATCGTCTTCATCGTCCTTCCAGCAACTTGCTGAACTAGGCTCGTTGTTTGTTGCTATGGAATAGCAGGTGGTATCTAAGGGGGAAGCTAGCCTAGCTTCTAGGCTAGCTAGCCTATTTAAGCTTATCAGTTAATTGATGATGGCTTGAATAGGCAGATAGAATGCTAGTTAGATAGGTGAAAGAACTTCTATAGCCTATCCGTTAACCGGAACTCCGCTGGTCAATCACATCGGGGGTATGTCAGAAAACGGGTTTACTGGAATACTCCCCCGAATAGTCAGTTACATCAACTACCCAAATTGGCTAGGCTACCAATAACACAGAGAAAGGGACCACTTCACGTGAACAGAAACATGTAGCGTAATACTACGATTTTCAGAAATAATATGGTTATTACCTTATATTTTCCAAGTACCTCGAATGTCGAACGTAGAGCTGTTCCTGTTGTATCTAGCAGACTAGATGTAGTTTTTCTGAAAGAGCAAACTATTTATGCTCCGGGGCATAATCTAGTGGTCAAAATCACTAAACATGGCGGCGCCCCCATTGCAAAACATTGTAAACGCGTATATATTTATTATTTCGAAAACCACTGATCAAATCCGCTCCAAAATTTAATGGGTTCGTCCTTGGCCCATACTACACATACATACTATACTACACACAAATTGGTCTGGTAGTTTTTACGTAATCCTGCCCACAAACAAACAAACTCACCCACACCACCGAAAACATACCCTTGCTGGGGGCGGAGGGAATAAACGTAAGAATTTAGAAAGTAACGTTATCATATCAGCAAAACCCAATCCGATTTAAATAATGTCAAGGTCATAGTTCAGGATGTATCTCATATAATCTAGTGCGAATGAACGAACATGCTACGCTGACTACTACTAGACAACAATCGATTTTATTGTTTTATTAAAAGGGGCCACGCCAAAGGCAAAGCAGAGTTCTCTTTTTACGTTTTTTAAGAGGCCACGTATCAAAGACATCGAGCAGACTGCACCAGTCAGAACTGAGCAACCGGCCACGGACTCAGACGCTGGCGAGCTAATGGTAACGTTAGCTTCTGACGAGCTACCTTCCGCCGAGCTAGCAGCTTCACCCTCCGACCGCTCCGACCTAGCTTCATCTCCCGGCCCTGTGGGCGCTGCAATGGATCTGTCAGCAATACACGAACCTGCTTGCCAGCCCAAATTACGTTCATTCCGGTCACACAAACGCTAACTGGGAAGACGAGATGTTTTGGATCTAAATGGTAGAGCAGGTATGCTTGGATTGAATATAGCATAAAAAAGAGCGCTGTATTTTGTCAGCCGTGTCGCCACTTTAGCAATGAAGATCGGTTTAGCAAAACGGGGTTGAAAGCCTGGGGGCACCTCGGTCAGTTTTGTGCAAAACATGAAGACAGTAAAGCACATAATGATGCTGTGGCCAAGCACAGAAGCTTTCTGGAGATTAAAAGGGCTGGAAAAGGAGACATTTTGCATCAGGTCTCAAAAGACAAACATGAACACGTAACTGACTTTGTTGAAAGAAATAGGGCACATGTAAAAGTTGTCGTTGATATAGTGCTTTTCTGTGCAAAGCAAGACATTCTGCTGCGCGGCCACATGGAAAATCCAGACAGTCTTAAACAGTGGAAATTTTCTCGATGTTCAAATTGATTTGTGCACGATTTGTGCATTTTTATATAATATTGTTCGATGTAGCCTATTAATGCAAAGTATTGAAGACAGTGGTGGCATAGCCTGGTAACCATATTAATATACACTAAAGGCCCCTTGGCCCCCCCACTTTTACCATCCTCCTCGCAAATCTGTGGGTACACTCCAAAACCCGTGCTGGTTCGCGCTCATTATGGAGCGTCAAAGGCGGAGACAGTGCAATCTGTCACCTGGCGGCAGCAGCACGTGATTTGCCCTAGCCTCCTGTCCATCGTCTCTGGTTGGTCGTATTGATCACATGATGGTGACATCTTTCATGACAAAATGACAGTGTAAACACGGCACCATCTTTAGGACCTATTTCGCGCTGCAGCCGTCCCTCACGCTCAGTCAGCGGGTGGGGGAGAGATTCCTACATATGGCTAATGTTTTAGCCACAAAGAAATCGCGCACATCACACTGCTGATGAAAAAAAGTTAGCTATTCTAGATTGTGATTCATAGCCTATTTGCTGCCTAGCAAGCTGCTGGTCCCACTTAGTTCTGCTGAAAACCTACTAAAATTAGCTTTTGGTGACCTGATCCACAATCGCGCTAAATAAATTTTTACATTTTCTAGCTTGATGCTAAGCCTATTATATTTCATTCATGTGAACATGTGAATGTTTGTGTGTGCAAATTGCAACATTTTCTTTATTTCTGTATCTTTGCAGTTTTTCAGTTGCACTCAGTAAAGACCCTAACGTTAAATCTTTCACCTGTCTCTTTGGATCTTTATTGGGGGTAACGTTACCTGTCAGCTAAGTATCTGCCAAGCTAAGCGGAGACATTTAGCTAGTAGCAGAATAACGTGGTGTAACTGTCTAGCTAAGGAAATAAAACAAGAAAACGTGTCCTCTCATATTACCCTGTGACGTAGCTAGCGGAGTTAATGTTATAACGTTAGTTGGCAGAAATGCATGAATCAGTTTTTAGCTGTTGAGCTAACAGATATTTATTCATATGCTATGGTCATATGCAGCTCAGTAACCATGGAAGTTTTATTATGGTCGGGCTTCTTGTAGGCTATTCATCAATTGTCATCAATTGTCATCAATCAGACTCATATTTTGACCAACCAGTTGCCTTACGATGAGTAAAACAACTCCACTGTAACTTCGTTGTCGAATCATGTCAAGCAAAATCACGCATTGATTCTTATGTATTATGGGTATAACTGGGTTGAAAATATGGCTGTAAACCCTTTAGTTTAGCACAAAAGTTTCTCCATAATTAAGTACATGCTTTTATGTTTTTTTTTTCTTTCGTTAAAACCGTTACCTTTGGCCCACTTGAAGCAATTTTCGTATCGGTGCGTTTTATGCATTTATGAAGGTTGTAAACAATGGTTGTATTGTTGTATTGCCCAGAGATGATGTGTAATTTATAATTTCAGAGAAATATTAATTGGACCTACTATAATTGGGATGTCGACGACGCACCACAAGGGGGCCACCGTGGATAGGGTATTATGGCTTTGGGATATAAGAAAGATGTAGGCTACACTGCTGAATGAACACAGCTAAGCTACGCTATGATATTCTTTGCTGCTTCTCAACGGCAGTGTTACAGTCCTGTAAACTCGTAGTTTAGGCTAATTGAACAAAGAAAGGCTTGTTCAATTTTGCGATAAAAGACTGAAATATCACTATACAAAGAGCATACAATTGCCTGCTGCAATAAGTCACATTAAGTTTGAGGTGATCACAAATAGTTTGTGCACAATTTAAACAAACATAATTAACGTAGTCCGCAATGTTAATTGTGAAGTAGCCTATGTGCGGAACAACAGAGATGCTATTGTAACAACGGAACATAGGCTACTGCATAAATCGTTAATATCTGCAATATTTGCCAGGACAAAACGCTGTTGGTTCAACAGAGCATATCCTGCATTGATGTTTGAACTAGGAACCAATTGGGTCTTCTTTTGTTTGTTTATTGCCAAAAATGTTAGGCGTGCGTATTTGGGTGAGTAGTGGTTTCGTCGCATTTTAAATATGCGTTTTTAACAATAATTAGTTAGTCAGTTACTAATCATGTGTGAGGTTGAAACCAGGGGTATTCCAGAAAGCAGGATTACTGGGTTTGCTGGATAACTGCACTGATCTCGAACAGCTCTTTTTACTTCAATCCATCCATGTTCCAGATATGGAAGGGTTCTGGGTTTTACTGCAGTTATCAAGCTAACCCAGTAATCCTGCGTTCTGGAATAGCTACCCCAGCCTCCAGGTGCTCGCAGGATCATACATTTTAGCTTATACCAAGACATCTTCATGGAGATGAATTTTAGGCTACATGCTACAATTGTAGCACATGGGCTTGCTGTTTTGTTGCTTATAATGTCTGTGAGTAGGCTAGGCAATGCAAGTCAAACCTATATGTTAACTTGGAGCCTGGAGATAAATGATAAATATGTTAGCCTATGTGTTTTGGTTTAATGATCGCAAGGAGCAAACAAAAAACACATCCGATTCATGAATTAGGCTACTTGAGTGGGTAAATTTTTTTTTTTTTTAAATAACTCGCGCATAGTTTAATGGAGAGCGTAAATTGCATGGATATCAGTTAGATGACAACAAAACGCATATGAACGCATTTCCGTATCCGTGCTTATTGTGTGAGAAAATGCGGTTATTAGGTTATTATTATTCCCAGTGAGCAAAATCCGGAATCTAGACGTCTAGAATAATACATCCAAATTGTGCCCGTTCTCCCTTACATTTTGACTTTTGATGTTAAACAAGCAATTATATAGCTATATTATAGCCTATAATTGCTTAGCTAACGTCCAAAGTGAAAATGTAATAACAAGAAAAAAAATACCGGTAGGTAGACCGGAGATTCAGCCTATACATTTAGGCTATTTTATTTAATAAATTTTTGTAAAACTTGTAACTTTGCTCCAGATTGTATATGATGAGTATTGAGAGAAAGTTTGCGCAGCCCCGCCGACAATGCGTCTGTAATGGAGATCTCCCTCTACTGTCAGAAGAGGGTAACTGCAAGCATTTGTAGCCCGTTCTGTAACGTCAAGCCTGTTATTGTCGCAATTCAACCGAACATTTTGAGTGTATTTTTAATATTGTTTGATGTGCAAAGTATACATTGATGACAGTGTGGTGGTGGCATAGCCTGGTAACATTATGAATATACAGTAAAGGCTTGGGCTTGGAAAACTGGTCCTGTGCTTCACTTTTTTTCAGTTCCAGTACACACCCTATTTTCCCGTCGGCACACCCAATTTTATATTTCTTGCTACGCCACTGATGGTGAGCTGGCAAGCTAACTTCCTTCCATGTAAATTATTAGTTGGCGAACTTCAGTTAGAACTTAATAGACGCGATAGGCACTTTAACAGTTTGGAAAATATCTTGGCTAGCTAGATATGTATTTATTTATAAAATGTGGCTTTCCTTACTTTTGTAATGTTACGAATGCTAATATTCATTATGCGAGCTGTTCGACGCCTTCTAATCTTCCCTCAAAATGCAGATTAGCAGGATCGCCGTGTAGTGCACGTCCATTTTGGGAAACCACACGTGTCACGGAACTGCATTTCCAGAAAGACTACATATACTAGCCTGCGACAGTCATGTGATCCTGGGTGGAATTCCCCACAGACTTGACCAATCAGGAGTTCTCATTCTATAAAACTTTGAACAACTTCCTGCTCCCTTTTTCTTACATTTTCTTCTTACCCTTTGGTTTAGTTCCAAGTTGCACGCACTTCCCCCGGCTGTGGAAGAAGCAACTAAGCCGACATAGGCAAGGGAACACGAGGAGCGACCCCTCTCTTCCTCGGGTTAGGCAGCCAGAACAACCGCTCTTCCCAGCTCTCAGCATGTTCTAGAAAGCCACTGAAACTGCATCCACTGACTGAGCTATCGTTATCCAACGTAGTCATAAATTGACAGCCTGCGTTATGACAAGCAAGCAAGCTGCTTTACCCGCAAAAGGACAATCCAATCCAGAGACACTGTCAAAGAACAGAACTTTCTGGACATATCAAAGCCGCGGAACCAGCCTGTGTACTCCAGTACTACAGTAAGACTGACACAAACATCCAGGCAATAGTTTAGGACAACTTTTGTTTAATGTTTATTGTCAATGTAATTACATGTTTGATTGTATCCATTGTGTGTATTTAGAATAATGTTAACTTATAACTCAACACATGGCTTGCAGGCTATCGACAGCCAATTAGCCTCGCTTAAGCTAAAGTTACAGAGCCTACTCTAATTTACAGCTAACACTAATTTACAATCCGCCTCCCTTTTTAATTGAGATCTGTGCATGCTCATACTAATACCTAACCCATTGGATATAGGATCCCATATCTGTAAATGGATAGGGCCCTGGAATTTAGCTAGACGTAGCTAAATTACTATAGCCTCAATACACGCCATGTTTCAGGCCACGTTAGCTTCATGCTAAAGCTAGATTTGTATTTCCCCCTGGAGATATACGTCTTATCTCTGAACACCACGTGTTCTGCCGTGAACTCACACGAACATACAGAAATAGAACTGTGAATTCTAATATGCCTCATTCTGCACTTTGTTTTCCTTTCCATATCATTTGCTGCTTTTAGGATGTTAGTTTTAGACGTGTTTGTTATTTAATAAATTGTATTTTGTTAAACCTTGTCGTCGTCTGATTGTTTGAGCCTATCCTCCAAAATAACTTATGCCTTCAGATTAAGTTATTGATTGTTATTTTAATAGTTAATTGAACATTTAAATTCATAATCATGATTTAATAATAAATTTTATGATGAATTATACTTTAACACCATTGGGTCACCGTCTGAGGTTCTGTATATGTATATTATCATCACTAGTTGGCGCTAGGGTATGTATGTGTATATATATTACCAACATAACTGGTAAACTAGTGTGAAGCTATATTTATTTATTTATATATTCTGCACATTCATTGGTGCCTCAATGTGACGACTGTTACGTAAGTCGTTTTAACTGTCTTCACTACTAAATTCTTAATGTACCTAACGACACTACAGCCGGAAGGCTGATACTGCAGTGCATTCTACTCCCGTCCATAATCTAGATGGCTATGGAGAACCAATTACAGTTCAACCTATAGATACGACTACTATAGTATCAGTGTATCAGATTTCCGTTAACGTACTTTATTAGGTAAACCTGTTATCTTTTAACCTTCTTGGGTACGAAATATGGAGGGTTCTTCAGCACAAAATTTAAATGGAAAATTAAAAAAGAAAATTAAAATGGAAAATTTAAAATGAAAATGGAGGATTATTCAGCCCAAAATTTAAATTAAAATGGAAAATTAAAAACTTCATTTTTCATTTTTAAGCTGTATGTAAATGAGAGGGTGTGGCCCTCCTATCAATCCAAGCAAGCAGGGTGGGGCTCATACAGGTTAGGTGCAGTGGCACTTAATGAACACATAGTGTACTGGATTTGCTAAATCACAATTCTTCAGCCAGGAGGTATAATTAATTCGTGAAATTGGCTGGCTGAGTTCATGGGTGGAAGAAACACATGGCAGGACTTTTCTGACCCCTGGACTTTCCACCTCTGCAATGACCACCAAATGAGTCACTGGACTTTTAACCTGGCTTCGATACTTTAAGTCTACATTAAGGCGTAGCTTTAAAAAGTCTATCGAAACCTAGATTCTTGATGGTCATCTATATTTTATACAAATTGAGACGTATCTGAAAGTGAGTCAGCTTCGTGATACAGAAAATCCAGGGTTGAAGCGTAAATTAGCTCGCTAACCTCTTAATCTCTCTTCATAGTACACCCCTGTTTTCTGAAATTTCCCCCAGGCTTCCATTTATTTCGTTTTTTGGAAAGCAAAATGTTTTTAACCGACGACACAACAGCAGCTTCCGAGTTTTGACTTTCTCGTTTATTTCTCAGGATTCTAGCTCCCCTGAATTTGTGCATCAAAAGAACTGGATTGTTTTGGTAAAATGAAAAACGGAAATGGAAAATGCAAAGGTTTAAATTTTCTGTTTTAATTTAAATTTTTGGTCTCAATAATCCTCCATAAAGGTGTTTGTTATTGAAAATTAAAAAAAAAAAACTATTAAAATTTCTTGGTAGTCCCCGGGGCTTCGCAGCACTACTGTTTGGTCGTCTGGGACAACAATGTGGTAGTCCCGGGCGCCCGGACTACTGATTTGTCCGCCCCTGCTTTAAGTATTGCAGAAACATTGATTGTATATTCTGAATAATCCCCAATTTAATGGATTAAGTTTGTTAAATTTGCAGAATAATGAATCAGAAATAATGCTTATAAACATATAAAAATATAGTATACTTTTTCCCTATTAGGAGCTTGTTTTATACGAACTGACCAACTGGATGGTGAGACGGACTGGAAACTGAAAGTGGCAGTAGCGTGTACACAGAGACTGCCTGCATTGGGGGTATGTGTTTTTCATGATTCATTATCAGATTTATTCTCACATTCCTTTAAGTTTATGACCCTTACCATCGTGGAAATTTGAAATAACAGAACTCTTGTGTGTGCTAATATGCCCAGGTGCAGGAGGTTTTGAGATATGAAACTGGGCAGTCCACCCGGGGTCAACCAGCACTTCTAGTCTCGGTTTTATTTTGTATTGTTCATTAAAAAAAACTTACTATAGCTTGATTGGCTCAAAAGTAAGTAAATGTGTTGACCAATTATTTATTAAAGAAATGCTTACATAAAGAAACCACTGGTATAAATAATGGAGAGTATCTTTCGATGAATATTGTCTTTCGATGTTCTATGAACGCTGTAGAAATACTGTGCGTTTATGTTCATCTCAGGCATATGCTTTAATAAATGTGATTCTGCTGAACCAGCCTACAAAGAGTAGGAACTGAGTTTTCTTCCACACCATGATAGTATGTGTGTCCTCTAATAAAATCAGTATAACATATATAACGTATAACATTAATCAATTCCATATACAAGGGTCATTCATTATTCATTCATGAAGTTGGCTTGAAATATTTCTAGAGATATGACTGTTTGAATATAGTGTTTTTGCAAAACACAGTTTTGAGAAAATCTGTTTTGAAGATTTTGTTGTAGGGCTGACCTGAATGTAATTTTATAGGCTTCGGATACTTGTTGGTGTTGCCGACTGAATTTCCGAATATTCGCTCTCATAAAAACACGTTTAAAAAAAAAAAATGCAATATTAATGTTGTTTCCTAATAGTATACACAACAGTTGCCGTTCATTATACATCCAGTGTAGGGCGCTATTGTATAGCCTAATTCGTAGGCTAGTAATGAAGGCTATGGACCCTCGGTTGGCCTATTTTTTGGAAAGCTCGACACAGCAACAGCATAACACAGCAGCACGGCAGTTATTTAAAAAAAATGTTTTTATTTATTATTTATTATTTATTTATTTTAACAGGTTAAAAACAGGTGCAGGCTGTGCGATAGGCTACAATAAAAACACAATCACTGTTGGACAAAGCGCTCTGGCAATAAGAAATCAATAAAAGCCGATGAGAACATTCTACAGCAAGTTTATTAAATAGGCTAATAATTAGAACCTTAGGACATTATTATTATTATTATTATTGTTATTATTATTATTATGTTAGGCTATTATTATTAAGCTGGTCTTCCATTCATTACCTATTCCAGGGTTCATACACATTTTGACCAACGGATTTCCATGACTTTTCAATGACTTTAAACCAAATTTACATGATCCAATATTCTGTGATCTCACTGTGTATACATGAAAAAGTCAGGATAGAATCTGGTATTGAAATTAACCATGAGAATTCCAAAGCACACCGTATACCATGAATGACAGACAATAGTTTGATCAAAACAATAACCGTCCATTAATTTATTTTGGCTGATAAGCATTCCATAACACTGACACATATCAGTAAGAGCTATAGTAGACAGCAGCGTAGAGCTAGTGCACACATTCCTTTTCCTTTTGTAGTGCACATTTTAACAAATATTGGCTAACAATCCTGCGTTGGAAAGTTTTAAAGTTTTAATTTATAATTTCATAGAAATGTGAATACTATAATTGGGACGTTGACGACTATTGGGCCACTGTAGATAGTTAATTGTTATAATAATAATAATAATGCATGGCATTTTTATAGCACCTTTCTAGATACTCAAAGTGCTTTACAATGATGAGGGGGAAACTCGCCTCTACCACCACCAATGAGATGAAATGAGTGATGTGTATTAGCAAAGCTTTTTAAACCAGCTGCTTGCTTCCTCCCGTTACATTATGTAACCTACATGAGGAAGGTGCTCCATTCGTTTTAGAATAAGTTAATTTTACTTCCAGCTTATATTTTGTTTACATCAAAACAGAAACGCATGGCTGTTTTCTTTCAACATATTTAATGTTGAATATTTTAACACGTTTTTCTTTTCTACATCAATGGGAAAAGCAGTGTCAGACCGGCTGTGCGTGATGACGATTCTTTTGAATAAAGCCAATATCTGCTGACTTAACTAGTTGATCCCTCTGTATAACTGTCTGAATGTTGCATTGCACTGACCACGGAGATAACCACCAATATAAACCAATATAAACCAACCATTTCTAAACCAAAACTCACCTTAGGTGGAAATGTTGCTTTTAGTGGCCTGGTGCCAAAAAGCCACATACCTCTTCAGGTTCTCACTACCCTTCACAAAAGGCCTGACAGTGTAATTTATCTTTATTCTCGATTACAATCCAATCGAAATTCCCATTTGGCTATTTTTTACAGGCTAGCTGTTTTCGCAGAGTTTCCTCTTTTTCATTCTTCTCATTCAGAATTGGAGGCGGAGCACTACTCTCAGATTTTTTAGGTCGTAGTAGGCTACCACGAAGCAGTCGAGTAATAATGAGAACGTTCACAGTCAGGCCAGGGCAGGAGAGAAGCAGGGACAAGCAATGGCGTTGTCAAAGAGTAGGCTATACCATGATTTGGCGTAGGGCGGGTGCACGTGGGCCAAGTCATATGTGAATTGACCAACAATTGTTTTAGCTGCGTTTGAGAGTGAGATAGTGACAAGAATGCATGTCAATTAGAATTTTACAAGAAATATTTAAAATGCCCCTGCCACTTTCTGGGGCAAAATAGATTTATTTTGGGGGCATTTTTGCCCTTTGCCCCGTAGTATATTTCCAATGCTGGGCTAACATTAATTGTTAGATATAATTGTTTACTTTGCCATTATTGTTACTCAAACCGATCTTGCCAATAAAGTATTTTTCATTTAATTCAACTAGCCTAAATATTTAGTTTGTAGTATTTTAGCATTTTCTGTCATTATGAAATGAACACAAAGCTTTTTAAATTAAAGTGTAGAACGTTCCCTCATTGTCGCAACTCTAGAAGGCTCCGGCAGAGAGGGTATTGAGACGGCTCCGGGCCTCACATTTGCTTATATTTTTAGCGTTACATGATTTAAAAAAAAAAAAAAAAAAAACGCCTATACATTATTAGTGTAGGCTAAGTGAACGACATGAAAAGATTTGTGAAACTAATTTCCATGACTTTTTGTATTTGACTTTTCGCTTTTTTCTTATCAGTAAGTTTGAAGTGATTCCAAACAGCCGATATCTTTGCAGTCGCCATTGTTCTAATGGCCACATGAACTGAAGCGTTCTTGGACCGAGGGATGTCATGCGCCCTTTCATATTTTATAACATAAAGTATAAATATAGTACTGGGATATTCTGACTAAATGTAGCCTATTGTGCAGTCTGACTTAATTGAAGTAGTATTAGTAATAGTGTTGTCACGATACCAAAATTATGACTTCGATACCGATACCTGCCAAAGTATCTCGATACCGATACTGAAACGATACCACGGCCACAACCAAAAACATCAGAAAAAGTAATGGAATAATATTGTAGATTACATAACATGGAACATAAAATTCCTTATAAATGACAGAAAATATTTTGACACTGTTTAAACTTAAATAATCAAAATAAATAAATACAAATATATTCTGTCACAGCTGCTGGCCTATAAAGCTATTCTTACAAAATTAACTATTCTGTTACAGCTGCTGAGCTATATAGCTATGTTTAAAAAATAAATATTGGTTCACAATAGAAAGAGTTTTGTCACAGAACGTGGACATGTGAAAACCAGAACATGGAGAAGAGATGGATAAATTACACTCATGTTTCAATCCTTTAATATTTCAGTTTTCAGTTTATGGTAGCCTATGCAGATTGTAAACTACTTTTGAGATGGCTTGTTCTCATTAATTGTTATTTTTAAATCAAATTTGACTAAATAGAAAATAATATAAATAATTATTGACAAAAATGTATGATTAGGCTACCATCGGAGTATGTCGAGAAAATAAAATATGTATTCTTTTTTAACGGTCAGTGAGCACTTGACTATTTCAATCTACATCAAACAAATATATTGCAGTATTCAGTATTCATTTCCACCTAAATGAAGACTAATAAAACTGGAAATTGATCATTTAAAACTGGTGTTGTTGATCTGCATGCTTGTGAACGCACGTGCCTATTTCGCTCTGTGAGTCAGTTTTGTTAACAAGGGTGCCAGCCCAATTTTTTTGTGAAATCTGCCCTTTCTTATCATAAAATCTTCAAACCAGGAACTATTGTATGAAATTATTATGTTTGTCTAGTCCGTAACCCAGTACTTGCTATGATTTTCAATAAGTTTGAATATAATAGTGTTTAAAACATAAATTAATAGAAATATGAAACAAATACGTACATAAGGTTTAAACTGAGATTTTTCTTAAAACCCTGATTCTTTTTCATTGTTCCACTTCCCTAATTATTTTGGCATGATTCCCCCATGATCAACTTCAAAACATTGATAACAGCTCTCCCTATAGAAATATAACAATAATACTTTAATGATTGACCATACATTTTGATAGCCCTCATCAACAGGTAATTACTTCTTGCCAGGTAACTATCCCACAATTGTATATGAATGCTTGGAGGGAAAATGACTGCCGGCTCTCTCTTTTGCCTGCCCCCAAAATAATTTGCACCGGAATCTTGGAGGACTAATGGCAGATTAAAGGTGGAATGTGCCAATACCCTCCCCCTATCTATCATGTGACTGTTTAACATCAGTGAAATGATGTTGGTAATGGCTTTTGTAACAGCCTTGGTCACCCCAAACTTTTTTTTTTTTTGCTCTAAATTATAGCCTAATAGTAGGCTAATGTTCATTTTCTATACTTTTTTTGCACTGTAGAAGTACTTCCGTAGGCTATAGGTGACTTGCACTGTGGCTGGCTGTAATGTAAAACATTATTTGCCTATTAAAGTGATAACTGATAACTTCTCACAGTTTTTACATTTCTATATACTAATCAAGCTTTTATTTGGTGGAAAACCACATTTAGAAGGCATTTGAAGGCTTGTTTGCATTACCCATTGGACTGCATTGTGAATCAGGTTCGCTTGGTGACCAAAGCTGCGTAAAAACAGGTCCAAGTAAAACCAAAGTTATCCTACAAGCGATTAAAACTGATTAGTTAAAAGGGTGTAACAGACTTTCTGCTTAATTGAACTAATAATCTATTAAATAAAATATAATGTAATTGACTAACGTAACCTGTTTGAACCAACACACTATATGCATGTGATTATGCATCTTTGAGAGGGGTGCAAATCTAACGTTAGGTTGACAGACGTGTCAATTTAATTAAATTTATCCCTAATTTAGCGAAGGTTTTACCCGGATATAGCCTGGTTACATCCTAGCCGGTTAAAAATACTCACTTTTCAAACACATTTAGCCATATGTGGGAAACTGGGGGTCAGGTGGGGCTCAAGCGCCGAACTATATAGAAAACTAGAAACAACAAGCTCTATCTCTCCCGTTTATTCTGTTGAAGCCAGCATTCTCCACTCACTTTGCCAAAATCCCTGCCCTTTCCGCCGTTCTTTTCCGTATCAGGACGCGAGGAAAGGAAGCAAGGAGTAAAAATAAGTAAAAATGTTTTTTTGTTTTTTTTCGGATCAAATGCGTACTCCAAAAGACAGCCTATAAAAAAAACTAAAATACTATATTGGCTCGCATGGGTACACCCCTATAACAGTGTTGTCCCCATACTGAATAATCAAAAAACTAAATCTAACATTATACAACAGAACCTATAATATAAACCAGGACACGTGATCTGGCTCCCAATATGACCAAGCAAAGTTCCGAGACATCATTTAGGAAAGTAAAATGCCAAACAGGGATTGCACACGCTTCGACGAGATTATTTGTGATATAAATTTCAACAGCCATCTGAGGTTGAACGCATACCATGGCGGGCACAAAATTTAAAAAAATGAAAACACGGCATTCAAATTTAGGCCTACCTTTGATGGGTTAGAATTGGCATGTGATCTACATGACAAGATGCAGACCGCAGGGCTTGGTGTTGTACTCACCTCTGGCAAGTGCAGACTTTCCAGAAGGCTACACTGCATCTCTAGTTTCACTGTACTTTACTTTCCCTGGTAATATCTTGCTCGCATACTTCGCACCATTGGTTTCACAAAGTTCAGTCCTGGCCTGATCCAAGCTGCTTGTCACAATCTCCTCCGCATGGCTTTTTTTAACAATGTGTTTGATGGGTTATTTGTTGAACCATGTTCGCTAAGCCGGTGAAAACTGGGGGGTATTCCACAAAGCAGGATAAGCAAGTTAGCCAGATAACTCTACAATAATACCATGAAATAACCTCAGAAACCTTCTTCAATATCAGCAGCAAACAATATGAATCACATACTAAATCACACTTCTAAACCAGATTGTAGTGCATTTTCACTGACTGAAATCTCACTAATGTGACGACTAGTAAAATAGCAGCCATCTTACTGGCAATAACGAGCTAACGTTAGACGAGTGACGGCGTATAAAACACTGGTGTCGTTTTTTAGAAATTTCAGTTTCTGACAGCGACATGAACCAGTTGCATCACATTCACCTCCCCGTTGCATTCATGAAACATTCTCATTGGTCAGAATCAGAAATAGGAAATGACATGGCCCACCCGTGGCTACCCCAGTGATTTCTACGTTATCCATGTTGCTAATCTCCCCAATGTGCGCAAATTATGGAGAGCATTTCTGAGAAGTCACTCAGAAATAGGGGGCATTGCTTGGGAGGTCTGTACAGCTAAAATGGTGGGAACACACTTAAGAGTAACAGCGTGATATTCAAAAGAAGTGTAAACACCAAATAGGCTGCTGCATATCTGGCAGCAGAGTGATGGTTTGAGGCTTGTTTGATACCTCAGACCCTTGATGACTTACAGCCATTTTGCCAACCATGCATTCCATTCTGTTCCAGCATAATTTACAGCTAAATCTAGTGGCACAACGTGATCATATGTGGCTCTGGAAATGTTTAGGCTACTTCTGGCATTTAATGTTCGAATCGAATCAGATTTCTTTTGTCTTTTATTCTCGTAAAGAGGATAATGCTTTCCATCAGAAGATATCAATAACCTAAACTGATCAATGAACTGAGGGCGATTTTATAAGAACTGCGGCAGGCACGGCGAAAAAGATTTTTGCAAAGGTGAGATTCGAACTTGCATCACCACAAAAGGGAGAACCTACAGTGGGAAAAGAAACTGCTTAAACTAATACGCCACCAAATAATTTGGAAAAAAGTTTTCTCAGGCTTTAAAAGGCAAGTTTTAGTGAGCGCAGGAGGTTTTATGCTTTATGTCAGCTGTCCCTTTAAGGCAAAGGGTTTGTGGGACTGTATGGTGTGATTGCGAGGGCATCGTCTGAGGGCATCGTCCAGCTATATTTGTTCTGTAAATGTGGGGTTTAGCTGAAACATTGGTAGATCTAAATGGTAACGTTATATCAACAGGTTAACAATGGCCTTAGCCTTGTGGTTTGAGCCACGACTTTCACGCTGTAGACTCGTGTTTGAGACCTGCCAAATCCCTACCGTAAGTTTTTTTTTTTTTTCGACAAAAACACGTGCACATGTTATGCTTTTCACATATATGAATGTTCTTTTCACATTAAATAACGTCTTTGTATTGCAGACATTGAACAATAGGTCAGAGTAAGCCTCCATGGTCCGTTATTTGCTACCACCAAAAGATTTACTGCAGGTAAATTTGCACATTACCAGAAAAAATCTAACATTTGTCAGGCAGAGAAAATAAAGTTTAAACATAAAGGAAGCTTTATGGCTTTATTTCACGTATGGCAACCTTGTCATTTCGCAGAACTTTACTGATCAAACGTCGCCAGACCCACATTATCAATTATACAAGCAAGATAAATGATGGTGAGTTTCACCGTTCATGGCCATTTAAGTAAGTGTTTATAACTTTATTTTCTCATGCAATATAAATATTTACATTATATGAGAATGTTCAATACATAGGTTTAGGAAAATTTCACGAAGGCATAGCTATATGGATTCCATGACAGCAGATTTATTGGCTGTGTTCCATTATGCATACTTGCACTCTAGTTTGTACACATTGCGCCATTTTGTTTGTCATTAGTGCCTTCCGAACTGCAAGTATGCAAAATTCAAGTATGTTCTAAAATCCCCGGATCCCTTGACAAGACCCAGAATTTCAAGTGTGCATCGATGCACACTTGTATGGGTTTTTTGTTCCCAGAGATCATTGCGCTAACCATAGACTGTTGAAAAATAGCGTAACACGGCATGTAACCAAAACTGTCTTACGAGAGAGACAGCTTCGCTCAGTTAAAATGTAAAACACCGCAACCAAAATTGATGCGGTAGCCAGCTATAAGCTACAGGTGTGCCGTTTTTTGACACCCCTGCAGGTGAATGCCCTGCACCTTTCTTTTGCTTAATTTCTCCAGTTAAAATGTAAATGATAATACTGTGGATTGTGGTACAAGCTATGAACCATGAATTGTAGATTGTTCTATTGATTGTGGTCAACCATAATGTAAAGAATAACAATGTTGAACACATCTTTTTCACTGACAGGCAGAGGGTGTCACAAAGCGAAGTGCAAGGTATGACACTCAACAAAATTAGCCCACAGTAGCCTACGTCTTAATCACGTCTCTTTATAATATGCTATTATTTAATAACATACTATGCTGTCGCTTCGAATCGTGACACTTGAATATGCCGCCTCCTGCCTGCTTTTTACCTCTTTACTTTATGGTCCACCTCAATCAATAAGAACAATTAGCCTACAATTCATAGTTAACACCTTTGCGCAGAAGGTGGCGTCGGCGTCACCTTTTTGCTCAACTGAGACATTCGTTGCTACTTGCTGCCGAACTATTATTGGAAATCACAAACTCTGTGTTTTAAATTTATTGGTAGACGGTTTGTGACGATTTCTGCCGAATACGTAGTGGCACTATTTCCCTGTAGGAAGTCCATTTATCAAGCAACCCCCCACCTAGTCTATACCTACCTATGCGTGACATAGTGGACAATAGCGTCTATGTTTGAGTTCATAAATATATTTATTCATCATATAAAATTAGAATAACGTCATAGCAACGAGATAAACCCAACAATAGCCAGAAAAGCCGTGAAAAGCCCTGCTCACTCAAATGCAAAATAAACTGTGAAAGTACTATCTCATTCTACCATGTATTCTACTAGCAATATATGCTACTAAATATGAAATAAATATACAATCCTACCATTGGTTTTACACATCGAGATGTTCGTTTCAAAATTCAGTTGTCATTTATTGTCTGGTACAATCGGTTTGAGAAATATACAACACTTTATACCGCTATTACACTATCTGAAACGTCGCCGCGTAATAGCCCCATGCCTTGTAAGCCTGTCTCATGCATTACAGTTCATTCTGGTTTAATTGTCGGTTTTTTTATCCAATAGAGTACATTATAACCTTCGCAACGGTATATTTTTTTGGGTGCTTTGAGCAATTTACTACAGCCCAGCGTAACGGCAGTTTTCGTTTTAACTGTCTAGTATTACGCAAGCGCTATAGAATACGCATTATGCAGGGGAATTTCCCTTTTGCGATATGTAAGTATTTTTGCATCTAAAATACCGTTGGTCTCGCTGGCTACATATGTACGTTCGTGTTTCCACTCGAGCACTGTCTTTCCAATATGTTTGATAGCCCTATTTTTATTTTCGCATTTTGAGTGCATTTCACATACTGTAGTGCAATCGTTAAATGTATTTTTGAAGTAGGCTACCGATGTTCATTGAAGATAGAACATTTGGCAGCATTTTGCAGATGGTGGAAAACTATTTTATGTTCATGTTATCATACCATATATGTCTACCATATAGGCTATGGCGTATACTTGTCTCTTAGGGCATGACAAATGCTAATTCCAATTTACTGTGCGCTGATATGTGGTAGATTAAGGTAAAAATGTCCTTAGAGTCATTATGAATAGGAAAGTTTAAAAGATTAAAAGAATACAGAAAAATGCAATCCCAGGACAAAAGTATACATACTGTAGAGTACAGGGACAAGTGATGTATTATTGAGGTACAAGAGTGAATGATTAGGCAACATATTTAGGCGTATGTAACAAGGCGTATGTTTTTCATCTTAAGCCATCAGAAGGAGCAAAGTAAGTGCAGTAAGTGCATACAGAGACATCATCAAGATCACTACAGAACAGACAAAGCACATCCTTCCCATAATGTAGCAGCTATCCCTAGCAATGAACGCCGACTGTAGTTCACAGTAAGCTGTGGGCAAATCAGCAACACCACACTTCCATTCCAAATACTATTATAAACTATAATAAACAGACAGGAAAACACAGGGAACTAGTAAACCGGGAACTGATATTCCTAGGTGAGGATATCAGTCAAGGTGGAGTCTGAAGAGGTGTGTCTTCAGGCCTCGACGGAATGCAGGCAGGGTTGGAGTAGAACGTAGGGGAATGGGAAGTTCATTCCACCACTGAGAAATGCTAAATTTGGCTAAACAGTATTTATGTAAATAATGCCATACACCATAACATTTGTAGTTAATTTCAAATGCTTAGGCCTAATGGTCTGTATCGTAGCTAGGTTATCGAGTAAGGTAATTTGTGGAGGTGATTCTATTGTTTTTCCTGTGTAAGGTCAAAGGTAGGCTATTCTGCTGACTATGTCATCAAGTGTGTTCCAAAATTGAAGCATACTTGCACTCTTACATACTATCAAGTGCGTTCTAGCTAGTGCAATTGGAAGAATGTACTATCTAGAATGCAAGTACGTAGAATGCAAGTATGCATAATGGAACACAGCCATTGATTTTCTTTGTGACAACGATCATTGGCCGCTGTGGTGTACCTAGTGTTACAATTTACTAACTTTATAGGCTACTGTAACTACCTTGCAAAAGGCAAGTTTTTAAAAGTATGTTAGCTAGATAATCTAGGTCTACCATGTAGGCTACAATAAGTAAGCAATAATGACAGAGGAGCCAGGCATTACACAATTTAAATGCCAGACGCGGAGGTAGTAAATTTCCCTCCGCGAAGGGCATTCAAACTGTGTAATGCCCGGCTCCGAGGTCATTATTGCTCTTATACCATGGTTACCAACAATTATTATATATAGTTACATTTATATGCATTGATTTTTATCGACTTAATCAGCTGAAATTGAAATATCCGTCCGAGGACATTTTAGCATGTTTTTTTAGCATTTTTTTCCGTTGTCATGCAAAACTGCTCGTTGATGTTTTCTGTTCAAATAGAATCTCGTTGCTAATTTTATTTCTGGTTACTAGTTCTGTTTTGTCCGTAGTTATGTAAAAACCTCTCGTTGGTAGTTCTGAAAACAATTAATATTATAAGGAAATAAACAGGCCCTTCTCAACTTTATACCATAAAATTAGCACCAATTTTGGTTATTTTAGTCATTAGTTACATTATTTAAGAAAATTGCATGAAACCGCAACTCAATTTACTTCCCTCTCTTCGTCTTGCTTTTTAAAAATGCTTTTGTCACGCAGCCTATTTTAAACAGCCCAGGCTAAGGAAATTGCATTTCAGATCTGCATCATGAGATGGGAGCATCTGAAAAAATAGCCAACTCTAGATACAGAGTTTGTTTGTAACTTGTCATATCTAAGACATTTCGCTGGATAAAATGTTGTTTCTTTTAATACACAGATTAACGTGCTTTGTGAAGTAACTTGCTCGCATTCGCAACCAGCATTGCTCACGTTAACGTTACATTACATTAGGTAAAGCCCTACTATGTTACGTTCATATTTTCAAACTGAATAAATACTCCACCTCTAACCACAAAACTGCTTTGCTAGATTAAAGTTGTTGTAACTAAGATATTTGGTGAATATAAACTTTTAGCGTTATTTGACGGCTTAATTAATCAGCTCTGTTGGTGTTGCTATGGTTACCATTAATAAAAGGGTCTCCTCTAACGGTGCTGGCAGCAAAATAGCGTAGATGGCGTATTAATTTAGAACGGTGATTAAAATGTTGCCAGCGCTACTTCATAGCCGGGCGGTACACAAATTAAATGCCCACCCTCCAGCCAATCAGAATTGTGTATTTATTCAAGCCATGGTATAACCCAATAAAAACAACGGTAATCCATTTTAAAATATGACTAAAACTTAAATTTATTTGTAATTCATGGTAAAGTGAAAATGACTGAATCCAGGCATATGTGCTTTTCTTTAGCTAGAATGTGTGTTTGCGTAAATGTATCCATCTCTCTCTTTAGATATAGTTCTCGTATGGTTCATAAATTTATATGCATTATCATTATCAGTTACTCATAACAAACACAGTACAAAAATATTATTTCAACAAAAAACATTTTCAACGTACAAAAATGCCAAGTTACTCAAGCATACATAGCACTGTCTATAA
This sequence comes from Synaphobranchus kaupii, assembly GCA_029718625.1. Lineage (NCBI taxonomy): Eukaryota > Metazoa > Chordata > Actinopteri > Anguilliformes > Synaphobranchidae > Synaphobranchus > Synaphobranchus kaupii. The sequence continues at coordinate 8,729,096 of CM056398.1, read as the reverse complement.
TAAAACTAGGTAAATCTAGGCCTGCCATTAAAATTATTGATATCAAAATAAGGCCAAGTTACAACAGACAATATTGGCTATCTTACCTCACACAAATTAAACAAGCTCTATTCCAAAGCAATGCTACCCAATGTTTCCTAAATTATTTCCTGCAACTTGGCCCTGTGCTTTTTCATCTTACCATCTGAAAGGAATGTGGTCATTCAAATTTTGTGCGTCACATCAAAGTGCCAACTACCAAAAATTGCTTCATGGAAGAAGACATCATTTAAATTAATGTTGTAAACAGCTGAGGAAAAATTCAACTCCAGAGAGGACATGTTTTGGCTTATATTGGCAAAATTTACAAGTTTTAAATTGCAACTTTATAGATAGATAGATAGATACTTTATTATCCCCATGGAGAATTTTCTAGCAGCATATAACTTTCACATTTACAAACAGACATTTATAACAAGAGACACAAGGGAGGGGGGGGGGGGGGGGGTTGAAGAAATAAAAACAGATACATAAAAAGGACAAATATTTAGACCAAGAAACATTCAATCTACACTACAGAAAGGGGGTGATGACTAAATAAATACAGATAAAATCTACAATGTGCTTTGTGGGTCAGATAAAGTTTAGTCAAATAAGTAGTAAAATAGTATAATTTATTTTAAAATGTAAAACAAAGAAATCTTATTTGTGAACTAAATTTTACAATTGTGTAAAATTGTAACAATAATAATGTAATGCATTTTAAGTGTAACAGCTGAATTGTTTATTGAAGTTATTTCCACTATAAATAATTGACATTGGACACTTTCAGGTGACACATAAAGTTTGAATGACTACATTCACTTCGGATGGTAAGATGAAAAAACACGGGGCCTATTCTATTGGCTGACATAGCATCACATGTACTTCTTTATATGTCCAAAAGCATGACGTCTTCACATCCTTATGTCTATCAAAAGCATTGCGTTCATTTTGCCTGTGTATCCTGCAATTGGCTACTTTTTGACCAGATGTCGTTATCCAGTGGAGATAATTATTTTTTGAGGGTGGGTCTGTATAGGTATGGGGCATGCCCCACCAAGCCGTAATTTGGTGGATGGCATACCTGCCATCCCAATACGTTGAACAATTTTGACTAACAAAAAAAAAAAAAACTAGAAATTCCGATCGCTGAGCGATCAGGAAAAAAGCCTCCCCCCGTCTGACCTTCCACTGCCTTGGTTTGTTTTTCTTCCCAATGCACTGCAATTCCAATTTCAATATCTCTTTTATATTGCAGACCATGACTCGCCACAGGAGAACTGTGGCTTTGTGTTAGATTTTAGTACTTTCAAAATTTGTTTAGCAACATGTTTCAGTTTAAAGTAGAATCTGTATGCCCCAACATATTAGAGACTTAGGTGCTGAACGGCCTAGGAAGTTAGCTATGTTAATTTCCTCCCCCTCCCGCATTGTTAAGTATTCATTGTCACCTGCATGACTGCCCCCCGAGTTTCCTGGGAATCCTAGCCTGGTAGAATAACGTGTGAAATAACGTTATTGATCTAAGCACTGAGACAGGAAACTAGGAAGAAGAACCAGAGATAGATTCCCTGTCTAGCCTACCTTTTGTTATCACCTACATGAAATTTCCTGTTTTCTGTGTATAAACGCTGGGCCAATTGCAAGTACCGGCAACGAACAGAAGTGTAATTGAGAAATACGAAGCAATTCTTCACTTGTAAATATGTAGATATGTTGGGAGAGTGAGATGGGTAAATTCTGCTAGGCCGTTAAGTTGAAATCCATGTTGAAAGTATGTTCATGTCCAGATTGGCTATATGCATAACCGGGCTATATGCATTTCATCTACTTGCACTACGGCATAGATTTAATGCAAACCATGAGTATACATAGACAATCTTAGCCCCAAAAAGTGGCAATTTTTGTTGCACCTCTTTTTGAATGTATCCATATGACCTTGACCTATGACCTATATAGTTGTCATTTGAGAAATATGTGCCCAGTGTCAAGCGTCAAGGTGATACTTTGTTTGTCCCAATTGAATATATAGTTCTCGAATTATCAGCAGAAACATGTTTTCTAAAATGGCCGCCCTATCGGAGAAAAAAAAGTAGATTAAGGTCACAAAACTATACAGATCCTTTCCAAAAAATTTGAATATCATGGAAAAGTTTTTTTTTTTTCCATAATTCCATTCAAAAAGTGAAACTTTCATAGATTATAGATTCATTACACACAAAGTGAAATATTTCTAGCCTTTATTTGTTTCATTTTTCATAATTTTGGCTTACAGCTCCAGAAAACCCCCAAAACAGTATTTCAAGAAATTAGAATTGTGTGTCGAAAATCAGCATTTACTTCAGTTATTTCAGAGAATGAATGTTTTAGACTGAGGGCTCTATTTTAATAAACCAAACGCAATGGTGAACGCAAGAGTAATCGCTTGGCGGTATCGCTCTGAGGGCGTGTCGGCGAGAAATTTGGTAATTTCATGACGGCAATCTTGGCGCACCTTATGGCGGTATTGCTAAAAGGCTGGGTTTAAATGTCCAAGGTGTGTCTTTATGGTAGCCAATCAAATTGTTGTTCTCATGCTTTAAAAAAAAGCCAGTTGGAACACAATCGCTCCATGCAATTTCATAATGAGCAACCCAAACGCACTGGACCGTCAACTTGGATGTGTGTTTGATTCTACGTGGGAACATGCATTGAAATGTTCATTTTAAAAGCTGATCCGATACTTACCATTTATCTAGCCCTATTAAACCGCTCAGCCAGTTGATATTTGTCAGTATTCTGACGCTGATTCAACGTGATCTCGATGAGCAAATTGATGTTGAATCAACGTTGGCATTCCACATTGAATCTAAGTCGATTCAACGTTCGCTTGCTATCTGGGATATCCTTTCTGTGTATTGTGTAGTGGTAGGCTTATGATTCAACTGTGCCAATGTGTAATTTATATATTATAGGCTATTGGCCTACATGATCGCAAGTTTCTTGTAAGCTGTCCTGTTTTATTCTAGTAGTTTAAATTAAAATTAATTAATAATAATAATTATAGGCTATTTGTTCATTAAATGGAAGTGTAATGTTGGCATCACCTATAGACACTACATAGAACTACATGACTAATAAGTTGCCAAATTGCCAGAGTCTATTGCGTTGCGCTAAGAGGTGGTTCCAGCTGATCATAACGCAATGGGTTTTCGTTGGTTCAAATTTTCACTGCGCCAAAAGTATTTTAGAACACGCCCCAGACAGCGCCACCCATCCCACTGCAGCGCAAGCGAAAGGATGTTATGTTGAGAATTTGTTGATCCTAGCGGTATTGCTGAGAAACGCCATAGCGCCAGTTTTAAGACGTTGATGCTGTCAACAAGCTTGCGTTTGACTATACCGTCCCCTTGCGCTGGTTTGCGCCGGTTTGAAAATAGAGCCCTGAGTGTCACACTCTGTACGTGGTGGTTTTTGAAGCACTGACTCCAGCCTCAGTCCACTCCCTCTGCATCTCCGCCAAATTTTGGAATCGTCTTTGCTTGACAATCCGCTGAAGCCTACGGTCATCTCTTTTGCTTGTGCACCTTCTCCTGCCACATTTTTCCCTTCCACTAAACTTTCTATTGATATGCTTGGACACTGCACTCTGTGAACAGCCAGCCTCCTTAGCGGTGACCTTTTGTGGCTTACCCATCTTCTGGAGGGTGTCAATGATGGTCTTCTGGCCAATTGTCAAGTCTGCAGTCTTCCCCATACTGAACCAAACTGAGATACCTGTCCAATTTAACGACACACCTGTAGAAACACTTTGTAGGTGTTTTGAGTAAATTAGATGATTAGAGTGTGACACTCAGTCTAAAACATTCATTCTCTGAAATAACTGAAGTAAATGCTGATTTTAGACACACTATTCTAATTTCTTGAAATACTGTTTTGGGGGGGTGTAAGCTGTAAGCCAAAATTATGAAAAATGAAACAAATAAAGGCTAGAAATATTTCACTTTGTGTGTAATGAATCTATAATCTATGAAAGTTTCACTTTTTGAATGGAATTATGGAAAAACAAACTTTTCCATGATATTCACATTTTTTGGGAAAGGATCTGTAGATGTTTCACAACTTCAATAAACATCTCTGATGAACAATGACCTACGGTATAGACAATTGTAGGCCAAAAAAAGTGCCATTTTTTGTCGCACCTCTTTTTCAATTGGCCATATGACCTATATAGTTGTCATTTGAGAAATATGTGCCCCAAGTCAAGCTGCAAGTTGATACTTTGCTTGTCCTGACAAGACATACGTTCTCGAGTTATCAGCAAAAACGTGTTTTCCACGATAGCCGCCCTAAGGTTACAAAACAAATAGATGTTGCACAACTTAAGTAAACATACATCTCTGTTGTACAAGGACTAGTTCCAGGGCCTTGCAGTTTCTGAGATTCCGCCGCCACAAACTTTAATTAACCGGCCAGAAGAATTAAAAAATAAAAAATAAAAAAATTATTATTTTGACTAGTGGGTGGACATGGAGTCTGATGACGCATATAATTCCTGCGGGAAATCAGTGTTGAAAGAAACCCAACAACTGGTATAAGCCATTCCCTATGGGGGAGGCTTAAAAAACTGCAAGCTAATGGGCTCAATGCTACAAGTAGACTAACTTGTAGTTGCAATAGTAGGATAGTAGTATCAGGGACAATATATTTTGCCCTTCAAAGTGTTAGTGTTAATATGTTGCATTAAATGCTCTAGGATTGCGTGCTGCAAATTGGTTGATTTTGCCCGTTGTTCATTTTGCATCCACCAAGGATCTGTCATTTATTAACATACTGTATGCTTTATTGTCATCTTGCATCTCGACAGGACTTGTTCTCCATTATTGCCTACGTGTATGCCCAGAAGCCACAGTTGGATATCCACAGTTTTGAAGGGAACTTCACAAGGGTAAGCGAGATTCACAGGCACACAAGTTAAACATTCTTGATCTAGAATATTGATAAAATTATAATATGTTGTAGGACCTCTAATGGACCATATGGCACATCCTGGGGCCGCAGGAAACTTCAAAAGGCTAGCCCTGAGCAGCCTCGAGATATAGCCCTGAGCAGCCTCGAGATAATACACAGAGAACAGGCAATGGGGGGTAGCTATTAGAGGTGTAAATGGGTGTGTGTGTGTGCGTGTGTGTTTCTGTCTGTCTGTCAACAGGGGTGGAATGACAAACCTCATGCTGACCTACCTCATACTATTAGGATTCCATACATTAAAATTTGTTAATACACCTCCAGACACTACGTGGAGATTCTGGGCCAGGCCATACCAGAATAAAGCAGAAGCCAGAGTGGTACTGCTGGCTTTCTACCTTGGTTTAATTTTTGCCTGATCTTGTCTCTCCACATAGCTCACAAACTTTTCAATAACAGCCAAAGCTGTCCCTCTCCTGATAATTCATTAAGTATGCGTGGGCCAAGAGAAGAAGAAGGGACCCCCCTCTCCCTCTTCCAAGCACTTAAAAATGAGGTCCTTTTCAGTTGGCATCTGAGTCTTGTATCTGGGTGGTGTTTGCGGTGTCTGGAATTTTCCATTTCATTCCTGGACTTTTTGAATATTCTTCTGTTTGTTGGTTCTTGCACCTTGGTGTTGGTGCATTCTTGGAATTACCTTGGGAGAGACAAGCCGTGGTCTGGTATCATCTTTCATTCATTTCTTTTGTGACTAACTTGTCCATGTCTGTAACATTCATTGTTTGTTAAGGTAGTTGAACCTTCGTCTTTAGATAAGGCGTTGAATACTTGTGACTTAATAAATCTCTTAATTTTAATCTGGTTGTCAGTTGTACATTTTGATAAAGGTTGATTCAACAGGCTGCTCTGCCTATCAATGGCATTGGTGATTTAATTGATATCTTTGATAATAATTAACTAATTAAATCAAATAAATTGTAAGTGTTGGATAAGTGAGGCGTTTTAATTGTTGATGCCACTTGTGTTATGTATATTGTGACAATGTATAAAATGCAATATAAATATTGACATTTATTTTATTGTGTTATTTTATTTTTATTGTTATTTATTTTATTATATTTATTGTGTTTTAATTTTACAAAATAATCAGTGACGTGAGAAGATATTAGAAGAAACAGACAAAAAAAGATGGAGTGATTGGCTTGGCCAGTCAAGAATTTTCTTTTTGAAAAACTCCTTTGTTGCTTTAACAGTATGTTTGGGATAATTGACTTGCTGTAGGTTGAAGCGCCATCTAATGCATTTGGAGGCATTTGCTTGAATTTGAGCAGATAAGATATTTTAGCTTTCGCTCTGCTGCTCCTATCAGCAATTTACATAATCAATGAAGACAAGTGAGCCAGTACCTGTGGCAGCCATACATGCCCAAATCATAACACCCCCACCACCATGTTTCACATTTGAGGTGGTATACTTTGGATCTAGGGCAGGTCCTTTCATCATCCACCTCCACACTTTGCTCTTGTTATCACACTAATACAAGTGAATCTGTCCACAAGACCTTTTTTTACTTGTTGGCAAACCTGGCCATCCTGTTTTTGTGGCTACCTCGTGGTTTGCTACTTGCCTCTGTAGTTCAGTTTGTGAAGTCCTCCGCAGACAGTAGTCACTGACACACCCACACCTGCCTTCTGAAGAGTTTTTCTGAGCTGTCGGACAGGAGTTTGGGGGTTTTTCTTAATTCTTCAGTTATAAACTGTAGAGGTCTTCCTTGGCCTACCAGGCCCTTTGCGATTGTTGATCTCACCACTGCTCTCTTTCTTCTTAACCCCTTAACCCCTAGTGGCCAGTGGCAGCTGCTAATACAGGACACTTGGGCTCCGCCCCTCCTGAGTCAATAGTTGATATTGTCAGTTGAGAGAGCCCCACCTAGGAGAACGGGCACCAGCCACCACTGGTAGTGGCTATGCCGCCAGCGCCATGAGATTGCTCAACTGAGACATCCATTGCTCCTGCAACCAAAATATGAGTGGAAACAACAAACTCCTTGTACTAGTTTTATTAGTACACGACGAGTGACAACTATACTGAATAGGTAGTTTCTGAGTGCCATTATTCATGTAGGTAGTCCATTTAACCCCTTGGCGCAGAAGGCAAATTTCACCTATTTAGGGGGTGCTCTGTTTAAGGCTTTATAACTCCAGGTGTGAGCATCACATAAACTGGGTAAATGGCTTAAATTAAACAAGACAGGTGTACCATTTACAATACAAACTTAGATTTGTTTATTTTCATAATTTAAGTCAAAATAAAGGGCCACAAATGCAAAGAAACTTTGGGGAAAAACATACTTTTTAATGTTTTTATTTTTTATTTTGCTGAGAGCTACATAAGTGAAATCGGTAATATACTGTATATACATTTCCTGGATCATAAACTCCATGTCCACAAGTTTTGCAAAATCTGAGGATGATATGCAGAACTACTAAAGGTCTATGATGCAAAATATAGCAGTGTACCCTGTTGTCCATTAGTGTCTCCAAATCTATCCAAATGGCAAAATTTTGCACTGATCTAAATAAAAGAAATTATGGTATATTTAACTACAAATCAACAGTTTTGGCTCATAAAACTCACTTTTGCATAATTTTCAAGTGGGAATTACTATATTTTCATCAGTATAGGGGGGTAGATATCTATGGGTCCAAAACCCCTATGCAAAACATGTCATAAAATGAATAAAATTAGTTTTGTCCATTATAAAGCATATACATTTGCTCCTTCTGATGGCTTAAAAAAACAAAAAAACATTGATATCACAGTGTTACATACACCTAAATATGTTGCCTAATCATTCACTCTTGTACCTCAATAAAACATCACTTGTCCCTGTACTCTACAGTATGTATACTTTTGTCCTGGGATTGCATTTTTCTGTATTTTTTAAATTTTTTAAATTTAATTACTCCAAGGAAATTTTTACCTTAATCTCCCACATATCAATACTTACATATCGGAAAAGGGAAACTCCCCTCCCTAATGCGTATTCTATAAAGCTTGCGTAATACTAGACCGTTAAAACGAAAATCGTCACTTTGGGCTGTAGTAAATTGTTCAAAGCACCTAAAAAGACATGGCATATACCGTTGCTAAGGTTATAATGTACTCTATTGGATAAAAAAAGCCGACAATTCAACCAGAATGAACTGTAATGAATGAGACATTATACATTATGCATGTATAGTTATACATTTCATTTCAGATTTGCATCATGATATGCATGGGAACATCTGAAAAAGATGTTAGATTTCGCAGGATGAAACGTTTTCTATATGTAGCCTATACCGATTAACGTGCTTTGTGAAGTAACTTGCATTCCAAATGGTTACTAGCCTATTCATAAAAGAGACAAATCTATGGCTCGCAGTAGATAATTATAAAAAAGATAGAAAAGATTAAACATTGCATGTATAAATGCCGAACTGCTTAGCTTCACTCCGTGATAATGTAAGTAGGCCTATATTCTTACCTAGCCTGGTATTGCATTTGCATTATCTTTAAAACAATGACAATTATCAATGACTTTGCCTGCAAGAAGGCTCGGCATTGGGCCCTTGGTGTGTGAGCTACAATCCAATCTTAATGGATCAATGTGCTATACTATAAAATAAAAAATTTTAAATTAAATAATTCAAACAGAATTTGAATTCAATTTTCTGGGGGGGTCCAGAATTCCTGGCTATGTCATTGGTCGGGAGATTAAATAATATGAAATGTAGCCTATGAAATGTTTTGTATTCAAGTCTTTATGTTCAACTAAATGGAGAAGTGCAAATTCAACGATGCTTGGTTTGGTAATCCACCATATCAGTGGGTGAAGTTGGTACCGTGTAATGTAGGCTACATGAAGTCAGGTGTATTTTGTGCCGCAAAACTGTCAAACTTGAAAAAGCTTGTTTGTTTCAGCAGTGGCCTAAAATAATACAGGCGAGTAACGTTATTTATCGATAGCACAATCGTAACTAGCGGGGGGGAGAGGGGGGCAGGGAGGTCACTGGAGGCAAAATGCCAAGAGCCGGGCCCTCAGTCGCTTAGAGGCAAACACATACATTTCAAATTCAATAAAAAAAATTTTTTTATTATTGTCAACAGTGTGGGCATAACTGAACAAAATATAGTCTATAGCCTATATTTAAAACGTGGGGAAATATTTTAATTAATATAATTCATAGGCTATTACGTTGTTTGAATTCCACAAATGCACATTGCACGCACGTTTGTGTCTGACGGCAATTAGCAGACCAGTTCAAAAGGAAACAAAAATCGGGTTATACGAAACGTAACCTAAACAAAAAGAACAGCGGGAGAAAAGAAAAGCTGCATTTACATGTAGCCTACCACTAAGTAACTTCTTTTTGAAGCTTAATCAACCCAATGAGGGGAAAAGAACGAAGAATTGACCGACCGCGACAGCGTAGACAAGGAAACGCAATGAATGAACTTAATTTTTTGACATTTGTTATGACATTTTAAAAATAAATGAATGAATGAACTGAATATTCAATTTCTCACATAGCCTAGACCTACCGTGTCAAAATTGACAATGTTGTTTTGTGTAGACCGAAACATTAGCCTGGCCTACACTTTGTATTTTCAAAAGCAAAATAAAATGGTGAGTTCAATGCATAGGACTGCATGCAATGTCATAGCGAATTGATTTGTTTTTGTCAGAATAATAGCCTAAAAAACATATTTTTTTGTAAATCTTTATTCGCAGACATTAATTAGCTATAGATAGCCTACTATTGCTACTGAGTGTATTACTTGCCTGAAGTGATTAATGTTATATCAGCGTTAGGCTATTTCTGTATGCTATTGCTGCCTTCAAGTGCTCTTTGGAAGCTCCTATTTCCCAGTTGCCAAATCGTAATTACGAGGTTGACGCATTCACATGCTCTGAAATCAGAATTACCAGCAAACATGGATGTCTAGAAAGTAAATGTTTCTTTTGATCCTTTATGAATAAAATAATACATGGAGAGCTGCTATCACTTTCTTCATGAGAAAGAAGAGGAAAGGAAACATACGATGAGAGCCATTTATGATATATTAAAGTATATTTTACTGGCTGTGTGCTGTGTGTGCGTGACCATCAATATGATAATATCCTCTCGAGAAGATTTTCCTCATACGGAAAACAAGCGTCAGAGCTGTCCATGATTTCATAGAGGAATAACCCTCTCCGGTCAGAGAAAGTTACCCCAAGCTATACCTAGCTTTGGTAACTGAGTATTCCATTTGCGCTTACCCCATTTCTGAAATGAAAGCAGCCTATGAGGTAAAACATTGTCACTCAGAGTGCCCTCATGATTATTATGAGAGGCTGCTGCGGAGTTATGTCTTTCCTTTCTCCTCATTAGGTTCAATTCGAGGTGGGTTTTAAGCTGGAGAAGTCTCGCCCTTGGTCGGATAAAGATGAAGGAAATAATCCTGCAGAGTCTTGTAATCAGTTTATTCTTTTATTGAGCACTGGCCAGTGGGAAGTCGTTTCTCCTATGCAGAGGATTCAGGAGTTCTCAGAACAAAAACACAATTGCTTATATACTTTCATTACCCCTCCTCTTCCTAGCTAATAAACCAATGAGTCAAGGTGACACCCTTCCATCATAATTTCTTTTAGCCAATGGATAAAAAGGCAAAATTAAGCTTGTTAGATAATCAGTTCCTACCCTATGCGCTTGGGGGCACTCATGGTCCACTAAATAAAGTTATTTTGCATGCCTCTGCTAAAGTTGGATCGGACCATGTCTTGTTACTCATATTTCCCATTTTCATCTGGGTCACCATGATCTATCTTAACTTTGTTTTGGAACATCTCATCACTCAGTCTATGCAGAGGGGTTGCTCAAGCTACACATGATCTGTGTCATGCGTCACAGCCCTTTGCCCAGTCTGCGTATGATCGGTTTTATCTTTTGTTATCAAACAGCCTGGGAGACAGAAACCCCCCATATGTGGCTTTTGAGCCTGAAAACTTACTTCTACACATCCCCCCTTTGAGACCACTTGGTCTCACATTCCTTTGTCCCATTACCTTTCTGTTTCCCCCTGTCGAGTATGATATTTAAAACATTTGCAGTGGGTTAGTTTTATGAATTCATTTATACTTTAACTTGTTAGTGATCAGGAATTTAGTAATTAACACTGAGTATGGATAATGTCTTCTCCTCTTCCTAGGAGCTCATAGCCTGAGGACAGGTTACTCGCACTTCACTCAGGCATCTCCTATATTCTTGACCCTTCTCCTTAATTTATGTGTCTGATTCATCTACCCTATGGGCCTTTAGTCAGTTGGGGCTTTATTATGTCCCCTTTTCTTCGTGTGCTGGAGTCAGTATATGTCATTATGTGGACGGGAGATCAGCATACCCCACAAGCATACGCTGAGTCACTGTAGATATTAATGGTTTCTCCTGCACTCCTCCTACCAGTTCTGTTTGTTAGGCGCTTGTTCCTGGGCTTAGGGCCGATTCTTCGATCGTTTGGTGTGTCCATGGCCCCTCTTGTCATACTACCGCATATCTGGCTCTTCTCTTTCCTATACGGTGATCAATGGATGATGAACCATCCACAAAATACATGAGGTCCGGAGCCATCAGTGGTTCATGGTGCAGGTCTTCTCTAGCTTTTCCTTCTTCTTCCACCATTCTCTCATTCATGTGGTTGGCCTTCTTCTGGGGTCATCATTAATTCCGCCGGGTCCACTGCTTTACATCTCACAATCCTGGTTGTGTGAACAAGATCTCATATCCTGATACTCTCTGGTGAGTGAGGGACGATTTCCCTCTACTGCATGTGACACATATAGGATGACTTCATGCCCTGCCATTATTGACGTCGCTTTCTCTACTGCGAAGGCGGCTGCTGCCAGTCCTTTTTCACATGTGTGGAGTCCTCTTTCTACTGCATCTAGTCTTGTACTGTAATAGGCAATGGGTTTATGTCTTTTTTGCTCCTTTTGGGTTAGTACTACTGTGGCAAATCCTTCTCTTTCTGCACAGAACAGGTGGAACGGTTTGTTGTAGTCTGGGAGTCCTAGAGTTGGTGCGGCTTGCAATGCTCGGTTAAGTCCTGTGAAAGCAGTGTCTGTCCCCAGGAGCCATTCAATCAGATCAAAAACGTCTACGACGTAAAAAAAGCCAAGTTACTCACGCATAGCCTACATAGCGCTGTCCATAAGTTCTTAATTCCAACTTGCAAAAACTAGGCCTGCCTTTAAAGTCTTGATATCAAAATGTGGCCAAGTTACAACTAACAATATTGCGTAGGTCACACTAAATAAACTAGCTCTATTCCAAAGCAATGCTATCCAAACTTTCCTAAATTATTTAATGCAACTTGGCCCTGTGTTTCTTCATCTTAGCATATGAAGAGATTGTGCCTCATGGAACAACATATGATTTCAATTAATGTTTTTAACAGTTGATGAATAATTATACTCCAGAAAGGATATGGTTGTACTTTGTTGGCAAGTTTACTTGAGAAAATGTACAGGTTTTAAAATGTTAACTGCTGCTACAGCATTCATTACAATTCACAAACAGACATTTATATGAAGAAACATAATGTACAATAGAGAAAGGGGTGATGAATAAATAAATGCAGATAAAAATGAGTAATATTTTTACCTAGAAAATAGCGTACATAAAGCATTTTTACAAACGTATCCAGACATGTTTGTGGGTCAGATGGTGGCAAATAAGTAATAGTACCAATTTTCTTAACATAATAGTATTTATGATATTTGTAAACATAATTTTGTGAACACAAGGATATCTATGCTCTGTAGGACCACACAGGTTTTGATAGAAATCCAAATAAATGAATCAATAAATACATAATAATAATAATACATTTTATTCATTCTGTGCTTTTCATAGACCCAAAGCAGTGGATGCAGACAATTGTTCAAACATGCCCTATAGTGTAGAATGCTGGGGGCGGAAGGGTATGTTTTCAGTGGTGTGGGTGAGTTTGTTTGTTTGTTTGTTTGTGGGCAGGATTACGTAAAAACTACCAGACCAATTTGTGTGTAGTATAGTATGTATGTGTAGTATGGGCCAAGGACGAACCCATTAAATTTTGGAGCGGATTTGATCAGTGGTTTTCGAAATAGATATATACGCGTTTACAATGTTTTGCAATGGGGGCGCCGCCATGTTTTTTTTGTGTAATAATTTCGACCGACCAAAAAGATCATTGTTTCATAGCTGGCCTTTTCGTTTAGTAAATAGAATATATGCCTTACATTGCCCATTCTTCTAGTCTTCAACTACCATTCATTTCATTTTGACATGGAAAATATTTACCCATACATACTCTGTCTGCCCATGGTATGAGCTTCCCCTGCAGAGTCAGTAGTAAAAGCACTTCAATAATCCCAACAAATCTTCAAAACTAATTCCAACTGCTTATCAATGTATACCTGATTTTACGGTACATGCATCCACATGCAGCATGGGCGGAGGGATGCGCTCTCCGAGCGACCTTTCTAGTTTCTAAGTGCAACACATCTGAATCAGAGTATTTCCACTATAAATTATTTTCATTTTGCAGTTTGATGTGGCACATACAGTTTCATTGACCACATTCTCTTGAGATGGTAAGATGAAGAAACACAGGGCCAAGTTGCATTAAATAACTTAGGAAAGTTTGGATAGCATTGCTTTGGAATAGAGCTAGTTTATTTAGTGTGAGCTACGATAGTCAATATTGTTAGTTGTAACTTGGCCACATTTTGATATCAAGACTTTTAAAGGCAGGCCTAGTTTTTGCAAGTTGGAATTAAGAAATTATGGACAGCGCTATGTAGGCTATGCGTGAGTAACTTGGCTTTTTTTTACGTCGTAGACATTTTTGATCTGATATCACTTATTTTTTATAGCTAACTAATGATGAATTATGCATGAAGATAAACACGGAGAGAGACATGCATTCCAAAGAAATGTATGCAGACATTCGCTTAACCATAACGCCCTCTATTGACAAGAATGAGACCAGTTATCCTATTACAGACAGCACACAATTACATTAAAAAAGTTTGTTGATGAGCAGTATTTAATGTGTAATGAAATACAATGAACAGCACCACCTGAGGTATGGATCATGAAGAAGCATGTAAATTAATGAACCAAGTCTACATGGAGACATACATGCACAATGGGCTAGACGCAAACACATTCTAGCTGAAAGACATACAGCCTAAATAGCTAGTACAGCGTAAATACTTTGCATCAGTAAAATATGGAAATACAGTTTTAAAATAGGGCTATTAGTATTCTATGAAATACATTTAACGTTAGGCTATTCAACACTGGATTGCCGGATGCGTAACTCCAACCTTCCATGTGTGGGCTACGAGCTAGTGAGCGAGCTAGTGAGTTCATAAGCATAGCAGTTAGGCTATTCAACACTGGATTGCCGGATGTGTAACTCCAACCTTCCATGTGTGGGCTACGAGTTAGCAAGCGAGCTAGTGAGTTTCTGCACAGCAGAGTTTTTTTCCGGTAGTGTAGAACGTTACCTGCGGGAAATGTTTTGTTACCGGACAGCTAGGTTTAGTTTAGTTTTCTGTAGTGCAATGAATGTAGGCTATAATGCATGTTGATTCGCTTCGTAGTAGCCTAGCTTGTTTCTGCTTCCTGACGAGAAGCAGGAAGTAACGTTGGCGAACAAGCTTAATTGGACAGCGCATATTTCCCAGGAATCTTAGCCAGAAAGAAAACAGTAGATACTACTAAGAAAGTGCATACCAGAGATTATTATTCTTCTTATTATTATTATTATTATTAATAAAAGTGTTTGCAGTAAGCTACATTATAAGAAGAGTAACGTAGACTAGAGCCACATTTGGAGGCTATCTATTTATAAGTGACTAACCGTGAATCAGATATGTTTGGGGAATTGGCGGTTTATAAATCCGATCGCTTAAAGGCTTGCAGCTTAAAAGAGGCTATCCTCAATTCTTAATGTAGGCTATTATCGTAAATTCTTAATTTTCCTAGTAGTTAATTTTATGGTGACCTTGTGTTATGTGTGAAAAGGATAAAGTGAACAGAGCTGAAGTGAATAAATGAATGAATAAAGAAATGTTGGCCGAGGCAAGGGGTTTGCACAGTCAGTCAGTCATGACCGCAAGAGCAGAGCGTAACACCCTCCCCAAACCAGACAAAAGCGAGCGTATGGTTTGGGGACGGTGCGATATAGTACAAGTGAAATACAAGTGAAACATTGAACAGTTAATATTGTAAACCTCTTTTGCCTTTGCAATAAAAATACGTTAATGTGTCAATGTGAAAATAATAACAGTCTAAGAAATGAAAAGTACTTAACAGTTGCACATTGTTTTTGTGGAAAATACACATGTGCCCTGCTGGGCTCGAACCCACCATCTACTGTGTGAGAGACTGCAGTTTTAACCACTAAGCCACAGTAGCTTCTTGGAAAGCATGAAGCCATTAGCTATATTAACATTAAAAAACATTAGTATGAAGTGTTTTTATTGGACGATAAGCTTGATGAGCAGGTATACGGACCATACCCTCAAAGAATAATTCTCCCCATTGGATAACGTCGCGACGGAGGCAGGCAGTTTGGCAAGAAAAATGAGAAGAAGAAGATGAAGAAGAAGCAGAAGAGGAATTAGAAAAAACGTCAAAATTAACCACGTTTGGGGCTTTATTGTGTGGATATGTGAAGTTGTATCTGAATGCTGTGTGGTTACATTAGGTCAGAACATACTGAACTTAATGTTTTTAAGGGCTGAGAGTCTATGGTAATTGTGGTTACCTCTGTAGGAAACCCTGAAAAGTGCCAAACTCTCGGTGCTGTATAGCTATGGGGCATGCCCCCGGCAAGCCGTAACTTGGCGGATGGCATACCTGCCATCCCAATCTGGTTTCTTCCTGCTTTATTTAGGCACAGGTCTCTTAGTGGTCATGCCATTTCCGCATAGTCACAAATCCATTGCCTGCAGTATCCCCTTATTCCTAGGAATCTCTGCATCTCCTTCACTGTTCTTGGTCTGGGCACCTTTGTGACTACCATTCGCTCTGCAGAAATGCTTTTAGTCCCTTTCCTAAGAGTGTGACCCAGGTACTGCACTTATTCTTGACAAAACTAACTTTGATTTGGATACCTTATGACCTTTTAGTGCTAGTTCTTGTAACAGCTTCTTACTGTCCTCCAAGCATGCAGTCATGTTTGGGCTGCATAGCAGAAGGTCGTCAACGTACTGGATGAGGGTGCTTCCCCCCTTTGACGCAAAGTCCGCTAGGTCATTTATGACCATTCGGTTGAACAGGTTTCTACATATCCCTGAGGTAGTCTTTGATAGGTGTATTGCTGTCCCGTGTATGGAAATGGAAACAAATACTGGGACTCGGGGTGCACTGGGATTGAGGAAAAAGCTGAACACAGATTTATAACTTCATAATGGGTTGTATCACTTGGTATGTTAGTTAATATGGTCAAGGGGTCGGGTACAACTGGGTAGTCTGCAATTACTTAGTCATTGAGTGGTCTGAGGTCTTGTACAATCCACCATTTTCCTACCATTTTCTTAACTAGTAATATTGGCGTATTACATGGGCTGGTCGTTGGGTATATCACCCCAGCTTTTAGAAGGTCTATAGTGGTGCTGATTCCTTCCTCTGCATCCTTGTTCAGGGGGTATTGACAAACCCGGAGTCCTATCATAACTGGTTTTTGTGCCCCCCTTCCGAGTTTTTTTGGGACATCGTGTAGGTACCTTTCTTGTTCTTCTGTGAGGATCATCATTGCTTCCACTTCCAGTGTATGATTTTCCATGCTTACTGGAGTCTTTAGGTCCAAGGACAAGAACCAATCTGTGGCGCAGGCACGATTCAACAATCCGGGTATATTGGTAGGGAGATATCAGTCATATTTTTTGCTTTGAATCCTGGGTTGACACCCAGCGTTACATGGGGAGTTGCTGTGTCCCCCATCATGTACCATTGCTCTGTTGGTAAGTTCTTCTCCCCCCGAGCTATCATAGCCCCTACCCCTTCTTCCCCTATGTAGATACCTCTTCTGTGTATCACTCATTGTTTCCCATTTATCTCTTTGAAGTCTTGAGCTTACTCTTCATCTTCTCCTGTCGTGTTGAAGTATAAGGTCATGTGGAGCTGATCCCTCATTTCTGTCTTACTGATGCTTTCCTTGAGTACCGGGCATGTTCTTATCCAGAGCTTCCAATATTCTTTCAAATAATTTTCTTGTGGAAACTGTCCCCAGTATACCACTGGGCTATCCTGTTTAGGGGTGCAACGAATAATCAACATAGTCGACGAAAATCGATGACCAAATTAGTTGCCAACTAATTTAATTGTCGATTAGTTGGTGACGTCATCGCGTGTGTTTTTCACGCTGTGGAGCTGAATTAAACACATAGTTTTTTCCGGAGCTGATGATGGAAGTAGCTAAGGAGTGAGACATCTTGCTTCCTTCTCATCTTTGTTGAGAGGTGCACATGCGCATTTCACTCTTAACTCGGCCAAAAAGGCTGTGAACTACAACATTTGCAAAGCTGACCTTGCCTGGCATGGGAGCACATCAGTTTTGCTGGAGCATCTGAAGAGGAGGCACGTTCTGGATGATGAAGACTCATCTCGGTAAGCTAGTTAGCTTGTTAGCTGGCTAGCTACAGTAGCAATGTTAATGTTAAAAGCCATGTTACTTCACGTTATGAGTTGTAACGTTTTCTATTTTGAAACACGTTTTCTCTAATAACCTATTATTCACAACGATCCAGTTCACATTCCGAATTTGCTGTTAGCTTTACAATCTTAAACGTTGCATCATTGTCATCATGGCGATGTTTACGGAGAATGTGTTGCTGTCGAGTACACAAGTTTAGAGAACACCGGAGAATTTGATACTTTCTAAATGGCAATAAATTCTACTGTCTATGCGTGCATGCCCAATGTGCATTGCATTCGAATTGATTCGAACGATTTATTTGTTTGTTTGATCTTGTTCGATCTTGACTTTTGGAAAAAGTGACAGCCCTAATAACTCACATCTCCATTTATCGTGAAACTGGACATATAGAGGGGCAACATTTATTTAGAATGCATTTCAATGTGCATTTCAATGGGCGCGTTGAGTAAATGAGCGCTCACGGTGAGAATGCTCAGTGTGAGCACTGAGCGGATTTTGAATCGCTTAACGTTCTCCTCTACGTGAGCGCTGAGCAACTGTCAACAACCGTCTGAGTACTGACAGCTCCGTCAGCAGAGCGCGCTCACATACACACAGGCCTACACACACTGAAGCTGTATTTTTCAATGGAAATTATTCAAAGTAGCACCAAATGATTGTGTGACAGTCAAATTTACTTTATTTAACTCTATGGGCTTTGGCCCACTAGTGGTGGGACGTATCCGTCCCAATTTTTTATAGTGTTCATATTTCTCGGAAATTCTAAATTAAAACGTTAATAAAACACGGAACCTTTGAGGCAAAATTGTTAAAAACAGTCACAGCCTGCGAACACATTCGTTTATATGCTTATCAGCTCTCAGGTTACACTGTAGGGCCATAAAGCAGCAGGGTGCTAATAGCCCAACCCACTGTTTACAGCCTTCACCTCGCCGCAGTCACAGGCAATAAAATGCATATCACAAAAACTCTTGGTACAGTTTCTACACGCTAAAAAATCAAGATCCGATTTAGGAACAATTGTATGTTACTGAAAAGTTGTATAAATGAACATTGTGTTTTTTCCCCGTGCTCACTTCACTATGCATACAACCGATGTTCTTCCGGTTTTGTATGAATATATTTTATTTTCTACAAGATCTCTTGATAAACATGTTTAATCAACCAAATTTGATACCTGGTTATGCAGATATAACTGTTTTCTGAAGAATCCTGAACGTTTTTTCATAATCCATTTATCCATTCTCCAGAAAAATCTCCATTTCCAGGGTGCGTACCCATCGCATTTGTGTTTGTACTACGTTACTACCGTTGCGTAAAAACATTACTAGACTGCTTCAGGGATGATCTAACGTAAACCATGTAGATGATCTTCTACGGGGTTTCCTGCCCTTTAAAACAAAGTAAAATATGTCATATTCTAGCGAATGGGAACGGCGCTGTATCCATGCGTAACGACAGCCCATAGGGCAATCGTGCTGTGCGCACTCGGCCACATGACACTGTAGACAGGAGCTTTACTGAGCTTATCCTGGAAGGGATGGACTGGATTGCTGTACAAGTAAGTTTTTAGCCTATCCAGATGATATTTAGCCATGTGTAGCGCTTTTGTTAGCTGTATGTACGTCATAGGCTAGCTTTTCTCTTTACGTGTACGTGGTTTGCTGTGTGGTGTAATTGCGCAGGTCATATGTCTTTGCTGCTTCAACGATTACTATTATTTTATACCTTTATATGCGAACGTGGCAAGCAAAGGTGGAAAGAAGAGCGCTTATTTCACGGTTGCTCAGGTTTTGGAGGTCCCGGAGGTGAAGAAGTCTGTCCTCAGGCATAGCAATGACTCTGTGGCATGGACCCCTGCCTGGACATGTAAGTGTTTTTAAAAATATATAATACAAATTATTATTATTATTATTGTTATTATCATCATCAACAGTATGGAGTGTTATTATCTAGAGTATTTTTAGTTTGGTGATAAATGGAGTCTCGCAGAAGTTCGCTAGTTAGCGTCTATGTTCTCACAGGCTGGAAAGGAGCTCCTGCTAAGGGGGTTTGTTTTGTAGCGTTCATTCACAGTTTTTTTTTTGTGTAGCAACCAACACAAGGGCTTGTTGTTGAATTCACGCATGAAACTACATCCATTCTCAGTATTTCACGGTTCAGTCAAGACATTACAGTATTATAATAATGTAATTTAGTTTGTGCAAGCTGACAAACTAATTCATAAATCCTAGTTAGCTACAATTGCTAATTATGTTGGAGCTAATATCAGACGTACTGTGGATGAAAGATTTTTAATGTATATACTGTATATACTTATATATATATGTAAATATGTGTGTGTATATTATATATATATATATATATATATATATATATATATATATATATATATATATATATAGTGTTCTCATTTTTTAGTGATTCTACTTTGTAATGTACTTGAATCTGTCTTTTTCAGGGAGGACAGTGAAGACACCCCTCCCCCACCTGACACCTCTGTCGTAAGAGGTTGTAACAGACAGGTTTGCCAAATAAAGTGATGTATAATTCATTACTTTTGCTGTAAAAAGTCATGTTGAAGGCTTGTTATAGATAAACCTGTTATTCTGCTGGCTTAAGGGGCTCTGGTAAATCTAATTTTGAAGTACAGTGCCATTTTAAATGTAAAGCAGATTTGTTGGATAACATTAGGGTAAGTAATCCTTTTTGGAGAGGTATTTTGGCACTTTTGGGCACGCTTTGTAAGATAATACCCTCATACACATAAACACAAAACATGTGTAGGTTCATTTTCTTCACATTCTGTATTACAAAAACTGTTTTAAAAGAAAAATAAAGTTTTCTGATGATTGACATGCCTAGACAGAAAGATATGCCCTTGTTTTATGTTTGGAGAGGTTTGGATACCTTTTGGGACACCTGGGCCCCGTTTTGGGGAAAATACCAATGCATAAGGAAAGCCTGTAGATATCTTTACCAAATTGTATACACAAGTGGACAACATATTAGTGCAGTAGTATAAGCAATTCTGGCTTGCTCCAGAACTTTGAAGTTGAGATATTCAGTGATAAACTATAAAAACACAAGGCATTCTGTACTTTTTTTGTATTCTTATGTGTATTTTGTATAAACTGTATATGACCACTTTGACATACATTTATTCTGTTCCAAATTTCTGAATGGGACAAGCCTCTTCTTTCATTCAAACTTTCAACCATGGATGTGCAGTGAATAGTTTTTGAGATATTGGCTTGGTGTGGTGTCTGGGTTATGACTGCTGCTTGAGTTACTTGTTCTTCTTTCTCCTTCTCGGCTATCTGGAGAAGTAATGAGTGGAGCGAATGTTTTTACGTGCGCAGAGCAAGTTCTGTCAGGAAAAACTTATCATAGCAACCATGGTCGGCTAGCAGTCCCACGTCCCATACTCAACCAATCATATGGACACACCTCTAATGGAACGCCCTTTTTAAGCCAAGAATCAGTTCTCACTGTACTGCTCGAATGCTGATGCGCTGCTCTTTGTTTGATTACGGCTTGTGTTAAAAGAAATTTACTTTCACCTTCCACCACCCCAGCTTCCACCTGTTGTTTGATAGTTTGACTTCAAAAATTATGGTATAAACACTCAAAATAACCCCGATAGACTGTTGTCGTATTTTATTTGCTTTGGGTGCACTGTGGAGTGTTTAAGTGCGTTTGGTAGTGGATGCTACCGGTTACCATAGAGTTGCGCTAGCATTAGCAACGTGTGTATGTCCAAAAGAAGGGACAGCATTGAATTAGCGGAAAATGGTTTCCATCAATCAACTACATCATGGGTAAGTCGTAATTATGTCCAAAATTCCGAACTATCCCTTTAAGTTTCACCTTGCGGCTTCATATTGCATATCTGATGGATTGCTGGATATTGCATATCGCTGGATTGCCGGGTTAATTTCTTATAGCAAAGCTTATTCTGCTTTATAGGCTATGCATATGGTGGAATGTTGGGCTTATTGCTCTATTCTTAAGGCTAACCATTTCTAATGGCTAACCATTGTAATGGTAATCAAATCCTTATGGCAAGTTGACACAAATGGCTCACTTCTGATGGTATTCCATACGGCCACAGTGCGGCCTGGCTTCAAATTGCAAGGTTCCCCTGAAAATTAGAATGACTAGGTCGATCCAGGAATGCAATAGCATTACATTTCGTCACATCACCTCTTGAAGCGAGTGGGGTATTGGCCAAGTTAGTGCATGCTCCACTAGTCACATAACATATGCGGGTAAGACCTTTTTGGGCGGGGGTGGGGGGGTGTTTGCTACCGATATCCTTTATGAGTGTCGCTATGACCACGACCCTTCATAAGCCTCTGTTCATGAACGATGCTGGCAACGGCTCGTCCAGCGGGTTCTGTGCAAAATTCTGTCATCTCTGTGCTGTTGACATTTGCTACTTGCTTAAAAAATATATATAATAATAAATAAAATTAATTAGTATGTCCTTTTTCGATCCCGCTGTCATCAGGTTTCTCATGCACTGCTTAATGGGGATATTGATTCAGGACTTCCTGATCATCAGGAAGCAACAGGTGTTGCTTTTCTCACTAGATAGTATAAGCTCCACGGCCAGGGCGGCCAGGCTACACATAGCCTACTTAGGCATCACATTGCGTAGTATGGCCAATGTCTGATCCAAGAACACAGCCATGTTCTGTCTTTGTGCTGGAGGGATATCGATATGGTCTTCCTGATCTTCAGGAAACAGCAGGTGCTCTGCTGTTTCCTGATCTTCAGGAAACAGCAGGTGCTCTGCTGTACACATAGTTTACTGTCACATAATGTTAGTATGGCCAATGTCCGATCCAAATTTGCTACTTGCTTAAAAAAAAGATATATAATAATAAATAATATATGGTGGTTGCTGGGTACTGACTAAAAAATTAGTATGTCCTTTTTTGATCCCGCTTTCATCAGGTTTCTCGTGCAGTGGTTAATGAGGATATCGTTTCAGGACTTCCTGATCTTCAAGAAGCAACAGGTGCCCTGTTGTTACACACAGCTTTTCTCACTAGATAGTATAAGCCACACGGCCAGGGAGGCCAGGCTACACATAGCCTACTTAGGTGTCAAATTGCGTAGTATGGCTAATGTCTGATCCGTCTGTGCTGGAGGGATATTGATATGGTCTTCCTGATCTTCAGGAAACAGCAGTTGCTCAGCTGTAGTCTACTGTCACATAATGTTAGTATAGCCAATGTCTGATCCAAGATCACAGCCGTTTTCTATCTCCTTGTCGGAGGGTATTGACATGGTCTTCCTGATCTTCAGGAGACAGCAGGTGCTCTGCTGTACACATAGTCTACTGTCACATAATGTTACTATGGTCAATGCCTTGTCCAAGATCACAGTTGTGTTCTCGCTCCGTGCTGGAGGGATATTGATATTGTCTTCCTGATCTCAGGAGACAGCAGGCGAGGTTGGGTACTGGATGATCTGCTGTTGGGGACTGTTGGGGGTTTCTGGTCATCTCCTGTTTCGCGGGGAGAGATGCCCGTGCTCTGGAGAGGGACTAAAGCAGATTAATTCACCGCCAAACTAAAATAATTATGCAGCACATTCATTCATTAAACATGTCATTTAATACGTGAGTTGTCCTGACGAAATGAGCGGAGCGAACGTTTTTACGTGTGCAGAGCAAGTTCTGTCAGGAAACTCTTATCATAGCTGACTGTGGTCGGCTAGCAATCACGTGTCCCATACTCAACCAATCACATGCACACACCTCAAATGGAGCTCCCTTTTTAAGCCAAGAATCAGTTCTCTCTGTACTGCTTGAATGCTGATGCGCTGCTCTTTGTTTGATTACGGCTTGTGTTAAAATAAATTTACTTTCACCTTCCACCACCCCAGCTTCCACCTGTTGTTTGGATCTGCTTTAGTATGGGGGTAGTAGTTTCTGGTCATCTCCTGTTTAGCGGGGGGAGATGC
Organism: Synaphobranchus kaupii; assembly: GCA_029718625.1. NCBI lineage: Eukaryota > Metazoa > Chordata > Actinopteri > Anguilliformes > Synaphobranchidae > Synaphobranchus > Synaphobranchus kaupii. Next base: position 8,705,411 of record CM056398.1, on the reverse strand, counting down.
CCGTGCTCCGGAGCAGTACTAAAGCAGATCCATTCACCGCCAAACTAAAATAATTATGCAGCACATTCATTCATTAAACATGTAATTTAATACGTGAGTTGTCCTGACTGAAATAGCTTCTTCTTTAGAGATTTGTTCTGCCCTTCGGTACTTTTTACATTGTCTCTGTACAACCTCATATGGTGGACAATATGAGCTCTTTGTTTTCCCAATTTTCTTGGCGGAGTCCCACAACCTTGTTTAGGGCCTTCCCTACTGGTTCGGGCAATGCTTTGCATAACATGTGAAAGAACATTGTCAGCATTCCTGGCGATGCATCATATGGTTCTCCCATATTTGTGTTCCATGCCTCCTGCATTCTGTTGATGAAGTCATGGATGTCCTCTCCTTCTTTTAGTTCTGTACTCGTTATTTCCGCAAGGTTTGCTTTGTGTGGAAACAACTCTCTCAAAGCGGCCCACACACCTGGTCTGTGTCTGTTGGATGGTTCTCTGTCCAACCTGTGGGTGTCCATAGCTCCTTTTAGGCCTGCCAGGTCCATTACTTCCCTGACCTGGTATCCCACACATCTTGCTAGGAGCTGCTTAACATCTCCTATGGACAGGGGGCAGGTGGGTAGTTTTTATCTCCACCTTCGCTTTCCATGGCCCTGCTCCCTCTGTTATTCTTGGTAAATCCTTTTTCATCTTTTCCAGGTCCATTGATGACTATGGGGTGTACTTAGTGAGTGGCTGTTGTCCCCCCAGTTGGGGTATCACTTGTAGTGGGGCCAGGAAGGGTTCTTCAATCTCTTCCTCTCCGATCTGGTGGTTCCTATCGATCTGGTGCTCTTCTCTTCCTGCTGCTTTTCCTGAGGATTTTGCTGCCACTGTTCTGGATATCTCTACTGATATAGTAGACTTGTTTTTATTCTTGAACCCATCGCTGCGAGTATCCAGATTTCCTTTTCTCACGCAGGAATGCTTGTTCTGCTCCTTTCACCTCCCTTCGGGTTTCCTCCAGCATTCTCCTTGTTATATTCTCATTCTCACGAGAGAGATACTGTCGTCTGAGTCGTCACCATCAGAGGAACTTGATTCTTCTCTGGGGAGGGCAGTTGACCTTAATTTCACTTTTCTTCTGATGTCATATTCTCTTCCCCTCGGGTCTCTTTCAGCTTTCCTTGGTTCTCTTCACTGTTTCGTCTCTCCCTCCCATATTTCACCCCCTTCCTTGGTTTTTTCCATTGCCCTTTGTTATCCAGTGGCACATCCTTGCTTGCTGCTTCCTTTCTGATTCTGAAGTGAGGGATTCTTTTCTTATTTCCTCTTCTTCCTGTCTTTCCCATTCTTCTTTTTTCTTTCGCTATGTGCCCGAATTGGTTCTACTGTTTTCTTCTTGCAGCTTATTCTCTGGACTGCCATGAAGTATGCAGAGGGTCGGACATGGTACGCTATTTGAGGAGTTTACCTCGCTTCCTCGGTTCTCACTCTGGGTTGCCTCTGGCTTCACTTCCTCCAGCCGTGCTGCTGTGGTCTGGGGTCTTATTAAAATGGTTTCCAATCTCCCTTCTACTTCCAGGGTTCCTTTTACATTGTCTACTGGCCGCTGTTTGTCTGGGATGTAGGATGGCGGTGGTTGCCCTGGTGCTGTCGTTTGGGGTCCCGCCTCCAGCTGGGGCTCCACCTTTTTTCCCACTTTTGCTGATCTCCTTCGGGTGGACTCATTCTTCCATTGATTTAGGTGCATTCTGTGGGTTCTCAGCTTTCCCTTCTGGCCCAACTTTCCCTTCCCTTCTTTTCTGCATAAGATAGTTTCCACTGCTTATAGGTGGAGCGGTCTCAAAGAACCTTCCTCGGGGCATGCTAGGAGACCTTCTTTAGTCCACTCCCCCCATTTTTTTGTGGTATGACTATAGTCTGTCTGGAATAGTTCACTCATGTAGGAGAGGGGAGTCCTGGGCCTCGGGTGTAAAAGGATGGGTTTGGGCTCACCCTTCTTGGCTTCCAAGTCTTTTCCGCTCATGTTTTTTTTTTTTTTTTTCTCTCCCTCTTTTATTTTAATTTTTTTCAGTTCCCACTGAGTGGCTCGTGCAGCTCCTTCCCCTAAATGCCACTGAACTGATTTCTCATCTATTTCTTCAGTTCTTAATTCCCTCACTGGGGTTTTCCCACAATATTTTTATTATTTATTTATTATCTATATATATATTATTATATATTTTTTTATTATTAATATTACTACTATTTACTCTTCTGTTACGTTATTGTTTTACGGATTATCTTCAGTTTGATTAAACAATCATTGTACCGCACCATATTGTAATGACTAACCAGCCAAAACTTATTGCAAAATAAAATTAAAAGAAATTAAAAAATGCTACCACACCCCAAAGGTATATCAAAGTTGGAGGTATGTTTCCCGGAGGATTGTCTTCTAATTTAGTTAGAGGTGTGTATATATATTATTTTTTTTTTTACATTCGCAAATGACAGAAAATTATGAGCACTCGAAATACACACAAGAACATACAATAGTATTAAACACACGCAACGTTGCTTCTTCTCTATTTATTTATTTATTTACAATAAATTTCTCACAACACTGCTTCACTATTTGTCCCTATCCTCACGTAATATAGCTGTGGCAGTATTTCGACTGCTTTAACCTAGGGGTGGAAATCACAGAGTAACTCACGATACGATACTATCACAATACATTGCCCACGACAACGATGGTATCACGATACAGCGATTCTGCGATACTCCATACATTGCAAGACAATTCATCTACGATACATCACAATATCTGTGTAACTGAAGAAGAAAAAATACCACTAAAAAGGCAAAAAGCTGGACTTATGTATTTATTCACTGCATTGTGGTGTCAGTTTCACAGAATTTGACAACTGAGATGAAACAATGTATACCATATTTCAACGTCAACATATTTCTATTTTTTATCTGCATTTATATCTGTCTCATTGTCAGTAGGGCTGCTGGCAGAGCCGCCACCCTGTTCCTGCTGGAGACAGAGGAGAGATGCTTTGTTAGTTTTTCTTTAATTGTCAGATTAGCCCTCTCCACCTGACCTAAGCTCTGAGGGTGGTAGGGGCAGTGGAACTTTTGTGGAACTTCCTTCATAATTTTCCCTATGAAATGCGTTCCTTGATCACGTTCAATACGACATGGAAATCCGTATCTTGGAATGATTTCATTCACCAATTTTAGGGCTACTGTTTTTGCTGAACAATCTCTAGTCAGGAATGCTTCTACCCATTTTGTAATTTACACATTACCAGAATATACTTCTGCCCTTGCATTGAGGAAGTGGTCCAGTAAAATCTATCTGCCATTGCAGAAAAGGGCCAGGTGCTAATCCATTCATTCGTAGCACTGGTCTCTTAATATTGGCAGCGGAATCTTTTTTTTTGGCACGTTACACAACGCGCGCAATATTGATGGATTGCTTTACTCATATGAGGGTGCCACCAGTGTCTTTTAATTGCAGCACACATTTTCTTGGGAGAACTGTGGGCTTAACCATGATATGCTTCGCATAATTTTACCAGAAAGGGAATGGGAGCAGGGCCTGAAACTAACTTTTTGGTCCACCAGCCAATGTGGCTGGTGGTTTTTCAAAGTTACCAGCCACCAATTATTTTCACTAGCCAAAATAAATCGAGGCAAAAAAGAACCACTCACTGACTGAGGTAACGTTAGCTAATGTTCGCGAGACGCTTGACAGGGGGGCTCTCAACCTGCTCGGCCAATCAGAGCACTGCTGACAGCAGTCCCAGGTAATTATGGGAGTCAAAGTATTATACATAATTGACTGTTGTACTTGAGAAGCTTAGTTAAACTACAAAATCGTTCATAACCATGAAAAAAGTGTAATGTCCCGAAGTCCTTTGGCTACCCGCCAAGGTGGCAGGTGGAATTCGTCAACCCACACGCCAACGCAAGTTTCTACTCGCATTTGGCGTGTGGCGGGTGCTAATTTCAGGCCCTGAATGTGAGCTATCAAAACCCCTCATGTGGTGCTTCCCGTCAAAATCTGTCTATGTACAGATCAAGTGCCCCTGCTATTGGTGTTTCCATTACCTTAGAAGTGTTACCTGGTTCAATTTCAATACCGCAATGATGAGGCTCACCCATATCTGGGGATAGTAGCAGGGCTGGTACAGTTCAAATGGACTGATGGCATGAGCAAGTACGTTTCTCAGTGGACCACAGACAATTTATTTTCCTGACAAAATATCAAGAGCAGCATGAGACACAATAATTTCCACTTCTTGAACTCTTATCAGTGACAGTGCTTGCTACAGAGCTGGTTGCAGTCCCCCTCCCCCTTGTGAACTTACATATCCCAAGTATGTAACTTCCTACTGTGCAATTTTTGCCCACTTCTGGATCTCTTTGTCACGAGACAAGATGAGCAAATCATCAACATACTGAATCACTTCTGATTTTAGTCCTGGGCTTTGAGCAAACACATTGGCTAATGCTCTATGAAACAATATAGGCGAATTGTACAATCCCTGACTTAGTTTAGGAATATTAAGTATATTGCTTCTCACCTATAGTAAAAGCAAACCAAACCTGGTTATCTGTATCCACCAGAACAAATCTATTCATCCATCTATTATCTACCAAGAGACCGAGACTCTGAGTGTACCGTCTGCTGTACTTTAGAGATATATCACAACCTCATAACTAAAAATATGTGCAGGCGGGGCCCTTGCCCTCCACTTCACCCAGCTTAAACACTGAAGTTTCATCAACTCCTCTCTTTAGCTAAAATAATGTTTCAACAATGTCTCTTGATCAGTTGTTTTGCATACACTGGTCAATTGCAGCATAGCCTACTATTATTATAGTTTACTGCAGTATATATCACAAATATCTATTTTTCCTAATCCATCCACATCTATTTTACACATACAGAGGTAAACCCAGTTACATAGTAGCAGTACATTCAGTTAGAATCTAACAGCTTGTCACAAACACAGGCGTGGGTGTTGGAACACTTTTGCATGCATTTTCAAAATTTAGTCATGTATTTCACACCATGTATACTTTGCCTTATGCGGGAATGCGGGATTTGCCCTATCTGCTTTGCTATATCGAGGCATCACAGTCCTCAATGCTAAGTCCCTCATCTCTTGGCAAAACATATTCCCTACTCCCCCCTTGCCTTCTCAGTTCAGCATGCCTGCCATATTCAGAAATTCAGTTTGCAAACGCAAAGAAGTTAGTAGGAATCATTTCTCCTTTCTCTCACACACACTCATACAAGTCTGCCTGCACTCCTCCTTATGTGACCACCTTTATTATCAGCAAGTATGGGGATGACTGTATTTTTGCACATGGTTCTTTGTGTTTTACTTCACAAAGGTGGTTTCTTTACTTCCTGTTATTACTGGCTATTGCCAATTTATTCAGGCTCCGTGCTTATCTACGACAAGAGGACTAGGAAGAATGCAGCGGACTTAAAGCTCTCAGAATCACAGAGACACACACCTACACGTACACATACACATACATCTGCACAGATATCACACCAATCGCCTTTATGCCCGACGTCAATAGTCAATCTAAAATTAGCCTTCTTGAGAACTATATGCTCATTAGAGTGCCTCAGTGCAGTCGTCAGCCACAAACTCCTTAATTTCGTTCAACATTCCTGCCTCCATAGGCTCATTTTTGCTTTTTCCTTCACACCACTTTTCAATCACAACACCCCACGACCCCGGAGAGACACTTGTTGCCATTATAGTATGGTTACCCCAGTCACGTTATGAAGTAATGAAACACAATACTGGTTGGGCCCACAAGACAAATAGCTCAACAAACACTCCAACGACAATCAGCTTGCTACCTGCTATCTGCTGTGCACAGTGCATACAATAAAAATACACAAAAAAATACGAGACAAGCATACTATGTGCTCTTTAGCCTCTTAGCCTCTCTGTGGGTGGTCTTATTTACTTTTGCCTGCCAGCTTCCGCTGCAGGACTTTTATCCCTTCTTGAGGTATATTGCCTCTCTTAATAGAGGCTTTCTCCTTGGCTACGACAAAAAGGACTTCCTGCCACCCGTATAGAGGTCTTTTGCCTCTCAGCAACCGCTAGAGGACTTTTCAAGTGCTCAACAGACAACAAGCAACAACTGAACATCAGATAACAGTATTTATATTTATGTCCCCCGTACTTCCCCCAAGAGGAATTTTTGCCGGCACCTGTTCTTATTAGATGCACCAGGCCTTTCCCATGCCTTTATAGTCAAAATGTACTGTTCTTTTATCCTCTTGTAAATTCACCTATATACAACATACCAATCTCAGCATTACCTAAGGACATGGTAAACCAATCTACTCACCGTCCAATGCCGGATATGATATGCTGCAAACGGGTGGTTGATGAGGATCCTGTTTGTGACGCCAATTGTTGAGCAGAGGAATTTCTCTCCTTATAATGACCAGGCATGACCAGGTAGATCCAAGAAGAAAATGATTTATTTCTCTGCAGAGAGAGACCAGTACCTACACACACAAGGTGGTCAAGCATGAACTGAAGAGACAGAGGCAGTCTCCGCCATATTTAATCAAACTAATATATAGATTATCTTACTTCTGATTGGTGCATAGTTAATACATAGGCATAGAGTAGAATATAACAACATACATAATTCTATTGCTGATTGGTACATGGTTACACATTAGCATATAGTAAAATTTACAAAGTCAATGATTGGTTAGATCTTATCATAGAGCATGCATATTGGATGAGCGCACAGTGACCCCTAGCCCTTAACATCACACAAACAGTTCAGATAACTATTTGGTCTCCCAGAGTTGTCTTGTTTTCAGAATTCAAGATGAAGTGTCTCTTCTGGCTCTCTAGCGATAAGATGGGCCATATATCCTTGAGCCTGGGATGTAAGTTGGTCAGAGGCCACAGGCCAACAGTGTCATAGAGAAGATGGATAGAAGGGAGGAAGAGAGACGGTTCGCTTTGGCTGACTGAGAGATAGACAGAGATTCTGGATAAGAAAGGCCCCACATTCCCAACCTCCTCCTCTGTCTCTTGAGAATTTAATATAAGTTTCAATTGGTTTGATTGTACAATGAATGTATGTATGTATAGAGATCTTTTCTCTATTACTGTGATTATACTAGTGTGAAAACATCCTTCTGAAAACACCCTTCTCTTCAGCATGAAGGATGTTTATTATGCACCAGAACATCCTGGGTCTTACGGTGCTAAAGAACGGTTACAAAGGGTGTTGCGGGAAACTGCAAAAAGATGGTTGTAGCATATCATCCAAGAAAGTTACGGACTGGTTGTCGGGGGAAGATGCATACACTTTACACAAGCCCTTCAGAGTCAGTTTCAACAGAAATAGGGTTTTTGTGAGTAATATTGATTGACAATGGCAGGTCGATTTAGTAGACGTCAATTTTATCTGAACATAATGACAATATGAAGTTTATGCTAAGATATATTGTCAAAATATGCATCGGTATATGTTCTTAAAAACAAGACAGGCGCTGAAGTGACCCGGGCTTTTCAAGGAATTCTCACAAATGGACAGATCCCTAAAAATACAAACCGATAAAGGTAAAGAATTTTTCAATACATTGTTTCAAAGTCTGATGAAACTAAACAAAATAATACACTTTGCCACAGACAATGAAGATGTGAAAGCGTCAGTGGTTGAGTGGTTCAATAGAATGTTGAAAACGAGAATGTGGCGTTACTTCACGGCAAACAACACTAGACACTACATAGACGTTGTACAGGATTTGGTCCTGGGGTTCAATAACAGCTACCACAGCACGATTAAAATGAAACCTGTTGAAGTAAACGATGCTACTGCTTTTTTAAGTGTTTAATGTCCAGCCTCTTTCCAAAAAGATCTAAAAAGTTTAAGTTTGAGGAGGGGGCGACAGTCAGAGTTTCCAAAGTATGTGGAAAGTTTGCAAAAGGCTACGAGCAAATATATACAGATGAATATTTCACGGTTGCTGAAAGGGTCCACAGAATCCCTCCTGTATATAGGTTGAAGGATTATGAGGGGACTGAAAAGTTCAACAGTTGGATTCCAGCAAGGCATGTTGTTGACGTCTAAAAGAGTCGAAAAGCTTACAGGAACCTGCAAAAACATTAGGTAACCATGGAGGAAGCAGGTTTTTATGTCACTCTCCCGAGTAATGCATGTCTCGATATTTACCCCGAAAATAAAATTTCAAGCTACAAAACCAAGTTTTCCAGATCCCTTGAATTTTGCGGGCAATGGGAGGTTGCTTTAGCAGAGATTCAGTACCCATGTACTTGGAGCTTACTAACATCTCATGAAAGCGCTTTTATTAGTGATGATAAGAAAAAAGAACAACTACATAGTAATAAGCTTGGGTTATTACAAGAACATGAGAATGCTAGTGGAGGAGATGAATAAAGCTTTAACCACAAGAAAATTGGCTATTGATGTTGCACACCCCCGACGAAAAACAGAAATTATATCGGTACGAGTGAAAATCTATCGCTAACGGCTAATGGAAAGCTAGCTAGGATGCTGGGGTTGGATCTGGATTTACCCTTAACGGCCGCACAACCTGTGGCTCCACACCCCGCCGATATTCATGCTGGCTTCTACACAACACCGACATTGACTGCCAGAGAGTCAGATATAGTTTTGTTTTTGTGCCCTTGCTACGATGTGTACATACTGTAAAACATTAACTTGCATTTTATCTCTTGTATTTTTGAACAGAACAATATAGTTTGCATTAAGATTTATTCTGCGGCTGTTTCAACCCTGGAAGAAAAGATTCTGAACAAGATATATGATGCTTAGATTTCTATGGTGTGTATACTTGGTACAAGCTCTCTCAAATTCCGAGCTCTGACTGGCAGACTGCATATTGGTTTTGCGCAAAGGTAGCAAAACTTCATCTGTCAACGATTCAGGAAGACCTTCTACAAACTGTACATTCTTTATTTTACAAAGCACTTCATCAGACATTGGCTGCCAGCACAAATAAAACCATACAATGTTCTGCGGCACTGTTGACAACACATGGGGCGCATTTTTACCACGGTTTGACCGGCCTGAGATGATGTATGAAAAAGGATGTTGAAGGCAGTTCTCAAAACCCTCACCCGCAAACACTTGTTTAGAATCCGTATGGCAAGGTTTTGAAATCAGGGAGCAGAACCCTTTTGTTGTAAACCACTCAGAATCTTTTGGAAACTGCCCGATTGCTGAGACAGAATCCTCTCTTATTTCTAAGTTTGTTGTGTGTTGGTTGTAATTTCACAAGCTGGTGCCTCTGAATTCTATACATAGTGTTGTACTAATTCTGTGAGGGATGAAAGATTGATAGTTAGATGTATTGTTAGTATGATATAGTATTATACCTTTCACTTTCATGCATGTTTTACCTAGCCATGTTTTATAACCGTACGTCTTGGGACCTCCTGAAACAAATTCAACAATGTGATCCCTTGTCAATTCTCCCAAAAAATCACAGAGGGAAGGCATCCGGTCACCCGGTCGGCTCACAAAGATTACAGCATCTATGTCGTGGTATAGAACCCTGTCAGGAAATGTATCCATGACATCATAAAGCTCGAGCCGGGCATAAGCGGTGGTAAAGACATTGCTGTATTTGGGTGGTTTTGGGAAACCCTTTGCATGTCTCCACTGTACCAGAGCTACTGCCTCTGTAAGAAATGAAAAGTGTGAGATGTCATACTCATTTGAAAACATGAAAGCAGAAACTGTTCAGGATCTCGGATCAAGATTGTGTTTGGCTGGTTGCTTCTCTGACCAAATTTACCCGAAAGACTATTTAAAAACAGTTTTGAAATTTGTTTCTTGGCTTTGTTGATTGAAATATTGTTTGGGTCTATGCGAACACACTCCTTCTCCCAGTAACTCTGCACGTAGGAATCCTTGTCTGAATCATTAGACACCCAAGAGGGGTAGCCTGACGCTTCTTGTTTGCCCTTTAAATGCGTCTTAATTTAGTCGCTAAAAAGGGAATCTGACCCATCTTGGAAATGCCAGATTTCAAAAATCTTTTCAACAGGTTTAGCCAATTCAATGGTACATCATACATCTGTGAGAGAACGCAACTCATCAGAATGTTCACGCTGACCTTGATGCTCAGATTCCACGCAGGACTGGCAAAGTGGAAACATTCATTTCCCAGACACACTGTACGGTAACACAGGTATGTAAAGCTGTCTAGGTGGATTTACTTTGACCAGACCAAAATAGTTTTTGATCGGTTCAAAGTCACGGAAGATGATGATGGGGTCATTTGTTGGGTAAACTTTAGTTTTGTTCTCAAATGGGTATGGACTGGAGAAATCAAAATAGTGTATTTGCTCACCTTCTTGAGCTTTGTAGTGAAGATGCAGCGCATTAGTTCGACCTTCAAGCAGAGCATCACAAGGTTCCAGACGTTCCAGATAGTCATGATGTTGCAGGAACTCCTGAACCTCGAGATTCTCACGTTTAAGTCTTACTCATTCGTGCTCCCACATCACAACATTACTCAGGTTTTATACGCGGCGCAAAGTATCAATTTTCTCTTGAAATTTGTGATATGTGGCCCCAAAATCTGTTTTTGTGAGAGGGCTAATGGTGTTTGGATTATAACATTTTGAATGCAAAAAAAACAGCTGGCAAATTCAAAAGCTGTCCGAACGCCACCCGACTACCCATCTAGATAATAGTTACCCATCTAAACCTCCACACGGTTCAAGGCATGTTGAATGAAACTCTTTTCCTGATGGCTCACATATTCTAACCACTGAATGGCGGCTGTGGAAAATTTTTCCTGCTGTTGTGTGTAATTATCAGACAATGTGACTGCAATGTTGTCTTTGGACAAAAAGCAGTGTTGTGCAGTATTGTTTCATGCACACTGAGGCTATTGTAACACACTGGAATGGGTCTAGCCCTGTGCTCCGAATCACTTCTGCCCGGAACCGTAAACAAGCTTCTCGCAAAATAACAACGTCATTCTGACAGTACTCCGACCTTTGTTCATGAAAGTCAAACACACCCCCAGACATGTTATTATACTAGGACATAAATTCCACCCTCTCCTTTTCCATCATTGTTTCCAAACCATAGTACAAGGGAAGCGGGTATGGGCCAATGTAATTCTAGTTCTCTATTTTATTCCATAAATAGGGAAAATTACCTTTTTTTGCATTGTCAAACCCAAGAGCAGCAGACATGGCACTCAGCTTCATAGTCAGAAACCCGAGTGAATCAATATACCTCTGTTCAAAAGCATCATCTGTAACACTCATGAGCTTGCTGCCTTGCGCAATGATGTGTGGCGTCACACCTGGTAGTGTTTTGTTGCTGCTTCACTACAAATGCAATAAACTTAAATGAACAAGATTATAGATTACCAAAGAACTATAGTTCTTGAACTTTTCAGAGGAATAATAGTTATAAATAATAAATAATACAGCGGTTGTGAATGGGTTGGGCTTGTGTGTTTGTCTTGAACTGCTATCCCCTGAAGGAGCGGGGGCTGCCGCTTGACTGACATTAGCTATGGGATGAGGAACAACTTTTGAAACTAAAAAAAAACGTTGCTAGATTACCAGAGTTATTATAACATAGTGACAGCACCCGACAACGATGTATGCTCCACAGAGAATGCTCCAAGGCATTCTCTGTTACCTGTTTGTAGTGTACAGGGAATAATTTCCCAAAAAGCTATTGAGTGTTTTAGCTCTGGGTTTATGTAATACGGGTGAATAAGCTAGGGAACGATAGACCGAGAAGATTCACAATTTAAACTACTTTTCGGTGAGTTTTCAGGAAAGGTATTCCATGTACATTACGAATCGTATTTTATTTGCTTTGGGTGCACTGTGGAGTGTTTAAGTGTGTTTGGTAGTGGATGCTACCGGTTACCTTAGAGTTGCGCTAGCATTAGCAACGTGTGTATGTCCAAAAGAAGGGACAGCATGAAATTAGCTGAAAATGGTTTCCATCAATCAGCTACATCATGGGTAATTCGTAATTGAGACATTATGTCCAAAATTCCGAACTATCCCTTTAAGGCTTTACGAGAAGTGTGATTCCCCTGTAGCTTAATCAGCGGTAGCTTCACTAAACCAGCTGAATAATAACAAAGAATAGCAAAATAAAGAATTATGTAAATATTAAGTAGTAGGTTATTATAGCTACATTCAATTCAATTCAAAGTGAGATTAACAAAATTACATTATCTGAAGGGGAACTGAAACATCCATATCCAAGTTAACACATTCATTGTTGTATTTTAGAATATCTGTCGAAAAAATAATCTGAAAAACGAATATTAATTTTGAAATATATCACGTTTCTTAACCAGATTTTTACGTTTTGCTTCGTCGGAGCGCCGCCATCTTAATTTACATACACGATGTCACTGGCATGATTCGTCCAGCTGAACTTCTGTCAATTTAGCTAGTAGCTAGCGAATTATTGCTCGTCAATATGAGTGACTACGAGGATGAAAGCGAACGAGATTAATTTGTGCCACTAATTTCATTGAGCAATATCGTGTCTGTTTGATTTACCCCTCCCACTCAGTTAAGACAAATTCAACCAAAGGAGTAGGCTAACGTTACTTGTAACAATTTGTTTTTCAGACCTGCAATTGTGAGCGGTCGATCATAGAGTGTAAATATGAAGAGCTCTGTAGCTAGCTATGTACAGTGACCGTGTGCGTTTAGATTTTTCTCTTCTTTTTTTTTTTCAATGTTCAGAGCAAGTGTGGAGTGAATTGTGTCATTTATTTAGCATTTTTCACTTGTGGGCTTGCTTCTTTGGTATCTGAGCAAGTTAAGCATTTCATTCAGCTGTCATGGCCAGTGCCACTGTAGTTAACATGGACGAAATGGGAGACATTGTTGATCGTCTTCGAGACGGGTTGGTGTTTGAATGCATGACTTTTGTAGAGAAGAGTCAGACCCAAGTGAAATGTGAAGGAAGACCTAAGCTCTCGTTCGACCCGGCTAAACTTGCCAGGGGAAGGGTGTTTCAATTATTACGATCGAGTGGGCTGGCTAACAGGGAGTCGTTTGGCTAACAAGTGTCAACGTTACTACTGGCCCTGTCTGATTTTTTCAACAAATCGTAATGGGACCTGGACAAAATACTGTTTTTACGACATGCAAAACTTTGAAAGGGCTGCGAGTCGACATGGGAGATCACATAAATAGTAGGCTATCAAGCTTAATTTTTTTAGGACAAGTCCGAATTCAGCACGTGTTAGCTAACGTAGATTAGGGGGGCTAAACCGGTGAAAGCGTATGGGGCGAACAGCCTGCCTTTAAAAAAAAAAAATAATAATAATTTCTTCAGCCTGGGGCAATGCAGTATGACCTTTGGACCGTTTTGCATCTTTCTCCATTGAAGACATCGATGTCCTGACTTCACTGAGACTGAGATGGCCACTGCATTGACTTGTCTCTGCTACTGCTGTCACTCAACTAGCAAATAGATTCTTTTTTTTTTTACATCAATTATTATTATTATTTTTTACATCAATTTGTTCATGTATAGTTTTAGAATAAGATATATTTTATATTTAAATATTAAATGTTTTCATGCTTCAAATGTTCCAGAAAATAACTTGATGTAACCACCATCATAATGACAAGATGTGATTTACGTATTTATCACACACCTTTTAACGTTTGCTCTGATAACTGGATAGTTATTTGCCCCCACCCCCCCAAATGAGTTAAGAAGTATACGTGGTTTGCATTGAATGTCACAAAATATAGATAACCTACTCTTCTGAGGAGTAAAGGGCATAGCTATGCAAGTACTACTGTTATATTTTGGTAAATAGTGCCCTCTCCTGGTGAAATTGGCAATGCAGGCCATAACGCAACGTAGCCTTGACTTAACCTCCATTCACGGTGATAGGGGATAGTAATTGTTTAACTGTTTGACATTAATGGTACAAACACGAATGCGCCTTTTTAAAAAGGACTAGATTACGTTTTCTTAAGAAAAGAACATTTTGAAATAATGCAAGATATGCAGGCTATTGTGTGATAATTTTTAATACAAGACATTTTCTTTGCTCTGAGTGAGTATGAATGCTGCCGTTTTTGTGGAAAGGGGCTTCTACAACATGATCTTAAGTTCCATTATAATGATCATGCTACCTCCATTATAATGCTGAAATGCAATGATTGAATTACGTTTCAATGTATTTTTAACGCATCTATTAATTGGTCAACCCATTTAATTAAGGCGTTTGAGAAGAAACAATACATGGGATCATTGACCTATTTTTGAGAAGATAAAATAGCCTACCACTAATCGCGAGGGGTGATCGTAGGCTACACGTCCCCTAGGAGCTAATGCTACAACGAGCGGACGTCCGGGGTGTTACCGATATTTATCCCATTTTATTTACGGTTGCAAATAAGTTTGCGTTTTGCTGTTTTTCCGTGAACCCGGCCGGTAATAGGTGCTCGAACGCTAGATGTATCATGCCAGTGACGTCACTGACTACGAAAACTAAACATGGCTGCGCCCTAACGGCAAAACGATTAACTATTCTTAACGTTTTTTCCATTATTACTGTTTCGTCATGTTTGAGAACTGGAATATGTATTAGACTGAAAAGGCATCCACCCAATCACCTTCACTTCGTATTACGTTTCAGTTCCCCTTTAAGACAAAAATAAAATACAAAACGGCTAACCAACTGGAGCCGCTTTAACAAGCAGATAGCGATTACCAGTCAGCCAAATAGTTCGGTATTCAGCCATCCCCTGAGCTAAGGTAAAAGGCCAAAACAGCTTTATGCTGCATGTCATTGGGCAGAGGAGACAGTCCAGAAATTGCCAAGAAATTACGAGATGGTCGGACAGAGTAAGAAATTGGGGATGCCCTCTTCTCTCAGTATACGCCTGGTGGGGCCAAGAGCGCTCCTTTTCTTAGCTGTAAAAGGCGAGAAGTCCGGGAAAATACTCCTGGATTACGAACGAACAGTTCCCCCCTTTCCTGCAAGCCTCCAGTATTGGATTCCTGTCTGTGTTGCGGAGGAGTCGGAAAATGAACGCCCCCGCCTTCTTTCGGGCATTGGTGTCTCGATCCCCACACGGTGTGCTCTCTCAATCTCGATTTTCCGACCAGCCAGCATTGGAAACCAGATCGAGAGAGATGTTTCAATAAAGCCTGTCGGGTCATCTCGCTTGGCGCCCTCTTCCATGACAAGAAGACGCAGGTTTTGACGCCTGCTCCTGTCCTGGAGATCAACAACCTGGCATTCTAGCGCTTCCAGCCTGGAGGTATGAGTGTCTTTTTTTGTTCACGCTGTTCGCCAGAAGTCATGTCCAATTTTGAAAACAGTTTTGGTATCATTTGCGTCTTGGTAGAAAAGTCAGCCTTGAGCGCGAGAGAGCGAGTGATCTGAGAGCGAGTGATCTGATCCGCCATATTGGCTGTAGCCGTGTTGGGAGAGTCCTTCGATTTTTTCTTTCAAGGAGACTGTGCAAGCGAGGAAAAAGACATTTTCCTACCTGTTGGAATCTGTACTTACGAATTGCAGGAAAAAAAAGAGTGAAACAAAGCGGGTTATATATTGTAAAAAATAATAGAGAAGGACGAGGGTTGAGGAGCACTAACTCAGCACAGCCATTCCGACGAGCAGGTCACGTTGATCTTCTGTGATCGTCTGGCCCAGACTCAGCGGCTTCGTTTCTTCGGTACTGGTTGTCCTGGAAGGGAGAGGTTATTAGCACATCACTTCCCTCAGTACCCTACTCGCTTCCCTTTTGTCTGGGATGGGGAGGGGCCAGGAGGGCCCCCTCTGCCAGGATTGGAGGGGACTTCATCTAGCTTTTATTTTTGCTTTTTATGTTATATATCCGTTAAAAAACTATGAAGTAGGTCAGTAATTTTGTCTTTACTAGCCTCGGTACTCGCGAGCAAGCAAGTTTGTCTAATTATCATTAAAACGACGTTATCTCCGTCATGCAGGACAACTAACAAATATGCAATTAATTTCTGAAGCAGGTAGTTACGTTTTGCATAGTTTTGGTAGTTTAGTGATTAGTCACCCCCTTTATAGCCAGTTTTCTAAAAACGTGATGTTAAGTGTATTATTGTTTGGGCATGTCGCAGTGTGTTTTCCCCATTGAAATAAAAGTTTCAATCAATCAATCAATCAATCAATTTTGATTGGGAAATATGAAGCAGCATAAACACTGCTAGAAGAGGCAAATACACCTGTCTCCAAAACTTGTGTTTTTAGCTATTTTATAGTTAAGAATGTATAGCTGACTGCTATGTTCATTACTAGGGATAACTCCTACGTTGTGAGAAGTAGTGCTTTGTCGGATCTGCCTTGTAGTCGTGTCAATGACCTTCAATATGCCCTTATTGTACGTCGCTTTGGATAAAAGCATCTGCCAAATAAGTGTAATGTAATGTACTGAAAGGTAAAATACTTCTCACCTCCCTGACCCTGGATCAGCCCTTTTCAGCCATATGCATAGATGTAACAAATATATACGTGTGTGTGTGCGTGCGTGCGCGTGTATGTGTTTTTGAATATAATATAATACTGTGGTTTCTTTCCTCTCAGTGTGATGCTCAAAAACATGTTACTAAAATCAAACAGTAGTTCAGTAGTTGTAATGTATGTCTCATTTATAAAATATATGCAGTGTAACAAAATTATACAGAACATGAAAACAGAAGGAAGTTTTGAAACCCCAAATTCAGGGGGCTTATGTATCAAGCATGTCAGAGTAGGACTGCTGATCTAGAATTTTATCATTACTTATAATGAAAGGTAAAACAGGTCCCAGGTCAGCACAACTCTATGCTGACATTTTGGTCCAGGTCTAGGCTTTTAATTTGTGTTTGGGATAAACATGTCAGTCATTAATTTTGATCATCTGCTCTGCTTGTTGCAGACAGTGCAATGCACAGAAAGGAAAGGCTTAAGAAAAAGAAAGGCAGGCAGCCCAGAGTAGCAGCTCCCTCCTTTCATAGGCCAGCTAGTAGCAGTAGGGCAGATGAAAGCGCAGGAAAAGATTATTCTGATTTGGAGAGAGATATATTGTCACCTGATATAGAGCCCTGTGACTGAATTGGTCTAAACAACTGAACACATGACTGACTGCATTACTTACACTGACTGACTTGCATTACTAGATCAAATCTGTGGTTTCTTCATGGAATAATGTGTTTCAGTAGAATTTAAACAGGTTCCATGTTATGAACATGATTACGTTTTCGTGTGATTATGGATGGCGGTGGTGTGGCAACATCGGGGTGGGAATAGTGCGTGTCAGTGGGGTGAGTGCCTCCCAAAATGTCTGTGCATGGCCCTGTTAATAACACACTCAAGTTTGATATCATACATACATTTTAACAATTTTAGGCTTTGTTCCCTGGGGCTTTAAGCTTAGTAAAAGGAGACTTATGGGTGATTTGATAGAGGCTTTTAAATTCATTAAAGGGATTAATAAAGTGAACTACAGGATATTCTTCAGGTTGAGTTCTGTTAGTAGAACAAGGGGACATAGATTGGAATGGAAATTAGCAAAAGGTAAATTCCGCACAGACATAATTCAATTTAATTAAATTTTATTTGTATAGAGCTTTTTACAGAGAACTGTCACAAAGATGCTACACAGGGAAACAGAAGGAAAATTGAGCAAAAAACCAGGCCTTAGCCCACAACCAGCAAAACGAGGTAAAAAACTCCCCGGTAGGGGAGAAAAAACACTGAACAGTGGCGAGAAAAAACTCCCCAGTGGGAAGAAATCTCGGAAGGAACCTGGCTAGAGACGGGGTGCCCATCCTTCGCTGGCCGGCCCGGTTTAGCCTAAAGGTGGACTGAATGGTAATAGTCAATTCAATAATCAATTCAAAGGGGCGGGGTGGTGCTTCTGGGACTCCGGTTGCGTGAAGTCGGGAGGATAAACTAAAGGAGGGACAGGTCTGAAGCATTCTGCAAACTCAGTGTGAGGGGCATAACTGGAGCAGTCTGCAAACTCAGGGCGAGGGGGGGACGGGCCGGAGTAATCTGCAGCTCAGGGTGAGAGAGGAAAAGAGAAGGTTAGCCCCCCCCCCCCCCCCGACATCCATTAACTATAGGATTGACTAAAGAGGTATGTTTTAGCCTACACTTAAAGACAGAAAGTGTGTCTGAAGCCCGTACATACATGGGAAGATTATTCCATAAGAAAGGAGCTCTGTAAGAGAAAGCTCTGCCACCCATTGTAATTTTAGATATAATAGGAATTTTCAAATAACCAGCACTTTGAGAGCGAAGTAATCTAGGAGGACAGTAAGGAATGAATAAATCACTAAGATATTCTGGGGCCAAACCATTTAAAGCTTTAAATGCTAGAAGTAAAATCTTGTAGTCAATTCTGAATTTGACAGGCAGCCAATGAAGTGTTTTGAGCACCGGGCTGATATGCTCCCATTTCTTGGTTCTAGTAAGAACCCTAGCAGCTGCATTCTGTACAAGTTGGAGACGATTCAGGGCTGAGCCAGTGCAACCAGACAATAAAGCATTACAGTAATCTAGTCGAGAGGTTACAAAGGCATGAACCATTTTTTCAGCATCCTCCAGGGACAACACCTTCCTTAATTTAGATATATTCCTCAGGTGGAAGAAGGCCATTCTTGTGATATTGTTAATATGGGACTGAAAGGAGAGATCTGAATCAATAGTTACACCAAGGTTTTTAACAACCTTGTTGGCGGAGACAGAGAAGCAATCTAAATTTAAGGGAAAATGTAGGAATTTTTCTCAAAGGGATTTGGGACTTAATATTAATATCTCTGTCTTATCTGAGTTCAATGAGAGAAGATTTTGGGTCATCCAGGCCTTTACATCTTTAAGACAGGTTAGAGCAGAGGACCCAAAACCGATCCTTGTGGTACTCCAAAGTTCACCCTAGAAAATTCAGAGGACTGATTGTTTACCCTAACAAACTGGGATCTATCATAGAGATAAGATTTAAACCACATAAGAGCATGCCCGGTAAGACCAACTAAATTTTATAGCCTGCGGAGGAGCATAGTGCTGAGGAAGTACTTCTTCATACATAGAGTAGTCACTGTGTGGAATAGCTTGCCAGGTCACGTTGTAGAGGCAGAAACTGTGGGTGTTTTCAAGATCAGGCTTTATATGGTGCTGGACTATCTAGTTTGTAGGGGAGCGCTAGGTACCCTTTAGTGGTAGGAAAATGGCGAGCATTGTTGGGCTGAATGGCCTATTCTGGTCAGTAATTTGACAAATTTACTTATTCAACTGATCTTATGTTGTTGGAAACGGGACTAAGCACCTTGGTATTATTATCAAAAGATTCAGGGTTTTAGCCTTTTCTTAACAAGATCAAACATGAGTACAGTGGACTCCAGAATTATCAAGTTGAGCCAGTAGGATATTCAACTTCACGCAAAATATTACATCCATGTAATAAGATTAGTAGTAACACCCTAATCTCCACTTGAAACTGAAGCTGACTTTAAAGTGATACTGCAGTCAAAAACCGACTTTTCCCGTTGAAAACCATTGTTTTTTATCTGAGTTTTTGTGTAGACTTACCAATACGCTGGTTTCCGGGGATTCGTGACGTCACGAGATCCTTAACATAAAAATGGGTGGAGTTGAGGTGATCCTAGGGGTGGTCTCGGCTGGGCACGTGGTATAAAAGCAGAGACCAACTTTTTTTTTTTTCCCCTGTGAGACTGGAGACCCTTGTACTGCTAACTAGCTAGTTCAAGTTCAAATGCGAATTGCTTTGTATTACTGCTAACGTTAATATTACGACTTGTATCGAGCTACTAAGGCTACGTTCACACTGCAGGCCTTAGTGCTCAATTCCGATTTATTGCTCAGATCAGATTTTTTTTGTTTGGCTGTTCACATTAATTTTTTAATGTGGCCCATATCTGATTCCAGTGTGAACCGATTGCTCTGGTCAAATGACCCATGCAAATTAACAAAATACATAGCGCCTGTTACACAGCCTGCAGAAATAAACAACAAAAAGGAAGTCATCAAAGTCACAGCTTCTGCGTTCATTTTAAAGTTGATGTGCAGTGGAGCTAATGATAAGGGTGAGGAGACGGGGGGAAAAAGCCTAGCTTTTTGTGCTGCCATGGCTGCTGCTTCTGTGCAGAGGGACTCGTGAATGCGAGATCTGAGCCAGGAATGGGGGGACCGTGACATGGGCGGTTTCAGTGAAACTCAAGCAAGGCATGAAATTAGTGATTCTGAGGATGGGCGAGTTAAGAAAATGGAGCGCTTGGCCGTTTGGCTAGTGAGACCAGTCAATATAACATTTATAAAACGGATAGTTCCGGGATGCAGATTGGCCAATACAGCGTTCCAGACGTGTTAAAATACACAGTATAAAAAAGCTATCACACGACACATCTGTTCAACTTCATGTGTAACGTTAGGCTATAGCCCAACATCACTGCGCACCCTTTGATTAAACTATTGACACATTATTGGACCGACAACCATTAACGTTCGGTAAGCAGCTACATGAGAAAACGGTGAATAATAAATACCGTGCAACAAACCAAGACAATAATATGGACAGTTCTAACATTATTTTAAATCACAAAACGGTTAACACAGCTGTCCGCGAATGATATAAAAACGTAGCCTATGACTTATTATGGTGTAGGCTATCGTTTGTGCCCAAAAAAATCCACTGCTTTGCACATTTACCACTTATCTAAAATGACAACACATGATAATATAATGTGAATGTGTTGATAACCTAACTAGCCCGTGCGCTACGTTCTAATGGTGTATTCAAATTATCTCGGAAGTCTGAATATTTCTGATTAACGAGAAGAAAAAACAATTTGAACGTGACATTATTATTATCATGTTCAAACTGTTTTTTCTTCTCAGAAGGAAATATTCGGACTTGCGAGTTCATTTGAATACACCATAATACCCTGGTACATCAAAAATGACGTAAAAAGTCACATTAATTCCGATCTGACTGTTCAGACTGCGTTCGCTTTGACACAATCGGTTATGTATCGGAATCTAATACCACATTCAAAAGTGGCCCAAATGAGAATTGGAAATGTCAGATTCAATGTGATTTTCGCTGTTCACACTTCAAAATCAGATCTGTGTCACATTTTACCTGCAGTGTGAACGTAGCCATAGAGAGTTATTCATACACAACTTCTTACTTTGGTATCTTTAGCTAACTTGCCTGCATTATGCCAAGGAGTCAGAGATGTATCGTTCCTCTGTTAACTCTTAGCTTTCATAATCTGCCGAGAGACGGAATGTATCGATAAGTTAGGTAATGCAAGGCAATCTATTGTGTGTGAGTTTAGCCCCGTTTGGTCCAGAGAACTGGTAACTTAGCTAACTAGCTAGTTATCTTAGTTATATCATTTATGAATAATGTTAGCTAATAAATGATAACAATTCTCTCCGGACCAAGTGGATGAGGGCGCTACAACCAGCCATGTTCAATATACTAACGTTACTGTGTGACTGGGTTTTGCTGTGTTTTTGAATGTATTTAATAGTAACGTTACTTTACCGTGAATGAGCGTATTGAGTTCAGTGGGCCTTCAGTCAGTTCACCAAGACACACCCTTTCAATCCTTGACTGTATGAATATTCATAATATGACGACGTGGCATCATCGTCATATGACCACACCTACTCACGAGTTCCAGTTCAAATTGAAGCGGTAAAAAAGGCCTTAGAAAAGGCTCTTCAGTATCTCTTTAAGAATGTAAATTCCAAACTGGCATCTCTAACAACTATTACATACATTGACATTAAGGGCTCTATCTTACACTCAGCACTAAGCGGCGGTAACCCAAACGCTAGTGTCTTTGTTAGTTTCAGACCGATGCAGTTGGCGCTGACCATCCAGTGCTCATGTTGTTTAAATAGCAAATAAACTTGCGCTGAACTTGGCGTGTTGGTCTTAAGATAAGGTGTGGCCAGGCAAATTTTTGGCGTATTGCTATTTTGAGGCAGCAGAAAGCTGCGCTAAAACCACCACAAGTCAATCTCGTTGTTGAATGGTTCTCGATGGGAACCAGCCATCTTTCATTGCATATAGTGTCACATCATGATCCACTTTGTTTTGAAAACAAGAATTCGGGCCAAACCTGTGGTTTTAGAATGCATAATTAGAGGGTAATTGAACAGCTCTTTCTGTGATTGCTACCAACCAAGTATGACCATTCCCTGTTATCATTCTAAAGAAATTGGTTCTTTACTCAGCATTAGTTCATCTGAGTAATGAACCAGCTGTCTACATCATAATTAATTTAACCCTCAACATATCTTGACATTTTATGACACCCATATGTTTGGGGTCAAATTGACACAAAACTAGTGTAATAGAAAAATCTTGACGCTTTCTGTTTCACCTTTTATGTCTCTCTTTGAATTGACTAGCCTTTTATGTCTAAATATAAAAAATCTGTGATGAAACATCTAATTTTAGAGCCTGAGGTAAGTGAAAGTTTTGAAGTTTAAAATCTATATGGGAAAGTGCCACCAGAATCACACACAAAAAATCTGAGAGAAAATGTAAAAAAGGTTGTATATTTTCTTGCATTTTATACAGCAACCCTACAAATGACCCCACACAACACCTTTGTATACAAAGTTGTTACAGAACTTTTGAAAGCATAGCATTATGCATGTTTCGTATTTAATCCCAATAAATTAGAACTTGTCCTGTCAAAATGAAAAAATAAGGTTAACTGGTAAGAAACGTCAAATTGACCCTGAAAATAATGAGGGTTACATTTGTACGTGTTCTTAACCTCATTTGTATTTTTAAACCAGATGTGGTTTCTCTTGATTGGTGTGTTGTTTTTCCTGCAGGAAGACAGTGATCCCTCCATCCATGAGAGTCTATGCATCGAGAACACACTGTGGGCCAGCACTGTTGTGGCATCTGGTGAGCTGCTCTGTTCTTCACTTATCAGATTTTTGTTACAGTTCTTAAATCTTCTCAAAATGTATTGTTATTATGCAACTGCTTGCACCCGTAATGACATCAAATTTTAATCAAAATTGGGATCAAAAATTGTATCACTTTTTATACGCATACTAAGGTAGCTGGTGCTTTGTCTGTTTTACATACGTTTAATTCATATATTTTAAAGCTATTTTACTTCAGCATCTTTACTATGCCTTCCCTTGCTTGTGTGACAGGAACAGTGATAGGGGTTGTGGTCTACACTGGCAAAGAGACCAGAAGTGTGCTGAACACATCCCATGCCAAGAATAAGGTAAAGACGTTCTATCTCTTGTTTACTCAAATTATTAGAGTACACTTGTTTCTAAGCTGCCTAAATATTAACCAGTGGCAGAGTCAATAAATCTGACTTAGTCCATGGTTAAATCCTCTCTTAAGTACAGTGGTGTTCGAAAGTATTCATACCCCTTCACTTTTTGCACTTTCATTTTTGCCCATCAATCTACACTCAGTAACCCATAATGACAAAGTGAAAACATGTTTTTAGAAATTTTTGCAAATGTATTAAAAATTAAAAACTTAAATCTCTCATGTGCATAAGTATTAATACCCTTTGCTTTAATGTATTTTTAAAGGATCATATTTGGTCGCATATCCTTTGCATGCGGTTAATTCCTGAAGTCTGTGACACATCAACATCAAAAGACTCTCGATATCTTATTTTCAGGTACTGTTACAAGCGATACTATAACCTCTCTGCATTTGTATGGATCTCTTTGGGAATTGGGGGGTGAGACTAGATTCAGCTGGAAATTACACTGGTACAGTATGGAACACATGACTGGCGAAATGGCTGTAAGTTATCAAGGGTCTAAGGTATCAAACGAGCCCCAAACCATCACTCTACGGCCAGATAGGGAGTAGATGTGGATGGATCACTTTAATGGTTTCTTCTCCAGACTTTTTTCCCCATAGAGTTCTATAGGAAAATGAGTCAGGAGAAATAACCCTTGCAGTGATCCATCCACATCTACTCCATATGAGAGTATGGCGAGTGTTGGCTTGGGGCTTGTTCGATAGCTCAGTCCCTTGATAACTTACAGCCATTTTGCCACCCATGTGTTCCATACTGTACCAGTGTAATTTACAGCTGAATCTAGTCTCACCCCCCAATTCCCATAGAGATCCATTCAAATGCAGAGACTTCAGGAAGTAACAGCATGCAAAGGATATGCGACCAAATATGAAATATGATACTTTAAAAATACATTAAAACAAAGGGTATGAATACTTGTGCACATGAGAGATTTCAGTTTTTGATTATTAATACATTTGCAAAAATTTCTAAAAACATGTTTTCACTGTCATTATGGGTTATTGACTGTAGATCAATGGGCAAAAATGGCAATTTTATCCATTTAAAATGAAATCTACAACACAATAAAGTGTGCAAAAAGTGAAGAGGTATGTATACTTTCGAGCACCACTGTATTTTCACAGTTCTGTGGAATACCATGGATTTGTTCTATCTGAATTTTTGAGCACTGCTGCACTGGTAAACATAAAAATAATTGATCAACATCAGACAAGGAGGAAACACCATTAAATTCAAAGTTGTATAAATCAAATAGAAAAGCATTTATAGTTAATTAGAAGTCCTTTTGGAGATCATTTTCAGTTTGAATTTAGGCAATTTATTCTCTCTAATCAAACAATAGGACAATGGGCACTGATGCCAGTGAAAGGATATCTATGAGGTCTCTTAGTATGGGTTATGGATGCAGTGGAGACTGTTGATCACCGTCACTACTATGGAGATGGCAAACAAAAAAGAAAAGGGTTTGAGTAGTTTGATGAAAGCTGTATATTCATTGCTCAAAGGTGTGTGCCAGAACTACTAGGGTGCAGTCCATTGCAACTGAAAAGTTCAGATGGGTCCAAAAAAAGCGACGTTGTCAACATATTGTTGAGTAAGAGCACAATCCAATACTGCTTAAATAAGAGTCTTAAAATCTTCTTTGAATAATTCAGATTGATGAGATTAAATGTCCTTCATTGCAAAACAACAAATGAGGCATTAGGGCTGGGCGATGTCTATTAAAAATAATATCATGATACTGTCATATGAAACATTGTGATATACGATACTTTCGCCCCGCCCCCGGAACAACAACTCTATTTTTGTTGGAATACAGTAGAACCTCTACTATCCGCACCCTCTGGGAATCAGTGGTGCTGGAAAGTAAAAAATTCCATGTAGGAGAAAACGCACCAAAGTTCTGACATTTTGTGAATTGTCTTCACAAAAATAAAGGTAGGACAACATACAGTGAGCACCATAATTCATTGGGCAGTGACACATTTTTTGTTATTTTGGTTCTCTACTCTAGCACTTTGAGTTTGAAAGGATACAATGACAATGAGGTTGAAGTGCAGACTGTCAGCTTTAATTTGAGGGTATTTTCATCCATATCGGATGAAATGTTTAGAAATTATAGAACCTTTTGTATGTCGCCCCCCCCCCCCCCCCCCCATTTTTGGGCATCAAAAAATATTGGACAGCTTAACATAATGTAGAATAAAGTAATAATTTTAAATATTTGGTCGCATATCCTTTTCCTGCCTGATGTCTGTGTCCCAACAATATCAAAAGACTCTTGATATCTTATTTTCTGGTACTCCTACATGTGATACTATAACCTCTCTGCATTTGATGGATCTCTATGGGAATTGTGGGGTGGGACTAGATTTAGCTGTAAATTACACTGGAACAGTATCAACACATGGTTGGCTAAATGGCTCAAAGTCATCAAGGGTCTGACGTATCAAACAAGCCTTAAACTATCACTCTGCTGCCAGATATGCAGTAGATATGGATGGATCATTTTAACCCCTTTGCGCAGATGCCTAGTGATAATAACGCCGGAGTCACAATTTTGCTCAACTGAGACATTCGTTGCTCCTGCAGCCAAACTATTACTGAAAATCACAAACTCTGTGTTTTAACTTTATTGGTATACGATTCGTGACAACTCTGCTGAATAGAGTTTCTACGTGTCACTATTTTCCTGTAGCAAGTCCATTTAACAAGCACCACCCCCACCCAGTCTATACCTACCCATGCGTGACAGATTGGACAATAGTGTCTGTGTGAGTTCATAAATATATTCATTCATCATATAAAATTAGAATTCCGTCATAGCAACAAGATAAACCCAACAATAGCCTGATCGTATGCCAAATATGCAGTGAAAAGCCCTGCTCTCTCAAATGCAAAATAAACAAGTGAAATTATTGTCTCATTGTACCACGTATTCTACAATGAATATCTGCTACTAAATATGAAATAAATATACAATCCTCACATTGGTTTTACAGATAGACGTTCCTTTCGAAATTCAGTGGTCATTTATTGTCTGGTACAATCTGTTTGAGAAATATGCAAAACCTTATACCACTATTACACTATCTGAAACATCGACTCGTAATACCCCCATGCCCTGCAAGCCAGTCTTATTCATTACAGTTCATTCTGGTTTAATTGTCGGCCCTTTTATCCAATAGAGTACATTATAACCTTAGCAGTATAGCAGCTTGGTATATGCTACGTCTTATTTTGTGCTTTGAAAAATGTATTACAGGCCAGCGTAATGGCAGTTTTCGTTTTAACGGTCTGGTATTATGCAAGCTCTATAGAAAACGCATTAGGGAAGGGAGTATTCCCTTTACCGATATGTAAGTGTTTTTGCGTCTAAAATGCGGTTGATCTCGCTGGCTACATATGTACGTTCGTTTTTCCACAAAGGCACTGTGTTTCCAATATGATTGATAGGCCTATTGTTATTTTCGCATTTTGAGTGCATTTCACATACTGTAGTGCAATCGTTAAATTTATTTTTGATGTAGGCTACCGATTTTCATTAAAGATAGAACATTTGGCAGCATTTTGCAGATGGTGGAATACTATATTATTTTCATGTTATCGTACATAATATAGGCTATGGCGTATATACTTGTCACTTAGGGCATGGAAAATGCTCATTCCAATTCACTGTGCGCTGATATGTGGTAGATTAATAAAAAAATGTTCTTGGAGTCATTATGAATAGGAACATAAAAAATAAAAAAAGTACAGAAAAATGCAATCCCGGGGCAAAAGTATACGTACTGTAGAGTATAGGGAAAAGTGATGTTTTATTTAGGTACAAGAGTGAATGATTAGGCTACATATTTAGGTGTATGTAACACTGTGATATCAATGTTTTAACTTAATCCATCAGAAGGAGCACATGTATATGCTTGATAATGGACAAAACTAATTTTATAAATTTTATGACATGTTTTGCATAGGGATTTTGAACCCATAGATATCTACCCCCCCTATACTGATGAAAATATAGTAATTGAAAATGATGCAAAAGTGAGTTTTATGAGCACAGAACGGCCCCTATATTCTCTGTGGAAGTACGGCGGTGGAGCGATACTTTACATTACCTACAAATGTAGTGCCGGCACTGGTCGACTACAACAACAAAGAAGAGCAACAAGTTGCAATGGCCACGTTCGCTCCGCTGCCGTACTTCCACAGAGAATATAGGTCAGCACAAAGTAAAGGATTCAACGATAGTTTGACTTAAAAAATGATGGTATAAACACTCAAAATAACCCCGATAGACTGTCGTCGTATTTTATTTGCTTTGGGTGCACTGTGGAGTGTTTAAATGCATTTGGTAGTGGATGCTATGGTTACCATAGAGTTGCGCTAGCATTAGCAACGTGTGTATGTCCAAAAAAAGGGACAGCATGGAATTAGCTGAAAATGGTTTCCATCAATCAACTACATCATGGGTAAGTCGTAATTGAGACATTATGTCCAAAATTCCGAACTATCCCTTTAAAGTGATCCATCCATATATACTGCATATCTGGCTGCAGAGTGATGGTTTGAGGCTTGTTTGATACCTCAGTCCCTTATTGACTTACAGCCATTTAGCCAACCATGTGTTCCATACTATTCCTGTGTAATTTACATCTTAATCTAGTCCCACCCCCCAATTCCCATAGAGATCTATTCAAATGCAGAGAGGTTATAGTATCGCTTGTCAGTATAGTATTGCTTGAGTACCTGAAAATAAGATCAATAGTTTTTTGATATTATTTTATACCCAGTCATTATAGCATCACCTTTTTCCCTGTTGAATTTTCAGGTTTTTTTTTTTTTTGTTGCCCCTTTCCCAACATTTATGTTGCAGGCATCAAATTTGGTATTAGCCTATATTTTATTTGTACTGTTTTCAATTAAATATACAGTTGAAGTCGGAAGTTTACATACACCTTAGCCAAGTCCATTTAAACTGTTTTTCACAGTTCCTGACATTTAATCCTAGTAAACATTCCCTGTCTTAGGTCAGTTAGGATCACAACTTTATTTTAAGAATGTGAAATGCCAGAATAATAGTTGAGAGAATTATTTTTTTCAGCTTTTATTTCTTTCATCACATTTCCAGTGGGTCAGAAGTTTACATACACTCTGTTAGTATTTGGTAGCATTGCCTTTAAATTGGTTAACTTGGGTAAAACGTTTCGGGTAGCCTTCCACAAACTTCTCACAATAAGTTGCTGGAATTTTGGCCCATTCCTCCTGACAGAACTGCTGTAACTGAGTCAGGTTTGTAGGCCTCCATTTTCGATTGGATTGAGGTCAGATGGGCAATCCAATACTTTGACTTTGTTGTCCTTAAGCCATTTTGCACAACTTTGAAAGTATGCTTTGGGTCATTGTCCATTTGGAAGAGCCATTTGCAACCAAGCTTTAACTTCCTGGCTGATGTCATGAGATGTTGCTTCAATATATCCACATAATTTTCTTTCCTCATGATGCCATCTATATTTTTTCGAGTGCACCAGTCTCCTGCAGCAAAGCACCCCACAACATGATGCTGCCACCCCGTCGCTTCACGGTTGGGATGGTGTATCTTCGGCTTGCAAGCCTCACCCTTTTTCCTACAAACATAATGATGGTCATTATGGCCAAACAGTTACATTTTTGTTTCATCAGACCAGAGGACATTTCTACAAAAAGTAAGATCTTTGTCCTCATGTGCAGTTGCAGTCTGTATTCTGGCATTTTTTTATGGCAGTTTTGAGTAGTGGCTTCTTCCTTGCTGACGAAGCCTTTCAGGTTATGTCGATATAGTACTCGTTTTACTGTGATATAGATACTTTCGTACCTGTTACCTCCAGCATCTTTCAAAAAGCTCCTTTGCTGCTTGTTCTGGGATTGATTTGCACTTTTCGCACCAAAGCACGTTCATCCTCTAGGAGACAGAATGCGTCTCCTTCCTGAGCGTATGACGCGGCTGCGTGGTCCCATGGATGTTTATACTTGCGTACTATTGCTTGTACAGACGAACGTGGTATCCTTCAGGCATTTGGAAATTGCTCCCAAGGATGAACCAGACTTGTGGAGGTCCACAATTTTCTTTCTGAGGTCTTGGCTGATTTCTTTTGATTTTCCCATGATGTCAAGCAAGGCATTAAGTTCGATAGGCCTTAAAATGCATCCACAGGTACATCTCCAATTGACTCAAATAATGTACTTAGCCTATCAGAAGTTTCTAAAGCCATGACATAATTTTCTGAATTTTCCAAGCTGTTAAAGGCACAGTCAACTTAGTGTATATACACTTCTGACCCACTGGAATTGTGATATAGTGAATTAAAAGTGAAATAATCTGTCTGTAAACAATTGTTGGAAAACTTTATTGTGTCATGGACAAAGTAGATGCACAGCTGACTTGCTAACACTATGTTTGCTAACATTAAATCTGTGGAGTGGTTAAAATGGGGTTTTAATGACTTCAACCTAAGTGTATGTAAACTTCCGACTTCAACTGTAAAATAGAATTTACAAATCACTGCTTTCTGCTTTTATGTGCATTTTAAATACTGTTCCAACTTTTATGAATTGGGGTATATATATGCGGTTTAATAACACTTGCAACTGCTGAGCAAAAGCTACCAGAACTTGGCTTCCTTCTCACTTAGAAAACGGGAAAATAGCCTGCTTGTTTCACAATTTTTTTTGATTATACAATGAAGCATTATCAAACATCAATTCCATGAGGCTGTTCTCACAGCAGACAGATCACAGGAAATAAATTTTGGCTAGCGAAGTTCAAGCTTCATCCGAAGTTCATATTATATTGATATACACTACTCACAAAAAGTTAGGGATATTTGGCTTTCGGGTGAAATTTATGGAAAATGTAAGTTCACGCTACAGTGATATTATACGTATCATGAAGTAGGGCATTTAAAGTAGGAAGATGCAATGGTGATTTCCTCATCTCAAACAATTTATTGAAACAAAAGCCAACAACAGTGGTGGGTATACCACAACAAAAATGTCAATGTCTCAATAACTTGTCATGTGCCCTTGAGCATCATATTACAGCTTGACAACGACCGTCTATCGCTGTTCACAAGTCGACTTATAGTCTGCTGAGGCATGGCATCCCACTCTTCTTGAAGGGCGGCCCTCAGGTCCATTGAGGTTCTGGGGTACAGAGTTACGAGCCTCTACACGGTGAGTCAGCTGATCCCATAGGTTTTCTATGGGATTTCAGGTCTGGAGAAAGTGCAGGCCACTCCATTTGAGGTACCCCAGTCTCCAGCAGCCTTTCCCTAATGATGCGACCTTGATGAGCTGGAGCATTGTCGTCCATGAAGATGAAATTAGGCCTGTGATTGTTCATGCAGGGGCACAATGACTGGATTAATGATGTTATTCAGGTAGTATGGGCTGTCACTGTACCATTCACAAAGTGTAGGGCAGTTCTGTATTGACTAGACACACCCTGCCCACACTGTAACACCGCCACCACCAAAGGGTCGTCTGGTGACAACAGTGGCTGATGCATAGCGCTCTCCTTGACGTCTCCAACATCGTTGGCGGCCACATTTCTGCTCAACGTGAATTGACTTTTCATCAGAGAACAGCACTGAGGCCCACTGGTCCCTCGTCCAGCGTAAAGCTCCCTGGCCCATGCAGACGATGACGCCTGTGCTGGTGGTGTGGTCAGGTACCCTTGCAGGTCGTCTAGCACGCAGACCACGCTGATGTAACGGTTTTGAATGGTCTGACGTGACACTTGGGTGCCTCTCACCTCCCTTAAATGTGCCTGGAGTTGAGTGGCATTCATCATCCGGTTCCGCAGGGCACTGTTCACAATGAAGCGGTCATCAGTGTGAGTGTGGCCAAAGGACGTCCACTTCTATGCCTTTCTGTGACTCTTCCAGTCTCTCTGTATCTCTGTTGCAACCTGCTGATGACACTCTGTGACACTCTAAGCTCAGGCCACTTCCTCTGAGAACATCTGTTTGAAGCCTCGCAATGGCGAGGTACTGTTGATCAATTGTTAGGTGTCGTCTTGGTCTCATGATGTCAAAATGTGAACAGCATGATGAAGAGGACTGTTTAAATACCAATTCTAATTGAACCAGGAAATTTATTGGTCGATTCATGGATCAAACACCTGTTGTGAATTTTGCCGTTCAGCTCCTTGTTAGAGAACAGCAAGTAGTGCAAAAAGTACTGAAACATTGAATAGTTGGACATGTGCATTCAAAAGTTTAGAGAAGGTCAAATTAATTTCACCTGTAAAGGTTATAGTGCATTTTAGGTTCATCCTGAAATTTCACCCGAAAGCCGAATATCCCTAACTTTTGTGAGTAGTGTATCTAATATTGATTAATAACATAACGTTATTTTGCCTTTATGATGACATTAAATACACCTAAAGCTGTCAGGTTGGAAAACCATAGGTTTATGTATTTTAAGATAGGGCCCACAGACATGTTGATGGCAAAGAATGGGTGCTGTCAACACTCTTTTTATTAGATTTTTTAGAATATATGATCTAAATCTTTAACTAATGAAAAAACCTTTTGGGTCAACCAGTGTTTCCCACAGGATTTTCTGAAACTGTGGTGGGTGGACTCTGAACTGTCTAGGGGGTCTGGGGCATGCCCCCCTGGAAGAAAGTTTTGTTAATTTCAATAGCTAAATCTATCAATTTGGTGCTCTTTGAGATTAAAATTTTAAGACTAGATCCACATTTTTTGTTATTGGAACATGGGGAATGGAACATGTAAAATAAATACAATTTTGGTTAGCTGACTTTTTTGGATAGGCAACTAGCTTACATGCACAAACGTAGTCTGATGAAAAATGTTCATAAATTTATGGTCAGCTTACAAGACAATACAGAAACTACCACAATGCATGTTAACCTGTTCTGCCCCAAACCTGCAGCCCTGCGGGACTGAACTTGAAAACTAGCCTACAATAAAAATAAATACAATTAAAAAAAACATTTCAATAGATACTTGTTTATTGACAAGAAAGAATCGGAATCTGATTGGCTGGCTATTAAATGTTTGCTACTTTGATTCTTCCTCTTCTTAGGCTATGTTCTTTTCTTAGTAAACAAAGTACTTTAAAAAGGTAGATCCTGTTATATGACATGGAAGCCAATCGAGTGGGGGACAACGCCAGAGATGGTTAAAAACTGAGACTGCACGGAAGGAAATGGGGAAACCCTGCCCTGAACACAGGTTGCGTTACATTGTGCTGATATCTCCCTTGAATAACGTCCGTATGATCTTCCATGAGATACTACAATATACATGAACAAGTATATTTTTATTTTGTTTTGCTTCTCAAGTTATCAAGCGAGATAACATTAGCTTAGTTGCGACTAAAATGTTTTATAAGCCGCTAGCTTGCTAGCTAAAGTTGTCCAAAGTTGTTACATTAGCTTATGCAAAATTAATATCGTAACACAGTCGAGAGCTTGGCTCGCTTAATGCTTGAACAATATATCCATTATAGTTTAGGCTACCAGAGGGTTTAACTTTCACAAACATACTAACACGTCTAATCTCCTCAGAATCGTGAGGAGATACAGCCTCTGTCTCGGAGATGCATGTGCGTATTTGTGGGACTGTATATGCATGCGCGTTTGTGTGAAGCAGGGGGAGGGGCAGCGAGTAGAGTGATGAGAGCCTTTTTGAAGCGACAGGGCTACAGTACGCACATACAACATTTTTAATTTTTGATATTATTTTTTTGATCAATTTGAAACTGTGGGCGGTAGAAATTAAATTGTGGCGGGCAGCCCACAGTTTAATACATTAATGGGAAACTCTGGGTCAACCCTAATTAATTGTAATAACTAATTATCTGTTTACAATTTACTTTAAAAATAGGAAAATGAGGAATATTGAGAAGGTCTGTACCCCCCTCACCCTGTGCTCACCTCCCCCAGATTGGCTACTTGACCTGGAGCTGAACCGACTGACCAAGGCACTCTTTGTGGCCCAGGTGTTGCTGTCCATTGTCATGGTGGCGCTACAAGGCTTTATGGGCCCCTGGTTCCGAAATCTTTTCGTTTTGTTGTGCTCTTTCCAACATCATCCCATAGCTTAATCATATCACCTGTTTTATTTTGCATACATTTTCAATTAAACATCAAAAGGTATCTGCAAATTCAGAAAGGAAAGGAAGTCATCCAAGAATAGTTTTCTTTAAATCAAACTGCAAAATAAATTGTGGCTGGAGACCTTTCTGCCTTTGAACATCTTGCCCTTGTACATAAATGTGATGTTCCTTTGATTCTTATTAGGCTACTGTTTACCCACCACCTAAGCATAACTTTTGAGAAATTTCATCAATTCTCTCAGCTGATTATGACTGATTTACATTTGGACAATAGCTTAGATTGCAAGGTCATGGAGTTTTATCAACTTGTAATAATCTTTTGGTTTTATTCCTGGAGGAAGGGTATGTTTTCGGTGGTGTGGGTGAGTTTGTTTGTTTGTGGCAGGATTACGTAAAAACTACCAGACCAATTTGTGTGTAGTATAGTATGTATGTGTAGTATGGGCCAAGGACGAACCCATAACATTTTGGAGCGGATTTGATCAGTGGTTTTCAAATAATAAATATATACGCGTTTACAATGTTTTGCAATGGGGTCGCCGCCATGTTTAGTGATTTTAAAGAAGGACAAATGGATCAAACACCATGCAATATTACTGCTGTCAGTCCTGTCATATTTAACTAGTTTTCATTTCATTTTGACATGGAAAATATTTACCCATACATACTCTGCCCATGGTATGAGCTTCCCTGCAGGGTCAGTAGTAAAAGCACTTCAATAATCCAACAAATCTTCAAAACTAATTCCAACTGCTTATCAATGTATACCTGATTTTACGGTGCATTAACATGCAGCATGGGCGAGGGATGCGCTCTCCGAGCGACCTTTCTAGTTCAGCATGTTACTGGGCTAATGTGCCACACTTTGAATTTGGTTATTACAAAAGGTCTATGCACCACTGTATCTAAGGGCTCCTAGGATTCAGTTTTTAGAAAAGGCTAATTCCGTTTTCCAAAAAACTTATTTTTGATCCTTTTAAGCCATTTTCAGTTTTTTTTTTTTTTTTTTCGTTTTCCCAATTTTCAACCATTTTTATATACAAAAACGACGGATGCTATTAAAATATGGGTATATAATAATTCAAACTTGTGTTAAGCTAAATGAAGACAAGCAAATAATATATAGATCAAGATTTTCTCGGGGCCGATATGATCACCAATTTGCTTTTTAAAGATTGCCGATACCGATCCCGATTTCTTTTATTAGAAATAGATTATTATTATTATTATTATTATTATTATTATTATGCTTTATAAAATGCAAGGAGAAGGCTTAAGGGTTATAGCCTAATGATTATTGAGGAATACCACTCGAAATGAAAAACTAAAATGAACAGTCCAACAAGATGCATTTCTGAGCTAGCAGTAACAACAAAGCTCTAGAACACCTGAACAGTTTTTAATTCAAGAATATGAAAAATGTCTGAATGTGGCTGCATTTGAGCAGCTTTAAATTCAAGAAAATTGGGGAAAAAAGCATCTCTGGATGTGGCTGGATTTCAACAGCTTCTAATATGCTTTCAGTATGAACCGAACACTGCGACAAGCCTCGAACAAACATTTGATGACACATTTTTTGTTATTTTGGTTCTGTATTTTAGCACTGAGGTTGAAGGGCAGACACTAATTTGAGGGTATTTTCATCCATATCGGATGAACCGTTTCGAAATTATAGAACCTTTTGTACATAGTCCCCCCCATTTTCAGGCATCAAAAAATATTGGACAGTTTAACATAATGTAGAATAAAGTAATGTTTGGTCGCATATCCTTTGGTCGCATATCCTTTGCATGCCACGGCTTCTGTGACCCAACAATATTAAACGACTCTTGATATCTTATTTTCTGGTACTCCTACAAGCGAAACTATAACCTCTCTGCATTTTAATGGATCTCTGTGGGAATTGCGGGGGTGGGACTTAATGTAGAATAAAGTAATCCGGAACATGGGCTGTATATTTACAGCTGGATAACTGAGTAAAATCCGGAACAGCTCTTTTTACTTCAGCCCATGTTCCGGATTTGGGAGAGTTCCGGGTTTACGCAGTGCAGTCATCCAGCTAACTCAGTAAATTAACCCTGCTTTGTGAAATACAGCCGTATATTTTTCAGTCTAAATTGTTGCTAACATACCTCCTGAGTAAGTGAACATAAAGTCTATATAAACAAATAAATGCTCTAAGTGACATAGTTACATACATTCCATAGCTACATAAGTTACATATCTAAGTAATAGTGATATCTAAGTAATTATTAACTATTTAAATTCCCAATCAAGGTTTCTGGGAAGATTACTCAAAATAAGTGAGTTATCATGTCACAGTATTATCTTTGGTTGGACCAAAGAGGACGCTCGTATATGGCTGCGCCCAAGTTTTTTGCTTTATTTTAGTGTTTCTCCATTTGAATTGTATTTATTGTTTGTAAAACAGTAATATCCAATAACATTGTCTATATATTACCAAGTAACAGTACAAAGGTATAGTGTTCAGTGTAGGCCAGTTCCTCCATTTGAATAGGCTATTTCTGTATGGCATGGTATTGGCAGTAGTATGCCCACAATCTTCACAAGATTGGCCACAACTTGATACTACAAGGCCGGAAACATACCGCAAGTGAAGCTCATGCAGAAACGCGACCGCTTCACTTCGCCGTCCATTGTAACCTACCAGAAAGAACATACCAGCCGAGCATGCTGCGAAGCGCCATTTCTTTCGGTGTCGGGTCTGTTTTTCTTGGAATTGGAGAATTCTGGTTTGCCTTCTTTCTTTGTAGGCTATTAGATTAGATTGATTGTCTGACTGGGATTTGAGTCGGACCTACGCTGCGTGTTATGTTTGCATATTTATGCGGGTGTATATAGCCTATATATGCACAAATGTATCTATTTATTTAATTTATTTTTATTATTATTATTATTATATTTGATTTTTTCCTTCCTGTATAATTATCCACCTACCTGAAATAAAATAAAAATTTGATCACACACACAAAAAAAATTACGAAGCTGTGTGTTATTATCTATCCATACAGTAGCCTACAACAAGCAACTCATATGCCTTCCCCTGTGTCGTGGAATAAATCACCTTAATAAAAAAGCAACATTGAGAATATTCACATTTTTAGGCCAGTTATTAGGCCATACAAATAAACTATCCAAAGAGGAGTTTGCTAAAAACCATGTCATTAAATCAGAATTTATATATAATTGATCTCTTTACTGTAGTTGTTATTGTTAATTAATAGCTACTCGCTTCGCTGATATTCATTTTAAATCAAGATGGGATATGAACATCGGTTATTAAAACTACATTAAACATGTATGATCACTTTGGTATTGCATCTGTTACTGCCAAATAAATAAGAATAGGTTATATAGGCTTCAATCAAGTGTCAAACTTGCCTAAAAAAACGTAGCCTATACAACTGCACGTGACACGAGACTTGATGCAGACATAAAATGTAAAGAAAGCAAAGAGAAGATTGATGATTCTAGATTGATCTATTAAGTGGAGAAGTACACTGAGCTCTATTATGCATGGGATTATTTAGACAGGGACAATATAAGAAAAGAAAGAGATTCATCAAGAATATTGTGAGCGTCTAAGACAGCTGTGAGCTGTTTGGCAACAACTTTTTCCAAAAGTTTGGGAAAAAAAGGCAGTTTAGATATGGGCCTGTAGTTTTTGGGGAGTGATCCGATCCAGTGAGATCTTGGAGGGGGATAGGGGAGAAGCAGCCCAGAGCTACTTGTCGAGTTGGGCAGATGGTAAGGGAGGGTGAGGGAGTGAGATTTGCCCTAATGGCACTAATCTTTTCCACAAAGAAAGAGAGAAAGTTGTTACAATCATCATTTGACCAAACGGGCACCTGAGGATGTGACAATATTATTGATAGTGTCAAACAAGATTTTAGGGTTGCGTTTACTGGAGGAAATAAGCTTTGCAACGTACATAGCCCTCGCATCCTTAACCATATTATTAAAAGTAGTTAAAAGTTCTTTAAGATAGAGATGGTAAACCAGGAGCTTAGTGGATTTCCACACACGCTCCACCCTCCTACATTCACACCTGAAGGAACGAATACTGTCATTCATCCATGGGGAAGAATTAGCGGGGGGAGCTAATCTGGGTTTAAGAGGAGCTACTTCATCCAGAACGGAAGAGCAATGCACATTAAAAGATTACACTAAAGGATCGACATCAGTATGTGAGATTAAGACTGAGTTTGGATCAAAAACTGCTGAAAATTTCTCAGCAGAGAGGCGATTTAGTATGCGAGAGCAACTCGTTTACACGGTAGAGGGTCTAAGTTAAAAGACAGATCAAACAGAACACATTTATGATCGGTAATAAACAGCTCCTGAAAACAAATAGAAACAACATTTAAAAAACCGAGAGTAAAAACAAGCTCCAAGGTATGACCCCTATTGTGTGTGGGACCCGATACATGTTGAATAAAATTAGAAGACTTTGTGATGTTCAGAAATTCAGCAGCAAACTGTTTTTAGCAATTTTGTCCAGCTTCAAAACGCAGGAAAAAAAGTCTCTGAATTCAGGCAGGAAGGAACTATTTGAGCCAGGGGGGCGATAGATTAAGACACAATAAAAAGGATTTAGCCGACCAACTAAACATCTGTAACTCAAATGAGGAGACTGATCCAGAGCTCACCGTTCGACTTGCAAAACGGCTCCTAATAACCGCAGCAAGTCCTCTACCCCGGCCTGAAGTTCTAGGAGTGCTGATAAAAGTGCAATCCGCCGGGCACAATTCGATTAGGGGGCCGTAATCCATGGTCCTCTGCCAGGTTTCAGTCAGGAGCAAGAAATCCAAATGTCTCGAGACGAGTAAGTCATTGAGCACAAAAAACTTATTTGAAATAGAGCGAGCATTTAACAACGCCATCCTGAGAGGCGTAGATCCACTCGAGCCAAGGGACGCAAGTGCCGAAAACTCACACCACAGCGTTTCAACGCTCGTCTCACCGGAGGAAAGGGGAACGTCTCACCGGGAGAATCAGGAAGGACAGGTCGGAGGCAGGAGAATCTGATGCTACCATCCACAGAAACCAGAATCGGGGGAAACCATCCACAGCAGGAGCAGAGAAAGGTGAGGGCAGACCCTGAGGAAACGATTGGCGCAGCTCGACAGCAACTCCTCGCTTCCGAAGCCTCCTCAGCTTCACCTGCACCCTAGCCCTTTTCCCACGCTTCCTCCAGCGTCTGCGGGGGCTTCGGAAGTGCAGGCCACCACACCGATGGCAAGGGACTGGCGCAACCGGCCGAAAACATGGGTGTTGGCGGGAATCAGCCCTCAGATTCGGGCCACAATAATCCACCGTCGACAATCTAATATCTAGTTTGTCGATCATACACCCGAGCAGCAGATACATACTGTAACTATCTTTGTAATACAGTTGGGGGTTGATTTACTAAGATCCCAAATAAGGGGTGTTATTTTGCGGGCGCAGCCAAATCATTTCACACTTTGCGGGTGATGAACTAATTATGTCAATTACTCCAGCTGCAATTAGCCATATTTAAATGAGGGATTTTGCATGTTTGGAATGGTTATACTGTTAGAAAACGATGAAAATATTGGCATAAATGTTGCAGTTTTTATGGTATTTTTTAGTTTAGGGTATAGGCTACTGTAACACTGAACGAACTGGCGGTTTATTACAAGCTGTTTTACTGGATGTCACTTAGTTTCTGCTGGGAGTTACATATGTTTGTCAGGACTGAAATGATCATAACTATGCTTACTAGCATTAAGCCTACTCACACCATACACTACTCACAAAAAGTTAGGGATATTTGGCTTTCGGGTGAAATTTATGGAAAATGTAAGTTCACGCTACAGTGATATTATACGTATCATGAAAGTAGGGCATTTAAGTAGAAGCATGCAATGGTGATTTCCTCATCTCAAACAATTTATTGAAACAAAAGCCAACAACAGTGGTGGGTATACCACAACAAAAATGTCAATGTCTCAATAACTTGTCATGTGCCCTTGAGCATCAATTACAGCTTGACAACGACGTCTCATGCTGTTCACAAGTCGACTTATTGTCTGCTGAGGCATGGCATCCCACTCTTCTTGAAGGGCGGCCCTCAGGTCATTGAGGTTCTGGGGTACAGAGTTACGAGCCTCTACACGGTGAGTCAGCTGATCCCATAGGTTTTCTATGGGATTCAGGTCTGGAGAAAGTGCAGGCCACTCCATTTGAGGTACCCCAGTCTCCAGCAGCCTTTCCCTAATGATGCGACCTCGATGAGCTGGAGCATTGTCGTCCATGAAGATGAAATTAGGCCTGTGTTGTTCATGCAGGGGCACAATGACTGGATTAATGATGTTATTCAGGTAGTATGGGCTTGTCACTGTACCATTCACAAAGTGTAGGGCAGTTCTGTATTGACTAGACACACCTGCCCACACTGTAACACCGCCACCACCAAAGGGTCGTCTGGTGACAACAGTGGCTGATGCATAGCGCTCTCCTTGACGTCTCCAACATCGTTGGCGGCCATCATTTCTGCTCAACGTGAATCGACTTTCATCAGAGAACAGCACTGAGGCCCACTGGTCCCTCGTCCAGCGTAAATGCTCCCTGGCCCATGCAAGACGATGACGCCTGTGCCTGGTGGTGTGGTCAGGTACCCTTGCAGGTCGTCTAGCACGCAGACCACGCTGATGTAAACGGTTTCGAATGGTCTGACGTGACACTTGGGTGCCTCTCACCTCCCTTAAATGTGCCTGGAGTTGAGTGGCATTCATCATCCGGTTCCGCAGGGCACTGTTCACAATGAAGCGGTCATCAGTGTGGGATGTGGCCAAAGGACGTCCACTTCTATGCCTTTCTGTGACTCTTCCAGTCTCTCTGTATCTCTGTTGCAACCTGCTGATGACACTCTGTGACACTCTAAGCTCAGTGGCCACTTCCCTCTGAGAACATCCTGTTTGAAGCCTCGCAATGGCGAGGTACTGTTGATCAATTGTTAGGTGTCGTCTTGGTCTCATGATGTCAAAATGTGAACAGCATGATGAAGAGGACTGTTTAAATACCAATTCTAATTGAACCAGGAAATTTATTAGTCGATTCATGGATCAAACACCTGTTGTGAATTTTGCCGTTCAGCTCCTTGTTAGAGAACAGCAAGTTGTGCAAAAAGTACTGAAACATTGAATAGTTGGACATGTGCATTCAAAAGTTTAGAGAAGGTCAAATTAATTTAACCTGTAACGGTTATAGTGCATTTTAGGTTCATCCTGAAATTTCACCCGAAAGCCGAATATCCCTAACTTTTTGTGAGTAGTGTATGTGTCACATAAAATCACATTACATTTGATCATGGGTTTTATTTATTTTTATAAAGTTTTGATTTGTTTGTTATTCACTGAATAGGCGCCGATCTTGTGGGTGCTCAGGGGCATAGGCACCCACAGGCAAATCGTATTGCAGGGTGAAGTTATAGTTTGATGCGGGTTACGGGTGGTTTAATCTGGTTCGATGCACACATGAAGCGCGTGAATTAAATGCGAAACAAGCAAACAATAAAAAAGCGCTATTTGTTGAGGTATGCTACATGCTAGTGGCTCTCTAGAGATGGACAAGTTTGTAATATATATATTTATTTTTTTACGTTTTTTAGAATTCAGCCCCAGGCTATATCTTGGTAAAACCTGAGCTAAATTGACAAGTTTGTTGAGAACGTGTCAAAAATCTTATGACCTAGATTCCCACCCCTCTAGATGTCTTGGGTTCATTCCAATCGCTTACTTTCACTCCTTGCATCATTTCCTTGCTCTTTAGCTCCGTCCAACAGAGGACGCGAGGAAGAGATGGGGGATGAGATACGATAACAGCTGTATCACCTGTCAGTGTGCTTGTAACAGATTGTTCTGTAGGACTACTGTATAGGCAATTGTTGTCTCGGAGCTTGTTTTTGCTCAGAAAATGGGATTTAGGCTATTGTTTTATTGGATGCTTCCTCTCAGACATGAAATATGTAGGGGTAAATGATGCAAAATAGTAATAGCCTAAATTGCTTTGGTAAAATGCATCAAATGCACAAATAGATTGAAATGACCTTATTATTCCTCAGTCATAGCTTACCAGAATTAGGGAAAAAAAGCTTTTAAATGCCAGGCAGTTTGTGTGTTAATGTTTGAGTTGTTGCAGTTGAAAACATACCGCGATTGTAGAGTCAACCATTTTTTACTTATTTGCCGTAGGCATTCAAGTGTATGAACATAGGATAAAAACGTGACATAGGCCTATTGCATAGGCTACATATGCCAAAATTAAATATTGTTTAGAAAGGACCGGGGTTAACGTTAAGCATTTAAGGTTGTAGTTCCTATGCAATAACAAACAAACTGAATGATATGGGAAACAAAAACGTCAGAAATATTATGCTTACTTGCTTAACTATAAGGCTTTTTAAAAAAAATGTGTTTTGTCTGTGGCTGAATTCTTTTTAGGGTACCCCCTACCGACTGTGGTTCTCCTTTGTCACCTAACAGAAAGGAGATTATAGTCCAAAGACTGAGTCATTCCCCTCATCTTCTCAGCAAAAGGGGGGACATCACTCAAAATGTGCATTTAGCTGCGTGCCCACCTGCTCCACAAGTTCAGCTCCACCAGAAAGAATAGAACCTAGAGCCACTGATTATTCCCGTTGGAAATGGTTCAGTGACCTAGCAAGTGGCATTGAACAGTTTAATCCAGCTAGTCCCTAGTAGCATTGAGAGCTACCTCACTTTCATGTCTGACACAACCTCTCAAGAGAAGATTTTCCTCATACTGAAAACAAGCGTCAGCGCTGTTCTTGATTTTATAGAGGAACAACCCTCTCCGGTAACAGAGTGCCAAGCTCTGGTAACAGAGTATGCCATTTGCGCTGACCCCGTTTCTGCAATAAAAGCAGAATGTGGCGCTGTAATGGCGACATGTAATCCAGCTGTCTCTCGTGTTCGTGTTTGTTAATTTGAATGTATTTTGTTGTGTCGGGCTTTTGTCTTTTGTTTTTTTCATGCGCTGTGTGTCTGTTGTGGGACGGGGAAGTGGGCTGGAGATTTTTCAGGGCACTCCTGCTCGTTTTTATAATATTGACGAATTGTCTAGTCGATATAATTTTGTTTGTGGTCGTCACCATGGAGACACATTCGCAACATATGCTCGGGAATGTCCGTTGGATCTGCAGCAACAAAGTTTACCATCGCTCTTCACCGGAGTTGAAGATGTCGGGACTGATCTGGGAGTCCAGGAAATTTTCAAAAGGCAACCAGGGAATGGAAGGAGTGAGGCGATGACTGGGAAGGTTGACGCAGTTCGGTGGATCCGTTTCAACAGTGTACAGAGACCGCAACACTGCGTGTATGGAGGAAAATCGCGGAGGCGCAGTTTGTGTGTTGGACTGCTTAATGCCACTGGACATCTTGGGACAGCGGGGGCTATTTTTAATCATGGCAGCATGGCTGTATTCCACTTTAATTCACTTGATTAATGAAATGATTCTATTGAATGTCTTTATTTGATATGTTTGTTTGTGTGCTGTGGGTCTGCCCCACTGTCTCTGTCTTTTTGTTGTTGCTGGGGCTACAACTGAAGTTCCCAAAAGGGAAAATAAAAGTTATTCTATTCTATCTGAGGTGAAACATTGTCACGAGCGCCCTCGTGATTTTTATGAGAGGCTGCGAAGTGCATACTTTGCAGGAAAGGTTTCTAGGGGCCAAGAAGACAACCCACATTTTAAAGGCCTATTCCTTTATAACCACCATCCCTCAATTAAAAAAATCGTCGCACGATGGCACCGCGGTGGTGCAGCGGACAGACTTTCTGTCTATGCGGTTGCACCCCAAGGATCAGGGGTTTGGTCCCCGGTCCTGCCAGATTATGAGTGTGAGTATGGCCGGTGCCTTGAGGGAGTGGCAACTGGCGGTGGCTCCCGGGGTGGGGGTAGGGACTCGGAGGGAATCGTCGCACATAAGACAGCCGGGCGAGCTGGACTCACGGTTAGGAGCTCGAGAAGTTGTAGCGGCGATTCTCTAGTGGTTGCTACACGGGGGGAATTGAATTGCATTGGCTACCAAATTGGGAGAAAAGGGAAAAATCCGGAAAAATAAATAAATAAATTGTCGGACTGCAAACAAAGTTAGACAACTGTTCAACATGTGAGGCTCGCGACCTTGCTCAGAGAGCCTTGGACTGTTCTTACCGCCCCACGTACCAATCAAGCATGTCCAGAAACCACCATCCCCATCCTAGCTCCAATGACAATTGGAGGGAGAGGCCAGGGAGACCTAGGTACAATCGTAGCTGGAGGAAGGACTGAGAGGACATTTAAAAATTATATATATATTTTTTTTCTGGTTTGAACCAGTGAATTCCCTTACCCTTGTAAAAGTATGTTGATAGGCAGGACAAAGGCACAGGACGAAGTTCTTAGTCCGAACCATTAACCCAACTCGACTCAACTGTGAGTGTACTCATAGGGAAGGGGGGGAGGGGTCTACAAGTGAGACACTCTGCACACTTTTCCCACTCTGTGCACACCTACCTCAGAAAAGGGGGGTGGCCAGTTAATGTACTCGTCACAATTCATCTGAATTGCCTGTAGCAACAGCAACTACAGAACAGGAGTGATACACTGAGCACAGCCCTCAATGTATCCATCTCCATCTCTTATTTGTGTTGGTAAAACTAAATTTATTTCTATAAAAGGTTGCCACAAAATAAGACCTCTGTTTAGCACCCACAACGGCAGTGCATCTTTGCGAGTACATTTGGCATAAATTACACTATGGTAGTGCTAGATATTAAGACCAACACTTTTATGTTCTCTATCACACTCAGTACA
The DNA here is from genome assembly GCA_029718625.1 of Synaphobranchus kaupii. Taxonomy (NCBI): domain Eukaryota; kingdom Metazoa; phylum Chordata; class Actinopteri; order Anguilliformes; family Synaphobranchidae; genus Synaphobranchus; species Synaphobranchus kaupii. The sequence continues at coordinate 8,661,053 of CM056398.1, read as the reverse complement.
GACTTAGGACAAGTCTCACTCACAACATCCGCTGGATGTCTTTCAGAGATGTAACCAGCAAGAGAGTGATGGGAACTAGTTTTTCCATTTCATACCTTGGATAAACCCACATATCAACCTTGGATGTAGCGCCCGTCCGTTTTTGGAACCAACGTGCGTCACTGTCATGTGATCCTGGGCGGAATTCCAGGACTGGATACAGTACTTCACTTCCCCTTCTGTACCCCATAAAATGACTTTGGGAACTTCCTGTTCCGTCTCTTTTCTCTCTCTCTCGATCTATCTCTCTCGACTTTTAGCTCCACTCTGAACTCTGGTCTCCAGTCCACCTTCCCAGTTGGGGAAGGGGCGAGACTTGGCCAACAGAGGCAAAGGAACATTCGGGGAGAATCCCTCAATCTCGCTGGTTATGTGGCCACTATGAACAGTCACTAGTGTATTCGAGCAAAGCCACTGAAACTGCGTCCACCAAGGGATCAGTTTAATTACCAGCTACACTTTGCTAACAGTATAGAATATAGCACAAGTGAACAGGTAAATGTGCGTAGCCTAAGTTACCACACACCACAAACCGCAGAGTTCCAGAAAAAACTAGTTGAAAGGAGAGAAGAACTCTTGCTCCAACAGCAAATCTGCAAAAGTTCCAGCAACGACTCGTCATGGGACTGGACCAGCAAGCTGGTAGCCCAGAACTTTTTCCTTGGACATTAAGAAGCCACGGACCCGCCTGCGTAGCTAATGTACTCCAGCACAGTAAGACTGACACAAACATCCAGGCAAATAGTTTAGAAAAACTTTTGTTTATTCTTTATTGTTTATTGTCAATGTAATTACATCTTCGATTGTATTCATTGTGTGTATTTAGAGTAACATTATAATTTAACATTTAGCCTCGCATAGCTAAAGTTACATACTCTAACACTAATTCATAATCCACCTACTTCTTTTAATCGAGATATGTGCATGCAATCGCCATCCATAGCTATGAAAATTAATCCTGTGTTCTCTGATGATGTTTCCCAGTGGCAGCATATAGAGATTGAACAACACAGATCCCAGAATGGAGCCTTGAGAAACCCTACATGTTATGCTAGTGTTAGCCGAGGAGTGGTCACCCAGGGAGACAAAATAGTCTCTGCCAGACAGATAAGTCCTCAACCAATCTAAAACTGAACCAGAGAGGCCAACACAGTTCTGTAGTCTGTTAAGAAGGATGTCACGATCGACTGTATCAAAAGCAGCGCTTAAGGCAAAAGTATACATACTGTAGAGTACAAGGAAAAGTGATGTTTTATTCAGGTACAAGAGTGAATGATTAGGCAACATATTTAGGTGTATGTAACACTGTGATATCAATATTTTTATCTTAAACCATCAGAAGGAGCGAATGTATATCTTTATAATGGACACAACTAATTTTATTTTTTTGCTCAACTGAGACATTCGTTGCTACTGCAGCCAAACTATTAGTGGAAATCACAAACTCTGTGTTTTAACTTTATTGGTAGACGGTTCGTGACGATTTCTGCCGAATACGGAGTTTCTAAGTGTCACTATTTCCACGGAGCAAGTCCATTTAACAAGCAACCCCCACCTAGTCTATACCTACCCGTGCGTGACATAGTGGACAATAGCGTCTATGTTTCAGTTCATAAATATATTTATGCATCATATAAAATTAGAATAACGTCATAGCAACGAGATAAACCCAACAATAGGCTGATCGTATGCCAGAAAAGCAGTGAAAAGCCCTGCTCACTCAAATGCAAAATAAACTATGAAAGTACTGTCTCATTTTACCATGTATTCTACTAGCAATATATGAAATAAATATACAATCCTACCATTGGTTTTACACATCGAGATGTTCCTTTCAAAATTCAGTGGTCATTTATTGTCTGGTACAATCGGTTTGAGAAATATACAACACTTTATACCGCTATTACACTATCTGAAACGTCGACGTGTAATACCCCCATGCCCTGTAAGCCTGTCTCATTCATTACAGTTCATTCTGGTTTAATTGTCGGCTTTTTTATCCAATAGAGTACATTATAACCTTAGCAACGGTATATGCCATGTCTTTTTGGGTGCTTTGAACAATTTACTACAGCCCAGCGTAACGGCAGTTTTCGTTTTAACGGTCTAGTATTACGCAAGCTCTATAGAAAACGCATTAGGGAGGGGAGTTTCCCTTTTCCGATATGTAAGTATTTTTGCGTCTAAAATGTCGTTGGTCTCGCTGGCTACATATGTACGTTCGTGTTTCCACTCGAGCACTGTCTTTCCAATATGTTTGATAGTCCTATTGTTATTTTCGTATTTTGAGTGCATTTCACATACTGTAGTGCAATCGTTAAATGTATTTTTGATGTAGGCTACCGATGTTCATTGAAGATAGAACATTTGGCAGCATTTTGCAGATGGTGGAATACAATTTTATGTTCATGTTATCGTACATAATACAGGCTATGGTGTATATACTTGTCTCTTAGGGCATGACAAATGCTCATTCCAATTTACTGTGCGCTGATATGTGGTAGATTAAGGTAAAAATATCTTGGGAGTCATTATGAATAGGACATTTTTTTTTTTTTTTTTTAAACTACAGAAAAATGCAATCCCAGGACAAAAGTATACACACTGTAGAGTACAAGGAAAAGTGATGTTTTATTGAGGTACAAGAGTGAATGATTAGGCAACATATTTAGGTGTATGTAAGACTGTGATATCAATTTTATTTTATTTTTTTTAAGCCATCAGAAGGAGCAAATGTACGTATATGCTTTATAATGGACAAAACTAATTTTATTCATTTTATGACATGTTTTGCATAGGGGGTTTGGACCCATAGATATCTAACCCCCTATACTGATGAAAATATAGTAATTCCCACTAGAAAATTATGCAAAAGTGAGTTTTATGAGCCAAAACTGTTGATTTGTAGTTAAATATAGCATAATTTTTTTATTTAGAGCAGTGCACAGTTTAGCCACTAAATGGACAACAGGGTACACTGCAATATTTTGCATCATAGACCTTTAGTAGTTCTGCATATCATCCTCAGATTTAGCAAAACTTGTGGACATGGAGTTTATGATCCAGGAAATGTATATATTACCGATTTCACTTATGTAGCTCTCAGCAAACTAAAGAAAAACAATTTGAATTTGTCCAAAGTTTCTTTGAATTTGTAGCACTTTATTTTGACTTAAATTATGAAAATGAACAAATCTAAGTTTGTATTGTAAATGGTACACCTGTCTTGTTTCATTTAAGCCATTTACCAAGTTTATGTGATGCTCACACCTGGAGTTATAAAGCCTTAAACAGCACCCCCTAAATAGGTGAGAATTGACCAAATTTGCCATCTGCACGAAGGGGTTAAGGAAAAGCAATACTTTTACTCAGCATCTTTCTGCAAGCTCTGTGGATGTCTTTTTAAAAAAAAATCATTTGTCTACATGAAAAAAGTTACCTATAGCACCTTTAAGCACCTTTTATATTCTTCAACTCATCTATAGCATTGGTTCAGGTATTGACAGCTACATACAGTATATAGCAATGCTGATCTGTTTATTTTAATCTGAAATCCCTATTCAATCATAAATTCCAGGATTAGTGCTGTGCTATGATATTCACCTTTGGCTGTGTCTTGTTAGGTCATACACATGAGCTTTTACTATAGTATTTGTGATGCAACTTTTACTCATTTTTAATAAAGGGGCTATCCAAATTTAAAGAGCTATGTGTGATTCTGGTATATATGTTGGGATGCCATCTTCGCATTTGTGTGTGTCTTTAAGTTGATGTAAAATATGTAGCTATAAAGACCCCTGGACCCAGACACATTTGTTTAATAAGATTGGATAACAGGTTTGCACACATTATTCATTTGCCTGTTATACTGTGTTATAAAAGTATTTAGCTAAAGAAATATTGCGGCTGCAGTGCTATAGTGCATAATGGAGTAACTGTAATGGAAATAGTTTATATGAACTGAAAACTGTGCAGGTATAGAATACGTTTGCCACTGGTACAGTGTTGCCCTGTGCCACTATACATGGCTTTTTTTTTTTTTATACATGTCCACTATTTCCTTTACACTTTAGTTGGATTTGTAGCCACTATACTGTGTTTGTATGTGCAGCTTGCGGGTTAATCTGGACATGGGAAAGTCAGCCTACGGGTGGATGATCACGAAAGATGAAAATATCCCCGGCACAGTCGTACGAACTAGTACCATCCCAGAAGAGCTTGGGCGAATTGTGTACCTGTTGACAGACAAAACAGGTAGGAACAGCCATCTTACATCTGTTTACAAATTTCACTTAGATTTGCTCGTTTTCTGTTTTCTCTGCGGCTCAAACACTAAACACCAAATATTCACACTTGAAGGGATCTATTTCGGGACATTTTGGGGTGAATCAATATAAAACTGTATAAAAATATATATAAACAATTTTTCAATAAACCTTTACTGGCTTTTATACAACTATAATTTAGTCATTTAGCAGATGCATTTTATCACAGGGACTTACAAAAGTGCATTTCAGATAAGCAAACACCATATGGTATAGGTAAAGGTATAATCGAGAACTCACACTTTATCTTGATGCGTACCAACATCAAGATAATGGGCTTTATCTTACACTTGGCACTAAGTGGCAGTAACCCAAACGGGAGTGTCTTTGCTAGTTTCAGACCGATGTAGTAGTCATTTTCCTGCCCAGTGCCCAAGTTATTTAAATGGAAAATGAACTTGCACCCATCTGGGTGGGTTGGTCTTAAGGTCAGGTGTGGTCAGTCGCATTGTTGGTATGTGGCTATTTTGATGCAGCTGAAAGCATCTGCACTAAAACCCAACACTAACCTGGTCTTAACTCATGTCGCAGTTGTTTCAATGTTATTTTAACTGCACAATATTAAGATAATAATGTGCACCTACATAGGCAGGTGCACAATGCGCGTCCACCCTCCTGTATGTTGCACACATAGGGGCGCGCACAAACATGCATTAAAATATCAAGATTACAATGTGAAAGATTATTATTGTGTATATCAATAAAGAAATAATAAAGAAAATAGTGGTTCGTCATAATGCAGAGCAGAGAACGCTCTTACAGGCCCCAATTCCAAAACAGTTGGAACAGTATGTAAAATGCACATAAAAGCAGAAAGCAGTGATTTATAAATTCTCTTTTACATATATTTAATTGAAAACAGTACAAAGAAAAAATGTTTTACCTTATCAACGTTATAGATTTTTGTAAATATACGTTAATTTCCGAATTTGATGCCTGCAACACGTTCCAAAAAAGTTGGGAAGGACTGTTTCAGCCAAAACGCGTTAGCGTTTTGTAAGGTGTCCATTTTAATAAATCAAATAATAGTTTACCGTCTTATTTTTACAGTTGGATGTGCGACCATTCTCTTTTCAGAGAACATAGTTTTAGATAAATTTCCTTTTGGATCAGCACTCCTTGTGGAATTCCACTAGGTGAAGCACAACTTTTTGTTAATATATTAAATATCTTTTCTTTGTACTGTTTTCAATTAAATATATGCAAAAGACAATTAACAAATCACTGCTTTCTGCTTTTATGTGCATTTTACATACTGTCCCAACTGTTTTTTGGAATTGGAGTTTGTATATATACGTGACACATAAGGGAGCCCACTCAATCAAGTTCCATCAAGTGATTAGACTAGACTTAGCTGTAAATTACACTGGAACAGTATGGAAACACATGGTTGGCTAAATGGTCATCAAGGGTCTGATGTATCAAACAAGCTTTAAATCATCACTCTGCTTCCAGAAATATAGTAGATATGAGTTCAATAGGAAAATTTTTCAGGAGAAACAACCCTTCACATTTTCCATCCATATCTACTGCATATCTGCCAGCAGAGTGATGGTTTGAGGCTTGTTTGATACCTCAGACCCTTGATGACTTACGGCCATTTTACCAATCATGTATTCCATACTGTTCCAGCATAATTTACAGCTAAATCTAGTCCCACCCCCCAATTCCCATCAAGATCCATTCAAATGCAGAGACATTATAGTATCGCTTGTAAGAGTACCAGAAAATAAGATATCAAGGGTCTTTTGATGTTGTTGGGTCACAGACATCAGGAAGTCATGGCATGCAAAGGATATGCAACCAATATAAAAAATTTAAAGGCATAGTCTACTTAGTGTATGTAAACTTCTGACCCACTGGAATTGTGATATAGTGAATTAAAAGTGAAATAATCTGTAAACAATTGTTGGAAAAATGACTTGTGTCATGCACAAAGTGACTTGCCAACACTATAGTCTGCTAACATGAAATCTGAGGAGTGATTAAAAATTAGTTTTAATGAAATCAACCTAAGTATATGTAAACTTCCGACTTCAACTGTATATCATGCCTATATCAATGCATGAATTGTCATACAATCTAAAACTCACGAAAACACACACTGCAATAGACAGACATCTGGAATGCAAAAAATGCGCTTCAGATGTCTGGATCATAACACAGATGGAACATTACAATATACAGCCCTCTTCATCTACAGCCTGTAAGTAAATGGAATGGTTTGATTGAAAATTTTTTTAAAACTTTGTCCAGCGAATATTGCATTTATTCTGAATTTTTTAATCACATTAATGCCTAATTCATTTTAAAGGGAGCGTTCGGAATTTTGGACATAATGTCTCAATTACGACTTACCCATGATGTAGTTGATTGATGGAAACCATTTTCAGATAATTCCATGCTGTCCCTTCTTTTGGACATACACACATTGCTAATGCTAGCGCAACTCTGAGGTATCAAGTAGCATCCACTACCAAACGCACTTAAACACTCCACAGTGCACCCAAAGCAAATAAAATACGACGACAAGTCTATTGGGGTTATTTTCAGTGATTATACCATCATTTTTGAAGTCAAACTATCGTTGAATTCTTTACTTTGTGCTCACCTAAATTCTCAGTGGAAGTACGGCGCCGGAGCTAGCTGTAGATTAGCCAGGGTATCTGCCTGTAGGCTATCTGCTGTACTCCACAGTTGCCGACACAATCCGTTTTGCCGTAAAGTTACATATTTGGTAGACAACAAGTCAGCTAAACACAAACATGTTACAGAATAACACAGCATATACAAGCAAGCACACTGGCTACCAATTTGCAGGAAAAGTTTGACCACTTCCATGACTTCCCAATCGTGGCAACTAGCTTGCTAAATTGAATAGATAGATCACGCATGCAATCATTTATTAGTTACCTGCTCGTCAGTTGTTTTCGGTGCATGAAGAAAAACAGGTGATGGCACAGCAGTCTCCTTCAGTAGAGGGTGTCCCGACTGTCCTTTTTTGATTTTCACATAGTCATCCTCCGTGAAATGGTCACTACAAACTTTTTTAGAGTCTCAATTGGTGACATCCATGCGAGCAGCAAGAAGCCACAGCTGTTTTCTTTGTTGGTCTTCCACTGGAAATCGGTGAAAATTTTGTGGTGACCATTTTTTTTTGCATGATTTGAACAACCTTGAAATACACACCGAAATACCATCTCACCTGAATGTTAGCTAACAATACTACGAGTCTGATTCTTTCACACGCACAATATTGTTTTTGGCCGGCAGAGCTATAGGCTACTTTACGTTACCTACTAAACTAACGCCGTACTTCCACTGAGAATTTAGGTGAGCACAAAGTAAAGGATTCAACGATAGTTTGACTTGAAAAATGATGCTATAATCACTGAAAATAACCCCGATAGACTGTCTTCGTATTTTATTTGCTTTGGGTGCACTGTGGAGTGTTTAAGTGCGGTTGGTAGTGGATGCTAACTCGATACCTCAGAGTTGCGCTAGCATTAGCAATGTGTGTATGTCCAAAAGAAGGGACAGCATGGAATTATCTGAAAATGGTTTCCATCAATCAACTACGTCATGGGTAAGTCGTAATTGAGACATTATGTCCAAAATTCCGAACTATCCCTTTAACCCTATTCTTTGTTCTTCATATTTTTTTAATTACAGTGACCATGTTTCCATACTTTCAGCAATTTAAAACTCCGCTGATTTCACCTGTTATTCCGTAACTGAAGAACATCATTTTAAAGAGAACTAAAAGTCTAATGAAGGAAAATAACGATTTTCAACAATTAAGAACGAAAACAAATTTGCAGCACATTACACAATTAATTCGGAGAATTTTATTGTTATATACTGTATATGCATGCAACGCTTCCACATATGGATAAGACAGCAGCATTTGGCTTGTGAAAAGCAGACCCAGCCTATAATGTTAGCAGTTACAGTGACATTCACAGCTGAGAGGACGACAAGATTTGTTTATTCACAGAGCCCATGCAGCGACACCACCACTACAATTTATCAAGGTTTTGCAGCAGGAAGTGGAGAGGAAAAAGACTAACCTTAAGCATTGGGCAGTAAGGAAATACGGATAATATAAGATGGGCGATTAGCTAGCTAGCTAGTTTCCAAAACATTCTTAGCTACAGTTTTGTCACACTCTTGCAGGATTAAGTAAGGTTACTTTTTAGCTAGCAAACCTTTGTAATATCGTTTTGCTTTTTGCTCTTTGACAAGCCTGCTAGCTAGCTTGTAACATCAAGATCAGTCTGATCTGGTTATAACAGCTACCAGTTACTATCATATAGGGCTGGGTATTGGCAAAGATCTCACATTACGTTTAGTTTCTGATACAATGGGTCATGAAACGATTCGATATTGATTCGATACCGATACGATATGATGGTGATGTATTGCTATATTATATACATGAGAATTGATACAAACTATCATCTGAGTATTCTTATATCAGATCAAAAACGTCTACGACGTAAAAAAAAAGCCAAGTTACTCACGCATAGCCTACATAGCACTGTCCATAAGTTCTTAATTCCAACTTCAAAAAACTAGGCCTGCCTTTAAAAGTCTTGATATCAAAATGTGGCCAAGTTACAACTAACAATATTGCAAACTAGCTCTATTCCAAAGCAATGCTATCCAAACTTTCCTAAATTATTTAATGCAACTTGGCCCTGTGTTTCTTCATCTTTGCATGTGAAGAGATTGTGCCTCATGGAACAACATATGATTTCAATGAATGTTTTTAACAGTTGATGAATAATTACACTCCAGAAAGGATATGGTTGTACTTTGTTGGCAAGTTTACTTTAGAAAATGTACAGGTTTTAAAATGTTAACTGCTGCTACAGCATTCTTTACAATTCACAAACAGGCATTTATATGAAGAAACATCATGTACAATAGAGAAAGGGGTGATGAATAAATAAATGCTGATAAAAATGATGATGATATTTGCAAACAGAATTTTGTGAACACAAGGATATCTATGCTCTGTAAGACCACACAGGTTTTGATAGAAATCCAAATAAATAAATCAATAAATACATAATAATAATAATTATAATAATAATAATCATAATAATACATTTTATTCATTCTGTGCTTTTCATAGACCCAAAGCAGTGGATGCAGACAATTGTTCAAACATGCCCTATAGTGTAGTAATTTTTCTGTTTAATTTCTAAGTGTAACACATCTGAATCAGAGTATTTCCACTATAAATTGTTTTCATTTTGCAGTTTGATGTGGCACATACAGTTTCATTGACCACATTCTCTTGAGATGGTAAGATGAAGAAACACAGGGCCAAGTTGTATTAAATAATTTAGGAAAGTTTGGATAGCATTGCTTTGGAATAGAGCTAGTTTATTTAGTGTGAGCTACGATAGGCAATATTGTTAGTTGTAACTTGGCCACATTTTGATATCAAGACTTTTAAAGGCAGGCCTAGTTTTTGCAAGTTGGAATTAAGAACTTATGGACAGCGCTATGTAGGCTATGCGTGAGTAACTTGGCTTTTTTTACGTCGTAGACATTTTTGATCTGATATCACTTATTTTTTATAGCTAGCTAATGATGAATAATGCATGAAGATAAACACGGAGAGAGAGATGCATTCCAAAGAAATGTATGCAGACATTTGCGTAACCATAACACCCTCTATTGACAAGAATGAGAACAGTTATCCTATTACAGACAGCACACAATTACATTAAAAGAGTTTGTAGATGAGCAGTATTTAATGTGTAATGAAATACAATGAACAGCACCACCTGAGCTATGGATCATGAAGAAGCATGTAAATTAAGGAACCAAGTCTACATGGAGACATACATGCACAATGGGCTAGACGCAAACACATTCTAGCTGAAAGACATACAGCCTAAATAGCTAGTACAGCCTAAATAGTTTGCATCAGTAAAATATGGAAATACAGTTTTAAAATAGGGCTATTAGTATTCTATGAAATACATTTAACGTTAGGCTATTCAACACTGGATTGCCGGATGCGTAACTCCAACCTTCCATGTGTGGGCTATGAGCTAGCGAGCGAGCTAGTGAGTTTCTGCACAGCAGAGTTTTTTTCCGGTAGTGTAGAACGTTACCTGCGGGAAATGTTTTGGTACCGGGCAGCTAGGTTTAGTTTAGTTTTCTGTAGTGCAATGAATGTAGGCTATAATGCATGTTGATTCGCTTCGTAGTAGTCTAGCTTGTTTCTGCTTCCTGACGAGAAGCAGGAAGTAACGTTGGCGAACAAGCTTAATTGGACAACGCATATTTCCCAGGAATCTTAACAGTAGATACTACTAAGAAAGTACATACCAGAGATTATTATTCTTTTTATTATTATTATTATTACAATTAAAAGTGTTTGCAGTAAGCTACGTTATCAGCAGAGTAGCGTAGACTAGAGCCACATTCGGAAGCTATCTATTTATTTATAAGTGACTAACCATGAATCAGATATGTTTGGGGAATTGGCGGTTTATAAATCCGATCGCTTAAAGGCTTGCAGCTTAAAAGAGGCTATCCTCAATTCTTAATGGAGGCTATTATCGTAAATTCTTAATTTTCCTAGTAGTTAATTTTATGGTGACCTTGTGTTATGTGTGAAAAGGATAAAGTGAACAGAGCTGAAGTGAAGAAATTAATGAATAAAGAAATGTTGGCCGAGGCAAGGGGTTTCCACAGTCAGTCAGTCATGACCACAAGAGCAGAGCGTAACACCCTCCCCAAACCAGACAAAAGTGAGCGTCCGGTTTGGGGAGGGTGTGATATAATACAAGTGAAACATTGAACAGTTAATATTGTAAACCTCTTTTGCCTTTGCAATAAAAATATGTTAATGTGTCAATGTGAAAATAATAACAGTCTAAGAAATGAAAAGTACTTAACAGTTGCACATTGTTTTTCTGGAAAATACACATGTGCCTTGCTGGGCTCGAACCCACTATCCACTGTGTGAGAGACTGCAGTTTTAACCACTAAGCCACAGTAGCTTCTTAGAAAGCATGAAGCCATGAGCTCCATTAACATTAAAAAACATTAGTATGAAGCGTTTTTATTGGACGATAAGCTTGATGAGCAGGTATACGGACCATACCCTCAAATAATAATTCTCCCCATTGGATAACATCGCGACGGAGGCAGGCAATTTGGCAGGAAAATGGAAAGAATGAGAGTCTATGGTCATTGTGGTTACTTCTGTAGGAAACCCTGAAAAGTGCCAAACTCTCTGTGCTGTGTAGGTATGGGGCATGCCCCACCAAGCCGTAACTTGGCGGATGGCATACCTGCCATCCCAATGACAATGTGCATTATTGGTATACCTCAGGGTAGAAATTTAATGAGTCGAATACCGAATTTACTTCAATATTTTAATTCCACTTTATTAGAAACATGGGTGAAAAAGGCCAGGCAAATTTGAAATGTAATGTAAACAATGCACACGTAGCAGTGTACTCTGCATTGAACTTGCCATAGTATCAATAAATTGTTTACACATTGTGTGAAGAAAATAAAATGCATCTCATAACTGAAATACAATTTTAACATAATAAATAAAAAAATGTAAAAATGTCATCACACATTGTGCTGAAAAAATAAAAATAAAAATCTGAACTACAGTTCCTCAAAGGACTTTAATGGAACTTTCTTCAGACACACACACAGACACACTTGTACCTGGAATACAGAGGTGTTGCTTTGCTTGGTATGATAATAGAGGATATTCCTCCTCATGATCCTGCCACCATATCAGTGGATTTGCTGAGAGTGGCTCTGGTGCTGCCTCCCTGTACCTTGCCATCTCCTCTTTTGCCATGTCTTGTGCTGATTTGGATTCTGCTGCAGGTAGTGGTGGACCATATGCCCCTCCAAGGAGATCGGCCAGTGCACAGGAGGAGTCCCTTGGTCTTTTTGCTGGGGCGGGCGAAACGGCATCCTCATTGCCCCTCTCCTCCTGTTGGACAAGCACCACAGCTGTCCCTTCATCTATGTCTTCAACTCCATTTCCTTCCCCCACTGTGCCAGTGACAGAAAAACCAATGCGCGCGTCTTTTTGTTTCGGTAAAGTGTAAATAAGCCCAAACAAACTCTTAACAGCCGGGCTCCATTGCATGCGGCATTTGACCAATTAAACACATCACTAATATTTATATATTCGTATCATTATTAGCTTGTGACATAATACAGCGCGTCTCCCTGTGCCAAGCATAGAATGTATAAAGGTCCCAAGACGCCAGGGCGCATTTTTGACCAATGATTGTTGTCTCCCCATTCTGGTCCCACTCCTCCGAGTGAGGGCAGTGAGAACCCTATAGAACCAATCTATGCAAGTGACCCCAGGACTCAACCTGTCCCTCTGATTGGTCCTAAACAAATGTTAATACCCTGTCCAAACGACACAATATTTAAAATAATCAACACATGCAGAGGCATTAGATGAAGGAAGGGCACCTATTGCAATTTTTTTGTGGGAAAAATTTATTGACTGAGTATTTTGACCACATTGCTGCCATTAACTTACATGGTGAAAGACCTATACTGGAGCCAACCGCAGTGGCGCTAGTGAGCAACGGCACAATGGCCACTCCCAGCCCAAACAGGAAGTGAGCTTCAAAACGAAAGCCCAGTCTTGGCCCCTTGATTGCATCCACCATTATGCCACTGACCTAACATTAATACAGGCGCTCTGGTGACCTTGGCGACACCTACAGGAGCGGAGTGCTTTAGAAAAGTGGAATATTTAATTTGCTCGTGTTTGTCTGCAAAATAACTTCCAAATAATTATCGATATTAGGATTTTGACGAATCGATTCAGAATTGGAAAATTAACCAGCCCTACTATCATAGTTATCAGGCAATTGTAGGCTTAAATGATTAAATATAATGTTCATATTCAATTATTTTAGCAAGGACTATAGCTTATTAATCGGCTATATAAAACCAGCCTATTAGGGGTTTGAGGGGTGAAAGCTCAATATATGCATTATGCTGAATATGCAGTGAAACAGAGTCAGTGTTTTCGCACATTTTAACAATCCTGCGTCGGAATTTCTGGGTTTTCTCATTTTAACTTATAACTTATAATTTCAGAATAATATGACAACTATAATTGGAACGTCGAGGACTCACTACTAGGGGGCCACCATGGATAGAGATAAAAACCTCTGTAATGAATCTAAGTCTACCCTTTATCCCAGTGTTGTTGCCATTTCTATAATGCTTTTGTCCAAATGAACTTGCCCTCTGTCTTACTGTTTTTCCCTGATAAAAATGAACTATAGTAAAAAATATAGTGTGACTACTGGCCTACTATACAATTACTATAGTATTGCTGTAGTTTCTTTGTACATACTATATTGATACTATTGTCCTATAGTAATACTAAATAATAATTATAGGGGGTGATGACTTTTGCGAGGGTCTAAAAATTTGAAATTTGAAAAAGGCCCCACAATAAAATAATGTTAAATATAATGATAATTCATTTAGCTATAATTGCCTCCAAAATGGAAATGGTCTGAAATGTATTGGTGGCTGAATTATGAAATTATGAGTCTTTGAAAATGAATGCACATAACTGAAATGTAATTGAAGTGTAATAGAACTGAATATGTACTGGGAAACACTGCATCAATCTAACATTAGCCATATAGTGTAAACTAGTTAACTAGCTAGCTATGGTGAGACTTTATAATTCAAACATTTTTAGGATTTGTGACCGTTATTTTCATGTAATATCATGGGAGTATTGATTTGGTGAATTCAATACAGACACATTGCTTCCTATCAGTGGGCAAAATGCACCTTTTAGCCACAGGGTGGCGGTCTAAGACCACAAATGGAAATGGGAGCTATTAGGTTCAATTGAAGGAGGAGAGAGATCTTAATCTCAGAATGAATCGGCTGCAAAAGACGTTAATGCTAATGAAATAATTGAAGGTTCCTCAAGACTGAAAGCTAGGAAACAGTTCTGATTTCTTAAGGTAAGACAACTGTGTTTTAATAATCTGGAGTACAGCCATCTAGCCTACCGCCAACCGTTTTATGGACTTTTCTGTTGAGTTGTAGTTAGCTAGCTATTTTCACATTGTGTTGATTTGTATGAAGAAATTACTCTATTAATAGCATGGCGCTGTAATGTAGTCCAGCTGTCTTTCATGTTTGTGTTTGTTTATTTGAATGTAGTTTGTTGTGTCTGGCTTTTGTCTTTTGTTTTTTTCATGCGTTGTGTGTCTGTTGTGGTACGGGGAAGCGGGCTGCAACACTGCGTATATGGAGAAAAGTTGTGGAGGCAGAGTTTCTGTGTTGGACTGCTTAATGACAAAGAAAAGTTTAATCTGCTTAATCTCGGGACAACAGGGGCTATTTTTAATCATGGCTGTATTCCACTTTAATTCATGTAATTAGTTTGATTAATGCAATGATTCTATTGAATGTCTTTATTTGATATGTTTGTTTGTGTGTTCTGGGTCTGCCCCACTGTCTGTCTTTTTTGTTGATGCTGGTGGCTATACCTGAAGTTCCCTAAAGGGAAAATAAAAGTTATTCTATTCTATTGTGTCTATTCTATAAGTTACCAATCGAGAACGGTAACATAGGCTTTTTTACTGCATTAATAGCCTAATGACAGCTGTTGTTCGCATTAGCTTGAACACTTGGCAGTGCATTTGCCACACTACTACCTGCTGTTAAAGAACATTGCCTTGAATATGCATTAACGTTAACTCGAGAGTCACAAATTGGGATGGCAGGTATGCCATCCACCAAGTTACGGCTTGGTGGGGCATGCCCCATACCTATACAGCACCGAGAGTTTGGCACTTTTCAGGGTTTCCTACAGGAGTAACCACAATTACCATAGACTCTCAGCCCTTAAAAACATTAACTTCTGTATGTTCTGTCCTCATGTAACCACACAGCATTCAGATACAACTTCACACATCCACACAATAAAGCCCCAAACTGTTTTTCTCCTTCTTTCTATTTTTCCTGCCAAACTGCCTGCCTCCGTCGCGATGTTATCCAATGGGGAGAATTATTCTTTGAGGGTATGGTCCGTGTACCTGCTCATCAAGCTTATCGCCAAATAAAAACGCTTCATACTAATGGTTTTTAATGTTAATATAGCTAATGGCTTCACCCTTTCCATGAAGTCACTGTGGCCTAATGGACAGAGTTGCTGTCTCTGACACAGAGGATTGTGGTTCGAGCCCAGCAGGGCACATGCTTACTTTCCACAAAAACAATGTGCAACTATTAAGTACTTCTCATTTATTACACTGTTATTATTTTCACATTAACACATTAACGTATTTTTATTGCAAAGGCAAAAGAGGTTACCAATATTAACTGTTCAATGTTTCACTTGTATTTCACTTGTACTATATCACACCCTCCCCAAACCGGACGCTCGCTCTTGTCTGGTTTGGGGAGGGTGTTACACTCTGCTCTTGCGGTCATGACTGACTGACTGTGGAAACCGAACCTCAACGTACCCTTGCCTCGGCCAACATTTCTTTATTCATTTATTTCTTCACTTCAGCTCTGTTCACTTTATCCTTTTCACACATAACACAATGTCACCATAAAATTAACTACTAGGAAAATTAAGAATTTATGATAATATATTAAGAATCGACGATAGCCTACTATAAGCTGCAATCCCTTGAGACATCGGATTTATAAACCTCCAATTCCCCAAACATATCTGATTCATGGTTAGTCACTTTTAAAAAGTTACTATGGCCTCCGAACATTGCTCTAATCTACGCTACTCTGCAGACAATGTAGCTTACTGCAAACACTTCATTATAATAATAATAATATGAAGAATAATCTCTGGTGAGCTACTTTCTTAGTAGTATCTATTGTTTTCTTGCTGGCTAAGATTCCTGGGAAATATGCGTTGTCCAGTTAAGCTTGTTAGCCAACGTTAGTTTTGCCCATAGACTGTATAAAAATAGGTTTAGCCAGAGAAATGTCAGTCAGCTGCTTGTCAGGAAGCAGGTACAAGCTAGGCTACTAAAAAGCGAATCAACATACCTTATACATCCATTGCACTACAGAAAACAAAACTAAACCTAGTTACATGGTCCGGTACCAAAAGATTTCCTGCAGACAACGTTAGACTACACTACCGGAAAAAAAAACAAAAAAAACGCAAAGGTATTATGCTGTGCTTATGAAGTTCGGCAGCTCGTAGCCCAGACATGGAAGCTTGGAGTTACGCATGTTGAATAGCCTAACGTTATTTCTCTAGGATACTAATACGCGTATTTTACAACTGTATTTCCATATTTTAGGCTGTATTTATTTATTTCAGCTACAATGTGTTTGTGTCTAGCTTATTGTGCATACATGTCTCCATATAGACTTGGTTAATTAATTTACATGCTTCTTCATGATCCATAGTTCAGGTGGTGCTGTTCATTGTATTTCATTAGACATTAAATACAGCTCATCTACAAACTCTTTTAATGTAATTGTGGGCTATCGCTAATAGGAGAAATGTTATTATTCTCTTCAGTAGAGGGCGTTATGGTTACGCGAATGTCTGCATTTATTTGGAATGCATGTACTATTCTGTATACATGTCTCTCTCGATGTCATTATCTTCATGCATTGTTCATCATTAGTTAGCTACCAAAAATAAGTGATATCTGAACAAAAACGTCTCCGACGTAAAAAAAAGCCAAGTTACTCACGCATAGCCTACAGAGCGCTGTCTATAAGTCCTTAATTCCAACTTGCAAAAACTAGGCCTGCCTTTAAAAATTATTGATATCAAAATGTGGCCAAGTTACAACAAACAATATTGCCTATCGTAGCTCACACTAAATAAACTAGCTCTATTCCAAAGCAATGCTATCCAAACTTTCCTAAATTTTTTAATGCAACTTGGCCCTGTGTTTCTTCATCTTAGCATATGAAGAGATTGTGCCTCATGGAACAACATATGATTTCAATTAATGTTTTTAACAGTTGATGAATAATTACACTCCAGAAAGGATATGGTTATACTTTGTTGGCAAGTTTATTTGAGAAAATATACAGGTTTTAAAATGTTAACTGCTGCTACAGATTTCTTTACAATTCACAAGCAGACATTTATATCAAGAAACATGTACAATAGAGAAAGGGGGGATGAATAAATAAATACAGATAAAAATAAGTAATATTTTTAAAATAGCGTACATATAGCATTTTTACAAACGTATCCAGACATGCTTGTGGGTCAGATGATGGCAAATAAGTAATAGTACTAATTTTCTTAAGAGAATAATAGTTATGATATTTGCGAGCAGAATTTTGTGAACACAAGGATACCTATGCTCTGTAGGACCACACAGGTTTTGATAGAAATCCAAATATTCCAAATAAATAAATCAATAAATATATAATAATAATAATACATTTTATTCATTCTGTGCTTTTCATAGACCCAAAGCAGTGGATGCAGACAATTATTCAAACATGCCCTATAGTGTAGTAATTCTTTTGTTTAATTTGTAAGTGTAACACATCTGAATCAGAGTATTTCCACTATAGATTATTCTCATTTTGCAATTTGATGTGGAACATAGTTTCATTGACCACATTCTCTTGAGATGGTAAGATGAAGAAACACAGGGCCAAGTTGCATGAAATAATTTAGGAAAGTTTGGATAGCATTGCTTTGGAATAGAGCTAATTTATTTAGTGTGAGCTACGATAGGCAATATTGCTAATTGTAACTTGGCCACATTTTGATATCAATACTTTGAAAGGCAGGCCTAGTTTTTGCAAGTTGGAATTAAGGACTTATAGACAGCGCTCTGTAGGCTATGCGTGAGTAACTTGGCTTTTTTTTTACGTCGGAGACGTTTTTGTTCAGATATCACTTATTTTTGGTAGCTAACTAATGATGAACAATGCATGAAGATAATGACATCGAGAGACACATGCATACAGAATAGTACATGCATTCCAAATAAATGCATGCAGGCATTCGCGTAACCATAACGCCCTCTACTGACGAGAATGATAACATTTCTCCTATTACCGATAACCCACAATTACATGAAAAGAGTTTGTAGATGAGCTGTATTTAATGTATAATGAAATACAATGAAAAGCACCACTTGAACTATGGATCATGAACAAGCATGTAAATTAATTAAGTCTATGGAGACATGCATGCACAATAGGCTAGACGCAAACACATTGTAGCTCAAAGAAATACATACAGCCTAAAATATGGAAATACAGTTGTAAAATAGGCATATTAGTATTCTATAGAAATAACGATAGGCTATTCAACACTGGCTTGTCGGATGCGTAGCCTAAGTCCAAGCTTCCATGTCTGGGCTATGAGCTGCCGAACTTCATAAGCACAGCATAATACGTTTTTTTTTCCCGATAGTGTAGTCTGCGGGAAATCTTTTGGTACCGGACCATGTAACTAGGTTTAGTTTCGTTTTCTGTAGTGCAATGGATGTATAAGGCATGTTGGTTCGCTTTTTAGTAGCCTAGCTTGTACCTGCTTCCTGACTAGCAGCTGACTGACGTTTCTCTGGCAAAACCTATTTTTATACAGTCTATGGGCAAAACTAACATTGGCTAACAAGCTTAATTGGACAACGCATATTTCCCAGGAATCTTAGCCAGCAAGAAAACAATAGATACTACTAAGAAAGTAGCCTACCTGTTTTCAGCTACCGGGAAACGTACCTGCAACCTGACAGCCTCTTACTCACGCCGCCTCTCTGTTGCATAATTAGCTAACCCAGTAGCAACTTTTCCCGGGCGCTCGCTCTGCCCTCTAGCCAAGCTGATGGGCCCCCAGCTATCTATGCAGTAAGTAAATTCTCCGATTTTCTTTCTGTATTATGTGTGCTGGCTGTGGATTTGTAGCGCTTCTGTGGTTACTTTTATCGCACTGATTTGGCTGTGCTGTGAGTTGAGGTGTCGGGGCTTCACGCGCTGTCTGGATGGGTTTATTGGATCCACTTGTGGAATTGGAATAAACTGGATGCTAGATTTTACCCTCCCACTCGTCTGGATTTTTCGACTACTGGGTTTTTGGGACTAAATAAACTGGTTATCGGATCACTTGGTTGCTGGCTATCCTTCTGGATTTATTTTCTCTCTGATTTTAGATCTGCCTGTAGCAGCATCCTCCTTCCGAAAAACAATGTCATTGCTCGTTGCGTTGCTTTGTGCACTGACTTTACCGAACGCAGGGGAAAGCGATCGCTGGGCGAGCATATCTGATAATGTACTTGGCCCATTGGATATTGCGTCTGGAGTAACATGTTCCTTATCCCGCAGTCTTATGCCGACTGGTCATATCGATCTAGCGCCGATGTGCGTATGTTCGGATATAAACTTTGCGAACTTAAATCACCTTATTAGTCTCATGGTTTTAAAGAACAGTTTCGTACTATCCGATGACTCGCTGTTAGATCTGGCTTACAGTATATCGTCTAAGAAGGAGACTCCATATAATGTAACTAAACAGAGATGCTTAGTCATTCTGTTATTATTAATGTCAGGAAACATGCAATCGAACCCTGGCCCTGAATGTATCCAAACGCCATCGAATTTTAAATCCAGATCGGATCTTGGCATCTTGCACATAAATGTACGTAGCCTTTTACCTAAACTAGGATAAGGATTTGGGCAAAATCAACGGATGCTGATGTTATTGTGTTCTCTGAAACCTGGCTTACCAAATCTGTTCTTGATAGGGATATCTGTATAAATGGTTATAATGTGTATCGCACCGACAGATCAAAGAAAGGTGGTGGTGTGGCCATATATGTAAAATCTAAATTCCCTAGCAATGTGGTCCTATCTGAAACTATATGCAAACAATTTGAAATGCTTGCACTGAATCTGGAGATTTCAAAGAGTCTCTCCATAACTGTGGTAGGATTCAATTCACTCACTGATTCATTTTTTGGATAAACCTAACTATAGTTAATTGATATTGGCTGGTGATCTCAATTGGGACTGGTTACAGCCCATATCTAATGATTTTAAAACGTACTGTAACTCTATTAATTTAACCCAGTTGGTAAATTCACCTACTTGCCCTAATCTTAAACACCCAGGGAAATCTACATTAATTGATTTGATTTTAACAAATGTTCCTCACAAATACTCTGCTACTGGTGTCTTCTGTAATGATTTAAGTGACCATTGCGCTGTTGTTGCTATTAGAAATACCAAGATCCCTAAAACAAAGCCAAGCTTCGTTCAGAAGAGAAACCTGAAGCGTTTTGTTGAGCAGGGTTTCTTACATGATTTGTTTTACTTTGATTGGAAAAGGATCGAGCTTATTCCTGATGTTGAAACTGCCTGGACATTTTTTCATGATGGCTATTTGCAAATTATGAATAAACATGCCCCCTTCTGTAGGTACAGAGTGAAAGGTAGGGATAACCCCTGGTTTTCCCCTGAGCTATCAGGTATTATTCACGAACGAAATTCAGTTTGGGCTAAGGCTAGGAAATCAGGGTCTGATGCTGATTGGCTAATTTTTAGGCAGTTACGAAACAAATGCTCCTCTCTTATTAAGAAGGCTAAGACAGAATTTTATTTATCTGTTACTACTAAAAATCCGAATGACCCTAGAAAGTTTTGAAGACTATTAAATCCATGTCTGGAAATTGGAACTCTGCAGATTTACCATCATGTATGATGAAAAACTCAGTTCCTGTACATGACAAATCTGAAATGCTGAATTGTTTTAATGAGCACGTTGTCTCTTCTGGCTCACTATTTCACTCTGTTCCCTCTGTCACTGTAACACCCTGTGCTGATGAACCGATGAGTGGTGGTCAGACTTTCAGCTTTATACCATTCTCTATGCTTGAGGTACACAAAGCCCTGAAATCACTAGATCCCAAAAAGCCTGCAGGTCCTGATGCTCTTGACCCATGCTTTTTGAAATTAGCAGCTGATTTTATAGCGGAACCACTCACATATATTTTTAATTTGACCCTGGAATGTAAGGAAATACCTTGGATTTGGAAATCAGCACATGTTCTGCCACTATTAAAAGGAGGTGATCCAATGCTCCTAAATAATTACAGACCTATTTTGAAACTATCACCTCTAGCAAAAATACTTGAATCCCTTCTAAGTGAACAGCTTAAAGAATTTTTATACACAAATTATTTTTTATCCACGTTCCAATCAGGTTTTAGAAAAAAACATAGCACTATTACAGCAGCTATGAAGGTTTTAAATGATGTTACTGTCGCCTTAGACAATAAGCAGCATTGTGTCTCACTTTTTATCGATTTATCTAAAGCATTTGACACAGTTGACCATGCCATATTGAAACAGAGATTATTTTACATAGGTCTTTCTGAGCATGCAGTTGCATGGTTTGTAAACTACCTAACAGAAATAACTCAGTGTACTAAATTTGATGGATACACATCTGATGTATTAACTATCCGTAATGGTGTGCCACAGGGTTCGGTACTTGCTCCCCTTTTATTTACCATCTATATAAATAATCTGGATCATGGTGTGCTGAATGCCCAACTTCATTTCTATGCTGATGACACCATAAATTACTTCTGTTCTTCAACCCTTGTTAAAGCATTTGAGAATTTACAAACTGCTTTCAATACTGTTCAGTACACTCTATGCCAATTGAAGCTTACACTCAATGCTGACAAAACAAAATTTATGGTTTTCTCTAAATCTAAAAATAGACCTCTGAATCTTCCCCCTATCACCACTCTGCAGGGCAAGGAGATTGAGTCAGTGTCATGCTACAAATACCTAGGAATTTTAATTGATGAAAACCTGTCTTTTAAACTACATATTCAACAGCTTGTGAAAAAATTTAAGCTGAAATTGGGCTTTTTTTTTAGGAATAAGACTTGCTTTTCCTTCAAAGTTAAAAAGAGGCTTGTGTTTGCTACATTTTTATCTGTTATTGACTATGGTGATGTTTTATACCAGCATGCATCCTCTCAGTGTCTTCACTCCATTGACACTCTTTACCACGGTGCATTGCGATTCATCACAAACTGTAAACCGCTCACGCACCACTGCACTTTATATAAACGTGTGGGCTGGCCTTCTTTGGTCACACGTAGATGGATCCATTGGTATTTATTCATCTATAAAGCTATTTTAGGACTACTTCCATTTTATTTATGTATTTATATCATCCAGAAAAGTGCTGCTTATTGTCTGAGGTCACAGGATTTATTCCTTCTGTCTGTCTCTACTGTCAGTAATGAGATGGGCAAAAGGGCATTCATGCCCTTCAAAATAACCTTAAACTTAGGGAGTGTATACCATTACCTGCTTTTAAGGCTTTGATGTCAGACTTGCAGGTCAATTCGCTGACTTGTAAATGTTTTAGTTAGCCCTCTCCTCAGTTTTAAGTTGATTTTGATTGTGTATGAATTAGGCTACTTACTTTGATTCTCTGACAGTTTTTTATAGTAAGTAAGTAAGTAAAGTTTATTTATAAAGCACATTTAAACACAGCTTGAGCTGACCAAAGTGCTGTACTAAAGAACATTAAAATACAAAGTAAAAGTAAAACACAAGGAGAAATATAGCAATGACAGCAATAGCAACAACAAGGGTTATAGACATGACAACAGATTAAAAGACTAAAAGACTAGTGGGCTAAAAAGGCCAGAGAATACAAATGTGTTTTTAGCCTAGATTTAAAAACAGAGATGGAGGGAGCACATCTAATGTCTAACGGCAGCTGGTTCCACAGTCGTGGAGCAGCAGCTGCAAAGGCTCTGTCACCTTTAAGTTTTAGCCGTGACCGTGGGACATGCAAAATAAATTTGTAGTTGGATCTAAGAGACCTAGGAGCTGAGTGCCAGTGAATAAGGTCTGTGATATAGGTTGGGGCCTGACCATTAAGAGCTTTGAAAGCAATCAGCAAGGTCTTGAATTGGATTCTAAGGTGAACAGGGAGCCAATGAAGAGAGGCTAAGACTGGGGTAATGTGCTCGCACTTTTTAGTACCAGTCAACATCCTTGCAGCTGCATTTTGGACCATCTGTAGGCGAGTTAACGGATTTTGTGATTAATTGTTCCTTTTTATCATGTATTTTGTTTTTATGTTGTATTGTTAGTAACTCTGTGTTCTGACTTGCTGCTGCCTATCTTGGCCAGGTCACTCTTGAAAAAGAGATTTTTAATCTCAAGTGTTTTTTATCTGGTTAAATAAAGGTTAAATAAAATTTAAAAAATACTGTCGTGGTGTCCAGTGACTGAATTGTTTAACTAACAGGCTACAACTGAGCAGTTAATATTGTAAACATGCCTTTGCAATAAAAAAACATTCTTGCATGAGAAAACCAGAACATGTGCACACTGTTTGAGTCCAAAATGAAATTACACTTTAATATCAACCAGGCGAGGTACGAACCCACGTCTCTCGCAATACTAAGGCTTGATGCTAACCAGGAGACCAAAGGGGTATAGTCACGTGATATAGGCCATTTGTCAGTGTCGGTCTGACTTTCACCATTTCGTAGTACAAGTGAAAATAGGCTACAAGTGAAACATTGAACAGTTAATATTGGAAATGTCTTTTGCCTTTGCAATAAAAATACGTTTGTTAATGTGAAAATAATAGCAGTGTAATAAATGAAAAGTATTTAGCAGTTGCACATTGTTTTTGTCGAAAATAAATTTGTGTCCTGTTGGGCTCGAACCCCCAATCCTCTGTGTGAGAGGCAGCAACTGTAACCAGTAGGCCATAGTAGCTTCATAGAATACACAAAGCCATATAGTGGTCTGCATATTAGTTTGAAGCGTTTTTATTGGGCGATAAGCTTGGTTATCCAATTGTTATCCAATGAGGAGAATTATTCATTGAGGGTACGGAGGCAGGCAGGTAGTGAGAGTCTCTGGGTAGGCAGGAAAAATGGGAAGAAGAATGAGAAAAAGAAGAAGAAGAAAAACCGCAAAATAACCCAAGATGAGGCTTTATTGTGAGGGCTTTATTTACATTTACATTTCACACCGTACAGTGGAGTGCAAAAAAGCATAAAGCACAACCCCAAAGCATAATGGATCCACCTCCATGCTTAACAGTTGGCAAGGTGTTCTTCTCTACAAATGCTTCACCCTTTTTGTTCCAAAATGCTTCAGGCTTCTCAAGGTTTTCTTTTGCATACTTTTTGCAGACGTTTAAAGGCTTTTTTCTGGAAACTCTGCCATGTAGGTCTTTGTTGTTTAAAGTACATTGTATTGTTGTCCTGTGAACAACTAGACCTGTGTCTGCTACTCTTTTTGCAGTGATGTGTGGGTTCTTCTGAGTATTTCTCACCAGGTCTCGGGCCATTCTATTTGAAATTGTTCTTGATTTTCCATATCTTGCCTTGACTTCAACTGTTCCATTTATCTTCCATTTTCTGATAATGTTTCTGACAATTTCTGGAAATAGATAGGTTTGAAATGTTGAGTTTTTTGTAGCCTTCTCCTTGTTGGTTTGAAGTGAACTATCTTGATTCTGACATCCTTTGACAACTGTTTTGAGGAACCCATGGTTGTTAACACCAGACAGAACAGCCACCGCAGTCGGATGCTTTAGAAGGCATGGAGTTACTTCAGAATAAATAGACTCGTTGTAGCCCTAACGAGCAAATCCCCTGCGCCTGGGCCTTAGTAATCATCGTTTTAACCCTTTCATGCATGAATTATTACAAAACAGAGCAATATTTTTTTCACATCAAACTCTGCATGTGTTTCACCTGTCTAGGTCACTTAAATGTGCCCCAAATGGCCCATAGACCACACATGCAGATTACAACTCTTAATGCATGATGTCCACTTCAGTGGACAGAAGGTTTTTCGTATACAATACAAGAACTACGGTAATTTTTTCTTACAAATATAACTAATTCTGCTCCTTGCATCTTCCCTAATAAGAATATATTTTCACAGCTACACCAGAGGGAGTTCGTATGTTTCCACCTCCACCTGCCATTTTGAACTTCACTGTATCAAAACTAGAAAAGCCAATAAAATGTAACAAGATGGAGCATGTCAAAATTTAGGCAAAGGTGCAAGGAATCTGCTCTGATATTTTTTGGAGATCACAAATGTTTAGACTATGTTAAAATAGACTTTGAAAAGCCTGTCCACTTGCACTTCCCTCCCTCCGTGTTAACGGCTCCCGCTCTCGTCCCGACTGCGGACCTTTTCCACCCTAGCTCCCCAGTGGTGGAATGAACTCCCGTCAGCTGAAACGCTGTCTGTTTTCCGTCATGGTCTGAAAACGCACTTTTCAGACTCCACCTCGACTAAACTACCTATATAGGGCCAATTCTATAGTACTCGCTTCCTGTTTTTTGCTTGTTTTCTATTTAACTTGTCTTTTCTTTTGGTTATTTTATAGTTAAGAATGTATAGCTGACTGTGTGTACTATTCATGTTCAGTACTAGGAATAGCTCCTACGTTGTGAGAAAGGTGTGCTTTGTCAGATCTGCTTTGTAGTCTCGTCAATGACCTTCAATATGCACTTATTGTACGTCGCTTTGGATAAAAGCGTCTGCCAAATAATTGTAATGTAATGTAATCCAAGTCAGGACAATGCAGGAACTCACCAACACATCATACACTTCACTATGAAAATTAAAAGTTTATTGAATGTCACGCCGGCCATGGGAAGATCGCTGAAACCCAGCACATGGTTCAAGGATAATCAACACCTAGTGAGGGTGGACAGTTTCATAAAACCTATTGTACTCACCCTCTCATTGATTCTCATTGATCTGATTCAGAAGTTATTTCCAAATCCCATCCTCATCGTCACCAAACTGTTAGGACTCAGTTTTGCCAGCCATGGGAAGATCGCTGAAACCCAGCACAAATTTACAGTACAGCAACCTTCAACACACTGGTTGTCTAATCAGGTTTATGTACATATAGAACACACAAACCTAGACCAGGAAGCCACAATTAAAACCCGGAAGTCTCAGAAATAACGTTTCCAAATTAAAAGTTCACAGGTTTTTCCGATCAACTGCAAGCATATGAAAGCTTCCACTAAGGTTCCACCCGCGCATTCACAGAAACTAGCTTAGCTAACCAACTAATTTGCAAACTATGGCTGGAGAACAGCGGTTGGCTATACCTAATTAACGGTAAAGCCCCACAGAAAGCAGCAAAATTGTATGCCAAATGGAGATAGAAGACATAATTATTTATGGGTGGGCACCTCCATGCCTGAAAGACTGATGCACAGGTTCCCAGCGCTGGTTCACTCGTAGATTAGAATAAAATATTTTCTATGTAGCTCGCTATGCTTTCACATCCTAAATTGTCATTTATGAGTTTATCAATAAATTTTGCTAAAATGAGATGGCATAAATGGCTGGGCTAATTATAGCCGAGTAAAAAGTATGAAATCCAGAAACGGATAGAGACGTCCTTGTCCACCCCTGCCTGACAGTAGCTAGGCTATGCCATGGAGGCTAATCACTAGGGGGTCTGGGGGCATGCTCCCGTGAGAGAATTTGTCCAAAAGCACTCTGAAATGGTTAATTCTGATGACTTTATCAACAATTAGCTTCATGCCGTCATGAATGCATTTTGCCAGCCTTAAACTAAAATGTATTTAAGCGATTACTATACACTAGGCTCCACATTTGCTGCAGGCAGGCACATTCAATCCAATCATAGCTACCGTTCCTTTTCATTTATTATAAAGCCCTTTAATCCATAACAACACTCATTCTTTAGGCTCAAAAGCCACGTTTATTCATGAAAAAAGAGGCAAAAAAACATAGTTACGCGCGTAAACATAATATTAGGCTACTGACGTTTTTGTTTCCCATATCATTCAATTTGTTTAGAAAACGCAATCTTCAATGCTTAAGGTAATGTCCTTTCAAAAAATATATTAATTCCGCGGTTCACACTTCTGCTATTAGTGCAGGACAAATCACCTGTTTGTAAAATTATGGCCGAAATATAACTGTTAAAGATTTATTTTTGGTTTGGTGGGGGCTAAATTACATACAGGTAACTAAACTGTGGTGGCCTGTAAACTGGAATTTGTTTAAGAATGAAGGCAAACTTTTTTCTACTCTCGTAATTAACATAAAAGATCGCTACTGCTTTGCACTGTTCGCTTGAGCTAAGCCATTGGTCCAGAACGCATTTTGAGGAGACAACATCGTTTGCAGTAGGCTAATTAACTATTTGCTATAGCTACATCGATGTGAATGTGGTTACAATGGTTTAAAACATTATTTCCAGCATCAAGTTAGAAAGATGTATCCTGACTGTGAAGTTGAATGTGATCTCTAAAGCTGACGTAGCATGCGGTGCCATATATTTTTACTGCAACACTGGACGGTGATTCAAAATACCTTAAATAAACCAGTAGCCTACAACAAACCTGACAGCTTTCATTTAACTTATTTGATGGCTCAAGTGTAGTATCAAGCATCTTACAAGTTGATAGCCTACAACTGCATGGGTTTACAAAAGCACGGTACAATTCTTCACGGATCTAGCCTCTTAATTTTCCTCTCAAAAGTGCCAGATTGATTGATGCATTTGACTGTTAAGATTTACAAAATATTTCTCCTGAGGGGCATGCCCCCGGACCCCCCTAGAGCAGGGATGGGCAGCTCCAGGCATCGCGGGCCGGTGTGTATGAGGGTTTTTGCTGCCACCAGTTAAGTTATTTAATTAGCCCAATCATTTACATGATCTGATATTTTAATCTACATATCCGCGATATGAACAGCAGCTGATGAATGTTCTTGTGCCGGTATGCTTGTATTGTAGCGTTTTATCGTTCTGTAATTTACAAGTGAATCGTGATTGTGTGTATGACTAATTAGTTGATTGAGCCGTGGTAACTGGTGGCAGTAAAAACATGCATACACGCCAGCCCGCGAGGCCTGGAGTTGCCCACCCCTGCCCTAGAGGGTGGGGGTGTACCACCTTGAGCCAACAATTATTTTTTCAGGTTGCATTCAACTGATGAATAGGCTAAACGTGACATATTGCATAGGTGACATACGTGGAATTAATATAGCTATATTTTTGAAAGGACATGGGTTAACGTTAAGCATGAAGGTTGCGTTTCCTAAACTATGGGAAACAAAAACTTCAGTAGCCTAATATTATGCTTACGCGCGTAAAAAAAAAAAGTAATTTGAGTGCTTTTTGACAAATTTTCTCATGGGGGAGCATGCCCCCCAGACCCCCGAGTGATTAGCCTCCATGGCATAGCAAGGACGCCTCTATCCGTCTCTGGATTTCATACTTTTTACTCGGCATAAATGGCTGGGCTAATTATAGCTATCTCATTTTAGCAAAATTTGTTGATAAACTTGTGAATAATAATTTAGGACGTGAAAGCATAGCCTACTTGAGCTACATAGAAAATATTTTATTCTAATCTACGAGTGAACCGGCGCTGGGAACCTGTGCATCAGTCTTTCAGACACGGAGGTGACCACCCATTATTAATTATGTGTAAGGGGGAGTGTAAGGTTCGGAGAACCAAACGCGACCGATAAGGATTTCTAAAAGCGTATCTAGAGAGATACGCCACAAACGCGGAAGTAGCCGCACCAGGACTGAGAACAGGATCGGGAGCAAAACTTCCCTAGCACAAGGCAAAACAAAGCAACCTCCAAAAACTGAGGCGATCTCGATAAACAGCGAGAATAACTAACAAAAGAACCTCACGCACTAAATAATTAGGTGTAACAAGAGGTGGTGAAACAAAACTCGATAAAACGAGTGAAGGAAAAGAATACAAACTTTTTTTATCTGCAGATTTAATGTTTTAACCGGTTTCATGAATCAGATGTAAGCCTAAACTGTTGCTATCGTTACTAGCATAAAAGAGACGAATATATGGCTCTCCAGTGAGAACGTCACTCCACCGTTAATTTCCTTTCCAGTGTGATATTGATATTAGTGATATTAATTTAAACGTCCAGGTAAACAGGTGTATTATTGCATCATAGGGGTACTATATCGCGAATATAGACACAGCTTTGAACGCCTCTCAACCAATCATAATGCGTGGTCAGAATTACCCGTTTTATAAGTAGAGAATAGAGCGCACACTCCTATAATGAGTTCCTCATGTACAATTACGTACAGTGGTGTTAAAAAAAAATAGCAGTACAACATCAGTAACCTGATGAACCACTGTTATTAGTAGTAGTGATATTTCTGCATGGCAAATAATTTACTTGTAGATGTAGTAGTGTAATAGAAAAACAACAGACCCAACTGTCATGACGCACGCTGCTTGTTCTGAGTAATTGACTCATTCATTGAAAGGGGCGTGTTCAAAATAATAGCAGTGTGGAGTTTAATTAGAGAATTCATTCATTCTGTGAAAAATACAGGTCAAACAGGTATTCCACAGGTAAATGTGCTCTCCCTAATGCTTTTATTATTTTGGATTCAATTGCGAAAGAATGGCATGGTCCCGTTCTCAAATGTGATGCTTCAAAAAGTCCTTCTCAAGGCTGTTAATATTGCTATTATTATTAATCTCTGGCAATGTTAACAGTAATCCTGGCCCTGAGCCTTTCTACTTGTCTCAATTGTCAACTCCTGAATGAATTTAGTTGTAGGCATGGCCTGGGTTTTCTCCATGTGAATGGAGCCTAGTGCCTAAACTTGACATTTTTAAGACATGGTTTCTTATTGCTAAGCCTGATGTTGTTGTTGTCTCTGAAACATGGCTAAAACCGTCTACCCCTGATAATGTTATTAATATTGTTGGTTATTATGTGTTTAGAACTGACCGCAAGGGCAGGGCTGGAGGTGTTGCAATATATGTCTTGGAGAAATTTCAAGGGTCTGTTCTCCACTCTATATCAATTCCTCGTCAGTTTGAGTTCTTAGCTGTTCAGATAGTAGTTGCTAATGCTCCTCTTAATATTATTGGCTGCTATAATATAATAATAATAATGCATGGCATTTATATAGCGCCTTTCTAGATACTCAAAGCGCTTTACAATGATGAGGGGGAAACTCGCCTCTACCACCACCAATGTGTAGCACCCACCTGGGTGATGCAACGGCAGCCATTTTGCGCCAGTATGCTCACCACACATCAGCTGAGGTGGAGAGGGAGAGAATAGTTTTTTTAGCCAATTAAACTGGGGGATGATTAGGTGGCAGATTGAATGAGCCTGGGTTGGGAGTTTATATATATAGGCCTCCATCAGCCATAAATGATGCCATCATAAGTTTAACTGACTTATTGTCAAATTTAATTTCTTCTGAGTTGATTTTTATTTGGGATTTAAATTTGGATTGGCTGAGTGATAAGTCTGCTAATTTTAAACATGTCTGTGATTCTATGAACCTTACTCAGCTTATTGCCTGTCCTACAAGATTTAATTAGTATGTTGCAGTTGGTATTTTTCCCAATGATATTAGCGACCATTGTACTATTGCATGTGTTAGGAGCACCAAGTTGCCCAAAGCTAAGGGTCTGATTATTCTCAGGCGTTGTCTTAAACATTTTTCGGAGCAGGCTTTTCTTCATGATCTGGCTGAAGTTGATTGGTCTCGTATTGCTTTGATTCCTTCTGTTGATTAGGGGTGCAACGGATCACAAAACTCACGGTTCGGATCGTATCACGGTTTTGAGTCACGGATCGGATCATTTTTCGGATCAGCAAAAAAAAAAAAGGGAGACAAGTATATCTTTGCTTTCCATTTATTCTTTAAAACAATTAAAGCAAGGAACTTTTGCCCATGGTCTTAAATGAAAACAACATTCAATTCTATTTCTCGTTACTAGTTCTATTTTGTCCGTAGTTATGCAAAAACCTCTCGTTGGTAGTTCTGAAAACAATTGATTCTATATGGAAGCAAATAGTTCCTTCTCAACTTTATACCATAAAATTGGCACCAATTTTGGTTATTTTTGTCATTAGTTAGATTATTTAAGAAAATTGCATGAAACCGCAACTCAATTTACCCATCTCTCTCCGTCTTGCGTTTTAAAAATGCTTTGGTCACGCAGCCTATTTTAAACAGCCCAGGCTAAGGAAATTGCATTTCACGATCTGCATCATGAGATGGGAACATCTGAAAAAAATAGCCTACTGTAGATACAGAGTTTGTTACTGTTAGATGTAACGTGTCATATCTAAGACATTTCGCTGGATAAAATGTTTTTTTTTTAATATACAGATTAATGTGCTTTGTGAAGTAACTTGTTCGCATTCGCAACCAGCGTTGCTCACGTCAGCGTTACCTTACATTAGGTAAAGCCCTACTATGTTACGTTCATATTTCCAAACTGAATAAATACTGCACCTCTAACCACAAAACGTCTTTGCTAGATTAAAGTTGTTGTAACTAAGATATTTGGCGAAGACAAACTTTTCAAATCAGTGGATTTAGCGTTATTTGCCGGCTTTATTAATCAGCTGTTGGTGTTGCTATGGATACCATTCATATAAGGGTCGACTCTAATGGCGCTGGCAGCAGATAACGTAGACGGCGTATTAATTTAGAACGGTGATTAAAATGTCGCCAGCGCTACTTCATTGCCGGGCGGTTTAACGAAATAAATGCCCACCCTCCAGCCAATCAGAATCGAGTATTTATCCAAGCCATGGTATAATACTTTTAAAAGTACCAGCGGCAGTAAAACTGTAATTCACTATGATGGTTAAATTTTGCAATTAATCCGCGGTTCACATGCGTGCCGAACCGTGGGGGGCGATCCGTACGGATCACGGATCAACTACGTTCCGTTACACCACTACTGTTGATGATGCTATTTTCTTCTTTCAACATCAGTTTTTAACAATCATCAATAAGCATGCTCCTTTTAGAAAAGTTAGGGTCAAAAACAGGGCTAATCCTTGGTTTTCTAGAGAACTAGCTGATTTCATTCAAGCTCGTAATAAACAGTGGTCTCTAGCCAGAAAATCAAATGCTGTCAATGATTGGCTTCTCTTTCGTTCCCTTAGGAATAAATGTACAGCTCTTATAAGAAAATTCAAATCTGAATACTATTTGACTTTAACCTCAGATACGTTTAATGACCATTCTAAGTTTTGGAAAACAGTAAAAGCCTTGCAGAATAAGAAAATTGCTGGTCCTCCTCAAAAATTGAGGGTCAGTGATTCTTCTTTTATTTCTGATAAAAAGGAGATGTCCAATGCTTTCAATGCTCATTTTAAAAAGGCCGGACACATTTTTGACACTTTAAATCATGTTTCTCGGCATGAAGATAATTGTTGACATTTTTAACCTTTCTATTTCCACCCAAAAATTGCCTGTTGTTTGGAAACAAGCTTTTGTCTCGCCTTTATTAAAATCTGGTGATCCTTCCGAATTGAATAATTATAGGCCTATTTCAAATCTTTCTGCTCTGGCAAAGATTTTGGAGTCTTTAGTGTCTGCTTAGCTGAAACTTTTCCTAGACTCCCATAACATCCTAAATCCTATGCAGTCTGGATTTAGAACCAAGCATAGTACTGTGACTGCTAGCTTGAAAGTTCTAGACGATATTAAAGCTGCTGTTGACAATACATTATTTTGTGTTGCTTTATTTATTGACTTAACTAAAGCTTTCGATACAGTGGATCACCACATCTTGATCAACATCCTACTGAAGGCTGGTTTCAGTCAAAATGTGGTTGGTTGGTTTCAGAGTTACCTGTCAGACCGCACTCAGTGTGTCAGGTTTGGTAATATTGTTTCTGTTATCTTAGAAAAGGGGGTTCCGCAGGGTTCCATTTTTGGGCTGTTGCTCTTTTTATTATATGTGAATAACATCTGCGCTCAGGTGAAACATTCTTTGTATCATTTGTATGCTGATGACACAGTTTTGTATTCTTGTGCTTTTTCTCTTGAGGCTGCTGTTTCTAATTTACAGTCTGATTTTATTTCTTTACAGCATGCTCTCTTCGACTCCAAATTATTCCTGAATGGAAACAAAACTAAGGCAATGTTGTTTGCATCAAATAAGTCTTGAAGGTACTTCTATTGAGTTTGTTGATACTTATAAATATCTAGGCATCTGGCTTGACAAAAATCTTTACTTTAAACATCATATTGAAATGTTAACTAAGAAACTCAAGTTTACCTTGGGTTTCCTATATAGGTTAAAATATTGCTTCTCTCCTTCTTCACGTAAGTGGCTTGTGACAGGCCTATTTCTGTCACAGTTAGACTATGGTGACACTGTTTATAGATTTGCATGTCCCACTGCCTTGGCCAAACTTGATCCGCTTTATCATGCAGCTCTGAGATATATTTCTAACTCTGCCTACATCACTGTACATTGTACACTTTAGTCGGATGGTCTTCACTTGCTTTGCGCAGGATGCAGCATTGGTATGCTTTATTGTATAAGGCTATTTTAGGCAAGCTACCCTTGTACATTTGTTTTAAGTTTGAATTGATTCATAATTCTCACAATCTAAGATCAAATGCTTGTTTGCGTTTCAAGGTGCCACCTGTGCGGACTGAGGCGGGTAAAAGGAGTCTATCTTATTTTGGCCCTTGGTCTTGGAATGACCTACAGACTCGTCTTAAATTGGTCTTTCTTGTTTCATTATCGAGTTTTAAACAAAAAATATCTGAACTCCTTGTCACTAGCTGCTCCTGCCATGATGTTTAGCCCTTTTATCAATTATTTATTTATTATCTTTTTATTTGTGTGTTGTTGTTTGATGTGTACAGAAGCCTGGTCGCTGGGCATTGTAATTTTTATTTTGTTTACTGCGGCATGTCAGGTGTCTGACTAGTGCTGTGTTTTATATGGTATGTATTCTCACCTAGTGCTTACTTTGTAAGTTTAGTATGTTCATTCTTGAATGTGTAGATGGTACTCTTAGAAGCAATACTATAACCTCTCTGCATTTGAATGGATTGCTATAGGAATTGGGGGGTGGGACTAGATTAAGCTGTAAATTACACGGGAATAGTATGGAACCCATGGTTGGCTAAATGGCTGTAAGTCAACAAGGGTCTGAGGTATCAAACGAGCCTCAAACCATCACTCTGCTGCCAGATATGCAGTAGATATGGATGGATCACTTGAAGGGTTGTTTCTCCTGACAAATTTTCCTATTGAACTCTATGGAAAAATAAGTCAGGAGAAGAAACCCTTCAAGTTATCCATTGCAGTACTGCTGGAGACATTTTAAGGCAGGCGCTTTTCTGCCATGGGCAATTACGTTTTTTATTTCATGAAAAATGTAATTGCCCATGGCAGAAAAGTGCAACACTTGTAACATAAATAAAACAATTAGCCTAAATTTCAAACACCTTTGAAAACGTCAAAACAAGTCTAACAACCAAAATAAAAAGAATGTAATAATATTGTTGCATGTGCGTTTAGTTGCGTGAAAGCGTTTGCTTCCCTATGTGCACATTTCATAATAAAAGTCCTCCACGCTCTGAATTTCACAATAAAAGAAGCCGATATTGCCATAGGAGAAAGGTACATAGTATTTGCTTTTTTAAAATTTGATTCATAGAACTTTGCCAAATTAAAATGCCTCACGGGCCTGATGTGGCCCGCGTGCCGCCTATTGGGAATTCCTGTTGTATAAGTTGACTCACTCACGTCTGCTGGGTCCTAATGCTTATTTCATTATACGTATGTGAAATAATCAGAAGGGAAAATTAAGGAAGATATACGTATATCGGCCATAAGCACAGATTTATGAGAATTTGTGCATCTTTTTAAATTTTTTTGCCTTGTTGAGGCATTTTATTACTAGATGTAAAGACATTTTGGTTCTGTTGAATGCTTATGTCAATCCGTTGTTTCTAAAAATAATAATTTTTTTAAAATTTTAAACCATAATTTACCTTCTGGTTTCTTCAGGGTTCAGTCATAAGCGTAATACTCTTCAATGTTTAAATGGAGCATTAAGTGTATATCATAATTATCGATGTCGAGCAATATAAAAAATATTATCGTGATACACTTTTTTGCCATATCGTCCAGCCCTAGTATTTTTTTTTAACAGATTTTGTCGGAAAAAATTGCCGGTGCCTATCTAAACTGAAAGTAAGCTACATTTGGTAGCCTACTGTACATAGTAGCCTATAGTAAGCAAGGGAAATACGCCAAATGTTTATTTATACTACTTTAATAATATATTATTGTTTCTATATCGGAACATGATTTAGCGTGTAGAAACAGTACATTTTATGCAATTAATTGTCTGGGACTGTGCCAAGATGAAGCTCGTCTGGTCCCTGCTGTTTTATTGGCCTGCAGTACAACTAGAGGGCAATGCTTTCGCAAGCGATGAAACATTTTCACAATCCTGCGTCGGAATTTGCCGGCTTTCTTCAAGTTGTAATGTATAATTTTGGAGAAATTTTCAATTAGCCAAAAGAAGAAAAAAAAAGGACAAATAAGAACAAAAAGAGAATCCTTAGCTTGTTCAATAGTCGTAAGCATAGTAGTCCACCCCTAGGCTGACAGAAATGTTTTAACCCAAGTGCTCAGCAGCCAATAGGAAATTATGACACTCGCACGTTAAAAATAGACAATTACACATTGTCCACGTGTTGTCACCGCGTCAACGTGTGAAAAATCGACACGCTGACAACGCGTAGACAACGTGTAAAACCACACCTATTGTTATTCACCATATTTATTATTATTTTGCCTATTTTTGAGAACCTATCTCCTCCTACACCATTCACACCATCGACACCATTCATACCTCATATTATACCTTCATACACCCTCCAGGTTTTTACCTTTATTCCATGTACACTTTTTCAGATAATTAACCTTTTATCGCCAAAAACATTAATGAGAATCAATGGGCACGTTCTGAAAACCGATGCAATAGAATGTGGATGCTGTAACATATTACACTGCTTATGACATCACAATGCCTTCCTCTACAAACGGCTGTATACAAACTGTACATGGGTATTGTACACTACATTGTTCGTAGTTTTTGACGTTAACAGCAACAATGCTTTGTAAAGCAGCCCCACGTTACTAAACGCATATCTTGTAATGCCTGCGGCCCCTTTCAAATTGTATGATTCAGTCAGCCTTCCATGGCCCATATGGTACAGTCAAATAACCAAATAATAACTGGAAGGGAACAATAAGTGCAGGTTTAGGCCGTGATCACACCGGGGGCGCCTTTTTTCAAATTGTTTTCAATGAGTTTGAAGCGTTTTCCACGCTGCTTTTGCGCCCTGGGCGCCTCGCATTTATCTGTTTCGGGCGCCTCGCTGTTTTTAGAATAATGCTTGCTGCGCACGGACTTGAAATTATCTTATCTTGAAACACTCCGAGGAAAAAGTGCCCTACGTCACTGTCACTCTTTTCTCCTCTGTCCAATCGCACGAGGTGGGCCTTGATTCTGCCGGTCGGTTCCGTGTAAATAAAGACGATTGAGGAAAAAAATTGGTGAAGTTAGTTGCCGTTTCAGCCCACCCGGAGTTATGCGATTTCACTAATCGTGAATACCATGATAAAAATAAGCAATCAAAGGCACTCCGCTTATACGCAGCTTTTTAAAGACAAACAACGAAGGAAACTTTTGGGTAAACTTAGTTCGCTAACACCGTTAACAACGTCAGCTAAGTGATTGACAGGAGCGGAGTTCGGTTGCCTAGCAACAGCAAAAAAGATGCCTCCAATGCCTTTTTCAGAGTATTTTTTCGTAAAATCAAGACAGGTAGTGCTCCTCGCGTTTTCAAGCCTACAAAGCGCATCCTGTGTGATCTCCGCCTTATTTAAACTTCATTAAATATAGCCGCTTAGGTTTAAACTTCATTAAATATAGCCGTTTTAACAAATAAATGATGCGTGAATCAGGAAAAATGTGACAATACTAGTTTGTTGGAATTCCATACAATGAAGCAGTATAATTAATAGACAGCCTATAAAACATTGGACCTTCCACTTCATTGTGAATAACACAATGTGCATATACATAGCTAATATATATAACATAGCTAAAGCATTTTATTGTCTGTATTAACTGAAATGTGTTTATGGCAGCTATTTACTTTTAAATGCAAGCATTTGCATTTTGGTAATTTTTCATCTTTGGAGTATCAGGCTATTAGTATACTGGAAAGTCAAACATCAGTGCTGTTGATTACTATTTATTGACCACCAAAGCATACAGCTTCATTCCTACCCGAAATGTCTGAACTACTGTCAGTCTGTTTTACTAACCATGATAGGATTCTTATAACTGGTGATTTTAATTTGCATGTTGATAACGTCTCGGACTGCAAGGCTATGGAATTTATGCAACTTTTTCCTTTGATTTTACTCAACATATTGTTGGGCCAACCCACAACCGTGGCCACACCCTAGATCTAGTGTTCTCTAGAGGTCTGAATATTGTAGTTGATGAGATTGTTGATATTAATATATCAGATCACTACTGTCTGTTTTTTAACGTGACTCTCGGTGGTTTAGCAAAAAACGATACAGAGCGTCTCATTAAAAGACGTTTTTTAAGTGCGTCTGTAGCCGCCAAGTTCCCTTATCACATGCGTAGTCTACCTCTCTCAGTTGAATTCTCATCAATACATGAAAAAGTAAATCATTTCAACTCGAAATTAAGATCAGCTCTCGACATAGTGGCACCTGTGAAAACTAAAAAGAAATCACAGGCTAAAGTAATGCCTTGGAAAAATGAGCGAATACGTCTGCTCAAGAGGGAGTGCCGTAAAGCCGAGCGAATGTGGAGAAAAAACAAACTAACAATCCACCGAGAGATCCTTACAAAATCCCTATATGTTTATAACAAAGCGTTACGCTGTGAGAGGCAGGCATACTTCTCTAAGATTATCAGTGAAAGCAGGAACAACCCTAGAATCTTATTTTCTACTATTGATCGCCTTTTAAATCCTTCTCAGTTTTGTGAACAAATATGCCCTGCCTCACAGTCAAAATGTGAGGAGTTTGCATCATTTTTTGATAATAAGATCGTTAATATCCGAGCTGGTATTGTGAATAATGTTGAAAATCAAAAAAAATCTGATTGTTAGTGGTTCTCGGGGAAATCTAAATTCTTTTTGTAAAAATTAGTGAAGGGGAACTTCGTAAAATTATTTTGCAGTTGAAGTCATCCACTTGCTCCCTGGATGCAATTCCCACTACGTTCTTTAAGGAGGTTTTAGATAGTTTGATTGATGATGTACTGGATATTGTGAATTGCTCCCTAGAAACACATCTTTCCAGATGCACTCAAAACAGCTCTAGTGAAGCCCTTACTCAAGAAGCATAATTTTGATTCTTCTATTTTTAGCAATTTTAGTCCTATTTCCAACCTGCCTTTTCTGAGTAGGATATTGGAAAAGGCAGTCTTTAAACAGTTGGATGCGTTCTTACAGGACAACAAGATTCATGAAAAATTTCAGTCAGGTTTTAGAAGGGGACACAGTACTGAAACAGCGCTTGTAAAAGTAATCAATAATCTTCGAGTGAGCGCCGATAATAAAAATGTTTCTATTCTTGTACTTCTTGATCTGACTGCTGCCTTTGATACAGTCGATCATGGGATACTTCTAAACCGTTTTGAAAATTGTATTGGTCTCTCAGGCACAGCCCTGAACTGGTTTAATACTTACCTTACTGGCAGAAGATATTTTGTTAGTCTCGGTGACCATGTTTCAGACAAACATGACATTTTGTCTGGTATTCCACAGGGTTCTGTTCTTGGTCCTCTACTGTTTTGTCTGTATATGCTGCCACTTGGAAAAATTATTTGTGATCATGGAGTGAATTTTCATTGTTATGCTGATGACACTCAGTTATATTTATCTGTAGCGCCAGATGATACTGATGCCCTAGATCCCTTGATAAATTGCCTATCCAGCATTACACAGTGGATGAGTAAAAATTTCCTCAAACTAAATGAAGATAAAACAGAAATTCTTATAATTGGTACAAATGCACAAAGAAAAGATATTAAGCAAATTTGGAAGTCTGGCTCTACAGAATAAGCCTGAAGTAAAAAACCTGGGTGTTATTCTTGACTCTGAGTTGGATTTTAAATCACATATCAACAATGTTACAAAGATTGCCATTTTTCTTTTAAGAAATATTGCAAGAGTTAGACCCTACCTCTCACTGGAAGATGCCAAAAAGTTGACCCATGCCTTTGTATTCTCTCGCCTAGATTATTGCAATGCACTCTTTACTGGATTACCTAAAAAAAAACTATTGATAGGCTGCAACTTGTACAAAATGCAGCAGCCAGAATTTTAACAAAAACCAGGAAAAGAGAACACATTACACCAGTTCTAGCCTCATTGCACTGGCTCCCAGTAACATTGAGGATTGATTTTGTTTATAAGGCCCTAAATGGTTTAGCACCTTCATACCTCTGTGATTGCTTATCTAAGTATGTTCCAAACCGTTCCCTTAGATCGTCTAGTGCTGGCTTGCTCAATGCCCCAAAAATGAATTACAAAAAGTATGGTGAAGCAGCTTTCTGTTCTTATGCACCAAAGGTTTGGAACAAACTCCCATTAGAAATAAGACAAGCAGCCTCTGTTGATAGTTAAAAAAAAAAAAATGTTATGATCTTGCTTTTAATTAATTCAACCTTTTATTTTTTTAATACCATTGTTATTATGTTATATTTGTTTTATATTTCTTATACTTGTTTTATGCTTTTTATATCTTAGGATTGTTTTTATCATTATCAATTTATTTTATTACTATTATTATTTTCTTTATCTTTATAAATTTTATTTTTACTATTATTATTTTTTTAATTTTTTTATTTCATTTCTACTATTATCATTATCAATTTTTATTATCTTATGTTTTCTTTTTTTAAAATCTTATCTTAATACCTGTGCCATTTATTTCTATTGTTGCTCTTGTAAAGCACTTTGAGCTGCATTTTATGATATGAAAGGTGCTCTATAAATAAAGTTTATTATTATTATTATTATTATTATGGAGGCCAGAATAAATGTTCAGGGGTGATAAAGATCTTACTTGTGCTGTGGTCTGAGAACAAAAAATCTGTGGTGTGATTCCATATGTCTCTTAAGACTAATTTTAGTTCACAACACACTGTGTTGTGTCACATCTGTAATTAAGAATGCAAGTTTTACATGTTACAAATGTTTTGTCCAGACGCCCCCCCCCCCCCCCCCCCCCCCTTCTAAAGGTAAAATATTTCTTCTTAGCGCTTGGTCTAAACGCATGGCGCAAGTGCATTTAGGGCATGTCCAC
Organism: Synaphobranchus kaupii; assembly: GCA_029718625.1. Lineage (NCBI taxonomy): Eukaryota > Metazoa > Chordata > Actinopteri > Anguilliformes > Synaphobranchidae > Synaphobranchus > Synaphobranchus kaupii. Next base: position 8,620,450 of record CM056398.1, on the reverse strand, counting down.
GTCCACTTTTGCTAGTTAGATGGCATGTTTTTTGAGCGCTAAGTATGGCGCAAGGTGCAAATGGGCTGAACCTAGTCTCTTTATTAATTATAGGTGTGTCTTGGGCGTAACATGCAATAAACCAATCAAAATGTCATATCCCATTCCCTTTAAAAGCCTGCTTTTCCACCTTGGTGGGTTGCTTATATGAGGGCGAAAAAGACATGCTCGTGCGTGTGTAGTGTGTGCAATGAATAGGCTTTATGGATCAATAGTACGATCAATATTATTCAGACTAACCATTATGACGCGTTTTGATATACACAATAATAATCTTTAACATTAGGGTTTAACACTGGCACGGGTTCCTGGTAATTTCCGACAGTACTGTTATTTTAGAAAATATATGCGGATAAATTTCGTTAAAAGCATCTGCAACAGTTGAGAATAAGTTACCAGAATATGGCTTCTGTCTCACCTTAGAAAACGCCAAATTTGCCAGCTTGTTTAACGAATTTCGTTTGATTATACAATGAAGCATTGTCAAACATCAATTCCATGAGGCTGTTCTCATGGAGTTCTCGAAATTCAAGTTTCATCCGAAGTTCATTACGTGCATTCTAAAATTGATTAAGAACATAAATGGCGTTATTTTGCCTTAATGATTTCACTAAATAAACTACAGCTGTCAGGTTGGGAACTCATAGGTTCATGCATATTTTCCTGTGTTTTATAATGTCCCGCTTATGGAAATGTGACCAACCTGTGGTAGTTTAATGCTTGAAAACAAGTCCACTTTCCAAGGAAGTCTGTGAAAAGTGTGATTTACAGCAGGTGAAACAGACCTGCTCCTGTATTAAGTTAAAGCGCACATGCAGAGAATGGCATGAAAATTTTATTAATTGTGTAATGTGCTGCAAATTTGTTTTTGTTTCTAATTAGACTCTTAGTTCTCTTTAAAATCGTTTTGTGCAGTTATGGAATAACAGGTGAAATCAGCGGGGTTTTAATAAGCTGAAAATATGGAAACCTGGTCACTGTAATTAAAACTATGCAGGACGAAGAATAAGATTAAACTTCAGTTAAAATGGTGAAATTTAAATGAATTTACGTTTTTTAACCATAGGCTATCGAAAAAACCTTATACACAGTGAATCCCGGGGACTGTAGCCTAGGTTATTTGAAAAACAATAAATGCAATATTCACTGGACAAGGTTTTGAACTTTTTTCAGTCAAAAACCATTCTATTTACTTACAGGCTGTAGGCCTAGATGAAGAGAGCTGTATTGTTGCCTATAGTGACATCTGAAGCGTATTTTTCCGAACTCAAATGCCCGTCTAATGCGCGGGTTTCCCATTGAATGACAATTCACGCATTCGGTCTAAATGACAATTCATGCATTAGGCTTGATATAGGTGTTATCAGCAAAGTCTTTAATGGATAGCCATTGTCCCGTAACAAGATTGTCCCCCCGGAAGATTACAGGAACTATTGGCAAATATAGGCTAAGTCATAGCTTGATTCAGGATAATTGCGAATAGTCTACATGTAACCTTACACGTAGCCTAACAGCACACAATTCCTGGATGTTTATATGGAGTGGGCTGAAAGCAATTTAATGCAGCATTCCCCTTCGCTGAGGGACAGGTTTGTGGTCTTTGACCTATGGACCCTTTCATTATTATGCATTTTTTGATAGCCTACACAATAATAATATTTCACATTGTAATCTTGATATTTTTAGTCATGCTTGTGCACGCCCCTGTGTAACAGACAGGAGGGTGTGCGCATGTTGTGCACACGCCGATATAGACACACTTATATGCGCCGTTAAAATAACATGTAAACAACTGCGACATGACTTTAGGACCAGGTTTGTGGTGGTTTTAGCACAAGTGCTTTCTGCTGGCTCAAGATAGCAATACGACAAAAATTGCAGTTATCATTTCTCCAATATCTGCAGTTAAAATCCCTCATTACATCAAAAATCAACATCACTCAAAATAATCTACAACCCCCAACCATAACTGAAGAAATCCTTAAAATCACAAAATCTAAGAAAATAATCTCTAAATTATACAAACTACTCAATTATGCAGACCATACCACATCCCTCCCAATAAAAAAATGGGAAAATAATTTATTGTTAACACCCATTGTGGACTTTTGGACCCAAACCTGCAAAAATTACATTCTCCATGACTAACAATACTAAACTACAGCTCATTCAATATAAAATAAATCATAGAACGCATATCACAGGCAAACAAATGCACCAAATGGGCCTCTCACAATCCGATGCATGCCCACTGTGCCCACCAAACACCATTGATGATTATCCTCCACGCAACCTGGCACTGCCCTCCTGTACAACACTTCTGGCAAGAAATTGCCAAAAAATAATCCCTCCTTTTGGAATGCCAAGTTCCAACCTTCCCCCTCACTGTGCCTACTAGGTGACTTATCCTCAATCACCATTCCTAACCATTTCACCAGAACCATTCTCATTGCTTTAATCATTGCCAAGAAACCAATCACCAATCTCCTGCTTTCTCAATCCATACATATAAGCAAATAACTCTGGCACTCTTTCCCATTAACTTCCTTTCCCCCGCTCCCATACGCACGCATGCACACACACACACACACACACACATCCCACCAACTTACTTGTTGTTGTTGTTGCTGCCACTTTTCTTCCAGTCATTGATTATGGGGACATTTTATATTCGCATGCTTCTGGAAAGTGTCTCAGTTCGATTGACATGATCTACCATGGTGCATAACTAACTCTAAGGCTCTTACACATCACTGCACCTTATATGCCAGGGTTGGTTGGCCTGCTCTAGCCACACACAGACTCAGCCACTGGCATATTTTTATTTATAAGGCAATCTTTGGCCTTTTGCCCCCCTACTTATGTTCATATCTTAGTAGGACTAATGCAGGTGGATATTCTTTGAGGTCTCAGGATCTCTTGCTTTTATCTGTCCCCTTAGTACGGACAGAAGCAGGTAAAAAAGCTTTCAGTTACTTTGCTCCTTCAACCTGGAACTCCCTGCAAAAAAAAAAATTAAAATGGAAACGTGTCTCACTAAATGTTTTTAAAAGGTTTGTTAGAGATATGGAGGCAGCTTCCTTGACCTGCTTATGTTTTTGATGATGTCTATTACCTGTGATCTAGGTGCATTTGACTATTAATTAATGATCTTTCTTATGCTTTAACTTGTTAAATGTTGTCTGTCTGTAACTTTGTTGTGACTGCTGCTACCCATTTTTGGTCAGGACACTCTTGGAAATGAGATTTATAATCTCAAAAGGTATCTCCGGAATAAATAAAGGTTAAATAAATAAAAATAAATTTAAAAAAAACTCTCACACATTTTATTTTATTACTATTATAATTAATTTTTTCTTTGTTTGTTTTGTTTTTGTCTCCTTGTATACTCTGCTATAATATCAAACATTAATTTGCCGTATTTTGTACCTGTCGATTGTCTTGTTTCATCGCAGTTTGTTTGCTATTTGTTTTTTCACTGTTCCCTTCCCTCCTTTAGGCCACATCTTATAATTTTGAAATTGTAATTAAAAATAAAGTTGACCTCCCAAGAGGGGGGTGGTAGTGGGAATAAAAAAATAAAAAAAATTATTTGCCTGGCCACCCCTCATCTTCAGAACAGCCCACCCAGTTCACTTGCTATGGGCGCAAGATTACTTGGTATTTAAATGACGTGAGCGCTGGGCGCTATAATGACTCTTGTGCCAGGTGTAAGATAGCAAAGACACTTGCATTTGGGTTAACGCCGCTTAGCGCCGGGTGTAAGATAGGGCCCAATGAGTTTTCTATGTTTTTCTCCTTCTCAACTACTTCCCTCACAATGCATACCTGAAAATACTAGTAGAATGGTGTAAATTATATTATAAATAAATTATAAATAATTCATTTTCAATTTCAATTTGGAGATAGTCCAGTTTTCTTTTTATTTTTGTCAAACTGCATGCATGTTAACTAAAATCTATTGAACTTTGTATGAAATAGAGTTGTTTGATCTAAATGAACACAATAATAGGTTTCTGAATTCCTGAATTTGAAAATAACTATTTTGTTACATATGACTGGATCTTTACCTTGAATACTAGTTTTTTTGTCTGTGTGTCTGTCTGTCTGACATTATTTTTTGAATTGCAGGAACTCTGACACAGAATGAGATGATATTCAAACGCCTTCATCTGGGAACTGTGTCCTATGGGACAGACACAATGGATGAGATTCAGAGTCATATTGCACAATCAAATGCACAGGTAACACTCTTCTCTCAGTTTATTTAAAAGCCTATTAAGAGATGGAAGATCCCATCAATGATGTCTGTAATATTATATATGCTCTCAAAGCAAAACTATGTTTACCTGCAACATCCTATTAAAGCTGGAGTAGTTGGGGAACAGTCATGCTTAGTTGGTAGCAATCATAGAAAGAACTGCTGTGAGAGAAATCCGGCACCGTACACTGTGTTTATACTTCTGCATTCTGAAGCCAGCAATTCGGCCTGAATTTTTGTTTTCGAAATGAAGTGGCTCATGACGTGAACCAATTGAAGAGATAGGCCGGTTCACGTCACAAACCAGTCAACAATGAGGCATCAAATTTGGAATTAGCCTATATTTACAAAAATCTAAAGTTGATATGGTAAAACATTAAATATATTTTCTTTGTACTGTTTTCAATTAAATATATGTAAAAAAGAATTTACAAATAACTGCTTTCTGCCTTTATGTGCATTTTACATACTGTCCCAACTTTTTTGGAATTAGGGTTTGTAGAAAACTTGGATGCACGTTCACTACAAGGTCTGTGGAAGCAGTGGGGTGGGGGATGTGTCTCTCTCCTCCTGTGGGGAGGGCCAAGGGGTGTTATGACTTGGAAATGTTTTGACAACAAATGCGAACGTTGAGAAACTCTCGTTCTCCAGCTTTAAATCTTCATGAAATAATTTACTGTATGTTGGACTTGTGCATTCCATAGATCACAAAATTAATTCTGAACATTTGAATTTTCAGTCTTTAGTGTCATACTGGAGGGAGAGATGGGTAGAGGTAGAGGGTGGGAGGAAGAAGGGAGAAATGCATGGGCTGGTGTAAAGCATGAGTGAATAGCGTGAATAGCTTGTGTAAAGGGAACACGTGAGATGCTGGTGTGAAGTGAACCTGTGAGATGCTGGTGTAAAGTGAATGTGTGAGATGCTGGTTTAAAGTAAACCTGTGCGATGCTGGTGTAAAGGGAACATGTGAGATGCTGGTGTCAAGTGAACCTGCGAGAGGCTGGTATGAAGTAAACCTGCGAGAGGCTGGTATAAAGTAAACCTGTGAGAAGATGGTGTAAAGTGAACTTGTGAGAAACTGGTGAAAAGTAAACCTGTGAGATGCTTGCGTAAAGTAAACCTGTGAGATGCTTGTGTAAAGTGAACCTGTGAGATGCTGGTATAAAGTAAACCTGTCAGACCATGTTGTAAAGTGAACTTGTGAGAAACTGGTGTTTGGTCTATATGTGAGATGCTGGTATGAAGTAAGCGTTTGAGAAGCTAGTGTAAAGTGAACGTGTGAGATGCTTGTATAAAGTAAACCTGTGAGATGCTGGTGTAAAGTAAACCTGTGTGCTGCTGTTGTAAAGTGAACCTGTGAGATGCTGGTGTAAAGTAAGCCTGTGAGATGCTGGCTGGGATTGACATTAACAGTTGCCCCGACGTCTAGATTCCAGCTAATTTAGGTTGATTTCATGAGTTTGTTTTAGGCAACGGAAATCCTGCTCCAATGCAAGTGAAACGCCGGGCGGAGGCCCTGAAAGGCAAAGTAAAAAAAAAAAGAAAAAGATTTTGCGGCCAAAATCTTTATCAAGAGTTTATCTCGACTTATTATCTCGAAAACCTTTTTTTCACCTTGCCTTTCAGGGCTTCCGTACGCGTAGCATTTATTGCAGCTATCTGCGCGCCAGTGTTGCTGTCTGTTACGCACTTTGATGCTCTGTCTGTTTCTCTGTTTGCTGTCGGCTACTTGCCGTTGTAAAGCACTTTGAGATTTTCTCTGTAAAATGAAAAGCGCTATATAGAATGTATTACTGGTTCGGACCGGTAGTTCTATCCATGGACCACACTGGTCCGTTGGTCTCTAGCACCTCTACTGGTAGTGGTCCATGTGGTCCGCGGACCACTTGGAGTGGTCCGTGTACACTGGTCCATTGCTCTCTAGCGCCCCTAGTGATACTGACCAGCGGTCCGTGTACACTGGTCCGTTTACACTGGTCCGTTTCGGCTACAACTGCTGCTCCAATACGACGGGCTGCGCTGTATAGAGTACTCAAGTGACTACGTCACGCTGGTTTAGGAAGTAAATTCCCCATTCATTTAGAGCATAGACATTAACTAAAGCTTACTTTTAAACCATTTCTACTGATTATGTCTTACCGTCAATTTCCCGGATTGTTCAATATAATGCCCGTTCGCAAACTATGTCGTTTTTCTGGACCAGCTTCGAGTATATTTTACGTTTTAGTATTTTTTTTGTGAACATCCCAGCGCTGACACTGTTTAAAAACTACACGTCCCATAATTCCTTCCGAACGAGCAGCCTTATCTCCAGACATTTTCATATAACGTTAGCCAGCAGTAGCACACAGCTCCGTTTTTAAACACTTTTTTCTAACGTTAGCTAGCTAGCTTGAAGGACCTAAAGCTAGAATTGCTTCATGTGGTTAACCGTAGCATAGTTTCTGACTTTGTCGGGCGGGCTTCTCTACTTAGCAAGCTAATGTTAGCTTGTCTTAAGCGGCACGAGCCTACTCCCATCTGCCACAGAGCACAGACAGACGAGATGATGATATCTTATTGGTCGAGAACCACCCGTGCGTTGCAGTACTGGATATGCATTCCGTTAAAGTGGACTACAAGTCGAACTACAATCATTAATGCATTACTTTAAAAAATAAAAATTGGAACATGCGATATATGGTATACATGCTTGTACCACACAGGCTAATCCAGGAACGTTTCGGCTCATTTTATGAATCAGATTTCAAGAAATAGTCTGTAGTCTCCGAAGCCCGTTCTATTTTCTATAGGGAATTTACTTCCGAAACCAGACTCCGCCTACGACTGACGTACTCACTTGAGTACTCTATGTGCCAGGCAGTAGAATGAGTTAAAAACTGGATACAATGTATCGCTTCATCGCTCAACAGAACGCTACATTGAGATTAAGTGCAACAAATAAGTAAAAAGATGGGACAGACACATGTCTTTATAACTTGCATGTTTCATTAGGCTATATCAAAACTGTAAATACAAGCACACCATGGCACATTGTTAAATATAGGAACGTGAAATGGAGCATTTTAAAACAAGGACAAGTTTTTCAAAGGTTTCCTGAACAAATGCAATTAGCTAAATACCAAAATACCAAAACATGCCAAGTTGCCAACAACACACGGACGGTGGTCGCGGGTGTAGGACTAGACTGATCGCAATGGGTCATATAGAACTGAGAGAAGTGAAATTGAGCATTTTAAAACAATTAGGCTAGGCCTATGACATTGTAAAACAAGTTTTAAAAACTTGAAGTGAAGTAATGGTTAACGAGAATTATCGTCCGAGGCTATTTAAAAGTCGAAGTCACATGGACGTGCACCGTGTGGTGTCTGTGGGGGTTAAGAATAAAATACTCTATAAAATCATTCATAAGACAATTTATTAGTTGAGGGATATTGACCTAATATCATTATGCGTTTTATTTGGTGCACTGACAATGTGTTGATCATTTTTAAAAAAGAGCATTTTTTTTTCCTATTAAAAATAAGTGGCAGAGCGGCGCTCCGGTTCGCTATGTTCGCTCTTATATAGGCTACTACACCCCTGCCGAAGCTCAATATGCGCCCCAATACTCTGCATCCGTATGTCTAGCAGAAGATGTTGCACAACTATTTGACAGCCACATACGTAGGCCTAGTTTCAGTAGTTTGCACAATGCTTGTAATGGTGGCGTGACGTGTGAGGTAGGAGGGGCCAAATGCAGCAAGGGGATTCATTAAGCACAAGGCCACTAGGACGGGAAACCCCGTAATTAAGGGAAGGAGACAAGACAGGGAACACACGTACCAAAGCTACTAACCGGCTCACTGTCACACGCCAATGAGTAGAAGCGCAAACGCCAGGTTTCTCAGTAAGAAAACCAAACAAGGCTAATGGAACAAAGCACTGGGCTCCCATACTTCTACGAGCAAAGTGACTAAAGAAAGAGCCAGAAATAATAAACGCCCTGCCTCGGTAACGAGACGCATAAGAACAGGCGAGTAGCATAATGGCACAAATAAAACACACTGCAAAATAATACGAGATAGGATAGAGGAGGCGAAAGGAACAGAAATCAAACGTTCCAAGGCTACTCTCTGACTCGCAGTCACACACAAACATGTCCACAACATGTCAAAGCTCCATGTACGGAGACAGGTACCGAATAGGACGAACAGGACAGCTGCACCGGACATTTACCGGCTAAATGACTAACACGAGATTAGTAGAAAATAAACGCCCTGCCTCACAGTAAAGAGGAATGTAACGAAGCGACAGGAACAGAGATCCAACGTTCCATGGCTGCTTCCATAAGCTCGTAGTCACACGCAGAAAACATAAAGGGGGGTAAACGCCCAATCTCCCAGGAGAGAGAAACATTTTACAGACGAGCCGCCGGTAAACCGCCGTCCCATACCTTTATTAGCAAAATGACTAACACAAGCTTAGTAGAAAATACACGCCCTAGCCTCTCAGTAAAGGGGAATGTAACGAGGCGAAAGGAACAGAGAGCTAACGTTCCAAGGCTACTTTCAGAGACTCGCAGTCACACGCTAACATGTCCACAACATTGCCCGGTCTCCCTATAGGAAGACGTACCGAAGGACGAAACAGAACTACAGTTCCGAACAAAATTGCCAAAGCTCCATGTACGGAGACAGGTACCGAAGGACGAACAGGACAGCTGCACCGGACATTTACCGGCTAAAAGACTAACGCGAGCTTAATAGAAAATACACGCCCTGCCTCTCAGAATAAATAAAGCCCTGCCTGTCAGTACGATAAAAACGCCCGGTCTCTTAGTAAGAAATGACTATACAAATACACCCACAAACAAACAAAGACTCCTCTCGCTTTCACGGAAGAAAGCAGACAGAGAGAGGAGGAAGAGACAGAAAAGGCAAAAAGGTCTAGGCAACGGAAGAAAAGAAAGACCAGGAAGCGAAGACAAAAGAGCCAGGAGGGAAGAGTCCTAATATATCCACAAAGGCAAGTCCCGCATTACTCCAATAAAACACTCTGGAGCAAAAATGGTCTCCTAAAAAACCTAGACCTACTCATACTGGCTAAGCAATCAAAGGACAAAATAATACCACACACAAAACAGTGCAAGTAATACCAGACAATACAAAACTATCAAAAGCCCAGAACAGAGGAAAACATGGGCTTAAATAGCTCCAAGGTAACCACGCACATGTGTTGCCAGAGAAACAGTCTCGGAACCCATTCATATTTATATGAACATCTGTCAAGAGAGATTACCATAGAAATAATAAATTCCCCACAAATTTTTAGTGGAGTATGGATTGTTGGTTTTTATAAAAATTGTACATTTTATAAAAATAGCAAAGGAGTGTAGCCTACTTAAATGTTCTTGTTTGTTTCTGCAAGAAAGTGTGTTGTCATTTAAATAATAAATGAGTGATTCTAACTTTTGTGTTTTATAGCTTCTTTATTACATTTGAGCAGTGGCGTACTGTGGGAGTACAACTAGGCCTTCTGTAAACTTACCTTTAACGGATGATCACTCTCAATCTGTTTCCGTTTACTTTTCCTGATTGTCAATCAAATAATTGATTCACTCAATAACCAAGAACAAGAAGTAAATTATTAGGCTACCAAGTTATTTTGAGATAGCATTATTGTTCTGTGCAACATAAACTTGTGTTGCATTTTTGTATATCGACATTTATGATGTTGTGTTATCATGCGAAGATTCTGACTTTTAAATGCTCCATGTTTAAATGTTCAACGTAGATTTTCGTAAATGAGTATTTCTAGCCTGTATTATGCGCTGCTCTCAATGATTCGAGACACTTAAGAGGCTGTCCTCTTTAAATTTATGCTTTCTAATGTTTAAATCGATTTGACTAATTTTAGTGTCGTCTTAAAATTAATTACATTCTTTAACGCATTCAGATTATTGTCTGATCCTTGTTAAACAATCTTAAGTTGTCTCTTTGTCGTTATCATTTCTAAATCATTATAGGCTACAAATTGGTCTTGATTATTCAGAGAATGAATGGATTGATTGTTAGGCTACTGAATCTAAATAAACGGAAACATGTAATCCCCACTTTTTCCAACGCGCAGGCCGTCGCTACATATATTTAAGTGCTACCCATTTTATGACGCAAAGAAAAATACTAGCACAGAAAAACTTGATATATTCATTGATGTTTGTTATTCAGTTATTGAATTGCTTGATTGATAATTAAGAACTATAAGTAGAAACAGGTTGAGAGTAATATCCGTATAAAGGTAAGGTTACCGAAGGCCTATTTTACAGCCGATGTTACGCCACTGCATTTAAGGGGTTTTTAATTCCAAAAGTACATGCCATTGAAGCATCTAGATTGCAGGAAATAGCTGTTTTAGGTGTTTGAAAAAGTGCTTCAGCTTCCTACTCGCCCTGCCATTTTGCTCGCTGGTGCGAAAGCCATCCTTTTTGACACTGACGTTACATTACCTGGAAATGATGCTGGCGTGCGTTTCCCGATAACGATCAATCTTAGGGTTAAGTGCGCTTTCGACGAGCGATTCTACGATGGATCTTTAATTTGTAACACACATTTCCCAAAACAGTTCTTAAAGCGTGAACGCACAGTCATCCCTTAAGTGCTACCGCAGGTTTAAAATCCGGGTTCAGAAAGTAAAAAGTCCTCCCCGGTATTTACTTCCAATCACCTGGATTTGCTAATTTGCACAATTCTTCAGCCAGGCGGTAGAACTAATTAGTGAAATCAGCTGGCTGAGTTTTCCTTTCTGATCCCTGGATTTTATATCTATGTACTTCTGTCAGTGGTGCTGCTGATACGAGAGGAGGTGGGGTGATAGATTGGGAGACGCGAACCCCATTGTGATGCCCAATACATGGCCAGTAAGGCACGTCAAGTTTCTTTTGAAATAAAATATTTTTCCCACTTATTTTACTTGTCTCAAACTTATTTATTTATAGGGCTATTTATGGAATGGCTTTTATGGGTAATTTCCAAATATATAAAAATAAGTAAATTAAAAATAAATAAATAAACGTAAATATTGTTGCATCTAACATCACTATAAAAAAAACAATTAGTGGTTATGGTAACCGTAAAATGAAATGAACACTAACACGAAAAATTAAATAAAGTATGTGATTTATGGGCTTCTAAAACGCACTTAACCGTCTACGACTGGTCTGGAGTAATCGTTAATCTACGAACGTTTCAAAGAGCGTCTTAAGTTAAGATGCTTTTGCGAAACGCACCCAAAGTTCAAGAAGCTTTGTACAAAGGGTTTTACGACGTCTTAGCCTAACGATGCTTTTGGGAAGCGCACCCCTGGTCAACCAATTAAAATTCAGATTCTCACTAGTTGTTTTTTTTTCTCACTCCAGTTATCTGACACCTCTGACATAGCCTACAAGCCGTTCACGTGTGAAACATTGACAAATAACATTTTGTTCAGTAGAGGTAAAATAAATTGATGATGAATATAAGACCATAGTAGTAATTTAGCATGTATTTATTTATTTTATTATTAGGCTTTTTTTTTAAACACTTTCAATTATTAGGCTTTTTTTTTTGGTGAAACACTTTGGGAACCTGAGGCATATGATTTCTGGCAAAGAGCCAAAGGTTCCCGACCACTGATTTAGAGGATGATATCATGGAGCAAGCCTAGCTCAGCCCGGACGCTTGTATGCAGCCAGTGGGGAACATTTGACAAGGCACAGCGGATATTGTTCTGGAGCATGCAGTTTGGCCTGCATACCGGGGAGACGGATTCCATCTGATTCTCAAAGGTGTGTGTGGCAGAGTATGTGAGTGGGAGCGAGTGAGGAGGGGGTCTGGTTATTGTTTGTATTGACAGAATCCGCTTCGTTCGCGTTCGTATACATGCTAGAAGTGTCATTTTGGAGACCTTTTTAGCTGTACTATAGAATGGAGAGCGACAAATACCCTTTTCTGGATTATCACACCAGGGGAGTAAAGAGAAACTAATGAACATATTCGCCACCATTTGGACTCATATCATGGCCAGGTAACTACACAACCCAAAGTTAAATTTTGCTTTAAAGTAATGCTTGTACAATGTACCTTACATCACACAAACATGCATTTCAATCACATAAGCAGACCTTTGATTTAATGACATACTCAGTCAATCCTTAACGCTGAAAGTTTTGAGCTCACCCCAATCGCAACTAGCTAACAAACTAGTTAGCTGGTCGTGATCCTAGCAGGTTCAATGTTCCTCCAGGAAGACCGATGATCCGCGACCGGTGTGGTTAAACAAAATGTTGGCTCGACCTTTGTTGGAAGAACAAAAATGCATTTTGTAATGAAAGTAACAAGAGGAAAACCGCTTGACCCGTGTAACATCCGCGATGTGGCCGGCTGGCTGGTGCTTTCCGATGGCGATGTCAAAAGCTGGCTTGCTGCTCCGGTATGTGAATTGTGGTGAGGACAGACTAAACCTCAACACAGCTTAATGCACAGGTACCTCTAACCCATTACTGCTGCAGTATACCTGTCATCTTCACACAGACATAAGCTTCCTGCAAACTTAATTAAGATACGGAGCAGCCCATCCAACACAGCTGCCATTTTTCTCTCGCTCCTTCTTCATCTCTCCCGCTTCACCCTTTACCTCACATCAGCCAGATTCCCCTTAGCCAATAGGAAAATAGCTAAGGACAATACATTTTCTAATTGGATCATACCACCCTTGCAATCATTAGTAGCTATACAGACTTTTCCTGCACAGGTTTCCTGCACACCTTTTCTTAACCAACATATTAAAACACAATATTCTCTGAACCGTTACAATTTGTATCTTTAAACATATCCACAGTTGTTCATTCATGATTTTTGGGTGCTACATCTTGTGCTAGTAAAAGGGGATGGGGAGTTAAACGGCAAACTTTTTACCTTAATTACTCAAAATTTGTACATGCACTTTCAACATCGGGGGATCAGGCAGCCAGCCAGTTAGCCAGTCAGTCAGTCAATCGGTTACCCACATTCACTCATTTAGGCCCGCACGCGCTGCATCCGGTCAAAAATCTGATGAAAATGAGGTATAACACGCTATTCGCAAACATACATGTATATTCGGTCACTAAAGTAAATGTTTAAAATTGAATGATTATATTTCAATAGCAAAAAAGCGAGAGAAAAAATAGTGACTATCAATCAGTTTCATGCCCATCACAGCCTACATTTAGGCTAGGATGCTTAATAGCTGAAAGATATTACGCTGGCGCAAGATTTTGCTCAACTGAGACAACCATTGCTCCTGCAGCCAAACTGTCATGGGTATTTGCAGCCCCTGCTGTTTCTGCGGTCGTCTTTCTTTTTGGCGTCGTCGGGATGCATTATCGGATTTTTTCTGCCTCCGGTATTCGTGTTTTGCCCAACAATTATTCTCTACTGGTTTGCATTTCCTGTCGGCTATAAATACCTCAGGACTTCCGCATTTCCGCACTTCGTTATTGTCTTCGCTATGTTGACAACGAAGTCGGTAAGGTAAAAGATTCGGTCGCTGCATTTCTGGTTCGTACGAATAGGAAACGCAGCAAGTCCGGTTTAGAGTTAGGAGAAAGATTTATTTTAGTCTTTTTCTTTCCTTTCTCTCTCTATCCTTTGTGCTCTTCTGCCAGTTACCTTTTTGTTCAGCTCGTTTTCACCTAGAGCTGTAGGTAACAGGTTCTAGTTTCATTTTCATTCTCTGGCCCGTTTTTACTTGGTGTTTCTTTCGTTTTGTTTCACTACCTCTTGTTATGCCTAATTATTTAGTGCGTGAGGTTCTTTTGTTAGTTTCTCGCTGTTTATCAAGATCGCCTCAGTTTTTGGAGGTTGCTTTGTTTTGCCTTGTGCTAGGGAAGTTTTGCTCCCGATCCTATATTATCCCAGTCCTGGTGCGGCTATTTCCGCATTTTGTGGCGTATCTCTCTTGATACGCTTTTAGAAATCCTTGTCGGTCGCGTTTGGTTCTGCGAACCTTACACTCCCCCTTACAAACTATAAATGGAAACCTCAAACTGTGATTTATCTTTATTAGTACAGGATTCATGACAACTCTGCAGAATACAGTTTCTAAGTGTCATTATTTTCCCGTAGCAAGTCCATTTAACAAGCAATCCCCCACCCATTCTATACCTCCCCATGCGTGACATAGTGGACAATAGCGTGTGAGTTCATAAATATATTTATTCATCATATAAAATTAGAATTCCAACATAACAAGATAAACCCAACAATACATGTCAAAAAAGTCGTGAAAAGCCCTGATCACTCAAATGCCACATAAACGTGAAATTGTCATATTCTACTATAAATATCTCTAAATATGTAATAAATATACAATCCTACCATTGGTTTTAAGCATAAAGATGTCCCTTTCAAAATTCAGTGGTCATTTATTGTCTTGGACAATCTGTTTGAGAAATACACACCAGTAGGGATGGGTATCGTTAGGATTTTATCAATACCGGTACTGCTTATCGATACCAATACTTTTTGATACTCTTATCAATACTACTCTCCATAATTTTGTTTAAAAAAAGAGATATTGTGAAAAGAAAAGAAGTTATTTTATTTATTTATTTATTTATTACTAGTTAGAAGAAAGAACAACAGTTATTTTGATAAAATTAAATGAAATTGTTTCCTCATAGTTTCCTGAGAGTACATAATGAGGGGACCAATTGCTATAAGTAAATGTCTGGTAGTGTGTTTTGTTGCTGCTTCACTACAAATACAATAAACTTAAATTAACAAGATTATAGATTACCAAATAACTATAGTTCTTGAGCTTCTCAGAAGCTAACAGAATAATAGTTATAAATAATAAATAGTACAGTGGTGGTGAATGGGTTGGGCTTGGGTGTTTGTCTTGAACTGCTATCCCCTGAAGGAGCGGGGGCTGGCGCTTGACTGACGTTAGCTATTGGATGAGGAACATGTTTCAAAAGCTTTTAAAACTAATTCTGACATTGCTAGATTACCAACATTATTATAACATAGTAACAGGCCTGGACAACGATGTATGGCTTGGTCCTGGCACTGCCTCATCAATGACTTGGCCTAACAGCAGACTCTGCTCTGTCGCTTAAAACATAATAATAATAATAATAATAATAATAATTAAGAATACCACCTTTCATCGCCTAATACTAATGTACAACTTCAATAAGTAGGATAATGCTGTGCAAATAAAGCATATTGTCCTAACGTTAGTCATTTAATGTCTGGGAAAGTAATGAAGCCATATTTTTCAGGTGTACTCAATATGAAATCGTTATCGAATCACGTACAATATATATGACTCTCTGGAATAATGTTAACACTGACTATTAACCTCTTAATGCCAAACGCCCCCTAGCGGTAACGCGGGCGTGACGGAAATTATTAAATTATACATTTCATTAATTTAATAATATATAATAAACTGCTCACCTCAATATTTTGATTAAATATCCTTATGATATATCCATTCCTTCTGGGAAAGTGGTTTTTAAGCCCAAAACGTCGAGATAAAACTTTGTAAATAACGTTGGAAACTCTGACCTAATTCTCAAACATGTATTGCAGCTTGATGTCACACCATAAACAATGTGCTGGTAAACTGTTCTGCTTAATTGTATTTCACAAAACTTTGGTTTAAAAAATCATTATACCTTTAGGCTTCAAGAAAAAATACTTTAAAACTTTCATAAGGCTGTACATGATTTTTTTCCAATTTTAAACCGACTTGTGCTTTTTTGCACTTGATTACGACTCGTTCGGCTGTGTTCACTTTGGCGTTGTGAAACTCAGCCAGTTTCTGGAGTACCAATCCAACGGCTTAGTATATGTTAGCCAGAGTGGTTTTGAACTTGCTTGCAGAGAATTATGCAAAACCGTCGTCAATTGGGTGTATTTCTTTGACTGATAGCACAATAGGCCTATCTGAAGTGGGAAAAACTGTCTTCGACCTGCCTCCACTCCGAGTATTATCTGTCTGTCAAATATTCCAGCCAATAGCCAAGACTCTTATCTTTCAAACCAGTCCTCATTTAACACTGTAGCCGTCGTATATCAAGGATTTTTTGCCGTGCGTATAAGGAAGTAGCACTCACGCGTAATTATCGAACCAAGATGGCGCAGTGTTTTTACCTTGTAGCGTAGCTCGCTACATTCCGTTTAGCAAAGCACAATTAATTAGGTAAGGCCCGCAGTTACATTTTTTTACTTTAGAGTATTTTTGATACAGTTTTTGTGTAGTTATGTCGAGATTTTTGAGGCGTTTATCCGTGCACCAAGTGCTAGACGAACTGGATAAGCCAGAAGATGTTTTTGCCGAGGGAGACTCATCCTGTCTCTGACGCTGAATCCACTGATGACCGAGATGATGTTGCTGACATGTAAGTTGTTTTATCATACTAACAGTGTTATGCTATAAACGCATTGAATTTTGCCATGGCAGGTAACGTCGTTAGGGCTGGTGGTATTACCGATTTTTCGATATACCAGTGTGAATTCACGCAATGCCATGCGGGTTCGTAATTCCATTGTCAACTGTATTTTATTGTTTTTCATACAATTAATATTACAAATTGCACATTCCAACGGTATGATAAATAATTTATGAAGTAAACTTAGGGTGTATTGTCTGTGTTGACAAACTCGCACGTGTTACGTGGCGTTGCCAACAACACAGATGTTGTAAGTTTGGTGTAAGCATCGAAGGAAATGTGCAATTTAGCTGCAATGCGTGAATCCCTGTGTTTCTTCTGTGAAGCTAACTAACCTTATATACTTATGCATAAAATCGGTCCCTCTCAGCTAAATTAATATAGATAGTATTACCTTTACAGTGGCAAGCTAGCAAGCAAAATTACAGGTAACAAGCAGCTAGCTATCTATTTGTGTCTGAGATGAGCTACTAAATCGATTTTTTTGAGTGTGAAATGGCTTCTGGAAGTGTTTAGTAAAGTCATTGTTCCACATGAGTAAATTGTTCTGTATGCAGTACAGAAGGCTGTGCAGGTAAACAAAATGGCAATTTATGCATGGTATGAGGGAGAGAACATGATAACATCAGGGAGTACTTGTTTATTATTATTATTGTTGATTGTTGTTGTATAAGGGGGACTAATGGGTATATCAACATGGTGGACAATTCCATGGACAGTGTTAGTGGGGTTTGTAATGATGCAGATTGCTCTCCTGAGGGAATGTGTAGTCTAAATGGCTTCTGTATGAATGGTTAAATAATCTCTCCTCACCCTCCACCCCCATGTTTTGATCCTTTGCCTTTTTTTGTTTTTAGTTCATTTTTTAAAATCTTTTTGGACCCTGCCATTTTGTACTTTCTTTGTGTAAATACGGTAACTTCAGCAATTAGAGGGCAAGGATCTTTTTATTTGTTACAGCAGGGGTGTTTTTATTTTTTATCTAGGAAACTGGTGGACTTTTGATTTTTTATCCACTGCACTTTTAGTAGTACACCTTAGTGCACTTGTATATAGTTGATATATGTTTGTCATGTATAAAGTTTTGCCTCCTAAAACCCAACCCCAACGTCCCTGTCATAGGAGGTGGCAACAGAATAAAGGACAGGACTGGCTAGCAGTAATGTGTAGGGAAGTTTCATACTATTCCCATTATTCATTTGAAAACCTGTTTGCACATTCCTGGACTCATTTCTGGCTAATGGGGCTCTGGTGAAATACACAAGATTCACTGTGCTGCTACATGGGTTTTGACAGCTTTTTGTGACCTCGGGTAGTTAGTTTTGTAATATGAAGAGCAACAAGAACACGTCTAAAAATGAACTTTTATTGCCAATATTGACAAATTATCTCATTTTATTGTAAAAACCTAAAAAATAAATCATATTGAGACCTTTCTGGAACATTTTTGGCACATTTGGCACCATTTGGATAACGAAAAAGGTTCACCTGAAAAAAACCCTGTAAAATTTGAATGGTTTGAGATATTGACACCAGATTGTTACCAGAGGTAGGCAGTATATTGATGAATCAGATAGAGGAGTCATTTCCTTGATTGCATTTGTAGCTCCCCAGGTAAAAATTCTTAAACTTGAATGTAGGTACCCGTTTTTTAGTTTTTTATATTTTCTGTACATAAATTGTTGTAGTTAAGTATCAAAAACTGGATTTCTATGAGTTCTCACTGCTTAGTCGTAATACTGCAGGTGTCTTCTTTAATAAAAGCCATGAACCATATTTGTACCATTTATAGTTTTTGAGATAACCACCTTTGTTTGTCACTAGTGAAAACAGGCGAAAATTGGCCTATTTTGCCCTCGGTAGGAAGAGGTTAATAAAAACTGCTGCAACCATTGTTTTTGAACGTTAAGAAGTGACCGTTATCATAAGGCCTTTAATTGCTGTTTTAGTCATCGTTTTTCTAATTTAGTAAATAACACTCTTAACTTGGCAGATGTTCACGTTCCTGACAATGGTCAGAAAGATATAAAACATCCATTCATGACGATTAACTAACGTTAGCTCTCTGAATGTAACATTTAAATCTCCAGTAAGTTATCATGTTGAACTAACTTAATTTGGCTGTTAACTTTAGCTAGATAGCTAACGTTACCTCACGATTGAAGGGTGACATTAGACGTCAAATAAATAAAAAGTTAATAATGTTAGCTAACCAAACCAACAGCAAGATACAGCAAGTAGGCTAGCTAACGTTAGCTAAGTTTGCTACATCTAAAACAGTGTTAATGACTTACTTATTATAATACCTTTCATGGCCTAATAATAAACAAGAATAATACTTTCCAACACAATTAACTCCCCCCTCGCTTAAAAAATAAAAAATAAATCCTGGCTGCTCAGAGACTATATAGCAAAATGCCTTTCACAATTAGAGGATTCCATAACCATTTTGCATTTATCAAAGCAGTTATTCGTAAATACGCCAGTCATGCTTTAAAATTCCTTGACAATAAACTTTAATTGTGGTTGGCATGCAATGATATTGTGCTTTACACGCCTATGACATCTTAACATTATATGCTACCTTTCTCATCATCAGCCGCTGTTGCGTTTTTGTTCGAAATATGTCGGTTCATTTGGCACATTTGGCCGCTTCTTCTTCCATTGCCTTTCTTTTTTTTATCCTAGCCTTTTCTGCTCCTCCTTTTCTTATTTTATTCTCCATTTTAGCGTCTTCGTCTGGCACAAACTCGTAAACTAAGCTAATTACATCAGGTGATCAGTCATAATCTAAAACAAACATGGGTTCGACCAATTATGGAATTTGGGAGGGGCCACTCTCATCCCCCCTATCAGCATCCAAGTTTCTGGTGTGGGCCGTGGTTGCTTTTCGTGCGTGTGTGAGGAGGAGAGAGAGGGGGCTGAGTGAGAGCTCACGCGGCCCACACGGCAGCAAGTCTACAATTATTGTGTTTACCGATCCTCGCCACCAGCCCAAAAACCAGCGGCCCACCGGGATTCTTCCCGATTCTCCCGATTAGCCACTCCGGCATTGGTTTTAGCTCTGGGTTTATGTAATGCGGGTGAATAAACTACTTTTCGGTGAGTTTTTGGGAAAGATATTCCATGTACATTACGAACAGGTAACAGAATGCTTTGGAGCAACAAAACTTGAATACTGCCGTCGTTCCAGGTCGTTTAACATAAAATACATCGTTGTCCAGCGCTGTTACTATGTGGCTGGCGAATGCTGATGGTGTTATTTTCCGAAGTTAATAACTACTTGTTTTATCTTATAACAAATGTTACCTTGACTAGATGAGGTCCAGACAGTCACATTATTTTGGGGGAATTGCATCAGCTTCGGAGCCGGATCAAGAGCTGCACTGTGGGGCTTTGTGTGACCTTCAAATTTGGGCAAAATATTACTCCCATGTGAGAAGACCAGTGGTAACACCCTGGCCTTTGCTTGAATCTGAAGTTGGGCCAAAAAGGTAAATTACAAACTGGCAGGCCTAACAACCATTACCTATCAACATTAAGACTTTCAATTGATGATTTCAATTGAATGTAACAGATTTGCATTCAACATTTAAAGTGAAAAAGGAGACCATGTGGCCATGTGGTATTCTCTGGCCACGCTAGGCCCTGGATTCTGTGAATATCTTTGTGTTCTGGTGTTTCTCCTCAAAAGGAGACAAGACACCCTGACCACTTTAAGATTTAGATCATAGATAAGCCAGCGCCTCAACGTGACTTAATTGCCTTTGTGCCTGTGGACAAGGGGGCAGAGAGAAACGCAGATCCTAGGTCAGGTCAGCAGAGCAGGCCTCTTGATAACCAAGTACTATTGAATAGACTATGAGCAAGTTTGCCATATCACATTATACATTGTCTATCGGAGGCCGTAATCTCAGAGCTATATACCGACATAGTCAAACAGCTACAGAAAACGCATTCGCTGATGGGAGTTTTTCTTCTGCGATATGCAAACAGTACTTGTTGTCATTTGCAGTTCTTCTCGCTGGCTACATATGTACGTTCGTTTTTACACTCGATCACTGTCTTGTCCAGTAGGTTGTTAGATTCGCATTTTGAGTGCATTTCACACACTGTACTGTAAACATTCCTTGCTCAGTCATGTTTTCTGTTTGATGTTCCAACTTTCGTTGAAGCTAGAACATTTGGCAGCATTTTCCTGTTGGTGGAATATTATTTTATTGTAGTGTTATCGTGCATAATAGAGGCTATAGGCTTATCTTCCTGGGCTATACTCGTCACTTAGGGCATGGAAAATACTCATTCCAATTTACTGTGTGCTGATATATAGATGAATATAAAAAATTTCCTTGGAATCATTATAAATGGGAACTTTTTTTTTAAATACAGAAAAATGCCATCCCAGGGCAAAAGAATACATACTGTAGAGTACAGGGGAAATTTTTTATTGAGGTACAAGAGTGAATGATTAGGCTACATATTTAGGTGTGTGTGACAGTGTGATATCAATGTTTTCATCTTAAACCTTCACAAGGGGCAAATGTATATGATTTATAATGGATAAAACACATTGTATTCATTTTATGACATTGTTATATATATTATTCTATTGCCATGTATTGAATCGGGTTTTGGATCCATAGATATCTACCCCCCCATACTGATGAAATGATAGTAATTCCCACTTGAAAATGATGCAAAAGTGAGTTTTATGATCCAAAACATTTGACTTGTAGTTAAATATATCTTTATTTTATGATTTAGAGCAGTGCACAATTTAGCCATTTCGATAGATTTGGAGACACTAATGGACAACAGGGTACACTGACTATATTTTGTATCTGATTATCATCCTCAGATTTTGCACACTTAGGGCCCTATCTTACACCCGGCGCAAAGCGGCGCTAACCCAAACGCAAGTGTCTTTGCTATCTTACACCCGGCGCTAGGTTCATTATAATGCCTAGCTCTTATATCCTTTAACTACCATGTATTCTTGCGCCCGTTGCAAGTGAACTGGGCGTGTTGGTCTTAAGATGAGTGGCCAGGATTATTTTTGGCGTATTGCTATCTTGAGCCAGCAGAAAGCGCTTGCGCTAGAACCACCACAAACCTGGTCTAAAGTCATGTCGCAGTTGTTTACATGTTATTTTAACGGCGCATATAAGTGCGTCTACATAATAGGCATGTGCACAATGCGCGTACCCTCCTGTCTGTTACACACAGGGGCACGCACAAGCATGACTAAAATATCTAGATCACAATGTGAAGTATTATTATTGTGTAGGCTATATCAAAAATGCATAATAATAAAAGGTTCCATAGGTCCACATACCTTTCCCTCAGCGAAGGGAAACGATGCCACATTACATTGCTCTCAGCCCACTCCATCAACATCCAGGCGATGTGCGATGGTAGGGGACAATGGCTATCCATTAAAAAGGAGCTGATAACACCTACACTACTCACAAAAAGTTAGGGATATTCGGCTTTCGGGTGAAATTTCAGGATGAACCTAAAATGCACTATAACCTTTACAGGTGAAATTAATTTGACCTTCTCTAAACTTTTGAATGCACATGTCCAACTATTCAATGTTTCAGTACTTTTTGCACAACTTGCTGTTCTCTAACAAGGAGCTGAACGGCAAAATTCACAACAGGTGTTTGATCCATGAATCGACCAATAAATTTCCTGGTTCAATTAGAATTGGTATTTAAACAGTCCTCTTCATCATGCTGTTCACATTTTGACATCATGAGACCAAGACGACACCTAACAATTGATCAACAGTACCTCGCCATTGCGAGGCTTCAAACAGGATGTTCTCAGAGGGAAGTGGCCACTGAGCTTAGAGTGTCACAGAGTGTCATCAGCAGGTTGCAACAGAGATACAGAGAGACTGGAAGAGTCACAGAAAGGCATAGAAGTGGACGTCCTTTGGCCACATCCCACACTGATGACCGCTTCATTGTGAACAGTGCCCTGCGGAACCGGATGATGAATGCCACTCAACTCCAGGCACATTTAAGGGAGGTGAGAGGCACCCAAGTGTCACGTCAGACCATTCGAAACCGTTTACATCAGCGTGGTCTGCGTGCTAGACGACCTGCAAGGGTACCTGACCACACCACCAGGCACAGGCGTCATCGTCTTGCATGGGCCAGGGAGCATTTACGCTGGACGAGGGACCAGTGCTGTTCTCTGATGAAAGTCGATTCACGTTGAGCAGAAATGATGGCCGCCAACGATGTTGGAGACGTCAAGGAGAGCGCTATGCATCAGCCACTGTTGTCACCAGACCACCCTTTGGTGGTGGCGGTGTTACAGTGTGGGCAGGTGTGTCTAGTCAATACAGAACTGCCCTACACTTTGTGAATGGTACAGTGACAAGCCCATACTACCTGAATAACATCATTAATCCAGTCATTGTGCCCCTGCATGAACAACACAGGCCTAATTTCATCTTCATGGACGACAATGCTCCAGCTCATCGAGGTCGCATCATTAGGGAAAGGCTGCTGGAGACTGGGGTACCTCAAATGGAGTGGCCTGCACTTTCTCCAGACATGAATCCCATAGAAAACCTATGGGATCAGCTGACTCACCGTGTAGAGGCTCGTAACTCTGTACCCCAGAACCTCAATGACCTGAGGGCCGCCCTTCAAGAAGAGTGGGATGCCATGCCTCAGCAGACAATAAGTCGACTTGTGAACAGCATGAGACGTCGTTGTCAAGCTGTAATTGATGCTCAAGGGCACATGACAAGTTATTGAGACATTGACATTTTTGTTGTGGTATACCCACCACTGTTGTTGGCTTTTGTTTCAATACATTGTTTGAGATGAGGAAATCACCATTGCATGCTTCTACTTAAATGCCCTACTTTCATGATACGTATAATATCACTGTAGCGTGAACTTACATTTTCCATAAATTTCACCCGAAAGCCAAATATCCCTAACTTTTTGTGAGTAGTGTATATCAAGCCTAATGCGCGAATTGTCATTTGCACCTAATGCGTGAATTGTCATTCAATGGAAAACACGCGCACTGCAGTAGACGGACATTTGAGTTCTGAAAATGAGCTTCAGATGTCATTACAATACAGCTCTGTTTATCTAGGAATACAGCCTGTAAGTAAATAGAATGGTTTTTGACTGAAAAAAGTTCAAAACCTTGTCCAGTGAATATTGGTTTTATTGTTTTTCAAATAGCCTAGGCTACAGCGGACTCGCTGTGCATAAGGTTTTTTCGATAGCCTATGGTTAAAAAACGGAGATACATGTCATCATGTTAACCTCTTCCTACCGAGGGCAAAATAGGCCAATTTTTGCCTGTTTTCACTAGTGACAAACAAAGGTGGTTATCTCAAAAACTATAAATGGTACAAATATGGTTCATGGCTTTTATTAAAGCAGACACCTGCAGTATTACGACTAAGCAGTGAGAACTCATAGAAATCCAGTTTTTGATACTTAACTACAACAATTTATGTACAGAAAATATAAAAAAACTAAAAAACGGGTACCTACATTCAAGTTTAAGAATTTTTACCTGGGGAGCTACAAATGCTATGGAGGAAATGACTCCTCTATCTGATTCATCAATATGCTGCCTACCTCTGGTAACAATCTGGTGTCAATATCTCAAACCATTCAAATTTTACAGGGTTTTTTTCAGGTGAACCTTTTTCGTTATCCAAATGGTACCAAATGGTGCCAAATGGTGCCAAATGTGCCAAAAATGGCAATGTTCCAGAAAGGTCTCAATATGATTTATTTTTTAGGTTTTTACAATAAAATGAGATAATTTGTCAATATTGGCAATAAAAGTTCATTTTTAGACGTGTTCTTGGTGCTCTTCATATTACACAACTAACTACCCAAGGTTACAAAAAGCTGTCAAAACCCAGGTAGCAGCACAGTGAATCTTGTGTATTTCACCAGAGCCCCATTAGCCAGAAATGAGTCCAGGAATGTGCAAACAGGTTTTCAAATGAATAATGGGAATAGTATGAAACTTCCCTACACATTACTGCTTGCCAGTCCTGTCCTTTATTCTGTTGCCACCTCCTATGACAGGGACGTTGGGGTTGGGTTTTAGGAGGCAACACTTTATACATGACAAAAATATATCAACTATATACAAGTGCACTAAGGTGTACTACTAAAAGTGCAGTGGATAAAAAAATCAAAAGTCCACCAGTTTCCTAGATAAAAAATAAAAACACCCCTGCTGTAACAAATAAAAAGATCCTTGCCCTCTAATTGCTGAAGTTACCGTATTTACACAAAGAAAGTACAAAATGGCAGGGTCCAAAAAGCTTAAAAAAATTAACTAAAAACAAAAAAAGGCAAAGGATCAAAACATGGGGGTGGAGGGTGAGGAGAGATTATTTAACCATTCATACAAAAGCCATTTAGACTACACATTCCCTCAGGAGAGCAATCTGCATCATTACAAACCCCACTAACCCTGTCCATGGAATTGTCCACCATGTTGATATACCCATTAGTCCCCCTTATACAACAACAATCAACAATAATAATAATAAACAAGTACTCCCTCATGTTATCATGTTCTCTCCCTCATACCATGCATAAATTGCCATTTTGTTTACCTGCACAGCCTTCTGTACTGCATACAGAACTATTTACTCATGTGGAACAATGACTTTACTAAACACTTCCAGAAGCCATTTCACACTCAAAAAAATCGATTTAGTAGCTCATCTCAGACACAAATAGATAGCTAGCTGCTTGTTACCTGTAATTTTGCTTGCTAGCTTGCCACTAAAGGTAATACTATCTATATTAATTTAGCTGAGAGGGACTGATTTTATGCATAAGTATTAGGGGTGTCACGATACCGATTCGAAATCGAAAATCGATCGAAATGAGCGTTCGATTTCGAACTTCGAAATCACAAGCTGGTTCGCGATTCTCCAAGTTTTTTTTTCTCTCCACCCCCGCCCCCCGCGCGCTCTTCTTAGCCTTTCATGTGATGGGTAAAATGTAAAAAAAAGTAGCCTACTTGGCCATCTCTAATGTAAGCGTTTCCGACAAAACGAAACTTGACGCCTTCCACTGCATTTTGTTCCTCCACGCAGGCGTGCGTCCGAAGAAAAAAAACAACGATATTCCGTGTTTCCCCTAGTTTTTTTTAAAGCCGGGCGGTGAAAGTGCGCCATTTTGCGTAGAGGCGGAAACTATAATTACACCCTCATAATATCAGCGCTGCCATTGAACATTTTAATTAGGCCTAACGGGAAACCGAAGCTGTTTTGGGTTTTTCCAGATGCTATTTTGATCATTCCCGCATTCTGCGGTAAGGGAAATATTGCAGCTACATAAAAAAAAGATTAGGCTATATAAAAAAATAAAAAAAGAATAATATAAATTTTTTTTTTTTCATTAAAATTATTTATTTTCCCTCTTGTCCAAGCCGGGCGGCAGGTGAGCGCCCGGCCAAGATAATGGTAGGGGAAACACTGATATTTCAAAGAAGACACAGCTGCTAGTTAACGTTAGCTTACCGGTAGCCTGCATTACTTTTCGACACACCATGGCCACTGCCGGAGTCGGAGATGGAGAAACAGAACTGGAAAATCCTCCTGCTTCCCTCAAGTCACCGGTGTGGCAACAGTTTGCCTTCCCCGTGAGTTATATAAACAACGAACGCGTCATTGACAAAATAACGACAGTTTGTCGGCTATGCTACACGCGAGTACCATACGCCACCTCAGGCAACACGTCAAATATGGCAGGACACATTCGCAGGCATCACAAAGAAATAGATTTGACTGGGAAAAAAACATTGACACAGGCAACTCAAATGACAACCCAAATGACAGTCAGGGCATGAAAAAAAACGTGTAAATAGTTAATAGCGTGGTACATGTTCAACTGTTTATTATTTCAGATATTAGTTTGTTAAAGCTCTCAACTGTTCAAAGAATGTGAACACGCTCATCTTTTTAAAGAAGAATTTGAAAATGTAAATGACCGTTGTCAGGGCATAAAACCAATGTGTAAATTGTTAATAGCGTGGTAAATGTTCAACTGTTTATTCTAGAGTCTAGTTTTGATAAAGCTCTTAACTGTTTAGGTGTGTTTAAATATTCTCATATTTTTGTTATTATTTATAATTGTTATTATTCAAGTAAAAGTTACTTATTGAGAAACAAGTATTTTTCTTTACAAATCAAGACTCGATAGTCTAACAATGGCATAGCCATTAGTTAGACTATAGTGCTGGAAAAGAAATTGTGCTGGGAAAAAAATCGAAAATCGAATCGAATCGTGACCTTAAAATCGAAAGTCAAATCGAATCGCGGATTTGGAGAATCGTGACACCCCTAATAAGTATATAAGGTTAGTTAGCTTCACAGAAGAAACACAGGGATTCACGCATTGCAGCTAAATTGCACATTCATTTCCTTCGATGCTTACACCAAACTTACCGTTTCCACAAACATCCGTGTTGTTGGCAACGCCACGTAACACGTGCGAGTTTGTCAACACAGACAATACACCCTAAGTTTACTTCATAAATTATTTATCATACCGTTTGAATGTGCAATTTGTAATATTAATTGTATGAAAAACAATAAAATACAGTTGACAATGTAATTACGAACGCGCATGGCATTGCGTGAATTCACACTGGTATATCGAGAAAATCTGTAATACCACCAGCCCTAACGACGTTACCTGCCATGGCGAAATTCAATGCGTTTATAGCATAACACTGTTAGTATGATAAAACAACTTACATGTCAGCAACATCATCTCGGTCATCAGTGGATTCAGCGTCACTGAGACAGGATGAGTCTCCCTCTGCAAAAACATCTTCTGGCTTATCCAGTTCGTCTAGCACTTGGTGCACGGATAAACGCCTCAAAAATCTCGACATAACTACACAAAAACTGTCTCAAAAATACTCTAAAGTAAAAAAATGTAACTGCGGGCCTTACCTAATTAATTGTGCTTTGCTAAACGGAATGTAGCGAGCTACGCTACAAGGTAAAAACACTGCGCCATCTTGGTTTGATAATTACGCGTGGGTTGGCACTTCCTTATACGCAGGGCAGGATTTCCTTTTTTACGACGGCTATTGTATTGAATGAGGGCTTGTTTCAAAGATAAGAGTCTTGGCTATTGCCTGGAATATTTGACAGACAGTTTTAAAACCCAATGGAAAGCAAATAATACTCAGAGTGGAGGCGGGTGGAAGACGGTTTTTCCCACTTCAGATAGGCCTATTGTGCTATCAGTCAAAGAAATACACCCAATTGACGACGGTTTTGCATAAATCTCTGCAAGCAAGTTCAAAACTACTCTGGCTAACATATACTAAGCCATGGGATTGGTACTCCAGAAACTGGCTGAGTTTCACAACGCCAAAGTGAACACAGCCGAACGAGTCGTAATCAAGTGCAAAAAAGCACAAGTCGGTTTAAAATTGGAAAAAAATAATGTACAGCCGTATGAAAGTTTTAAAGTATTTTTTCTTGAAGCCTAAAGGTATAATGATTTTTCAAACCAAAGTTTTGTGAAATACAATTAAGCAGAACAGTTTACCAGCACATTGTTTATGGTGTGACATCAAGCTGCAATACATGTTTGAGAATTAGGTCCGAGTTTCCAACGTTATTTACAAAGTTTTATCCCGACGTTTTGGGCTTAAAAACCACTTTCCCAGAAGGAATGGATATATCTTAAGGATATTTAATCAAAATATTGAGGTGAGCAGTTTATTATATATTATTAAATTAATGAAATGTATAATGTAATAATTTCCGTAACGCCGGCGTTACCGCTAGGGGGCGTTTGGCAGCAAGAGGTTAACTGAATTGTGACCTTAGCTATTCTTCGTCCTTCATATTTTTTAAATTACAGTGACAAGGTTTCCATAATAGCTTATTAAAACCCCACTGTTTTCACCTGTTATTCCATAACTGAACAAAAGATTTTAAAGAGAACTAAGCGTCTAATTATAAACTAAATTTGCAGCACGTTACACAATTAATTTACAAGTAATTTTTATTCCATTATCTGCATGTGTGCTTTACAGGAGCAGGTCTGTTTCCCCTGCTGTAAATCACACTTTTCACGGTCTTCCTGGGAAAGTGGATCATTTTAAAGTATTACGCTACCAGTTAAACAGGTTGGTCACATTTCCATAAGCAGGACATTATAAAACAAGGGAAAATATGCTGAACCTATGGGTTGCCAACCTGACAGATTTATTATATTTAGTGTCATCATTAAGGCAAAATAACGTTATTTATGTTATTAATCAAAATTAGAATGCAGGTAGCCTAATGAACTTCGGATGAAGCTTGAACATGAGTTTGTTGCATAATCAAACGAAAATTGTTAAACAAGTAGGCTAATTTGGCGTTTTCTAAGGTGAGACGGAAGCAATTGGTTGCTTATTCTCAGCTGTTGCAGGTGCTTTTAACAAAATTTAACCGCATATATTTTGTAAACAGCACTGTCAGGAATTACCAGGAACTCATAATGGTTAGCCTGAATAATATTGATCATAGGCTACTATTGATCCATATAGCCTATTCCTTGATCGCACTAAACACGCACGAGCATGTCTGTTTCGCCATCATAAGCAATCCGCCAAGGTGGAAAAGCAGGCTTTTAAAGGGAATGGGATATGACATTTTGATTGGTTTATTGCATGTCACGCCCAAGACACACCTATAATTAATGAAGAGACTAGGTTCAGCCCAGTTGTACCTTGCGGCGTGCTTAGCGCCCAAAAAACACGCCGTTAAAATAGCAAAAGTGGACTTGGACACACCCTAAATGGACTTAGCGCCATGCGCTTAGACCAAGCGCCAAGATCGCCAAGATAGGGCCCTTAGAGTTAAGGTTAGGGTTGATCCAGGAAATGTATAAATTTACCTGTTTCACATATGTAGTTTTCTTTTTGTTTAAGTCTTGACTAAGTTCAGGGAAAAATAACTTTATTCACAAACATTATGGTTAAACCACCTTAAGGCATTGTGAGAAGTCAGATCAGTGCCATAATAGAACATTAAGTGCAAATATAAATCAGTGCAGTGACTTCAACAAGTCACTGATTAAAGCAGGTTTGCTTGGTGCCAGAAAGATGTGACAAAATGATTATTAGCCTACTGATCAGCATGGTGGAAATAGTTTGTAAAAACAGGTCCAAGTTGCAAAAAAAAAAAAATTGAGTTATCCTGCAGGCCTAAGCGATTAAAAGTGATTTGTTTTACAAATTGCCGAGCTGTCTCACGTTTATAACAAGCCAAATTTCACAAAATTAGTTGAGAATTAAGCGAGTTTTCGTACATGATATCAGAGGATTCCTGCATCTTAAAGGGTAACTAAAACAACTACTTTAGATGATAACTGATACATTTGGTTTTGTCTAAGTACAACTGATTGATCCTGGTCAAAATCTTGACAAATTACTGCAGTCAGTGCAAAAAAGTGTAAACTTTAAGAATCTGGCTCAAAAGTATCTCTAGTGGTAAAAAGTTAGGTACTGCACGTTCAATCTGTGATTGGCCAGAAATTTCCTCCAGCTGACGTATTCCTCCGGGTGACGAAATAGAAACCTGTACAGCTACGAAAAGGCGGAGGCAGCTGAGAAAAAGGCGGACAGTGTACACGCCCTTCGCCCTTGACGCCTGCTAAACAAGTAAAATTATGAGATTTCAGCACCACCCCACGCATAACCATTGCTGCTGTTCTCTAATGCAAGTTAGATGTCAAGTTGTAAAAAGGCCTACACTTTTTACAACCTACACTTTATTTAAATACTCAAGACCAATAGCGTTTTAAGGGAAGAAGATGCTTTTGAACAGCTTTTCTATTGCCAGTTTGCTTTTCCGTAATTTCAATGCTGTTTTCAATCTATGAAATAAAACTGATACTTTTTGCAAGCCTTGACTCAGTCGTCATACAAATAATCAACCATCTAGCCTACATGACTTTTCAGTGCATATGTTTTTTATCTTATTATATCACCAAACAAAACAATGTTTTTGTTTTAAGTGAGCCTCTTATCACTTAACAGAAAAAGACAAAAAAAAATAAAAAAAAATAACAGTGCAAGTGCAATTCTTGTCCAAAGCCTCTAGAGTGCTTTTCACTTTTTCTGCTTTTTGGCAGTGAAACCATATGTCTGAAGCTTGGTTACACAATTTTTAAAGAGGATTTATGATTTGATCATTTCTTAATTTTAGCCATGACAATTTTTTTTGTCAACAAAAAGGTTGACACAATAATAACAATGACGATAATATCAGTCGCTGCGCTGAACCAATGTCTGACCGTTGTCGTCCGGTCGAGCCATCGCTTTTTCAAAAAAAAAACTAAAAAAAACACCATGAGCCTGGCGGCAGTATAGCCTACGGGACACCGTGAGTTTGCGCTACTGTCCGACGCGCACCCATCTCTCTCTCACACACACACACACACACTCACACACACACACACACACAAAGCAGTAGCCTAACCTCACAAAATGTAGCCTACATACAACGACATGACAAATCCCTTCAAAACCCCTATGTCCCACTATAATGGCCACCCATTAAAAGTCTTATCTGCATGTTATTTTCTTTTAATAATAACGTGTTATTCTCTTTCCATTACTCTTGGATTATGCTATTGTGCATTGTGTGTGCTATCAGTTGCTTATATGAAGACAGATAGGACATCCTTACAGGCCAAGTGCTAGGGATGAGGGGAAATTAGTGTGCGCATGCAGGTGAACACGGTGTTCGGGCTCATCTAATTGTAAACTGTCACGATTCTTAGCTACTGGAATAAACTTTCCTTGTGGATTATTCTCGGTCGGAAGATGTGGGTGGTTGCAAAAGGATTGCTTTCTTCTCGTTCGTCGGAGTGGTGAGATTGCAGGTTGCTCCTTTTTGAACCGCGGCTTCTCGCTTCTTCTTCGTCACAAACTTTGACTTTGATTGCAATCTTGATTAACTTTATTCGTATTTCAACTATTTTTATTGCTTGCTGGACATTAAGGCTCTCGTAATTTGGGGGTTTTTGGGGCATTTTGTCACGTTTATAAATGTATATATTGGTGTTAATCTAACATCGGCTTGTGTGTAGACTGTAGGGAACATGCCTCTATATTCCTACATGTGGAGTATTACTCATGCAAGGTGTTTACATGTACATTTAGCAGTAATGGTGATAGACAATTAAAACATGTTCGTCTTACCAGTCTTCACCCGTGCACCGTAAATGTAGAGAATATCCTCGACGGGGCGCCATAAATGTAAGGAATATGCCTCTATATATATACGTATATATAAACTCTTACATGGGATGCCAGAAATATAGGCAATAACTATGGAATAATGAGGTTTACCCTTATTATTCTTAAGTTAGGTTCAAATTAAATCAGTCTCATTTGATTATTATGGATTATAATTACTACTACTTCAATTTACCACCAAAGCACTAATAACTAATAATTCATAAGGGTTGAAGGTATTACGTTCTAATGATTAGGTTTGACTCAGCTCTCGTGTTCATACGACATCAAAACAGACCCCAGGTTTAACAAAAATAGATTTATTAAACAAGGGAAAAAAATTAATATTACATTCTACTAAATAGACATATTGTGTGGTGTGCGTATTGTAGCATTCATATGTGTGTATGCACATATGGGTGTGTGTGCGTGTGCGTTTCTAGGCCTATGCCACATGTGCGTTCAGGGAACAAAGGAATCACGTGGAGTAAGCTAACTGTGTCGCAGCACGATGGTGATTATTGATCTCAAATCTGACGTTACTGTAAATAAGTTCACGCACTTCGGTCAGGAAATAACGTATTTATCATCTACAGTAAGCTAAAATGAGATCATATCACACAAATGTTAGTCAGTGTTAGGATAGAGGAGCAAACCAGTGAGGCCTGCTCAGGTTAGTTAGTAGTACCACATTAGCAATAAAAGGTAGGCCAGCCGGCTAGCTTGCTAACCAGCGCAACACGTTTATACAGCTATTATCGCACTCAATCAAATTGCCGATAAACAGTTCAGACTAAAATCCTAAACTATGCCTGGGATGTTTGATCAGTCTTACTGAAGTCCGCGGTGAGTCGACTACAGCTGGCTTGTCCATTAGGGATGGTCTCCTTTGTCTTTCTCCTGGTTTGCGTCTTTGTCCGACGTCGTCTGGTTATCGCCTGCGTCTTTGTCCGTGGCTGGAACACACCTCTTTCGGAGTTGCGTTAATTCAGATCTATGGTCTATTAGATGCCGTAGGCAAGCTAACCCGTTTGCGTCTCTCTCCGCGGCCTTTGATGCTGCTGCCGCGGTGTTGCTAGTGCAATGGAGATCCACCTTTGTAGCTGTGTAGCTAGCAAAAGGGGGAAGACAAAAATGGAGTGCTGCCTCTTGTGCAGCACTATCGAGGAAGAGATGGAAGAGTGAAGTGAATAGGGTAGGATTGGGAGACTGGAATGCGTTCAGTCTTATCTGTTTTAGTTTTATGACCCTTAGTGTCTCGTATTTCCAAGAGACATGATTGGCTGTGGCCGTGTTTTAAATGTCTTTTGGGTTTCCTGTGGAGTCAATGGAAATGTAGTCCATTGTCCCTACAAGACTAAAGTTGAATGTGCGCGCGTCCGCCGAGACGTGATTAATTCATGAGCCTACTTCAATTCACCGTGGGGCTATATTATCATCTCCGATTGTTTCGTTATTATACATATTGTTATATTGTCAAGAATGGAAGTGTATGATTTTCAGTTTGTGGCTTTAATTAGTAGCCTAAGAGAAGGTCCAGTCTTCCAGCAGCGTCAGTATAGGCTAGCATAGGGCTCCATTACCCGATCCGTCTCCATTACAACATAAGGAACTGATAGTAGACAATCGTATGGCAAAATTCATAAGTAGGCTAATGTAAATAAAATAACATTATTAAAAGAACATTATAACATTATAGCCTACATCCATAGCCTATCTGAAATGGACATGGGGAGCAGGGCCGTAACAAGGGTTTAGAAATTAGTGAGGTCCACATTTTTTCCGCATGCTCCCCCGGTAGAAAATTTTGTACATTTTAAAGTTAAATGCATCAATCTGATGCACTTTGAGAGCAAAATTAATAGGCTAGATCTATGAAGAACTTTGCTCATGTAAACAATTTTGTGCTCTTGTAAACAATTTAGTGCTCTAGTAAACAATTTAATCATAAACAACATAATTGATTGTATATTTAAACCTGTCATTTTTCATAAATAGAGATGATAACATTTTTATGGAGACCAGGACAGTTTATTTCATGAATAGAGATGATTGAATTCACTAGCCAAACCTTACCTACGCCTATTCTTAAGCCCTTGCTCTCCTCTTCCTGTCCTCCTCACACCCTTCTCTCCTCTATTCCTCTCTTCCTCTTCCTAAATTACATTACATTACATTACATTCATTTAGCAGACGCTTTTATCCAAAGCGACGTACAGTAAGTGCATACAGAGACATCATCAAGATCACTACAGAACAGACAAGACAAAGCACATCCTTCCCATAATGTAGCAGCTATCCCTAGTAATGAACGTTGACTGTAGTTCACAGTAAGCTGTGGGTAAATCAGCAATACTACACTTCTATTCTAAATACTATTATAAACTATAATAAACAGACAGGAAAACACAGGGAACTAGTAAACACAGGGAACTGATATTCCTAGGTTAGGATATCAGTCAAGGTGGAGTCTGAAGAGGTGTGTCTTCAGGCCTCGACAGAATGCAGGCAGGGTTGGAGTAGAACATAGGGGAATGGGAAGTTCATTCCACCACTGAGGAGCTAAGGTGGAAAAACTCCGCAGTCGGGACGAGCGAGAGCCTTTGACACGGAGGGGGGGGAAGTGCCAGTCGCCCTGCTGTAGAAGAGCGAAGTGGTCGAGCAGGAACATAGTTCTGGATTAAGTCCTGCAGGTAGGCGGGGCCGGTCCTATTGGCTGCAGTGTAGGCCAGGGTCAGAACTTTGAACCTGATCCTGGCTGCAACTGGCAGCCAGTGGAGTGACCTCAGCAGGGGGTTACATGTGAAAATATCGGGAGGTTGAACACAAGCCGGGCAGCTGCATTCTGGATCAGTTGGAGAGGCAGAATGGTGCAGGCCGGTATGCTTGCGAGCAGAGAGTTGCAGTAGTCCAGGCGTGAGGTGACCATGGTCTGGACAAGAAGCTGGGTGGAGTAGGTGGTCAGGTACGGTCGAATCCTCCTGATGTTGTACAGGAGGAACCTGCAGGACCGAGCCGTCGCCCTGATGTGCTCTTTGAAGTCCAGCCGGTCGTCCAGGACCACCCCCAGGTTCCTTGCAGAGCGGGAGGCAGCCACCACGGTCCCGTCAACGGTGATGGAGAGGTCATGTAGTGGGGAGATCTTGTACGGCATGAAGAGGAGCTCTGTCTTGTCAAGGTTGAGCTTCAGGTGATGGGTAGCCATCCACTCAGAGATGTCAGTCAGACAAGCAGATATCCTCTCCTTAACCTGTGGGGTAGAGGGAGGGAAAGAGAGGAAGAGTTGAGTATCATCAGCATAGCTATGGTATGAGAAGCCATGTGAATGAATTACTGAGCCAAGAGACTTAGTATACATAGAGAACAGCAGGGGACCCAGTACAGATCCCTGCGGGACTCCTGTAGACGGGATGGGGAGCAGAGACGGAACCCTTCCAGGAGACTTGGTAGGATCTATCAGTGAGATACGATACAAACCAAGAGAGGGCAGTTCCAGAAATGCCCATCTCAGCGAGTGTGGAGATCAGGAGTTTGTGGTTGACCGTGTCGAATGCCGCAGACAGGTCAAGGAGAATCAGAACAGAGGAGAGAGAGGAGGCTCTAGCAGTGGCGAGTGCCTCCGTCACAGCCAGGAGAGCAGTTTCAGTGGAGTGGCCGGTTCTGAAGCCGGACTGATGCGGGTCAAGCAGGTTGTTCTGGTGGAGAAAAACAGACAGTTGGTTAAGGACAGCACGTTCAATTGTTTTGGACAGGAAGGGCAAGAGAGATACAGGACGGTAGTTCCTGACATCAGTGGGATCCAAGCTAGGTTTTTTAAGGAGTGGGGTTACACGGGCAGTTTTAAAGGCAGCAGGAACATGGCCACAGATTAGGGAGGTGTTAATAATGGAGGACAGATGGCTCAAAGTCATCAAGGGTCTGACGTATCAATCAAGCCTTAAATCATCACTCTGCTGCCAGAAATACCGTAGATATGGATGAATAACTTGAAGGGTTTCTTCTCCTGACTTAGTTTTCCATAGGAGAAACAACCCTTAAAGTGATCCATCCATATCTCCTGCATATCTGGCAGCAGAGTGATGGTTTGAGGCTCGTTTGATACCTCAGACCCTTGATGACTTACAGCCATTTTACCAATCATGTATTCCATACTGTTCCAGCATAATTTACAGCTAAATCTAGTCTCTAGCTTGGATCCCACAGCATAATTTACAGCTAAATCTAGTCTCACCCCCCCCCCCCCCCCCCCCCCCCCAATTCCCATAGAGATCCATTCAAATGCAGAGACGTTATAGTATCATTTGTAAGAGTACCAGAAAATAAGATATCAAGAGTCTTTTGTTGTTGGGTCACAGACATCAGGAAGTCATGGCATGCAAAGGATATGTGGCCAAATATAAAAAATTTAAAGGCACAGTCAACTTAGTGTATGTAAACTTCTGACCCACTGGAATTGTGATATAGTGAATTAAAAGTGACATAATCTGTCTGTAAACAATTGGTGGAAAAATTACTTGTGTCATGCACAAAGTAGATGTGACTGACTTGCCAACACTAAAGTTCGCTAACATGAAATCTGTGGAGTGGTTAAAAATTAGTTTTAATGACTACAACCTAAGTGTATGTAAACTTCCGACTTCAACTGTATATATATATATATACATATAATTACCGAAATCCAAGTAGATTGTATGCCTATACAATCAGCTACCTATCACCTGGTAGTCCCATAACACCCCCCTCCCCTCGCTTTTTTCCCCCCTTCAGATCTACACTGATCTCATACATGGCCTTTCTGGAATCCAATTGACGGAAATCCGTCATAGCGACAGAGAACTTTAATCCCTGCGTTAGTATTATTATGTGAACGAATCTTCTTTAGTTCAGTGGCTCAAACATATGGTATGGTTTCAACTCGCACCACACACTTTCTTTTTTAGGCTATTTAGCTATCGTTTGTTTTGCTAATCTGTGTTTACATTTCCGAGTCTGCACATAACTTGCCTAGAGGCTATTGGGTGTGGCCTGAATATTAACTAGCTTTCATGCCCACCCAGTCCTGAGAACTGCATAGTCGGCAGAAAGTGACACTATTCAATCTTAATTTTTTTCAGCTGTAGACGTTTTTAAAGACTGAAATTTTGGTGGATGATTATTTTTATAACAAGGAGTAATGTCAAATAAAGAAAAACATTTTTTCAGCAGAGTTAGCCATTCCTTTAACAATATGTAATTAATATGAAATCAGCAACATTAGATTAGGACACAAAGATCCGTTTCTGGGGCACAGAGGAGAGGAGGTGGTAGTGGAGGAAAGGACGGTGCATTTTTTGAGTATTGGCACGCACTGTAGTTCTTAAATAGTTCTGTGATTTTACCGACAGTACTGGGCTGGATAGTGGAATGACTGGCTGCAGCTAGTTATACATTTCTTTTCAGAGTCGCATCATGATATGCATGGGAACATAATTTATATACGGAGTTACAGGTAAATTCCGACTGATACGTTTGTATTTCCAAACTGAATAATTACTAGATTAAAGTTGTTGTAACTAAGATATTTGCATTAACTCTGTGATAATGTACCTAGGCCTATATAGTTACCTAGCCATGTATTGCATTTGCATTATCTTAAAAATAATGACAATTATCAATGACTTTGCCTGCAAGAAGGCTCGGTGTTGGGCTCTTGGTGTGTGAGCTAATAATTATAATGGATCAATGTGCTGAATAAAGTTTCTATACAATTATACTATAAAATTAAATTTAA
Organism: Synaphobranchus kaupii; assembly: GCA_029718625.1. Lineage (NCBI taxonomy): Eukaryota > Metazoa > Chordata > Actinopteri > Anguilliformes > Synaphobranchidae > Synaphobranchus > Synaphobranchus kaupii. The sequence goes on along the minus strand of CM056398.1, from coordinate 8,582,647 downwards.
AAAAATGAATAATTCAAATGGAATTTTAATTCCATTTTCTAGGGGGGGCATAATTATTTTCTTTCAGGGGGCCCAGAATTCCTGACTATGTCCCTGTATGTTATACATTGGGGACCAAAAGTCTGAGGACACTACCAAGTCCTGGCTGTTTTCATTAACTTATTTATAAAGGAATAATACAATTATGGTACTCCAATTTCACATCTTATTCAATAACACATTATTGAAAACAGTTACAAACCAAATTTGAACACATTTCCAAAATGCTCTTGCTTCTTTTAATGTTGGTACACCTTAAAACACTTTCCTGAGAAAACAGCTGTCAAAGGTTTGCAATAATTCACACCTCAGGCTGGCAAACTTAATGGGCGTGAACAGTAGCTGGCTAGCCCATTTTTTGAACTTATCAAAATAAAGGCTGAGGTGAATCGAGAGGGTCCTAAAGTGTGGACACATGGCCACTATAACTAACCATTTGGGAGATAATGAAGAATTCAAGGGTAATGCAAATGACAACATTAAAATAAAAACATTCATAATAATAAATGGTTTATTTTAAGTCCAAAGACAGGTGCAATAGTGTGCAATAGCAGGGTCCTGCTCTGGTCAGATGTGCAATAACACATGTTCAATGTTCAACTCTACAATGTCCAATGCAGCTGGGGAGTTAAGTGAATCTACAAACAGAGTCTTGTTCTGAGCTGTTGTGGAGTTTGGTGGGGGGCATATGATGTCTTGTGCCTCATCAGAGCAGAATTCTCTGATCTTCAAAAAGATATTTCTGCCTGGCTGAGTCCAGTCCGGGTGGGGCTTGCACAGGAATACCATCTCTGGGGGACCAGAGATTAGCGTTGTGCAGCAGCTGAAATTCTGCATCACAATGCTCTCTGGCCATAACCACACCAGGTTTCAGAGAATCAAAAGCTTTAATAGAAAGAAGACAGGACATCAAACATTGCATACTGCATTGGGCACTCACTGATTGCCGTGTTCATAAAATAGAAAAGATAATACAATTACGTGAAGTGCTTGTAACTCTTAATCTGTGGGAGCCTTCAGAAGTAGCTACTCAGTTGTTGCCACTTGTAGTTTTCAACAAGCACTGTGCCATCGTCTAGTCCAATGAACTGTGGTTCTATCTGAGAAAGCAATGATTTCCACAGCTTTCGGAAGCTGTGCTGACCAACTACACGATCACCTGAAACGTAAAAGGAATAGTGTAGGTACTTATCCACAGAGGACATTTCTATAATCTATTACACTTCAACATGAGTCTTATACACAACCTTACCAAGCTTTTCCACTGTGTCTTTGTAGAGACGTCACACTGAGGCTTTGTTTGGACACAAGGGTAGCTAGATAGCTAACTGTTAGCTTAGCTAACAAAGGCTTGGTTTGTTTTAAACAAAGATACATAGATAAATAGGAATATCATGGCAATCATGCTTGCAAATTATACATTGTGAGGACATGTTGCTAGTTAAACAAAGACTGGTAGATAGAAATATCAAGACAAAATGTGTATACTTTGTTTGGACACGGTACTAGCTAGATAGTTAACTGTTAGCTTAGCCAGAAAAGGCTTTGTTTGTGTTATCCAAAAAAGGCTGTGTCCAAATCAATGCCCCTTGAGTATGCTAATGTAGCTGAGTAGCTACACTGGATGAGAAAGTTAAGTTGGAAAAATGTTCTGTAAATGCAGTGTACTTTAAATCCACGAAGGATATACTTAAAAAAAGGTGGAAATCCAGGGGACATAAAGTAAAAGTCCTCCCCAGTATTTTGCTCCAATCACCTGTATTTGCTAAAACGTGAATCAAAATAAAACTTGAAGCTGACATTAGTAAATGTTTGCTGCTTAGTTCCCTTCTCCATTCATTTACGACAGGACTGATCAACAACAATAAGTTACCTTCAAATTTAGACATAATGGTATGTTAAAACACAAGCTAGTTAGTACTTGCTATTGATAAGACTAATAGTTGAGTATAACATTTATAAAGCTAGCAAGACAGACAGCAGAGCTAACGTTACAAGTTAGGAAAACAAAACGCTTCAGAAAATAAAATGGCTGTTCGCGCCGAGACGCTGAGAGCTCACTGTTAGACTAACGTTACTGGTTTTAGCTTTAGTTAGCTATTATTTAGTTATCAAAGTCTACACTAAATTCGGAAAATATTTACATCTAACTGTGGCAATGTGAGTGCCACCCCCTCGGTTCAAGAGGCGAAAGACAACAGTTCATTTGGAGCTCACTCTGTTTATTTCGTTTCGCCTTTCACTGGCGTTTTAAATACACACAAAAACACAAAAGTTTGTCTCTCTCCTCGAACTCCCAGCAGTCTCCTTTTATGCCCTCAGGCTCACTGTCGAACAATCAAAGCAATTGGTTAATTACACAATTAATAAACAATCATCAATCACCAATTGCATGATTTCCGGCAGCTGTGCCGGCTCCACGAACCACACGAGTTCACTCTCTCTCTCTTGCCGGCAGCGCCTAAAACCACGCCCCCCCCTACCACATAACCCCACCGCCCGACTTAGGCCGGGAAGCCATCCGGCCACCGACCAACCCCCCCCCCCCCTCCCCCACCGGGCGAGAGAGAAAGTCGGCCACCACCATCTGCGCTCCCGGCCTATGAACCACCTTGAAATTAAAAGGCTGTAAAGCCAGATACCAACGAGTGATTTGGGCGTTGGTATCCTTCATGCGGTGGAGCCATTGGAGGGGAGCATGGTCCGAACAGAGGGTGAATGGGCGACCCCAGTAGGTAATAACGGAGGGACCCGACCGCCCACCGAATGGCCAGACATTCTTTCTCGACCGTGCTGTACTTAGCTTCCCGCTGCGATAGCTTCCTGCTAATATACAGCACTGGTCGGTCGAGCCCCTCCATCTGCTGAGTCAAAACGGCCCCCAACCCACAAGAGCGGTTTCCCACAAAGAGCTTCCTTTACCCGCTCAAACGCCTGCCTGCACAGCTCCGTCCACTGGACCGGATGTGAGGCACCTTTCCGAGTCAAGTCAGTTAAGGGACTGGTCAGCTCTGAGTAAGCAGGAATAAACCTCCTGTAGTAGCCGGCCAGTCCCAAAAACCTTCTCACCTCTTTTTTTGTCTTGGGTCGGGGACAGGTCGCAATCGCTGCGGTTTTATCCATGAGAGGCCGCACCTGTCCACTTCCCAAGTGGTACCCCAAATACCGTACCTCTGCTCGGCCAATTGCACACTTCTTTGGGTTAGCCGTGGGGCCCCGCCCTGTCTCAGGGACTCGAGCACCGCCCCCACATGCTGCACATGCTGAGCCCAGCTGCTGCTGTGGATGATGATGTCATCCAGATAGGCTGCAGCGAAAGCAGCATGCAGACCGCAGCACCCTGTCCATCAGACGTTGAAACGTGGCAGGGGCCCCGAATAACCCAAACGGAAGTGTCCGGAATTGGTATAACCCGTCCGGAGCGGAGAAAGCCGTTTTTTCCTTGGACTCAGGAGACAAGGGAATCTGCCAGTAGCCCTTGGTTAAATCCAGTGTCGAAAAAAAACGAGCCGTGCCTAGCCGATCCAAGAGCTCGTCGACCCGAGGCATTGGATAGGCATCAAATCGTGACACTTCATTCACCTTACGATAGTCTACACAGAACCGAATAGATCCATCAGGCTTACCCACTAGCACGATGGGACTATTCCACGCACTGTTAGACTCCTCTATTACCCCCCAATTCCAGCATTGCCTTTATTTCTGCCTGAACCAATTTCTTTTTATGTTCCGGCAGTCTATAGGGCCGTGAACGCGTCGTCACGCCCGGGGTTGTCTCAATGTGGTGGTTTATGAGGTGAGTGTGACCTGGTAGAGGGGAAAACACATCCGCAAACCGCTTTTGCAACAAGGCAAGATCTGCTCTCTGATTCGGTAAGAGATGGCTATCTGAAAGGGGTGAGGTTTGATTGGTAGAATTTGGTACCTCTGGCCCCAGCTCATCTCTTTCCCTGATCGACCGTAACCAGGGAGACCGGTACCACCTCTTTCCATGCTTTTAATAGATTGAGATGATAAATCTGTTTCGCCCCCTCTCTATCAGATCGCTCTACCTCATAATCGACTTCCCCCACTCGTCGTGTGACCACAAAGGGTCCTTGCCACTTGGCGAGTAATTTTGTGCTGGAAGTCGGGAGCAATACTAGGACTTTATCTCCCGGTGAAAATTGCCGTAGCTTAGTTCCTTTATTGTAGTGCCTCAGCTGACGTTCCTGAGCCTCGAGCAAATTCTCCCGTGACAATCTACCCAGTGTATGGAGTTTTGCTCGTAGGTCCATAACGTATTGAATTTTGTTTTTACTGGGACTTGGACCCTCCTCCCAGCTTTCTTGAACTAGGTCCAAGACACCCCGTGGTTTTCTACCGAACAACAATTCAAAGAGAGAAAATCCCGTGGAGGCCTGGGGAACTTATCGCACTGCGAACAATAGAGGAACTAACCACTTATCCCAATTTCGGCTATCATCGTGTACGAACTTCCGAATCATCGATTTTAAAGTCCTATTAAAACGCTCAACGAGCCCATCCGTTTGCGGGTGGTATACGCTGGTTTTAATGGACTGAACTATAAAACTATATAATTCATATAGTTTGCGTAATGTGCGTGACATAAACGAGGTGCCTTGATCCGTCAGAATCTCTTTCGGGATTCCGACAGGGGAGATTATCTGAAACAATGCCTGCTCAACACTCTTGGCCGAGATATTGCGCAACGGCACTGCTTCGGGATACCGGGTTGCATAATCCACCAGAACTAATACAAATCGGTAACCCTGGGTGCTCCTGTCAAATGGCCTGATGAGGTCCATGCCCACTCTATCAAAAGGGACCTCAATTAACGGTAGAGGGCGCAACGGTGCTTTTGGGATAGCCGGGGAATTCACTAGCTGACAATCTGGACAGGCCGCACACCACCGACGTACGTCCGCCCAAATGCCCGGCCAGTAGAAACGGGCCATTATCCGGTTTAGTGTTTTTTCATATCCCAAATGACCAGACATGGGGTTGTAGTGAGCCGCCTGGAAAATAATTTCCTGGCGGCTTTTAGGTACCAACAACTGGGTTATTTCCTCACCTATCTGAGTGTCACGACTCACTCTGTACAATCTGTCCCTAATAATTGCAAAATATGGGTGAGATCGTGCAGCATCCGGGCGCACTAGCTGACCATCAACAGATATCACTTGGTCAAAAGCGAAGCGTAGGGTATCGTCACGAGACTGAGCGAGTGGGAAATCCTCCACGGGGCGGAACACCGGCACCTGGGGAGTCTCCACCGGAGGCTCTCCCGATGCCGCCTCCCCCTTGACAGTGTCGGACGACCCTGCGTCACCATTGTCCACTGCACACACCTCACACTTCCCTAGCAGTCGTGATCGCACCCCCATCAATTTCTCCGCTACCAGTTTAAATCCTGCCCAATCAGTGCCCAAAATCAGAGGGTGCGAGAGGCGGGAGCTAACCGCAGCCTCCAAAATATGTGTTTTATTTTTGATGCGAATTTCCACTGGTACCATGCACACACTTAATCGTTACCCAACGTGCCAGTACCAAAGCCTGTGGTCGAACCAGGCCCTGTTGGATCATGGTCTGCCTAGCCCCTGAATCCAACAGCGCCCGGTGTTCACTCCCTTGCACCCTTACCGGAATGCAGTACGCCCCGTCTGGATCGGGAGCGGAGGTGGGCGGGCCGACAACACGGACCACCTGCCCCACCTCCATGAGCGGACAATCGCGGCGCAGGTGGCCCGGCTGTCCGCACCGCCAACACCCCGGTCCAGGTGTCTGAGGAGCTCCCTGTGGGCCGGACTGCACCGCCACTGAGCCTGAGTGGGGAGAAGGGGAAGAAAAACGAGGGAAATTAACAAGAGGGAAGGAGGGGTTTTGGGGACAGGAAACGGGAAAGGGAATAGACCGGGGGAAAAACTATTTCCGGGGCGCCGGCTCCGGTTTCTGCTGCTGGGGGAGGGGATGTTGTGCTAGGTGGTCCTCCGCCAGGGTGACGGCGTTATCTAGGTTGGTGGGCCGATGGCACTGGACCCAGCTGGCTGTATCCGCCGGCAACCCCGCGATGAATCGTTCCAGGACCACCTGCTCCACTATTCCCGCAGCTGATCTTATTTCCGGCCGAAGCCAGCGCCTCGCCATGTCCGTCAGCCGCTGGGCATAGGCGAACGGTCGGTCCTCTTCCGTCAGGGAGGTCTCCCGGAACCGACGTCGGTGGTCTTCCGGGCTGAATCCCGTTCGGTTGAGGACCGCCTTCTTCAGATTACGGAAGTCCGCCCGAGCGGCTGCCGGCAGGCTATGCGCAGCCTTCTGCACTTCCCCCGATAAGAGGGGCAGGAGACGTACTGACCACTCCTCTAGTGGCCACCTGCACGCCCCCCGCTGCCATCTCAAATGCCTCTAGGAAGGCTTGAGCGTCGTCATCCGCGGTCATCTTTGGTATATGAAATTTTGGGGACGCGACGCTCTGCCTTCCCCTGGCCTCACCGGAAGCAGCCAGCTGTAGTAGCGCCTGGGTCTGGAGGTTAGCCTGCGCACGCAGGGCTTCCATCTGCTCGGCATGAGCAGCCGACTGTCGCTCCTGCATGGCAGCTATTCCCTCCAGCATTTTTCCCAGCGCTACTATCGATGACGACTGCTCCGGCTGTTCCTGGCTGTGGTCCATACTGCCTCTTGAATTTTTCTGCTCCCCGTACGGGCCACCACTGTGGCAATGTGAGTGCCACCCCTCGGTTCAAGAGGCGAAAGACAACAGTTCATTTGGAGCTCACTCCGTTTATTTCGTTTCGCCTTTCACTGGCGTTTTAAATACACACAAAAACACACACAAGTTCGTCTCTCTCCTCGAACTCCCAGCAGTCTCCTTTTATGCCCTCAGGCTCACTGTCGAACAATCAAAGCAATTGGTTAATTACACAATTAATAAACAATCATCAATCACCAATTGCATGATTTCCGGCAGCTGTGCCGGCTCCATGAACCATACAAGTTCACTCTCTCTCTTGCCGGCAGCGCCTAAAACCACGCCCCCCTACCACACTAACGTTATCACTTCACTTATTCATTGTATGACAGACTTTTTCACAATTTCATCTCGAAACAAGCTGGGGGAAGAATAACACAGTGACTTCTCATTTGAAGCTAGAGCTTTACACGAACGCTACCTTAGCGAATTTCAAGTCAAAATCTGAGATAGTCTTCTGACCAAGGTGGTCCGCTCCGCCCGCGATGAGGCAAAAGGAGACGTGGTTGACGTGCGGTTTTATCTAGCGGTCTAGAAATAAATTCCCGCCCACTATGCTCATGAACCAATTATATGCAATTGTAGCTTATTTTGTCATCTGTAACTAGCATTTTTCAAAAAGAAAATCAGTGATTGGACAGCAGAGCTATTATACGTCAAACCATCTGAACAATTGTTCCGAAATTAGAACGCTCCGGCTTTAAAGAGTTAATATAGCTATGTTTATTAATGCATGTGTATTATGTGTATTGGCAAGCAGGAACAAACCAGAGCAGATTGTTCTGAAGTTTCCTGGAGTTACAAACAGATAGGCAGTCATGTAACTTTATTTTGTAGATATATAATTTGATCTGTGAGAAATCAAGCAAATTGAGGCTCCCAAATTGAACATTTTATTTCAATAGGCCTACGGTTCACATAATATTCTGTAAATAAAGTACTCAACATCCTATTTGTACCAAACTGCTTCCTGATAATGGTTAAGACCTGATGAATCCAAATAAATTATCAAAATCCAACCACGGACCTCCCAAACTTTGTCTGCTCAGTCCTTTGAAGGGCTAGTGGCATACCAGCTGAGCTCGGTAGACAAGGTTAAATGGTCCTAATAATCATACTTCTGAAAGGGAAATAATTTAACATTGATTTAAGTGATTTTATGACAGAGTAACGCAAAGTAATATAATGGGTAATATAACGCATTACCTTAATTGTAAAGTAATATAGTAATATAACGCTTTATTTTTTAAAAAGTAACTAGTAATATGTAATATATTACAATTTTCAAGTAACGCCCCCAACTCTGTTCCCCGCACATTTCTTAATTTTGGGACCGAATAAAAATCTATCCAGGTGTAGAAATGTCCGGTTAGGTTTTGCTCGTTCCATTGACCGTATATAGGACTGAATAACCAAATAACTTAGCCTAATACGGTTAGGCTATTGTTCATAATACCCTCCCTAACCTGTCCTCTTATTAAAAAAATTGAATACCCACCAGTTAAGTTATGGCTAGCTGCTGTTTGTGGCTACGTTTTATTTTGCTTATTTCTAGTTAAACTAGCTGCTCCTAGCTGGCTAGTAATGTTAGCTAGGGAATCACGGTCGCAAGCTAACTTATATGGCCAGCCAGCTAGTTAGGAGCACTAAAGTTTAAGGAAGTCGAATAACTGTTAAATTCAAATTGCTTGCCATAAGCTATCATTTGCTTGCTAGCTAAATGTTAAAAAGATCGACATGAGCAATCGTTAGTTTGCTAGCTAGCTAACCCAGCATTGTTAAGCAATGTTAACGTTCATGGCAGGGGGAGTAGCTAAATTAATATCTAAATTGATGAGGCTATACAGGTATGGAGCAATCGATTTCAGATACTTAACCCACAGTTTGGCTGCTTGTTCCGAGACGCTGGGCTTGTAGTTTTGTAAATGAATGCTAACTGCTGCTACATCCCTTGCTGTCTGTCATCTCATAAAACGTAAGTAGTAAGTAAACACACCATAGCTCGCGCCAAAATTAATATGTGATGACAAACATGTTGAAGATGAGCGACAAGGCAGTCAATTTACATTACATTACATTCATTTAGCAGATGCTTTTATCCAAAGCGACGTACAGTAAGTGCATACAGAGACATCATCAAGATCACTACAGAACAGACAAGACAAAGCACATCCTTCCCATAATGTAGTAGCTATCCCTAGTAATGAACGTTGACTATAGTTCACAGTAAGCTGTGGGTAAATCAGCAATACTACACTTCTATTCTAAATACTATTATAAACTATAATAATCAGACAGGAAAACACAGGGAACTAGTAAACACAGGGAACTGATATTCCTAGGTTAGGATATCAGTCAAGGTGGAGTCTGAAGAGGTGTGTCTTCAGGCCTCGACGGAATGCAGGCAGGGTTGGAGTAGAACGTAGGGGAATGGGAAGTTCATTCCACCACTGAGGAGCTAAGGTGGAAAAACTCCGCAGTCGGGACGAGCGAGAGCCTTTGACACGGAGGGGGGGGAAGTGCCAGTCGCCCTGCTGTAGAAGAGCGAAGTGGTCGAGCAGGAACATAGTTCTGGATTAAGTCCCGCAGGTAGGCGGGGCCTGTCCTATTGGCTGCAGTGTAGGCCAGGGTCAGAACTTTGAACCTGATCCTGGCTGCAACTGGCAGCCAGTGGAGTGACCTCAGCAGGGGGGTTACATGGGACAATTTCGGGAGGTTGAACACAAGCCGGGCAGCTGCATTCTGGATCAGTTGAAGAGGCAGAATGGTGCAGGCCGGTAGGCTTGCGAGCAGGGAGTTGCAGTAGTCCAGGCGTGAGGTGACCATGGTCTGGACAAGAAGCTGGGTGGAGTAGGTGGTCAGGTACGGTCGAATCCTCCTGATGTTCTACAGGAGGAACCTGCAGGACCGTGCCGTCGCCCTGATGTGCTCTTTGAAGTCCAGCCGGTCGTCCAGGACCACCCCCAGGTTCCTTGCAGAGCGGGAGGCAGCCACCACGGTCCCGTCAACGGTGATGGAGAGGTCATCTAGTGGGGAGGTCTTGTACGGCATGAAGAGGAGCTCTGTCTTGTCAAGGTTGAGCTTCAGGTGATGGGTAGCCATCCACTCAGAGATGTCAGTCAGACAAGCAGATATCCTCTCCTTAACCTGTGGGGTAGAGGGAGGGAAAGAGAGGAAGAGTTGAGTATCATCAGCATAGTTATGGTATGAGAAGCCATGTGAATGAATTACTGAGCCAAGAGACTTAGTATACATAGAGAACAGCAGAGGACCCAGTACAGATCCCTGCGGGACTCCTGTAGACAGGGGATGGGGAGCAGAGACGGAACCCTTCCAGGAGACTTGGTAGGATCTATCAGTGAGATACGATACAAACCAAGAGAGGGCAGTTCCAGAAATGCCCATCTCAGCGAGTGTGGAGTTGACCGATCAGGAGTTTGTGGTTGACCGTGTCGAATGCCGCAGACAGGTCAAGGAGAATCAACAGAGGAGAGAGAGGAGGCTCTAGCAGTGGCGAGTGCCTCTGTCACAGCCAGGAGAGCAGTTTCAGTGGAATGGCCGGTTCTGAAGCCGGACTGATGGGGGTCAAGCAGGTTGTTCGGGTGGAGAAAAACAGACAGTTGGTTAAGGACAGCACGTTCAATTGTTTTGGACAGGAAGGGCAAGAGAGATACAGGACGGTAGTTCCTGACATCAGTGGGATCCAAGCTGGGTTTTTTAAGGAGTGGGGTTACACGGGCAGTTTTAAAGGCAGCAGGAACATGGCCACAGATTAGGGAGGTGTTAATAATGGAGGACAGATATGGAAGGAGCTCAGTAGATATAGACTGGAGGACTGCTGAAGGTATGGGGTCTAGTGGACAGGTGGTTGCGCGATGGCGCGTCACCAGTTCGAGCACATCTGAGTTCTCCAGAATCTTGAAGGACGACAGTGTAGCGATGGGTTCAGTATGGGGGATGTGGGGTGTCACCGGATGCGTGAAGGAGTTCCGGATCGCGGCCACCTTCCCCTCAAAGTGGGTCAGGAAGTCATCTGCAGAGGGAGGAGGGTGAAGGGGGTGGAGGGGGGGTGAGCAGGGAGGAGAAGGTGGAAAAGAGTTTACGTGGGTTAGATACACATGCATCAATTTTAGACTGGAAAAATGAAGTTTTAGCTGATGTGGTTGCAGCTGTGAAGGCTGCCAGCAGAGTGTGGTAGGAGGCCAGGTCATCTGGGGATCTGGATTTCCTCCACTTTCTCTCAGCGGCTCGCAGCATGGTTCTGCTGGATCTGAGAGAGTCCGTCAGCCACAGGGAGGGGGGTGATAGTCGGGCTGGTTTGGAGACAAGAGGACATAGTGAGTTGAGAGACTGAGAGAGGCATGAGTTAAACACAGAGGTGGCAACATCAATAGGCATTTTAGCAAAGGTAGCAGGAGGAGGAGGTGCAGAGAGAGCAGAAGTAGTGAGAGAGGAGTGTGAGAGGGTGCGGAGATTTCTCCTGAACGTAACAGCGGGTGGGTTGTTAGCGGAGTTGAGGGAGAGTGGGCAGGAGAGAGAAAATGAGATAAAGAAATGGTCCGATACGTGGAGGGGGGTCACCGTGAGTTCAGATGTGGCGCAACTCCTGGTGAGTACAAGGTCCAGTTGGTTACCACCCTTGTGGGCGGCAGGCGATGGGGACTGAGTGAGGGCAAAGGACTGGAGGAGTGAGGTGACACTGGATAGCTGGGAACTGTCTGGTTGGAGGTTGAAGTCTCCCAGTAGGATTACAGGGATACCATCCTCAGGGAAGGAGCTCAGGAGAGTGTCCAGTTCATCCAGGAAAGCGCCGAGCGGACCTGGAGGGCGATAGAGAACAACAATGTTAAGTGCAGATGGGTGAGTTACAGTGACTGCATGAAACTCAAAGGAGGAGATATTCAGGCAGGGTACAGTGGGAATAGAGAATTTCCAGGACGTGGAAATGAGCAAACCAGTACCCCTGCCTCTGCCTGAGATCATTACAAACAGATTACAGACAGTTCAAATTGCCGATCTGTTTTTAACTTATAGACTACTTGCTAATTTCCCGATTGCACTCAGCTGCTTGCAGGGCTAGTTCACTCAGGTGAATCTATTTTCGATTAGCAACACAAAAGACTAGCAGCTGGCCTAAAAACACAAAGCAAGTAAACAACTGACCGATAATGCTGCAATTTACATCAACTAAACAGTGACTACGCTACAAACAGTTCAATCAACTAACGCATAGCTGAAACCGAATGAAAAAAACGACACTTAGCCTATCCGACGGTAGATTGACAACGCTGGTCTGATTGCACTTTATGCAATTGAATTCTGATTCAATTTATTATGTTACAAACTGTGTCCACAAAACAACAGATTGTTCCGGGTAGGCTACTAAGGGATAGACTTGCACTCAAATAGACTTGCACTCAAAAATGCAGCCTGTCTTCTTGGGTGTTTTAGACCAATGATTGTTGTCTCCCTCTTCTGGTCCCGCCCCTCCGAGTGAGTGCAGTGACCGTAGATATAACCAGTATATAGAACCAGTGACACACCCTGTCACACAACCTGTCCCTGATTGGTCCTGAACAAATGTTAACACCCTGGCCCAACACTGGCGGCCGGAGTTGGTTCGGACTCTTTTTGAATGACTGCCCAGAATTGGGCCGAGTACACTGGCCCAATTCCGGTTGCCAGAACTATGCCGACTCTGCCGTCACTGGGCCGAAATAAGCCTAGAATCATTATGATATAATTTTATATTTTATTCCCTTACTCCTCTTCCTATATTCTCATACATACTGTACATATTTTATGTATATACAGGGCATATTGTATCTGATCAAAAACGTCTCCGACGTAAAAAAAAAAGCCAAGTTACTCAGGCATAGCCTACAGAGCGCTGTCTATAAGTCATTAATTCCAACTTACTAAAACTAGGCCTGCCTTTAAAAGTATTGATATCAAAATGTGGCCAAGTTACAACTAACAATATTGCCTATCGTAGCTCACACTACATAAACTAGTTCTATTCCAAAGCAATGCTATCCAAACTTTCCTAAATTATTTCATGCAACTTGGCCCTGTGTTTCTTCATTTTAGCATGTGAAGAGATTGTGCCTCATGGAACAACATATGATTTCGGGGAATGTTTTTAACAGTTGATGAATAATTACATTCCAGAAAGGATATGGTTATACACTGCCCGGCCAAAGAAAAAGTCGCCATTGCACCCGTCATGCATAGTGCCCACTGTACAAGCCTCTGGAGGCAGTGTTATGATCTGGGGTTGCTTCAGTTGGTCAGGTCTAGGCTCAGCAACATTATGCAGCAATAAAATGAAGTCAGCGAAGTACCTGAATGTACTGAATGACCAGGTTATCCCATCAATGGGCATATGCCAGGATGACAATGCCAAGATTCATTGGGCTCAAATTGTGAAAGAGTGGTTCAGGGAGCATGAGGAATCATTTTCACACATGAATTAGCCACCAGATTCCTGACCTTAACCCCATTGAAAGTCTTTGGGATGTGCTGGAGAACACTTTACGGAGTGGTTCGACTCTCCCGTCGTCAGTACAAGATCTCAGCCAAAAACGTATGCTACTCTGGATGGAAATAAATGTTGTGACATTGCATAAGGTTTTCGAAACAATGCCACAACAAATGCGCGCAGTAATCAAAGCTAAAGGCGGTCCAACGAAATATTAGTGTGTGCAACTTTGTTGGCAAGTTTACTTTAGAAAATGTACAGGTTTTAAAATGTTCACTGCTGCTACAGATTTCTTTCCAATTCACAAATCATGTACAATAGAGAAAGGGGGATGAATAAATAAATGCAGATAAACATGAGTAATATTTTTAGCTAGAAAATAGCGTACATATAGCATTTTTATGAACGTATCCAATAGTTATGATAATTGTGAACAGAATTTTGGGAACACAAGGATATCTATGCTCTGTAGGACCACACAGGTTTTGATAGAAATCCAAATATTCCAAATAAATAAATAAATACATAATAATAATAATAATAATAAGAATAATAATAATAATACAATTTATTCATTCTGTGCTTTTCATAGACCCAAAGCAGTGGATGCAAACAATTGTTCAAACATGCCCTATAGTGTATCTGAATCAGAGTATTTCCAGTATAAATTATTCTCATTTTGCAGTTTCTCAGTTTGATGTGGAACATACAGTTTCATTGACCACATTCTCTTGAGATGGTAAGATGAAGAAACACAGGGCCAAGTTGCATGAAATAATTTAGGAAAGTTTCGATTGCATTGCTTTGGAATAGAGCTAGTTTATGTAGTGTGGAGCTACTATAGGCAATATTGTTAGTTGTAACTTGGCCACATTTTGATATCAATACTTTTAAAGGCAGGCCTAGTTTTTGCAAGTTGGAATTAAGGACTTATAGACAGTGCTCTGTGGGCTATGCATGAGTAACTTGGCTTTAATTTTATGGTGATATTGTGTTCTGTGTGAAAAGGATAAACTGAACAGAGCTGAAGTGAAGAAATTAATGAAGCCATAATAAAGAAATGTTGGCCGAGGTGAGCGTTGAAGGTTCGGTTTCCACAGTGAGTCAGACATTTCCGCAGGAGCACAGCAGGCCCCACACTGACAAATTTTTTTGTCAGCATTTGTGTGAGATTAAAACATGTAGCGAATGGCACAGTTATTTATAGAATTTTTTTTTTTACATTAATGCAACAACGCGATGTTAACCAGATGATATTCTGCATTGAAACATTTTTCTTTGCTTGACAAATGGCCATGGGATGCCTGTTCCCATAACGTTAGCTAGCCTATTGCATTACTCCCCAGTGACTGAACTGTTTAACTAACAGGCTACAAGTGAACAGTTAATATTGTAAACGTGTCTTTGCCTTTGCAATAAAAAAAAAAACATTCTTGTATGAGAAAACCAGAGTCCAAAATGAAATTACACATTAGTACCAACCAGGCGGGGTACAAACCCACGTCTCTCACATACTAAGGCTTGACGCTAACCAGAAGACCAAAGGGGTACCGTCACGTGATATAGGCTATAGGCCATTTGTCAGTGTCCGTCTGACTTTCACCATTTCGCTGTAGTACAAGTGAAATACAAGTGAAACATTGAACAGTTAATAAAGAGAATACCAAACCCGGACTACTTCGCTAGGACTAACCCGAGATAAGGAGGACTGGAGCACACAGAGCTCAGAGCAAAACAAAATATTTTAATACGACTGACGTTTCGACGTCAACGACGTCTTCTTCAGAGTCAAAATGGAAATACAGACAAATGCACCGGGAGGTATATAAATACCCTCCCATCAATTACACAAAATAAGGTGCGCATGTGTAGGACTAATAAATCTCGTCATAGATACCACATATACAATGTTATCTTCTTTAACAGGATAAAGAGAAGAACGATAAATGTCATAGGTAAATTAACTAAATAATTGTCTATTGTGAACATGGCATAAAACAATATAAAATGAAAATCAAAAAGCCTGTACACAAGTTACAAAAAACATGAAAGATTCAGCGACTCATTTAACCCATTGGGTTCCACACTATTGAGTGTATGTATCCAGTACGCCTCCCTGCGGAGCAGTTGCTTAATAATATCTCCGCCTCTGGATGATGAAGTGACTCTCTCAATACCCCAAAATTTTAGAGAAGAGACAGAACCATGATTGGCTTCAGCGTAATGTCGCGCAATAGCATAGTCCATATTTTTAGACCGGATCGCGGTCTTATGTTCAGCAATTCTAAGTTTGAGGGCTCTCTTAGTCTGTCCGATGTAGATTTTGGAGCATATACATTTCAGCATGTAGATAACATGGGTAGTGTTGCAGTTAATAAAAGTGGTTATTTTAAATTCCTTGCCCGAACGTGGATGACAGAAGACTTTAATGTCATTAGAGTTAGAGCAATGGACACAGTGTCCACAGCGATAGAACCCTCTAGGGGGCGTAGGTAGCCAGGAGGGTTTAGTCTGCGGACTACTCACCATGCTGTGAACCACCTTATCTTTTAAGTTGTGTGGCCTTCTAAAGCACACACGCGGAGGTTCGGAAGTAAATTTATTTAAAAGAGGGTCACTCTGGAGAATGGGCCAGTGTTTACGGACAATGTTTTTAACTCTTCCAGCGACCGGACTGAACTCAGTGGAAAAGCAAATACGAGGACGGGTAGCACGCTTAGGCTTTTTACAGAGGAGGGACTTCCTATCAGTATGGCGGGCTCGGTCAATAGCGGCAGTAACGTCAACAATACTGTAACCTCTTTGAAGAAATCTGCTACGCATCTGACAGATGTTGCTTTCAAATTCTGCATCCGTGCTACAGTTGCGTCTCAAGCGCAAGAACTGTCCAATCGGTATATTACGTATCAGTGGACGGGGGTGATTGCTATCCGCTCTTAACAGAGTATTTCTGCTTAAGGGTTTACGGAAGATGGTAGATTCAAGTTTACCGTCATCACCTTTAAAAATAGTCAGGTCTAGAAAATGAATGGATCTCACGTCATGTTCCTCTGTAAAAGACAAATGACGATCTCTAGAATTCACATACCTCAAGAAATCTTCAAATTCGAGTACAGTACCATCCCACACGAGCAGTATGTCGTCAATGTATCTACGCCACAGGGAGATTTTGGAGAGAAAGGGATTAATGGAATTATGGATAAATTTCTCTTCCCAGTGACCCATGAACAGATTAGCATAATTCGGTGCAAAAGCTGCTCCCATTGCTGTACCCTGAGTCTGTAAATAATAACAGCCATTGTATAGGAAATAGTTCATGGTGAGTGCCATCTCCGTAAGGGTGATAATGAAACTAGAAGGGGGTAATAGGTCTTCCGGGCGTGTGGAGAGGTAGTGTGACAGAGCTTCCAGACCTCCTTTATGGGGAATGTTGGTGTACAAACTCTGTACATCTAACGACGCTAAAATAGTAGCTGAATTCACATGAACACCTTCAATAACCCTAAGAAGATCAGACGTATCACCTATATACGAAGGCAGGGTAGGAACCAATTTCTTAATAAAAAAGTCAACATATTGTGAGAGAGGTTCTGTAAGGCTACCATTGCCTGACACTATAGGGCGCAGTGGAGGATCAGATACAGACTTGTGAATTTTTGGGAGACCATACAAAATCGGGCATATGGGGTATTTAGTAGTTAAAAAATCCCTTTCAATTTAAGTGATCCAACCCGTAGACAAGGCATTTTCTATGGCAGAGTCAATTTCACATTTTATGCGCTCTGTTGGATTAGCGCAAAGAGGTGAGTAGAATTGTTCATTCAAAAGTTGTTTTTTTATACTCTTATCGTATTGTTCAACCGCTAGAACAACTACTGCTCCGCCTTTGTCGGCGCTGCGAATGACCAAGTTTGAATTAAGTTGTAGATCTTTCAAGGCTTTGCGTTCTTCTACATTTAAATTGTTCCTGTATCGAATATGTTTATTCGCCAAGACAGACAGATCATTTTCCACCAAGCGACAGAATGTAGTTATTGTGGGGTTAGGGTTGGAGCTAGGCAGGGATACGGATTTACCTTTAAATGAGGTGTATTCTCTCATTTTACTGCCAATATCAGTGTTGCTAGGTACAGTAGAAACATCCGTCTGTGCACAGAAAAAATGTTTTAAATGTAATTGTCTAAACAACTTAAGAGTCCACTTTTACCTTAAAAAAATCACATTTGTTGGTAGGGGAAAAGGACAGACCTTTACTGAGAACAGACATTTCAACCTCACTTAAAGGAAAGCCAGAAATGTTAATTACTGCTTGTTGAGATTGCGTTGGGATCTCCTCAGGGAATCGAAAGGAGGGCTTCTTCCTCCGTGCCCCCCGGGATCCCCTCCGCGTCTTCTTTGGTGTTGTTGGCGGCGTACGGCAGGAGGAAAAAAAGGCTTGTAGGACTGGGCCTGTCGGCCTTCAGCGTCGCTCACGTCAGAGGAATCCCGTTCACTGGCAGTCGAAAGTGGGAGATCCTTGTTTCTTTTGGACCAGGCTGGGCGGGATCTGGAGGTGAAGCGAAGACGGCTGCCTTGCCAGTTATAGACTGTACCATTTGAATAGTCCAATGTATCTCTCTCATACTTCTTGAGTTTGTAAGTTTTCAGTTCTTTTTGGAAAATGTCCAAAGAAGCAGAGATCTTGTTAGTAATGGAGGTGTACGTGTCTATGTCCACCTTTTCTTTGATGTTTGTTTCCAGTTGTTTAACTGATATGCCTAATGCCTCGTTTTCTTTTTTTGTTTTCTCAATGACAAGAAGCATTAGGTCTAAGGAGCATTTGTTAAGAATCTGTTCCCAGCGTTGTAGAAATTCAGGGTCATCAAGACCAAAGGCTGGGGCCTTGTGTATGCGAAGCCCTCTGGGAATACGCCTCTGTCTCCAATATTCAGAGAGAGCAATAGAATGCCAAAGAAGCCGGGTTTCTTTCTTTTTTAGATCCTCTAGGTCTTTGCCGAGGGTGAGATGACATGGTTCTTGTGGTAGTATTAAATCTTCAAATAAAGAGTGTGGAAGAACAATGTTCTGTCCTTGTTCATCTGTAAACGAAAGTGTCTCTGAGCGTGCCGACGTATTGGCATTAATAGTATCAAAACTACTCATGGTTAGGAGTCCTTGAATAGCTAAGGGCGAGCTGCGAGGGGGGAAAAAAGGCCGTCCAAGAGCCTTCAGGGATACAAAGTAAAAAGGGGGTGATCCCAAACGCGCTACAAACCGGCTATATAGACAAGGAACTATAGGTGCTCAACAGAAGGACCAGTGAATAAAGAGAATACCAAACCCGGACTACTTCGCTAGGACTAACCCGAGATAAGGAGGACTGGAGCACACAGAGCTCAGAGCAAAACAAAATAATTTTAATACGACTGACGTTTCGACGTCAACGACGTCTTCTTCAGAGTCAAAATGGAAATACAGACAAATGCACCGGGAGGTATATAAATACCCTCCCATCAATTACACAAAATAAGGTGCGCATGTGTAGGACTAATAAATCTCGTCATAGATACCACATATACAATGTTATCTTCTTTAACAGGATAAAGAGAAGAACGATAAATGTCATAGGTAAATTAACTAAATAATTGTCTATTGTGAACATGGCATAAAACAATATAAAATGAAAATCAAAAAGCCTGTACACAAGTTACAAAAAACATGAAAGATTCAGCGACTCATTTAACCCATTGGGTTCCACACTATTGAGTGTATGTATCCAGTACGCCTCCCTGCGGAGCAGTTGCTTAATAATATCTCCGCCTCTGGATGATGAAGTGACTCTCTCAATACCCCAAAATTTAAGAGAAGAGACAGAACCCATGATTGGCTTCAGCGTAATGTCGCGCAATAGCATAGTCCATATTTTTAGACCGGATCGCGGTCTTATGTTCAGCAATTCTAAGTTTGAGGGCTCTCTTAGTCTGTCCGATGTAGATTTTGGAGCATATACATTTCAGCATGTAGATAACATGGGTAGTGTTGCAGTTAATAAAAGTGGTTATTTTAAATTCCTTGCCCGAACGTGGATGACAGAAGACTTTAATGTCATTAGAGTTAGAGCAATGGACACAGTGTCCACAGCGATAGAACCCTCTAGGGGGCGTAGGTAGCCAGGAGGGTTTAGTCTGCGGACTACTCACCATGCTGTGAACCACCTTATCTTTTAAGTTGTGTGGCCTTCTAAAGCACACACGCGGAGGTTCGGAAGTAAATTTATTTAAAAGAGGGTCACTCTGGAGAATGGGCCAGTGTTTACGGACAATGTTTATAACTCTTCCAGCGACCGGACTGAACTCAGTGGAAAAGCAAATACGAGGACGGGTAGCACGCTTAGGCTTTTTACAGAGGAGGGACTTCCTATCAGTATGGCGGGCTCGGTCAATAGCGGCAGTAACGTCAACAATACTGTAGCCTCTTTGAAGAAATCTGCTACGCATCTGACAGATGTTGCTTTCAAATTCTGCATCCGTGCTACAGTTGCGTCTCAAGCGCAAGAACTGTCCAATCGGTATATTACGTATCAGTGGACGGGGGTGATTGCTATCCGCTCTTAACAGAGTATTTCTGCTTAAGGGTTTACGGAAGATGGTAGATTCAAGTTTACCGTCATCACCTTTAAAAATAGTCAGGTCTAGAAAATTAATGGATCTCACGTCATGTTCCTCTGTAAAAGACAAATGACGATCTCTAGAATTCACATACCTCAAGAAATCTTCAAATTCGAGTACAGTACCATCCCACACGAGCAGTATGTCGTCAATGTATCTACGCCACAGGGAGATTTTGGAGAGAAAGGGATTAATGGAATTATGGATAAATTTCTCTTCCCAGTGACCCATGAACAGATTAGCATAATTCGGTGCAAAAGCTGCTTCATTATCCAGAGGCGGAGATATTATTAAGCAACTGCTCCGCAGGGAGGCGTACTGGATACATACACTCAATAGTGTGGAACCCAATGGGTTAAATGAGTCGCTGAATCTTTCATGTTTTTTGTAACTTGTGTACAGGCTTTTTGATTTTCATTTTATATTGTTTTATGCCATGTTCACAATAGACAATTATTTAGTTAATTTACCTATGACATTTATCGTTCTTCTCTTTATCCTGTTAAAGAAGATAACATTGTATATGTGGTATCTATGACGAGATTTATTAGTCCTACACATGCGCACCTTATTTTGTGTAATTGATGGGAGGGTATTTATATACCTCCCGGTGCATTTGTCTGTATTTCCATTTTGACTCTGAAGAAGACGTCGTTGACGTCGAAACGTCAGTCGTATTAAAATTATTTTGTTTTGCTCTGAGCTCTGTGTGCTCCAGTCCTCCTTATCTCGGGTTAGTCCTAGCGAAGTAGTCCGGGTTTGGTATTCTCTTTATTCACTGGTCCTTCTGTTGAGCACCTATAGTTCCTTGTCTATATAGCCGGTTTGTAGCGCGTTTGGGATCACCCCCTTTTTACTTTGTATCCCTGAAGGCTCTTGGACGGCCTTTTTTCCCCCCTCGCAGCTCGCCCTTAGCTATTCAAGGACTCCTAACCATGAGTAGTTTTGATACTATTAATGCCAATACGTCGGCACGCTCAGAGACACTTTCGTTTACAGATGAACAAGGACAGAACATTGTTCTTCCACACTCTTTATTTGAAGATTTAATACTACCACAAGAACCATGTCATCTCACCCTCGGCAAAGACCTAGAGGATCTAAAAAAGAAAGAAACCCGGCTTCTTTGGCATTCTATTGCTCTCTCTGAATATTGGAGACAGAGGCGTATTCCCAGAGGGCTTCGCATACACAAGGCCCCAGCCTTTGGTCTTGATGACCCTGAATTTCTACAACGCTGGGAACAGATTCTTAACAAATGCTCCTTAGACCTAATGCTTCTTGTCATTGAGAAAACAAAAAAAGAAAACGAGGCATTAGGCATATCAGTTAAACAACTGGAAACAAACATCAAAGAAAAGGTGGACATAGACACGTACACCTCCATTACTAACAAGATCTCTGCTTCTTTGGACATTTTCCAAAAAGAACTGAAAACTTACAAACTCAAGAAGTATGAGAGAGATACATTGGACTATTCAAATGGTACGGTCTATAACTGGCAAGGCAGCCGTCTTCGCTTCACCTCCAGATCCCGCCCAGCCTGGTCCAAAAGAAACAAGGATCTCCCACTTTCGACTGCCAGTGAACGGGATTCCTCTGACGTGAGCGACGCTGAAGGCCGACAGGCCCAGTCCTACAAGCCTTTTTTTCCTCCTGCCGTACGCCGCCAACAACACCAAAGAAGACGCGGAGGGGATCCCGGGGGGCACGGAGGAAGAAGCCCTCCTTTCGATTCCCTGAGGAGATCCCAACGCAATCTCAACAAGCAGTAATTAACATTTCTGGCTTTCCTTTAAGTGAGGTTGAAATGTCTGTTCTCAGTAAAGGTCTGTCCTTTTCCCCTACCAACAAATGTGATTTTTTTAAGGTAAAAGTGGACTCTTTTAAGTTGTTTAGACAATTACATTTAAAAAATTTTTTCTGTGCACAGACGGATGTTTCTACTGTACCTAGCAACACTGATATTGGCAGTAAAATGAGAGAATACACCTCATTTAAAGGTAAATCCGTATTCCTGCCTAGCTCCAACCCTAACCCCACAATAACTACATTCTGTCGCTTGGTGGAAAATGATCTGTCTGTCTTGGCGAATAAACATATTCGATACAGGAACAATTTAAATGTAGAAGAACGCAAAGCCTTGAAAGATCTACAACTTAATTCAAACTTGGTCATTCGCAGCGCCGACAAAGGCGGAGCAGTAGTTGTTCTAGCGGTTGAACAATACGATAAGAGTATAAAAAAACAACTTTTGAATGAACAATTCTACTCACCTCTTTGCGCTAATCCAACAGAGCGCATAAAATGTGAAATTGACTCTGCCATAGAAAATGCCTTGTCTACGGGTTGGATCACTTAAATTGAAAGGGATTTTTTAACTACTAAATACCCCATATGCCCGATTTTGTATGGTCTCCCAAAAATTCACAAGTCTGTATCTGATCCTCCACTGCGCCCTATAGTGTCAGGCAATGGTAGCCTTACAGAACCTCTCTCACAATATGTTGACTTTTTTATTAAGAAATTGGTTCCTACCCTGCCTTCGTATATAGGTGATACGTCTGATCTTCTTAGGGTTATTGAAGGTGTTCATGTGAATTCAGCTACTATTTTAGCGTCGTTAGATGTACAGAGTTTGTACACCAACATTCCCCATAAAGGAGGTCTGGAAGCTCTGTCACACTACCTCTCCACACGCCCGGAAGACCTATTACCCCCTTCTAGTTTCATTATCACCCTTACGGAGATGGCACTCACCATGAACTATTTCCTATACAATGGCTGTTATTATTTACAGACTCAGGGTACAGCAATGGGAGCAGCTTTTGCACCGAATTATGCTAATCTGTTCATGGGTCACTGGGAAGAGAAATTTATCCATAATTCCATTAATCCCTTTCTCTCCAAAATCTCCCTGTGGCGTAGATACATTGACGACATACTGCTCGTGTGGGATGGTACTGTACTCGAATTTGAAGATTTCTTGAGGTATGTGAATTCTAGAGATCGTCATTTGTCTTTTACAGAGGAACATGACGTGAGATCCATTCATTTTCTAGACCTGACTATTTTTAAAGGTGATGACGGTAAACTTGAATCTACCATCTTCCGTAAACCCTTAAGCAGAAATACTCTGTTAAGAGCGGATAGCAATCACCCCCGTCCACTGATACGTAATATACCGATTGGACAGTTCTTGCGCTTGAGACGCAACTGTAGCACGGATGCAGAATTTGAAAGCAACATCTGTCAGATGCGTAGCAGATTTCTTCAAAGAGGCTACAGTATTGTTGACGTTACTGCCGCTATTGACCGAGCCCGCCATACTGATAGGAAGTCCCTCCTCTGTAAAAAGCCTAAGCGTGCTACCCGTCCTCGTATTTGCTTTTCCACTGAGTTCAGTCCGGTCGCTGGAAGAGTTAAAAACATTGTCCGTAAACACTGGCCCATTCTCCAGAGTGACCCTCTTTTAAATAAATTTACTTCCGAACCTCCGCGTGTGTGCTTTAGAAGGCCACACAACTTAAAAGATAAGGTGGTTCACAGCATGGTGAGTAGTCCGCAGACAAAACCCTCCTGGCTACCTACGCCCCCTAGAGGGTTCTATCGCTGTGGACACTGTGTCCATTGCTCTAACTCTAATGACATTAAAGTCTTCTGTCATCCACGTTCGGGCAAGGAATTTAAAATAACCACTTTTATTAACTGCAACACTACCCATGTTATCTACATGCTGAAATGTATATGCTCCAAAATCTACATCGGACAGACTAAGAGAGCCCTCAAACTTAGAATTGCTGAACATAAGACCGCGATCCGGTCTAAAAATATGGACTATGCTATTGCGCGACATTACGCTGAAGCCAATCATGGTTCTGTCTCTTCTCTAAAATTTTGGGGTATTGAGAGAGTCACTTCATCATCCAGAGGCGGAGATATTATTAAGCAACTGCTCCGCAGGGAGGCGTACTGGATACATACACTCAATAGTGTGGAACCCAATGGGTTAAATGAGTCGCTGAATCTTTCATGTTTTTTGTAACTTGTGTACAGGCTTTTTGATTTTCATTTTATATTGTTTTATGCCATGTTCACAATAGACAATTATTTAGTTAATTTACCTATGACATTTATCGTTCTTCTCTTTATCCTGTTAAAGAAGATAACATTGTATATGTGGTATCTATGACGAGATTTATTAGTCCTACACATGCGCACCTTATTTTGTGTAATTGATGGGAGGGTATTTATATACCTCCCGGTGCATTTGTCTGTATTTCCATTTTGACTCTGAAGAAGACGTCGTTGACGTCGAAACGTCAGTCGTATTAAAATATTTTGTTTTGCTCTGAGCTCTGTGTGCTCCAGTCCTCCTTATCTCGGGTTAGTCCTAGCGAAGTAGTCCGGGTTTGGTATTCTCTTTATTCACTGGTCCTTCTGTTGAGCACCTATAGTTCCTTGTCTATATAGCCGGTTTGTAGCGCGTTTGGGATCACCCCCTTTTTACATTGAACAGTTAATATTGGAAACGTCTTTTGCCTTTGCAATAAAAATACGTTTGTTAATGTGAAAATAATTACAGTGTAATAAATGAAAAGTATTTAACAGTTGCACATTGTTTTTGTCTAAAATAAACTTGTGCCCTGTTCAGCTCGAACCATTTGGCATAATTTTATAAATTTTCATGAGTTTATGAAAATATATAATTATGCATAAAAATATTAAAAATAATAAATATATTTTTTCAATATTATTTTTTATTATCTATTATTCGGGGTGGTGTGGGGGTTGTTTCAACGGGGGGATGTATTGTCATTTTATTGGGGTGGTTGTTGGTAAAGGGTTTTAGGGGGGTATTGATGCTTAGGGGGGAACGTGTTGGCATTTTCTTTTTTTTTTCGAATGTACTTTTTATTAGAACAACATCGTGAAAAAGTGATGGTATATAAATGTATAGGTTAGTAGCAATAGTTTTAAGTTTTAAAAAAATTGTTTGTGTTAGCAGATACGTGTTAAAAGAATAAAATAATTCACGCAGGTTGTTAAAACATGAAAAAATAGCTAAGGACTATATCGAAAAAGCAAGTTAGTTGTCTGAAAGAAAGAAACAAAGAAAGAAAATGCTTGTTAGAGCCGAAGAAAAATTTTGCCAAGTTTTAGAGAGACCTGTGAATGACTACGTAGAGACAGTAGCCTTAGACTTAGAATATGGACTATTTTTTGAGGTCCGGGATTCCGTGAAGTCGTAATACTGTGTAAAATAGCCAAGCGGTATATCTAAAAAGCAAGTTAGTGTTCTAAAAGAAAGCCTAGGATGACTCGAAAGAAAGACTAGAAAGAATCAAAAATAAAAGAATAGGCTATGTAACGTTTTACAGAATTAAAACGCAAAACCTAAAAAGAACTTTGAATTATTCTTGGGTTCCGCGGGGAGGTCCGTGGGTAGCCTATAGACTATAGCCTGCAGAGATGTTCCCAGCATGACGGTGACAGCACAAATGGCACCATTTGGTTCCGTATCGGAGTATACATAAAACAGGGATACGCCCCGCCGTATCCGCTTCCTGCCCTCTATGAAATTGACGGACGTTTACACAGACTAAGTAGAGAGCTAGACCGGTTGTGACAAACCGGGGTCGTAAAGTAATTGATTGCTTAGCAACAGCTGCTGAGTATGGAAGCATATCCGCGCCAAAATGAAAATGCAAAAGGCCACTTTGCGCTTTCATTTGCAAGTTAATGTACGCACTTTATCTGACAATTTGAAAATGTTAATGCAAATCCATGTCACATTTAATTTTTCTCGCCCTCTACGACACAACCCTGCCATAATTTTAATGAAAATGAAAAACCACGCATTAGCAGTTTCTTATTGCAATCGCATGATCCATGACAAAAAGGAAATAATTCAATTCGCCATTTAACATATAGTTTTCATGCTTTTGCGGCACAAGAGTGACATAATTCAAATGCAATGGCATTGCATCCGTTTGCATTATCACGCAAAACGTGTGTTCACGGAAAAACCCTGCCAAAAATCCGAACTGAACATCCAAACTGTCAAAGCTGCCTATCAAGGCGGGGCCTCAAAGAAAGGGGCATTACAGGGGACTGTTCAAACCACTGAACATAATGGTTGTCTCTGATTTCGGTCGTCAGGCAGTTAGCAGGCTAGATAGCGACATTTCCTAGTCCTCTGTGTTTGGGGATTAGTCAACGAAGTAGCTTAAATGTTACGATGATCCTAGCCAGCCCGTTGTTCCTACTAACTTAACCTTAACAGCAGGGAGGACTTGCCGTAAGGGGCAATAGATTTTCGTTCACCGGGTTGCCTTAGACAGGGCTGTGTGATAAACCAACATTGGGCTATTGCTTAGCCTACATTCCATGTCACTAAAATAAAATAAGCAGGCTATCAATAAAATAAGTGCTTATGTCTCTAATTGTGTCTGAGTGGTAGACCTATTTAAATGAAAATTATTCTGTAGCCTATGTTCTTAAAAAACTGAGCATAATGGCACTGTGCCAATACTGACAGATTATTTAATTGTTATTATTTATTATTATTATTATTTAATTTAGCTTGCGCTAAAACCACCACAAACATGGTCTAAAGTCATGTCGTAGTTGTTTACATGTTATTTTAATGGTGCGTATAAGTGCGTCTGTTATGATTCCGAGCAGGGACTGGACTCAAATGCACGACTCACACACAAGGAATTCCAATAATCCAATAATTTATTGCTTCGACCAAAACGCCTGAAGCATAGGGAGAAGGTTAGACAGACAAACAGAAACCAGTCATGGATCAGCAGCGGGAGAGCGGGAGCGGGAAAGGCCTGGGCCTGGATGGTGGCAGGAGTCCGGGCAGGTTGAGCAGAGGAGGAGCGGGGAGCGGGAGACGGGGCAGCGTGGAGTGGGCATGAACAGCTGCAGATTGGCAGACTTGGAGCACAGACAGGATATGCACGAACAGCTGCAGGCTGGTGGACTTGACAGCAAGGCAAGACTGGATAAACGGCGTGTTAACGCAGTTTCTAGCGAGAGTTAATTTAAGCAAGGCAAGACAGAACTAGATACCAAGTATCAGACGAGACAAGACCAGAGTATTACTACAACGAGACTTAACGAACTGGCACAGGACAAAGAAGGCAGAGCGATACTTTACGTTACCTACGAATGTAGTGCCAGCACTGGTCGACTACAACAACAAAGAAGACCAACAAGTTGCAATGGCCACGTTCGCTCCGCCGCCGTACTTCCACAGAGAATATAGGTCAGCACAAAGTAAAGGATTCAACGATAGTTTGACTTAAAAAATTATGGTATAAACACTCAAAATAACCCAGACAGACTGTCGTCGTATTTTAGTTTGGTTTGCACTGTGGAGTGTTTAAGTGCGTTTGGTAGTGGATGCTAGCAGTTACCTTAGAGTTGCGCTAGCATTAGCAATGTGTGTATGTCCAAAAGAAGGGACAGCATGGAATTATCTGAAAATGGTTTTCATCAATCAACTACATCATGGGTAAGTCGTAATTGAGACATTATGTCGAAAATTCCGAACTATCCCTTTAAGACCAAGAATACATGGTATTTAAACGACACGAACGCAAGGCGTTATAATGAACCATGCACCGGGTGTAAGATAGCAAAGACACTTGCGTTTGGGTTAGCGCTTTTATCTTAATAAAATAATAAATAAATAAGTCTGGAAAATATAATAAAAATTAATTAATAAAATAATTTGGAAAATAAATTTTTTTATTTGGGAATGAATTTAGAAATGTAAATGTATGTGCAATTAATTTGTTATTAAATTTATTTTTGTATATTTTTT
The DNA here is from genome assembly GCA_029718625.1 of Synaphobranchus kaupii. Lineage (NCBI taxonomy): Eukaryota > Metazoa > Chordata > Actinopteri > Anguilliformes > Synaphobranchidae > Synaphobranchus > Synaphobranchus kaupii. Next base: position 8,554,892 of record CM056398.1, on the reverse strand, counting down.
CTAATATATTCATTTATTTATTTTCCATATATATTTCCCAATTTATTTCCCTATTTGCTTCTTTATTTCCATATATATTTACCGATTTCCTAACGAGCACAATCTACTTGCTTTGCTCTACCCACTAAGTTTGCCTCATTCCCACCCTTGAGTGTTCAGTGTTCCAGCCCAATTGGGCGATTTTTAAAAATGTTATTATGTGGGGGAAAAAATGACTTTTTGCTGGATGTCATAATTTGGGTTATTTTTTGTTATATTGGGCGGTTTTTCATCTTCCTCTTTCAGCTAATTATTCACATTCATTGGCTCTGCCGTAGTTTGTCCCTCCTGTCTCTGCCTATTCCTCGGTTGTAATTGAAGCCAGTTTATAGTCGCTGCTTTTGTTTGATATGCAGAGGCTTCAGAAAGAACACTGACGGGAGACGTGGCTATCTGTAAATTTACGTGTCTTATCTCTGAACGCACGTTGACTGCTGTGTGTCTTTTGGTTTATGCTAGTTTGAGAACTTTGTAATGGACGAGAAATGAGCAGCCTATATTTCTATGTAGGCTCAACTTGCTATTTGTGTGCGCAAGCTTACTTTACCTGATTTTTGCACAAGCACAAAACGTTTAATATTAGGAAAATAGAACTAGCCTATAAATTAAATGTGTGTGTGTGCCATAGACTGTATAAAAATATGGACAAAGTCACTGTGACGTCACCCATTGCCTTCCCACGGCCTCGTAAAAAACCCGAATCGAGTCTCCGGATGCTTTTTTCGCCGCCAGTTTGTACAAACTGCGTCTGCTCCATGGAGCCGAAGTGGACTCAACCTGTCCCTCTGATTGGTCCTGAACAAATATTAATACCCTGTCCAAACGACACAATATTTAAAAAAATCAGCAGATGCAGAGGCATCAGATGAAGGAAAGGCACCTATTGCAATTACATTTTTTTGTGCGAAAAATTTATTGACTGAGTATTTTGACCACATTGCTGCCATTGACTTACATGGTGAAAGACCTATACTGGAGCCAATTGCAGTGGCGCTAGTGAGCAACGGCAAAATTGCTGCTCCCAGCCCAACCAGGAAGTGAGCTTCAAAACGAAAGTCCAGTCTTGGGCCCCTTGGTGTGTGCACGTTCGCAGGTTCATAAACATTTCAGAGTCTATCGATTGGCTACTGTTCTGACGGTAAACTACCTCCACCTCCGGTCCACATTCTCACCCCCCCCCCCCCCCCCCCCCCCCCCCTCAACTTGAGCAAATACATTATGGAGAATTTCTCACATACTAGGCTTGAGAGAAACAACAGACAGGGAAAGCTAGCTAGCAAGTACAATCTGTCAACTTGCTTTGGTCCACCCATTAATTTAGCCTAGTTCCAACCCTCCATGTAGGCTCTTCAGAGTTACTGACAGTGTTTCTTACGAGCAAGTGGAGAAGTCAATTTCTCAAATATTGAAAGAAACGGCAGGCAGATAGATTGTATATTGCTGTGACTGTGTGCAATCTCTATAGCGATCTTGTATCCGAGATAGCTAGCTACATACCATATTCAGTGTAGCGTACAATGTTCGCTGGCATCCGATGCAAATCTAATTCTAAAACAGATAGCTAGATAGCTTTCTCTATCCATCAAATCTCTCAATATGTGAGGAATTGACTTCGCAATAATGTATTTTCTCACGTTGAGAAATGCTGTCTGCAGCTCTGAACCACTTTTCTGCAGTCTATGCTCTACGTTGGAAGGGTGGGAACGAGGCAAACTTTGGTGGAGCAAAGGTTGTGCTCGTTGGGAAATCAGTAAATATATATGGAAATAAATAAGTAAATAGGGAAATAAATTGGGAAATAAACATGGAAATAAATGAATATATTAGAAAAAACATTTGAAAATAAATGAAAAAATAAATTGAATAACTTAAATTAATTGCACATACATTTACATTTCTATATTCATTGCCAGATTTATTTATTCATTTTTATATTTCCACATTTATTTATTTATTCTTTTAATTATTTATTTATCATTGTGGCAGTGTTCCCGGTGTTCCATAATATTGCACATTTAAGCTTTTAAAAAAAAATAAAAATCAACCACAAACACTTGGTTTTAGTCATTTGGCAGACGCTCTTATCCAGAGCGACGTACATTAGTGCATTTTCCAACTTGAAACAAGTGCGTTAAAACAACCCTAAAAGGTAAATACGATTTCAAACACCAGGCGCAGTCAGTATGATTTTTTTATTTTATTTTATTTTATTTTTTTTTGGGGGGGGGGGGGGGGACCACATGATATCAATCATTGGCGTGTACAACAGTAAGCCAATAAGTAACCTAAAGTATTAAACTAGCAGCTTGAACCACTTAAACAAGGATACAGAAAAACACAATCAAGGGAGGTCACAAGGAGGTAGGAGGGGTGGAGAGAGGTGCAGCTTGAAGAGGTGAGTCTTCAATCTGCGCTTGAAGGTGGTCAGACTTTCTGTTGTTCTGACCTCCACGGGGAGCTCATTCCACCACCGTGGGGCCAGGACAGACAGACGTCGAGACCGGGTGCTAGTATGAAGTGGGGGGGGTTCCAGTCGTCCTGAGGAGGCGGAACGCAGGGATCTGGTAGGTGTGTAGGGTCTGATGAGCTTTTGGAGGTATGGAGGGGCTGATCCTCGGACTGCCTGGAAGGCGAGCATCAATGTTTTGAATTTGATGCGAGCCATCACAGGTAGCCAGTGGAGGTCAATGAGCAGGGGGGGTGACATGGGGAGTGTCGGGGGAGGTTGAAGACCAGGCGCGCTGCTGCGTTCTGGATAAGCTGAAGGGGTCTAATGGCCGATGCTAGCAGGCCAGCCAGGAGAGAGTTGCAGTAGTCCAGGGACAGCACCATCGCTTGGACCAGGAGCTGGGTTGAGTGGGTGGTGAGGAAGGGGCGGATTCTCCTGATGTTGTACAGGAAGAACCTGCACGCCCGGGTTACCACTGCGATGATCTCGGAGAGGGACAGCCTGTTGTCCATCACCACTCCGAGGTTCCTGGCACAGGGCGTTGGGGTCAGTGGAGTGTCCCCTAGGGAAATGGAGAGATTGAGAGGGGGAGAGGTTAGAGCAGGAATGTAGATAAGGTCAGTCTTGCCTGGATTGAGCTTCAGATGGTGGTTGTCCATCCAGCTCTGGATGTCTCTCAAGCAAGCGGAGATGCGGGCTGACACCTGAGTGTCAGAGGGTGAGAAGGAGAGAAAGAGTTGAGTATCGTCAGCATAGCAGTGGTAAGAAAGACCATGAGCAGTGATAACAGGGCCAAGGGATTTGGTGTAGGTGGAGAAAAGGAGGGGACCAAGGACTGAGCCCTGGGGGACTCCTGTGGTAAGGGGACGGGGGGTGCCGATACTCAACCTGGGAGGAGCGCTCCGAGAGGTAGGACTCAATCCAGGCCAGGGCCGAGCCGCTGATCCCCGCTGCAGACAGGGACGACAGGAGGATGGGAGTGATCTACGGTGTCGAAGGCGGCAGAGAGGTCTAGGAGTATTAGCACAGAGGAGAGGGAGGCTGTCCGAGCTGCGTGAAGCATCTCGCTGACGGAGAGGAGTGCGGTCTCCGTTGAGTGGCCAGGTCTGAAGCCGGACTGGTGGGGGTCTAGTAGGTTGTTCTGGGTAAGGAAAGAAGACAGTTGGTTAGAAAACAGCACGTTCAATAGTTTTGGAAAGAAAAAGAAGAAGAGATACCGGTCTGTAGTTTTGGATGTTGGAGGGGTCCAGCGTGGGTTTTTTTCAGGATCGGGGTGATGTGGGCTCTCTTGAAGGATGAGGGGAAGCAGCCAGAGGTCAGGGAGGAGTTCACCAGAGAGGTCACAAACGGGAGCATATCTGGGGTGATTGCCTGGAGTAGAGATGAAGGGATATGGTCGAGGGCACAGGTAGTGGGGGCGATGGGAGAGTAGGAGGTGGGATACATCGGTATCAGACAGGGGAGAAAAGGTGGAGCAGCAGGGGGGGGGGACGGAAGGGGGTAGAGAGAGGAGGAGAGTGGAAAACAGTGTCTGTGAGGGGAGGGGGAGTGGGGGAAACAGGGGTGGGGGCTTAGAGAGAGGGGCTGAGGGGCTGAAGGAGCTGCGGATGTCGGCGATCTTCTCATCAACGAAATCTGCGAAGTCGTCGGCCGTGAACGAGGATTGAGGAGCAGGAGGGGATTTGCTGAGGAGGGAGGAGAAGATGGAGAACAATTGACGGGGGTTAGAACTGTATTTGTGAATTTTAGTGTGATAGTAAGTTACCTTGGCAGTGGTGACTGCTGTAGAGAACGCCGCTAGGAGAGACTGGTAGGAGGAGAGGTCTGATGCATCTCTGGATTTCCCTCCACATCCTCTCTGCTGCGCGAAGACCGGCCCTAGAGGTGCGCAGGGCATCGGACATCCACGGGCAGGGAGGGGATGGGCGTGTGGGCCTAGAGACAAGAGGGCAGAGAGAGTTAAGTGATGTGGAGAGAGCTGTGAGCAGGGTGTCGGATGCAGAGTCGATGGGGAGTTGAGAGAAGGATTTGAGAGGGGCGAGGGAAGCAGTGACACAGGGAGCAAGAGAGGAGGGTGAGAGGGAGCAGAGGTTACGGCGGACAGAGACAGTGGGGGTGGGGGGAGGGGGAGGGCGGTGTGGGACAAGAGGAAGAGAGAAAGAAATGAAGTGGTGATCAGAGGTATGGAGAGGGGTAACAGTGAGATCAGAGCAGGGGCTGTTCCTCTGGAAGACCAGGGTCTAGGAGGTTGCCAGCCTTGTGGGTTCGCAAGCACGGATAAACAAGTACTTCCAATTAAAAAGCACAATAACGCAAAACTAACAGCCTAGTCAATCTAACAATCTAACAAACAGCCAATCGCGGAACAAACACAAACTAGCAATGCAAATAATATGATCAGCGTTCAATCTAACAATCTAACAGCCAATCGCGGAACAAACACAAACTAGCAATGCAAATAATATGATCAGTGTTCAATCTAACAATCTAACAGCCAATCGCGGAACAAACACAAACTAGCAATGCAAATAATGTGATCAGCGTTCAACGAGGTCTAATTAAAATCACTAATTAAAATCACGCAAACTGCGGCCAGTACGCTTAAAAACGACACTACCTTATGCGGGACGGTTAAAACAACTCTTGATACGGAGGAAAGATGCAGCACTCTATTGATGCAAAATATTTTATTGGTATAAATTGACACATTGTTAATGTACATCTTACATTTTAATTGATCATTCTTCTTTAATTACTGTTGGACATTTGCAACATTTTTAACTTTAGTAGCTATTAGTTATTAGTTAGTAAATAAAACCAAAAAGGACCTTTTTTAACCTTGATCTATCATGTCTATCTGATATTTACACCCATAATGTAACCTTGGCGTAATGATTTGATATACAAAACACAAACCATCATTCATAAAATTAGGGACAAAGTGTCGATTTTTGGTCGAAGAGATCCAACTGTAAATTGACATGTGTATACACTAGCATTCAAAAGTTTTGTATCACTGAGACATTTTTATGTTTTTGAAAGAAATTGATACTTTTATTCACCAAGGTAGCATTAAATTCATCAAAAAATACAGTGAAGACATTGATAATGTTACAAACTACTATTTCTATTTCATTCTATTTCTACTTTATCAATTGTAGCCATTTTTATACATAGTCCCCCCCCATTTTAGGGAAATAAAGTAATGAACACAAATTTAAATAAAGTCACCATATTTAATACTTGGTTGAATATCCTTTGCATGCCATGATTCCTGATGTCTGTGACCCAAGAACATCAAAAGACTCTTGATATCTTATTTTCAGGTGCTCTTACATGGGATACTATAAGCTCTCTGTATTCTCTGTATTCTCCTTGTCCCCCTGTCTCGGTCTCCTGCCAATTGCAGCCATCCCTTCATGTATTTCTCCATCTCCTCATCCACTGCCTCCTTGCACAAATAATTCTGTCTGACTGCATCTGCAGGAGTTGAGGGGTGGGGGCAGGGGTTACCTTAGCTAACGTTAAATACAGATTGTGAAATAACTATAACTATTACGCTTAAAAATTATGAAATTCGGGGCAAAAGTCCACTGGCAATAGCGTGAACACATCTAAATACAGAACATATGCAGAAAAATAGTGTCATTATTTGCACTTTAACAACATTTATTTTCTAACTTTTTTAGCGAATGTTAGCTGTCTAGCTAACAATGTTAGCAACAGTTTTTTGCATTGTGTTAATTAATGTAATGTTAATCGCGATCTCAGAAATAAATCGTCGCTGTATTGAGATGACATTATGTGACCATATAACGTTGTGTCGTTTCAATTAACGTTGCAAATGTTTTTAATAGAATAAAAATTGTAGACTCGACTGAAAATTACCTGAAGCTGATGATCTGCACTAAACCAGCTGAAGTTTGTTAATGACGTATTCAAATCAGGAAGGCGCGTGTTGCTGTGGTTGCTACTTACGTGTTGTTTGCCAACCTGTTGCCAACACAGGCCCTGAATCGAAGATTGGGGGCTGGGCCACCGTTGGCAAGCCAGAATCGGTCCACAGTATTTTCTAAGACTATTAGGCGAGCGCTCCTTTGGCAAAATCGGGCCGGCTCTGGCCAGATCTGACACTCTGCCGATTATGCCGACAGTAAAGTGGACACTGGGCCAGATGATTGTGCTATCTGGGAAAGTATACGCTAACAAGTCCACCAACATTGCTAGCCATCTACTAAGTTACACCAACAAACAACATTACGATGTTAGCTACACTGACCAGCTAAGCTAGCTAATAATGTGGCTATTTATTGGCCGGTCCGATCGATGGCTTAGGTAGCCAGCTAGCAAGTTACATATAGGCTAGGTAATTCAGTCAGTAGTCATTGCATTGCATCACTCCACAAGCATAATATCCAGCTAAACCAACATAATTCGTAGGCTACTGGCACCGAAGCCCATAGCAGCTAGCCGGTAGTAGCCTGGCTGCCCGCATCATTGTCATGAACATGTATTCGTTTGTTTAATAACTAGCCTCCTCAATTTGAATGAATCCACCATAGTGTATCTGCATGAAACTCTATAACTCTATAATAGGCTACCATTTCACGTCACATGATAGGAGCATCAGCTGGTTTGAGGGCCAGTTTTGCCGCACTGCTGCCACTAACCTGAAATTCATCACAAAAAATACATTGATTGTTTTTTAACAGTTAAATCAGAGGTTGTAAAAGAATTCAGGACATGTCTTTTCAGACACTTTTATCATCCTGTTTTTGAGTTATTGCACAGTGATTTGAAAGCTTTCTGGGCAGTTTTGGTGTTATTCGTTGACGTAGGCCTAAGAATAATGGGGAGATAACAGTAAAAGTAAAATTCCCAAATCACCCGCAGAAAAATGCAACCGATCTGAAATCTCTTGGTAGCTGAATTATGAAAAATTTTAAATGAACGCACATAACTGTAATTGAAGTGTAATAGAACTGAATATATGTTAGGCGAAACATTACATCAATCTAACGTTAGCCAGAGTTCAAGATATTGTAGACTAGTTAGCTAGCTAGCTATGGTGAGACTTTATAATTCAAACATTTTTAGGATTTGTGACCGTTATTTCCATGTGATATCATGGGAGTATTGATTTGGTGAATTATTTCAATACAGAAATATTGCTTCCTATTAGTGGGCACAGTGCACGTTTTAGCCACAGGGTGGCAGTCTTAGACCACAAATGGAAATGGGAGCTGTACATTCAATTCATCGGAGGTGGGAGATCTTAATGTCAGAATTAATCTGATGCAAAAATTCTAATGAAATTATCGAGGATTCCTCAAGAAAGCTAGGAAACGGCTGATTTTTTTTAACCCCTTCGCGCAGATACTAAGTGATAATGACACCGCGTCACCATTTTGCTCAACTGAGACATCTGTTGCTCCTGCAGCCAAACTATTAGTGGTAATCACAAACTCTGTGTTTTAACTTTATTGGTAGACGATTCGTGACGATTTCTGATGAATACGGAGTTTCTAAGTGTCAATATTTTCCCGTACCAAGTCCATTTAACAAGCAACCCTCCACCCAGTCTATATCTACCCATGTGTGACATAGTGGACAATAGCGTCTGTGTTTGAGTTCATAAATATATTTATTCATCATATAAAAATTAGAATTCCATCACAGCAACAAGATAAACCCAACAATAGCCTGATCGTATGCCAGAAAAGCCATGAAAAGCCCTACTCACTCAAATGCAAAATAAACATGAAAGTATTGTCTCATTCTACCATGTATTCTACTAGCAATATGCTACTAAATATGAAATAAATATGCAATCCTACCATTGGTTTTACACATCAAGATGTTCCTTTCAAAATTCAGTGGTCATTTATTGTCTGGTATAATCAGTTTGAGAAATATACAACACTTTATACCGCTATTACACTATCTGAAACATCGACTCGTAATACCCCTCATGCCCTGCAAGCCTCTCATTCATTACAGTTCACTCTGGTTTAATTGTCAGCTCTTTTATCCAATAGAGTACATTATAACCTTAGCAACGGTATATGCCATATCTTCTTGGGTGCTTTGAACAATTTACTACAGCCCAGCGTAACGGCAGTTTTTGTTTTAACAGTCTCGTATTACGCAAGCTCTATAGAAAACGCATTGGGGAGGGGAGTATTCCCTTTCCCGATATGTAAGAATTTTTGCGTCTAAAATGCCGTTGGTTAAAAGGCCGCTGTGGTGGTAGTTTCAGTCAGTGCAGTTGTACTCCGAGGATCGGGGTTCGCACCCCGGTCCTGCCAGATCCGAGCATGGCCGGCACCCTGTGGGAGCGGCAATTGGCGGCTGCTCCCGGGTGGGGGGAGGGGCTCGGAGAGAATTGCTGCGCACAGAACGGCCCTGGGCGAGTTGGAATCATGGTCAGGAGCATGAGGATTCGCGCCCTGAAGAGGACGTGGCTTCCTCCTTCCTACTACCGGCTGATGGGGTTGTGTAGTGGCGATTCTCTAGCGGTTGCTACACAGGGGAATTGAAATAGAATAGTGGTTCAATTGGCTCCAAAATTGGGAGAAAAATGGGAAGAAATCAGAAACAAACATGTGTGGGAGCACCTACTCTAAGAGTATGAATTTGGGTTTTTGAGAGCATTCTGTGCCCAGTGATGAGTAGGCCTACATGTTACTTGGAATACAGTATACCAACATAGCTACAGGCCTGTTTTGCAGTCAGATATAAAAAAAACTGAGTACTGGAAATACCTCATTGTACCGAGAAACATGTTTGTTTTGGTGGTGCTCATTTGAATTTCCTGACTTTTAACCAAAACAAACATCTCACTTAAAACGTTTTTTGTCATAGATAAGGCATTTTGATGCGCTCCATAGTAGCTTCCTGACTAGCTAAGCAGCTGACTGATGTTCAAATTTCACTGGCAAAAATAGCTAGCAGAAGCTTAGTTTGTGTAACAACCAGAGACCATAAAAAAACAACACACATACGTATTTCCCAGCAATTTTTGCATAGCCTATCAGAAAAGAAGACAATACTTCTGTCAAAGAAAGTAGCCTACCACAGATTATTATTATGATTATGATTATAATTAATAGTGTTTGCAATACATTGTCTGCAGATGTATGACATGTTCGGAGGCTATTGTAATGTTTTTTTAAAGTGACTAACCATGAAAATGTTGAACTGACGCTACATAAACCCGATCCCATAAGGGCTTGTATATTATCATAAATTCTTAATTTTCCTAGGACCTAATGTTTATGGTCACATTGTATTATGAAAAGCATAAACTAAACAGAGCTGAAATGCACGTCCTTTTTCTCGCAAATGAATAAAGAAATCTTGGCGGGAGGCGAGCCTCGAACCTTTGATCTCCAAAGTGAGAGTCAGACACACTAACCGCAACACCACACCATAGGTACACATAGACAGATTTTTTTTTGTCGGATTTTGTGTGAGCTTGAGACTGGTGACGGTGTTTGAAAACAAACATTTGTTGAAAACATGTAGCCAATGCCACATCAATGCAACAACGTTAACGCGATCTTAACCAGATGATATTTTGCATTAAAACTTTATTTTCTCTGCCTGTGTACATGGTGAAAAGTCTTACTGGGTGCAATTGTAGCCAATACAGACTTAAATTTTATCAACAGAGCCATAGCTTGTAGATTGTACAAAACCAATCCATGGCTCCCCCACATTCAGTGCACAAGGCACTCCCGCCTTCGCCAAATAATGAGCACCCACTGACGATAAAACGTGGCGATGGTTTTAGTAGGGGAAGCTGAGGCAGATAGTGTCGATATAGCACTGGTGTGCTCGCGGCAGTACAGACTCAGGCTGTAGCTCACGATTGTGTGGTAACAGATCTCACTGGGCTACACTCTCCAGACCCATTTTCGATCAACAGAAATCTCATGCGCTAGCAAAACAAAGAGCAACCGCAGACGATAGAACGTGTGGGTGGTCTCTTAGTAAGAAAAGTTGGTAGTGTAGCGAATCATGCGTACTCTGCCTTGTAAACCAATCGATGTAGCACCGCACTAGCCGATTGGAAAGCCTCACTGCTGTGCTCACACAGCCAATCAATCACTGGAGCTATAACTCGCCGATTGTTTGGTAGTAGATCTCACTGGGGTACACTCTCCACACCTAGGTATCAATGAAATCGCAGAAAGATACAAACCTGTACTTTACTGCATACAAACCTGTTCACCGCGTGACTTGCTTCGCTAGAGTGAACACAGTAAATGCAGTAGCATCATGTGCCTACCACTGCCGTATCCAAGAGCTGATATCCGTGCAAAATAGCCGGGCTATTCGCGGATGCCACTCGTAAGTGCTTATCCTCACCTTTGGGGTACGATAAGAATCGTGTTTGAGCGATAAAAATCGACGCCCCCGACCAAAGTCACAAGACGCTGTGGGATCTCACACAGGATACAAACAGTCTCAAAGAAAATGCATTGGCAAGAAAATTGTTCCGAGGACGTCCGCAGTGATGCTCCCCCTTTTATGGGAGGAATTACATCACTACGTGGAGGTCATGTACCATGACAAATTGTGGTATAAAAGTTTCGATGCATTTGGCCCCAGAAGGCCATCTATATTGACGACCCTAAAGCTTAATGGTCTTAGAAACTAAATTGAATCTTAACTACGTAGCTAGAATATCTAACAAGTTAACATATTTTTATTTGCAGAATTCTTCTAATATTAAAATTTTTTCCTCTGCTGACCAATTTGGATTTCGTCTTTTACTTTTGAAAATGTTGTTTGCGCTAACGTGAGTGAATCAGTTTATCTAGCAGCGCCTCGTTAAGAAGGGAAATTCAAACCCCCTCCATGGTAACGTGGGGATTCCCCTGTTTTTATTGTAAAGTGATATGTCAATGTGCAGTAAAATACTTTTTCCTTAGGGAAAACATTTGAGGGGTTTTATGCAAAGCACTTAGACGATTCCCTTCGGAGAAGGGAAATAATCCCTTGAGTAAAACACCTAAGGGGAAAACTTAAGATGTTTTATGCAACCGGGCCTAGGTCTATACCAGAGACTGCTATGCTATGTGACTCTTTTCCTATATATCATAAGTTAGCCTACTCTGAATCCTTTTCTGGTTATCTGGCTAAGCCAGCTCTCACCTGTCTATCTGCAGCATCTCCGCCTGCTGGTAGGGGGGCCATGGGAGCTGATGTGCTGTCTCTTTTCTATATATATATATATATATACATACAGAGATGTGCTGTCTCTCTTTCACAATATATTTGGCCATAGCCTGTGGAAAATTGGAAGTGATTCTACCGCCAAGTATTTCAATTAGTTTACATGTGTGTGAGTGAAATGCAGACTATGAGATAGGTTTGCAAGTGATTAAATTAATATAGACCTGAATGTTGTTGAGACCATACAATGGAGACAGTTACGACATTTCTCAGCATGATCATTTCATCGAAAAATGGTCACAGAATTGAGCCTGCCATCTAAGCCCTCACGGAGACCCCCCCCTCGGCCCAGGGCCCGGGGCAACAGACCCGCTCGTCCCCCCCCCTGATTGGTTTGCTGGTCTTACAACTGGCACAATGCTCTTTCCACTTCCTCTTGACTTTTCAGTGACAGAAATATTAATACACTAATTTGTACTTCTCAAAAACGTAATCACCAAAAACCTGTTAATTAGTTAACTATAGCTTGCTCGCCATAGTTCAAAGGGATCTCCTTTTCCCGCTTCAGTTGCACATTTTTAGTGGGTCAGCTATTGTCATTTAGTATTATTCCGTTTAGTATATAAGTAAGCCAAACTCACTTACATTTGCAGCGGGTTAGCCACCTAGGTTACTGTGATTTGTACGGAGCCCCAACAAGCTATCTAAGCTTGCAAGCTAACTACTGGGCGACATATTCTTTCTAATTTGTTATTTAATTGGATCATGTTGCTTATTAAACGTTGTTGCATGGTTTTGTTATATGTCAATCAATCCTCTTGCTTATTTCCATGTTGGAGCATGAAATTAGTTTCAATATAGACTACATTCTTAAATATAACGCTAGGTCGCTACATAAATTGTTTGAAGCTCGCCAAATTGTGCATTAATGATTTAACTAACTACGTTATTTAGTTGTATCATATTGTGTATTCTATGTTGGTGCATGAAATTAGTTTCAATATTTAACGTTATAATTATTCTTGGATATCACAACTTTAGTAAATTAATTGCTAGAACTTCAAGTATTGGCTTTCGTTCTAGCAGTCACTCGAAGAGACAGAGGCTGTCATTCCAACTCACTGAAACAGACATTCCTCTGGTCACAAATGTAGTAAAAACCTCTTTGAAAACAGTGGTTTTCTATTTCTTCTCAGGTCAGTGGCTCCAGCTCGGACCCTACCTCTAAGCCTCAGCCAGCAGCACCCAAGCTTCGCAGGAGTGTTCGCTCTCGGATACATGAGGCGGTGAAAGCCATTGCGCTATGCCACAATGTTACTCCTGTATATGAGTCCCACAAGGCAGTCAGTGGTGAGACTGAGTATACAGAGGCGGATCAGGATTTCATTGATGACAACCGCAACTACCAAGCTTCCAGCCCAGATGAGGTCAGCATTTAATTCAATGATGTGTAATATCCGCACATGAAATTATAATTTTTCATGTGAACATCTAAGCACTGTTACTTCTCAGAATCTTTCTTATTATTACCCTTTATTCCCAGATTATAAACACAATCTTCTCAACGTTTATATACTACTCATACAAGATATATACACATTATATGTGAAGATGTGTGCTATTTAAAGACCTTATAATGCTAATGTGACACATTTGTCAATAAAAAAGTCCATCTTGGATGATTTTATTCTTGCAAGTGTAAACTTTTTAGAAGTAGAATATTAAAATGAATTGGAGCAAATTGGTGTTCAAACAAAATATTTTATAAATTACAGTATAAATTAACATAATATCTCTGAAGTAAGCCATGCTCATTTTAAAGTTATTCTTATTCTCTCAGTTGTCAAGTTTGTTAATGAAGCAAGACTTCAGCCTTAGTCAATAGGCTACCAGTTAAAGGGCAGTATTTGCAGGGTTATTTAAAACCTTCCACTTTAACAGTCTGCACATTAAAATTGTGACAGATCCACCCTTACTCATTTGCAATGTGTCCCTATAAAAGGACCTGTCTGGTTAATTATGTCGTTAGCAAAATAAAAATAATGGTGACATAGAGGCAAAAGCAACTGAGAAGTTGAATATGTTGGTGCTAAATGTAACTAGTCACTGAACTCTTGCACTGGTTCATATAAAGGTGGTTATGTGCATAAAAAAAACTATTCTGGACGAGGACTGCAATTGCAGTTGGGTGAGTGGATCAGAAGATTTTTGCAAGATTTGTGCATGCAAGAAGATTTTTTCACATTTTCATTATGCTTTGTTGTCAATCTAACTGATTCCTTTGGATCTAAACGTTGTCCATGGCAGTTAAATGTTCTGCCGGATATGCATTCAGCATTTATCTGTAAAAAAAGGTCACCTCAATTGGAGAATAGACAATGTAAAGTATTTCTCAGATCAACTACAAAAATCAGAAATCAAATACAATGACAGAACCTGCAGAATGTGAAAAAATGGTATGTGCAATGGTTTTTTTCTATGGTATTTCTTGTCACTGTTATTATTCAAAATTTTTAAAAAATCAATGTTTCAACATGAGGTTACTCCCATTGCAACATGTGTGTATTGGACCTCTGACCTGTCCTCAGGTGGCATTGGTGCGCTGGACTGAGAGTGTGGGCCTTACACTGGTAAACAGGGACCTGACCTCCATGCAGCTCAAGACTCCTCATGGACAAATCCTCACCTTCTACATCCTACAAATTTTTCCCTTTACTTCAGAGAGCAAGAGAATGGGCATCATTGTCAGGGTAAATGATAACTCAACAAAACTGTTTTCAGTGTACAAAAATGGCAAGTTACTCACGCATACATAGCAGTGTCTATTAAAACTCGCAAAATTTATTTAAAAGAAAATGAGGCCAAGTTACAACAAACACTATTTTTGCTCACATTCATTCAAAATTAAGATATATTGCCCAAAACAAACACAAATTAGCAAGATACCCAGGCTGTACTGTGAGTTTAACGATTGTAAAGGGTCTTGCAGTGTCAGAAAAAACATGGCATTTAAGGAACGTTAAATAGAGAGCAGCAGTCAGCCAACAAAGAGACAGCTTTTGACTGCCCAACTCAACTTAAACTGCTTCCTTTACTGTTAATGAATAAATGCATCTCTTAAGGTGTCAACAAATTAAACCTTCTTTATTTTCATGAGTAGGTGGTGTTATTATTTGGGGTCCAAGTCGTGAAGCTGTTGATACCCGAGTGTTTTTGTAATGTGTCTGTTATTTTTATTTTTTTGATTGCTAGACAGTAGTTAGTAGAAACAATTGATTGTACATTATCCTTTACATTGGATTTGCTTACACTTTTTCTTTCCTCAGTCTGCTGCAGTTGGCTACTATAAATAATGGAAAAAAGATGCTGTGATTGGTTGAGATGTGTTGGATTTGCTTGTTATAGATATTTTCCCATGGGGAGAATTAATAATAGTGGAGGCAGGAAACATAATAAAGAGAAGAAGATGAGGAGTAAAAAGAAGATTGGGAGGTTAGACCTTGGTGGGGCATACCAAGTCAAGTTAGTTTTTATTTGGCCAAAGGGCAAGAGGAGAGCGAGACAGAGGGAGGGAGAGAAATAGATTGTAAAAGTACTTTATTAAACAAAAAACCAGTATCACTTTACATTAACCCTGTGACTTAAGGCTGTCATACACATGACATAACAGCTGATGTCAGTTTATGTCAAATGACATTACACTGTCGTCACTTTTATCAATAAATGTTATGACAGCTGTAATGTTGACATGACGGCGGAATAGTAAACAAGCGGCAGAATAGTAGACAAGCCGCAGAATCATGCAGAAAATGTAGTACCAATCACCACCTTTGCAGCAGCTAACTCAGTTGACTGACAAGACGTTGACAGTTTTGACAGGCAGACTGTCGATGACGATGTTTCATTTGTTTCACCTGAAACAGGCCTCTCAACTGAAAGGGGCCTCGCCGCAATCATAAACAGAAAAAAGTATTTATATAATATATATAGTATTTAAAAAAATAAAAATCACAGTGAATAAAAGAACCGCTGACCCAATAGTTTTCCCATTCAGCCACTTTAGGCGCTGTTCCTAACTCAAGCTATTTCAGTGATGCCATCTTTTTCTATAGTCTATGGATCTGACCATTTCTGACTCACATCAAAACACTTGCTGCTAGCTACGATGTCAGAATTATCACATACAGTAGATTCATAATACCACATAACAGTTCTGTGCATAATTTGCATAAAATACATAGCTTAAAGTATTTATCTGATCAAAAACGTCTCTGACGTTAAAAAAAAGCCACACATAGCCTACCGAGCGCTGTCTATAAGTCCTTAATTTCAACTTGCAAAAACTAGGCCTGCCTTTAAAATTAGCTATTGATATCAAAATGTGGCCAAGTTACAACTAACAATATTGCCTATCGTAGCTCACACTAAATAAACTAGCTCTATTCCAAAGCAATGCTATCCAAATTCCTAAATTATTTCATGCAACTTGTCAGGCCCTGTGTTTCTTCATCTTAGCATTTGAAGAGATTGTGCCTCATGGAACAACATATTATTTCAATGAATGTTTTTAACAGTTGATGAATAATTACATTCCAGAAAGGATATGGTTATACTTTACATAAGACCTTTTGTTTCTGGCATAATTAATTTAATAAATACTTTAATCAGCCCTCTAAACAATTATTGCACACATATGACATGACTTTGCACATAGAATATATTGGAGCTGCATTGTGTGATTTTATGAGGGAAATTTAAATATTATTTTAGGAATGGAATAAGTAGTGTTGCTGTACCTGCTTGTAAGAACATTACATAATTGTCATCATTGCCTCACAAATTGCTTGTATGCTCTCCCTGGTAAATATTTCTGTCAGGCTCTTTCAATTTTAAGTTTTGCACATAATGGCAGATAGCCAATTTAAACAGCTAGCTATGGGCTAACAGAATAATTTTTGTTGCATTTTACTGAAAACAACTCTGCATATAGGTCTAAGTATTGGTTTTTAGCTGATAAACCATACTTCTGTTGTTAACGTAAGTTATTTGCGATAACTGAGCTACATTGGCTAAATAAGTTATAAGTTAAGATAACTTATGTTATAAGTTATCTACAAACTATCACTCTTCATCTGTTGTGTTGGTAGATTTGCATCTCTGCCTTTTTTCAGTGAAGTATCTGGCTATTTTAAAGACGAACTAAAGTCTCTGACTTACGTGTTAAAATGAATTGTCCTGTATTGCTTCGGGTAGACATCCTTCTATTTTAGTTGCATTTTACCAAAAACTACTCCGTATATGATTATTGATTTTTAGCTGATAAACCATGCTTTGTAATGTTCTATTTGCGGTCGTATAGCCTACTCAAGTGATCTTAAAATGTCTTCAACTGTGTTGTAGGATTTACATCTCTGCCAAAACTGTTATTCGGCTATTTTGAAGACAAACTAACGTATAACGATAACGTTAACATGAATTGTCCTGTATTGCTCCGGGTAATGATACGAAATAAATAATAATAGCAGAAAATTACGCACACTGTAAACTCCGATGGTCTCAGAGCTTAGCCTACGTCATCAGTCTTCTGTTTAATGGACTTCTCATGAGCAAGGACAATCAGGTTTTGCTTTCGCCCATGCAACATGATGTGGTGGAGGTGGGTTAAGACGTACGCGATATCAGTTTCACTCTCTTGTCTAATGAAGGTAATGTGATTATTATGTCTGTGCTTTTAATAAAAATTTTAAATGATCTACTCGCTGTAGTTCACTGCTTGGCTAGGCAACCCCATGACGTGCCTATAGGCTACTGCAACATGAGCCACATCTGGACTTCATAGGCTATTTCATAAGGAAATTCCGCAAAAAACACATAGGCTACTTTCATCCATATCAAGAGTCTATGTAATGGCCTTCTCCTATAAACAAGAATAACCAGGTTTACTTTCGCCTGTGCAATATGCGGCGGAAGGGGGTTAAGACGTGAAATAACATGGAGAAAAAACTTTTGCATGCTGCAGTTGAAACTCCAAGAATATCCAATTTTCAAACTGTCACCTGCACATTGCAATAACTTTGGCTGTGTTTATCCCACACACTGTTACCCTGTGTCTCAGTAGCCTATGCTCAACTATTGACGGCGCTACGGGCGTTAATGTCCGACATTATCGGATTTTATTTTTTCTAGACTTGGGGAGGGGGGGCATTGAAATCCACGCATCATAGTAAAATAAATTTAAGTTGTCTAACATGAATGAAACAGATGTGCTAGTTCAAATTTCATACAAAGATAGTCCGTTTGCATGCAACAGGTTGGATTACATAGATTTTTTTTAAAAGTCACATTTTTCACTACAAGGTGGCGCTAGCACTCCGTCATGGTGGCGCAGCGCCACTATACCATTATTTGGGGAGAGGCCTGACATGCTTCAAATAAACAATAAAGCTGTGTTCATGTTTGGATAGGTTGGATAGCTTTGCATAGTTTTTCATTGGGTTTCATTGGTTTTCATGGGTTTCGATAGGTTTGGGTAGGTTTTTGGACACCTATAACGATTCCCCTAATCTTTTCCAAAAGTTGGAAATTATCTAATGATATAGATGCAAAAATGTTGAGTATCTCCTGCATTACTGTGATGCACAATTATCCATTTTGGGTAGATTTTTGGCAGGATTTAGATTTTTGGCAGACAGGAGGTTTGCGAACCAGAAAATTTTAAGTTTTACCTTATTTATTAGGACAATTACATAGTGCAAAAACAAATAAGTGCACGTGAAAAGAAAGGAATCGGCTAGACTAGAGCAAACGTTTCAGCTACATGCTTTCTTCAGTGCTTAGAAACTTTGATTTCTACTAATCAGATAACGATGTACAGGTGAAGCAGTTGGAGGGACCACATTTTTTCAAGTTAATCTTAATTTGCACAATAAACCAATAGTTAAATTTACATAAATATTAGTAAGTAACAGTTATCAGAGTAGAATCTTATTAATGAGACAACGATATACAGGTGACGTAATTTGCAAACCACATTTTTTTTAAAGAAAACAAAAGTAGTCTTAATTAGCATGATAGACCAATTAAGTTAACATTGCATGAATATCATGAAATGAAAACACCTGAAAGGTGGACAAATAATTCATGAGAATGTATCATTAATGACATGCAGGTGAAATAGTTAAACACATTAGTTTTAGTCAGAATCAATCTGCACAATAGGCCAAATGAAATTCACAGATTTCATGGATATCAATGTTACATAGAAGTAGGGCTGGGCGATATATCGTAACGATAATTATCGATTGCAATAACGGCCGCTGCCAGCATGTGGGGTATTGCCTTTCTTTTCATCTATTTTTCTTTAATTATACTTGATGCGGTAGTAATCTAAACTTCAAAACCCGTGTGAAATTCTTCCGGGGAAAAAAACGTCATCACTGTCTACTGCGCGTTGATAAGACGGACATTCACAGAAAGGCGTTCCGCTTTTCATGCGATTGACAAAAACACATCACCTGATCACATGAAAGCTGTACGACCTTGCTGCTGGTTGGTTGTCTTATCAACACTCAATAGATATCAGCGGTGATGTTTTTTTCCGGAAGCATTTAACGCGGCATCTGGATGTTTGGATGTTTACTGTCGTATATTGGGTTTACTTCAAGAAAAAAAGACGAAAAGAAAGGCGCCCCACACGGTGGCAACGGCCGTTATTGCATTCGATAATTATCGATGTTGTATATCGCCCAGCCCTACATAGAAGATTAGCAATATCTGTTAAGGAATTTCATAAATTATAAAAATTTATTAAAAAAACAACCTGAGGGCCAAGTCTTCATTCATGCCAAAAGGAACAAGGAACTTAAGCTCAAAAATCCAAAAGGCTTCCCTTTGGAGTAAAGTTGCATCACGGTTACCCCCCTCTACGATGTACAGGAATCCTTTCAATACCCAAAAAGCATAAATCTGTAGGAGAATGTTTAGCCAATTGAAAGTGTCTTGAAACAGAAGATTTGTCGTCACACCTACGGATAGAACTCATATGCTCTATGATTCTAGTCCGTAGGGGGCGTGTACTTTTGCCAATGTATAGTAAAAGACAAGGGCACATGAGAATGTAAATAACATGAGTGGATTTACATGTTATCAATTGTTTGATTTTATACGTTTTAGATGTTGTAGGATGAGTAAAAGAATTACATTTTATATATTGGGAACAAGAGACGCAGTCCCGACAAGGGAAATTACCTTTGGCATTAGATAGAGTTGCAGAGGTAGTAGGAACAAATGTGTTGGCCTGAACCAGTTTGTCTCTCAAGCAACGGCCTTTAGATAAAACAAACATAGGAAGATGAATAGCTGATGATCACTTTGTATTCTATGCCAATGATTTAAGATCACCTTTTTGACATCACTGAAAGGAGTATATGTACTTTTGAAAACACAGGAAAAAGTTTTTTAAGGTTCAGAAACAGACTCGTAGTGTAGTGTTAGGTAATGAACGTTCTTTGTTAAGAACATTCTTTGTAACCACGAAAGCAAACATCATTATATACAGTTAGGGCTTGGTTTTCAAAATCCTTCAAATGAACAAATGCAACGAAGACGCATGAACTGACTATAGGGTAAACCCCTTTTCAAAGAGGATGGATGGGCACTTTTGGCATGAAGGCGACTATTCTTCTCAGTATCTTTTCTGTAGAGAGAATAAACAATATGACCATTATTCAGAGAAATACAAGTGTCCAAAAAAATGTATAACATAAATACCCTGAAATCATCAATTGACCCCTTGTAAACAATCATCTATATATATTTTAAATAAAACAATATTGTGTGAGAATGGATTATTATTCAAGATATACAAATATTACAAATTTATATCTTACAAAATTTATATCTTACAAATATCCAAGATATAAATTGGCATGGTCAGGTGCCAGGGCAGTGCCTCAATCTGCAAATAGAAAGAATCTTCAAAAAAGAAATAGTTTTTGGTTAATACCAAACGGGGGGGAGTTTCCCTTTGGATATGTAAGTATTTTTGCGTCTAAAATGCCGATGGTCTCACTGGCTACATATGTACGTTCGTGTTTCCTCTCGAGGACTGTCTTTCCAATATGTTTGATAGCCCAATTGTTATTTTCGCATTTTGAGTGCATTTCACATACTGTAATGCAAGCGTTAAATTTATTTTTGATTTAGGCTACCGATGTTCATTGAAGATGGAACATTTGGCAGCATTTTGCAGATGTTGGAATACTATTTTATGTTCATGTTATCGTAAATAATATAGGCTATGGCGTATATACTTGTCTCTTCGGGCATGGCAAATGCTCATTCCAATTTACTGTGCGCTGATATGTGGTAGATTAAGGTAGTCATTATGAATAGGAACATTAAAAATATATAAAAAACTACAGAAAAATGCAGTCCCAGGTCAAAAGTATACATACTGTAGAATACAGGGAAAAGTGATGTTTTATTGAGGTAGAAGAGTGAATAATTAGGCAACATATTCAGGTGTATGTAACACTGTGATATCATTTTTTTTATCTTAAGCCATCAGAAGGACCAAATGTATATGCTTTATAATGGACAAAACTAATTTTATTCATTTTATGACATGTTTTGCATAGGGGTTTTCGACCCATAGATATCTACCCCCCTATACTGATGAAAATATAGTAATTCCCACTTGAAAATTATGCAAAAGTCAGTTTTATGAGCCAAAACTGTTGATTTGTAGTTAAATATAGCATAATTCTTTTTATTTGGAGCAGTGCACAATTTAGCCATTTGGATGGATTTGGAGACACTAATGGACAACAGGGTACACTGCCTATATTTTGCACCATAGACCTTTATATCTGCATATCATCCTCAGATTTAGCAAAACTTGTGGGACATGGAGTTTATGATCCAGGAAATATATATACATATATTACCGATTTCACTTATGCAGCTCTCAGTATTTTGTTGCAAACTAAAGAAAAAACTTTTTTTTTTGTTTCTTTGCATTTGTGGCACTTTATTTTGACTTAAATTATGAGAATTTCATAATAATCATTTGTATTGTAAATGGTACACCTGTATTGTTTCATTTAAGCCATTTACCAAGTTTATGTGATGCTCATGGAGTTATAAAGCCTTAAACAGAGCACCCCCTAAATAGGTGAAATTTGCCATCTGCGCCAAGGGGTTAAACAATAATATAATAAAGTGCCATCATCATCCTCCATACATAGAGCACCCCCTACACACCATATATGGACAAAGCCTTGATCCCTGGATTTTGTTGAACCTGAATACAGTAAAATTGGTTAATACACCTACGGGCACTACGTGGAGATTCTGGGTCAGGCCATACCTGAATAAAGCAGAAGCCAGAGTGGTACGACTGGTTTTGTACCTTGTTTTAATCATCGCCTGATCTAGTTTCTCCACATATTAGCTCAGAAACAACAACAGCCAAAGCTGTCCCTCCCCTGTTAATTCATTAAGTATGCATGGGCCAGGAGAAGAAGGGACCTCATCCCCCTCTTCCAACCACTTAAAAATCAGGTCATGTCTTGACTTTTCAGTTGCCATTTGAGTCATGTATCAGGGTGGTGTTTGTGGTGTCTAGAATTTTACATTTCATCCCTGGACTTTTTGAATATTCTTCTGTCTGTTGGTTGTGAGTTGTACATTTTAATAAAGGTTGATCCAACAGGCTGCTCTGCCTATCAATGAATTTGGCGATTTAATTGATAATTGATATCTGATAATAATTAATAAAATTAAATCAAAAAAAAAAAAAAATTAGATAAAATTTAAGTGTTGGATAAGTGAGGAGTTTGCATGTGTGTTTTGACATCAAAGTATTTCAGACCTAAGTGCGATAGGTGGTCGCTGTGGAAATGTCGACTGGACTTTGGCGAAATGTAACAAGATAAACTCTTCAGGGTTAATCAGAAAAGAGTGACTTGACGTCGCTAAAAGAAAGAACGACCGTTGAAATAACCGGAGGCTGCCAGAAACCATGACAGGACCCCCCTTCTAAGGGACAACCCCAGGCGATTCCTCAGCCTTGTTTCTGCGGAAGTCCCTAATAAGTGTAGGGTCCAAGATGTTCCTGGAGGGAACCCAGCAGCATTCCTCAGGACCATAGCCCTCCCAGTCTACTAAAAACTGGTATCCTCTGCCCACATGCCTCTCAGCCAAAATGTGCCAAACGGTATACACCGGACCCCCCTCCAAGAACCGGGGAGCAGGCGGCGGTTTGTTGGCTGGGGCAGTTTCAACGTGGAAGGTGGGATGGATGCGCATGGCGCGTGGCAAGTGAAGACTGGGTTGATCTTCCGGATGATCTTAAAGGGCCCCACGAACCGAGGCGCGAGTTTGCGGGACTCCACTCACAGGGGTAGGTCCCGTGTGGAAAGCCACACTCGTTGCCTCACCCGGTAAGAGGGAGCCGGACGACGACTCCTGTTGGCCATTACCTTTTGTTTAGCCGAAGCACGGAGAAGAGAAGCGTCCACCTGCCTTCTGACCGCTCGACACCTACGAAGGAATGAGCCAGCGGATGGTACCTCTACATCTCTCTCCAGCTCAGGAAACAAGGGAGGCTGATACCCCCGCTGAGCCTCAAGGGGAGAGCCCTGTGGAGGCGTTATGCAAGGTGTTATGAGCGTACTCCGCCCAGGCGAGATGACGGCTCCAGGACGTGGGATTGGAAGCAGCTAGGCACCGCAGGGTACTCTCCAGGGTCTGGTTGGTGCGTTCCGTCTGCCCATTAGTCTCCGGATGGAAGCCGGAAGACAGGCTGACCAATGCTCCCAGAAGCGCACAGAAAGAGCACCAAAACCTAGCGGCGAATTGAGGGCCGCGATCGGACACTACGTCTAGGGGAAGACCGTGAACCCTAAGAATGTAGTCCATCATCAGCTGAGCTGTCTCTGGTGCTGATGGCAGTTTGGAAAGGGCAATGAAGTGAGCTGCTCTCGAAAACCTATCCACCGCAACCAGGATAACTGTGTTTCCCTGGGACGCCGGCAAGCCGGTTATGAAGTAAAGAGCAATGTGACTCCAGGGACGACTGGGCACAGGTAGAGGGCATAGGAGACCTGAGGGTGGGAGCCGCGAACCCTTGCTGCGAGCAAACACCTTACATGTGGCAACAAATTCCCGCACATCGCTCTCTAACTTGGGCCACCAAAAGCGACGGGAAATGAATTCCTTCGTCCGGTGGCTAGCCAGTTGCGAAGCGTGACCCCACTGGAGAATGTGAGATCTTAACCGGGACGGAACAAACAGACAGTGGGGACCACCACCAGGGCCCAGGTCGGTGCGCAACACCTCCTGCACGACCGCCTCAATTTCCCACATGACTGGGGCCACAATCTGCGAAGCCGGCATGATGGGCTCAGAGCGTGGTTCCTTATCGGAACGGTTGAAAGTGCGTGACAACGCATCTGGTTTAATATTCTTCGACCCGGGTCGGTAGGTGAGAATAAACCGAAACGGGGTGAAGAATAAAGCCCATTGGGCTTGCCAAGAATTGCGCGTCTTAGCCTGTTGGATGTACTCCAAGTTTCTATAGTCTGTCCAGACCGTGAAAGGATGCTTCCAGCCAATGAAGCCACTCTTCCAACGCCAATTTGACCACCAACAGCTCCTGGTCCCCAACATCGTCATTTCTCTCGGCCGATGTTAGGGCACGAGAGAAATACGCGCATGGGTGCAGTTTGCGGTCTAACGGAGAATGTTGAGATAAAATGGCTCCTACTCCCAGCTCTGATGCATCCACTTCTACCACAAAGGGGAGGGAGGGATAGGGTGTTATCAGGATGGGTTCGGAGAAAAATCTATTTTTTAGCTCCGCAAAAGCTGCCTCAGCCCTAGAGTTCAGGTGATGTTTTCTTAGTGAGAGCTGTGATAGGGGCAGCTACAGTGCTAAAATTGCAGATAAACCGCCGGTAAAAATGAACAAAGCCTAGGAAACGCTGTACCTGCTTTACTGATGCTGGAGTAGGCCAGTTTGTTTACCGCCGAGACATTCTCTGGGTCCATTAGCACTTTCCTGTCCGCTACAATGAAACCTAGGAAAGAGACAGAATTCATGTGGAAAGCGCATTTCTCTGCCTTAACAAAAAGCCCTGCCCCAAGAAGTGTTTTTAAAACCTGTCGCATGTGACCAACGTGAGAGGAGAGATCGGGAAAGAAAATTTAAATATCATCCAGATATACAAAGACAAATTTCTCCAACATCTCTCGAAGAACATTATTCACTAGCGCCTGAAAGACAGAGGGGGCGCTAGTGAGGCCGAACGGCATCACCCGGTACTCGTCGTGTCCGTGGTTTGTGTTAAATGCAGTCTTCCACTCATCGCCCTCACGCATGCGCACAAGATTGTAGGCATTGCGAAGGTCGAGTTTGGAAAAGACCGACGCCCCCTGTAAGCGGTCAAATGCGGAGTTCATGATTGGAAGAGGATATCTGTTCTTATCGGTGATGTCATTGAGACCTCGATAATCTATACAGGCCCTCAACCCTTTGTTTTTTTTTTAACAAAAAAAAATCCAGCACCGGCCGGTGAAGTAGAAGGTCTGATGAAACCGTTAGCCGAGAATTTTCCCCCGGTACTTTAGTGGGCAGGCGAAACTCGAGCACCCCTACCACCTCCGGGGTCTCGGAAGGAACGTCAGATGACATCTCCCACTCGAAATCAGAAAAAGAAAGGCTATCCTTCTCCATGGAACCCCCTTCAGCAAAGGGATCGCAGGACAGACTCTCCTTTCCACTCCCTGCGAGAGCAGAGGACATATCCTGATCAGAGCGAAACTCCGCCTCCTCCAACTCACTATCGGAGCTCAGATTCATCAGGAACGCAGCCCGAAGAAGGGTAAATAACAGTTCAACAGTGAGATTGACACTGGGAACCTCACTGGCGAATAGGATCCCTGTCTCTGCCCCAACTAACATGAGGGTCATGCAAGCCCAGCCATGAATGTCCCAGAACGAGTGGATATGACAAGGAATCAACTAAAAAAATTGTATTATTTCCGAGTGCCCCTGGAGAGAAATGCGCATAATTAAAGAACCAGTTATTTCTTCAATGATCCCGGAGCCCAAGGGGCGACTATCGAGAGCAGTAACCTGACGGGAACTAGTGAGTCGGTGTGTGGGAATCTCTAATTCCCTAGCCCATTTAGCGTCAATGAAACACTCGACTGCTCCGGAATCAATAAAGGCATCAACGCCAACCAAACGCCCATCCAAAGCAGCCGGACAGGAAAAAGGGTCCGAGAAAGAGTACTATTTTGTCTCACTGGCGATCTCGGTTTCCCTAGTGAGACCCCTAGTTTCCCACTAACTTTGGACACTGATCCTTTATATGACCCTTGCGCATGCAGTAACGGCACGAGTACTCCCGCGGTTTCACCCCCTTAGATTTGTGGACGGATAAGCCATCCACCTGCATGGGCTCCTCCTGATCAGCGGAGAGGTAGGTGGAAAAGGCGGACGGAGTCCCTACCGACAATGCGGAAGTTTGACGAACCGGGCGGTCTCTACGCCCTTGCTCACACTCCCTGATACGGTTGTCAAGGCGTATGGCCATAGTAACCAGGGCACTGAACATAGCAGGTGGATCGAGCACGGCTAGGGTGTCCTATATAGGATTCGACAATGCTTTAAGAAATAAAGACCTAAGCAGACTCAGGCCATCCTGTCTCCCCTGCCAGTGCTCGAAACGCGATAGAAAACACCGCCACTGTGTCAGTGCCCAGGCGCAGACTAGTCAGTTTGATGGCAGCCTCTTCACCGGAGACATCGTGATCAAAGACCAACTGCATTTCTTTCATCAGTTCAATCGGATCACGGATGATAGGGGCATTGGCCCGGATTAGGGGGTCAGCCCAAGCGAATGCCTGGTCGTTTAATAGCGATAAGATAAACGCAACCCGGGATTCTGGTGTAGGCTGGGCTTGAAAAAAAATCAGGCACTGAGTCAAAAACGGCCGACACTGTAGCGGGGTGGTAATTGGAGCTTGGGCTCTTTAAGTGTACGTGGCAAGGGAACGGGAGGTGTCGGTGCTTGTGCAACTGGGGGTGGATTGACGGTAATAGAGAGTCTGTGGAGACTCCATTAAATTGTGAAGGCATTCTCCCTGATATTGAATTTGCTCCATCAACTGGCCTTGTTGTGTTTGCAAGGTGAGAATGGCCTCCTCAGGGGTAATCCCTGTAGTGCTCTGACTGGCCAGCGCTTTATTAGAAACCTGTGGTGTCGCTGGTTCTTCCATACAGGCTTCGATATTCTGTAAGGGCGAGTGTAAGTTTCGGAGAACCAGGCACAACACCCAAGGTATATAGTAAAATATACACCACTAAAGCAGATAGCTCTGCAGCAGGAAGGGAATAAACGAAAAATGGGAATGAAAACCTCCCGGCATAAGCCAAATCAAAAACAACCCCAAAAGAGGGCGAACTCGATGATGGCGAGTAATCAAACAATAACAATAAGACCTCACAAAGAGCATATAACCGGAGGTCAGAGAAAAACAAAAGAAAGCCCGTGTAAAAGGGCTAGAGAAACTAAAATAGAAATAGAACCTGTTACCTTAAGCTCTAGGTGCGAAAGAGCTGAACAAAAAGGTAACAGGTAGAGGAGTATAAAGGATAAAGAGAGAAAAGGAAAGAAAAAGACTAAATAAATCTTTATCCTAACTCTAACCGGACTTTCTACATTTCTTAGTTGCAACAACCAGAAACGTAGTGACCGAAATCCTATACCTTACCGACTTCGATGTCAAATAGCAAAGACAATATCGAAGCACAGGAAGCCGGAAACCCTGAGTTTATATAGCTGACACGAAACTCAAAACAGGTCCGAGGAATCACCGGTGAGCGATAGCAAAGCACCAGAACGAAAGATGAAAAATCCGATCGAGTGACTTGATGTCGCTAAAAGAAAGAACGACCATAGAAATAACCGGAGGCTGCCAGAAACCATGACATTTGTGAAAGGGAATGCCGCCTTAAATTGTGTGTATCCAGGTTTTAACATACGTCTATCATCTCCTGGCAGCTGAGCTGGAGACAAATTCCGTTGGTATGAAATGAACAATTAACAGTAATAGTATTATCCTATATTTTGTGAGTGGGTAGGCAAGTTCAGCATCTGCTCAATTCAATAGGAGGTATTGTAATCTTCTATAAATTCTGTCATTCATGCAGTCACGTAGCCTACCTCAAGCATAGTCCGACAAGTAAGGTAGTAAATGGAATGGTTTTGATTGAAAAAAGTCCGAAACTTTGTCCAGTAGATATTACATTTATCATTTTTCAAATAGCCTATGGTCCCGGGGATACACTGTGCAAAAGCTTTTTTTGATATGGTTCAAAAAATGAAGATTAATTTAAATTTCACAATTTTTAACTGAAATTCTAACCCTATTTTTTCTTCTTCACATTTTTTAAATTACTGTTACCAGGTTTCCATACTTTCAGCAATTAAAATCCCACTGATTTCACTTGTTATTCCATAACTGACCAAAATGATTTTAAAGAGAACAAAGAGTCAAATTAAGTAAAATAAACATCTTCAACAATTACAAACCCCAATTCCAAAAACAGTATGAAATTAACCTCGCCTGCTTGCTTAGGGAGTGATTCTGAGGACGGGCGAGTTAAGAAAAAAGAGTGCCGAATTGGCAAATCAATATAATTTTTTAATGGATAGTTCTGGGATAGAGACTGGTCAGTAGGTCTACAGCATTCCAGCCGTGACAAGACACCAGACACAGACTGGGTGTCCAACAAATCCGTTGTTTCCGGGTCTTGGCTATGCTGTCCTCAGAGGTAGCTGCTTCTTGAGAGATAGGAACGGTGTCTCCCTGGATACCATCCCCACCAAACAATTAGTCTCGCGAAGGCCAGACTTTGTGATAAACACAAAATCTGGTCCATAGACTTGCCTAACGCGGTAAAGAGCCACCCACTTTGACAAGTTGGCGCCTTTGATTGACATGCAATATAACCAACCACAGACCATCTATGTTCCGTGACGTGAGGGAGTACAAATGTCGGACGATTCATAAACAGCGCTACAAGAAAAACAGACTTGCGTGAAACTAATTTACACAAATGGCACAGCGATCTCCAATAAAACAGTCTATCACACCGAAGAAATGTCGTGAACTTCAAAAACTTTCTTCAATCCAGCGTTAAGCTCTTGGTCCGAAACACTCATTGTTCTTGATGGTACTGACTGTCAGTTTCCCACAGTCCTACCCAGTTTATGCAAACCTATGAATCAGACGCTGCGTACGAAGTACGTCAAAGCGGCTGAGGCTGAGACTACCAAACAACTGGCTCAAACAGCCAGGCAAACAGAAAACAACCACAAATTACCACACTAAGCAGAGATAAGCACTGACTCATAAAATAATACAATTGCAAAACTGAATCATGCAATATTATAATAAAAGAGGCAAAAGGCACCCTCTCTCACACAAAACTTCCAGAATGCAGAGAGAGCAGCTGGCATTAGATATTAGCTGCTGTCCTAAACTGAATCCATAAACCTAGTAATCCCAATGGGAGTATACTTTTGGAGACAATATCAGTAGCTTAAGTACAGTATGTTTTCAATAAGGTTTTCATGAGCTGGTAATGAACTCATATTATTGATGGACCAGGGTAGTCTGTACTGACTCATTTGGTTGATGTATGAAATTGTGAAGAAATGTAATGGATTGAAACTGGAACAAATTATTTAACAGGCTAATTATATATATATATATATATATATACGTATATAGAATACATAATGTATTCTATCATGCTGTCTGTTAATTCTGTGTGCTACATGAAATATTCTCACATTGTCAACAATGTTTTGGCACAATGTGGCCTATTGTTTAATATTTAATGTGTATAATGTTTAATATTTTCATATCTTTGTCTTATTTGGTGTCATTTGTTTAATCTATTTAATGTGATAATTTAATAGTTTAATGAGCATAGTTTGTGTACGGTGTTTGATGTATTCATTCTATATAATAAATTACATTTTTTTTCTGTTTAACCCAGGAGGAGACCACAGGTGAAATTACCTTTTATATGAAAGGAGCAGATGTTGTAATGGGGACCATTGTGCAGTATAATGACTGGTTGGAGGAGGAAGTAAGAAGTCATCTAACGCACATTCAAACACACCCACACTTATGTACGTGCATACATACTGTTGAAGTCGGAAGTTTACATACACTTAGGTGAGAAGTCATTAAAATTAATTTTTAACCACTCCACAGATTTCATGTTAGCAAACTATAGTGTTGGCAAGTCAGTTAGGACATCTACTTTGTGCATGACACAAGTAATTTTTCCAATAATTGTTTACAGACAGATTATTTCACTTTTAATTCACTATATCACAATTCCAGTGGGTCGGAAGTTTATGTACACTAAGTTGACTGTGCCTTTAAATTTTTAATATTTGGTCACATATCATTTGCATGCCATGACTTCCTGATGTCTGTGACCCAACAACATCAAAAGACTCTTGATATCTTATTTTCTGGTACTCTTACAAGCAATACTATAACCTCTCTGCATTTGAATGGATCTCCATGGGAATTGGCGGGGGGGGGTCTAGATTAAGCTGTAAATTAGGCTGGCACATTATGGATCACATGGTTGGCTAAATGGCTGTAAGTCATCAAGGGCCTGAGGTATCAAACGAGCCTCAAACCATCACTCTGCTGCCAGATATGCAGTAGATATGGATGGATCATTTTAAGGGTTGTTTCTCCTGACTCATTTTCCTATTGAACACTTTGATCCAATTACTTTTAGTCCCCTAAAATGGGGGGGGACTATGTATAAAAAGGTACAATTGGTACACGGTTCACCCGATATGGATGTAAAAACCGTAAAATTAAAGCTGAAAGTCTGCACATTAACGTCATTCGCTGTTCCTTTTAAAATCAAACGTTCTGGAGTACGAAAACAACAAAACAACAAAAATTGTGTCACTGCCCGAATACTTTCCGTCCCCACTGCATAGCTCAGATTATCTTCCTGAAATAGATATGAGTTTCCAGCACGTAGAGAAAGATGAAGAATTATTGTCTCTCTATTTGTCTCCTTTTCTAGTGTGGCAACATGGCCAGGGAAGGTCTACGCACGTTGGTAGTTGCCAGAAAATCCTTATCTGATGAGCAGTACCAAGACTTTGAGGTAATGTTACTGATATGCCAAACTACACAGTAAAATAATAAGCACTGACCCATGCCCATCAAACTATACAGTAAAAGTATGACACCTCAGCAATGCATGGCAGACTACACACTATAAACATACGTGCACAGAGTAAACTCATGAGCGCTGAGACGTACATTGCAAATTACATGCTAAACTAGAAAGGTCGCTCGGAGAGCGCATCCCTCCGCCCATGCTGCATGTTGATGCATGTACCGTAAAATCAGGTATACATTGATAAGCAGTTGGAATTAGTTTTGAAGATTTGTTGGGATTATTGAAGTGCTTTTACTACTGACTCTGCAGGGGAAGCTCATACCATGGGCAGACAGAGTATGTATGGGTAAATATTTTCCATGTCAAAATGAAATGAAAACTAGTTAAATATGACAGGACTGACAGCAGTAATCTTGCATGGTGTTTGATCCATTTGTCCTTCTTTGTAGGCTATCAGATATCATTTAGTAGACCTAGAGTATAATAAAATCTCAATAGAAGATACATTTTGACAAGTTTAATAAACAATAAACATGATTTATTGTTTTCGGTGGTGTGGGTGAGTTTGTTTGTTTGTTTGTGGGCAGGATTACGTAAAAACTACCAGACCAATTTATGTGTAGTATAGTATGTATGTGTAGTATGGGCCAAGGACGAACCCATAAAATTTTGGAGCGGATTTGATCAGTGGTTTTTGAAATAAATATATACGCGTTTACAATGTTTTGCAATGGGGGCGCCGCCATGTTTAGTGATTTTGACCACTAGATGGTGTCAGGCAGCAACTGAAGCCCACGAATAGTTTTTCTATTTTTGTGTAATAATTTCGACCGACCATTAGAGGGCGACTACCTCTTCCCAAAAAGCTCATCGTTTCATAGCTGGCCTTTTCGTTTGGTAAATAGAATATATGCCTTACATTGCCCATTCTTCTAGTCCTCAACTTTATACACATAAAAATATATAGACTACCATTCAAAGGCAATTGTTCTAATGTAATTCAAGCACACCTTTTCAGTTCCACCCATCCCCCCCTACATGACTGCGGCAAGATGTCACAGTACTGAGTAGCCAACAGTACTCTAAACAGACTACATGCATCTGAATTGATATGATGATCTGTCTATTCAAGTGTTCTAATGTAATTCAAGCTCACCTCTTTTGTTGCTCCACCCTTCCCGCTTAGATGACTGTGGCAAGATGTTTACAGTACTTAGTAGCCTACAGTACTATTAGCGGACTCCATGCATCTGCATTGATATGATGATGATATTCTATTGTAATGTGGGACGTTTTAATCAGTTCTGGTGTAATAAACCTACAGTACCTTTATTTCTCCCCTGACTGGCAAGCTGTTTTTACATAAAAGATATCCTTTTCAGTTTATTTTTTTGGACCAAACAGAACACTGTGTACACACATCAGCTATGTATGTCCTTAAAAATCGTCTTCATCGTCCTTCCAGCAACTTGCTGAACTAGGCTCGTTATTTGTTGCTATGGAATAGCAGGTGGTATCTAAGGGGGAAGCTAGCCTAGCTTCTAGGCTAGCTAGCCTATTTAAGCTTATCAGTTAATTGATGATGGCTTGAATAGGCAGATAGAATGCTAGTTAGATAGGTGAAAGAACTTCTATAGCCTATCCGTTAACCGGAACTCCGCTGGTCAATCACATCGGGGGGTATGTCAGAAAACGGGTTTACTGGAATACTCCCCCGAATAGTCAGTTACATCAACTACCCAAATTGGCTAGGCTACCAATAACACAGAGAAAGGGACCACTTCACGTGAACAGAAACATGTAGCGTAATACTACGATTTTCAGAAATAATATGGTTATTACCTTGTATTTTCCAAGTACCTCGAATGTCGAACGTAGAGCTGTTCCTGTTGTATCCAGCAGACTAGATGTAGTTTTTCCGAAAGAGCAAACTATTTATGCTCCGGGGTTTTAAACTTTAAAGTTTAAAGTTGAGGACTAGTTGAGGACTAGAAGAATGGGCAATGTAAGGCATATATTCTATTTACTAAACGAAAAGGCCAAAATTATTACACAAAAATAGAAAAACTATTCGTGGGCTTCAGTTGCTGCCCACGTTTCACTGCCTCACTGCCTGACACCATCTAGTGGTCAAAATCACTAAACATGGCGGCGCCCCCTTTGCAAAACATTGTAAACGCGTATATATTTATATTTATTTTGAAAACCACTGATCAAATTCGCTCCAAAATGTAATGGGTTTGTCCTTGGCCCATACTACACATACATACTATACTACACACAAATTGGTCTGGTAGTTTTTATGTAATCCTGCCCACAAACAAACAAACATACAAACAAACAAACAAACTCACCCACACCACCGAAAACATACCCTTCTGCCCCCAGCATTCTGCTGGGGACGGAGGGAATGAACAAGCACTGTATCATCAGGCTAAAGCAGTTTCTCATTCTGCAGAGTCGTTATAGCCAGGCCAAGCTCAGCCTGCATGACCGGGCTCTCAAGGTGGCAGCTGTGGTGGAGAGCCTGGAGAGAGAGATGGAGCTACTCTGTCTCACAGGAGTGGAGGATCAGCTGCAGGCCGAAGTGCGACCCACCCTGGAGCTACTGCGCAATGCAGGCATCAAGGTCCAATTACCTAGCTGTGCCCACAACCACAGTCACCTCAACCACACAAACCACACCAATCATATGCACCCACGTTCTGCATCAAACTCACGCACCCATACTCAACCACACTCATCCATGGCTAGATCAACCTCACACACCTATACTCAACCACACTCGACCATGCCTAGATCAACATAAAGCACCCATATTCACCCACACAAACCACACTGTCCACACTCAACCAAAACTGCCTGAACCGAACACTCCCATGTTCAACTTCACAAACCTTTGCGAGATCAACCACGCACGCACGCACGCACACACGCACGCACACACACACACAACCATAGATACATCAAAGTCACACATCAACACTTAAACCGGGTGTTGCCCTCGGGTCAAAAATGACCCATTTCTGAGTTTAACAGTAGTGAAAAACAGCTAACTTCTGACTTCTGACTTTGTGGGGGCCTGCCAGCTATGCTTTCACTTACCTAGTCTCCTTCTGACTGTGTGAGTTGTTGTGAGTCAGAGAATCGCTGAGCTGGAAGGCAGAATATTGGTTCTGTATCAAATAAGGGAAGATGAGCTGTGCAGTCCCTGGCATTTGTGGCTGCTGTTACTATTGTAAAGCTGGACACTGATCTGGACCTGGGACCTAGAGTTTCCCCTGCCCGGACCGGTGACCCTTGGCCTCAGTTGGGAGCGAGACTCATGTCACTGTCCTGCTGGTCGCCATTTCCATCCACCTAGTCACTCTACCTTTTATCTCCGGCCCAATCCTTACGCTTAGCTGTTGGATTGGACATTTTAGCAGGCTCCTTAGTCTACACAATTGGCTCCAGTCAGTATGTAGTATTTTTTTAAATTAAAAATTTAAATCTTTTTTTTGGAGTGCTCACACTTTTTTAAATGAGATGGCTTGCACTGGAACTTACGCGAGGCATGCGGCCTGCACAAGGATCAAACTGCGTGCTTTGGGAGAGATGAGGCCACCGAATTCCCTTATCGTATCCTACGAACTGCACCCTGGAGATTCGTAATCTGACGGAGTAACCATATCAAGGGACCCAAGGATGGGACGGCCGGAGCCCTCAATCCACCCCACCCTGGAGATTCACAATCCAATGGTGGAAACAATTCAAGGGACTCAAGTAAGGCTGTAGCACTGGGCATGGCATATCAGTTAGCAACTGCAACATGTTTGTGACTGGATGTATGTAACTGTGCTATTGAATGTTTGTTGTAAAAGTTTTGTGTTACCATTTTCTTTTGGATGGCTCTAAGCCATCCAACGCACTGCGTTCGTTTTAATATACATCATGCACCGAAAATATCTTGTGTGTGATCTTGTTACAGTGATATACAGGATAGGACCCAAACGCAGGACTCAGAGACAGACGGCTGTGTAATGGTTATACAGGGACATTTTGGGACTTTGGCTTTCTGATCATGAGACTGGGCCCCCTGCGGAGTCGTTCACGATTAACACTCCTGATCAACTGAGGCACAATGGAGTGTCTTTCCCCTTCCTCATGTGACTCTGAGATGAACACAGACTGCTTGATCGATCAGGCGCCAGTTTGGGCAGGAACACCCCCCCCCCCCCCTCTTTTGAGAAGGAGAGGGGAGATCCCAATTTAACACCCTGAGGTGATTGCAAATAGCTGGTCCATCTATGTTTCATTGTTGGTTCCAAGGGAATGAGCCAATCTGTTGTATGGGTGCCCTAAAGCCATCTACCAATTGGGATCAAAGGAATTTTGACCATAAAAACCCATGAAACTTTGCTCTGATAGGAAAGACACAGTCTTACCCTTACCAGATGCACCACTGAACCCGGACGGCTCTGATGGTAAAGACGCTGTCTTATGCCTACCGGACGCACCACTGAAATCCTGCCGGACTTCTGCGTTTCCCAACCCGCATCTCGCCTGATCACCGAGACAGAGTTGGCCTGCCACCATCCACAGAATAAACCAAGCTGGTTTATTCTCAACAGCTGTTTTGAGGACACGTTTCTTCAAACTTTTCCTCTACTGTCTCCCTTGCGGCCGAACCCAAGTGGAGAAGTAACAACATCATTAAAAATACAAGTAGCAGCTCATTTGAGAGCTGTATTTGCTACAACCACCAGATCTGCATCAACATAGAAAAACAAAACAAGAGCTAATACAGAAACTATCTGCATCATAGCCAGAGGCAAAAAGTCAAACTTGGCTAAATCTAATTTCTTTACAGATGACAGCTTCTTTCAGCTTATTTTTGAAACTGGATTTATTTCCAATAATGATTAGATATTGGGGGAGTCTATTCCAATATACTACAGCTCTGTATAAAACTGTTTTCTTTAGTGCATTGGTTCTAGGCCGAGGTAAGATAAAACGACAGCTTGAGGCCTGTCTGGTATTATAGCCATTGCTATCATTGGTGGGTAGTAACTGTGAAAACCGGCTAACGGGTTTACGTAAGGTACAAATGTTCTTTAAATACAAAATAAGGTTGCATGCCAGTCTTTCATCTACCTTCATCCACAACAGCCTTGCATGCATTACATTCACATTACTTCTAATAGAGCATCGAAGTGCGAGGCATGCGGCTCTATTTTGAGCGATCTGGAGTACAGCTAATTTTTGTTTCGATGCACTCGACCAGATTGTTGGGCAGTAGTCGAGATGGGACAAGACTACAGACTGTATAACCAATTTAATTGTTGTGTCAGTCAAAAAGCTAGCACACCTTCTGATGCTGGAGATGCCTCTACTCATTTTCATTACTATATTCTTAATATGAGTAGACCATGATAGTGTTTCATCAATAGTGACACCCAACAATTTAGCTTCTTTAACCTGCTCAATAGCAGCACCTTGCAATGAGAGGCACAGCGTATAATCTGACCTAAGAGCATGTTTAGAGCCCAGTATCATACATTTTGTTTTAGACACATTCAACTTTAACTTGTTCTCTATGACCCATTCAGAAACCAGCAGTAACTCTTGTTGAAGCATCTCATTGACATGCTCAGTGCTCTCTGCAGATACATACATAGTTGTATCATCCGCGTAGATCGCCATATCTGCATTTTTTAATACATGGCATATAATTTACAAAAATAGAGTAGAGAAAAGGCCCGAGGCAGCTTCCTTGAGGGACACCGCACTGAAGTGTTTTGATGTCTGAAAGAGCACCATAACACATTGTTGTCTGCTAGTCAAGTAGCTCTTCATGAAATGAATAGCAGGGTCTTTGAATCCATAAGCTGATAGTTTCATGAGTAGCAGCTCATGATCTATGATGTCAAAGGCTGCACTAAAATCCAGAAGCACAACACCCACAACTGACTTTGTGTCAATCTGTTTAAGCCAGTCATCAGTTAGAGATGTCAGCGCAGTGCTAGTGGAATAACCTGCTTTATACGCATGCTGGAGATCAGAGTTAATGCCGTTTTCTGCGAAATAATGCTGAATTTGCTTAAACACAATTCCCTCTAACAGTTTACTTAGGACAGGTAAAATACTTATAGGCCTACTATTTTGTCCTGTAAACGGCTCTCTACAATTCTTAGACAGAGGAATAACCTTTGCAATCTTCCAAAAATCAGGATAAACACACTCACTTAAACATAAATTAAAAATATGACATAAAGGCTTTGCCACTGCCTTAGCTGAGAGCTGAAGGAGTCTACCATCTAGGTTATCGAGCCCACAAGGTTTATCACTCTTGATTGTAAAGATAAGCTTTTCCATATCCTTAATAGGCTTAAATTCAAAACAACAATCCTTATCAGACATAATGTATTTTTTTATAATAGATTTGGACAGCTTACCGCTCACAGGCAGCATTTGGTCTCTTATTGTATTTACTTTGCTAAGGAAGTAATTATTAAAGTAATTTGCAATGTCAGAAGGTTTGGTGATAAATGCTCCATTCAGTTCAATAAATGAAGGGGTATTACCTATTTTACTTCTACCCATAACCTCATTAAGTGTTCTCCATAGTTTTTTACTGTCTCCATTACATTCCTCAAATTTGGATTGATAATACTGTTTTTTCTTTTGTCTATTTAATTTAGTTATATTATTTCTTAGCGACCGGTAAGCTTGCCAATCTGTTGAACTGCCAGAAGTAATAGCAGACTTTTTCAGTAGGTCCCTTTCTTTATAAGGTTTCTCAGTTCATCGTCCAGCCAAGAGGCTTTGGTCGATCTTACAGAGAGCTTCTTAATTGGAGCATGTTTATCACATATGGCAGAAAATAAATTTATAAAGGAGTCCAATGCAGACTCTGCATGCATGTTCCCATTGTATATTTTCCACATCAGAAACAAAAACATTCTCAGAGAAAGTTTTATAAATCCTCTTGTAAATTACTTTAGGCCCTGCTCTCGGAACCTTTGTCTTCATGGCTAAAGCAATAATATTGTGGTCGCTGAAGCCCACAGGTACTGATACAGCTTTAGAGCATTTCTCAGCACTGTTAGTAAAAAAGTGGTCAATACACTTTGACGTGATCGATCCATCACGATTAATACAAATTCTCGTGGGTAAATTTATGACTTGAGATAGATTGCATACAGTAGCTGCATCGCTCAACGTCCTTTTCAGAGTACAATTATTGGAAAACCAATCTATATTCATATCGGCAAGAAAAAATACTTCATTGTCAGTATCAGTTACATTTTGAAGCATAGTACATATATCATTCAGATATTCAATATTCGAGCTAGGTGGTCTGTAACAACAGCATGTCAATATAGGCTTCAGATGTGGAATGTGAACTTGGAGCCATAAGGCTTCCACCCCAGTCATGCCTAGATCTTTCCTAATCTTAGCTGGAATATGGTTCTGTACATAGAATGCAGTCCCACCCCCATACTTGTTTCTATCCAGTCTGAATATGTTGTACCCTTGTATGGATACAGCTGTATCCTCTATAGTATCATCCACATGCGTCTCTGGGACAGCCATTATGTGAATGTTATTTTCATGCAAAATAGAACTTAAAGGTTGTATCAGCGATTTTGGGTGGAAACATAAATGACACATTCATCTGATTTTTCCTCACGATCCGCTAGCTGCCCGCCCCATAAGCAGGCCGTCAAAAAAACGCGTCTCTGTAGGCAGCCTATGCTCCGAGATCGTACACAAAAACAAATGGTACTACCAACCACTCAAAACCAAAATAAACAGTATTCCAACCAATCACAATGATCTGCACAAACGCTAATACTCTTATCTCGCTGAAATCTTGACGGATTTACAAACGGTTTGGTTTCTTACAAACGTTATTAACGTGGTTATAATTCTGGATGCTTGAACACTATTTTTTAAAACATAACATAATTATTCATAAGTATGTTTGTTTGGGATTTCGCTTCAGAAGGGACGTCATCCAAAATCGCTGATACAACCTTTAACTCATGGATTTTGTTTTTTAAACTACAGATATTCAGGTGCGCGAATTTTAAACCTTTTTTCGGTAGTTTAATAGACATTATCAAAATCAATGATCACACACACTCACACTCACTCTTTCACTCTCCCACTCATATGCACTCACTGGTACTTGTCAAGCTCCTCAATGTCTCTGATGAGTAACACTTTTGCTACTTCTGGTGCTCCATTCAGTTTAATGAAGACTTTACAGTTCGCAGTCCATGTTGATGCGTATCAACTGTTGAGGTTAAAAGTTGTGCCTGGTGCACATGCAACAGTGATTCTTGCTACAGCTCAATCACGTTTTTTTTTACGTTCCCTAAACCAAAAGGTCAATTGGCAAAATGAAAACAGTGGATTTGGTTATTTGGACGACCACACAGGCAGCTGAATAGAATAGAATAATTTATTTTCCTGAAGGTCAACAATATCAGCAGACACACTTATGTTTGCTCCAAGGTAGCCTAATCATGTTTCATTAACAAAAGTTGTGATAGGCATACTTAACGTTACATGAGTTAGCTAGGTAACTTGCTTATTACTTGTTAAGTTGTTAGTTGTTAAAACCCTAGCTAGCTAATGTCTCAGGTGAGCCGAACGAAAACGAGTAGCATAAGAATCAAATCGGAAGGGCACACTTGTGGTGCTGCACAGGGACGTGACAAGGCTATGCTATGAACCCCCTGTGCTTTTCTTAAAATTAAACCGATAATACTGTGGCTTGTGGTACTTGCATGAACCATGAATTGTAATTGTTCTATTGATTGAGGTGGACCAAAAATAATTGCAAAAAGTCACGATGTTGAGAGGTAAAGAGAGGTAAAAAACAGGTAGGTGTGATATTCAGGTATCACGAAGCGACAGCATATTTAGAGACGTTGCAGAGTCATTTTGTTCAGTGTCAGACCTTGCGCTTCGCTTCGTGACACTTGAAAGATATCCCACCCTCTACTACCTGCCAATGAAAAAGATAGTGTTCAACATCGTTACTCTTGGCAATTATTTTATGGTCCACCACAATCAATAGAACAGGGTGCAGGGTGTTCATATCGCATAGCTTGACGAATGCGTTTATAATAAGGTGGTTTGTGATATGCAGGTGAGTCGACAAATGACACAACACCAGCAAATACGCACCCTGTAGAGTGACAAATAAATAATAAATAGCTAAATATTTGGAGTAGATTAGAAAGATAATATTGTTATTGGCAGAAAACTGAGACTATCCTATTTATAACAATTTATAATAGGCTACTCAAAATGGCATAGTGTCCACCCGCCCCGTCCTCTTTTAAAAATAATAAAATATATGGTCACAGTAGGCTACAAAAGAAACTAGATGATTACTCTGATGATAACGACGATAGTAACATAATTTGTATTAGCCTATAGTACAACAATAAACGACTTGAAGACATCGCATTGGAGTCATGTTTGCACTTTAGAAGGCAGTGACCCTTGTGACAGCATTCTCAACTGAATGTTCTAATGACATATTTGTGATGGTACGCTTTTGGGCCAGTTCTGGAATGATCACATATTTGTGATTGTACGCGCGAAAGGATTAAAAGCAGGGGTCGCCATGCCTAAAGTAATTGCGGTAAAACTGCAGCAGCAAAATAATCGTTCATTACAAACAACCGATCAGACCTAAACCACCCACATAAAAGACAACGTATGTAGGCTATTTCTGGGTGTCATAAGCTACTGTTGGAATTGATTTGTTCTGTCTGGACGCTGCGGTTCAGTAAACCTTGTAGAGGAGTGGAGACAAGCAAACTCCAAGTAGATCAGACGACGTCAATGTGTGCATTCTCTGTGTACATGTCAACAGGTCATTAAAACATCTTCAACTCTCCGTATAGGCTAACAAAACAATTAATACATTTATATTTTTTGAACTAAACTAATAAAAATCACAATATATAAAATGGAGCGAACTGGAGCTTGCGGAGTGGTAACATCCTAATAGTGCTCATCACTCTAATTAAGTTATGTCCGCTTCCCCTCCTCGCTCGCTCCCGCTCACATACTCTGACACCACTGCCACCGGAAAGGGGGGGGCCATTGGCCCCCCACTTTTACCGTCCTCATGAATCCCTGTATCCCTGCTAATGGCCCTATAATCGCAACACTTAGCCTACGGTAAAAAAACAGGACTCTCCAAACAGGCACTTAGACAGCTTCAACTTATTAAAAATTCTGCTGCTAGAGTCCTGACTAATACAAGGAAAGCGGATTACATTTATCCCATTCTTAAATCACTACACTGACTGCCTGTATCTTACAGAATAGACTTTAAAATCCTGCTCCTTGTTTACAAATCACTTAATGGTTTGGGACCAAAATACATCTCCGACATGTTAGCACCTTATGAACCCACTAGATCGCTAAGGTCATCTGAGGGTGGACTTTTAATTGTTCCAAGAGTTAGGACTAAACGTGGCAAGGCAGCATTTGCCCACTATGGAACAAACTACCAGATGATCTTAGATCGGCCCCATCTATAGCAGCTTTTAAGAGTAGGCTCAAGACCTTCCAGTTCTTTTTGGCGTTTTAAAGCACTGCAATGCACTCTTATCTGCATTTTTTATCTTCTTTTTTAATCTCTTATGTAAAGCACTCAAGGGCGATCTATTCATGCACTGTAGCCTTTTATCTGTTTTTATCCTTTTATATTGTCTTTTAAATGTTCTCTGTACAGAGACACCGGTGTACAGAGACTCCAGTGTACAGAGACTCCAGTGTACAGAGAGACACCGGTGTACAGAGACTCCAGTGTGCAGAGAGACACCGGTGTATAGAGAGACACCGGTGTACAGAGACACCGGGGGATATCTATTCATGCACTGTAGCCTTTTATCTGTTTTTATTGTTTTTATCTTATTTCCTTTTATATTGTCTTTTAAATGTTCTTATCTTAATTATTTATTATTTTTAAACTGTTTTATCTTTTATCTTTTTAAACTGAGGAATTGTACTGTCAAATCAATCTTTCTTTTTTCATTATTCTGTGAAGCACTTTGAATTGCATTCAGTTGTATGAATATGTGCTATACAAATAAACTTGACTTGACTTGAATTCCCGTCCACTCTAAGACGTATGGTAAAATTAATACAGACTAGGCTAACATCACAATCAGTTCCGTTGTTACATGAATCAAATGCATGCAGTGTACATCAGGGGCGGCTGGTGAGGTAAAAAATAGGGGAGGCTGCATTTGTTACGAGTGTAGTAGGTTTTTGGCAGGGGGTATAAATGAGGGGGGTCTGGGGGGCATGTCTCCCTGTAGAAAGGTTTGATTAAAATAACCCTTAAATGGTGATACAGAATCACAATTAAATGGTTCATCCTGGTGATTTTGTCAGTTCCAACCAATCAGCTGTCAAATAGCTCACAATTCATTCCTCACTCATCATTTGAATATCAACTTCAGTGTTGCTGCAGGTGTATTGACAAAAAAAATCTTACCATTTAATGGGTGTAATGGTGCAGCTCTCTGAACATCCCTGCTTGTAGAATTCCCTCCTGGTATGGGTAACTGTCTGTCTCAGGATCATACACTTTCTCTCTCCAGAAATTAATGTTTTTCTCTCTCTGCAAACCGCCTGCTGCTATTGATCATAAAGGTATCGGGATATTAGCAGAGGTCTAAAATCCAGGTTCAGAAAGTAAAAGTCCTTCCCAGTATTTTCTTCCAATCATCTGGATTTGCTAATTATCAATCTTCAGCCAGGAGGAAGAACTAATTGGTGAAATCAGCTGGTTGAGTTAATGGGTGGAAGAAACTCATGGCAGGACTTTTACTTTCTGACCCCTGGACTTTACACCTCTGGACATGAGCAATAGTAGTGAAAAATGTGATTAAAACATGACAAACTTGCACATAACTTAGAATAGGGGTCCTAGTTAGCAGTAGGGATGGGAATCGTTAGATTTTATTGATACCGATGCCATTATCGATTCCGCTTATCGATTCCTTTATCGATTCCTTAAATATTATTTGCTCCCAGGCTATTAAAAGACCAACTATTACTATTGGATGGTCATCTAAAATGTATTCAATGACACAATATTTATAAAGTATAAAGCATTCGTTTTTCATTCATATTTCTCTGCTATATTTATGCCTGCACAAGTGGCAGAGCATCCAATAAAAGTCTCAATTGTATAATTCTGTAAATTGAAATGGCATTATAAATGTCATTTGGCTTGATCAATACGAGTGCTTAAAAATATCAGACATCAAAGAAAATAGGAGACACCGGAAAATAATGAAAAAGGACGCGAGAGGAGAGGATAAATTATCAGTTTAACGTCATGTCAAAAAAGATGGCTAAAATATTGTTGTTTAACCGCTGCTCTGTGATTGGGATATTTAGTAGTTTCATTCTCTAACGAAGATCGCAAACTTTACTTATGAGTTAGTTACGCTCCTAGGCGTGTTTCATAAAGCTGCACCGTAACGTTTGCGTTGGTTTCTGTAGGCTAACAGTTTCAACTGTCACCATTCTCCCCTATCTCATTTAGCCTATACATTTACATGGAAGAAAGATGAGATCTTTAACGTTACCTGAGGCAAGCTGGCTTCTCTTATTAGTTGAAGATGACGAAGATTATCATTTAGCTAATTTAGGTTAGTTATTCGCTTTCCAAATCTAGGCTAGGCCTACTCATCTGTGCGTCGCGAAGCAGGCAATCGTTGTCAGATTAGTCTACCGCCAATCAAAACACTGTAGTTTTACACTTGTAGTTGGTTATAGACTCCCGAGGGAAGTCCACACACTCCACAAATCTGTTATAGTTCTGAATAGTTGATCATTTCCGAATAAGGATCACAAAATGGAGCTTACGAGAACACATTGTCTATTGATTTTCAAATGATAGTAGCAGTAGTATTAGTTTTAAAAAAATGACGTTTACATTTTATATTTTTAGACGGGGCGCCAAACTCTGCCTGCCATCATGCGCTGACTGAATGAAAAACGACGGCGCGCATGACGTGACGTTGTTTTGCTATGCGTAGCTGTCGGGAATACATGCTGGAATCAATAAGAGAATCGATAAGCTCGAAGGTGTAACATTCCACTCCCATCCTGTTGTTTCTCCGTGTTTTCCCTCTCCCCCTGTTTCGTGTTTGTCTCTCCATTGTCCGTGTTTTCCCCCGTGCTGCAGGCTGGGCGTGTTTCTCCCGTTTGTATCACTCTGTTTCACCACTCCTGTCTCAGCCTCGCATGCATTCCTCACTCTCCACTCTGTCCAATCACTCTCGCATACATTCGCACGCTTTTCCTAATTGATTCTAATTCTAATGCTTGCATTTAGTCACCCGGTGTTTTCTGTCCTTTGCCAGTTCGTTAACGTTTGTAGTCTGAAACCTCTGGTCCTGTCTGGTTCTCTGTCTAAGTCTGAGCGGCATTACCTGCTGTTCATTATTCTGTCTGGCTAACCACCTTTGTCTGCTTAAAGTCTGCCAGTCTGCAGTTGTCTGCGAATCCCTGCCTGTGTGGTGGTTTCCCTGCCTTCCACCTGACGTTTGTGCATGCAGCTTGGGCTCCTGCTATTACACCCTGCGGCGGTCCACGCTCACACCCTGTGCTGCGGTGCTGCTGATGTGCTGACGCTCCTGCCTCTGCTGTCGCTGCTGCCACCCTGCTGTTGACGTGCTGCTACTGCCGCTGCC
This sequence comes from Synaphobranchus kaupii, assembly GCA_029718625.1. Lineage (NCBI taxonomy): Eukaryota > Metazoa > Chordata > Actinopteri > Anguilliformes > Synaphobranchidae > Synaphobranchus > Synaphobranchus kaupii. Next base: position 8,510,245 of record CM056398.1, on the reverse strand, counting down.
CTGTTGCCACGCCGGCGTCCTGCCCAGGCTCCGCTGCACTGTCCTGCTCTACCGCTCCCACTCCCGCTCATCCCCTGCTCCAAACAACCCGGTTACCTGTTGCCATTATCACCCCTGACTTTGCCTGCTCCCTCTGCTCCCGCACATTCATTACTGGACTGTCTGTCTTAATTGTTCTCCCTCGCTTCAGGAGTCAAGTTCGAAGCATAATTTATTGGATGCTTAGCGCTCCCACTCTCTGTCCTGTCCGTCTAGTCCGTCAAGTCCAGTTCCGGCTTGGAACAATTCCAGTGTGACCCGTCAAGTCCAGTTCCGGCTTGGAACAATTCCGGTGTGACCTGTCAAGTCCAGCTCCGGCTTGGAGCAATTCTGAGGTTCCGGTTGAGTCCAGTTCCGGCTGGGAACTTCTACTGTCATTGCCTGTCTCCCCATGCTCAGGACTGCCCTGAGTTTAAATAAATATTAATTTTTGCATTCCTGTCTCCTTGACGTTGCATTTGGGTTCTGTCCTCTTCCGGGGTCGTAACAGAAGGTGTACGATTCCGAGGAACCGGTTCTCGATTCCCACCCCTAGTTAGCAGCAACTACAGCAAAAACACAATAGCTAACGCACACGTATTTGCTATTGCACAAATGTAATTAAATTCTATCAAGCTTCTCCAGCTAGCTAGCGAGCATGTAGCAAACGCATCGTTACTTATTAGGTAAGTTAGTAAACAATTCTTCAAGCTGATATAACTGCTTAACCAACTAAAATGGTCGATCATTAATTTATTTAAAATTAAATCAAGACAAAAATACCAATGGCCTGGTGATGGCTTTCTATTTTCTCCTAGGGTGCGTCCCAATATTCTTCACTCCCCACCTCCCACTCCCCCACTACCACTCATCTCCTTCCCGGAAATATGCAAAACTGCCTGAACGTTTTCAGTACAAGTATTTACAATATACAATGTACCTGACATTGTGGTTTGCGTCGAGACATTAATTAATATGTAACCATTTATACGTAATTAGATGTAGCTAATCAGCAACATTAGATTAAAACACAAAGATCCGTTTCTGGGGCACGGAGTAGAGGAGTGGTAGTGGAGGAGGAAAGGTTGCATTTTTTTACTATTGGGATGCACCCCTACCTTCTCTATTCTCTCTTTGCACGTTATCTGGCTTTAGTTGTAGGATGGTGAGGGGACACGTTCGCATAAACGTTATAAAATGGAAGTTGTTGGCATGAAATGATTTAGAGCCTGTTAGTTAACTAGCTAGTCACCCAGCTAGCTATCAGATGAAGAGCAAGTTAAATAGATGTTTTGCTTGGTTATCTTCTAAAATTACTGCAAGAATATACATTTGTTCTTCATGTTTCAAAGAAGAGTGTGTGCTAATCTTCTCCCTCTTGCATTCATGGGTGTTTGCAGTGATAAACAAGAACGCACAAAAACAATTTACCATTCCAAATTGGGAGAAATGTTACAATGAGTAGTAAAATACCATGTTGTCATGGGTCAGACAGTGTTGCAGTATATAATTTAATACTGTGCTAGTGCAATTGCATTAACAGTAGTTATAAAGGTCCTTAATCAGGTGGAAATGGTCTATCTGGTCCTCTGTCCTAGATTATAAAAGAAAAAGCATATGTTCTTGTCTTCCCTCTCCCATTTTTGTAAGTTATGTTCACAAGTTGCATATTTAGGGCCGGATTCAGAGATGGCCAACTTAAACCATGCGCTTAAGCGGTTCTCCTGCGCAGCTTTTACGAGAGTTGATTTATGCCGTATTCTAACTGAAGCTCCGTGGGTGCTTATCTCAAAACGTGGGTGGCGCAGGGCATGATTTTCTAATGACCTTTTCCTTGTACCTGCCCCATGGGTTGCCAGCTTTCTACTAAAAAAAATGTTTGTGGGGGTATACATTTTCAATGAGCAGTGTCAGTGCCTTTAATAACCACATTTGCCTTTGTGCATCATAGTTTCTCTTGCGTGGTGTGGACGGCAGTGAACGTATTAATCCGTCGCATTGATCATAGCTCCTATTGACGACTTGGATATACCCATCGCACCATCAAAACAAATAATCGGTGGACAGTGGTCACAGTGGACAATATTATTAAGTACACAAATAGTTGGATTTACTTAAAAAAATGTAAAAAATTTTTAAAAGGATTTAAAAATCAGAAATGATCTTCCATTGTGTAATGTTGTTATTGTCACCTCTGTTTCAGATATGGATGTTGACAGGAGACAAACTTGAAACGGCCACCTGCATTGCAAAAAGTTCACATTTGGTCTCCCGGAGCCAGGACATTCACATCTTCAGACCAGTAAGGTTTTTTTTTCTTTTATAAGTGTGCCATCAAATTATTTGCCATGTGACTAAACTACTTACTTGAAAGGTGCAGGATTTTTAGCCTTTCTATGGTCAAAAAGTCTCCTCCGTTCTAAACCCCGCCAAAACACTAGTGCTGCAAGCTAGATGTCAAGCGAAGAAAAAATTAAAATAACATTTTTAGCAACATGCAGTGGATATGGATGGTAACAGTAATTTGGCAGTGTTATAATGATGAAATAAACATTTTTGAAATCATACTGAAGTTCTCAGCTCCCCTACCACACTGACCCCTGCTTCTTCTTCTTGCCCCGCCATGCCGTAACTTTGCGGATGGCATGTCATGTTTTTTGTTCAGATTAAAAAACACTGCTGAAACAGTAGCCTGCAATTATTCATGCGGGTAGGTTGAGAAAATCTGATGTTATAGTACTGTTTTATTTAATTATATAACTGTATCAAACCCATTTTCAAACTTGTGATCTCCAGGCCTGCTTCCTGTTTTAAACCATGGCAGTGAGAAATTCAGCCAGCTCAGTACCCTAAATGTCTGGCTGAAAAAATGGTGCGCTGGTTCAGTATAATATTCAGAAATAATATTTGTATCCAAATATCTTCATGAAAAAGTAATTTACTTTACAATGGTATTAGCTCGCTATGATAGACAAGATATGGTCTGCTAATGTTAGGCTACTTATTCCACACGCGATTCTGTCTTTACATCCCAGTTTGAAATTAATGTTCAGAATAACGTTAGCCAAACACTGAACAAGCACACCGTTTTTTCAGCCATATACGTATACAGTGAGCACCATAATTCTTTGGACAGTGACACATTTTTTGTTATTTTGGTTCTGTACTCTAGCACTTTGGGTTTGAAAGGATACAAGGATAATGAGGTTAAAGTGCAGACTGTCAGCTTTAATTTGAGGGTATTTTCATCCATATCAGATGAACCGTTGAGAAATTATAGAACCTTTCTTACATAGTCCCCCTCATTTTCGGGCAACAAAAAATATTGGACAGTTTAACATAATGTAGAATAAAGTAATAATTTTTAATATTTGGTCAATATCCTTTGCATACCATGACTTCCTGATGTCTGTGACACAACAACATCAAAAGACTCTTGATATCTTATTTTCTGGTACTCTTATAACTTCTCTGCATTTGAATGGTTCTCTATGGGAATTGGGGGGTGGGACTAGATTTAGCTGTAAATTATGCTGGAACAGTATGGAATACATGGTTGGTGAAATGGCTGTAAGTCATCAAGGGTCTGAGCCTCAAACCATCACTCTGCTGCCAGATATGCAGTAGATATGGATGGATCACTTTTGTTTCTCCTGACAAATTGTCCTATTGAATGCATACATTATGAAGCAGGGGTCGATGTTGGGGAGCTGAGGACTTCAAAACTTTTAAAAAATGACAAACCTTACTAAAATTTCAAAAGTGTCTTTTAATCTTTACAACACTGCCCAATTACTGTTACCATCCATATAGATTAGAACAATGCATGTTGCTAAAAATGTTATTTTCATTTTATCTTCGCTTGACATTTTTTGCATGTTTCTTGCCCGTACTATACAATCTCTGCCTCAACGGAGGGGAGTGGGCAGGGTTTAGAACAGAGGAGGAAACTTTTTTGATTGTAAACGCAGTACCACAGTATAGATGGTTGTGTGTGTCTGTGTGTATAGATGGTTGTGAGTGTGTGTGTGTGTGTGTGTAGATAGCTGTGTGTGTGAGTGTGTTTATAGATTGTTGTGTGTGTGTATAGATGGTTGTGAGTGTGTGTGTGTGTGTGTGTATAGATGGTTGTGAGTGTGTGTATAGTGTGTTTCTCTGGCAGAGTGAGATATGCCACTTTGGGAATGCGTTTCTTTCCCTCGTTTCTGTTTTTTTTTTTCCCTCCACCATAATAAGAGCTTCACTGGCGGAATTTGTAGGCATACCATTTGCCTGTAGTGTAAATGAGGCTTTACTCATGTGGTGTAGTCCCGGCTTTAGTGTCGGTATTAGAAAAGAATACATCAAAGTAGGCACAGCAAACTTACAAGACACTGGACACTGTTACAAGACACTCTTCAGGTTCAGGAAAAAAGGAAATATGGTTGAGGCTCTTTCACTTTTTTTTAAAGGTTTTACAAGTACATTGGGGAAGATACATCAGTTAAATGTAAATTGCATACTAATATAGGGAAGTGTTTTTAAATGTTATTGATACATGGAATAGCATAATCAGAGCCGCTTGGGATGGTCATGTTTAACACAGGGCTAGATCTCTTTAGACAACTGCATACATGACTACTGTATGCCTCTTTCCCTGTGTAAGACCTAGAATTCTGCTGTTACAGGTCTATAACAGAGGGGAAGCTCATTTGGAACTCAATGCATTCAGAAGAAAGCATGACTGTGCCCTGGTCATTTCAGGCGATGCACTGGAGGTATGTCATGGTTATTTAAATTGCAGGTTTCTGACTGATTATTTTTTGATGATGTCTGTTTACATTAGTTTTTTTGTCTTTTTAATTGTTGCTATTAATTATGCAAATTATTGTCATCAATTATTCAAATGACGATGTAATTATACAAATGTAATTGAAGCAACCTGTCGATGGTTAATGTGATAATGATGGTACCATGTATGCTTTAAGTGCCTGCCAGTTTTTCTCATCTCCACGCACGCTGAGGAAGGCTTTACTGCCAAAACACATCCGTCTGTACGCTAATAAAAGAAAGAATCTGGCTAAGAGTGCGGTCCTTTTCTTCCTAAATTCATTCATCAACCAAGGATTCAGCACCTACTACATTATAAAGCCTAAATAGTTGAGCACGTTATATTTTTGAATGACAAAGACTGCCATGTCAATGTGTCATAACCTATCACGTAGCTCCTGTCATTACAGTTAGCTAAATATGGCAAGCAGCATAAGCTGTCATGTGAACATGTGCATTAACATGTTATGGCTCCTACAGCTCAGGATCATGACACTGGTACACCGTTTGCCATAAACTGTTGTATATACCGTTGAAGTCTGTTGTTTACATACACTTAGGTTGAAGTCATTGAAACTCATTTTTAATCACTCCACAGATTTCATGTTAGCAAACTATAGTGTTGGCAAGTCAGTTAGGACATCTACTTTATGCATGACACAAGTAATTTTTCCAACAATTGTTTACAGACAGATTAATCCACTATATCACAATTCCAGTTGGTCAGAAGTTTACATATACTAAGTTGACTGTGCCTTTACATTTTTTTATATTTGGTCGCATATCCTTTGGCTTTGCATGCCATGACTTCCTGATGTCTGTGACCCAACAACATCAAGACTCTTGATATCTTATTTTCTGGTACTCTTACAAGCGATACTATAACGTCTCTGCATTTGAATGGATCTATATGGGAATTGGGGGGTGGGACTAGATTTAGCTGTAAATTATGCTGGAACCATATGGAATACATGATTCGTAAAAATTGGCTGTAAGTCATCATGGGTCTGAGCCTCAAACCATCACTCTGCTGCCGGATATGCAGTAGATATGGATGGATCACTTTAAGGGTTGTTTCTCCTGACAAATTTTCCTATTGAACTCTTTGGAAAAATAAGTCAGGAGAAGAAACCCTTCAAGTTATCCATAGTCAACTGCTGAAATTTGGAATGATAAAAAACACAATTTTAATTGCACAACGTTAAAGTAATGCAACAAAGTTAAACATTTATTTTTTATGACATTTCTTCACATTCATCCAACTTAAAATGTAAGCTGTCAAGGCTGCCAAGTCTGCCTATAATAATAGAGAACAATTATATATTTTTAGAGCAGAATTCTAGTAAAGGTGGCTTAGGGCATCGGGGAGTGATGGAACGGGAGAGGAAGTGTTGTGCTAGCAGAAGTAATGGTCTGAAATGTCTGTTTAAATGCTCAAAGTATTAAAAATACATTTTTAGAACTTGAGGCTGTTATGAATAATGGGGATTATGACATAGTTGGGATTACAGAGACATGGATATGGGAAGGGGATGGAGATTAATATAATATAAAGAGGTACAGGGGGTGTAGCCCTCTATATAAAAGAAAATCTTAATGTGCAGGAAATTCCAGAACTTGACCATCTCATGCCTAGCTCGGATATTTGGATTAAGCTCATAGGGGAAAATGTGGGACTAAATATAGGTGTATGTTACAGGCCGCTAGCTTCAGACAATAGTGTGAATACAATACTATTTGGTAATACACTGCCTGGCCAAAAAAAAGGTCGCACACTCTAATATTTTGTTGGACCGCCTTTAGCTTTGATTACGGCGCGCATTCGTCGTGGCATTGTTTCGACAACCTTATGAAACGTCACAACATTTATTTCCGTCCAGAGTTGCATTCATTTTTGGTCGAGATCTTGTATTAACGACGGGAGAGTCGAACCACTCCATAAAGTCTTCTCCAGCACATCCCAAAGACTTTCAATGGGGTTAAGGTCAGGACTCTGGCAGCCAATTCATGTGTGAAAATTATTCCTCATGCTCCCTGAACCACTCTTTCTCAATTTGAGCCCGATGAATCTTGGCATTGTCGTCCTGGAATATGCCCATTGATGGGATAACCTGGTCATTCAGTACATCCAGGTACTGAGCTGACTTCACTTTATTGCTGTATAACGTTCCTGAGCCTAGACCTGACCAATTGAAGCAACCCCAGATCATAACACTGCCTCCAGAGGCTTGTACAGTGGGCACTATGCATGACGGGTGTAACAGGAACTTTTTTTTTGGCCAGGCAGTGTATTAAACAAGCTTGTCAGGGAGGCGAGACTGTTATTATGGGTGACTTCAATTACCCTGTTATTAATTGGGAATTTGTGACAGGGCAAGGAAAAAGTGAGGAAGAATTTCTGAATGTTGAAATGACCATTTTTTGGCACAGTACGGTAGTCACCCTACAAGAGGGACATCAGTTCTGGATCTGGTGCTGTGTAATGATCCTGACAGAATTTGCAGCACAAAGGTAGTGGAACCACTTGGGACAAGTGACCACTGTACAGTTAGTTTTGAGGTACATCCTCTAAGTCCAGGATTTTAGATTTTAGGCATGCAACTTTAACAAAATGCAAGCATGTTTAAGTAATATAGACTGGGCACAGCTTCTTAACTGCAAGACTGTGAATGAAAAGTGGGGCAGTTTCAAAAGGGTTATTCTTGATGCACAATGTAAATTAATTCCAAAGGTAAAGAAATGTAAGCTGAATCCAGAAGTTGGCGGAAACCTGGCAAATTAAATTTAACATAGCTAAATGTAAAATTTTACATGTGGGAAATAAAAACATACGACAAGACTACTTTATGGGAGAAGCAAAATTGGAATGTGCTCAATTTGAAAAAGACTTAGGAGTAGTAGTCGATCAAAGCCTTTCAGGTTCTAGGCATTGTGCTGTTGCAGTAAAAAAGGCTGACAGGATGCTGGGATATATAGCCAAAAGTATTGAGTATGAATCCAAGGAAGTTATGCTTATGTTATACAATATCTTTGTCAGACCAACTGTGTGCAGTTCTGGGCACTGTATTACAACCCCAATTCCAAAAACGTTGGGACAGTATGTAAAATGCACATAAAAGCAGAAAGCAGTGATTTGTAAATTCTCTTTTCATATATTTAATTGAAAACAAAGAAAATATATTGGGATGGCAGGTATGCCATCCGCGAAGTTACGGCTTGTTGGGGCATGCCCCATACCTATACAGCACCGAGAGTTTGGCACTTTTCAGGGTTTCCTACAGAAATAACCACAATGACCGCAGACCCTCAGCCCTTAAAAACATTAAGTTCTGTACATTCTTACCTCATGTAACCACACAGAATTCAGATACAACTTCAGACATCCACACAATAAAGCCCCAAACTTGGGTTATTTTGCCGTTTTTTCTTCCCATTTTTCCTGTCGATTTCGTCATCACAAATGTTGCTTGCCCACAAATAATAATTATCCCCATTGGATAACAACATCTGATCACCCAATAACGACATCTCATCAACCAATAACAAAGTGTTACCAAAGTCTTTTCTTTTACATAGACTGCATGATACACAGGCACGATGAACGACGTGCATTACATAATGCTTTTTATATCCACATAAGGATGTGAATGTCATGGTTTTGTCTTTATAAGGAAGTGCACATGTGATCCTACTTCAGCCAATAGAACATGCCATCTTGGATGCCATAGAATATTTTTCTAAAACTGTCGCCGTCGCCATCTTTGTTTCGTGTAGCAGCTAGCTTGTTTTAATTTAAAAAATTAAAACTATTGCTTTTACACCTGAATAATCGTTGTAGGAAGCTCTTTTTTATACATTTCTGAGATGCGTTCTCTGTCATTTCACATAAAAATGTCACGTAATAGCGATTCATGACTCTGAATTTACTCAGTAACTGAAGTTACTGAATTTGTAACTTAACCCGACACTCTGTCATTTGCTAGGTCGCCCACTTGGAAAATGTCGTGGCTACGTAGCTTACTGCTGCTCTGCTAGAGAATCCGATTTGTGTCCGAAGTATCAAGCAATACATCATTCAAAAGAACTATGCTCACTTAGGGGATAATATTGAGGGGCAAATCCACTTTTACGACAATGTTATTATTGTCTTTGTCGTCACCGATTATGAAATTCACCCAAGGTAAGCAATTCGAAGTTGCCCACGCTGCAATGTAACGTAGCTAACGTTACCTTGCAAACGACAAGTTCTTACATTAATGTAAAGGCCAATATATAATTTAGCTAACGTTACAGACATACAAACCGTTAGTTAAGTCTAACGTTTTATTACCGTGTATAGCCTATATAATGTCATCAACGTTATGTTCGTTTCTTACAACACATTCACAGACCACAAAATCCCTGTTGTCTCAGTCAGGTTCCATTAGCATGTTCATTAACGTTACTAATTTCTGTTAACGTCGTTGCATCTCCAAAAATGATCTGCCAGACAATCCCTCAAATTAAATCCAACGTTATTCCAATGTAGATAACATACCGATCTAGCTACGACTAGTGGCATAATGCTAGCAAGTACCTACTTTGTCAGAAAAAACAAACTAAAATAAAACTCTAGCGATAGCCAATCATTTTCAATCAAAAACGGCTAACGTTAGCCGCCGAGACTCTTGCTTACCCCGATTCTAAGTTGCCTTCAGTCAAATTATAATTCCATTCATCATTCACCATGAACCTTATTCAAAATCCATCTTCCGAAAGTTTCTTTCTGTATCCGATATCGTGAGATTATCTCGTTAGAATATCCCGAGCAACTACAGATTACCTATACCTACAAAAGAAAGCAAGAAAAAAAAAAATATATATCTATAGCCTACTCAATTCCCTTTAGAAAACAATGCGTCTTAACGTCCGACCTGCACTGCACACCAATAAACAATGACATTAATTGAGGACTGAGTGACTATCCAAATGATGCACGACATGCTTCTGTCTGTTAAGTAGACTACGCTATAACCAATTATGGCAAGTAAACAGTAATTATAAAGTATGCTACAAATATTTTCTCTTTATTGAAAATTAAAAACATATATTAGATATTAAACAGCAACTTAAACAGCAAATTATTTTTCTTCTTATTACTATTATTATTATGCAATGCTGATATTTGTATTTACTGATTCATATTTTTTACTCAGACAAATTTGCCCATTAAGCTTTTATAAACATTAATAGGCTACTCAAGTAGGCTAAGGGCATATACATTACAATTATACTTCCTGTTGAATAGGGAAACGACTGACGATGACGACAACATTATTATTATTATTATTATGCATATAATACTGAAATATTAATGCATACAGTGAGACTTCTGTCTTAAATATAGGCCTTGACCGCTCGACATTTATGAAGCCTTTCTGATTTCACACCATGGGTGGACATAGTGACAACATAATTTAACAGCATTTTAATTTTTACTTTTATTGGGATGGCAGCCAAGTTGCATTAAATAATTTAGGAAAGTTTGGATAGCATTGCTTTGGAATAGAGCTAGTTTATTTAGTGTGAGCTATGCTAGGCAATATTGTTAGTTGTAACTTGGCCACATTTTGATATCAATACTTTTAAAGGCAGGCCTAGTTTTTGCAAGTTGGAATTAAGGACTTATAGACAGCGCTATGTAGGCTATGCGTGAGTAACTTGTTTTGTTTTTTTACGTCATAGACGTTTTTGATCTGATTTAATGTTTTACCTCATCAACATTATTGATTTTTTTAAATATATGCTAATTCTGAATTTGATGCCTGCAACACGTTCCAAAAAAGGACAGGGGCAAAAAAAAAGACTGGGAAGCTCAAAAAACACCTTTTTGCCATTCCACAGGTAAACAGGTGATGCTATCATGACTGGGTATAAAAGGATATCAAAAGACTCTTGATATTTTATTTTCAGGTACTGTACTGAAGCGATACTATAACCTCTCTGCATTTGAATGGATCTGTATGGGAATTGGGAGGTGGGACTAGATTAAGCTAGAAATTACACAGGAATAGTATGGAACCCATGGCTGGCTAAATATCTGTACGTGATCAAGTGTCTGAGGTATCAAATGAGCCTCAAACCATCACTCTGCTGCCAGATATGCAGTAGATATGGTTGGATCACTTTAAGGGTTGTTTCTCCTGACTCATTTTCCTATTGACCTATGGAAAAATAAGCCAGGAGAAACCACCCTCCAAGTGATCCATCCATACCTACTGCATATCTGGCAGCAGTGATGGTTTGAGGCTCGTTTGATACCTCAGACCCTTGATTACTTACAGCCACTCAGCCAACCATGGATTCCATACTATTCCCGTGTAATTTACAGCTTAATCTAGTCCCACCCCCCAATTCCCATAGAGATCCATTCAAATACAGAGAGGTTATAGTATCACTGAAAATAATATATCAAGAGTCTTTTGATATCCTTTTATACCCAGTCATGATAGCATCACCTGTTTACCTGTGGAATGTTCCAAACAGGTGTTTTTTTTAACTGCAAGGAACTTGGCCATTTTACTCCATTCATCTAACAAAATGCTGCTATTTCTATTAATTAAACTACCTCAAAGTTTATCCCTAATCAAACGTTAAATCTTAGTTTAAAATGTTGAAGCAACTGGAATAAATTTAATCTAGGTTTAAAGCTAAAAATCTAAACCAAGATTAAATTCAAATCAAAATAAAACCTTTGAACTAGGATTAGAACTTGGTGCAACAGGATTAACAGATAAATCTTGATTTAATCCAGTTTAATTAAACCTTGTTGGTGCAACCCACCCTTAGGATACTTACTATTTAGTTAAAGGAGACTTAGGGGTGATTTGATAGAGGCTTTTAAATTCATTAAAGGGATTAATAAAGTGAACTACAGGAGATTCTTCAGGTTGAGTTTTGTTAGTAGAACGAGGGGGCATAGATGGAAATTGGCAAAAGGTCAATTCCGCATAGACATTAGGACGTACTTCACACAGAGAGTAGTCACTGTGTGGAATAGCTTGCCAGGCCATGTACTAGAGGCAGAAGCTCTGGGTGTTTTCAAGACCAGGCTTGATATGGTGCTGGATACTATCGTGTTTGTCCGGGAGCGCTAGGTACTTTTTAGTGATAGGAAGATGTCGAGCATTGTTGGCCTGTTCGTCATTCACCGTTGTATCACGCGTACTCGTCATAGCGACGCTTCTGCCCAAGCATCGCTATGTGACGCCAAAGGTAGCCTTTTGCGTCGTATATTGACGGTTGTGGCAACATAATTTTTCTTTGGTTGTGGCACTTCAATATTATGCTTTTTTAATGCTTTTTTTTTCTTCATCTGGTAGAGAGTTATGTGAACTCCTGTGGTCGGGCTCGCCCACTATCTTAACAGTTCGGGCATGAGCCCGAGTTACATGAACTCCTGTGAGGTTATGTTTAGAGGTTGGGGTACGGGAATCACAAACTCAGAAAAATCAACGCGCACACGGCGAAGACTGAGCGGGCATGCTCGCAGTCAGTTATCATGAGCAAAGCCTTTGCCATAGTAGGATTCGTAAATTCACGACCGAGTGCATCAACTAATGACGCAAAAGGCCTCCTTCTGCGTCTAAAGGATGACGCCTTGGGAATGAGACCTGGCTGCGTCATTAATAGGGTGCTTCTGGAGCCCCATGATTTTTTAAAATGTTTGTTGTTGAGCCCCAGCTGGTCAAGTTTACAGATGAGTTGTTGTGGGATTATGGTGTTGAATGCTGAACTGAAGTCTATGAACAGCATTCTCACATATGAGTCTTTTGTGTCCAGGTGGGTGAGGGCTGGGTGGAGAGCAGAGCAGATTGCATCCTCTGTGGACCGTTTGGCCCTGTATGCAAACTGGAAGGGGTCCAGGGTAGGGGGGAGGATGAATTTGATTTGTGACATGACTAGTCGTTCAAAGCACTTCATGATGATGGGGGTCAGTGCCACAGGGCGATAGTCATTGAAGCAGGATGGAGCAGGTTTCTTTGGCACAGGTATGATGGTGGTAGACATGATGGAACAGCAGCCTGACTCAGAGAAGTGTTAAAGATGTCCGTGAGGACGTCCTTAAGCTCCTCTGCGCAGTCCTTCAGCACACGACCAGGGATGTTGTCTTGCGGGTGTTGATAGTGGAGAGTGTCTTCTTCACACTGGCAGCAGACAGGCACAGAGCCTGGTCATGGGGGGGTGGTGTCTTCTGTGGATGTGTGTTGTTTTGTGCTTCAAAACGTGCAAAGAAGTTGTTGAGGTTGTTGAGCAGAGAGATGTTACTGTCGCAGAGCTGTGGCGCAGGTTTATAGTTTATAGTGATGGTCTGAATGCCCTGCCACAGGCTCCGTGTGTCTCTGCTGTCTTTAAAATGGCAGGTTATCTTGTGTGTGTATTCCTGCTTTGCTTTCCTGATGCCGCGGGACAGGTTGGCTCTCGCTGCTCTCAGGCCAGTTTCATCCCCGGCTCTGAAGGCGTTGTCTCTGGCCCTCAGCAGCTGATGGACATCCCCTGTCAACCATGGCTTCCGGTTAGCTCGGGTGATGATGGTTTTTGTGTGGGTCACATCATCGATGCACTTACTGATGTAAGAAGTAACAGTGTCTGTGTACTCCTCAATGTCCGTGTGGTTGTTGTATGTGGCTGCCTGCTTAAACATTTCCCAGTCGGTTGTGTCAAAGCAGTCTTGAAGAGCAGAGGAGGCCCCCTCTGGCCACACCCGTACCTGCTTCAGAACCGGTTTGATGACTTTCACTCTCGGTCTGTATGCTGGCATTAGCATAACTGTGGTGTGGTCAGAGAGTCCAATGTGAGGGAGGGGGGAGGCCTTGTATGCTCCTTTGTGAGTAGTGTAGACCAGGTCCAAAGTGTTATCTCCTCTTGTTGGGAAATCAACATGCTGGTGAAGTTTTGGAAGGAAAGTCTTGAGATCAGCATGATTAAAATCTCCAGCGAGGATGATGAATCCATCTGGGTGTGCTGTCTGTTGTTCACTGATGGCCTGATACAGTTCACCAAGTGCCGCATTCCTGTCACTGTTGTTGGGGGTGGGAGGGATGTAAACAGCGACTAGCAAAATCGCTTCATCATTTCTTTAACTTCCTGAAATGTTCTCCAAGTCAAGTACTTTATGTAATGAGTTACTCTGAAAAATAATAGCTCCTGTATAATCATTCTGCATATTTACCCTATTTAAGGTTACGTTGAATCATTTCACTGTTCATATCCACAAAATTAAGCATGAGGCAGCTATTTGATAGATATTGACATAATAAAAAAATAGCTGCCTTATGTTTTATTAAATACATTGGAGCTTATATATTATAAATTGGCTACCATTTCTATATTTGAGTCATAGAAACAAAAGAAACATAGAAACATATGCACATAGTAGAGGACAAAGCCCTCCAACTTCGGGCTACCGGTGGACCCCCTAAACAACTTCCGATTTAATTTAAATTTCACAGAGGTTATTATTTTCACTAAAGATGAGGTAGAAGTTAATTGCTTACTATGAGGGCTCCAGAAGCACCCTAGTCATTAAGTTATGTTATGTTAAAATGCATTACTCCACTTGAAAGTGTATTCCAGAAATGTGGGAAATAAAGTGCATTCCTCAAACTAGAGGTCTGCGCAGGACTGATTATTTAATCCTGCTCCCGCCCACTCCCGTAAGATTCCATCCCACTCCCACAAAAATCTGAACTCGTTTGTCCCGCTCCCGCCCACAGAGTACCGCAGAGGCTATTGACGTCCAAAATATGCCATAAACAACATATGCCAGACAACATTTGGGCGGAAAAACTGGAATAATAGTAAATATAGCTGCAAGCAGCGATTCCCGTGGACCGAGCGGCATGAGCAGAATTTGTCAAACACAGAGACTGCAAAATGGTAGACAACTCTAGACAGGGTTGACCCAAAAAGCAAATGTTTGTTTCTATTCAGGGCTTTTGCCATTGTTCATGGTATCTAAACCGATCCTGTCAGGGCTTGCGTATTATCGTAAATTCTTAATTATCCTAGTAGCCAACTTAATTTTTATGGTGACATTGTGTTGTGTGAATACCGTAACCCAAACAGAGCTGAAGTGCACATCCTCTTTGTTGTAAATTAATCAAGAAATCTTGCCGAGGACAACATGACAACATAGGTAGGCCTACGCAGACGGATGTTTTTGTCGGCTTTTGTGTGATTGAGACTAGCGACGATGTTTGAAAAGAAATGTTAGTTCAAAACATGTAGCCAATGGCACAGTTATGAATTAATTTTTTACATTACTGCAACAACGTGCTCATATTTTGCGTGAAAACTTTATTTTCTGTGTCTGACAAATGGATACTTGTTCCCATAGCCAACTGCGTAAATGTGACCCGCGGTAAATCTTTGGTTGGTCGGTAGTGGGCTACTGGGCCATGCCGGCTGCCTTTTACGTCTTAAGTACGAGTGAAACAGTGAACAGTTAATACTGTTAAATTTCTTAACCTTTGCGATAAAAAGGCGTTCGTTACTGTGAAAAGAACATTAAAAGAAGCTTAGCATTTGCACAATAGTTTTGGCAAACATTAACCTAGCCGTTGGTACCAAGCAGGAATCAAACCACTGACCTCACGGACGGAAAGCCTAGATTGTAACCACTAGGCCAAAGCAGGTTAACAGAAATGTGCAGGCCAAATAAGACTTATGTTGCGGTATCAGATTGTGTTGGCTTACTGACTTCATAATTCAAACAGTTAACAGTTAATATTGTGAAATTAGCCTTTGCAATAAAATTAACTTGTTTTATCTTAAAAGAACATTCTTAGCATGACGTGCACATTGTGCGCCTCAAAAAAAATGTTAGGAACAGGTGGGGATCGAACCATCAACGTACTACACAGTAGTACAATGCCTTAACCACTAAGCTACAGGAACTTTCACAGTTGGTAAGGTAGGTAGACAGCCTGTTAAGCATAGATAGTGTACTTGGCAGATGGCATACCTGCCATCCCAACATATGTATTTCTATTAGGGTTGCAAATTCTAAGGAATTTCCTTGATCGATAGTCGTCAACGTTAATGAACAATCAATCGATCAATCGATAACAAAACAGCTAAAAATAGCTTATGACATAGAAAATACAAAATGCATGTTTTTTCCTCAATCAAAGCTTTATTAAAACATTTGAGAAATACGCCTGTTTCATAGCATAACACAAATATAATTATGAACGCTGTTTTATTTAAGTATGATATTTTAATAAGGCACGGGAAATTGCGCTCACTCTTCCGAGGCGAATCAGTGACTAACACGTACGTCTATGACATATACAAAAATAAGATGAGCCTTAATTAAAAACTTAAATTTGCAAAATGATTATGAAATAGATAAAGATAAATAACGTTTTTGAAAACAGCGCTATAATAGGTTCCCTCTTGAAATAAGAAAGCTACGACAAACTACGACAGCTCAGGCCTCAGTTTAAAACTTAAACTGCATAAGTGCAGTAAATACCTAGGCCTGCTGATTTTTATTTAAGAATATAAGCATGTTTACGTTATCAGGGGTGAGTCGTGTGCGCAGTCGGTTTACAGCGAGACCAGCTGCTGAAAATACGCGTTCCGATGGGACCGATGTATAAGTAGCGTGCTTCATGGTCGAGTGAGTCTTCTTCTGTGTAAAGTTAATAACCTGTTTCCTAATTGCAGTGCGCGCGCCCCCTTGTGTTTAACTTAATGATTGCATTTCACCAACAGCACCCATTGACACAATTAAGATGAGACCGCAAATAGTTCAATTTGATCGTTAAATCTGAAATGGTCGATCGATCAAATTATTAACGGCAATTAATCGATCAACGATTAATCGTTAACACCCCTAATTTCTATAGCGCCGTCATGTGGATTGATTGGGTTAGAACTGCAGGGCTGAAGTCTTGATCTCCCTCTCAATCAACCCACCAAGTTTCAGAACTTTATGTCAAGCGGTTTTAGAATTACTAGCATTTATGTGATAAGCCACACCCAAATCAATGTGTGTGAGATGCGTCTTGTGATCTGAACACCACGTGTTCTGGCGCACATACAGAAATAGAACTGTGAGTTCTATATGCCTCATTCTTTGTCTACACTTCCTTTCACTTTCCATATCATTCGCTGCTTTTAGGATGTTAGTTTAGACATGTTTGTTATTTAATAAATTGTATTTTGTTAAACCTGGTCGTCGGTCTGATTGTTGTTTGGATAAACATTTGAGCCTACGCCTTAAGTTATTGATTATTATTTTAATAGTTAACATTGAAATTCGTAATCATGATTTATTAATTAATTTTATGACACTGATTAATTATACTTATGCACCTAGTGTGAAGCCATATATAAATGTATATATTCTGCACATTCATTGGTGCCTCCATGTGATGACTGTTAAGACGTTTTAACTGTCTGTCTTCACTGCCAAATTATTAATGTACCTAACGACACTACAGTATAATGGTGTATGTGAAAAATTATAATGGTGTATGTGGGAGAGTATAATGGTGTATGTGAGAGAGTATGATGGTGTGTGTGAGAGAGTATGATGGTGTGTGTGAGAGAGGATTATGGTGTGTGGGAGAGAGTATGATGGTGTGTGTGAGAGAGTATAATGGTATGAGAGAGAGTACAACCCCTGGCAAAAATGATGGAATCACCACACTTAGAGGATGTTCACCCAGCTTTTTTACAGCTTTTTTAGCAAATAAACAAATCACAGATATGACACAAAACAATTTTTGTTTAATAGCTGAACATTCTGGCTTCATGAAACATACCTCAAACAAATTAAATAAAATGATTTTATTTAATGGCATATTTTTTTCCAGATCAAGTAGAGGAAAAAATGATGGAATCACTCAATGTTGAGGGGAAAATTATGATAAAATTATTATCAACAAAAAAAATCACAATTAGTAATTTGTTGCTCCTCCTCGGGCTTTTATGACAGCCTGAATTCTTTGAGGCATGGACTTCACTAATGAAAAACAATATTCTCCATCGAGCTGGTTCCAACTTTCTTGAATAGCGGTTGACAGATCAGCTTTGCAGGATGGAGCCTTGTCATGGACCAATTTTTTTCATTTCCACCATAAACTTTCAATCGGATTGAGATCTGGACTGTTTGATGGCTATATGATTGAGTTGATATGCCTTTCCTGAAGAAAAGCTTTAACACTCTTTGCTCTGTGGCAAGATGCATGTCATCCTGAAAAATGACTTCATTATCACCTATTTTCTATCGATGGAATGAGAAAAGTGTCCAAAATTTCAATGTACACCTGTGCATTGATTGTTGAGGTAATGATTGCCATATCCCCTAGTCCTTTACCTGACATGCAACCCCATATAATAAACAAAAGTTCGAGCATCATCTCCTTGGCCAATGCAGATTCGTGATTCATCACTGAATATCACTTTCATCCAATCTTCCACACTCCATCTTTAGCCCACTGTAACCTTGTTTTCTTCTGTTTAGGTGTTAGTGCTGGTTTTTGTTTGGCTTTTCTATATGTAAATCCCATTTCATTCAGCCGATTTCTTACTGTTCTGTCACAAACATTGACTCCTGTTTCTGCCCATTTGTTTTTCATTTGTTTTGTTGTGCATTTTCTATTTTCAAGGCATATTGCTTTGAGTTTTCTATCCTGAAACTTTGACGTCTTCCTTGGTCTACCCGTATATTTTCCTTTTATAACCTTCATATTTTGTTTATACTTGCACCAAATTGTAGACACAGCTGACTGGGAACAACAAACATCTTTTGCCACACTCCATGTTGGATTTCCTTCTTGAAGGAGTTTTATAATCCTTTCCATTGTTTCAATTGATAACTCTCCTGTTGGGTCCATGTTTCCTTTCAATTAGCCAAGTCCAACAGCTCGTTAAGGTCTGTAAGCACTCTCTTTTAACTGCAGACTAATTTGCATTTTTAGACTATTTGTTTTAGAAATGCAAATTACAAGGTGATTCCATATTTTTTCCCTCAACAATGAGTGATTCCATACTTTTTTCCTTTACTTGATCTGGAAAAAAATATGCCATTAATTAAAATTCATTTGTTTGAGGTATGTTTCACGAAGCCAGAATGTTCAGCTATTAAACAAAAATAGTTTTGTGTCACATCTGTGATTTGTTTATTTGCTACGAAGTAAAAAAAAAGCTGGGTGAACATCCTCTAAGTGTGGTGATTCCATAATATTTGCCAGGGGTTGTATGATGGTGTGTGTGAGAGTATAATGGTGTATGTGACAGGGTATAATGGTATATGTGAGAGAGTATAATGGTGTGAGAGAGTACAATGGTATGAGAGAGTATAATGGTGTATGTGAGAGAGCACAATGGTCTGAGAGAGAGTTTGATGGTGTGTGTGAGAGAGTATATTGGTGTGTGTGAGAGGGTATAATTGTGTGAGAGAGTACAATGGTATGAGAGAGTATAATGGTGTATGTGAGAGAGCACAATGGTCTGAGAGAGAGTTTGATGGTGTGTGAAAGACAGTATATTGGTGTGTGTGAGAGGGTATAATTGTGTATGTGAGACAGCATAATGTTGTGTGTGAGAGAGTATAATGGTGTATGTGAGAGAGCACAATGGTCTGAGAGAGTTTGATGGTGTGTGAGAGAGTATATTGGTGTGTGTGAGAGAGGGTATAATTGTGTATGTGAGACAGCATAATGTTGTGTGTGACAGGGTATAATGGTGTATGTGAGAGAGCATAATGTTGTGTGTGAGAGAGTACCATGGTATGAGAGAGTGATGGTGTGTGAGAGAGTATAATGGTGTATTTGAGAGAGCATAATGTTGTATGAGAGAGTACAATGGTGTATGTGACAGGGTATAGTGGTGTATGTGAGAAAGTATAATGGTGTTTGTGAGAGAGTATGATGCTGTGTGAGAGTGTACAATAGTATGAGAGAGTATGATGCTGTGTGAGAGTGTACAATAGTATGAGAGAGTATGATGGTGTGTGTGAGAGTGTATAATGGTGTTTCGGAGAGCAAGTATGATTTATAGCCTAACAGCCTCTCATACAGATGGAAACACACACTATGTAATATTCATAATATTATATAAAAGTAACACTACAGACAGATTCATAAAATGCAATGCAATATATCCACCACTTCAAATGATAGATCTTTTACCTCAAATAATTCCTGTTTTATTCACCCCTATTAGGGCAATGGATCCCCAGGGTTACAGACATTTCATGTCTTATTCTCAAAACGGTAGAAATGCCAATAATTGTTTTTCAAGAACATACAAAATCACTTTTAACTAACAATATTTTCACATTTCGCACCCCCAAATATAATACACATGTTAAAAAATAATAATAATGACACCACCCTTGTCACTATATGCTGCCATGTTGGATTTTGGTAAGGATCACCCATTGACCCAAGGGTCTTGATCTCAAGTCACACGACCTAAGCACTGGACACAAGTTTCCCTTCTATGTTTCCTACTGAAATAAAGCTCACTCACTCATTGCTCCTCCCCACAGCCTGTCAAATGTCTGTATCCCTGAGGATACAGGGACAATTAAAGGGTTAAGCAGACTATTGTTAGTCTTATTTGCCAACTAAGGTTCATTTAAATGTTAATTTCAACCAAGTGATTTAAAAAAAATAAAAAAAATAAAACTGAAGTGGAGGATGCAAGAATTTCATAACTTTGGAACATTTTAATAACGTTATTTGCAACAGCCAACATTAACGTTACACCCTACTCTCAAATCATGTGGCTTCTCATTCTTCTTCATTGAGTGATAGCAATGGGCCCTAACACAGATCTCAGACGTAGACCTGTTTTTACTAGTGACTTTTGGAAAAAGCAAGACAAACCAAACAAAGAATCGAAGGTTATAATTGACTTAGTCAGCTAAGCTTAACGTTACCAGCTTGATTCTAACGTTAACGTTATCTGTTAGTTTTTTATTATTTTATTTTATTAATTTTTTATTTTTTTTACCCTCGACCGTAGTGCAAGCATTCAACAGCTTATTCAGTTCAAGCGCAAGTTTCACCATGTCAACCATGACTGGTGAGGACGAACTACTATTAAATAAAGCGAACAAAACAATTACTGACCTGGAGGAGGACATCCGACGGCTCTCGGATGAATTAAAAAGAAAAAATGCGCTTTTGTCCAGCTTTATGGACTTGGCTCTTGGGCAGTCCAAGAAGATGAGGTTCTGCCTGACAGTGTATAGGCCTAGACTCCCTGTGTGGATACTTGAACCATTAATCATAGATCTAGAGTTGCTGCACATTAAGGCAAGGAGGGAAAATGCAGATTTAGTTAATGAGTTTTATTGGCATACAGAAAGTAAATACACAGAGTATGTACAGGTGTTTACGGACGGATCAAAAGATCCAATAACAGACAACACTGGTTCTGCTGTTACAGTTCCTAATAGTAGAACAGAAGTATGCAAACGGACGTCAAACTTTTTAAGTGTATACACAGTTGAGTTGTATGCCATATGGATGGCTTTAGAGTGGATTGAACAAGCCAAACCTAACAGAGCCCTCATTTGTAGTGATTCAGCAGCAGCTCTGTACAGTCTAAAGCTAGGTACATCCAGTAATCGCCAGGACCTATTATTTGAAATAATGGAAATTCATTCACGAGTGGTAAAACAAGGCACTGTGGTCACATTAATTTGGGTTCCTGCACACCTGGGTATTAAGGGTAATGAGAAAGTGGACAAATTAGCTAAACAAGCTGTTAGAAAAGAAAATATAGACACTGCAATTGAACTTTCTAAAGCAGAAGGAAAGAGTATAGCATGGAAGGAAATCAATAAAGAGTGGCAGCAGTACTGGGATCAGGAGATAAGAGGACGACACCTACATGCAATACAAAAAAGGGTGGGTAGGGAGAGAAACAGAGGAGGAAATAGAAAAGAGGAGGTAGTGATGACCAGACTTAGAATAGGACATAGTAACTTGAACGGGACTCTCAACATTATAGGGAAACATCCAAATGGGCTTTGTGAACAGTGCCAGTTACCAGAAACAGTAGCGCACGTTCTTCTTAACTGCCGGAAATATGTCACCGAAAGAAAGGACATGATGGATGGAATGGAAAGAGCAGGACTAACAGGAGCAGGTTTAAAATACATTCTGGAGTGTGGTGGAAGTGGACAAGGCAGGAAGTATTTAAGCACATTTCTAAAGAGAACAGGACTGATGGGAAGAATCTGACAAAAAGAGCTAACTAACTCCAGAAGATGGCAGTAATGCAACGCAAAGGATGCAAGCTGCCGTTAAACACCAAAGAAGAAGAAGAAGTCCAAGAAGATTGCCTCTCTCGGCGCAGCCTTGCAGGATACAATTCCATGGGACCCCTCGTCTCAACCACGGCCTTCTTCCTGCTTGACTCTGAACCATCAGTCGCCCTGGACTGAAGTGGTGGTCCATGATCGCAGGAGAGTCTCAAACGGGGCCGCCTCACCGCCCCACCTAAACTGCTCAAACCGCTATGGCTGACGATGCTCCGGCACCTCCTAACACTGCAGCCTTTCCGCTACTGGAGCCTGGCGGCACTTGGGTGGCCCACCGCTCCACCGGGCGTCCAGATCAGCGGCCCTCATCCAAGGCGTTGACCTCCGCTTCCCGGCGAAGGATCCTGAAGGAGGCAGTGATAATCAGGGTGATAGTTCATGTGGGATCAAATGACATAGCTCGTCAGCAGTCTGAGCTGACAAAAAAGGATTTTAACGACCTTTTTAAATTTTTAAATAACTGTGGAAAGTCGGTTTTTATTTCCGCCCCCTGCCCACGCTGAGGGGAGCGGCACGCTTCAGTCAAACCCTCAGCCTTAGGGAACTGAAACGTAATATGAAGTGAAGGTGATAGGGTGGATGCCTTTTCAGTCTAATACATATTCCAGTTCTCAAATCTGACGAAACAGTAATAATGGAGAAAACGTTAAGAATAGTTAATCGTTTTGCCGTTAGGGCGCAGCCATGTTTAGTTTTCGTAGTCAGTGACGTCACTGGCATGATACATCTAACGTTCGAGCACCTATTACCGACTGGGTTCGCGGAAAAACAGCAAAACGCAAACTTATTTG
Organism: Synaphobranchus kaupii; assembly: GCA_029718625.1. Classification (NCBI taxonomy): domain Eukaryota; kingdom Metazoa; phylum Chordata; class Actinopteri; order Anguilliformes; family Synaphobranchidae; genus Synaphobranchus; species Synaphobranchus kaupii. Next base: position 8,487,295 of record CM056398.1, on the reverse strand, counting down.
CAACCGTAAATAAAATGGGATAAATATCGGTCACACCCCAGGCGTCCGCTCGTTGTAGCATTAGCTCCTAGGGGACGTGTAGCCTACGATCACCCCTCGCGATTAGTGGTAGGCTATTTTATCTTCTCAAAAATAGGTCAATGATCCCGTGTATTGTTTCTTCTCAAACGCCTTAATTAAATGGGTTGACCAATTAATAGACGCGTTAAAAATACATTGAAAACGTAATTCAATCATTGCATTTCAGCATCAGACAGATCAACCACGTCCGCAGTATTATATCTCACGGAATCAATTCGACAATCATTAAATGTAGGGAATATAACCGGTGCAATATTTATCGATTTTTCTAAAGCATTTGATACCGTTAATCATTCAATACTTCTCAATATGTTAACGAAGTTCAATTTATCATCAACTGCAATAAACATGCTTTCATCATATCTATTAGAAAGAACACAACTGGTCCAAATAGATCAATTTAAATCCACTTCTACTACAAGCAATATCAGTGTACCACAAGGATCTATTCTAGGACCGCTATTGTTCATATTATATATTAATCATCTGCCCTCAGTATGCTCATCAACTCAAGTGCTTCTATACGCGGACGACACCGTTATCTTTACCTCTGCGCATAAAATAGATGACATTTATTCCAAACTTTCATTGGATCTACAAGCTCTTCACCACTGGCTTCACAGAAATCATTTAACATTAAATATAAAAAAAACACAATGTATGTATTTTCGATCCTCTCAAAAAACATTTTTGACTCCACCCCCTATACAACTAAAAAATTAACCCTTGTCTGTAACGGGTACCTATAAATATCTCGGCGTCACGCTTGATGATCATATGACGTTTAAACCACATATTGAATACCTTGAAAAACAGCTAAATAAAAAACTTTTCGTCTACAATAAAATTCGGACATATCTTACACAAACCGTTTCAAATACATATTTAAATGCCATAATTCTATTCACGTTATCATATTGTTTACCAATTTGGTCATCTGCTACAAAATGCACATTAGACCCAATCATTCGTCTTTATAATAGATTGTACAAAATTCACGCGAAATTACCATCTCGCACACATCATTGCACTGCCTTGCAACAAGTAAATGCACTCACTTTTGAAAATTACCAAATATTACTGAACTTAAAACTTTACCATAAAATACTCTTCCTCAGATCATTAACAACCTATTGCCACGTCATTCCAATAACCGACAACAAAGACAAACCCGTTCCATTACAAACGCATTAAATCCACTTCAAAGATACAAAAACTTTTGGTCAAAAATCGTTTTTCAATAGAAACACAGAATCATGGAATAATTTACCATTAAATATAAGGACAAATATACATTTTAACAACTTTAAAAAACAGCTCAAATCTCATCTTATAAATAACCAAATCTGTCAACACTAGACTATAATTAATTTCAGATCACGCTGTGTCTGCTCCATAAACACTCACTTTATTTATTTATTTATTTTATTTTTTTCTGTTTCTACATATTTCTTTCTGAAATTTCTCACATTTTAATTACTGTACATCTATAGATTTTTTACTCTTGTCTTTTTTAATTTTTCTCATTTTCTGTTCATCTTCTTTTTTTTTCTTCTATGCTGTAGGACAGGGAACCTTCTGTAAACCAGTAATGTACTGAGTAGGGCCCAAAGATTTTAGGACTTTTATGTACTATTATCTTTTTTCCCTGTATTAATAAAATGAAATGAAATGAAATGAGAAAAAAAAAAAAACGTTAGATAGTAGCTGTATTCTTTCTGGTTTTGTCACGAGCTAAGTTAACTTTAGCAGTTGGTGCCATTCTGCTGGTCAGTGTTATGTAGCTAGAACTGTTAGTTATCACTGATATGGAAAAATAACTTTTAAGCAAAATATACACCTTGCTCACTCAATTTGTGTGAATGTGCCACTGCCTTCATTTCTTGTGATTTGAAAAAAATGTTTTAATTTAAAACTCACTTTGGACTTTTAGGTTAAAAATAGGTAACTTAGTCATACAGCTGGTTTCTGCTGGCGGTGGAGGTTTAATGGAAGTGTATGAGAGAGCGAGAAACCTTGCACACACTTTGACCTTACCATAACGGTAGTAGAATGTTGATTTAGCATAAGGTGGCTAACAAATTTATGCCCTCATGTTAAGTCAATGACCAATTCATTTCCGGTATTGTAGAATTATAAAGGTTTATTTAGAAATTGTACCATAAAAAGAAATATGACCCATCCAAAGAATTAGTACATGTGATGCCCAACATATTGCTATGTCTGCTTTAGCGATTAGAGTTGTACAATTTTTGCTAGGTTGTTGGGGAAAAAAGGTCTTAATCTTAATGCAAATTTTTTTATGTACTTCAGTATATGAAAACAGCTGAACAAATCTTTCCCATATTTGTTTTATGGTAAGATTCTGCTGAGATGAGTTGATCTGGCTTGGTAATTGGTGCTAAAACCAAAATTTGGGGTTTCACATGTAAGTTGCAACCAAACCAAACTTATGCCCCAATAGGCAAAGAGTGAATTTCCACAAAGATATTATGGACATTTTCTGCATTTATTGAGTATATAGGGCTGGAGGCTGGTGAGCAACTGATGTCTATGCATAAATAATAATAATAATAATAAATCAGTAATGTTCCAGCGGCTTTGTGGCTTGGACCCCTAATAAAAACAAGAACAAAAACAAGGGTTTCAGCAGCTTCACTGCTAGGATCCTTAATAAAGACAAATATTGGGTGCCTCCACATCATATATGCTTAGTGCCCTAACTGAACAATTGTGAAAGGCAGTATGTATATTATTTATATCAAACATTAAAGTTGATGATGAATATGTATCCATTCCTGTTCCCTTGCTGCAGCCAGGCTGTTTAACCAATCATATTCATGTTTGGTTTTTCAGTATATGAGGAAGTATGAAATCATCAAATAACAGGCTGAGCCAATAGGAAATTCAATATATGTTTGCTTTATTTATGAATTATGGTGTTGTTGTGTTTTTTTACCCAGGTGTGTTTGCGGTATTATGAGCATGAGTTTGTGGAGCTGGCATGTCAGTGCCCAGCTGTCGTGTGCTGCCGCTGTTCGCCCACGCAGAAGGCCCAGATTGTCAATCTTCTGAAACGACACACAGGCAATCGCACTTGTGCAATAGGTGAGCATCAGATCTTAATATGAACATAAATTGAAACTATATTACAGCAGGTGCTTAAAGAGAGAAAAGTGCACATCAACCTAGAAAAACTATTTTTTTTAAATAACAATGAAATTAATGATTCAAATTAATGGTAGCAACAATAATAGTACAAATATGAATTCTTTAAATCAAATCAAAGGGGCCAAGGGTGTGGGAGTGCTTTGGCTCCCAACATCCCCCCCCCCCCCCCCCCCCATTAACAGTAATGCTAATTACTAGTGCCTTCTCAGAACAGTATTTTTTAATCTGCTGTTAAAAAATTCAATTATAAGCAAAAGCACTCCAAACGAGCTAACAATACTGCTAAACAAACAAAAAATATATTCTATATAATAAAAATATATTTAATTTGCAAAATTTCCCTTCCTCCCTTTCTTTTCTTATGTAGCTGGATCACATGTTGTATTAGTAGATATTATTCTGTTTCTATTTAATACTTCAGCAACAAACTAAAAAAAAAAACATCATATATTTACCTGTATATCACGGTTGAAATGTACCAATTTCACTGCCTATCTCTAATGTCACCATTACTCCTACCTGCTGTGGCTCAGAGGGCGCAGTTGAGCTGCTGCAACCTGTCTTACTCCTCCCCCATCATCTTGGATCTAATGTTAATAAAATTAGGTCAAATACAAGCCTTATTCAGTTAATTTCATTAGGAGGAAAATAGCTTGTCATTATCATATCACAATTGGGATGGCAGGTATGCCATCCGCCAAGTTGTGGCTTGGCGGGGCATGCCCCATACCTATACAGCACCTATACAGCACTTCCTACAGAAGTAACCACAATGACCATAGACTCTCAGCCCTTAAAAACATTAACTTCTGTACATTCTGACCTCATGTAACCACACAGATTTCAGATACAACTTTACTCATCCCCACAATAATTATTTTTTCAGTTTTTTCTTCTTCCTCTTCTTCTTTTTCCTGTTGAATTTGTCATCAAGTTTAAGTTTAAGTTTATTTTATTTATATAGCACCTTTCATGCAAAAAGCAGCTCAAAGTGCTGTACGTAAACATATCTAAGCAGATCAATAAGAACATTCTATAAAAACACACAAAACTTTACACCAAGGACTACAATAAGAATATAAAAGAAAAACCAAAACAATAAAACAGAAAGAATCAAAACATGGTAATAAAAATAATGTGGGAGATGGGGTTGAGTTGCATAGTCTCTATTTAAAAGCTAAATTAAACAGATATGTTTTTAAATCCTTTGTAAAAATGTCAAATGATTCTGACATGCGAATAGACAGCGGTATGCTGTTCCACGCTTTAGGGGCGTAAAAGAGGCTTCACCATCAAAAATTATCCATAGCCTCAAACAACAACGACAACACAAATGTCATACTACTCTAGTGGTTAGCCTTGAGGCTTTGCATGTGAGAGATCCACGTTCAATCCCCCGCCAGGTACCAAAGGGGGTAAGTTCATTTTTGAAAAAAAAACATGTGCAAATGTTATGCTTTTCTCTTATAAGAATGTTCTTTTCACATTAAAGAACGTCTTTTTATTCTAAGGCAAAGACATGTTCACAATATTAATTGTTCACTGTTTCACATTACGCAGTATCGGGACAAATATCCCATTTGTCACATAGAGAAAATAAACTTTTAACACAAAACGTCACCTGGTTAAGATCGCGTTATTGCATTCATGAAACTGTGCTATTGGCTACACATTCTCAACAAATGTTCTTTCAAACAATCCAAGGGGAACCAGGTCAACAGTAATACATATGTAGCCGTCACTGCAAAGCCTCTGTGGCTTAGTGCTTAAGGCGTTGCCTTTCAGGTGGGAGACTTGGGTTCAATCCCCACCATGTACCAAAGATTAGGTTTATTTTCAGCAAAAACAATATCCACTTTATGCTTTTCACATTAAAGAACATATTTTTATTGCAATGGCTAAGAAATTGAACTATATTAACTGGTAACTGTTTAAATTATACTTGAACTGAGGTGAGTAAACCTACATGGTCCGGTACACGACAACCAAAAGATTTACCACAGGTAACGTTACATTACCGGAACAAAATTACACTGAAACTGTGCTGGATACTGCCCTCTAGTCACTTTGACCTCCTGACTTTCACAACCAAGTGCGAACATGGCGCAAGAAACTTATGGTAATGACCCCTCACGGAATTTGTATTATATACCCTCAGTTCAACAAACATATTCGAATCATGGTTAGGCCTACTCACTACTCTACTCAATAGCCTCCACACATGTCATACTTCTGAGGCAATGTATTGCAAACACTACTACTAATAATAATCTGTGATAGGCTACTTTCTTTGAAAGTTGTGTTGTCGTCTTTGTTGTTGTCCAATGATGTGCCTATTTTTTTTCATGTGCCTATTTTTTTTAATCATGTCATGAATGCTTTTTATTGTGAATTAAGTTAAGGACAAATGTTGATTGAATCTTTCCTTGAGGTTTTGGCATGTGGCATTAAGCTTGAACTCACCAGTTTTTGGCTCAACCTGACTTGGCTGAGGAAATGCAGCTAGTTCTTTGTCTGATACTGGCAATTTAACCCAGACTATTCCTGTATCCATCAGGTGATGGAGGCAATGATGTTAGCATGATCCAGGCAGCAGACTGTGGTATTGGCATAGAGGGAAAGGTATGAATCTGTCCACTCAGCTTCCAGAAGCTCCTGTCAAATCTTCTAACTTCCTCTACAGCTGTTAATGTTATTCTCCTCTACAGCTAATTTATGTATAAAACCCAATTCCAAAAAAGTTGGGACAATATGTAAAAATGCACATAATGTACTGTTTTCAATTAAATATATGTAAAAGAGATTTTACAAATCACTGCTTTCTGCTTTTATGTGAATTTTACATACTGTCCCTTTTTTTGGAATTGGGGTTTGTATTATCATTCCTGCCATTGTTATTGTGACTGGAGATGACACTTGTATTGTTATCCATAATTGTATTAATTATCAATCAGTAATGCATGGAGTGTAAAGGTTCTGGCAGATTAAGTATTCAAGTAAAGACTTAGGGTGGGTAAAATGTTCCTAGTCTGATTGTAAAAGCATATGTAAAAGCTTTTCTCAAGATATGGAGGCAGACCTCAGAGGTTCTAGTGAATTAAAATGAGATTTCACAGAGTGATTGTCACCAGGGGTTGCCTCTGTTTGGCCAGGCAATTGAAAACATACCTGCCTTTTTTGCTATATGGGTCAGTTTTGGTCATACGTTTCTAGCATGCTAAATCCAGCTCGGTGTTCTCCTTAGCATTTAGGGAGATATAAGACCATTGGAGAAAAATAGGTTGTTGCTACTTCAACCTCAATGTTTGTGCAATTGTGTTTGTTCCAAGTGCAATTTTAAGTACCACAGATTAAAGACACTGAAGTTTGTGTGGTACTTCTACAGTTTATTATTTCTAATTTTTAATACATTTAAATTCCAATTTTATTTTGTTAATGACAGATGTGAAGAACCATGAGCAATGTGTTGGTCTAATTTGAGATGCAGTAGTTTTCATAATTCACATAGCGGTTCAGTGGCCAGTCTAATTTGATAGAATCATTTGTAATTCTTACCTAGCTATGCAATTATACCAGCTTTTCAGACGACACATGTTTTATGGTAGTTATGGGCCAGAGAAGTGTGGCTTGTGGCTTGCCCAAGCATCATCAAAGAATGTTCTTACTGAGTAACCATTTGCAACTTGGATTCCAGTTGTATTCTCTTCATGATTTATAAGATGTTGTAATTGACCATTGGATGATACACACATCTCCAAATTAGTGGGGTTATACCATGGTCTGGGTGAATACTCGATTCTGATTGGCTAGGGGGTGGTCATTATTTTTGTATAAACGACCTGTTATGAAGTAGCGCTGGCAACATTTTAATCACCGTTCTAAATTAATGCTCAAGAACGATTTGAAATGGCCAGCTACACAACCAGGGAATGGGGAACCTAACTGTTGCTCCATAACCGGCGAGTCTAAAACGTTCAAAATAAGTGGAATAAATAAATTAAATTAAGTAAAAGAAGCAGAATGTAGATAGACTACTTTCTTTCCCTGAGTGACTGCTGGACGGCAGATGTAGCCTACGCTGCCTCATATGCTGAAAATAGTAGGCTACCTTAGGCTACTGCAACTGTGCTACAATTAAGTAAAATTTTGTCATCGTTTTAATGCAAATGCAATAGGCCTACTGGCTAGGTAACTATATAGGCATAGTTACATTATCATTGAGTTGGCTACGCAGTTTTGTGTTTACATGGGCAATGTTATTTAATCTTTTATTATTATTGTTAACGTTGGCCATCTAACGTTACTGTGAGCCATAGACTCGTGTCTTCTATGAATAGGCTAACATAACCTAGTAACCAACAGTTTACAGCTGATTTTAAAAAAACATAGGTGTGCCACTTGGGTAAATAACATAGGTGCAGTAGTTGTTCAGTTTGGAAATATAAGTTTATCATAGTCGGAATTTACCTGTAGGCTACGTTAACGTGAGCAACATGCCGACTGGTTGTGTGAATGCAATTTACGTTAATCTGCATGAAGCACATTGATCTATAGCTATGGTGAAATTAGATATGACAAGATACATCAAACAAACTCTGTAACGTTAGCTATAGTATTTTTCAGATGTCCCCATGCATGTCATGATGCGAATCTGAAATGTATTTCCTTAGTCGATTAAAATAGCTAGGCTACAACAGAGATTTTCTTATATAGGGGTACACTGCATGACCAAACCATTTTTTAAATCAAGACAGAGAGAGAGAGAGGTCATGTTAATTCTGATTCAATTATGGTTTCATACAATTTTCTTAAATAATGTAATGACAAAAATTGGTGTCTATGGTATAAACTATTTTTTTCCTGGTAGAATAAATTTTTTTCACAACTAACGACTAGATGTTTTTGGTCCAAAATAGAACTACCAACCAGAGTTTCATACGGTCGACATGCCATGGGTGTGGGTCATCCTCGCCGAGAGGAGGAGCTGCTAGGAGACTGTATAGCAAATTAACCACCACTACGGGTGGAACCAAGTCACGCCATAAATATGGTGCTTGTACGCTAGGGGTGGAACAAAATATCGATACTGGAATATATCTTCATACTTCCTCTTGCGATACGTTATCGATACACTGGCGCCAAATATCGATATTTTTATTAAAACACGCAGGCGCTCTAAACTGATTCGCCACAGCCACAGACTGTAAAATGCATAAAATGCACCGTTTATACACGCTAAGAAAATCATGTTCACCTGTAGAAACAATAATATTTGTAAAAAACGTTGTAGTAAAAGCATGTTTGTACCTGATGCACTTTCGGTTTAGAAGACATCAAATTTTTTTTCTCCGTATAAATATGTTTAGGAAAGCAAGTACTTACCAGTATTTTCAACTACAGCTGTTTTCAGATTAACCGTGAAGAGTTTATCTTGTTACATTTCGCCAAAGTCCCGTACAGTCCACATTTCCACAGCAACCAATTATTGCACTTAGGGCTAAAATACGTTGCTGTTATTGTGTAGAAACACACGCGGTTTTGTACGTTTTTTTCAACGTAAAAAAATTCCAAGTTACTCAGGCATAGCCTACAAAGCATTGTCTGTAAGTCCTTAATTTGAACTTGCAAAAACTAGGCCGGGCTTTATTGATATCAAAATGTGGCCAAGTTACAACTAACAATATTGCCTATCGTAGCTCACACTAATTAAACTAGCTCTATTCTGAAGCAATGCTATCCAAACTTTCCTAAATTATTTAATGCAACTTGGCCCTGTGTTTTTTCATTTTAGCATGTGAAGATATTGTGGTCATTCAAACTTTAAATGTCAAATAACAAAAATGGCCTCATGGAACAACATATCATTTCAATAAATTTTTTAAACAGTTGACAAATAATTGCACTACAGAAAGGATATGTTTATACTTTGTAAAGTTTTTAAATGTTCGCTGCTGATACAGATTTCTCTACAATTCACAAACAGACATTTACACCAAGAATGTTAATTTACAATAGAGAAAGGGAGGATGAATAAATAAATGCAGATAAAAAATAGAAATATGTTGACGTTGAAATATGGTATACATTGTTTCATCTCAGTTGTGAAATTCTGTGAAACTGACACCACAATAAATACATAATTCCTGCTTTTTGCCTTTTTAGTGGTATTTCTTCTTCTTCAGTTTCAGCAATGTATCGTGTATCGTATCGTGAGTTACTTGGCGATTCCCACCCCTATTGTACGCCACCCAACTCCTTTTGCCGACTTGAGGGCGCTTGCCGTCCTGAGGGCGCTAGGTTCCCCGCCAAAAATCACTGAAATGTCACACAAAATCAGGTAAACCCGTTATTGTGGCACCAGCGGCTGACATCTGCCCACTTCCCAGCGTAGAGTGCCCTCGTGGAGGGGGCTTTGATGCCTGAAGTGTTTCCAGTACTGCTGGCCCTAGGCCCTATGGCCACTCCCATCTAGGGGCTAAGCAGGAGGTAAAACTGGATTCGGTTGCCATAGCAGGCCCTGGCCTGTGGCAGCATATCCGCCGGTCGGGAGGCACAACAGGGTGCCCACTAGCAACATGGGTCAACTGGGTCAGAGAGGCCTGCATGGACACTGAGTCCAAAACCAGGACCAGAAAGACCCTCTGTCTGGAGGGGGTGAGGTGGCCTCTTTTTCCCATTTTAACATTCAGGGTCACGCCCAAGCTGACTAAATGGGCCAGCACCGACCTTGTGTCTCTTCTGATAGCCAGTCGTCCAGGTAATTCACAATGCAAATCCTTTTGCGACGGAGTGGGATCAGCACGGCCTCCCTGCACCTCATAAAAAGTGCATGGGGCCAGGGCTAGGCCAAAGGGGAGGACCGAGTGTTCGTACCCTTTGCCTTGGACGAAAAAGCGGAGGTACTTCCGGTGATTCCGGTGTATGGGGATATGGAAGTACACGTCCCGCAGGTCCTCAGAGGCAAACCAGTTGCCGTCTCCCACCGGTAGCAGGAGCCTGGAAATGCGGAGCGTGCGGAAGGGCAGGCGCTTTAGGAAGCGGATCAGCCCTCTCCGGCCTAGGATGGGGTGAAAGCCTCCATCTATCTCTGGTGCTGGGAAATATGTAAAATTAACCCACAGAGGGCAGGGGTATTATTGCTCCCTTTTCAGCAACACCAGAATCTTGGGAGAGTTCGCGCAATAACCCCGTCTCTCCTGAGTTGGGATAACGCTGCGAAGGGGGGGGGGTAATTATTTTTCATTATCGAAAAATAACCTTCACGGATTACCTTCACGTCGAGGGGGTTCTTTCCCTCTGCGTCGGTTATTATTTTTCGTTAATGACCACCTCGTTGTGTATTATCCCTTACTTATACCACATTGGAGTGTGAATTTAGTCGCACACTGTACTAATAATAATAATAATAATAAACTTTATTTATATAGCACCTTTCATATCATAAAATGCAGCTCAAAGTGCTTTACAAGAGCAACAATAGAAATCAATAACACAGGTATTAAGATAAGATTTAAAAAAAGATAATAATAGTAATAAAATGATAATGACAATAGTATAAATGAAATAAATGTATTAAAAAATATAAATAATAATAGTAAAAATAAAATTTATAAAGATAAATAAAATAATAATAGTAATATAATAAATTGATAATCCTAAGATATAAAAAGTATAAGAAATATAAAAGAAATAAAACATAATAATAACAGGTGTTAAAAAAAATTTCAATAAAAAAAATGTCCAATAAAAAGGTGGAATTAACTGAAAGCAAGATCATAAAAATGTGTTTTGAGCCGTTTCTTAAAACTATCAACAGAGGCTGCTTGTCTTATTTGTAATGGGAGTTTGTTCCAAACCTTTGGTGCATAAGAACAGAAAGCTGCTTCACCATACCTTTTGTAATTCATTTTTGGGGCATTGAGCAAGCCAGCACAAGACGATCTAAGGGAACGGTTTGGAACATACTTAGATAAGCAATCACTGAGGTATGAAGGTGCTAAACCATTTAGGGCCATATAAACAAGTAAAATTATTTTAAAATCAATCCTCAATGTTACAGGGAGCCAGTGCAATGAGGCTAGAACTGGTGTAATGTGTTCTCTTTTCCTGGTTTTTGTTAAAATTCTGGCTGCTGTTTTTTGTACAAGTTGCAGCCTATCAATAGTTTTTTTTAGGTAATCCAGTAAAGAGTGCATTGCAATAATCTAGGCGAGAGAATATGAAGGCATGGGTCAACTTTTTGGCATCTTCCAGTGAGAGGTAGGGTCTAACTCTTGCAATATTTCTTAAATGAAAAAAGGCAATCTTTGTAACATTGTTGATATGTGATTTAAAATCCAACTCAGTCAAGAATAACACCCAGGGTTTTTACTTTAGGTTTATTCTGTAGAGCCAGACTTCCAAATTTGCTTAATATCTTTTCTCTTTGTACATTTGTACCAATTATAATAATTTCTGTTTTATCTTCATTTAGTTTGAGGAAATTTTTACTCATCCACCGTGTAATGCTGGATAGGCAATTTATCAAGGGAATTAGGGCATCAGTATCATCTGGCGCTACAGATAAATATAACTGAGTGTCATCAGCATAACAACGAAAATTCACTCCATGATCACAAATAATTTTTCCAAGTGGCAGCATATACAGACAAACCAGTAGAGGACCAAGAACAGAACCCTGTGGAAAACCAGACAAAATGTCATGTTTGTCTGAAACATGGTCACCGAGACTAACACAATATCTTCTGCCAGTAAGGTAAGTATTAAACCAGTTCAGGGCTATGCCTGAGAGACCAATCCAATTTTCAAAACGGTTTAGAAGTATCCCATGATCGACTGTATCAAAGGCAGCAGTCAGATCAAGAAGTACAAGAATAGAAACATTTTTATTATCGGCGCTCTCTGATTACTACATTGATTACTTTTTCAAGCACTGTTTCAGTACTGTGTCCCCTTCTAAAACCGGACTGAAAATTTTCATGAATCTTGTTGTCCTGTAAGAACGCATCTAACTGTTTAAAGACTGCCTTTTCCAATATCTTACTCAGAAAAGGCAGGTTGTAAATAGGCCTAAGATTGCTCAAAACAGTAGAATCAAGATTATGCTTCTTGAGTAAGGACTTCACTAGAGCTGTTTTGAGTGCATCTGGAAAGATGTCTGTTTCTAGGGAGCAATTTACAATATCCAGTACATCATCAATCAAACTATCTAAAACCTCCTTAAAGAACGTAGTGGGAATTGCATCCAGGGAGCAAGTGGATGACTTCAAGTTACGGAGTTCCCCTTCACTAATTTTACAAAAAGAATTTAGATTTCCCCGAGAACCACTAACAATCAGATTTTTTTGATTTTCAACATTATTCACAATACCAGCTTGGATATTAACAAATTTATTATCAAAAAATGATGCAAACTCCTCACATTTTGACTGTGAGGCAAGGCATATTTGTTCACAAAACTGGGAAGGATTTAAAAGGCGATCGTTAAAAGGCTATAGTTGAAAATAAGATTCTAGGGTTGTTCCCGCTTTCACTGATAATCTTCGAGAAGTATGCCTGCCCCTCACAGCGTACCGCTTTGTTATAAACATATAGGGATTTTGTAAGGATCTCTCGGTGGATTGTTAGTTTGTTTTTTCTCCACATTCGCTCGGCTCTACGGCACTCCCTCTTGAGCAGACGTATTCGCTCATTTTTCCAAGGCATTACTTTAGTCTGTGATTTTTTGTTTTGTTTTCACAGATGCCACTATGTCGAGAGCTGATCTTAATTTAGAGTTGAAATGATTTACTTTTTCATGTATTGATGAGAATTCAACTGAGAGAGGTAGACTATGCATGTGATAAGGGAACTTTCCGGCTGACGTTAAAAAACGTCTTTTCATGAAACTTTCTGTATCATTTTTTGCTAAACCAGTAAGAGTCACATTAAAAAACAGACAGTAGTGATCTGATATATTAATATCAACAATGTCATCAACTACAATATTCAGACCTCTAGAGAACACTGAATCTAGTGTGTGGCCAAGGTTGTGGGTTGGCCCAACAATATGTTGAGTAAAATCAAAGGAATGTAAAAGTTGCATAAATTCCATAGCCTTATCATTATCAACATGCAAATTAAAATCACCAGTTATAAGAATCCTATCATGGTTAGTAAAACAGACTGACAGTAGTTCAGATATTTTGGGTAGGAATGAAGCTGTATGCTTTGGTGGTCGATAAATAGTAATCAACAGCACTGATGTTTGACTTTCCAGTATACGTACGTAATAGCCTGATATTCCAAAGATGAAAAATTACCAAAATGCAAATGCTTGCATTTAAAAGTGTCTGAAAAAATAGCTGCCAGTCCTCCTCCTCTTACCCTCACGCATCGACTGGATAAAACTGTAATTTGGAGGAGAGGCTTCACTTAAGAGAGAGGCTCTATCTGAACCGAGCCATGTTTCAGTCAGAAAAATAAAATCTAGCTTCTGTTCACTGATAAGATCATTTACAACAAAAGTCTTATTAGTAAGTGCCCGGATGTTTAACAAAGCCATGTTTACCTTTTGTTCATGGCCAAACTTTTTTACTGGGCTACGACCTTTCAGGGGTACAATAATCAGACTGGACCTTCTCTTCGACTGTTTCTGGGCTTTGCATTTTCTATCAGACATAACAGTTTAAATATTTTGGACATCACAGTATGTATATACAAGATTTTCAAACAATGAAATTCTTACATGTCTATGTATAGGAGTTCCTTGTTTTTTCATTGAAAAGTCCTCTTGTCATAACAATAGATGGTCCATAGAGTTGTCGGCCAGCATTGACGTTCTGTTGCGACTCGGGTGAAGACCATCCCTTCTGAAAAATGAAACAACAACAATCCCAATTGTTCGCAACACCAGGTTTTAAGCCAGTCATTTAGCGAAAACAGATGACTGAAAGCTTCAATGCCATGGTTGTACACAGGAAGTGGGCCAGATATTATAATCTTGCGAACAGAGGATTTTATCTTGCTGTGCAGTGAAATAAAGTCTTTCTTAAAGATTTCTGATCTCCGTAGCCTGATGTCGTTTGTGCCAGCGTGAATAATAACAGTAGCAGAGTGGTCTGTGTTTACTGTCGGGACTAAATGTGCAAGGTCAGAAACTCTCGCTCCAGGGAAACATTGTACTTTAAAATTATGAAAATGTTTTTGGTCAATCGCGGTGTCCAGATTTCGCATAATGGAGTCTCCGATGACGACAACATTTTCCATCTTGTCCGATGTTGACAGCGGTGAGGGTGACAAAGATGCAGGGGAGCTGAGAACTTCAAACCGGTTTGTGGTGGTAAAATCCAGGGCTGGTGGTGGAGAGGATCTCGGGCGGCCTTTACAGCTTCTGCAGCTCTGGCATACCAAAACTCCATCCGCAGGTGGGAATATTCCGGTGTAGATGTAAACAGGGCACCTGCGCTGCTGCGGCCTTGCGGCTCATCCTCATCGGACCCAGCGTTGGGACCGGAATGGATGGTCACCCCAACCATACGGGTAGCACCGGCCCTTGCCGCCTCCAACATGGCCATTCTTGTATTTAGCCGCATCTGTCGCTCCAGTAGCTTGTGGATCTCTCCCTCCATAGTCGTCAGCTCTGCTTTGATGTTTATAAGTTCAGTTTCAGTGTCCACCTCACCGCTGCCCTCCATGTCTCCTCCCGTGCTGGGGTAAATCGTTTGGTCTTCGTGCTAGTAAAATAAAATAATAATATGATAAAATAATAAAAAGCTAAAATCGTGCTAAAAATAATAAAATGATAAAATAATAAAATAATAAAATGATAAAATAATAAAATAATAAAATGATAAAATAGTAAAATAATAAAATCGTGCCGATTTTTCCAGCAGTGAACTCGGTGATCTCTGAGCTCTGTCAGCAGTCTCTGACGTCTCACGAATACCGGAAATGGTCAATTTGTGCTTATTATGTTTCCCTAATACAAAGGATATGTCAATGAGGTTACCTAGATGACAAACCGTAATGCAATGGTTTGCATGGGAACACCCCTACAACAATGTTATCCCCGTACAAAATAATCAAACACTAAAATCACTTCTCTGTCTTTTCTATATAACAAAATCTATAGGCTAATATAAACATGTGATCTGGCTCTTAATATGACCAGACAACGTTGCGAGACGCTCAATGGACAAAGCACAGAGTCATGTAGGAACGCAAAATGCCAAACGGGGATCGTGTATAGCAAAGAATCAACCTCCAAGGCTCCAACGAACAGGCAAGGAAAATTAACGTAACGCACACACCCCTACGATATTAGGATATAGTGATATAGCCTAAAGCCCTATTTGGATGGGATACGTTTTACTGGGGGAGGTGGGGTAGCCTAATGTAATTATTACCAGTGGATCTCCGTTATTTTATTTTCGTCCGAATCTTCCATGTCTGTAACTTTTATGGATGCTCCTGCGCCAGTAAAGATTAGGCTACTTTATCCCGTCCGAATCTGTCATTAACACGACAAACTTCCTGTGATAACAATTTGGATACTTTACAGACATTGTCCTGAAAACGTATCCAGTCCAAATAGGGCTTAACTTTCAACAGCCACCTGAGGCTGAACGCATAATTAGCCTACCTATAGCCTACCATGGCAGGCACAAAAATTATTTTACCTATAAATTCCAATCGCTGAGCGATCAGGGAAAAAAAGCCTCCCCCTGCCTGCCTTTCCACTGCCTTGGTTTGTTTTTCTTCCCAGTCCACTGCAATTCCAATTTCAATATAAGCCCCTTTTATATCGCAGACCATGACTCACCACAGGAGAACTATGCCTTGTAAATATGTAGATATGTTGCGACACTGAGATGGGTAAATTCTGCTAGGCTGTTAAGTTGAAATCCATGTTGAAAGTATGTTCATGTCCAGATTGAATAACCGGGCTATATGCATTTCACCTATTTAGGTATGCTACGGCATAGATTTAATGCAAACCGTGATAGATTTTTCCAACAATTGTTTACAGACAGATTATTTTTACTTTTAATTCACTATATCACAATTCCAGTGGGTCAGAAGTTTACATACACTAAGTTGGCTGTGCCTTTAAATTTTAAATATTTGGTCGCATATCCATTGAATGGCATGACTTCCTGATGTCTGTGACCCAACAACACAAGACTCTTGATATCTTATTTTCTGGTACTCTTACAAGTGATACTATAACGTCTCTGCATTTGAATGGATCTCTATGGGAATTGGGGGCTGGGACTAGATTTAGCTGTATTTAGCTAGTCATTTTGAGACAGTTTTAGCTTCCTTATAGAAGTGAATGGAGAGCGACAAATACCCTATTCTGGATTATCACCCTAGGGCAGCACAGAGCAACTAACGGACATATTTCACCACCATTTGGACTCGTATCATGGCCAGGTAACTACACAACCCAAAGTTCTACCAAAGTTCAGTTGTGCTTTAACGTTACAAAAGCACAGATGCCTACAATTAGTAGCTAGCCTACCTGGAGTCTGGATGGGTTTATAATCCCAAACTGCACTCAAAAAACATGTGTCTTGTCATAGGAAGGGTAAGTAAATAGACAATGATATTTGCATGCTGATTGTCATAAAAATCGTTAACTAGCTAACATTAACGTTACCTTCCTAGCTATCCAGCTAAGAGATTGCCAGTAAATAGCTAGCTAACGTTAACGTTATGTGTAATGTTAATAGCCTAACAGAATGAGGGGGAAACATTTTTTTATGGCAGCCAACAAACAAATATCAGTGTCCATTTATTGAACGTCACCCTTCCTATTATGAAGCGTGTTTTGAGTAGGCTAACTGTTACAGATGGTGCAGTTTGGGATTATAAACCCATCCTGACACCATCTGTCCTTCAGGGAGTCTAGTAGAGAGACGGATTGTGGATCAGGTCACCAAAAGATAATTTTAGTAGGGTTTCAGCGGAACTAAGTGGCACCAGCAGCTTGTTAGGCAGCAAATACGAATCACATTATAGAGATAACTTACTTTGTAAAGTAATGTAAATCCTGCGCAACTATACCAATGAGGGAATAGCTCAGAGCAAATGTTTAAGCATGATGTTTTCAGCTGTTGCTGTGGGAAAAGGTAAGACTTCTGAAACATTACCGTTCTTGCAACCGGATGAGACTGCTTCTTTAGATTCACGGGATCAGCTAATAATTGACCACGTCTCGGAGGCAATAGTACCACTTTGCCTCCCGCTTTAAGTCTGACCTTCAGGCTGACCCCAGCTTATCCAAAAAGGCAGCCTGTATGCATTATATTGACTGTCAGCCACCAACGCTGATTCTATACTCATGTATCTGACTCCAATTTAATTATTAATATCTAATTGCAATGTAAAATTGACATTTGATTTGTTAAAGTACTCCCGTACTCTTGAGCCTGTTCTCTGAACTGGATGCGCTGGTTCCACTGGGTGCTACATACGGCTGTTTATGTACACCTCTCACGGCTGACTAGATATCTGCGTTTATCTCAGAGGTTGCGGAAGAGGCCACTTCATAAGGTATAGCCTATCCAGTAAGGCTCAGGGACCCAAGAAGGTAATATTGGCAACCCCCGTTCTCAACATGTATAAACGTCATGCGGAGATGAGCTAACTTAAGACATAGTTCTACGGGTGCAATACTCCGTGATACATTAAGCTTAAATACTCAACCTCCCTAGATCAGCAGAGGGGGTAACCCAGACTGAGGAAATTAATGAACTCATACCTGTTAATAGAGATAGAATGTCTATTTCAGAGAAACCACACAAATCAAGTTCAATGGTTTGGTTTACCAGGTAGGTTCTTTACTTAAAAATAATCAATCACAGTTACAGGTTAAAACATAACATATTCAAAATAGAGTATAGAGTAAAATACTTGGTCATACCTGGAATCGCTACACACAAGACACAAGGTGAGATGTGCGGGAGAGTCTGACTACAGCTTCCCCTAGGTCTTTGTTTTCTCTGCTTATATGCCCAAATTCTGCGTGTGATCTGGCTGCAGACGGTCGTAAAACCATAAACTGGCCAGAAAGCTAAACTGCACTTTTTGTCCCCCCTTCCAGGGGGGTTGGCAGAAAGGGTTTCCTTTGATATAATGCCACAACGGCAGTTTACTCCTGAGTAATGAAATATATATTTCCTCCATGTTGACCATTTAGGAAATATAGGCCATTGCACCACCCACACCGAGACTATCAAAACGATATCAAACATGAGTAGGTCTACGTTTGTGTTGTCATGAGAATTCCATCTCTGCATAGTTTTCAAATGTGATTAGTATTAATGCCACAAACAGTCCCAGAATTCCTGTTGAGAATATTACATTATACCCTAGTTTCCCCTGTTCAGTCAGGTACATTAACTGTGTGTATTTACTAATGTAACACTCAGAAACTGAACAATATATGCTTATTCCTCTGGAAAAAGAGTGTATAATGTATGTTCCAGTGTCCAGACTATTTCCAGTATATACTGTACAATGTAGCAAAACTATTCATCACATTTTAAGGTTTTTAGGCTTTCTTGAAGACAAAAGCAGTCTCTACTGTTATATTATGCTGTGTGGGCATTATTTGAAGGAAAGGGATGTGGCCTGCCTCAGTGACGTCAGGTGGGGGCACTTTTTTTTTTCCATCAGCAGTGAGCTGCATGATTTCTTTGTGGCTAACGTTACCCATCTCTCCCCACCCGCTGACTGAATATGAGGGACCGCTGCAGCGCGAAATAGGTCCTAAAGATGGTGCCGTGTTTACACTGTCAGTGTGATAGAAACCTATGATGAATATGGTTGAAGCTGTCTTCAGTCAATCAGATTACATCCAATTACTAGGTTGCCACAGCATTAGCTATGAAACATTACATTTGTAAGGATTATTATTATTAGGCTATTATTCCATGTTTGGGCCAATAAATAAGGTAGGTTGATATGATTTCTTTTTTTTACATAAGTACTTTTTAAGCACTTCAAAAATGTTGAAGGAAAATAATTGTAATGACTACAGTTTATGTATGTACATACCATTAGGGATGCTCCGATCGATCGGCCACCGATATAAATTGGCCGATTTTCACTCCAAATGACTCGATCGGTGGTCACCAAATTAGTCAATCGCAAAATCCGATCTTTTACAAGCGTGCTGCGCCGTTTAAGTGGTATGAAAGTCAAGTATCAGATTACATTGTTCTGAATGGTAGGCTATATAACAACGTGAACTGTCTCTCCATGGTGGCAACGTAAAACACGTGCAAACATCTTAATTAAGACCATGAATCTTTAACAACAACAACAGCACACATTATAACACTAAACAATAATTATTTACGTCATTAATAAGGAATCGCTCTGCATTCTGGGAAGCACCGCAGCCTGCCTATGTTACAATAGGCTACGTAACCGACGTAAAATCAGAAGCAAGATTAGCCACATGCCTCGTCGCAATGTCGTCTCCGGTTTGGCAGTTTTTTTACAGTGTCGGAAAAAGACCCAAAATATGCAATTTGCAATACGTGTAAAAAAGAAATCTCACGTGGAGGACATTCAGCAAAAAAATACAATATGACAAACCTCATACGACACGAAAAGGAGTGTTCAGAATATGAAAAGCTCAATTCAACAGCCGCAACATCAGGCTCGAAGCCCAAGCTTACACAGCCGACAGTTTTGGCAGCGTTTAAAAGCATCAAGCCTTACCGTAGCGATAGCAAAAAAGCAAAAGACATAACGGAAAAAATCATGGAATTCATTGGGTTTGATCATCAGCTACTATCAGTCGTGCATGATGAGGGTTTCAAACGGCTTTTAGCACATTTGGAGCCGCGGTACAATCTACCAGGACGCAGGTATTTCACTGAAGTCTGAAAAGTTCATATTTGTAGCATTTAGGCTACATAGCCTTGCACATTTATTATTTTTATTTGCACATTTCATTGAAAATTTGAATTTAGAATTGAATTTAGATTGGGACTGAGGTTCAGATATTTTATTTTGTTACACCTTATGTAGGCATATGAGACTGCCATAAATATTTTCATATAGAGAATGTATGAAATGTCCCAATTAAGTTTTTTTCATCAGGTCTAGAAGGCAAGATTGTTACTGTATTTTACTGTACTAGCCTCTTTGATTTCTTATTGTTTTAATTAAAAGAGAGGTTACCAAATTCAAAATGTGTCACTTAGCATTTGATGTACTGTATATTGAAGTATATATCTGATATATACTGAATAATATTTGGAGGGCCTATTCATGAGTTTAATAAGTGTTTAATAATGGGCAACCTTAATCTAAGCCACAAGTCTATGCAAAGACAGTGTCATCGTATGGGTAAGACCATTCTAAGAAGAGACAGCTGGTACAGTTAGTAGCAAAGAGTAAACATTTTCTTTAAAAAAAAAAAAATCGGTATCGGCCGATCCTGAGGAAAAGAATCAGTGATCGGTATCGGCCCCAAAAATCCAGATCGGAGCATCCCTACATACCATGTAAGCAAAAAATGTACTAATTGGTCATTTATATCTGAGAGGTAGAGACACAAGACAAACTGACGAGGGCACACACATACTATAAAACAAATATTTAACACTTTTTTCCAGTTCTAATAAACGTATGATAGTATTTAGTGATAGTACTTATTAAGTATTCTGTTTCTACTCAATGCTATATAAGAATGCTAAATTTTCAACATCAAAATTCATAATTAATCTGGAAAGTAAACAACAGTTTTTGAGGTACACATATCAATATGCCAGAGTGCACATAGGGCTTGTTCATCAAAGATTTCTGCCCGGGGGAAGATGCCCCCGGACCACCTTACACAGGGGGCTATGTCCCCTATGTCATTACATCCTATGTTTACATACATAGGCATAGGTTAAAATTGCTGTTTTACAAATTAGGTGTTGGGATCTTAACTTGGCCTGACAAAGTTTCAGTCGTGAGATTTTTTTTTTGCTTTAATCCCTGCGCAGTTGGCATACTTTGGTAGTAAGCAGTTTTAGAAAAAAACAGGCACAACAAGGTCTGTGGATGTTCGTGAGTAACCGTGTCATATTTGGAAAGAGATGTTGCGGTTGATTATAATTTTTTTTTAAATGTACATTTTTGGCGCTTTGAGCACTGCAAACTTTGGACCCGTTGAGGTCTGTTCTATCAGGGTGATCACAGTGAGCTGCAGCGGATTTCTATTAAACTAGTGAAATCTCAAGATGGATAGACCACACTCCAGATATATACGTATCTTATATCGTTGTTTATATATATATATATATACATTATGTATTAGTTTGATGCATTATTTTGTAAGTAATATTGTTTATTCATTTGACATAATGATCTATCTAATAGATTGTATCTCGACTGACCCCTTCTGGCTAAGTTATATATTGTTCCATTCTTTCAGCACCTGCTGTTACTCATTGCAATTAGACTCTCCCAGAGCTCAGGACTCCTCATATTAGTCAGTGTTTGGTCTTTGTTCTAGATACCCTGATGAAGGCCCTATGTAGGCCGAAACATGTTGGTTTTTTAATATTCTAAATAATGTGAGCCATTCAATAAAGGCTTTTTAATTTTGTAGAGCTGCCTTGGACTATAAATTTCTTCTAATTATCACGGATCCTACCCCGGATTTAGTCCAAAGAGCACCTACAACTTAACACAAAACCAAGAACGCCGTAGCCCTCTCCATATCCTTTTTTGATATACGTACTGTATCTTAATTGAATTTTTGGGTGAACTGCCCCTTTAACAAAGAACTGGATGAGCATAATGTATTAAACTGCATTTGCGAAATTTTTCTGGATTTAGACTGCGTAACAAAAAAGGGAATGGAAAGTTTGTTTGGTTTCATCCGTAACTTCATAAACTAAGTTCAGTCTTGTGGGTAGTCTCATGAGGCACAAAATATTGTCATGGCACCAGCTCTAAAAGGCAATGCAGACAGGCTTTCACACTCTTTCTGCCTTGTAATTGGGGGGCTAGCAATTGAAGCTCACAGTTTGATGGTCCTTTGACTGCAGGAGGGGAAACAGGCATCCTTGGCAGCAGACTTTTCCATCACGCAGTTTAAACACATCGGCCGGCTATTGATGGTCCATGGACGCAATAGTTACAAGCGCTCTGCTGCACTTGGGCAATTCGTCATGCACAGGGGCCTGATCATCTCCACCATGCAGGTAACCAAGTTAGTTGTTATCATATTTACCAGGAAACTTTTAAAGGAATTAGCTATTTCATCACTACTTGTGTAGGAGAAATTGTAGACAAGTATTTTTTGTGTAATTGCAATGAAATTTATTAGAAATTGTGATAGTAATGGAAGTACTTTTGGCTGCCTAATGGAAGTAATTAAAATAGTAATGTGTATTTTGAATGAAAATAATTTGTTTGTGCTGTTGCTTATAACAGTAATTATTCATTTTGTAATGCCAAATGGAAGTAAAGCATTGGGTTGTGCTAAATGGAAGTCCTTCATTGTTTAAAGCTAACTTTCTCTTTACAGGCAGTCTTTTCCTCCATATTCTACTTTGCCCCCGTTCCCCTATACCAGGGTTTCCTGATGGTGGGGTAAGTGTATGTTTTACCAGCATCACCTTGTAGTAGACGTGTCTGTCATATCAGGGTCTCCTGTTGTACAAGGCTAATTTATGTGTACAAGACACTTTACACTTCAACATTTCTTCTGCCTCAGGTATGCTACCGTATACACCATGTTCCCAGTCTTTTCTCTTGTTCTGGACCATGATGTGAAGCCAGAGACTGCACTCCTCTATCCTGAGCTGTATAAGGACCTTACCAAGGTCTGACACAGTGCTGACTAATAGCTAGTTATGACAATTAACTAATTATATTTCATGAAAAGGTGTATTTGCATTACATTTAACTTATGAAGTATATTTTTGTTGTATGATTGTATTTCTAAAAATAAATTTTTAGAAATACTGTAATTGTGACATAATTTTGACATTGTAATTGTGTTTAACCCTGTTTCTTCACTTTTGTAGGGGCGTTCCTTGTCTTTTAAGACTTTCATTATCTGTGTATTAATAAGCATATACCAAGGTAAATGCTATATTATATCCCTTTTTATTATATACTTAATGATTGTGTGGAATTTTAATCATTCTTATTTGCATTTTGTGCATTTTATACTCCACAATCTATGCAATGAGTACATTCATAATATGAATAAATATTTAAACTCAAATTCAATTATTAAATTCATACAGCAGTTTATGTGTAAACTTTTTCTTGGACCGAACATCTCAATTAAATGATGCTTAATCATACTCTGTTTTTTTTGTTTTTTTTTCGAGAATTTTGTCTGGGGAGAATTGATTTTAGTGCCTTAAGCTCCTTCCCTGAGAAAATGTATATTATGCGAATGTTTTTGATTCTTTTTCTTTTGGGTTTTGTACTTTATTAATCATTGACTCGGGTCCCTGACAGGTGGTATCCTGATGTATGGGGCATTGCTGCTGTTTGAGTCAGAGTTTGTGCATGTGGTGGCTATCTCCTTCACCGCGCTCATCCTCACAGAGCTCCTGATGGTTGCCCTAACTGTGCGCACCTGGCACTGGCTCATGGTCTTGGGAGAGATCCTCAGTCTAGGCTGCTATCTAGCTTCCCTAGCTTTCCTCACTGAATATTTTGGTGAGTGATAACCTCAGCTCTCATGGGACTGTCGATGATTCCTGTTTTAAGGACAGTATGGAGTAAATAAAATAATAACATTTTAAGCTAACTTTACATGATCCTACCTATGAGATATGAAGTGTCCTCCCACCACAAATTCCTAGTCATAGTCTCTCTTGCAAAGTTTGTCTTGCAAGGAAAATATATCAATTTCTAAGCTTACTCAGTCAAAATAGGAACATTGTAACATTGTTATAAGTATTTTTTAAACACACTAGAATTTATACAACAATTGTTAAGAATCCTTAAAGGGATAGTTCGGAATTTTGGACATAATGTCTCAATTACGACTTACCCATGATGTAGTTGATTGATGGAAACCATTTTCAGCTAATTCCATGCTGTTCCTTTTTTTGGACATACACACATTGCAAATGCTAGCGCAACTCTAAGGTAACCGGTAGCATCCACTACCAAACGCACTTAAACACTCCACAGTGCACCCAAAGCAAATAAAATAGGACGGCAAGTCTATTGGGGTTATTTTGAGTGTTTATACCATCATTTTTTAAGTCAAACTATCGTTGAATCATTTACTTTGTGCTGACCTATATTCTCTGTGGAAGTACGGCGGCGGAGCGATGCACAAAGTAAAGGATTCAACGATAGTTTGACTTCAAAAATGATGGTATAAACACATAAAAAGTGGTTTTCTTTATTTGACATTACTCATTATTAAAATAATCATCCACCAATATTGCAGCCTTTAAAAACGTCTACAGCTGAAAAAAATTAAGATTGAATAGTGTCGCTTTCTATCGACTATGCAGTTCTCAGGACTGGGTGGGCGTGAATTGAATAGAATAGAATAACTTTTATTTTCCCGTTTGGGAACTTCAGTTGTAGCCCCAGCAACAACAAAAAGAGAGAGACAGTGGGGCAGACCCACAGCACACAAACAAACATATCAAATCAAGACATTCAATAGAATCATTTCATTAATCAAGTGAATTAAAGTGGAATACAGCCATGCTGCCATGATTAAAAATAGCCCCCGCTGTCCTGAGATGTCCAGTGGCATTAAGCAGTCCAACACACAAACTGCGCCTCCGCGACTTTCCTCCATACACGCAGTGTTGCGGTCTCTGTATACTGTCGAAAAAAGGTAGTTAATATTCAGGCCATGCCCAAGAGCCTCTGATACTTTGGGGCTGTTTCGTTGCTAGTGGTCCTGAGGGGCTTGTTAAGATCGATGGCATAATTAATTCCACTAGTACTAGGATATTTTAGCCCAAAACCTGGTTTTATGCCAGTAGGTTGAAACTTGGCCATAGATGGACCTTTCAACAAGACAATGACCCCAAACATACATCAAAATCAACACAGAATTGATTGCAGGAACATAAAATCAACGTTTTGCAATGGCCATTTCAATCTCCAGCCTTGAACCCTATTGAAAATGTGTGGTCTGAATTGAAAAGAGCAGTCCACAAGCACACAACCTAAGAATTTCTGCATGGAGGAGTGGTCCAAGATCCCTCCAAAATTGTTCTCCAACCTTATCAGACATTACAGGTAGAGGCTCAGTGCCGTTATCCTTTCCAGAGGAGGCTTCCCCAAATATTAATCATAGAGGTGCCAATAATTTTGAAACCTCCCCCCAAACAATTTGTCGACCTGCGTCGTATCAACAAGGCTGCTCAACGTTGAGTCATGATGCGGCCACTTTTCTACCTATAATAGTTTAGTGTTTTGTACTCATCTCCATGTTGCAATATCCAACATGGAGATGAGTATATTTCTGCCCCACTAATCAATGGCATATCAACCTCCATGACCAACGTTTATTAGACTAATGTTGATTAGACTCACCAACATCAAGATGTTTTGCAGAAAAAAATGTGCTACTCTATATAACGTTTTGTAGGGCCGCCACGGTGGTGTAGCGGTAAAAACGCAGACTTTCAGTTTCAGCAGTTGCACCCCAAGGATCGGGGGTTCGATCCCCGGTCCTGCCAGATCCGACTATAGCTGGTGCTATAGCTGGCGCATAAGGCGGCCCTGGGCGAGTTGGAATCACGGTCAGGAGCTTGAGGAGTCACACCCTGAAGAGGACGTGGCTCCCTCTTTCCTACTATCGGCTGACGGGATTGTGTAGCAGCGATTCTCTAGCGGTTGCTACACGGGGGTAATTGAATTTCATAGGGTCCAACTGGCTACCAAATTGGGAGAAAAAAAGAAAAATCTGAAAATAAATTTTAAAAAATAAATTAGAGAGCCTTTTGTGTCTGAAAAATTATTTTGTTAAAATAAAAGTATACGGCTCCCCCATATGTTTGACAGCCCAAAATATGACAGGTATACAGGTATGTGTTCTTTTTTTACAGCCATTTCTGCTCATTTTCATGAACGTGCCATTCATTCTGGAGTTGACTGTAGATTGTATACAAGCTGGCTAGGATAGTTGTATGTTGTGTCTGTTTCAACCCATCAGCTTTTATTTCCTCTCTTCTCAGATCCAGCATTTATCACAACCCCAGCATTCCTTTGCAAAGTGTCAGTGATAACCCTTATCAGCTGTCTTCCTCTCTACATCATCAAATACTTGAAGCGCAAGTTATCACCACCAAGCTATTCCAAGCTTACTTCATGAGTGAAGACTTTGAGCAGCAATTCAGTTTACCTCATGAGGAATTTGAGGAGCTGCTCCAGGCATGCCTTGTGAGCAAGGACTTGGAGAACATCCCTTTCTTTCTAAGTTGGGTATTCTTTGCTGTTGAACTGCGGTGGATTGATGTGTTGGGCCAAGCTGGAGGCACTGGAATGTTAAAGAGAGGAGAAAGAGAGAGAAAAACCTAAGGTTCACCTAAACCCTGATGTTGGCCTTGGGTCAAAAATGTATCAGCTTAACAGCAGTGAAACCCCCCCTAAATAAATTGTTTTCAGAAGGAAATTTTAACATTTTTCCTGGAGTTACCCTACCATTAGAAAAAGTTAAACATTGCCCTTTTTTACATTTTTGTAAAAGTGGTACACCATCAAGGTACAAAGATTGGCTTATGAGTCTTTTTAGTTATTAAAATCATATATAGTCATAATGAAAATTAAGCAAACTATTACAGAAAAAAAAGCAACTATGATGTGTGTTTTGTAGTAAACTCAGTGATTGACTGACAGGTTGTTTCTACATGAAAAATAGATTTTGGGTTTAAAATTAAATGAAGAAGCTTTATCACAAGGGGTCTGGTGAGGGAGGATCATTTTTGACCCTGTGGACATGGGGTGCGTACATAATATGAAGACAACACAAGGGTTAAAATGTGTATTGCATTTACAGCTCTGCCACACTTGGTATTAACTTGCATTCTGTTTCATGTATGGCAGTCTTGGATTGTTAATTTTTGTTAAAAGGTGATTATTGATTTTGCTGAAATTCTTTTAAAATGTATTGTATACAAGTATATATACTGGTTTGCACTACTTTTGCCACCAGTTCTTACTACTTTTGCCAAACATTGCATTACGTGTATCTATGTACTGTTAACATTCTATTTGTGAAATTTTCAAAACAAATGCACTCATAGGAGCATGTTATTTGGCAAATGTATTTGTTCTGAGAAAAATGACCCTTTTGCTTCTCCTTTTTGCCCTCAATGATGTTGCATAATTGCATAATTGCTTAATTATGAATCATGATTCTGAAAACATATAGTAACATTGATTCACGCCAACATAAAGATTGTCATATTTTAACATACTCTACTCCTGAATACAAACTTTTAAAAAAGTATGTTGAAATATGATTGCTTTTCCAAAATTTCTTGGTGCATTTTTCTGTCATTCTGATTTTATCTAATAATATTATCATTGAACAAATTTTGATTAAAGAGCAATAAATTAAGATTTTATCCAAAAGGTCTCTTGTGTATGAAGTTTTTTGCATTTTTGCCTGATGTTGAAACGGAGAGAAATGATGAGTCTGCTGCAGTACGATTTCATGTTGACAGTGCAGAGGGAAGTCCTTTACTCTCTCCTCATTAGGTTCAATTTGAGATGGGTTTTGAGCTGGAGAATTCTCAAGATGAAGATGAAGGAAATAGCAGAATCTTCTATTCCGTTTAACCTTTTATTAAGCGTTGACGCCAACGGGAGGTCCTTTACCCTACGAAGAGGATTAGGAGTTCCCCGAACAAAAACAAACATTAGTTTGTATAATATCATAACTCCTCCTCTACCTAACTAATACACCAATAATGTACGGTGACACCCTTTTGTCATATCTTATTTTATCCAATAACAAATTAGGCGAAAAATAAACATGTCATATAACCAGTTCCTACCCTATGCTCTTGGGGGCACTCTTGATCTACCAAATAAAATTGTTTGTGACTTATCCTCATGTGCCTGTTAATCAGACCATGTAATTTCCCTTAATTTCTCTTATTTTTTCTTATTTTCCCACTTGTTCGGTCAGCATGATCTATCTTATCCATTGTTATGAGTACAACTCTTGTAAACAATAGAGAAAGACATTCCTGTGTTGATGGGGGATTTTAGATGTCTCCCTAGTTGATAGCATGGAGGACTCCTCCAAGGCCTCTCGCCCCCCCCCCCGACATTTCAATAAACCTTAGACTGTATTTATTTTATTATTTATATGAGGCTTCTGCATTTTTGGTTTTCTTTGGGCCTACACAGCTTCACAAAACAGCTTACTTCCACATATTCCCCCCTTTGAGACCATTTGTTCTCACACTCCCTAGTTGATGTTTTATAATATATGAAAAATAAACATTGGTGGTGGATTAGTTTCATGCATAGTTTGTACTTTAACTGAGTTAATACTTCCTCTAATTAACAGAGGATATATCAAAAAGTAAATATCCAAAATCAAAAGGCTACTGTATTTAGTGATTATCTGATTTGATTTGCTATAATTATACAAAGATTATATAAAAATGATTGGATTATACTTGTATTGTCGTCTTCCTCTTCTTAGGAGCCCATGACCTGAGAAGCCTGAGGAGAGGTTACTAGCACTTCACTCAGGCGTCTTGTCGGGTAAGTGAGGACTAGGTAAAATGTGTATTATCTGAATCCAGCGGTTCTAACAGTCAATACCCTTGTTAAAACGTTCGGCACTCTGAATACTGAACACAAGCGATATTGCGTGCTAGAACCCCTCACTTACCCTACATTCAAAATAAGTTTTACGTGATTTAATTTAATAATTATTATTAAAAATTACAATCATCAATTAAATCACCGAATTCTTTGATAGGTAAGTCGAACAGTAACCTTGTGGATCAACCAACAAGCCAAAACAAAGTCTAAATCAGGTCTTGAGATTAAGTAATTTTATTAAATGAAAACATTCAATTAGAATAATGACTGGGAATCATACATTCATGAAGGAATATAGGCTGACTACTTATAATTCACAAAAGTGAAGGCATTAAACCAGACATTAATTAGGAAATATCAGTAAAGAGAGAGATAAGCCAAAAATTGCCAGATTATTTACCCTCCAGCTGAACTGGAACAAAAGGAAACGCACGAGGAACCAAAAAGAATGACTTCTTCACCAACAAACTCCAAACTGACTAAATTCTTTTTTTGCGGTGCAACTATAAAATACCTCCACAGGAAGACCATCCCTGTCCTGATTGGGTTAAGGTATGGGGGAGGGGGGGGAGAGGGGTCATTTATGACAAAGACTGGCTTATCTTTGATGTTGGGGGGTTGAGAGAGAGAGAGAGACAGAGAGCGACAGAGATAGAGAGAAGAGGGGAAATATTAGATATCCTACAGTCTCCTACCTCCTGTGTCCTTTTTAAAATCTATTTATGTGTCTGGTTTATCTATCCTAAGGGCTTTTAGTCAGTTGGGGCTTTATTATGTCCCCTTTGAATTGTTCTTTTCTTTGTGTACTGTAGTCAGTATATGTGATATGTGTGATCAACGGGGGATACTCCTCTTACTCTTCATCTTCCTCCAACAGCCCTGGCATGAAATAATTCTCCCAATCTATCTGATTACACCATTCGTCTCCAAATTTCATTCTCACGCATTTCCATCCTGCTCCTCCCTTCACTCCCCATTTGCATAAAGGATTTCCATATGAACAGTTCAGCGGCCCTCCTTTCTCTGTGCATTTTTCGCCATGTTCGTTTGTGTAAGACCCATCTCCCATCTGGAATGCCTGGTGAATGGATGGTTCCCATACGGTGCGTCTCTGAGGTATTCCTAAGACCATTTGGTGGACTGCCCCAGCCCGTTTCATCAATACATCTTTGCTTTCAATGTTATCACCTGATGGATTGTTTTCCTCGCCTTCTGCTAAGTTTATGAGTTCAAACACCTCATATCCCACCGGTGTTTCCACAACTTCTTCC
Organism: Synaphobranchus kaupii; assembly: GCA_029718625.1. Lineage (NCBI taxonomy): Eukaryota > Metazoa > Chordata > Actinopteri > Anguilliformes > Synaphobranchidae > Synaphobranchus > Synaphobranchus kaupii. Next base: position 8,456,990 of record CM056398.1, on the reverse strand, counting down.
TTCTGGATCATCATTCCTGCTTCCCCCATTCTTGCTCCCAGCCACTTAGACATCATAGCTTTAATACATGGCATGATTACTCTGCATCCACAGAAGGCTATCCCAACTACTGTAGCTACAGGCATCAGAGTCCCCAGCCATCCCATTGCAGAGGATCCAGCACTTGCCGATAGTCCGAATGCCTCTTTAATGTTCCTTAAGGCGTGTATTACGCTAGTCAGATTATCCGTAATGTCATAGGGTCCTGTTTGTCTGGGTTGCTTCCACTTTCTTTTAAACTTCTTCACATAGACCCACTCCCCTGGATTCACCAATAGCTCTGGGTCTTCGACTGCTGGCCCCTGGGCCTCTTTCGCCTGAGAATAGGCAGACCTCACAGCCTGGTTTAGTCTCTTCAGGTACTTATTCTGAGTTGTTCTTCGAGTGCTTCCAGACCTATTTCCCTACTTATTGTGGGGATTAGCATTACTCTTCCTGTTACCATCTCATGGGGTGTCAAATGGGTAAATCTATTCCGACGATTTCTCGTGGCTATGGGTGCTAATGGTAGACCTTGTACCCATCTCATCCCTGTTTGCCTACATATTTTCTGTAATGTAGTTTTTAGTGTTCCATTGCATCTCTCTACTATACCCGCTACCTGGGGATGGTACACACATTAAAATTTCTGCTGTATACTTGTCATTTTACAAACGTCTGCTATCATGTCAGATGTAAAATGTGAACCATTGTCGCTGCTCAGGGTCTAACAGACCCCGAATCTGGGGAAAATTTATTTTGCCAAGGCTTTAGCTACAATTTTAGAATCTGCATGCGCAGTGGGGAATGCTTCTACCCATCTTGAAAATCTATCAATGATTACTAATATGATTACCATCAATCAAGACAATATCTTTTGCCTTCCGCACGATCGATCATATCTATGTAGTCCATTACCAATTGGGTAAATGGACCCACCGGTGGTGGCATAGAGCCTGATGTAGCATCTTGATATAATGCTAGTAACATGTTCTGTTAGTTTTGGGATAAACCAATGTTTCTGTATTTCACTCATCATCTCCCCCTTGCAGAGTGGCTAACACCATGGGCCGCTCTGCAAACCATCCTCTGCTACCACTCTATTAGCGCTTGGTGCGATTGCTTTCCCTGTACATAATTGCCGCCATATTCCTGTAGACTTATTTAACCCACATCCTCTATTTTCCCATTCCACCTTTTCTGACACTGTAGAAGCCTCTTGTGCCTCTATTAGGTCTTGCAATGCCACCTCCTCTACATTCAGAAACACCTGTTGATCTGCTGTAGGCCAGTACTCCCAACTCCTCTGCTGCTAGTTTAGCAGCTTTATCTGCATAATTGTTTCCTGCTGACACAGGATCTGTTCCGCCTGTATGTGCTGCACACTTTATAATTGCTGGTTGTTTCATTGCCTCCAACAGTTCTTTTACTCAAAAATGTTTTTTATAGGGTTTCCCCCTGCAGTGAGAAACCCTCGTCTTGCCCATATTCCCCCAAAACTGTGTACTACCTCACAAGCATACGTTGAGTAACAGTAAATATTAAGTTTGTCCAGGGCTTTGTCCGGTTTGTCCAGGGGTCACCAACCCCTTCTGCAGGCTCTTGCTAGGGCTACCAGTTCTGCTTGTTGGGCGCTTGTCCCTGGGCTTAGAGCCGATTCTTTGATCGTTTGATATGTCCATGGCCCTTACTGCTGTAGCAAACCCCTCTTTTCCTGCACAGAACAGGTGGAACTGTTTGTTGTAGTCTGGGAGTTCCAGAGTTGGAGCTGTTTGTAATGCTTACTTAAGTCCAGTGAAAGCTGATTCTGTCCCTGGGAACCACTCAATTTGGTGTCTTCCTGCTTTATTTAGGCACAAATCTCTTAGTGGCTGTGCCATTTCCGCATAGTCACAAATCCATTGCCTGCAGTATCCTGTCATTCCTAGGAATCTCTGCATTTCTTTCACCGTTCTCGGTCTGGGCACCTTTGTGACTGCTTAAATTCGTTCTGCTGAACTACTTTTGCTCCCTTTCTTAAGAGTATGACCCAGGAACTGCACTTGTTCTTGGCAAAACTGTAACTTTGACTTGCATACTTTGTGGCCTTTTAGTGCCAGTTCTTGTAACAGCCTCTTAAGCTGATGGTACACGGGCAATATTTTCAGGCAATATAGCCAGCAATATTGTACAATATTGGCAGCAATGGACAATGGGTATTGGCCACTGTAGCAATGGGCAATGGGGCAATAACTGAAAAAGAATGTTTGCGGATCCTGTTTTTAACGTCAGTTTCGAACCTTTATCGTCATCTCATCACAAAGATATAAATGTGCCCGGAACGGCAAGAACCACAGCTTTCCGCCAATGTAATTCAATCGACCGTATATAAATTTTAAGGAATCATTCATGGATGTATTCACCAGTAAAGCAGGTGGTCTGATTAGGTCTGCTGAATAAAGTTAGCTAGCTAGCTAGCTAGTTAAAAGTCACTCGGTTCGTCAGTACGGCGGTGACTGAGTAATAATACCAATTATTTACAATCAAAAGTCAGGAATACCGTAACTTATGCAAAGTTGGTCTTTATTTCAACATTACACTAATACATCAATATAACTTACTTAATTAAGTAATTAATAAATAAATAAAATTATAAGAGATCAGCATCCCTTCGGTTTCCTCGGACCACTTAGCAGCCATTGTTGAAATTTATTTTTGGAAGACTCATGTGACCCAAACTCTCATCTATGATTGGATGGTAGCAAAATATTGCTTGCCTCGATCAAACTTGTTAAGATATTGATTTATCAATAGTAAAATTGCCAGCAATCATTGCCTGTCAATAGTGCCGGCAATATTGCCTGAAAATATTGCCCGTGTACCACCAGCTTTACTCTTTGCATGCAGTCATACTTGGGCTGCATAGGAGAAGGTTGTCCAAGTACAGGATGAGAGTGCTTCCCCCCTTTGGCGCAAAATCTGCTCGGTCATTTCTGACCATTCGATTGAACAGGCTAGGGGATTCTACATATCCCTGAGGCAGACTTTGATAAGTGTACTGGTTTCAGTTGTATCTTCACCTATCCAGCTGAACGCATGAGGCCGATGTCGTGCCCCCCTTCTGCCCAGAATTCTTTTGGGACATCCTGTAGGTACTCTTCTTGTTCTTCTGTGAGCATCATTATTGCTTCCACTTCCAGTGTGTGTTTCTCCATGCATACTGGAGTGTTTAGGTCAACTGATAAGAACCAATCTGTGGGGCAGACACCATTCAACTATCCAGGTATGTTAGTAGGGAGGTACTGCTGCTGCATCATTCTTTTTACCATCGGTCCAATGTCTTTTGCTTCAAATCCTGGGTTGACACCCAACATTACATGGGGAATTGCTATGTCCACCATCATGTACCATTGCTCTGTTGGTAAGTTCTTCTCCCCCAGAGCTATGATAGCCGACCCCTTCTTTTCCTATGTTGATGCCTCTTGCATGTATCACTCCCTGTTTTTCGTTTATCTCCTTGAAGTCCTGCGCGTACTGTTCATCTTCTCCTGTCGGGTCGAAGAATAAGGTCATGTGGAGCTGATCCCTCATTTCTGTCTTACTGATACTTTCAGTACCGGGCGTGTTCTTGTCCATAGCTTCCAATATTCATTCAAATTATTTTCTTGTGGTAACTGTCCCCAGTAGACTACTGGGCCACCCTGTTCCTTGTTTAACATGTCCATCACATATTGTCCAGATGATCCAGGAAAAGTGCAAATCAGCCCTTGAGGCGTGCATGAAATGGTGGCATTCAATTTGCACAGCAGATCCCTTCCTAGCAAGGTTACGGGTACGTTAGGGGTATATAGGAGTCTTGCCGCAATTTGTTGCTCCCCCACTATCAGTTTTTGCTCTTCGGTGAATGGAACAATTTGTGTTATCCCTGAAAATCCTTTTGCTTTAATATGATGTGTTGTAAGTGGCAAGTGTGCTCCATCCAGACCAATACAGGAGTGGGTCGCTCCAGTATCTATTAAAAAGTTGCATGTTTTCCCTCTTATGAGAATATCTATTCGTGGTTCATCTGTGGCTCCGCTGGATGTTATAGAGAGCATTTCCCTTGCCTCACACTCTCCCTCTGTTCCTAGGGGTGTGGGATTCTCAGGGCATCCCTATTGATTCTGGTGGGGACTCATCCCCCATTGTTGTTGTGGCTGCCATCCCTCCTGCTGCTGCCCATACGTGTTTTGCTGTGGGGTCATTGCTATCTGGTTCTCGGGTCCTTGATGTGACAGCATTATCTGGGGCCACCCCCCAGGGTTTGCTCCTTAATTCATGTGGCCTCTTGATTGGAACCCTCCCCTTCCTCTGCCTCTTCTCTGACCTGTCCAACAGTCTTTGGCCAAGTGTCCCATCCTCCCGCATTTCCAGCAGTCTCCTTTCTGCTGCCACTGGCCCTGGTTTGTCCATGGGGACACTGGCCCTTGGGAATTTGGTCCTGCCCATTCGATGGATGGGCCCTGTCCTCCTTGGACTTGGGGTGAGGGTGGGGGTGCCTGTATCTGCTGGGTTATTAATTCAATTCAATTCAATTTTATTTATATAGCGCTTTTCACAGATGACTGTCACAAAGATGCTTTACAGAACAGAAAGGGGAGGAAAGGGGAAATGGGAAATGCCAGCTCTAAGCCCCCAGATAGCAGAGGTAAAAACTCTAGTAGGAGAGAAAACCCTCATACTGTGGCGAGAAAAAACTCCCAGATGGGAAGAAATCTCGAGAGGAACCCGGCTATTGGGGGGATGCCCATCCTCCACTAGCCTATGGGTTGATTATGTCATAGGGAGGTATTTTATTCTGATGACTCCATCATGTAGAGGGAGGCGGGGGAAGGGCGCGGGAAACTCTGGAAACTTGGGCTAGAGCTCCGGGCAGGTGCCCAGAGCAGGGAAGAGGAAAAAAGAAAAAAACATTGTTAGGGGGTTCAGATGGTAGCAGAACAAGCACAGCAGGAGAGACAGAGGTGCCTGCTGCGATAAGGAAACCCCGGCAGAATAAGGCTATGGCAGCATAGCTAAGGGCTAAACAGAGGCAGGGGCCAATACAGCCATGAGGGCAGGCTTGAGACAGTCACCACTAGACCATGACCGGTCCAGCTTAACACAACACTACCAATAATGATCCAGTGACAGCACTGATCGCTCAGTCCACCAGAGACTCTATAGCTAATGCCAGCCACCCACTCCTGCCCCTCAACTATAGGACAGACTAAAAAGATGAGTTTTAAGCCTAGCTTTAAATAGACTGACAGTGTCTGCACCCCGAACATGAGCAGGCAATTTGTTCCATAGGAGAGGAGCATGATAGGAAAAGGCTAAAAGTACCTACGGTACTTTTAGCTATTTTAGGAATAACAAGGAGGCCTGCGCCCTGCGAATGGAGCTTTCGTGAGGGATTATAAGGGAAAAGTAAATCCCTTAAATATAAGGGGGCAAGCCCATGTAAGGCTTTAAAGGTAAGTAATAGAATCTTATAGTCTATTCGAAATTTGACTGGCAACCAGTGAAGTGAAGCTAACACTGGGCTGATGTGTTCAAATCTTCTAGTTCTCGTGAGAATACGAGCTGCTGTATTTTGAATTAGCTGAAGCCCTTTCAGAGAGGAATGTGTACCTCCAGACAAAAGAGCATTACAATAATCTAATCTAGAAGTAACAAAAGCATGGACTAGCTTTTCAGCATCATGTAGGGACAGTATTTTTCGAATTTTTGAGATATTCCTCAAGTGATAGAAAGCAACCCTAGAGATGTCTTTAATGTGTGTATCAAATACTAGATCTGGATCAAACGTAACACCAAGATCTTTAATGACAGCACTTGAAGTGATTGAAATTCCATCAATGTTAGGCATATAGCCAGATAGTTTGCATCTCAGGGACTTGGGCCCCACTACCATTACCTCTGTCTTATCAGAGTTTAGCAAGAGAAAGTTATGGGTCATCCATTCCTTTATATCTATAAGACAAGCTTCCATCTTTAACAGCAGGACAACTTCATCAGGCTTGACTGATAGATACAGCTGGCTGTCATCTGCATAGCAGTGGAAGTTAATTCCATGTTTACGAATGATTTGTCCCAGGGGAAGCATGTATAGAGAGAAGAGCAAAGGCCCAAGGACAGATCCTTGTGGTACTCCATATCTAACCCTAGACTTATAGGAGGAGTCATTGTTAAGATGCACAAATTGATATCGGTCTGATAAGTATGATCTAAACCAGGAAAGAGCCAGTCCACGGAGGCCAACAATATTTTCAAGCCTATCCAGAAGGATGAGGTGATCAACTGTGTCAAATGTTGCACTTAAATCCAGAAGCATGAGTACAGAGATATAGCCACTATCAGAAGCAAGGAGTAGGTCATTAAATACTTTGACTAGGGCTGTTTCAGTGCTATGAGAGGGTCGAAAACCAGATTGAAAAACTTCCAATATTTGATTAGGGTGCAAAAATGACCAGAGTTGTTTTGAAATGACCTTTTCTATTATTTTAGAGAGGAACGGAAGGTTTGAGATAGGCCTATAGTTAGACAAGTCGTTCATATCCAAGTTTGGCTTCTTAAGAAGGGGTTTGATGACTGCAAGTTTGAGAGTAGGTGGTATATGTCCAGAGGCTAAAGAAGCATTAACAATATGCAACAGTGGTGTTCCAATCACTGGCAGTAGCTCCTTCAGTAGCTTCGTTGGGATAGGGTCTAGAAGACAGGTAGAAGATTTTGAAGAATTTACTATAGTATTAAATTCAGTGAGATCTATTGGAGCAAAGGAGTTCAGATAGGCCACCCGTCCATCTGAAGATTCTGCATCCAAGTGTTGAGTGGACGGAAGGGCAGACCCTGTATGAGGGATGGTAGAAGAACTTTGAATCTTGTCCCTGATTTTTATAATTTTGTCATCAAAGAAATTCATAAAGTCATTACTATTAAATGGGATTGAAACACAGGGATCAACATGATTCTTAGTCAGTTGGGCAACAGTGTTAAACAGGTGCCTAGGATTGTTTCTATTTTCATCTATCAAAATAGAGAAATATAAGGAACGCGCTGTGATAAGGGCATGTTTATAATAGAGAAGGTTGTCTTTCCAGGCATGGAGGAAAACATGCAATTTAGAGGAATGCCATTTGCGCTCAAGTTGGCGTGAAGCTTGTTTGAGAGCACGAGTATGGTCATTGTACCAGGGAGCTAATTTCTTATTGCAGACTTTCCTCTTTTTAAGAGGTGCGATAGTATCCAGGGTTCTACTAAGTACGTTATTAATGTTGTCAGTCAGCTGATCAATTGAGTTTATGTCTGCATTTGTATACGCATTTTGGCTGGAGCCAAGAAAATCCCCACAGTGCACAAATGAGCCTGGGAGCTCATTAATAAAATCATTTGCAGATCTGGAGGAGAGCTTACGACTAAAGTAGAATGTAGTATCTGATGGCACATGACAGACTTGTGAAAGGTGAAAGGTAATTAAGTAATGGTCTGATAACACAGGATTTTTAGGCATGACTGCTATGTTTGCTATTTCTGTATTATACGTTAAGACCAGATCAAGAGTATGGTTATGAGAATGGGTGGACTGATGTATATGTTGATTAAAGCCAATGGGTTCAATGATTGACAAGAATGCAGATCTGAGAGGATCACCTTCACTATCCATGTGAATATTAAATCACCTACAATTACTATTTTATCTGAATGAATAACCAGGCTGGAAAGGAAATCAGCAAACTCAAGTAAAAAACCACTGTATGGACCTGGTGGCCTATAGAGCTCTTTCAGCTCAGAAATATAGCCAAAGTTAAACCAGCACTCCCAAGGAAAATTGTAGAACAACTTGTCCATGCTTTTATTTCTTCTCGCCTTGATTATGGAAACTCTGTTTTCTCCTGCTCAAATGAGTCTTCAATAGCCCGTCTTCAGTTAGTGCAAAATGCGGCAGCTAGGCTCTTAACAAACACCAGAAGAAGGGAGCATATTACCCCCATCCTGGCCCACTTACACTGGCTCCCCATACGCTTTAGAATTCAGTATAAAATCCTTCTGATCACATTTAAAGCCCTCCATGGAATGGCTCCCGACTATATTTCACAACTCATAACTCCATATACTGCTCCGAGATTACTTAGGTCAGCCAACAAATTATTACTCAACATTCCCCGATCGAGGCTCAAAACAAGGGGGGGCCGTGCTTTTACTGTTTTAGCTCCAACATTATGGAACCATCTCCCCCTCACTGTTAGGTCAGCTGACTCGGTAGCTTCTTTTAAAAAATGTCTGAAGACCCACCTTTTTATGCTAGCGTTTTTATAAAATTGTTGTTTTAACTTTTCATTTTCTTGTAATCTTTTTACATGGTTTCTTTGCTTGTAATTTTATCGGTTTGCTTGTAATTTTATCTGTTTTTTGCTTACTTTGATTGTTGCTTATGCTCTATTCTTTGTGCACTACTTATGTTTGGCACTACTGTGAAGCACTTTGTAACTTCTGTTTTGATGTCCCCATGTTTATGTGTTGTGCCCTGTTAAGTTGCTCTTTTTCCTGTGTTAATTGTATTGTAAAGCGTTTTGGGCATTCTTGCTGTGAAAAACGCTATATAAATAAACTTTACTTACTTTACTATATAAAATGACAAGGGTAAAACTGATTGCTTTTCTGTCTGGATGTCCAAAACTGAGAATAAGCACTTCAAAACAGTTAAATTTGTAGGCAGATTTCAGAGTAGCAAAGAGATTAGAATTACAGTATATATAGCAGCAACACCACCTCCACGACCCGTCAGACGGGGAATGTGTGTATAACTAACCAGGAGGAGTGGATTCATTTAATGCAATATATGCATCAATTTTAAGCCAAGTTTCAGTTAAGCATAGGATCTCAACTTGGTGATCAGTAATTAATTCATTTATAAGAGTTGCCTTAGGGGCTAGTGATCTGATATTAATCAAGCCAATTTTTGGCTCTCTCTGTTCAGCCCCATTATTAGTAGAATGACAGGGTCTGACTTTTTTAAAAATTAGCCATACAAACACCCCTCATGGGCTTTTTAGCAAAGCCTACTCTAGGTCGGGGCACAGCCACTGTCTCAATAGCATGGAACCTGGGCAGCAGTTTTTGGGAACATGCAGAAATCTGTGTAAGACAGTAGTTCTGCTGCCTGGTCTTGGCTCTGGTGTGTCAGGAAATAGACTTTCTGAGACTATAAGATAGATTCCTGGAAATAAGAGCGGCACCCTCCCACGAGGGGTGAATACCATCTCTTTTCAAAAGACCAGGCCTCCCCCAGAAAGTACTCCAGTTGTCTACAAAGCCAACACCGTTTGCAGGACACCAAACAGACAGCCAGTGATTTAGTGATGTCAATCTGCTGTAGATTTCGTCACCACGTCGAGCGGGGATGGGACCAGAGAAAATTACTGCCGCAGACATCCGTTTCGCCAAATCACACACCGATTTAAAATTATCTTTGGTGATCTCCGATTGCTTCAACCGGACATCGTTAGCGCCGACATGAATAACAATTTTAGAGAACTTATGTTTAGCCAGCACTTTTAAGTTCGCTTCGATGTCGGTCGCTCTGGCCCCTGGGATACATTGGACTATGGTCTCTGGTGTCGCTAAATTCACGTTTCTTAAAATAGAGTCGCCAATCACCAGAGTTATTTTTTTAACAGGTTTCACAGCCGGTGCGTTACTGAGGGGGGAGAACTTGTTGGAAACGTGAATGGGTTGTTTGTGCACTGGTGGAGGCTTAGCTTTTCAACTACGTTCCCGAACTGTAATCCACCCGCCTTGCTGCGAAGGCTCTGCCGGGGTCCTACTTAAAGACAGGCTAACTGGTGCATCCGGAACCGTAAACGATTCTAAAAACATTTCAGTATCTCAAATTTTGTGTAAGGTGCGGATGCGAGCTTCCAATTGAGCAATCTTCTCCGTCAACCTAGCATTTAACTTACACTTATCACAGGTAAAATTATCATTAACGACGGAGAATAAATAACTAAACATATCGCATACAAGGAGAGACAGAGTGAGAGATGGACGAAACCGGCGAGCCGAAAGCAGCCATTAAACCCCGTAAATTACTTACGTTTTTATCTGGCTGTATTGAGTTTGTTTGCTCGTGGATGATATAGGACGTAGAGAGAACTTAAGCGCTTTATTGGTAGTACTGTAGTCCAAAAATTATTTTCAGATGATGATGAATAAGAACGAGATTCAAAAAAATTTAAATAAAGCGATAATTCAGCAGCGAATTTTCAGCAACTGTTCAAACAGGAAACAGGAAGTCAGAAATTACTGCTGCTTGAGTTCCCTGTTCTTCTTTCTCCTTTTCGGCTATCTGGAGAAGTAACAGCTTCTTCTTTAGAGATTTATTCTGTCCTTCTGAGTTCTTCACATTTTCCTTGTGCAGCCTCAGGTGGTGGACAAGCTGGGCTCTTTGTTTATCCCAATTCTCCTGGGGAAGCCCCACAACCTTGTTTAGGGCCTTTTTCACTGGATCGGGCAATGCTTTACACAACATGTGAAAGAACATTGTTGATGTTCCTGGCGATGCATCAAATGGCTCTCGCATATTTGTCTTCCATGCCTCCTGCATTCTGTTCATGAAATCATGGATGTCCTCTCCTTCTTTTAGTTCTGCACTCGTTATTTCTGCAAGGTTTGCTTTATGTGGAAACAGCTCCCTCAGTGCGCCCCACACACCTGGTCTGTGTCTGTTGAATGATTCTCCGTCTATCTTGTGGGTGTCCATAACTCCTTTCAGGCCTACCAGGTCCATTATTTCCGTGACCTGGTGTCCCACACATCTTGCTCTTGCTAGTAGCTGCTTAACATCTCCTATGCACAGGGCCAGGTGAGTTGTCCTCATCTCTACCTTCACTATTCATGGCCCTGCTCCCTCTGTTATTCTTAGTAAATCCTTAACCATGTTCTCCAGGTCCATTGACGACCATGGGGTGTACTTGGTGAGTGGCTGTTGTCTCTCTTGTTGGGGTATGACTTGCAATGGGGCCAGGAAGGTTTCTTCTTCATCCTCTTCCTCTCTTTCTTCCCCTGGGGTGTATCGATCAGGTGCTCTTCTTCTTCTGCCACTCCAACTGAGGATTTTGCTGGCACTGTTCTGGGTATCACTACTGATATCGTAGACCTGCCTTAATTCTTGAACTTGTTGCTGCGAGTACCCTCCTTCAAGCAGGAATGCTTGTTCTGCTTTTTTCACCTCCCTTCGGGTTTGCTTCAGCATTTCCTTTGTCGCTTTCTTCTCCCTTGTTGTACTGTCATCTGAGCCTTCACTATCAGAGGAGCTTGTTTCATCTCTGGGAAGGGCAGTTGACCTTAGTTTCACTTTCCCTTTGATGTCATATTCTCCTCTCATTGGGTCTCTTCCAGCTCTTCTTGATTCTCCTTTCGGTTTCATTTCATTTCCTCATCCTCACAGTAGTTTCAGGCCCCTGGCTCAGATCCTCTTGTTCCCTAATGTGGTTCAATAGGGGATAAAGGCCTGCAGCCTTAATGGCTCCATTCACTGGCCGCCGTTCGTCTGGTGGTCGCTCTGATGACGCTGGTTGGGGGTCCGCCTTCGGCTGATGCTCCTCCTTCCTCTCCACAGATGTTCTCCATCTGAAAGACTCATTCTTCCATTGATTTAGATGTACTCTGTGAGTTCTCAACTTTCCCTTCTGGCCCAACTTGCCCTTAGTCTCCTTTCTACACAAAATAGTTTCCACTGATTGCAGGTATTGAAGCCCAAAAGTGCCATCCTCGGGCCATACCAAGGGACCACCTCTTGTCCACCTTTTCCATTTTTTCATGTTATGCCCATAGTCTGTTTGAAATAACTCACTCATGCAGGAGAGAGCTGTCTTGGGTCTTGGGTTTAAAGGCTCACCCTTCCGGGTTTTCATATCCTTATTTTTCTTTCCGTCCATGCAACCTTATTCTCGTTAACTGAAACTGAAACTAAAACTAAAACTGAAACTAAAACTAAAACTGAAACTAAAATAAAAAAAACATTTTAGTTAACTGAAATAAAAATAAAAACTAAAGTTACTTTAAAAACTAAAACGAAACTAAAACTGTAATGTAGTGTTGCAAAACGAACTGAAATAAAATAAAAATGAATCATGAATTCTTTTTAGTTTTAGTTTCTGATCCTCTTCCTGATCTGTGATCTGTAATCTGGATTGCATATAGGGTAATTTGAAACATTCAAAACCAATATTTAATTTCTCTTCCTAAATTAGAAAGTGAAATTAAAAAACTAATAAAAATAAAAACTAAATGAAAAACTTAACTTTTTTTTTCTAATTCAGGGGACCACTCTGTCCTTGGTAGCCACACCTTTATCTTTAACCCTATTAGTTCCCACTTAGTGACTGTGACTCGCGTAGCTCCTCCCCTTGAATGCCCCTGAACTGACTTCCCCTCTACCTCTTCAGTTCTCAATTCCCTCAATGGGGTACACACCAGCCAAACAGCTCCGTCTGCCCACCAGTCTAAACATGTTTCAAATGTTTCTCCTGTTTCTATGGCCTTGGGTAGGAATTTATCAATCCCTGAATAGCACCACAGAGATTTCACTCCATATAACGGTTCTCGTGTTAATTATTTTCCCACTGAATCTTTTCCCACAATAACACACAATAACAGACATATAATATTTCTAGCGGAGTACTATCTATCTAAGTAAAACCCTGTTATTTACATAATTTTCTTCAGCATTATATACAGCATCCAAAATACAACAAATCCCCATATAATGTGAGCGCTCCTTAGCTTCTATTGTTCTCCTTTTACAGAATTGTAAGCTGTTAGACTCTGAGCAGACTTTTTCAGACTCTTTTACTCTTTTACACTCTTATTTCACTTTTTTTTTTCTTTTCCCTTTACTCTTTTGCACTCCTGCTTATTTCACACTCACTTCATCACAATTTTCTTACCTATTTATTCTTTCTCCCCTCACCCACTGGAGCCCGTCACCCAGTGGAGGACCACACTTGGGGCCAACGGAGTGCGGGTAATTCCTCTCTGCAGACTTTTTATGAAAAAGGTGTCTGCTTACCTCTCACTATGGTTGACCGGTCTCTAACTTGAAGATAAAACACCGCACGCCGTTAGTTCTCTCCCACGTCCTCCCCTGGATCTTGGACTCCTGGCTGGCACGCCAAATATGCAGAGGGAAGTCCTTTACTCTCTCCTCATTAGGTTCAATTTGAGATGGGTTTTGAGCTGGAGAATTCTCAAGATGAAGATGAAGGAAATAGCAGAGTCTTCTATTCAGTTTAACCTTTTATTAAGCGTTGACGCCAACGGGAGGTCCTTTACCCCACGAAGAGGATTAGGAGTTCCCCGAACAAAAACAAACATTAGTTTGTATAATATCATAACTCCTCCTCTACCTAACTAATACACCAATAATGTGTGGCGACACCCTTTTGTCATATCTTATTTTATCCAATAACAAATTAGGCGAAAAATAAACATGTCCTATAACCAGTTTCTACCCTATGCGCTTGGGGGCACTCTTGATCTACCAAATAAAATTGTTTGTGACTTATCCTCATGTGCCTGTTAATCAGACCATGTAATTTCCCTTAATTTCTCTTATTTTTTTCTTATTTTCCCACTCGTTCGGTCAGCATGATCTATCTTATCCATTGTTATGAGTACAACTCTTGTAAACAATAGAGGGAGACATTCCTGTTTTGATGGGGGATTCTAGATGCCTCCCTAGTTGATAGCATGGAGGACTCCTCCAAGGCCTCTCGCCTCCCCGACATTTCACTAAACCATAGACTGTATTTATTTTATTATTTATATGAGGCTTCTGCATTTTTGGTTTTCTTTGGGCCTACACAGCTTCACAAAACAGCTTACTTCCACACTATTCGTGATAGCCTACCGTCATTATGAAAAATGTAATTATGTCTAACGTTACAGAAAGTTCATGATGTTAACGTTAGTTAGTTAGCACTAGCTAACGTTACACCATTTTATTTGGGCTCCAGGAGCCGGTTGCACCAACAGGGCTTAACTAAGACGGTCTTAACTGCTAAATAGGTCGTAGCTAAGACCCATGTTTAGAGAGGACTTTACGCCCGTTGCACCAACCAAAGTTACGCCTAGGCGCAACTAAGACCAGTCGTAGTAGTGCGCGTCCATGTGAAAACATAACAGTTGCTAAGTAGCGTCCGTTGCTAAGCAAAATTGTTCGCGTTGCTATGCGCGGGTAAAATATTGCCGGCTAATCTGCTAACGTTAACCTGCTAACCTCAAATTTGCAACAATGGACCAAAAAAAAAGAAAAAGCAACTTTACTGATAGTGAAATTAGAAAATTAATTGAAATGTATAGCAAGCATAAAACGACACTGACGGCTAAACATAGCAATGTTATTACAAATAATAAAAAAAACAGTCAACGTGGAAAACAATAACAGATGCAATAAACCAACTTACGGATTCGGGGGGACAGCGAACTGTAGAGGACGTCAGAAAAAAGTGGAAGGACCTTGTTAGTAAGGCGAGAAAGGACGTGTCAGCCCGTAAAAGTCATCCAACGGGCGGGGGTCCCCCACCCATCTACAGTGACATCATTGTTGATGTGTTTGGCGAGGATTCCCCAACTTTCACTGGCCTGGTTGGAGTGGACAGCAGTGACTGCCAACAGCCTACAGAGGGGGGTGTTTATGCCACATCTACTCCGAGCGATGACACTTTCATTGAAAGTGATATGATAGACCAGGCGCGCCATTGCGATGAACTATGTTATTATTTACATCCGTAACCATAGAAACGTTCTAAAATTAGATTTACGCCTGCTCTCGGGTAGGCGTAGAATTTACGCCCGGTCTTAGTGAAAATAGTGTTTACGACCAGTTGGTGCCACGGTCTTAAAGTTACGCCCAGAAAGTTACGACCGATTTAACTTAAGACCAGGCTTACGCCCTGTTGGTGCAACCGGCCCCAGGCTTTAAGCATTTAGCTGTCATGGTAGAAAATATGGCACGTTAAATACATTAAGCTAACCCTAGCTAGATAAAACGAATACTGTCATACGAACTGGACAACTTCTAAATCAAATTTTCCATTAATTTACAAGCAATGCTGTAGCTGGATATATATTACAAATAACGTTAGCTACCTACTTCAGTTTATTTGTTGGACATGAGCTGTCTGGACTCTTGTTAGCTTGCTATTCGTTCGTGACCATGAACTTGAACAGCCACATGTTCCGTAACTGGACCAGCATTGGGGCAAATTCCAGACAGCTAATATCAACAAATAAACATAAGTATTGGTATCACCTATAGAGCTCGGAAAGCTGACGTCACAAGCGTTGCATTCTAGACCAGCCGCCATGTTGGGAGTATAGTCTCCCTCTGGACCCGTGTCTGAGTCAAGTAATTCACTAATCTTCTTCCCGTTTCCCTTTAAAAGAGCGGGTTTCTTTAGTAAACAAACGCGTTAAATAAACCGTTTATTCGCAGATCTGTAACGTTAACTGTGTGTGTATTAATTCTGACGGATCGCTACAACATTTTCAGGTAAATCAGTAAAACATGCATGTAAAACATGCTTTTGGATGCAGGGGGCTACGTTAAGTAGGCTACACAGACACCGCAGACGTGATGGAAACAACTTGCATAGGACAAAACTGTATAAATTCACCAAAAACCGTATAGAACATTATCTATTCCTAATGTGGCGGCCTGGGGGTTGTCAACTGGCCAGCTAGGGACCGGGTAGTGAGCCGCTACCCGGTCGAAGTGTAAATAATTGTAAATAACGTGCTGTGTGTGTTTTAATTGTGTTGTTAGCTTGTTAGCCGCGTATTGTGTAAACTGTCATTTAACTGTCACTCATTTAAACGTAACTGTAAAAACGAACTGTCATTTATGTGTGGCTGTGATTGGCTAGTTGTATGTAAGTGTGTGCGCCAATCACAGCCGGCTAGTTGTAATATAAGGCAGTACCTGAAGCGATTCCTGGTCAGTCTAAGAAGTGTGCTTCAAATGTCAACAACGCTGAGCTGGATCCTGGAATAAGCCAACGGCTCTTTTAAGAGCTGGTAAGGTAGCGTGAATAAAACGAAGCTCGGCTAGAGCGATTTGGGTACTGCAAACTGCTGTCTCCCTCCCTCATTCTCCGCGCTCGCTACACTATATTAAAATCACTAGCCACCAGTTATTTGTCTGATTCAAGTTTATTTAATAGGTTATGTTCCTGTAGGCTATTTAGCTTCTCACATAATAATGACTGTGTAGCTACATAGGCTACAAATTCAGCAAGGTGCTCATTTTAAAACAGTTGAACAGTCACAGAGACACCCCACATGATTGACCCTAAAGAAGGAGAAAAAATGTGATTGCTGCGATTGAATCAATTATGTTGGAAAACGTTTGGGGAAAAACGTATTAGAGTAGATTTCCCGTATCATAACCTTAAACGCCCGTATACCTTTGAAAAAACGTATTTTATACGGGAAAACTGTATGGGTTGACACCTATGTTGTTGGTATGCGTCAATAGTTTAGTAAAGTAACGTTAACGACAGCTAGCAAAGTAAAGAAAAGCAACTTTTGCTGAAACAACTGTGTTGTCACAGTTGGCCGACTTGTTGATAGCTCTTGGACCCAGCCATTAGTGAACTGTTTGTGTGCTTCCAATGACTTATAGTTCTTAAATTCCTGCATAGTGTAGGCACTCAGGCCATAAACGAGATTGTTCACTATGTCAAGGTAGGTGAGTGGAGGCAGCAAATCTGGATCCCTAGTCCAGTGCTTAGCCAGCAGTTCATATGGATCGACATTGTTGATTGTCCTTATTTTTTCTATATAACGTTTTTTGGCATCAACCAGCAATTTTTCTATATATGTTTTTTTATCTGTCGCTCTTCATTTTTCAGTTTTTTTTTTCATTTTGCTTGTTTTTTAGTTAGCTAAAGTTACACTTTTTTTCTAGTAATAGCCTACATAGACTATCTAATGCTATATCATACTCCCAACATGTCGGCTGGTGGGGTTGCCATAGCAACCACCCAAGCGTTTCCTGAGCTCTATATCCAACTAGCCAGGTAACGTTAAGTTACAGCATTGTTTGTAACGTTACGTTGAATTTGTGAAAATTAATCGTAGATTTTACTTCAAAGCTAGTCAGTTCGCCTGGCAGTGTTAGTTTTATTTATCTAACATTAGCAACCTAGCTTAATGGATTTAGCACACCACCTTTTGTTCCATGATACATTTTTAATGCAGTTGTAAATTAAGCCTGGAAGCTACAAGCTTTGGATATGACTGCTGGTGTTGTGCCGAAATCAGACTCCCTGCCGGATTTTGACTCCCCTCGCGTGCACGCGCGTCCACTCTGCATTACGTTCTTTGCGACTTCTTCATTCTCCTTTCGCGATTTCTGACCAGTATCTTCGTTCTGTCGGAGGATAGATGGACCATTCTGTGTCACTGTCTGTCACTACGTATAGTTATTCTTTTTCTAATTTTAAATGTTCGATTTCCGTGGCTTTCTGACGTAAATTAACAAGCATACTTTTAAAGAATCAATTGCCGACGTTAAAAGTAGATAAAATGCATGTAAAGTATACTTTTCTAAAACGTCGTTAATGTTCATCCGTGTCTTCTTAGATAGTGTTTCATTTGGCACAGATAGGCTATATTGAGTTTATTTTTCACTGAGGTAGTAGGCTATAACATAGGGGATTTTACCCCATGTCCATAAATCTTTTTTCAAATATGGCTATGTTTGGATATTTGCAGATATCGACAATACGTAAATATTGTAAGGATATATTTACATATTTAAAATCTACCAAAATTACCCTGTTTACACATCTGGGACTGTATTGTTTACCCACAGGGAGTCAGTTGGAGGCAGGGCTGCCAGAACCTGACTCCTCCTTATCTCTACATTGCAATGTTTGACAGACACCAAACCTTCTGTGGTGACACACATAGGCGTCACATGTGCAGCCTCCAAAGCATTTTCTTATATCTGCAACAGGGGGTCAGTTACAGTGGGGGAGTCAGATTCTGGCAAGGCTTCAGTCCGGCTGCCAGAATCTGACTCCCCCTCCTTATCTCAGGATTGCAGTGTTTCACAAACACCAGAATCACTCTATTGACACATCTGGACCTCTACTATACACCCTTAAAAGCAATTGTTAATATCTCCAACAGGGGGTCAGTTACAGGGGGGGAGTCAGATTCCGGCAAGGCTTCAGTCCGGCTGCCGGAATCTGACTCCCCCCCTTATCTCAGGATTGCAGTGTTTCACAAACACCAGAATCACTCTAGTGACACATCTGGACATCTACTATGCACCCTTAAAAGCTATTGTTAATATCTGCAACAGGGGGTCAGTTAGAGGGGGGGAGTCAGATTCCAGCAAGGCTTCAGTCTGGCTGCCAGAATCTAACTCCCCCTCCTTATCTCTGGATTGCAGTGTTTCACAAACACCAGAATCGCTCTACTGACACATCTGGACATCTACTATACACCCTTAAAAGCAATTATTAATATCTGCAACAGGGGGTCAGTTAGATACTAATAATAATAATGATAACAATATTACCAATAATTCACATCAACATGATATAAATATTTAAATGTCTTAGGTTCCTCATAATAACATATTCCGACATAGCATGACGTTTTTCTCATACACAGTAATATAACGAATGTAATACAAATAATTAGCATAGAATTTCTGAGTTCTTAGATCTACCGTTAAAATTCTGTGGAAAAGACAGGCAGGTCTTCATTCAAATATAATACGCCTAAATAAGTCATCATTGCAGGAAAGTTAACACATAAATACGGTTGAAGTTTTATTTTACAGATCACTACATGTAAAAGCCATATGAACACATCAGCCAAATGAGCACAAGTGAGAAATAAACATTAACATACAGTACCAGTCAAAAGTTTGGACACACTTACTCATAGAAGGTTTTTGTCCGTTATTTTTACTGTTTTCCGCATTTTGGAATAGTAAAGACATCAAAACTATGAGATAACACAAATTAAATTATGCAAAAACCAAAAAAAGTGTTAAACAAATTTTAAAAAAGTATTATATTTTAGATTCTTCAAAGTAGCCACCCTTTGCCTTGATAACAGCTTTGCACATTCTTGCCATTCTCTCAAACAACTTCTGTGGTAAACAGGTATTCCACAGGTAAACAGGTGATGCCAACATGATTCTGTATAAAAGGATATCAAAAGACTCCTGATATCTTATTTCCAGGTACTCTTAAGCCCTATTCGGACGGGATAAGTTTTCAGGACAATGTCTGTAAAGTAATGATTACCACAGGACGTCCGTAATGTTAATGGCCGATTCGGACGGGATAAAGTATCTCCGTAAACAGCGTCTAGAATTACAGAGATGGGAGTGTCTACTCCATGTTGTCGTCACACCGAAAATGTTCCCCACGAGTCATACAACGTTACACATCTTATCTTCACTGCAAACTGATTGCTTCTGGTAGAAAATCGCTGTCAGGGAGCAATTGAAAAGATGCAGGCGCCAAAAAAAACTAAAAAAAAACTACGTGGAGACAATGTTGGCATGGCAAAGCCGTGAGGAATCCTGAATTACACCTCTTTATTAACGTTAGTTTGAAAAAAAAAAACAATATTAGGCCATAACATGTATGTAAGGCTATAGCTACAACAGCTTACCTAAAGCTGCCACAAGCGTTGCCCTACTTTTGAGCCTGTTTTTTTTTTTTGCGCTCTGTCTTCTTATTTTAGGTAACTTAGAAGTCAGCCAATAGTTGTGGCTTGCACTTGGACCGAAGAGAGCATATAGAGCTTATGTGAAAAACCAGGAGAAAAGACTGGGGAAAACTAATTTCTCACAGGAAATAACAGAATTTTACCGGACATGTCAATTCGCACGGGATTGCTTTAACCTGGGGTAATTTTTACAGGACATTTAACAGGAGGTAAAAGACTCCGGAATCTTTACTGGCGCGGGAGCGCGCAGTCCGTAAAAGTTACGGACATGGCAGATTCAGACGGGACTAAAATAGCGGAGCTCCTCCGGTAATTATTACATTACCCCACCTCCCCCTGTAAAACTTATCCCGTCCGAATAGGGCTTTAGAAGCAATACTATAACCTCTCTGCATTTGAATGGATCTCTATGGGAATTGGGGGTGGGACTAGATTTAGCTTTAAATTACACTGGAACAGTGTGGAACACATGGTTGGCTAAATGGCTCTAAGTCATCAAGGGTCTGACGTATCAAACAAGCCTTAAACCATCACTCTGCTGCCAGAAATACAGTAGATATGGATGGATAACTTGAAGGGTTTCTTCTCCTGACTTATTTTTCCAATTCAATAGGAATATTTGTCAGGAGAAACAACCCTTCAAGTGATCCATCCATTTGTATTCCAAAACGTGGAAAACAGTAAGAATAACGGAGTAGGTGTGTCCAAACTTTTCACTGGTACTGTATTTATTTCAACCTGTAACGCACAACAGTAATGATTCCAGTGTTTCTTCCTATATTTTGTGCTGTATATTTATGTATTGTGCTGTAGCCTATAGTTTGCAGTGATGAGTCTCGCAGTCAAACTTCACAAAAGCTAAATATTGTGCTCAAGTCTTAAATAATCCCTTACATTTCTATTCCTATTCTGAAGTAATGTTTTCATATCAAACTATCTACTATTCAACTATTCAAACAAATGCATTCAAACAATATGCAAAAACAACCAAACAAGTGTCCAAAATCTCAAAGAATATTCACTGTACATCCATAGTTTAAAGTTCAAATTGATAAATACATACACCTGTTTTTTTTAAATAATGTTTTTACGTACAAAAAATGCGTTAAAACGTACAAGCGTTTTTACATAACAGCAACGTTGATTACAGCCCCACGTGTGATAGGTAGTCACTGTGGAAATGTGCTGGGGCATTGGCGAAATGGAATAAGAAACTTTTGAATTTCAGAGAAATATGAATACTGTAATTGGGACGTCGACAACTACCACTAGGGGGCCACCATGTATAGGGTTAAATCATCCCTTTACATTCCGAAGTTATATTTTCACACCACACTATGTACAGTATACTGTTCAAACTAAATATGTATAAAACAACCAAACAAAATTACTTCAACATGATTGTCAATCAAAATTATTCTAACAAAATTAAATTCCTTTTGAAATGCCTGTGTGGGGCAAATTCTCAGGGGCACTGCGATGAGTGGCCACATCAATTTCCTTAAGTTTTTCATGATTGCTCCTAGAAATAGAACATATGTTTTATTCTTTCTTTTTCTTTACCATTTAAACACCACATTAACACAATTGAATACATGCATTTGTGTATTTGACTAATACTGTAAGGCAAAACTTCCAATACCAATTCTTCATGATGCATATATTTCACTCATTTAAATTGACAGTAACCTGAGGTGCTTTTTGCATAGGAATTCAGATGAAACCATAGGCTAATTTAGAAAACCTGTATACAATAGGTTAATATAATATACATATATAATATACCTCATATACATATAATTTAGGTAAAAATTCATGAGTTTTAGGACATAGTGTTGGTATCCTATTTTAGGCAAAAGGAAATTAATAAATGTGCAACACTCAATTTTATGACCCTTTCAAGAAAGATCAAATGAAAAGTCACCAATGTAAACTAAACATGCCTATTATCACATGGCAATTCCTGATGTCTTGGAAGGATGTTTTTTCCCCTCAATGTGTAGGTCCTCAACACTTGATTAGATGCCACCTCACACAACATTTTGTGAAGAGCTGCCCCTGGGTTAGCTCTTCCAAGAGAACAAAGGTAGTTCATGATTCTGTAGCCTACTACAAGATAAATTCATTTAATTTATAAGTAAAATAATTATGTCATAACTAAGTGGGTATCTTAGTTTAAAAATGTTATTTTCACAGCTTCTTCCATGTTTACCTTCTTTGTCCTCTTTTCCATCTCGGCCTTCCTTGTTGAGCTGTTGGAGCTCCTCCACATTCTGACATGGACCATTTTCCATAATGTCCTCCTTTGCCTCTCCCCTAGCTGCCAGTATTCTACTTTGTATTGCAAGGATTTCTTGCTGGGTCTCTGCAAATTCTTGCAAGTGAGAATATCTATGGGGAAAGATTAAATGTTGTGGGCTTAGATCACTGAGTGCAGGTGTGCATGTGTGTAGTCTAAAAAATGTTTTGCTACTTCTGACAAGGCCTGGGGCTCTTCAGGCAGAAGTTGTGACAGCTGTGTCATAAAACAAAAATATACTTAAGCCTCAAACTATTACATTATTTTTATATACTATAAATTACGGCTTATCGGGGCATGCTCCATACCTATACAGCACAGAGAGTTTGGCCTTGTGTTTTTTCATCTTACCATCTGAAGAGAATGTGGCATTCAGGCATTAAAGCACAACTGAACTTTGGTAGAACTTTAGGTTGTGTAATTAGCTGGCCATGATATGAGTCCAAATGGTGGCGAAATACAGTGAGCACCATAATTCATTGGACAGTGACACATTTTTTGTTATTTTGGTTCTGTACTCTAGCACTTTGAGTTTGAAAGGATACAATGACAAATGTTAAAGTGCAGACTGTCAGCCATAATTTGAGGGTATTTTCATCCATATCGGATGTACCGTTTATAAATTATAGAACCTTTTGTACATTGCCCCCCCCCCCCCCCATTTTCGGGCATCAATATTATATATCACAGAGTTGTTTCTCCTGACAAATTTTCCTATTGAACTCTGGTTATTGTTTGTATTGACAGAATCCACTTTGTTCACGTTCGTTTGCATGCTAGAAGTGTCATTTTGAGACCATTTTAGCTGCCCTATAGAAGTGAATGGAGAGCGACAAATAACCGTATTCTGGATTATCACCCCAGGGGAGCACAGAGCAACTAACATATTTTTCCACCATTTGGACTCATATCATGGCCAGGTAACTACACAACCCAAAGTTCTACCAAAGTTCAGTTGTGCTTTAAATGTCAAATGCTGCCTCAAAGAAGAACAATCAGTCCCCTAATAATAATGCATTTTATTCATGATGTACTTCTCATAGACCCAAAGCACTGGAAGCAGACAATTGTTCAAACATATAGTCTAGTAATATTTTACATTTCTAAGTGTAACACATCTGAATTGCAGATTATTTCCACTATAAATGATTGGCATTTGACACTTTTGACATGGCACATGAAGTTTCAATTACCATATTCTCCTCAGATGCTAAAATGGAAAAACATGAGGCCAGATTACATTAAATAATTTAAGAAAGATTCAGTAGCATTGTTTTGGAATAGAGCTAGTGTAATTAGTTATAACAGGCAATATTTTTTGTTGTAACTTGGCCTCATTTTGATATCCAATACTTGGCAACTTGGTATTTTTGTACGTTGAAAACGTTTATTGTTGAGATTAACTTTACTTAAAAGAATGCTATGAAATTTTGTTAAGATACCTTGAAGATGAGGCAATGTGCTTGCTGGGCCCAGTTGTTCAAAATTTAATCTGGATCAGAAATGATCCGGATTTGGAAATCCTATGTTTTGCTATCCAGGATCAGGTAATCCATTTTACTTTTGTGTCGGTTTTTCAAAGCAACATTGGATTGGATCACCCTGGTCCAGATACAAATTTTTCAAGATTACCAAATCCGGATTACCTGTGCTCTAAATGGGACTACATATCACAATGTAGGCTACTAGCTATGTAAAGAACAACAGGTAGAATAGCCAGCGTGGGGTCACTTTAAGTGTTTTTATTTGACGAGACAGAAAATAGCACAATAAAACAATACGAACATCCCCTTCCATTTTAAATTTCTTTTAAACAGTCAGACCGCTCATCTGACCCACAACAAATAAATAAAAACAAACAAATATACATTATTCACAAATACATTGTGGATATTTTAAACACGTGTTTTAAATCATAAAAAGGCTAAATGTCCAATAGTTAACTACTACATTGAAGGAGTGCGGGAAATCACCAAACTGAAACTTCTTTCCTGGTCGAGCTAGCTGCAATGCAGCTCCGTTCTTTATTTATAAACCTCATTCAACTCAAAGAACACGTCATAGAAGTTACCGTCTATGACGTAGCCGCGTTGACAGTAGGAGGTGAATTATATACAGTGGAGGAAATAATTATTTGATCCCTTGCCGATTTTGTAAGTTTGCCCACTGTCAAAGAAATGAACGGTCTATAATTTTAATGGTAGGTTTATTTTAACAGGTTCATTCTGTGAGAGACAGAATATCAAAAAAAAAATCCAGAAAATCACATTATATAAAAGATATAAATTGATTTGCATTTGATTGTGTGAAATAAGTATTTGATCCCCTAGCAAAACATGACTTAGTACTTGGTGGAGAAACCCTTGTTGGTAAGCACAGAGGTCAGACGCTTCTTGTAGTTGGTCACCAGGTTTGCGCACATCTCAGGAGGGATTTTGGTCCACTCCTCTTTGCAGATCCTCTCCAAATCCTTTCGAGGGGGAGGCCGAACCGCCCGACCGAAACGAGTCCGCAAGGCCGGAGCGGGGGCCGGAGTGGACACAGGGGGACCACAAGAAGGTAGGGGGCGTCGTGGTGGTGCAACAGACGGAGGGCGACCCCGCCGTGGGGGCTGAGCTAACTTAACGGGCTGGTCCAGATCCAGATGGGCTGGTTTAAGGCGGTCCAGGGAAACGTAGTCCGGCTTACCACAGACGTCCACTAAGAAAGTCTTGTCCCCGGCCTCCAAGACGCGAAACGGGCCATCATAGGGAGGGTAAAGCGGCCCCCGATGCGCGTCGTGGCGGATGAAAATGTACTCCGCCGCCTTCAGGTCGGAAGGGACATGGGACAGCGGAAGACCGTGCTGTGATGTAGGCACTGGTGCAAACGCCCTGGCGCTGTCCAGGAGGGCGGTTTGCTGTTGTGATGTGGACCAAGGGCTTGTGGCATTAGGAATGAAATCACCCGGCACCCGCAGAGGCTGACCATAAACCAGCTCAGCAGATGAGCACTGTAGGTCTTCCTTAGGGGCAGTCCTAAGCCCCAGCATGACCCAAGGAAGTCTGTCGACTCAACTGTCATCCTGGAGGCTGGCCCGGAGGGCGGCCTTCATTGAGCGGTGAAATCGCTCGCACAAGCCATTAGCCTGGGGGTGATAAGCGGTAAATGCTGTTCGTATGAGCTTGATTAACAGATGTAACGTTAATTGAATCAGATCAAAAACGTCTACGACGTAAAAAAAGCCAAGTTACTCACGCATAGCCTACATAGCGCTGTCCATAAGTTCTTAATTCCAACTTGCAAAAACTAGGCCTGCCTTTAAAAGTCTTGATATCAAAATGTGGCCAAGTTACAACTAACAATATTACCTATCGTAGCTCACACTAAATAAACTAGCTCTATTCCAAAGCAATGCTATCCAAACTTTCCTAAATTATTTAATGCAACTTGGCCCTGTGTTTCTTCATCTTTGCATGTGAACAGATTGTGCCTCATGGAACAACATATGATTTCAATGAATGTTTTTAACAGTTCATGAATAATTACACTCCAGAAAGGATATGGTTGTACTTTGTTGGCAAGTTTACAGGTTTTAAAATGTTAACTGCTGCTACAGCATTCTTTACAATTCAAAAACAGACATTTATATGAAGAAACATCATGTACAATAGAGAAAGGAGTGATGAATAAATAAATGCAGATAAAAATGATGATATTTGCAAACAGAATTTTGTGAACACAAGGATATCTATGCTCTGTAGGACCACACAGGTTTTGATAGAAATCCAAATAAATAAATCAATAAAAACATAATAATAATAATAATACATTTTATTCATTCTGTGCTTTTCATAGACCCAAAGCAGTGGATGCAGACAATTGTTCAAACATGCTCTATAGTGTAGTAATTTTTCTGTTTAATTTCTAAGTGTTACATCTGAATCAGAGTATTTCCACTATAAATTATTTTCATTTTGCAGTTTGATGTGGCACATACAGTTTCATTGACCACATTCTCTTGAGATGGTAAGATGAAGAAACACAGGGCCAAGTTGCATTAAATAATTTAGGAAAGTTTGGATAGCATTGCTTTGGAATAGAGCTAGTTTATTTAGTGTGAGCTACGATAGGCAATATTGTTAGTTGTAACTTGGCCACATTTTGATATCAAGACTTTTAACGGCAGGCCTAGTTTTTGCAAGTTGGAATTAAGAACTTATGGACTGCGCTATGTAGGCTATGCGTGAGTAACTAACTATGCGTGAGACATGCATTCCAAAGAAATGTATGCAGACATTCGCTTAACCATACGCCCTCTATTGACAAGAATGAGAACAGTTATCCTATTACAGACAGCACACAATTACATTAAAAGAGTTTGTAGACGAGCAGTATTTAATGTGTAATGAAATACAATGAACAGCACCACCTGAGCTATGGATCATGAAGAAGCATGTAAATTAATGAACCAAGTCTACATGGAGACATACATGCACAATGGGCTAGACGCAAACACATTCTAGCTGAAAGACATACAGCCTAAATAGCTAGTACAGGCTAAATAGTTTGCATCAGTAAAATATGGAAATACAGTTTTAAAATAGGGCTATTAGTATTCTATGAAATACATTTAACGTTAGGCTATTCAACACTGGATTGCCGGATGCGTAACTCCAACCTTCCATGTGTGGGCTACAAGCTAGCAAGCGAGCTAATGAGTTCATAAGCACAGCAGTTAGGCTATTCAACACTGGATTGCCGGATGCGTAACTCCAACCTTCCATGTGTGGGCTACGAGCTAGCGAGCGAGCTAGTGAGTTTCTGTGAGTTTTTTTTTCCGGTAGTGTAGAACATTACCTGCGGGAAATGTTTTGGTACCGGACAGCTAGGTTTAGTTTCGTTTTCTGTAGTGCAATGAATGTAGGCTATAATGCATGTTGATTCGCTTCATAGTAGCCTAGCTTGTTTCTGCTTCCTGACGAGAAGCAGGAAGCAACGTTGGCGAACAAGCTTAATTGGACAATGCATATTTCCCAGGAATCTTAGCCAGAAAGAAAACAGTAGATACTACTAAGAAAGTACATACCAGAGATTCTTCTTCTTCTTCTTCTTCTTCTTCTTCTTCTTCTTCTTATTATTATTATTATTATTATTATTATTATTATTATTATTATTATTATAATTAAAAGTGTTTGCAGTAAGCTACATTATCAGCAGAGTAGCGTAGACTAGAGCCACATTCGGAGGCTATCTATTTATTTATAAGTGACTAACCATGAATCTGATTTTTTTGGGGAATTGGCGGTTTATAAATCCGATCGCTTAAAGGCTTGCAGCTTAAAAGAGGCTATCCTCAATTATTAATGTAGGCTATTATCGTAAATTCTTAATTTTCCTAGTAGTTAATTTTATGGTGACCTTGTGTTATGTGTGAAAAGGATAAAGTGAACAGAGCTGAAGTGAAGGGGGCAATGGGTTACCATAGTCAGTCAGTCATGACCGCAAGAGCAGGGCGTAACACCCTCCCCAAACCAGACAAAGGCGAGTGTCCGGTTTGGGGAGGGTGTGATATAATACAAGTGAAACATTGAACAGTTAATATTGTAAACCTCCTTTGCCTTTGCAATAAAAATACGTTAATGTGTCTAAGTCTAAGAAATGAAAAGTACTTAACAGTTGCACATTGTTTTTGTGGAAAATACATACGTGCCCTGCTGGGCTCAAACCCACTATCCACTGTGTGAGAGACTGCAGTTTTAACCACTAAGCCACAGTAGCTTCTTGGAAAGCAGGAAGCCATTAGCTATATTAACATTAAAAAACATTAGTATGAAGCGTTTTTATTGGATGATAAGCTTGATGAGCAGGTATACGGACCATACCCTCAAATAATAATTCTCCCCATTAGATAACATCGCGACGGAGGCAGGCAGTTTGGCAGGAAAATGGGAAGAAGAAGAAGAAGAAGAAGCGGAAGAGGAAGGAGAAATACGGCAAAATAACCCAAGTTTGGGGCTTTATTGTGTGGATGTGTGAAGTTGTATGTGAATGCTGTGTGGTTACATGAGGTCAGAACATACAGAAGTTAATGTTTTTAAGGGCTGAGAGTCTATGGTCATTGTGGTTACTTCTGTAGGAAACCCTGAAAAGTGCCAAACTCTCGGTGCTGTATAGGTATGGGGCATGCCCCACCAAGCTGTAACTTGGCGGATGGCATACCTGCCATCCCAATAGGCTTATCCAAAATTATCTCTCTATCGATTGGTTGCTAGTTTTATAGCCTAGCCTACTCTTCATTTAAAATTTCTCACTGTAGCCGGACCATATTTGACATGCATTATTTTCATTGGACCCGTAAATTCCGAGTCCTGCTCCTTAAAATCTTTCAAACCCCTTGTCGTGTGTTTGCCCACCACCAATGCCTTATTAATTTTAAGGTTCTAGTTTTTTTTTTAGTTCGCCAATTTTAGTCAGAATCAGTTTCAGATTCTTCACTATCTTCTATTACTGCCTTTTCTTTTTGTTTTAACCAATCACCTCTATCATATATACAGATCCTTTCCAAAAAATTAGAATATCATGGAAAAGTTGTTTTTTTCCCATAATTCCATTCAAAAAGTGAAACTTTCATAGATTATAGATTCATTACACACAAAGTGAAATATTTCTAGCCTTTATTTGTTTCATTTTTCATAATTTTGGCTTACAGCTGCAGAAAACCCCCAAAACAGTATTTCAAGAAATTAGAATAGTGTGTCGAAAATCAGCATTTACTTCAGTTATTTCAGAGAATTAATGTTTTAGACTGAGGGCCCTATCTTGGCGATCTTGGCACTTGGTCTAAGCGCATGGCGTAAAGTCCATTTAGGGCGTGTCCAAGTCCACTTTTGCTATTTTAACGGCGTGTTTTTTGGGCGCTAAGCACGGCGCAGCGTGCAAGTGGGCTGAATCTAGTCTCTTCATTAATTATAGGTGTGTCTTGGGCGTGACATGCAATAAACCAATCAAAATATCATATCCCATTCCCTTTAAAAGCCTGCTTTTCCACCTTGGTGGATTGCTTATATGATGGCGAAACAGACATGCTCGTGCATGTTTAGTGCGATCAAGGAATAGGCTATATGGATCAATAGTAGCCTATGATAAATATTATTCGGACAAACCATTATGAGTTCCCGGTAATTCCCGACAGTGCTGTTATTCTACAAAATATATGCAGTTAAATTTAGTTAAAGGCACCTGCAACAGCTGAGAATAAGCTACCAATGGCTTCCGTCTCACCTTAGAAAACGCTAAATTAGCCTGCTTGTTTAACGAATTTCGTTTGATTATGCAATGAAGCAATGAACTCATGTTCAAGCTTCATCCGAAGTTCATTACCTGCATTCTAATTTTGATTAATAAAATAAGTAACGTTATTTTACCTTAATGATGACAACAAATACAATAAAGCTGTCAGGTTGGCAACCCATAGGTTCACGCATATTTTCCCTTCTTTTATAATGTCCTGCTTATGGAAATGTGACCAACCAGTTTTACTGGTAGCGTAATGCTTTAAAACAATTCACTTTCCCAGGAAGACCGTTAAAAGTGCGATTTACAGCAGGGGAAACAGACCTGCTCCTCTAAAGCGCACATGCAGATAATGGTATTTAAATTAATTGTGAATTAATTGTAACGTGCTGCAAATTTGTTTTCGTTTCTAATTAGATGCTTAGTTCTCTTTAAAATATTTTGTTCAGTTATGGAATAACAGGTGAAATCGACGGGGTTTTAATAAGCTGAGGGTATGGAAACCTTGTCACTGTAATTTAAAAAATATGAAGGACGAAGAATAACTAAGGTTACAATTCAGTTAACATGGTGACATTTACGTATCTCCGTTTTTTAACCATAGGCATAGCGAATCCGCTGTAGCCTAGGCTATTTGAAAAACAATAAAAGCAATATTCATTGGACTAGGTTTTAAGCTTTTTTCAGTCACAAACCATTCTATTTACTTATAGGCTGTATTCCTAGATAAACAGACCTGTATTGTAATGACATTTGAAGCGCATTTTCAAAACTCAAATGTCCGTCTATTGCAGTGCGCGAGTTTTCCATTGAATGACAATTCACGCATTAGGTGTAAAAAAAAGCATTAGGCTTGATATAGGTGTTATCAGCTCCTTTTTAACGGATAGCCATTGTCCCGTACCATCACACATCGCCTGGATGTTGATGGAGTGGGCTGAGAGCAATGTAATGTGGCATCGTTTCCCTTCGCTGAGGGAAAGGAATGTGGACCTATGGAACCTTTTATTATTATGCATTTTTGACATAGCCTACACAATAATAATATTTTGCATTGTGATCTAGATATTTTAGTCATGCTTGTGCGCGCCCTGTGTGTAACAGACAAGATGGTACGCGCGTTGTGCACACGCCTATGTAGACGCACTTATATGCGCCGTTAAAATAACATGTAAACAACTGCGACATGACTTTGGACCAGGTTTGTGGTGGTTCTAGCGCAAGCGCTTTCTGCTGGCTCAAGATAGCAATACGCCAGAAAGAATCCTGGCCACTCCTCTCGTCTTAAGACCAACATGCCCAGTTCACTTGTAATGGGCGCAAGAATACATGGTAGTTAAAGGACGTGAACGCAAGGCGTTATTATGAACCATGCGCCGGGTGTAAGATAGCAAAGACACTTGCGTTTGGGTTAGCGCCGCTTTGCGCCGGGTGTAAGATAGGGCCCTGAGTGTCACACTATCATCTAATTTACTCAAAACACCTGCAAAGTTTATCTCAGTTTGGTTCAGTATGGGGAAGACTGCAGATTTGACAATTGGCCAGAAGACCATCATTGACACCCTCCAGAAGATGGGTAAGCCACAAAAGGTCATCGCTAAGGAGGCTGGCTGTTCACAGAGTGCAGTGTCCAAGCATATCAATAGAAAGTTTAGTGGAAGGGAAAAATGTGGCAGGAGAAGGTGCACAAGCAAAAGAGATGACCGTAGGCTTCAGCGGATTGTCAAGCAAAGACGATTCCAAAATTTGGTGGAGTTGCAGAGGGAGTGGACTGAGGCTGTAGTCAGTGCTTCAAAACCACCACGTACAGACGTATCCAGGACATGGGCTACAACTGTCGGATTCCTCGAGTCAAGCCACTCCACTCATTCTCTGAAATAACTGAAGTAAATGCTGATTTTCGACACACTATTCTAATTTCTTGAAATACTGTTTTTGGGGGTTTTCTGGAGCTGTAAGCCAAAATTATGAAAAATGAAACAAATAAAGGCTATAAATATTTCACTTTGTGTGTAATGAATCTATAATCTATGAAAGTTTCACTTTTTGAATGGAATTATGGAAAAAAAAAACTACTTTTCCATGATATTCAAATTTTTTGGAAAGGATCTGTATATATATATATAATTAATAATGAACTCCTCTGCAAAAATGCCTCTCCCGTACTGGTCCGTGTATATCATTCGCATTTACTGACAATAAATGATACCACATTACCAAAATTTAGAGCTCTATGTTAAAAAAATATATTTTTATTTGCCATGGGTGGGAGCAGCATACAGCCTCCACAGTTTGAATCACTCTACAGAGTGATGAACCCGTCGGTCCCTAGTCAAACTTTTAAGTTGAGCGCCCTACTGGCCTCTTTCTACGTTTTGCCGTGGCGGCTCACCTGTGGTTATTTTTCTAGGATTGCATATTGATCACCCCAGACAGATACCGTACTCCTTGCCGGTCCGGTCGCCGCCATCCTTCCTCTAGGTGACTGATTACAGTTACCTCTCTCAGTGAGAAGGTGGGTTGCGGTTTCGGGGTGTGAACTCCCGGCAGTGATCACTGTCTTAAGCCGTTCCCAACCTGAGAGAAATCTGTGTAGGAGAAAATCAAGATAGCAATCCTGCCGACTACGCCAATTATGTAGTGGAATTTCCCTTTTACACACAGTGAGCAAGTCTGTCCAAACAGAACCACAACAAAAACCGTATATTGATATAAAATAAGACTTTAGTTTATTTGCAGATAAACCAGAATGAGAGGATCTTACCAGATCACTCTGACTTGAAAACAGAATACACAGACATTTATACACACTCCTTAGTGATTTGCCACAAGGGGCATATTCCTAAATAATACAGAAAACAGGGGTGTTAAAACTTTCCAGTGTTTAGACTCTAGATAACCTTCAGCCTTGGTCAGGAATGTTCAACAGAAACATCCATCTCACAGACTGCCTGTCTGTTGCAGAAATGAAAGATGAAGACACAGAGCCTGCTTGAGGCCTAGCAGGCCTAGCTCATGTGTTTGCATAGAGTATATGTTTAATTACTTAATTCAATATAATTGATCTACTAATAATCAAAACTATAATAAATGTTTAATAATAATCATGTGATTGTCTCCATGTTAATACACACATATTGTAAAACAGAAAATTCCTTCACAAGTGCTGCCCCTGGGTTAGCTCTTCCAAGAGAACAAAGGTAGTTCATGATTCTGTAGCCTACTACAAGATAAATGAATTTAATTTATAAGTAAAAAATTACAGTAGGCATAAAGTGCTGTAGATACTGCAGTTTAGACTTATATTGATTATGCCATAATGACGTCTTAACTAAGTGGGTATCTTAGTTTTAAAATGTTATTTTCACAGCTTCTTCCATGTTTACCATCTTTGTCCTCTTTTCCATCTCAGTCTTCCTTGTTGAGCTGTTGGAGCTCCTCCACATTCTGACATGGACCATTTTCCATAATGTCCTCCTTTGCCTCTCCTGCCAGTATTCTCATTTGTATTGCAAGGATTTCTTGCTGGGTCTCTGCAAATTCTTACAAGTTTTTGCAAGACCTTTGTGAGAATATCTATGGGGAAAGATTAAATATTGTGGGCTTAGATCATTGAGTGTAGGTGTTTGTGTGCATGTGTGTAGTCTAAAAATGTTTTTGCTACTTCTGACAAGGCCTGGGGCTCTTCAGCTGCATCATAAAACAAAAATATACTTAAGCACCAAACTATTACATTATTTTTATATACTATAAGTTACGGCTTATCGGGGCATGCTCCATACCTATACAGCACAGAGAGTTTGGCCTTGTGTTTTTTCATCTTACCATCTGAAGAGAATGTGGCATTCAGGCCTTTCCAGCCTAAGCGAATATTGGGTCAACATTCTATTCCATTTTATTTCTTAATGTGCGTTGCAAAAATGTTTATAGTGTGATCATATTACATCGGATACCTAAACTTGATATGCCATTGTAAACAGGATAACTGGGGCTTTCAATTGAAATAAAAAATTATAGGATTACTTGATGGCAATATCATCAATTATGGAAATACATTTACCAACTAAATTTATAAAACATTCTAAATGGCTATTTTCTAATGAGAAACCTACTATTTTACCCATTTCATGTTCAAGATAGGGGGAAACTTACAGTGTATGATATCTTCACCATTGTGTGAGTCATATAGAATAGGAATCAGAATAGATTTATCTTCTACTGCTCAAAAGTTATAACCACTTCAGTGATGGGTAAGAAAAGGCTAAAATAAACGCTTTAGAATGTTAGGTTCATTGAAAATATGACATGTGTATGCAAAACTGTTTGTGGTGTGGTCATATTATGTTACACCCCTAAAGATAATATACCATTTTAAACAGGATAACTGGAGCTTTCCATTTATATACAATAATATGCTTACTTTAACACAATATCATCAATTATTAAAACAAATCACAAAATAAATAATAATAAAAAAACTTTCTAAATGGCTATTCTCCATGAGAAACCTAGGTTTTTAAACATTTCATGTTCAAGATCGAGGGGGACAAACTGTGTGGTATCTTCACTGTTTTGTAAGTGATATAGAGTAGAAATCAGAACAGATTTATCATTTACTGCTAAAAAGGTATAACATCTTAGTGATGTATGGGAAAAGGCAAAAAAAATCTTTTAGTAGAATGTTAGGTTCATTGACATTTCACATTACCACTTATCCATACTCCTAATGGGTCACTGTTGAGAATCTGTTGATATAATGCAAAATTGAAAGACACATACACTGAAATATACAATTTATGTGTTCAATGAAACACACACTTTATTTTAAAAAAATGTATAACATAGTGAATGGATGAACTATGTAAATGGATAACATTGTAAAACAAATAAAAACAAGATACAACCCATGGCAAATATCAGTTTAGATACCCGTAAAATTAATGCATTGGATTTATTTACAGTAAAATCATTAATGTATTAGTACAGATACAGCAGACAAATCTATGGTCAAGCATAAATACCTTCAATATATTCAAAAATCAAGAAGATAACAGTAAGTGCATGCATGCCCTGATGGTCCTCCGTGTCGTGCTCTGCAATGACCCTCCGCACCTTCCTTCTCTTCAGGGACTGTATCAGATGGCTAAATGTCCATCCTTTGCTGCAATACATAAATATGTAATCATTTACCATTTCATTAATCCATAACATATCATATAAAACCATTTCTGAGTAATTAAAGGGCTTGCAATAACATCATCTTACAGCAAACGCTTTATGCTTATGTCAGGAATAGATAAAATAGCTATTCTGGACACAAGCATAATGTCCATCCATCGCTGTAATAGATACATATATTATCAATTGCCATTTCATTAATCCATAACATATAAAACAATTTCTGAGTCATTAAAGGGGTGTATAATGAGAATGACATTTTACAGAAAACACTTTATGCTCCAGAATAACGTTAGATAAAAAGCACAACAACACCACAATGTTAGACTACTTAACACAATGTTAGACTACTTAGCATAATGTCCATTCATATAAGATATTGTTTTGAATGAACAGACCTAAATCATCAGTGACATTGGCTCAACTGAATGATGTCTTTTTGTCATATTTGTCTAAACAGGCTAATCTTGCTCAAGTCAAAAACGTGAGTCAGAAAATAAAACGTGAAGCTGACGTTACGTTAGGAAATGTTTGCTGTTTAGTTCTCTACTCCATTCATTTTCGACAGGACTGATCAACAACAACCTTCAAATTTATACATATAACGTTATGTTAAAAAACTAGCTAGTTAGTACTTGCTATTGATAAGACTAATAGTTGAGTATAACATTTATAAAGCTAGCAAGACAGACAGCAGAGCTAACGTTTCAAATTAGGAAAACAAAAACGCAGAAAAGAAAATGGCTGTTCGTTCGCGCGGTTTAGGATGACAGCTCACTGTTAGACTAACTTTATTTGTTTTAGCTTTAGTTCGCTATTATTTAGTTATCAAAGTCTACACTAAGATACGGAAAATATTCACATCTAACGTTATCACTTCACTTATTCATTGTATGACAGACTTTTTCACAATTTCATCTCAAAACGAGCTGGGGTAACAACAACACAGTGGCATCATTTGAAGCTAGAGCCGAACGTTAGCTACCTTAGCGAATTTCAAGTGAAAATATGAGAAAGTCTGCGGTACAAAAACAGGATTTTATTCAAAATAAAATCGTTTCTGAAGTAATATCTATGGTTAATTATTATCTTAAATATTTCTTACCTCAGGTATTTCTTACCTTTACTGGCTTTCCCTCAGTCGCAGTAAAGTCTTCAGACGATAGTCTTCTGTCCGAGGTGGTCCGCTCCGCCCGCGGTGAAGCAAATGGAGATTTACGAGGTTGACGTGCGGTTTTATTTAGCGGTCTACAAATAAATCCCCGCCCACTAAGCTCATGAACCAATTATATGCAATTGTAGCTTATTTTGTCATCTGTAACTAGCAGTTTTCAAAAAGAAAATCAGTGATAGGACGGCAGAGCTATTATACGTCAAACCATCAGCACAATTGTACTGAAATTAGAACGGTCCGGCTTTAAAGGGTTAAAGCACAACTGAACTTTGGTAGAACTTTGGGTTGTGTAATTACCTGGCCATGATATGAGGCGAAATACAGTGAGCACCATAATTCATTGGACAGTGACACATTTTTTATTATTTTGGTTCTGTATTCTAGCACTTTGAGTTTGAAAGGATACAATGACAAATGTTAAAGTGCAGACTGTCAAGCCTTAATGTGAGGGTATTTTCATCCATATTGGATGAACCGTTTATAAATTATAGAACCTTTTGTACATTGCCCCCCCCCCCCCCCCCCCCCCCCCCCCCCATTTTCGGGCATCAATATTATATATCACAGTTGTTTCTCCTGACAAATTTTCCTATTGAACTCTGGTTATTGTTTGTATTGACAGAATCCACTTCGTTCACGTTCGTATACGTGCTAGAAGTGTCATTTTGAGACCGTTTTAGCTGAATGGAGAGTGACAAATTAATAAATAATTAAGTGAATGGAGAGCGACAAATAACCGTATTCTGGATTATCACCCCAGGGGAGCACAGAACAACTAACAAACATATTTTGCCACCATTTGGACTCATATCATGGCCAGGTAACTACACAACCTAAAGTTCTACCAAAGTTCAGTTGTGCTTTAAATGTCAAATGCTGCCTCATAGAAGAACACATAATTACAATGGTTGTCAAGTAAATTGAAATGGGAGATGAATAAATAAATACAGATAAAAATGATAGATATTCAGACCTAGTACATAGCCTAATTATTGAATCTTAAAAACAGATCCAGACATGTTTGCCACATTCATGTAGCCTACTGTATGTTTGTGGGTCAGATGAAGCCAAATAAGTAAAATAGCACAATTTATTTTAAAATGTAAAATGATAACAATGTTATTTGTGAACACAATTTTGTGAACAAAAGAATGTTTAGGTTTATATTTATTCAAATACAAATATTCCAAATAAATAATAATAATAAAAATAATAATGCATTTTATTCATGATGTGCTTCTCATAGACCCAAAGCACTGGAAGCAGACAATTGTTCAAACATATAGTCTAGTAATATTTTACATTTATATGTGTAACACATCTGAATTGCAGATTATTTCCACTATAAATGATTGGCATTTGACACTTTTGACATGGCACATGAAGTTTGAATTAACACATTCTCTCAGATGGTAAGATGGAAAAACATGAGGCCAGTTACATTAAATAATTTAAGAAAGATTCGGTAGCATTGTTTTGGAATAGAGCGAGTGTAATTAGTTATAATAGGCAATATTTGTTGTAACTTGGCAACTTGGTATTTTTGTACGTTGAAAACGTTTATTGTTGAGATTAACTTTACTTAAAAGAATGCTATGAAATTTTGTTAAGATACCTTGAAGATAGGCAATGTGCTTGCTGATGATAGCTCTGTGGATGAAGCATGTGCTGTTGAAATAATAAGTGTGAAAAGTACTTAATGTAGGCTACTGTATGTGATTATATAAAAAGTGTAGATTTATTTAAAATAGGCAATATCTCTCATAAAAGTGCAGGTATAGGTAGTAGAAAATAATGATGCCCACTTGCAGTTTTGAGGGACAGCCTGGCATGTCTCTTGGTTTGTGGTGGAAGGAAAACATGTTTTTTGCCAAAATTAAAACACATTAAGGCTGATAAGCATATACACTGGCCTACATAGCTTTACCATTCTACTTACCCCGCAATGTGCCTTTAGCTAGGCTATGGGAAGACTGTTTAAGCCTGTCTGAGCCTAGCTACATAGCCTACGCAAAATAATCAGTAGGGTGGTTTTGCATTTGAGTTACTCAATTGTGTATTTGAAAGCAAGCAATCAAATAATAAAATAAGCGAATATTAGGAATATACTAGAATGTTGTTTACTAGTTCCCTGTGTTTTCCTGTCTGTTTATTATAGTTTATAATAGTATTTAGAATATAAGTGTAGTATTGCTGATTTACCCACAGCTTACTGTGAACTACAGTCAACGTTCATTACTAGGGATAGCTGCTACATTATGGGAAGGATGTGCTTTGTCTTGTCTGTTCTGTAGTGATCTTGATGATGTCTCTGTATGCACTTATTGTACGTCGCTTTGGATAAAAGCGTCTGCTAAATGAATGTAATGTAATGTTGTTCAATTTTGTGTGAATCACACACACAACTCATTGTACTTCATGGAGGGAACTTACATCTTGGTGGTACAAGTTTGGACATTCTGTCATAACGTTACTCCTCGGTGACAAGTCTGTCTTCATCTGGAATGGAAATTTCAAAATGTTTTCCACGTTTTAAGTAACGTTAAAACACCAAGTCCCTCAGCTAAGGAGTAAGTTACCGTGTAATCTTCGCAAACAGTGAGCAAATGTGCTGTTCACAACACTAAAATGGAGAGAATATAGTGAGAAATTATAGGTTGTCTTTATCAAAACAGAAAATGCAAGCGCACCCTTTAAAATTGTTGAAAAAAATAGGCTACATAGCCGCTGTGGTGCTGAGGGTAAATGCCGTTTGTATAAGCTTGATTAACAGATCTAACGTTAATTGAATAGGCTTATCCAAAATGATCTCTCTATCGATTGGTTGCTAGGCACGTTAAAGTTATATAGCCTACTTTTCATTTAAAATTTCTCACTGTAGCCTACGTGTTGTGGTCAATTTAAACTAACGATACCACTCGTTAGCTAGCTAGTTTAAAGCTTCTGTTTGGCCTGGGCTTTTACACTGCTGATTCTATCTAACGTTAGCTAGTTAGCTAGCCTATACCGTTACACTTTAGAAGTTGATCTTCTTATGTCTGTCAATTGATATTTGTTTAAACTAGCTGTTAGGGCCTAATTATAAATGTATTCACGAAACTAAGTACGGTTAAATTACCTACCTGTAGCCATATGTCCAAGGCAGCTGGAGTAGACTAACGGTCGGACGGCAGCGCTCAAATCAAGAAAAAAGTCGTTAAATATTGAATTAAATATCCACGCGCATGGCTTCAAAATATATCACCAGTGGGAAAAAAAGAGTCTTGAATAGGTATACAGGCAGACAGACAGATAGACAGAAAATGTATACTATAGGTATATAATAGGGCTAGCTATAAATTAGCCTAGGCTATATATAATTAGGCTAGCATATAATTAATATATTGTAGGCTAGTAGCCTATATAGGCCTATATTTTTATAATATTGGAAAATTACACTGCATTTCAAAAGTTTAACAGAAAAACCTCCGTGCATCATTCTGGGAACGTTAGTTTACGAAGTAAAAAAAATTCTTCCAGTTATGGAAGAATTAAACCTAAAAACAATCTTATGCGAACGTTCTGTGTAACGTATCATAGAACCATTAGAGAATGTTATGTTTTTTAGCTCGCAGAACGTTTCGGGAACATTACGAATTTTTTAAACTTAAATGGAACATTCCCAGAACGTTGTGAAATGGTTCCCCAAAAATAACCATAGGGGAACCATATGCGAACGTTAGGGGAACGTTCTGTGTTTGCTGGGGGTGCTCCGGAATTTGTAGTAAATAAATTCATATGAAAGACACGTGGCATTAAAACGTCAGTTTCAAGCGTTATGTGCCTTCTACAAACACCACTGTTGACTAGTAGGCTAGGCTACACACAATAGATACAGCTAATATAGACAAGGTCTCTGAGCAAGCGTCAACAGGCTACACACACCAACAATATAAACATAAACAAACCGAGAATCCAAGCAATAGCCCAACATGCACCAATCATGCAAGCGGCGTCAAATGCGTGCTTTTCAACCGAAAAACGAAATATAGGCTACACATCAATACAATGTCCACTAGCAGATTATCACAAACAGCCAAGGCCTAAAATAAGTCAAATAAAGCAAACACAACAGGTGCAAGGCTTTATCATGGCTTGAACAAGTATACTCTGGCCTTACCAAAACTGAATTAAAAGACCAACTGCATGACCACTAGTAAAAACGAAACCAGGATGCTCCATAACAATAGTCTTGTAGGAGTTATGGGAAACAAAAGGATTACAATGTTTTTGTTCACTGCAAAATAAATGAGTTGCGATTTATTTTCTCTTTCCAAACACTGTATAACAGAGGCAGCCACGCAGCCAAAAGTGGCGCTCTGAATTATGTAGACCTAGCCTCCATGCCCCTATGAGGGTAGCTATATCCCCCACAATATAGTAATTACAATCAGCACTCACAACGCAAACCAATAGTCCAGGCCCAGTTAAAAAAAAAATCCAGGACTCACCACTGACGTTTTCAGAGAAGCACAATCCGTCTATTGTTTTTTTATTTTTTTAAATTTATTTGTTTCTGATTTTTCCCCATTTTCTCCCAATTTAGTAGCCAATTGAACCCCTATTCTAATTCAATTTCCCCCCTGTGTAGCAACCGCTAGAGAACCACCGCTACACAACCCTGTCAGCCGGTAGTAGGAATGAGGTCGCCACGTCCTATACAGGGCGCAACTCCTCGAGCTCCTGACCGTGAATCCAGCTCGCCCAGGGCCGTTATGCGTGCAGCGATTCTCTCCGAGCCCCTCCCCCCACCCGGAAGCAGCCGCCAATTGCTGCTTCCACAGGGCGCCGGCCATGTTCGGATCTGGCAGGACCAGGGCGTGAACCCCGATCCTCGGAGCACAACTGCACCGACTGAAAGTCGGCGCTCTTACCGTTGTACCACGCGACGCTACTAATCCGTCTATTGTTGTGGTTGTAGGCGAAAGCATCAATAATATGCTGGATGTCAAGAGAGTTGGTCCTCCGGCTGTTTATGGCTAACAGGGCCAAATTGCTGTTTCGAGCATCACCGCTGCTATTCCTGAGTTAGTTCTTGAAGCGTCGTAGGCAAGAGAAAATGCGTTCGCATGAAGCCGATGTCACGGGCAGAGTTAGTGTTATGCAGATTAGTTTGTATAAATCCGGAAATGCATCGCGGTAGGGTCTCATTAGAGCTAGAAATTCCACTGTATCCTTCACTGTGTGTCCTTGCTTTTGTTTTCTTTCCAGCAGATGCCGGACCTGATGTAGCTCTGCAGTCAGGTTCTCTTCAGATACCCCATAGAATTGGGCCATAGGCCCCAGACACTTCTTGTCTAGGAAGACCTTGTGTTTGGGACTGAGCGCTGAGACTCCAGCCAGAACACCCCCTGTCTCAGTCGAGAACCGTCTTTTCATTTCATTCAGAAGTCTGTCTATAACTGGATAAAAGCAGTGCTTGCGCAGGTCTTCTGAGGATGTAACAGGTGTGCACTCAGTCGGGGCCTCAATAATAAAATCCTGTAAGTGACTGGGAGGCTGGGCCTGTCTCTTGTCACACGGTCCGCTCTGTACACCGGCCTTGATGCACAAGTCTCTAGCTCTCATTTGAATTTCATTCAACGATTCTTCTCTCCGTTTTTCTGAGAGTGTGGCGATAACAGACTGAGCCAAGTCCCCTGCGGATGAAAGCTCCATACTGGGTGATTGTAGCTGGTCTGACATGAACTTGGTCGCACGGAATTCATCCTCAAACAGAGTGAGAAGTAACACAAACTGCTCGTCAATCAGTCCACTCCCAGCTCTAGCCTCTGTTTTCCTCCGTGCATTTGATATCCCATGATATCCTGTAGCGTACCTTGGATGACAGGCAGTGATTTCCTTATAGCCCACAAAGCCGTATACTGGCATGCCCAGCGTGTATCTGATAATTTCTTCAATTCCACGGGCTGCATAGTTGATCCCAATTCTCTGTTTCTTCATGAAAAGGTCATGGGCGACAGAGTTTGAAAAAAAGTTGTAAAGCATTTGCACAGTTTAAAAAAACTCAGCCGCTTATTGCACATTGCTCACAACATCCACTAAAACAAGGTTAAGTCTGTGAGCATGGCAGTGTATATATAATGCCTGCGGGACCTCTTTCCTGAATCGCTCTTGCACCCCGACATCACCACCGCCCCGTCATAACACTGACCTACACATACGTTTTTATCAATATTACAATGGCCGAGTGTCTGTTCAATGCTTTCAAGAAGCGAATCTGCGTCCAAGCCTTCTGCTGGTGTGAAGTGCAAGAATTCTCCAAGCACCGCTCCATTATTCAAATACCGCACCACCACTGAAATCTGTTCCTTTTTACTTATATCTTTACTTTCATCCACCATGATGGCAAAATGTTCAGCCTCCTTGACTTCTGCGCTTATTTGACGTCTCACCATATCTGCCATAATACCCATAATTTCATTTTGGACATGGACATGTATGTATTTTGCATTTGCGGGGTTGTTCTCTATTTTTTTAGCTACAATCTTATCAAACTGCCCAATTAAATTGAGTAATTCCACAAAGTTTCCCCTATTTCCAGATCCATCATCCTCCCGGTGCCCTCGCTGGGCAATGCCCTGGCACGCAGTGTAACGTAGAGACTCGACCACTGCTCTCATATATTCACGGTTTTCCTGCACAATCCTAGAATATCCTTTATCAAGCATATGTCCTAATCTTGAACCGCCTTGTTTTTTCAATTTGAATTCCCCCCATGCCTCCATGGCAAACCGATGAGCTGCACTAACACTGTGGGTCTTGAAAACTGTTTTAGCTTTCCGCCAATTGCGGTAACCGATGACAGTGAATGTAGTTTCAGAATGGAACCCTCGCCCTTCACACAGGAAATGCCTGCACACGAAGCAGAAAGTTACGTCTTTCGTGACCGAATATTCCAGCC
Organism: Synaphobranchus kaupii; assembly: GCA_029718625.1. Lineage (NCBI taxonomy): Eukaryota > Metazoa > Chordata > Actinopteri > Anguilliformes > Synaphobranchidae > Synaphobranchus > Synaphobranchus kaupii. Next base: position 8,414,342 of record CM056398.1, on the reverse strand, counting down.
AGGAGTACGACTCAAGCCAGCTACTATTGAAGTTCCTTTGCTGGTTGCCAAATTGCTGCGAGGGGTACCTTTTCAAGGCTGGACGTCGCAGTCCTTCCTCGGGCTGCCTGCTAATATGGCTAATAGTCGTGGTAGGCCTATCATCGCTTGCACTGCCAGGAGCTAGTTGAGCGGCTAGCGGAGGAGCTAGCATGTCAGCCAAGGTGTCTTCCCGCTCCCTCCCTCGATCCTCTTCTTCTCCCTCACTCTCCCTCAATGACAGGCTGCTGTTAACCTCCTCTTTCTCTATCTTATTTTTAATAAAAACAGGTTCAACTACTGGATCCTCTGGGCGAGGTCATTTTGGAACGAGAAAACGATGCATTTTTAAGCTAGCGTAACATTACAGAAACGGGATAGCCATAAATAAATCTTGCGAGTAACGTGATCTCAATCACAAGGCAGTGACACTGATCTGTGGTCATTAACAGTACAATGTTGACATGAATACAACAGAAATGTAGAGTGGATCTGATCTTAGACCAATGCATAGATCGTTAGGCCGAATAACTTTATTGCGTGTGCTGCGAGGGTGCTATGGCAATTGGGGGCGCTGTTTCACCGACCGAATTCAAAAGAATATAGACATGACGGCTGCCTATATTTTGTATGTCAAACGTCAGGGAATTTATTGGTGGTGCTACGGTGGTGCTATTGTTATTCTTGCTGGTGCTCCAGCACCAGCAAGCCACCCCTTAGCGCCGCCCCTGAACATGGACATTCCTGAAAAATAGGCTAACATACAATTTTCACAGTGGCCATTTCCATCACGATTTCTCATAATTTAGGCTACACCTCGCGTTAGCTAGCCGCGGAAGGCTGGTTCACAGAAAGCTTGAGAGAGTGGTTGGGACTCGGGATCTACTGGTGTAGCTTGCCTATACCACAGACGGTGGATTAAATCAAGTGGATGCAATAATCATTATTTAATTATGTCAATGTAATCATACATATAACGTTAATGTATCTATGTAGTTATTGTTTTGGTTTTCACATAACATCGATTGTTCAGTGGGTTTGTGGTGGGCGCTGGACTGGAAATAAATTTGTTTTAATATGGGAAAGGTTGGTCAAACATTAGCCGTTTATACAGTAGGGGTTGAAACTTAAAATGGCATGGCAGGCTATAGCCCCGCCTACTATTACATGCCATGGCAGCTGGCAAAATTTAATGACAGGTATCACTATTTAATGGCAGATATAGATGCCAGTTAAATGGATAAATAAAAAAATTAAAAATGTTAGCTATCGACAAATCCGCTGGCTGTCATATTAAGTTAGCTAACTTTGACCTAACTACAGGTGAGAAGGGGTTGAAACTTAAAATGGCATGGTAGGCTATAGCCCCCACCTAGCTACTATTACATGCCACGGCAGCTGCCACTGCTATAGCCACGCCCACTTTTACATGCCACAGCTGCTGCCAGAATTTAATGGCAGGTGTCACGGTAGCTGCCATTCACTGCCAGAATACAATGGCACTGGCAGGTAGCAACATTTTATGGCAGATAGGTGCCTGATATTTTTTTGTTTTAAATAAAGCATTAGCTATCGACAAGTAGCTGTCATGTTAAGTTAGCTAACGTTAGTTAATAAAAAAAAGTTAGGCCCGTTTTATTCTTGTGTTGCATGATGTCTAACTAGGGGGCTATTCTGTCCAGTAATCTGGACATTTGGAATTAAGAACATAAAATCTGTGACAGAGTTTTGCTAACTAGGTAGCTTGCTATGCTGCATTTTGTGCATTGTAGCTAGCTTGCTAGCTAGCTCCATTGTACCTAAAATGCAGCATACATATATTGGATAAATTACTGAATAATTACAATTTTTCATAAGGTTTTTCAGGTTTCATTGCATAGGAGGTTCTCCAGTTTCTGAATGTATACTAGATATGTATTCTGGATGTATGCTATATATGTATGTGTTTGTGTGTGTGTGCGTGTGTGTGTGTTTGTGTGTGTAACAATAATAATGACAACAACAATTAATAATAATAACAGTAGTTGCTAGTATTTTGCTAGTAAAATCCAAATATAACAATATATTATGAATTACAGTTGATATTGTACTGTTTATTTAATTTAGATTTTAGGTCCTTGCCCCATACAGCAAAAAGAGCCTGAAACAGCTTTGTCCTTACAGCTGTTAGACTGCTTAATGACAATGGACATTTTCATCATAATTAATATTTAATAAATGTAATATTATATCATTTTGATCATAATACTAATAATAATAGTAATTTTAATCATAATCATAATCACACATATCTTCACTATAATGTGAAACATCTGATTCAATTGAATGTCTTTATTTAACATGTTTGTTTGTATTTGTGGGTCTGCCCCACTGTCTATGTCTTTGTTACTGCTGGAAACTACAACTGAAGTTCCCTAACAGGAAAATATAAGTTATTCTATTCTATTTTTCTTAGTAATTTTTTTTTGTTGCAATATTTTACCATATCCTGAGCAACCTGGACCATCCCAGAAGACATGTGGGCCCCTTTTTAAATCATCAAATCAAATCAATATTTATTTATTTCACAACTAGTTTTCACAATGCGCTTCACAGGAAAACTCAGCCTAAACCCCCACAAGAGCAAGCCAGAGGCAACAGTGGCAAGGAATAACTCCCTGGAGTAACTAGGAAGAAACCTTGGGAGGAACCAGACTCAAGGGGGGAACCCATCCTCCTCTGGTCGGCTCAGGGTCTAGGTCTTAATGACCAGCATGGTCAAAGCAGCCAATGTCCATGTTAACAGAATACGCCCTGTGCATGATTGTAGTCCACCGACTTCTGGGTTTCCCGAAGGTGTCATATGTGTTTCCGTTTCAAATCTGCTGATGCGCTAGTCAAGCGAAGCTAATGGGAAACCGAAACCTAGCAAACAGCGAAGATGAAAGAAGATGAAAATAAAATTTAAAAAGTGTCCACAGATATCAGTGGAGGGGAAGCGGTTCACATGATCATTGTTGTGTTCCACTGTGCTCCAATTCGAGTCGATACAACTCCTTATTGAGCTTCCACCGCTTTCCAAAAGACCCTGAACGTCATCTCAAGTGGTTAAACAAAATAAGGCGGGATTGTTTCACGGTAACAAGTCACACAAAGGTATGCATCAGACATTTTAGCAGCGACGAAATTTGCATTACATCACAAGGAAGAAGAACGTTAAAAGTCGGGGGCATTCCCTTTTTATTTCAATGGAACAACTACATGAAACCACAGACACGGTCCGGGGTTTGGCAGTGCTGCGCACGACCCAGCACACCGCCAGCGCAGTCCGACCCAGAGGAGCCTGCAGACATCATCCAGCAAACAGATGAGGAGGTGGTGCCAGTCGTTGTGGACCATGAGTACTGTGTTCCCAGTAACAGTGTAGTCGTGGACCGTGAACACTATGACGGTATGCTACGGGAGATTGAAGCCTTGAGGGACCAGCTACAAGCCTTCCGTTTACAAGACTCCTGTGGGTTGCAGCAGTAGCTGGATCACCAGAAGACATTCGATTTTACACCAGGTAAGACAGATAAACTGCAAGCAGTGCAAATAGATAATCCAGCTCACTACGATTGACAGCCATTTCATAATTGTTTGATGATGCTCTAAACTCAGTAAACTGCTTAGCCACAAATGCTATTTTATCTACCAGAGACTGAATCAGAAAGTACTCTTACTTTAATATGCATGCAGATTGCTGTATGGTTGCTCATTGGTATGTAAAATACATTTTAAAAATAGCCACTTGGAAATAGTGTTCTTAATGCTATTTGTGAACACTTTTTAAAAGTTATTATTATAACTTAAATGTTCAAAGCCACTTGAATTAAAATGGTTTGGCCCGTTTTCATATTGCTTCTATGTCTTCAGAAGACTCACTCAGGGAATATTACAGTATCCTGACTACAAACACCAGAATATATAATGTGTATTTTGTTCTAAAGATTCCCCTCATATGATCATCTGATGGCATTCTGGACACTCATGGAACCAGCGACATCAAGGATGGTACGGGCTACAAGGGTCAGAGGAGCCTCTGCCTCTGCTGTGAGTGAGGAGGCTTTCAGCAGACCCACAGTAAGTACATGGCTGTCACTGCAAAAGTCACCCCACCCCCATAGTAATACAAAAGGGATATACTGTGTAATACTAATCATGCCTTTTTTCCACACCAGAAACTGGTCCCCATAGATGAGTTTTTCCTGTTTCTAAACTACCTGTCAACTGCATGCATCCAGAGGGAGCTTGGCCACCGTTTTAATATCCACCGCACAACGGTCAGCAGAATCATTATAACATGGGCCAACTTCCTCTACTGCCTGCTCGGATCTGTGTGCACATGGATGACACCTGAAAAAATTTGAGCTCATCTTCTTCATGAGTTGAGGGACTATGCAGGCAACCAGGTAATCATTGACTGTACAGAGCTGCGCTGCCAAACGCCTTCTTCCCTGCTACTTCAGAGTGAAGTTTTCTCTTCATACAAGTCCCCCTGCACCTTTAAGGCCATGGTAGGCATGGCACCACATGGTGCTCTAACATTTGTGTCAGCACTCTATGAAGCATGATGTTCTTGAGACCCAGTCCATTGCTCGTTTGAGAGTCCATGTGGAGAGGTTAATTAGGAGGGTCAAGGAAAACAAACTGTTTGATATTGAAATTCCCCTCTCCATCTCAGGGAGCATCAATCAGTTCACTGTGGCATGTCTCCTCTCCAATTACCAGAATGGACCTCTGGTCAAAAAATGGAGAGTAGAAGTCTGAGGATACAGTTTGCCGTAACACACTGTACACTTGAGTACACACTGAGTTGAAACACTGTCAATTAATTGATTAGTTTATGGATATGACATTTACTGTAAACTAAATATCTTTGGTTTTTTACTGTTGGTCAGACAAAACAAGACATTTAAAAGATATCCCTTTGGCATTTAGCAACTTGTGATGGACATTTTCACATCTGTCCTTTTTTTTTAATAGGCCAAAAATAATCAAATTCTTCTAATTCTAAAAAATTATCTGATAATTTATATTGAAAATAATTTATAGTGGCAGCCTTAACCACTCCTCTTAAAATGTTATTTTCCATCCTTTATATTAGTTCATATCATAACCCTGTTCACCAACTCACCTGTACCTGGGTCATCTGTTTGCCAATATGAATGTTCCTGCTAAATCCTACAGGCAAAGTGTACTGCTTCACAGGAGTATGAACTATATGCTATTTATGTTTTTGTGTTAAATATTGGGCAGTTTGTTACTCACTTGTTTTAATAAGGTAAAATAAAGCCATTTTAACATAACCTGCAAGTGTCAGCTTTGGTAAATGTAATTGTACTGAATTTTGTTAAAGGTTACTGAACATGAAAAACCTATTTGATCAGGGTTTTAGTCTCTTACATTATGAACATTGCTTTATTAATCTGTATCTCATTACTCTGAAAAACTACAGTGGTTTAAGAAACACCAGACATACTTCTCAAAACTCATTGTTTATTGACATTAATTGTAATATGTCAACAGACATTACATGCACCTATGCATGTAGGTAGAGAGAAAAAATAGGCCTGTTCTCTCTTTTATCACTTCGATCACATCACTGTCTCTGTATATGCGTTGAATCAGCGTATCTTCCTCTGCACACACCACAAAGTCACATCCCTGTCGTCATTTAATTCGAACGAATAGCAAGTTGTGTCCTCTAACACTGACGCAAGCTTGAACCTTTTTGCTAAATTATAAGGTTGCTAAATTATAAGGTCATACGAGAGTCATACAGCTCCGCTGGATTATACTTCCTCCTGGATTTTATTTGACATTTTATTAAAGGATTTTACGGTTGCCACTTTACCTGCCCGGCGTTCTACTACCTGCCTAACATAAGCTTTCTCAAATTTAGCCTCGACCGGTGGAGCGGGTAAGTACTCACCCGCTTGCTGTGTCGCTGGTATTTTGACAGGCAGGTTATTCATCTGTATCCTTGTCCTCTCATTAATGCCGGTAATCCCAGCGGTGCTTAATTTGTTGGCTAACGTGGTTTTTTTCAACTTGGTATTGGTGTATTGTAGCCGAGGTTTATCTGTGGCACTGACCTGTACTGTTGGATTAACTGGATTGCTGCTTTATTTTCGAAAAGAATAGTTAAACACAACAAACACACAACACAACACCGGTCTGATTCAAATTCCGTGACAGCAACTGTGTAGGCTACAGTGAGCTTCGTAAAACGTGGACTGGAGCTTCACTCCTCTAGTTACACTTCGGATCGGACCTGTGAATGTTAGCCGCTTGTGTGTGACTGGCTAAAAGGAAAACACGGTCTGGACACTTATGCAATAGGTCTAGAGTGTTTTTTTATTTTTTATTTTATTTTTTCTCCACCATCTGAAGCATTCTAATGGAATCTCTTTCCATGTCTGTGACTGGTTGGGAGGAAACTTTTCGCTCCCCGGCAGTTCTGAAAGAGCATTTGAAACTCAACAGATGCTCAGATGCTCACTACTCCTGCAAGTCCTGCCAGTTTCTCATGGATTAACTATATTCACTAAAACATGAGTTTAAAATTCTCAAAAAATCTCTTGCCAGTATTGATCCTATAGCCCCTACAATTTTATGGGATGGTGCCCCCTGCCATTGGTGAATTGTGCCCATGACATGCCTCCAGTGTTGCTGCGGATGTTGCTGCGCCTGCTGCCCCGATCACTGCTGCTGCTGCTCCTGTTGCCCGGATTGCTGCTGCTGCTGCTGCTCCTGGTGCTCTTGTTCCTCGGGCTGCTGCTCCTGCGGCCAGTGCTACTTCTGCTGCCCCTGTGTCTGCTGCTGTGGCAGCTGTTGCTCCTGATACAACTCGCACTGACGCTGTGGCTGTTGTGTCTGCCCCTGTTGTTGCTGCCAATGCTGCTGCTACTCGCCCACAGCCGCCATCTACATTGATCATTGGGAGCTTCATGGTTAGGCATGTCTCTATCAAAGGGGCTGAGACCCACTGCTTCCCTGGAGCCCTTGTGTCAGACATAGACCACCTGCTGCCATCTATCCTCGGTCAGGCCCCATCTGCTGAAAGTTTGGTGGTCCACGTTGGGTCAAATGACATCAGATTGGCACAGTCTGAGAAACTCAAGCCAGACTTTAAGTCCCTCATCTACACCCTCAGTCAGTCTGGTAGGAAACCTGTCATATCAGGTCCCCTGCCTTCTTCGTCCCGCCATGGCTGCATGAGGTTTACTCACCTTCGTCAGCTACATGTCTGGCTGAAAAGTTATTGTAAAATGATCACCTTTGTAGACAATTTTAAGTTATTTGACGACAGACCCTCACTCCAATAACGCGATGGAATCCACCCAAACTGGGCCGGCTCTAGGCTGTTGGCATCAAACATGTCATTAGCACTGGAGACATTAAAATTGGAGTCTTCTGGTTCCATTCCTGAGCCCCGCATTTCCAATTGATGTCTCGCAGGCCCAAGCTCCTCAAACCTACTCGCCTTAATAATCCCAAAGCTCTTCCATTTAAGTACAGGCTTGGGCTGCTGTTAACACCATGCTCGGCCACTCTATATATCCCTACTTCTCATGTGGTAGATAATGCTCCTCTAATATTACCACTTACTCCTACCTCTGATATTAGACACTCATTAAACACGGAACATTCACCTGCTTATAACCCAGTAATATTGAACAATAGACCACCGGGACGTTACGCTGGGACAGTAGCTGGCAAGAATCATAATAATTTAGTTATAGCCTGAGTCTCTCATCTCACTTCGACTGCAGCATAATATTTCTGCAGATCCTGCTGGCCTAGACAGTCCTGAACAGGATCCAGAACAGGATTGGGTTTGTTACATCTAAATATTAGAAGTCTGCGTCAAAAACAGAAACTCAATCATGTCAACATCCTGGTCTCTCAGTCTGTCCAGACGTTCTTGTTCTTACTGAAACTTGGCTCAAGAAAAGCACATCTGATAGTGACGTTGCTATAAGTGGCTACAATATCTTTAGAATAGATAGAGTTGGTAAGGGGGGAGGTGTCGCCATTTATGTCAAGGCATGCTTCTCTATCACTATTTTGAAGTATATCTCAATTCCAAAATTCTTTGAATTCATTGCACTAAAACTTGATTTGGGACTTGATCATTCAATTACAGTGGCGGGGATCTATAGGCCTCCCTCTGCCCCAGCGATTGCCTTAGAGAAGTTAGCAGAGTTACTTTCTCCTTTTACTGACTCAGAAATATTAATCCTTGGTGATTTTAACTTGGATTGGACAACAGATGCGTCTAATTGCTTTAAAGAATTCTGTAGCAATTTTCTCCTGACACAACTCATCTCAGAGCCCACCTGACCGAAAAAAATCCTGTGAAATTGTCACTAATTGATCTAATTTTGTCAAATAGACCAGACAAAATTACAGCCAATGGTGTGTTTGATCTTGGCATCAGTGACCACTGCCTCGTTGCATGCATAAGGGATGTGAGGCTGAAGAAATCAAATCCGCTAATTTTAGTTAAGAGAAACTTTAGGAATTTTAATGAGCAAGCCTTTCTGCATTTATTTATCATAGTAATTTATTTCACACTCCTCACATCCCTGAGGCTGATTTGGCATTGAGCCTTTTTTTCTGATACATTGAACTCTATAGATAATAAACATGCCCCCTATAAAAAGTTTAGAACAAAAAACAGAACTAACCCATGGTTCTCTCACAAACTGTTAGTCCTTTTCCAGAATAGAAATAAAGCCTGGGCATTAGCTAGACGCTCAGGAAACCCTGCACAATGGCTTGCCTTCAAAAAAACTTGTACTTTATCTGTTAGGAAGGCTGAATCTGACTATTATATTGCTTCACTTACTAGTTCATACAATGACCCAGCTAAGTTCTGGAAGATTGTTAATGCCAATAAAAATAAATGCTCAACTCCTATTCCCACTCACTTGATGATCAATTAATTACTGGGCAACATGAAATTTGTTCTGCTTTTAATAGGCATTTTATTGATGCTGGCCATCTTTTCGATGAAGAAATTGATGTTCTACAGTACCATGGCTAAAAAATGGCTTCCTCCCGTAGATCATATATATTATGAATTCATTTGTGATTCAGTTGATTCCTCTCAAAATGCTATGGATGCTCCACATTTCACCCTGAATGTAATGTTCCGCTCCCTTCCTGTTCGTTTTCTGTATTTTCCTGTTTTCCCTCCGTGTCATGTTGGATCCTTTTGTCCGTGTTTTCCCCGCTGCTGCGGTCTGGGCGTTTCCTTCTCTGTCTTGTTCGTCTGGTTGTCTTACTTCCGCCTTTTCACTCCGTCCCCCCTCGTTGCATGCATTTCCTCACCTGGTGTTTCTTAATCACTCCCGTTTATTTTCCACACCTGTTCCTTGTTTAGTTCTGTCATTAACCTCACTATTTATTCCTTCGGCTGGCTGCCAGTCGGCGCCAGTTCGTTAACTATCGTCACGCGGTGTTAATGCTCGTTGTTTGCCTGGTCGCGTTCAAAGAACTACTCGCTTGGTTGTGGGATATTATCCCCTTGCAGCTAGAGTTCCGCTCCTAACTACAGTCTGGTAGTTACCCTCCACGTCATTTCTTGTTGTGCATGCAGCTAACCTGTTTCCCTTCTCCTCCATCTAACCCAGCTCCCATCCTCCCGTGGCAGTGTTCGTTTCCCCCCGTTTTCGTTGTGTGTGTTGCGGTACCTCCACCTCCAGCGCGTGTAGGTTCCGGGTTGGCGTGTTACCTGGCTACCCTCCAGTTGTTCCTGTCCGGCCGAAGAAGCCAACTAGTTCTTCGGTTACGGTTCCGGGAGCTCTGGAGACCAGTCAGCTCCTTCCGGACCTACCGCAGCTACGCCACACTACCCAGCCCTGCCGTGCTTCGCCAACCACCTACCTCTCAAGCCCTGCACCTCCGTGAGAACCTCCCGGTCATTTCCGTGCCTTCCCTTGCACTAACCCCACCTGCTGTGTTTTGTTCTGTACCGGTGCAGTCATTCCGGTCCAGTTCCTGTCCTGCCGTAGTGAGCCGCTCCCCAGCTAGTCCAGTCCAGTCCAGGTGTGAGCCGTGCACCTACCTGTCCAGTCCAGTTCCGGTTTGGAACAATCCGTTCCAGACCCTGCTTCCAGTGTGGACCTCCCGGTCCAGTTCCAGTCCAGTCCAGTTCCGGTTTGGAACAAGTCCGTTCCAGACCCTGATTCCAGTGTGACCTCCCGGTCCAGTTCCAGTCCAGTCCAGTTCCGGTTTGGAACAAATCCGTTCCAGACCCTGATTCCAGTGTGGACCTCCCGGTCCAGTTCCAGTCCAGTCCAGTTCCGGTTTGGAACATACCCGTTCCAGATCCTGATTCCAGTGTGGACCTCCCGGTCCAGTTCCAGTCCAGTCCAGTTCCGGTTTGGAACATTCCGTTCCAGATCCTGATTCCAGAGTGGACCTCCCGGTCCAGTTCCAGTCCAGTCCAGTTCCGGCTTGGAACGAAACGTTCCAGACCTGCCAGCCCAGCTCCAGCTTGGAGCAGCCCGTCCCGGGCTTCCTTGCTGTTCCAGCGTAATATTGTGTATTGCCTTTTCTGTACAGTGTTGGGACTACCCCAACACTTAATTTAATAAACCCCCCTTTTTGTGAATCTGTCTCCTGGTCGTTGCACTTGGGTTCGTCTCGTTCCTGGTTCGTAACACTGAACCCCTTTGCTCTATCTGAGGTTTACGATGCACTCCTTTCCATTGATACTAGGAAATCAACTGGTGAGGATGGCATAGATCCTTTAATTCTTAAACTTACTACCCCTTTGATTGCTGGATATATTTCACATATTTTTTATTTATCTTTGGCTTCTGGTACACTGCCAAAAGTCTGGAAAACAGCTCATGTTTTACCTCTCCATAAAGGTGGGGACAAAAGTGATTGTATGGTTCCAAATTGATCTCCAAATTGTCCTGTCTGGCTAAAATCCTGGAATCACTTGTATACAGTCAACTTAAGAAATTTCTCTCTAGGAACCTAGTGCTGAGTTCATATCAATTGGGTTTCAGGGCAATGCATAGCACTATCACTGCTACTTCACTGGTCATTAATGACATTAATGTCTGCCCAAAATAGGGGGCAGCATTGTGCTGCTCTATTTGTTGACCTTTCTAAGGCCTTCGATACTGTTGACCACTCCCTATTATTAGATAGATTATCGCTTGTTGGCTTTGATTCTGCCGCCTGCAAATGGTTTCAGGATTATCTCTCTGACAGATATAAGTGTGTAAAGGTTGGTGATGTACAGTCTGAATATTTACATGTAATTAAAGGTGTCCCTCAAGGGTCAACACTGGGTCCAGTTCTGTTTTCAATTTATATAAACAATATTGTTAATTGTTTAAATAATTGTAATGTTAATCTGTATGCAGATGATACTCTTCTTTATTATTTTTCTAACTCCATTCAGCAGGCTGCTAAAATTCTACAGCAAGCTTTTGTCGCTCTACAAGAGGCCCTTATCAGACTAAAACTTGTACTGAATGCCAGTAAAACTAATTATATGCTGTTTTTTAGAGAAAAAAAAACTAACTATGACAATATCCAGATCTGCACATTAAATGGTACGCCTATTGAAAGAGTCCCTCACTATAAATATCTGGACATTTATATTGATGATAATTTCACCTTTAACCTCTTGCTGCCAAACGCCCCCTAGCGGTAACGCGGGCGTTACGGAAATTATTAAATTATACATTTCATTAATTTAATAACATATAATAAACTGCTCACCTCAATATTTTGATTAAATATCCTTAAGATATATCCATTCCTTCTGGGAAAGTGGTTTTTAAGCCCAAAACGTCGAGATAAAACTTTGTAAACTTTGGAACTGCCCTCTCTTGGTTTGTATCGTATCTCACTGATAGATCCTACCAAGTCTCCTGGAAGGGTTCCGTCTCTGCTCCCCATCCCCTGTCTACAGGAGTCCCGCAGGGATCTGTACTGGGTCCTCTGCTGTTCTCTATGTATACTAAGTCTCTTGGCTCAGTAATTCATTCACATGGCTTCTCATACCATAGCTATGCTGATGATACTCAACTCTTCCTCTCTTTCCCTCCCTCTACCCCACAGGTTAAGGAGAGGATATCTGCTTGTCTGACTGACATCTCTGAGTGGATGGCTACCCATCACCTGAAGCTCAACCTTGACAAGACAGAGCTCCTCTTCATGCCATACAAGACCTCCCCACTACATGACCTCTCCATCACCATTGACGGGACCGTGGTGGCTGCCTCCCCGCTCTGCAAGGAACCTGGGGGTGGTCCTGGACGACCGGCTGGACTTCAAAGAGCACATCAGGGCGACGGCTCAGTCCTGCAGGTTCCTCCTGTACAACATCAGGAGGATTCGACCGTACCTGACCACCTACTCCACCCAGCTTCTTGTCCAGACCATGGTCACCTCACGCCTGGACTACTGCAACTCCCTGCTCGCAAGCCTACCAGCCTGCACCATTCTGCCTCTTCAACTGATCCAGAATGCAGCTGCCCGGCTTGTGTTCAACCTCCCGAAATTTTCCCATGTAACCCCCCTGCTGAGGTCACTCCACTGGCTGCCAGTTGCAGCCAGGATCAGGTTCAAAGTTCTGACCCTGGCCTACACTGCAGCCAATAGGACAGGCCCCGCCTACCTGCAGGACTTAATCCAGAACTATGTTCCTGCTCGACCACTTCGCTCTTCTACAGCAGGGCGACTGGCACTTCCCCCCCTCCATGTCAAAGGCTCTCGCTCGTCCCGACTGCGGAGTTTTTCCACCTTAGCTCCTCAGTGGTGGAATTAACTTCCCATTCCCCTACGTTCTACTCCAACCCTGCCTGCATTCCGTCGAGGCCTGAAGACACACCTCTTCAGACTCCACCTTGACTGATATTCTAACCTAGGAATATCAGTTCCCTGTTTTTACTAGTTCCCTGTGTTTTCCTGTCTGTTTATTATAGTTTATAATAGTATTTAGAATAGAAGTGTAGTATTGCTGATTTACCCACAGCTTACTGTGAACTACAGTCAACATTCATTACTAGGGATAGCTGCTACATTATTGGAAGGATGTGCTTTGTCTTGTCTGTTCTGTAGTGATCTTGATGACGTCTCTGTATGCACTTATTGTACGTCGCTTTGGATAAAAGCGTCTGCTAAATGAATGTAATGTAATGTAATGTAACGTTGGAAACTCTGACCTAATTCTCAAACATGTATTGCAGCTTGATGTCACACCATAAACAATGTGCTGGTAAACTATTCTGCTTAATTGTATTTCACAAAACTTTGGTTTGAAAAATCATTATACCTTTAGGCTTCAAGAAAAAATACTTTAAAACTTTCATACGGCTGTACATGATTTTTTTCCAATTTTAAACCGACTTGTGCTTTTTTGCACTTCATTACGAAAAGTTTGGCTGTGTTCAGTTTGGCGTTGTGAAACTCAGCCAGTTTCTGGAGTACCAATCCCCTGGCTTAGTATATCTTAGCCACAATGGTTTTGTACTTGTTTGCAGAGATTTATGCAAAACCGTCGTCAATTGGGTGTATTTCTTTGACTGATAGCACAATAGGCCTATCTGAAGTGGGAAAAACTGTCTTCGACCCGCCTCCACTCCGAGTATTATTTGCTTTCCATTGGGTTTTAAAACTGTCTGTCAAATATTCCAGCCAATAGCCAAGACTCTTATCTTTCAAACAAGCCCTCATTCAACACAATGCCGTCGTAAATCAAGGAAATACAGCCCTGCGTAAGAGGAAGAGGCAACCAAGCGTAATTATCGAACCAAGATGGCGCAGTGTTTTTACCTTGTAGCGTAGCTCGCTACATTCCGTTTAGCAAAGCACAATTCATAAGGTAATATCGAAGAAAATATAAGACCCCAGTCCAGGCCAGATGGACTGGGGAGTTTCTCCCACACAGTTAAGTGTTTCTTCAAGAAAAACAACCATGATCTTCAGAGTCTGATGCAATCAGGTTTATTGCATATAAACATACATTAAATAAACATATATTGCATAACATACAAAAAAACTCGGGCTGGTCTGCGCAGACCAACTCATATTCAATCTCAGCAATCGTAAAAAGCCCCCCTCATTTTTAATTACTAGGCCTTTTATCCTGTCCTTAACTCTACCTACTTGGGGCGGAACTTTGCATCCTCACAGAGGCAGGTCCCATCCTCTGAAATCCTACACCAGGCCTTTTTCTTTTCATGGCACAACATTTTAATTATGCATTACTTATGGCATTTATTTATACTGTAGTTTGATGAAATGCTATGATTTAAATATACAGGAAATGGCCTGGCCATGGTTTGACCATTCTAGTTCAATAAGTGATCATTACAATGATCTACTAGGTTAAAACAATAAAAGTACAATAAAGTAACAGAAATAAATAGTCAGAAACCAAAAATGAACTAAATGCATATGACACATGTAATACAGAGACTATTGATTGTAATTAATTTCTCCTTACATTTAACATGCGAAATATGGAACACAATATTAGTAAGCATTAACAACAGTTTGTGTGATACAAATAACTGCTGAGTTTCAGGTTATGGAACAAACAAATCTCTCTAGAATGTGTAATGTAATTGTACAATAGATAATTCTTACAGAATTCCTTTACTAGCAAGACAGTTTTACAGTACAGCTCACCACATTTCCCCTTTAATCAATGTCATTTCCATACTTTTACACAAATCTAGAAAGCACTGGTTACTTTACACAATTGTAATTGTACAAATCACTAGTTTTCTCCTTCACTGCCAGAAAGCACTTAATGAGTTAATAAATGAAATGAAATTGAAATAGTAAAATGAAATAGTAAAATAGTAAAATAGTAAAATGAAATAGTAAAATGAAATTGAAGTAAAATTAATACAATTGTGGTTAATTTTCATCTACCAATTTTGAGAACCTTTGTTATAATATACTTGTTATGCAAACATTTACCTTTTGATATTGGTCTAACAGTGTTCACAAGATATAATATATAGTACTTATGTTATGTTATAGTTACTGCATTTACATACAGCCTATGGTGGCAATCAATGATCAGTTTGTGAAAAGAACATCAGGCAGTCAACTACTGTGAGGACACACTGAATAGCTCTGTTGCCCTCACATATATAAATTAATACTTATTGCTCCCCTCAATCTGATAAACTCGAGACAAACTATAAGTTTTATTTCCACAGACCACCGTGTACGTGTGAATGTGTTAAGAAATATAAGCCAACATTTTCTCTAATATAATCCTTGAATGTTCACATACACTCATTTTAAACTTTTTCCTCTCATCCTTGAACATATCAGACAAAAACCCCAAGCCGGGCCTCTTTGCCTTGAGAGATCTGCAGTCAGAAACTTAAACTTAAAAAAGTGTGTGTGTTCATTTTTCCTATGTGTGTGTTCATGTCCTTCTATTATGAAGCAGAAAAATACCTATAATTGCATCTGAATGGTCTTTGTTCGAAGATGAGCACATACTTGTGACTATATCTCATTTTGACACAATCTAGATTAGGATGGGCCCAGGCTAGGAAACTGAAGGCCATATTTTAATTTTAATGAGCACAACTGTGTGAATATATGTGTTTTTGACACTTCAGCTTGATAAGCTAGCCGGATCTTCCTGGTAGGATGTGGGAGTCTTCTCTCACTCAGATCCTTCCAATAACAATTAAAAATGTGGCTGGGCCCCTGATTCCAGTGTGTGTAGGTCTGCCCATGTGTCTTTGATGGTGAGAGGCCTATGTGTGAGTATATTGGTGTGTGTGTGTGTGTTGGTTCTGGTTTAGACTTGTTTTGCGACTAGCCCAAACCCCCCTATACAGAATACCATCTTTATATAAGCGTGTCATAAGCCGGTCAAGGCGATGCCCGGCACAGAATATCATGCTTACATAAAGTCAGAACAGGGCCCTTACTCTGGACATACAGTGGTCTGTAGTGATACATTATATATATATATATATATATATATATTATATATATATACTTAGATGCAATTATACATATACATATATACAATACATCGTGTATAATCAAATATAGTGGTCATATATTGTTTTTAGGCCTCATCATTCCCTTTTATACATTTATCTGTAAGGATACCTGGGTGGAAGATGAGGGGCACTCCCTCAATCTCCCTGCCTTTACACCCTGCACAATGCCTACCAGGATTATGTAATTACTGTTTATACTAGTACTATTTAGACACATTCTGAATGATTATTCTCATACCTGAATTTTTATTCCACAGTAACTGCGCTGTTTATCTTTTTACTTTACAGTCTCTTTCATACAGTTTTTGGTTAGTTATGTCTAGGTTATTCAGGAGTTTCTCCGTGCAGCAGGTCCTAGCCCAAATATGGTTTTGCGGTCTCAGTGACGCAGAGTGATATAAGGTAACAGATTATTTTGCCGGTATACCAGTGCGAATTCACTGTTATGTATAAAACGAATCCCTCTGAATTAAATGAATATAGCTAACATTACTATATTGTAACAATGGCAAGCTAGCCAGCAAAATTACACATAGCAGCTAGCTATCTATTTGTGTCTGAGACGAGCTGTTCCGAGTTTATTTTGAATGCAATGGCGTCTGAAGGGTTTGTTTTGTTCCACATGAGTAAATTGTTCTGTAAGCAGTACAGCAGGCTCGGCAGGTAAACGAATGAGCAATTTGTGCATGACCTAACACAAGGGAGAGATAACATGAGGATGAGTTTGTTGTTGTTGATTATTATGCAGGGGTTTATTTTATCTAGGGTGGACATTTGATTTTATATACCTGGACTAATTTCTGGCTAATGAGGCTCTGGTAGAATACAAGATTCACTGTGCTGCTACATGGGTTTGGAGAGCCTTTTGGGGACCACGGCTAGGCTAGTTAGTTGTGTAATATGAAACACACCAAAAACACATCTAAAAATTAACTTTCATTGCCCATTATCAGATTTTATTGTAAAACTTAAAAAATAAATTATATTGAGACTTTTCTGGAACCTGGGCCATTTTGTACAATTTGTGCCAACTTTGGTAACCAAAATGGTTCTGAAAAAAAAGCTCTGTAGAATTTGAATAATTTGAGATATTGACACCATATCTTTAGCAGAGATAGGCAGCATATTGAGAATCACTAAGAGGAGTTATTTCCTCCATAGCTCTTGTAGCTCATCAGGTAAAAAATCTGAAATTTGAATTTAGGTACCCGTTTTTTGTTTTTTCACAATTTCTGTACATAAATTGTTGTAGTTAAGTAGCAAGAAGTGTATGTATATGAATTATGACTACTTATAGTCATAATAGTGCAGTTCTCTGTTTTAATAAAAGCTATGAACCATATTTGTAGCCTTTACAGTTTTTGAGATAAACAGCTTTGTTTGTCACTAGTAAAAACAGGCGAGAATTGGTATATTTTGCCCTTGGTATTAAGAGGTTAAAGCCCATATTGATCTTCTTTTTAAAAAAATGCAGATAAAACATGGCTTCTTGTACAGAAACAAAGCTTGCTTTTCTATGTGTGTTGGAAAGAGGGTTGTGGAATCCATTTTCCTCCCTGTCCTGGACTATGGTGACGTAATTTATAGACATGCAGCTGCTACCACTCTCAAACCCCTGGACGCCATTTACCATTCAGCTCTGAGATTTATATCTGGTGATAGTTATGATACACATCATTGCACCTTGTATAGCAAAGTTCAGTGGCCCTCTCTTTATGTGAGACGTGATCTGCACTTTTATATTTTTATCTACAAAGCCATTCTTTAAAACTTCCAATATACCTCTCAGGACTTCTTGAATGGAAAGTCAGTAGTCATTTTACCCGCTCACAGGACTGGTTGGTTCTCCACGTTCCTCAGGCTGCCACAGTTCATGGTCAAACTGCTTTTAAATGTTGTGCGCCGAGGATCTGGAACAACCTGCAACTTGTTTTAAAACTCAACTCTCTTTTTAGCTTGGATCATTTTAAATCTCTTATTTTAAGAGGCGTGGCCTTCCACTCGCACAGCTGTCTGCGTGGTGAGTAGAACCTGGTATGGGCCCCTCCACCTGGGCTGGTGCCACTTCTTCCTCTGGAAGTCTTTTATCACCACCCAGTCTCCTGGCTGTAGATCATGCAGAGGGCCGCTGACTGGCTCCGGGAGAGCTGCTCTAACCTATTGATGCACAGATCTCAGAACATTGGTTAGCTGAACACAGTAACTTACCATTCGAGTGTCTGCCAGGTCCTTGTCCAGCATCAGGCCAGGGGGGTGGCATCTGGTCCACATGGGCTGCCCTGTAATCACTTCATATGGGGACAGCCCTGTTGCGGAGTGGGCCCTCCCCCGGATACCTGTGAGGACTATTGGCAGGGCCTGGACCCAGTCCAGACCTGTTTCTCCCATTACTTTGGTTAGTCGATTCTTAATGGTTCTATTAACTCTCTCTACTGCCCCCCCACTCTGAGGGTGGTAAGCACAATGGAACTTTATTTCAATCCCCAGCTTCTTAGACACCTCCTCCAATATTTTATTTATGAAATGAGTGCCCCTGTCTGAAGAGAGTTTCCTCGGGATCCCCCACCTAGGAATAATCTCGGTTAGTAGGGCCTTTGCTACTGCCGTCGCATCAGCTTTCCCTGTAGGAAAAACTTCAACCCATTTAGAAAGCATATCAATGATCACCAAACAATATTTCTTCCCCCTGCATGGGGTAAGTTCAATGAAGTCCATCATAAGGTGATGAAAAGGTTCCTCTGGAGCTGGGTGGGCTGCATTTGGGACATCTGGCCCCGCCCTGCATTATTTACAGCACAAATAACACATTTTTCACAAATATTTTTTGCATAAGTTGAAAATCCCCTCGTGTCCCAGTGTCTGGAAATTAAAGATACCATTCCCCCTTTTGACACATGATCCTGTCCAAGTAGCGGGATAAGCATGGTTTACCCGGGTGGCCTAGCCAGATCCCATCGGTACAGGTGCCATCTCGCTTCCAATTGGCTAATTGGTGAAGCCCCAACTTGGCAGTCTTGTATAGTGGCCAACGGTGTTTCTGTAAGAACAGCAGCCTGTGTGTGAAGACTGAGAATTGTGTTGGGAGGGCCTAAGGCTGCGGCCTTGGCGGCTGCATCAGCAGTAGAGTTTCCTTGAGAGATAGCGTCTGGCTGCCCTGTGTGAGCGGGACATTTACAAATTGCAATGGATGTAGGCAAAAGAATGGCCTCTATGAGGCATTGCACCAAGTGTCCATTCTGAATAGCTTTTCCGGAGGAGGTGAGAAAGCCCCTGTGTTTCCAAAGCGTTCTGAAATCGTGCACTACTCCAAAAGCATATCTGCTGTCAGTGTAAATATTTACAGTTTTACCTTGTGACAGATGGCAAACTCGTGTGAGAGCAAAAAGTTCAACAGCCTGGAAGTTGGGCTGATTCCAGTATCTGGTGGTGTGTTATGACCGCATATCCAACCAAACTGTCACCTGTGAGGGAACAACGGCTGGCAGAACCATCAACAAAAATATCAAAGTCTGCATTTGACCGGGGGGTGGAAGTGAGATCAGGACGGGGAGAGAGAACTTGATCGAAAACATGCACACAATTATGAGGCTCACATGTAACGTTTCACTGTAACATGTGGCAGGGAAAGAAGCACATGTTGGTAGCAAAGTAGGCGGGCCGGTGAGAAGTGAGCAGTTTTCTGCTTTAGTAGAATTTCTGCAACTGCATGAGGAACCAGAACAGTGAGTGGATGATAAGCAACGATTGCTGAGGAAACCGTGACAGCAGAAGCAGCTGCTGAATTTGAACGCAGACAAGGAGGGAGGCTCCTTGCGACAGCATAGAGTCTCTGAGAATAATATGCAACAGGCCTGTTTTTATCACCATGTTTTTTCAGAAGTACAGCAGACATATTACATTACATTACATTCATTTAGCAGACGCTTTTATCCAAAGCGACGTACAATAAGTGCATACAGAGACGTCATCAAGATCACTACAGAACAGACAAGACAAAGCACATCCTTCCCATAATGTAACAGCTATCCCTAATAATGAAAGTTGACTGTAGTTCATAGTACGCTGTGGGTAAATCAGCTATACTACACTTCTATTCTAAATACTATTATAAACTATAACAAACTGTAATGGGGCGTGACGTGTGAGGTGGGAGGAGCCAAACGCAGCAAGGGGAATCATTAAGCCCTTAGGCCACTAAGGCGGGATACCCCGCAGATAAGGGAAGGAGACAAGACAAGGAACACACAACGCTACTAACCGGCTAACTGCCAATCGCCCAGTAGAGCACAAAGACAGGGATCTGAACAGCCGGAAATAAACACGCGCCCTGTCTCGGAAACGAGACACATAACGGGCGGGAGCGTAAAAACAACATAAAACACAAACAAACACTGCAAAAATAAAACGAAAGTGTGAGAAGGCGAGAGGAACAGATCCAACGTTCCGTGGTAAAAAACTTGCAGTCACACGCAAACATGTCCAACACCATCAACAGGAATCCCTGAGACGAATTGCACCGAAGGACGAACAGAACTAAAGTTCCGAACCATCGCCCACATCTCCTATCCACGGAGAAGGAAAGCACAAACGATGAAGGACAGCAGCACCTTAACCAAAGGCTAACCTGACTAACACAAGCAAAAACCCTGCCTCTCAGACAGGAGAAATGTAACGAGGCGAACAGGAACAGATAATTACGTTCCACGGCTTCAAGGCTCGCAGTCACACGCAAACATGTCCAACATCATCAACAGGTATCCCTGAGACGAATTGCACCGAAGGACGAACAGAACTACAGTTCCGAACCATCGCCCACATCTCCTATCCACGGAGAAGGAAAGTACAAACGATGAAGGACAGCTGCACCCTAACCAAGGGTTAAACAGACTCACACGAGCACAAGCCCTGCCTCACAGACAGGAGAAATGAAACTAGGCGAACAAGAACAGAGATTTAACGTTCTAAGACTAGTTAGATATACGCGCAGTCCAATGCAGCAACCGTACCTGGGCAAACACCCGATCTCCCAAGAGGGAGAGACATTTACAGGCGAGCTGACGGAACACCGTCGTCCCATAACTTACTAACCAGAGACTCACGCACAATAGCTCAAACGCGCCCTAGCCTCTTAATAAGGAGACAGATAACGAGGCAAACAGGAACAGAGACTTAACGTTCCATGGCTACTTAAATAAGTTTGCAGTCTAATCCACAAGACTCACGCACACTTAATCAAACAAGCGCCCTAGCCTCTTAATAAGGAGAAAGGTTACGAGGCAAACAGGAACAGAGACTTAACGTTCCATGGCTACTTAAATAAATTCGCAGTCTAATGCAGCAAACATACCTGGGTAAACACCCGATCTCACATGAGAAACATTTTACAGGTGAGCCGACGGAACACCGTCGTCCCAAAACTTACTAACCAAAAGACTCCGCGAACTTAAATAAACATACGCCCTAGCCTCACAGTAAAGGAATAAGTAATAATCACCCCGACTCACAACAAAGGGGAATGTAACCCATGAGAAGGAGACAACAGGAAATAACCGTACCAAGCTACTAACTGGCTTACCGTAACCCGGAAATCAGTAGAAGCTAACACGCCAGGTCTCTCTATAAGAAAACCATTAACCGGCGAATAGGGACAAAGACAGCTACTCTACACTTCTATAAGCTAAGCAACCCAGCCGAAGCGAAACGCCAGATCTCCCATGAGACGACATGCACCGAGAGGCGAACAGAACACAGTTCCGACCATCGCCCAAATCTCCATACCCGGAGGAAAACGCACACAGGCGAACTAGAGCAGAGATTATACAGTCCCAAACTTCTACGAGATAATCCACTAGTAAGCCAGCAAGAAATAAGCCCTGCCTCACCAAGAGACGGTAACAAAAGGCGAGTAGCCAACAGGGTACGAATAACTCACAGCCAACAATACACCACAGTACATAACAATGAACAAACAATTATTCACAATTAATGTCGAAGCCCCGAACGAAGGGAACGGTAGGCTATATAACTCAGGTGACCACGCAACAGGTGTAAAAGCTTAACAAACACTCCCCCAACTCAGCAGGGCGGAGCAAGCATCTACCAACAGGGCAGCGCCCTCGCGTGGCCACCAAGGAAAACGACCGCATGGGACAACAGGGTCCAAAACCATGACACAAACAGACAGGAAAACACAGGGAACTAGTACCATGAGGTCCTAGGTTAGAATATCAGTCAAGGTGGAGTCTGAAGAGGTGTGTCTTCAGGCCTCGACGGAATGCAGGCAGGGTTCGAGTAGAACGTAGGGGAATGGGAAGTTCATTCCACCACTGAGGTGGAAAAGCTCCGCAGTCGGGACGAGCGAGAGCCGTTGACACGGAGGGGGGGAAGTGCGAGTCGCCCTGCTGTAGAAGAGCGGAGTGGTCGAGCAGGAACATAGTTCTGGATTAAGTCCTGCAGGTAGGCGGGACCTGCCCTATTGGCTGCAGTGTAGGCCAGGGTCAGAACTTTGAACCTGATCCTGGCTGCAACTGGCAGCCAGTGGAGTGACCTCAGCAGGGGGTTACATGGGAAAATTTCGGGAGGTTGAACACAAGCCGGGCAGATGCATTCTGGATCAGTTGAAGAGGCAGAATGGTGCAGGCCAGTAGGCTTGCAAGCAGGGAGTTGCAGTAGTCCAGGCGTGAGGTGACCATGGTCTGGACAAGAAGCTGGGTGGAGTAGGTGGTCAGGTATGGTCGAATCCTCCTGATGTTGTACAGGAGGAACCTGCAGGACCGTGGCGTCGCCCTGATGTGCTCTTTGAAGTCCAGCCTGTCGTCCAGGACCACCCCTAGGTTCCTTGCAGAGCGGGAGGCAGCCACCACGGTCCCGTCAACGGTGATGGAGAGGTTATGTAGTGGGGAGATCTTGTACGGCATGAAGAGGAGCTCTGTCTTGTCAAGGTTGAGCTTCAGGTGATGGGTAGCCATCCACTCAGAGATGTCAGTCAGACAAGCAGATATCCTCTCCTTAACCTGTGGGGTAGAGGGAGGGAAAGAGAGTAAATTCTATAAAATTTTACAAATATCGACTGGTATACTGAAAAAAAGCGTTTGCAAGATCAATTACAGTAAAATATTTTGCATTGCCCGGAACTTGAGCGAGAATGGTAGTTGGGTTAGGAACAACTGGAGCACGATGTTGGACAGCGCTGTTTACAGCTCGTAAATCTTGCACAAACTGCCAAGATCCATCAGGCTTTTTTACAGGCAAGATAGGGGTATTGCATGGAGAATTCGGACAGGGAACCACGACACCAGCTTTTAGCAATGCATCAAACACAAGGCCAATTCCTTCCTCAGCCTCTGGGCGGAGGGGATATTGGCGATTACATGGTCTGTATTCTGACTTAGGGGTAACTTGAAGTGGAGTAGCCCCTGTCATGTGCCCCACATCATATTTGGACGTAGCCCACAATTGAGAGGGAATTGCACTCAATTTTGAGTCCGACACATGCAAATAAGTGTGAGTTGCACACTGCAATGCATGAATGCTGCAAACAGCTGTCAGTGAATTCTGGAACTGATGTGTAGTAACATGCAGAGAGGGAGAATATTTTGAGAATTCTCCTGTCTCTTCCCAGTCCATAGTGTCCAAACATAATTGAACCCATTCTCCTGTGTCCTCCCACTTTTTATTTGAGGCTTTGCACAGAGAAATCACTTTGATCCTTCGAGCCTCCCTCTCTCTCGGGCGCAGCTCCAGGCTGGATCCCTTTCCGCTGAGTTCCTTCCACCCGACTCCTCTGAGTGAAGGACCCTCAGCCTCTCTGCTTCCCAGGCGTCTCCTTTTCAGAAACCCTGATCACAGAAAGCACTGCTCGCTTACTAACGCATTCGGTTTCAGCTTACAGTGGCCTGACTGTACATTGAGCCGAGCGCGGCGGCCATGTGCTCCACTACAGGGACGCCACTCATGGTCTTACTGCTCTCTGCGACCCGACCAGCTGGTGACCCAGTCAATAGCAATCCCCAGCCCAGCGTCTAAACACGAGCCCCGTAGTGGTAACCAGCCACCCGGTGGGGAACCGACGGTCTGATCCCTATCCCATCCTCGTCACCAAAAACTGTTAGGGAAATCTGCTTTAAATTCCCTTCCTACAACACAGTGAGCATCGTCTGATGAAACAGATCCACAGCAAAACAGTATTTTGATTTAGAATAAGACTTCCGTTTATTTGCAAATAGACCAGAATGAGAGCTCCTTACCAGTGCTCTGATGAAACATACATACAGTAGAGAATTTATACACAATCTTGGTATCTCTCCACCAGGGCGGATTCTATGCATAAATTACAAGGACATGCAGCTGACAACCTAAGCTTAACAGTATTTAGTCTCAAGATAAACTCACATTGTCAATCAGAAAATTACCCTTACATTTCCCCAAAGTGTGAGGACGTAAGTCTATGTCTCCTTAGTCGATGCCAATCTGCAGAAGAACTGCCCCCTAGTTGCACCCTCTATTTTGTGAGCCATGTCCCAGGTGACCTCAAGATACTTTAAGTGCAGCTGTTGATGTTCCATACAAACAAACATGCATGCAGATGGTTGTAGTCTGTAGCCAGCCAGTGGTAGATCTGGGCGTGGTGGAGCATCATGGTGGGCAGCAGTGTGACTTCTCACCTTCATGGGTTGTTCATATGACAAGGGACTGCCAGCTTGAACTTTACCGAGAGCAGAGTCCACTAGTGGCACCTAGCAGGTGATACCCATGGTGCAGATCGTTGGTGCAGAAACGGAGGTGAAGTCCTTGTAGATCTCTGGCAATTTGAGGACAGACAGATCCAGCAACTCTCCACTGATGCCTTTCTATAGTGTGCTCCTATTTGAAGCAAATTCAGTCATCAACACATAAGCTATTTTGTGTACATAGCTTACTTTCACATAATTACTAGGGGTGTAACGATTCATGCGATTCATCGATGAATCGATGGTCAGTCCTACCGATGCAACTAAATCGATCTGCTAAAATAAATAAATAGAATGAATCGCTTTGGCTTCACCAATAATCGATATAAATGCTTTAAATCTAATGAATCGCGATTCTTAATTATGATTATTGTTTTAAGACTTAGTTTACACATTTTTTTGTGAAATGCGGTAATCCGTAACTCTGTCATCAGCTACAGTGTTTCCCCTAGATTTTTTTTCAGGCCGGGCGGTGAAAGTGCGCCATTTTGCGTAGAGGCGGAAACTATAATTACACCCTCATAATATCAGCGCTGCCATTGAAAACAACCGAAGCTGTTTTGGCAAGGGTTTTTCCAGATGCTATTTTGATCATTCCCGCATTCTGCGGTAAGGGAAATATTGCAGCTACATAAAAAAATTAAAAAAAAGATTATATATATATTTTAAAAAAAGAATAATATAAATTATTATTTTTTTTCATTAAAATTATTTATTTTCCCTCTTGTCCCGCCCGGCCAAGATAATGGTAGGGGAAATACTGAGCTAGTCAGCCTGCAAGGAAGTACCGCTCTCACTCGCTCACTGACTCTTAACTCACTCACTCACTCACCCACCCACTCTCTCCCCTGCCAGCATGTAGCCTATTGAAAAATGTTCAAAATAACTGAGCCATGTTTAATTACATTTTTGTATTCAGCATAAAATATTATTCAGGACTACTTTTTTTATAGGATAAATATGTGTAATAAGTAATTCTGTTGTCTGTTTATTTTTTCACCTTTCAGAAGAATACAGATAGTCTCACTCGCATTATTGCATGTTTATTTCATGGATATAGAATTTTGGTTAAAAGTTACTGAATCGAATCGTGGTTTACAGAATCGAATCGAATCGAATCGTTCCAAAAAAAAAAAATGTGTCCTTGAATCGAATCGCCAACTACTGAATCGTAATCGAATCGAATCGCTGTGAAGCCAAAGATTCACACCCCTAATAATTACTAATCTCTCACCTTACTCCCTCTGCCATTGTTCTCTGCTTTGGTTTTGCGGACATCACAGCCATTTTCTCTACCGGACCTGGTTTTACACCCTGTGAATTTAAGCAAGATATAGAAATGATGAGTATGTAACATGATGTGTGTGTAGTTGTAGTATTTGAATTACAATTACATTATTCTCAGACTTGCCAAAGTTCTTGGTTTGTGCTCCTGTGCTCGCCCTCTATACAGCTGAGTACTGGGGGAACCACTGGAATTTTGAGCTGGGAGTAATGTGCTGACTGGAACAGGAGAGCAACACCGTGGTTGCACAACACTGATCCAGCCACACGTGCAACTATGATGCACCAGCTCAACAGGGGTCAAGTCCTTCAGCCCCACCTGTAAGAAAATAAAGTAAAACAAAATACTTGTTATTTTCTGTTCAGTTTGCTTTGTATTAATTCTATCAGGTTAAAATTTTGGTTTGATAACATTGTGCTATTTTAAGGAGTAAATAAGAAGGCATATCTTCATCTCTAGATCTGTTATTATAGTAGTGAAATTATACTTACAACTTCTTATACAGACTGATATGAATAAAAATGTTTCATACTATATGAATGAAGAACTCATAAACAACAGAACAGGAACAAAACACACAACAGTGAACTCCGTGCATGCAAAAACAAAAACAAGCCAGTTTCTGGGGACTAGGTACCTTGTGCTCTTTCAGTTATATTAAGGTTTAGGTTTTACTATTGGCTATAACATGTCTGAAATTAGCCAAATCCACAGAAAAATCCAGTACCATAACAAAACCACAGTAACAAATCTTAAAGCTGCTATCTTCATCCTACACTCAGACTATGGGGCTTGTCTGACTTCCTCATGGACCTGTAGCATAACGCCCTCACACACACTACATCTGTGTTTTGGTCTTTCTTGGACACTGAGGAAAAAAAACAAAGGGGTCATTAAAAATGCACATACTGTCCGTCATCTGTCTTTCAATCTAGCCAAACTCTATGAAGAAAAACAATAAGTTTACAGACATCAAGCTAGGCTATAGACTAGGCTAGGCTAGGCTAGGCTATAGGCTTAATTACTCACCCTCGTAATTGTGGACGTAACTTGATATGTACAACTTGAAACCTTTCTCCCGTTTGCTGGTGGGTGCAGGTGAAAGTGCGTCAACAATTCTGTGCACGTCGTTGACATTTATCCGTTGTAAATCTTGCAGGTTCATCGGTCCCGGTTCATCGGTCCCTACCCCATCCTCACCGTCCTCAACCCCGTCACCGTCAAACTCTCCAGCTCCCCGCCTCACTCAAAATCCATCCCACCTTCCATGTCAGTCAGGTCAAGCCTGTCGCCTCCGGCCCCCTCAGTGCTCCTGTTGATGCCCCCCCACCCCCCCCAGATTATTGACGCCTGTCTACACGGTGAGACGTATAATTGAGGTTGTGGATATCAGTACCTGGTGGACTGGGAGGGCTACGGCCCGGAAGAACGGTCCTGGCTTAATAAAAGGCTTATCCTGGATCCTTCCCTCATCCGCCAATTTCACAGATGCCACCTGCAGAAGATCAGACCAGGGTGAACGCCAGGAGGCGTTCCTTGGGGGGGGGGGGGGGGGGGGGTACTGTGACTCACTCCATTCCTGTCCCCGCTGTGTCCCTTGTTTAACCTGTTTCCTCACGTGCCGTGTTTGTTTTGTGTCCCTGTTTGTTTTCCCTTGTGCTGCAGGCTGGGCATCGGTTTTCCCCTCTGTGTCACTCATTTCCCTTGCATTGTTTCCGCCTATCTCTTTCCCTTTCTCCGCTTACATTCCTCACGCTTTCTGCTCTGCTAATCACTCACACATACATTCTCACGCTGCACATTATTGATACCAATTAACTCTTGTATTTATTCTCCCGGTGTTCTTTGTCTTGTGCCAGTTCGTCAGGTCTCGTTGTAGAACTAACTCTTGTCTTGTCTCGCCTTGTGCCTAGTATCTAGCTTTGTCTTGCCTTGCTTGCTGTGTTTAACTCTTGCTAAAATCTGCGTTAACTCGCCGCATATCTAGTCCTGCCTTGCTGTCATTGACTCTTCGTGCCCACTCCATGCTGCCCCGTCTCCCGCTCCCCGCTCCTCCTCTGCTGCACCTGCCCTGGATCCTGCTAACAACATAACGTTAGATATTAAACATTTTTAGTAACGGTAACTATTCGCGGCTCATTTATATGAATTTGCAGGCGTTAGGCTGTGAGGCGATTTTAACAAGATAGCCTCTACGTTAGCCTTCGACATTAATCTGTCTAACAGAACGTTACATTGCAAAAATTTCAATCAGTCTAACATCAACATTCCAGGGAGGCTATAGCTACCTGTAAAATAGGCTATGGTTATCACTGTATCACTCCCACTCCCGCTCTCGCTCTCCCCCTGCTGCTCCATTCCTGGATCCAGTTCCTGGTCTTGTATATTTCTCCCTATGCTTCAGGAGTTCTGGTCGAAGCAATAAATTATTTGTATTCTGGAAATCCCTGTGTGAGAGTCGTGCGTTTGAGTCCAGTCCCTGCTCGGAATCATAACACTGATTGAGGAACAGGTTACTTGTTCCAGGGCCCAAGGCTGTCTCATGGATAGAGGTGTACCTTACAGATCTTATCGTTTTGGCATCATGATTATGACGTATTGACCCCTTCTCTCTATCTGTCCACCCCCTTCTATCCTTTCATAGTATTTCAACATCACCCAGTGTTGTGGTTGCCATGTTGAACAAGTGGAGTAAGAATTAAATGGAATTAAGCTGTGTCAATAAAATAATATGGCAATATCTTCTTTTTTCTATGAAACATCAGGGTGTCAGTAAGTGTACACATGAAAAACAAGATGCAACCTAGCAGGTGCAAATCAAGTATAGTAATCAGGTAATCACTGCTATTGTTTCAGCATGAATGTTGAGAAGAAAGAACAAGAAAGATTCACTTGTGCATTTTAATGAAAATAGGAATTTGCTGAACATAAATATGTAAAAAATAAATACTCAAAACAAACAACAAAACAAATGCTTGAGGGTAATAGTGTTACAATGAGTTGTACTGTGTTACAATTGTTGTACAATGAGAACAGCAACTCAAAAATGACAGCCACTGTTGTAAAAGCAGTCATTGGAACAGAACCCTGGAAAGTCCATTGTTGAATAGAAGGCATACAATACCGCCTTCTTCCCATAGCCACAGAACCCTTTAGTGTGTTTGTAGGTTGTACCACACTCCAAACATTCTGAGACCTGGTATTCAACGCAATATTAATTTCTGAATTCTTCACAATAACGTTCCCAGTTGACACAGCCTGAAATCACATTTAGAAATACAGGGTGTTAGACAATGTCTGAATTCATGGTATGCATCAAAAGTGCACATCATACAAGAAATGTTAATGTACAGTACCCAGTTTAATGCCATGAACATGCAATAAAAAAACGAATTCTGCTTGCATAATAAATAAATAATCTCAACATCATACAGAGTAATAACAGATTGATTTACAAGGTAAATAAATATATTTCTATGTAAAGAATAGAACTTACTGTCCAGCCAGGCCAAGTGAGCCTTTCTTCTGAACACTGATGCTCCAGCAATGTCCCGGAACTGTCTGCACACCAGAGACAGTGTCAGCAAAGTGCTCTCTCCAGCTTCGTGGACTACTTCCAACAGAATTTTCTGTAGCAGGTCTTTGGACAGCTATGAGGTCAAAAAGAACACCAGAATTTAATAACAAAAGGTCCAAGCTTTGTCTTGGTCCTACATTTAGACAGCGAAAACAGTGGGTCAACATACTAACATAGGTCAGATTTAATATCTAGCCTACTTGTGATGAAAGATAAAACATGCACAGCAATTAGTGTCAAATTGTTTAAGATATTGCACAATACATCAACATCATGGTAAATAAATAAATTGATTTGCTGTAGCACTTACTTTCATGCTGCACAGGCCGCTGCCTGTGTGATTCCAGGTGGGTCATCAATTTATGCCTCTCATTAGGCTGGTACACACTTTTGGAGCAAAATGGAGTCCCACCAACACAGAGGTCTTCTATCGACGGCAACTGCCCTTGAGTTGTAACTGTAACGTGTCTCTATTAAGCAAAATAACGAGAGTAGCGTTTATGAACAAGAACAACCTTTAATCATTTAAATAAAATTTTCCTCATGTAATTACCAGTGCTTGTTAGCTACCTAACTAGCTCATATCAATAAACTAACTTTAAAGGGTAACTACACCCTAGATCACTTTTTTTTTTTAGCTGTAAACGTGTTTGTATGCCTACCTTATAATGAAACTTATTAATCCATTCCGTTATTTCTGTCACGAACCTGAACATGGGCTGAACCCAAATGCAACGACAAGGAGGCAGAGGTACAAAAAACAGATTATTTATTTGTACTTGGGGCAGTCCCAAGCAGTACACAACAATACAAGACAATAATTTCCCCGGATCTTCTCCGGGACATCACACTTGCTCCAAGCCGGAGCTGGACTTGACGGAACACCGACTGGAACACCTGGAAATGTTCCAAACCGGAACTAGACTTGACGGAACACCTGGAAATGTTCCAAACCGGAACTGGACTTTAGGTGTCGGTCAGGGATTGCCCCAAACCGGGACTGGACTCAGACGGAACATCTGGAAATGTTCCAAACCGGAACTGGACTTGGACAAAACAGGAATCGTCCCACACCGGGACTGGACTTCGCCGAATCACCCTCGAGTCGTTCCAAGCCGGAACTGGACTTCGCGGGTCACTCTGGAATTATTCCAAGCTGGAACTGGACTTGGCGGATCTGGACAGACTGGACAAACAAGACAAGCAGACGGAGCGCTAGGCATCCAATGCTTCTAACTAATACTCCTGAAGCGAGGGAGGACATATAAAACAAACAATCCGGTTATGATAAATGATGAAGGTTTTTGGAATGGGAGAGACTGGAATGTTATTGGTAACGAACAACCCGGTTGATGAAGCAGAGGAGGGGCGGCAGCAGAAACGGCAGGGCAGGACAGTGCAGCGGACCTCGGGTCGGCCCAGATGTGGCAGCAGGACAACAGCAGCAGGCGGAACCGTAACCGTAGCACTGGCAGTGGCAACGGCCGGACGCAGGAACAGCTGTAGAGTGGAAGAGCAGAATGCCCTGCTGCGGGCACAACGTCAGGTGGAGAGCGGGGGTACCGCAGAGGTTACTCAGAAGAGGTTACTCAGACAGGTTATTGCACGGCAGGTATTGTCGCACAAACAGGACATGATGAAGGTTTGTCGTTTGGCAGAGTGCCCTAAGCACCAAAACGGAACCAAACACAGGAATCACGGTTACACACGCCGGCAGGGTGAACTAACACCAATACGGAACCGAACTGTGCATCTAGACTAAGACAAGGAATTTACTAGACCAGAGGTTTCAATAACAAAGATAACGAACAACAAC
Source organism: Synaphobranchus kaupii (assembly GCA_029718625.1). Classification (NCBI taxonomy): domain Eukaryota; kingdom Metazoa; phylum Chordata; class Actinopteri; order Anguilliformes; family Synaphobranchidae; genus Synaphobranchus; species Synaphobranchus kaupii. The sequence goes on along the minus strand of CM056398.1, from coordinate 8,382,874 downwards.
GATAACGAACAACAACGTTAACGCACTGGCAACGAACAGATGAAAGAGGGTGAGTTAAATACGGAGTGTAATTGATACCAATTTAGGAAAGCGTGCGAATGTGTGTGTGTTTGATTGAACAGAGCGGAGTGTGAGGAATGTATGCAAAATGAGAAGAGGGGATAGGCTGAGATATAAGTGGTGAAATTGAGTGGAACAAACGCAGGGAACACGCCCAGCCTGCAAAACGGGGGAACACACGGACAATGGAAGTGAAACATGACACGGAGGGATAAGGGAAAACACGGAAACCAGACAGGATGGGAACGGAACGTTACAATTTCAACAATTCTGAAATAATAACATAAACTAGATTAACAATTCCTAAAGAAATTGTAGGTGTGGTTGCTTCACAAATATCAATGGCTGGAAATGGCATATAAAGATGGTAATATGGAAGTGTGTAGTGAGGTTTGGTCACTTTTATTCAGAATTAATTAAGTTCAACACTCAATTAGAATTCTATACGTCAGTAGAGCCCAACTTAGTGAAATAATGTAGACACGACAATGAGTTGGAAAAATGACATATGTTTTATTGGCTACAACTATGAATATGAGTAATAGAAACAATAATTGATATAACATTCTACGACTTAATCTAAATCAGAGGGAATTATAATTATGCGACGGCTAAATATATAAGCTAACAGTCCTACCATTAACAAAGGTTAGTTTGTGTTATGGGTTAATGACACGCTAAACTATATTTTGTGGTTAGCTCGTTTTATCAGTCTCATACATATAAAGTTTTAACAGTGTAAAACTATAAGGTCAGGGAAATTGGCTATTCCCGACCGAAACGCGCATAGCAAAACAAAATACAAACAAAAGTAGGAACCAGCAGTAAAATGACCTCAACAGGGTATTACAGGTTTTATGCTAGCCTATCATTTACATTACATTTACATTACAGGCATTTAGCAGACGCTCTTATGCAGAGCGACTTACACAACTTTTTTTTTAGCATTTTTTACATATTATCCATTTATAAAGCTGGATATATACTGAAGCGATTCAGGTTAAGCACCTTGCTCAAGGGTACAACGGCAGTGTCCTACCTGGGAATCGAACCTGCAACCTTTCGGTTACAAGGCCAGTTCCTTAACCATTATACTACACTGCTGCCCTATCAATTGATGTCAGTGCTAAATAAAATGCGTTTCAACACTTAACGGTAACAAAGGGAAGGCCAGTCCCAATTCCGTAAGTGATGTCAGCTCGTCAGCTGATCCAAGGTCCCGGCAGGTGCGTGGACTCCTGGAAGACTTCTTTGCTGAAGTCGGGTCGCGACGGGGTTCCAGTCAGGTCGATGTGGACGTACACAGATCTCCACTTGGGTCCGGCCGCAAGGGAGACAGTAGAGGAACAGTTTGAAGAAACGTGTCCTCAAAACAGCTGTTGAGAATAAACCAGCTTGGTTTATTCTGTGGACGGTGGCAGGCCAACTCTGTCTCGGTGATCAGACGAGATGCGGGTTGGGAAACGCAGAAGTCCGTCAGGGTTTCAGTGGTGCATCTGGTAGGGGTAAGGCTGCGCCTTTCCCATCTGTAAGGGGGGAGGGTCTGGTTCGGAGGACCAGACGCGACAGAAAGGAATCAGAAAGTCTCCACCAAGTGCAGACCAATAGAACGGAAGGATCTCCGCAAAGGGAAAAATAAATAAAAGGAAAACCAAAATAACTCCGTCCTCAATCCGAGGAAGCACTGCAATGGAGACTTAAAGTGGAGAAAAGAAAACAACCCGAATTATACGGGCGACAAAACTCGAACTACGAGAATAGGTATTAACAGAAAACTAAGTACCTCTAACCTCCAGTAAGATTTATTTATTTAAATAAATCAAAGCAACCTCACTAATAGGGAAGAAAAACTAGCAAGCTTGAAAAGACAAGCAGTGAGGCTAAACTCCTCTAACTCCAAACAGCAGAGAGTTAGAAGGAGAAAAAATAATTAAAGCAGCAAACCAAAGAGGGTAGAGAAAGAAGGACAGAAAAATAGAGTGAAAACGGGAAAAGCAAGATCTAAAAATAACCTGAACTTTTAAACTCTAACCGGACCTTCCTGCTTTACTTGAAGAGACTTCAAGCAAATCAGTCTCCGTGTCCTATACCGTACCGGCTACCAGTGAAATGAGAGATAACATGGAAGCACAGAAGAAGGAAGACGCAGAGTTTAAATAACCAGTGGAAGAGCCGCACAGGTGCATTCGCTAATTGTCGGAACGAACGAAAGCCCGACACGGACAATTAAGCAAGGAAAAGACGTCCAACAGGCGCTAGAGGGAAGGCGAAAAATAAAAGAAAACATAAGCCTGCAGACCCTGACACCATCAGAGCCGTCCGGGTTCAGTGGTGCATCTGGTACGGGTAAGACTGCGTCTTTCCCATCAGAGCAACGTTGGTAAAGTTCCCTGGGTTTTTATGGTCAAAATCCCTTTGATCCCAATTGGTAGATGGCTTTAGGGCACCCATACAACAGATTGGCTCATTCCCTTGGAACCAACAATGAAACATAGATGGACCAGCTATTTATACTGTATATATTTATATTTGCAATCACCTCAGGGTGTGTGTGTGTGTGTGTGTGTTAAATTTGGATCTCCCCTCTCCTTCTCAACAGAGGGGGGGGGGGGGGGGGGTGTTCCTACCCAAACAGGCACCTGATCGATCAAGCAGTCTGTGTTCATCTCAGAGTCACGTGAAGAATGTGGACAGACACCCCATTGTGTCTCATTTGATCAGGAGTGTTATTTGAGGATGACTCCGCAGGAGGCCCAGTCTCATGATCAGAAAGCCAGAGTCCCAAAATGTCCCTGTGTAACCATTACAAGTGTGAGGTGGAAAATAAAAGGTGGAAATGGTATGAACTGTTAATGTGGTATAAAGGGATCTAGTGAAGGTGAAAGTGTTAAAATATGGTGATGTAGCCTATTTTGTGGTAAGTAGTCTAAAGAATCTGGAAGTGATACAAAGAAGTAATGTATTGTGATAAAAGCACAAAAAGGTAATGTCAAATCATCTGGGATAGTATTGTTGGGTCATAACAGTGTTGTAGAGGAAGGCATTGTGAATGCCCAATTTACTGCGTACTATGTACTAGCATATTGCTTACTGTAGTCTACACTGCAGTGACATGCAGTATGCGAAATATCCTCCATATAAACCTGGACATAAGTAGCCTAGGCTATATCAGTTTCTTTTACACTCTTTGGCTATATCATCTGGGGATATTCAGAACACTCAATTTGGCCGCGCAGGTAAGGCTAGCCTAATTTAACAGCTTTTCAAAAAAAGTATACTCAACTGGCATACTCAAATAGTAGTGTGTGGTGATTCGGACTATTCGGACACAGTCGTAGTTGTGTTTGTAGAAAAATATGGGTGCATGCAATTTTTCCCTAGGTTTTAACCAAATGATCATCTACTGATTTCTCCAGATCTCACCATTTTGTGAAGTTCACACCACATGTCCTGTGTTGAATTCAGCGTTCTATTCAGCCTACCTAGCATGCAGCTATCTAAAGCAATAATTAAACATAGGCTATCGTTTGCTAATAGTAACTTAGTTTAACGTTGTTGACTCTCATAAACTTGAGATTATAACCCAATCATGTATTGTGGATAGTTTATTTGCTGTAGCTATGTCATAATCGATTGCACTTTGCTAACTTAGTCTACTGGCACCTGTCACCTTGGCATTTTCATGCAGAGTGAAAGGTTTGTTTTTCCTGGGCTGCATTCGAATAGTCAAAAAAATAGCTCCTTTTTCCTTTCCTTGCAACTTTTCCTTGACCTCGCCAGAAAACGTCATGGGGGTCAAGGAAAAGTTGGAAGGAGAGATTTACAAGGAATCTAGTGTAACTGTGGAATTCGAACCTCCTTTTCTACCTTGCGTCGTGGTGCGACGTCCAGTCGTATTACGTGACTGTTCAACATAGCGAACTACAACTTCACAAAAAATTACAACAAAAGCCGCATCATTGCTGTCTGTAATCATAGACTGTATAAAGTCTGTAATTCACTTGAACCGTTCGCTTTATTTCGGAAGAATTTAGCCTCTTAATAAATTTGGTGTATTGTCTGATTGTGTCATTGTTTGTTTACTTTCTATTATAAGTCAATACTAACCAACAATACTAGCTATTCAGAAATTTTGATTTCTGGCATTTCTCAGATGTTCGCCTTGTTGTTTGAATTCAGTAGGTTCCAGAAAACCGAGATGCTTATGAAAACATTGGCAGCATTGCATTGTGGGGCGCGAATACTACCAGAGCATCCTTTGTGAAAGGACGGATAAAAGGAATCGTGAAGCTCCTTTCCTTCTCAATATAAGAAATTTGAACGGTCCTTAGCATGGGCGCCCGGAAACTATTTCCGGTTCATGTGATCTAAAGGATCCTTCCTTGGTCGAATTTGACTAATCGAATGCAGCCCTTAACCACAGTGGCCTAGCTGGCTTATGCTTTTGTCATGTTTTGTTAGGAAGTTGTCTGTGCTAACGTAATTAAGACATAAATCAGAATTCGTTGAATAATGTTGAATGAAGTGATTAGTAGACTAGATGAGCATTTAGCTAAAACATAGGCAAAAATTTAAACAGTGCTAAAAATATGTTTTGTTAACAATTCAATTGTAGCCTATTTTGTAACTTAGACTACATACGTGACAGCATAGACCCTATAGTTTTCCCATTCATTCACTGTAGGCACTGTTCCTTACGCAAGCTATTTCAGTGCTTCTCCTTATTTTTCTAGTCTATGGATCTGCAGATACCACAGAACTGTGGCAGTCTGGCAGGTAGGCCTACTCACTTGACTATTTCTGACCCACAGCAAAACACTTGCCGATAGCTAGCCTACAATGTCAGAATGATCACATACAGTACATTCATAATACAACGGAACAGGTATGTGCATAATTCGGATAAAATACGTAGCCCAATGTATTTATATACCTTAAAAAGTAACGTTACGTGTGTTTTTACATAACAGCAACGTAGGCTATTAAAGCCGCGATAGCGGTGTGGAAACATCAACGTTGATGGGCAGTGACATCTCTTCAACATTCAACAGAAACCAGCTGTAGAATCGTTACGAAGTAGGATATTTGGTCCCTTAATCTGTTTATCAGAGATTTGTAGAAAATATTTTTAGCGTTATACCGAAAGTAGCTAGGCTACATTGGGTACGCGTAGCCTACGCAAAGGAAAATGCACCGAATGTTAATTTGTAACAGTTTGAACTATTTAATAATAGCCTATAGGCTAGCCTATATCGGAACAAACGTTTATGTGGTGTGTAGAAACGGTACATTTTATGCACGTTATTGTGTGACTGTGGCAAGATGGTTGTAAACGGGTTTGGGCTATTTTATCGTGCAGTGCAACTTGAGAGGTTGATGTGTGCACAAGCGGCAACTCTGCAGCAATCCTACATTGGAATTTTGAGGGTTTAAAGTTGTTTACAATTTCTGAGAAATATGAATAGGCTACTATAATTGGGACATTGACGACTAGGCTAGCACCGTACATAGGGCTAATAGTCTGCGTGTTCCTGGCGAAAGAGCGCATTGCGCCTGATGCAGCATTTGTTGTAGTTATAGTTCAATGGCAATGATTATTATTTTTGAAAGCCAAAGTGAGTATGATCATTTCAGTTGCAGACGGAAGTAGGCTACGTCGTTAGCTATGGAATTTCTCGTCTGCATTTTTCCAAGATTGTTGACAGAACGTTAAGTGATTCAAAAATCAGCTCAGTGCTCACACTGAGCATTCTCACCGTGAGCTAGCCTACTGCACGTGCCCATTGACCCCCATTCATTTTTTGGCAATAAAATGTCAAATATCTCAAAAAGTGTAGGCCTATATGGTATAAAGGTAAAGTAAAAGTAATAGCAACCTGGAGGGGGTATAAAGGTATAATATGAGGTATGAATGGTGTCGATAGTGTGAGCGGGTGTAGGAGGAGATAGGTTCTCAAAAATCGGTGGAAGAATAATAACGGTCAGTCTAGCGATAACAATAGGTGTGGTTTTTCAACCACACCTAATCAGGAGAAACTGGTAGAAAAGCGTCTTTGTGCTGCCCCTAACGGTTGAAATTTATGGAATGCCGTTTGGGCCAAAACATGTAGTTCGGCGTCTGCATTAAGACGTCCATTTTGAACATCTACATCTTAAGACGACAGAAAATATCCTGTAAACACGTCCATTTTGAACGTCTTAAGGCGTTTAAAATTGGGTGCTACCACTACATACAGTCATTGCAAGAGAGAAAACAATTCCCCACTTAACCTACCTTGTATGAATTGAGGTTAAGAAATAATATTGATTGAATTGGGCTTAAGAAATAATATTGATTTACAGTGACATTATTAACATCTGCATTTTTGTAGGCTACTGGTTACTTATTGAGAAACACTGTAGCTTGTATACAATATCATAGCCTACTTGACATATTCATCTAATGTGGTGTGTTCGCCTAAGTGCCCACTAGATGGCAGTATTAGAGCACAAATGGCAACCTATTGAATTTTGAGTAGATTGGGGGAAAAGAAAGAATTTGGTGTTCTGCAAACCTGATTTCGATGTAAAAAGATCCTTTCTGATTAATGGCAACATTTTTAGTACAGCCAAGGGGTCTTTTTTAATTTAATGGTGGTGTGAATTACATTTTACAATTTTCCTGTTTAAAACACCACATTTGTGTTTAGAAAGAAATTCTTATATAATTGAGACTGGATGAAAACACACATATGGTCTGTTGTTCACCTTCTGGATAAGAATGAGAACCTGTAGAGGTTGTAGAGTACAGGTTCTCATTCTTATCCAGAAGGTGAACAACAGACCATATGTGTGTTTTCATCCAGTCTCAATTATATAAGAATTTCTTTCTAAACACAAATGTGGTGTTTTAAACAGGAAAACTGTAATTCCTAATCAACAGTCTGTTCATGAAAGGACAAAGTTGGAGTGGAGCAGGGAGCCATTCATTTAACCTGAGCGAGGAGCGCACTTGAACCATTGACGTATATAAGAACAGATACTTGAATTTGAACAGATATCGCTCAAATTCACTCCGTGCCGGTCACGATGTTGCATTAGCAGCACCCTTGCCCAGATAGCTAGATATATCTGGCATATTTCTTGGTATTTGGTATTAAATGTTCAAATCCCCACTTTGACCACCTGTTGTGATTTTATTAATTAAAGCAGGCTATTATTGGACAAAGTTTCACTGTCTCCATGATTCCTTCCTTTCCCATGTCCTAAATGCATAAGGGTGATAACCTAGTTAGCCTACTATTTTTCTGTTTTCCTTCAGTAATTGTCCCTATAATTCGGCTATAACACAGTTTTTTCTTTAGACAACGTGTGCATTACACACACATTTGAGTATTTTTGTTGTATTCCTTGTTATTTAAATCTAAAATCTAAAAAATATTTTTTCAATTCAAAATCAATCTTTAATGAGACCATTCATCATTAATTTACAATCTCCCTCAATGCATATCTGTCTGCAAGGTGCAGGTATTAAGAATACACTCTCCATGCTGTATGGTTGGTGTCTGCATTCATCTCCGTTCCCCAGTAGATGTGCGCAACTTTCTCCCTTTAATTAATGAGACTGAATAGTTTGGCATGCTCAGCTTGTCTTGTCGGCTGGAAGAACAAATGTTGGTATGTGTTAATTAAATCCCTGACTAGAGTCACTTGTATTTATATGCGCAAAGTTCTTTGTGAAATGCCCATGTAGTTGGCCAATGTTGATAATGCACTAACCCAAAAGGGCTGGAGCACTGTACATTTAAATATAAGCAGTGGTTCTCTGCCTTTTTCTAAACTGTCAGAGGCTGAACACACCACACAGGAATAGAGCAAAATATATACTTTGAGTATTTGTACAAAATTCATGAGGAGGAGAGGCTTAATAAATAATTGCCACCATAAAGTCAGGGAATAAAGGATAAGCACAGCACTCGTTAACAATCCAAACACATTCATTGCTCTCCTCAGCCACCAGAGTTCAAAATTACCTGCACAAATTGATCCACCCCGCACAAATGGACTGTCCCAAATAATACATAGGCCAAACGTACCCACTAGCAAGAGCCCACATGACCACAACGTAGGCATACATACAGCCCAACACAGCCCCTACATAAAAAAGTGGTGGGTATACGCAGCCCCTACATTAAAAAGGGGTGGGTATGTTGACGCCAACCAATAGCACGGAAGCCTTAATGGTCCAAACGCCTTAAGACGTTCAAAATGGACGTCTTAAGACAAACAAATTTGACGTCTTAATTTGGACGGCGAACTACACTTTTTGGCCCAAACGGCGTTCCATAGAAATTTAATTTCTGCTGCCCACTCTGGCCCCGCCCTAATCGTGACGTCTGAGTACCTATTTCTTCATACTACTACAGCATATAGATTATTATTATTATTATTGTCGCCCACAACGGAAACAGCCGGCACCTGATTACGTTACTTTCGTTTCGGCTTCACGTTTTTAAACCGAAACAACGTTGCGTCCTGTCCATAAACTCTCTTATTCCACATAAATAGTCACTAAAATATGTTTATGAAGATATTTGAGGTGAGAAATAGGCCATGCGGTTGCTGAATCTTGATTCATATTTGATGTGCAACGTCTAGTATGACAGTTTGATCCGAGTTATATGAAATAATTTGTACAATCCTACATTAATTTATGCAAATGACGATGGACACAGCTCCTCCGCCCCCACCCCTCTCCCTCGCTCAATCCACAAAGTATTTTTCAAAATTGTTTCATGGGCGGAGACAGGCTGAAACAGTGGGGTTAGTTACCCTTTAACGTTAAGTTCTTAGCCTCACTTTAATCGAGTTTTGACTTTCCTACAGAGGGCGGTAAACACATAGGCTACTGAATAATTATTATTTATAATTTAGAATAATTATTAATATATTATTTTAACCTCTTGCTGCCAAACGCCCCCTAGCAGTAACGCGGGCATTACGGAAATTATTAAATTATTATTATATTTCATTAATTTAATAATATACAATAAACTGCTCACCTCAATATTTTGATTAAATATCCTTAAGATATATCCATTCCTTCTGGGAAAGTGGTTTTTATGCCAAAAAAACGTCAAGTTAAAACTTAGTAAATTACGTTGGAAACAACGACCTAATTCCCAAACATGTATTGCAGCTTGATGTCACACCATAAACAATGGTCTGGTAAACTGTTCTGCTTAATTGTATTTCACAAAATTTTGGTTTGAAAAATCGTTCTACCTTTAGACTTCAAGAAAAAATACTTTGAAACTTTCATACGGCTGTACATGATTTTTTTCACATTTTAAACCGACAAAACACAAAAATCCGTTTCCAGAGCACGGTGGAGAGGAGGTGGTAGTGGAGGAAAGGAGGATGAATTCTTCGAGTATTGGGGTGGACCCAAGGGGTGCGTCACAATATTCTTCACTCCCCACCTTTCCTCCGCTCGTCTCCTACCCGGAAATATGCAAAACTGTCTGTGCACTTCAGCGTTTAAAGTTGCATGTACAGTATACAATATACCTGACATTGCAGTTGGCGTTGAGACATTAATTAATATTCAACAATTAATATGTAATTAATATGTAATCAGCAACATTAGATTAGGACACAAAGATCGGTTTCCAGGGCATGGAGAAGAGGAGCTGGTCGTGGAGGAAAAGAGTGTAAATTTTTCCAGTATTGGAACGCAACCGAACTATCTTTTTCAACCTATTCGTGGTCCGTAGATAGCATTCACGCTACCCTACATAGTATTATCGCGAGTGTATGAGCTAGCTAATGATGTTTATTTACTGGCTAATTCAAAAAATACATTGAAAATTATCAAACCACTTGTAGATTGCTGGTTAGCATAGAGCGTATAATCAACACAGTTCAGTGCTCATAGCTAGCGAGATGTACAGTCAAGCAGCGGACCCGGAAGTGGGAAAAATTATACACTGGGAAGAATTGTACGCTACAACGAGACTAAAATAACAGAGATCCTCTGGTGATAATTAGCCTACATTACCCCACCTCCCTCCGTAAAACTGACACATACAATTCTTATACAATCTGTCGGTCAGGCTCTTCCCGTTTTCATTTTCCTTTTTACCCAATGAAAATTAGAAGCTGGCTAGAGCCCCATGGCAATGGAAGATATAGCTAACGTTATTTAACCTCTTCCTACCGAGGGCAAAATAGGCCAAATTTAGCCTGTTTTCACTAGTGACAAACAAAGGTGGTTATCTCAAAAACTATAAATGGTACAAATATGGTTCATGGCTTTTATTAAAGCAGACACCTGCAGTATTACGACTAAGCAGTGAGAACTCATAGAAATCCAGTTTTTGATACTTAACTACAACAAATTATGTACAGAAAATATAAAAAAACTAAAAAACGGGTACCTACATTCAAGTTTAAGAATTTTTACCTGGGGAGCTACAAATGCAATCAAGGAAATGACTCCTCTATCTGATTCATCAATATGCTGCCTACCTCTGGTAACAATCTGGTGTCAATATCTCAAACCATTCAAATTTTACAGGGTTTTTTTCAGGTGAACCTTTTTCGTTATCCAAATGGTGCCAAATGGTGCCAAATGTGCCAAAAATGGCAATGTTCCAGAAAGGTCTCAATATGATTTATTTTTTAGGGTTTTACAATAAAATGAGATAATTTGTCAATATTGGCAATAAAAGTTCATTTTTAGACGTGTTCTTGGTGTTCTGCATATTACACAACTAACTACCCAAGGTTACAAAAAGCTGTCAAAACCCATGTAGCAGCACAGTGAATCTTGTGTATTTCACCAGAGCCCCATTAGCCAGAAATGAGTCCAGGAATGTGCAAACAGGTTTTCAAATGAATAATGGGAATAGTATGAAACTTCCCTACACATTAATGCTTGCCAGTCCTGTCCTTTATTCTGTTGCCACCTCCTATGACAGGGACGTTGGGGTTGGGTTTTAGGAGGCAAAACTTTATACATGACAAACATATATCAACTATATACAAGTGCACTAAGGTGTACTACTAAAAGTGCAGTGGATAAAAAATCAAAAGTCCACCAGTTTCCTAGATAAAAAATAAAAACACCCCTGCTGTAACAAATAAAAAGATCCTTGCCTCTAATTGCTGAAGTTACCGTATTTACACAAAGAAAGTACAAAATGGCAGGGTCCAAAAAGCTAAAAAAAAATGAACTAAAAACAAAAAAAGGTAAAGGATCAAAACATGGGGGTGGAGGTTGAGGAGAGATTATTTAACCATTCATACAGAAGCCATTTAGACTACACATTCCCTCAGGAGAGCAATCTGCATCATTACAAATCCCACTAACCCTGTCCATGGAATTGTCCACCATGTTGATATACCCATTAGTCCCCCTTATACAACAACAATCAACAATAATAATAATCAACAAGTACTCCCTCATGTTATCATGTTCTCTCCCTCATACCATGCATAAATTACCATTTTGTTTACCTGCACAGCCTTCTGTACTGCATACAGAACAATTTACTCAGGTGGAACAATGACTTTACTAAACACTTCCAGAAGCCATTTCACACTCAAAAAAATCGTTTTAGTAGCTCATCTCAGACACAAATAGATAGCTAGCTGCTTGTTACCTGTAATTTTGCTTGCATTACATTACATTACATTTATTTAGCAGACGCTTTTATCCAAAGCGACGTACAGTAAGTGCGCACAGAGACATCAAGATCACTACAGAACAGACAAGGCAAAGCACATCCTTCGCATAATGTAGCAGCTATCCCTAGCAATGAACGTCGACTGTAGTTCACAGTAAGCTGTGGGCAAATCAGCAACACCACACTTCCATTCCTAATTCTCGTATAAACTATAATAAACAGACAGGAAAACACAGGGATGCTTGCTAGCTTGCCACTGTAAAGGCAATACTATCTATATTAATTTAGCTGAGAGGGACCGATTTTATGCATAAGTATATAAGGTTAGTTAGCTTCACAGAAGAAACACAGGGATTCACGCATTGCAGCTAAATTTCCTTCGATGCTTACACCAAACATCTGTGTTGTTGGCAACGCCACGTAACACGTGCGAGTTTGTCAACACAGACAATACACCCTAAGTTTACTTCATAAATTATTTATCATACCGTTGGAATGTGCAATTTGTAATATTAATTGTATGAAAAACAATAAAATACAGTTGACAATGTAATTACGAACCCGCATGGCATTGCGTGAATTCACACTGGTATATCGAAAAATCGGTAATACCACCAGCCCTAACGACGTTACCTGCCATGGCGAAATTCAATGCGTTTATAGCATAACACTGTTAGTATGATAAAACAACTTACATGTCAGCAACATCATCTCGGTCATCAGTGGATTCAGCGTCACTGAGACAGGATGAGTCTCCCTCGGCAAAAACATCTTCTGGCTTATCCAGTTCGTCTAGCACTTGGTGCACGGATAAACGCCTCAAAAATCTCGACATAACTACACAAAAACTGTATCAAAAATACTCTAAAGTAAAAAATGTAACTGCGGGCCTTACCTAATTAATTGTGCTTTGCTAAACGGAATGTAGCGAGCTACGCTACAAGGTAAAAACACTGCGCCATTTTGGTTCGATAATTACGCGTGGTCGCCACTTCCTCATACGCACGGCTCGATTTCCTTTTTTACGACGGCTATTGTATTCAATAGCCGGCTTGTTTCAAAGATAAGAGTCTTGGCTATTGCCTGGAATATTTGACAGACAGTTTTAAAACCCAATGGAAAGCAAATAATACTCAGAGTGGAGGCGGGTGGAAGACGGTTTTTCCCACTTCAGATAGGCCTATTGTGCTATCAGTCAAAGAAATACACCCAATTGACGACGGTTTTGCATAAATCTCTGCAAGCATGTTCAAAACTACTCTGGCTAACATATACTAAGCCATGGGATTGGTACTCCAGAAACTGGCTGAGTTTCACAACGCCAAAGTGAACACAGCCGAACGAGTCGTAATCAAGTGCAAAAAAGCACAAGTCGGTTTAAAATTGGAAAAAAATAATGTACAGCCGTATGAAAGTTTTAAAGTATTTTTTCTTGAAGCCTAAAGGTATAATGATTTTTCAAACCAAAGTTTTGTGAAATACAATTAAGCAGAACAGTTTACCAGCACATTGTTTATGGTGTGACATCAAGCTGCAATACATGTTTGAGAATTAGGTCCGAGTTTCCAACGTTATTTACGAAGTTTTATTCCGACGTTTTGGGCTTAAAAACCACTTTCCCAGAAGGAATGGATATATCTTAAGGATATTTAATCAAAATATTGAGGTGAGCAGTTTATTATATATTATTAAATTAATGAAATGTATAATGTAATAATTTCCGTCACGCCGGCGTTACCGCTAGGGGGCGTTTGGCATTAAGAGGTTAACTTGGCTAAGATAATTATTTTTGTTGCATTATACCAAAAATAACTCCGTAACATTATACATTAACTCTATGGGCTTTGGCGCCCTAGTGGTGGGACGTATCTGTCCCAATTTTTTATAGTGTTCATATTTCTCGGAAATTCTAAATTAAAACGTTAATAAAACACGGAACTTTTGAGGCAAAATTGTTAAAAACAGTCACAGCCTGCGAACACATTAGTTTATATGCTTATCAGCTCTCAGGTTACACTACAGGGCCATAAATCAGCAGGGTGCTAATAGCCCAACCCACTGTTTACAGCCTTCACCTCGCCGCAGTCACAGGCAGTAAAATGCATATCGCAAAACTCTTGGTACAGTTTCTACACGCTAAAAAATCTAGATCCGATTTAGGAACAATTGTATGTTACAGAAAAGTTGTATAAATTAACATTATGTGTTTTTTCCCCGTGCTCACTTCACAATGCATACAACCGATATTCTTTCCGGTTTTGTTTCAATATATTTTATTTTCTACAAGATCTCTTGATAAACATGTTTAATCAACCAAATTTGATACCTGTTTATGCAGTTATAACTGTTTTCTGAAGAATCTTGAACGTTTTTTCGTAATCCATTTATCCATTCTCCAGCAAAATCTCAATTTCCACGGTGCGTACCCATCGCATTTGCGTTTGTACTACATTACTACCGTTGCGTAAAAACATTAATAGACTGCTTCAGGGATGATCTTTCCTGCCCTTTAAAACGAAGTATAAAAAGTCATATTCTAGCGAATGGGAACGGCGCTGTATCCCTGCATAATGACAGCCCATAGGGCAATCGTGCTGTGCGCACTTGGCTGTAGACAGGATCAGATTACACCTGTGGCCATTTTTACTGAGTTTATCCTGGAAGGGATGGACTGGACTGCTGTACACGTACGTTTTAGCCTATCCAGATGATATTTAGCCATGTGTAGCGCTTTTGTTAGCTGTACGTACGTCATAGGCCAGTTTTTCTCTTTACGCGTACGTGGTTTGCTGTATGGTGTAATTACGCTGGTCATATGTCTTTGCTGCTTCAACGATTACGATTATTTTATACATTTATACCTGAACGTGGCAAGCAACGGTGGAAAGAAGAGCACTTATTTCACGGTTGCTCAGGTTTTGGAGGTGCTCCACCGCAGTGTCCCGGAGGTGAAGAAGTCTGTCCTCTGTGGCATGGACCTGTGCCTGGACATGTAAGTTTTGTCAAAAATATATAAATATATAATATAATATCATCATCATCATCATCATAATCATCAACAGTATGGAGCGCTATTATCTAGAATATTTTTAGTTTGGTGATGAATTGATTCTCACAGAAGTTCGCTAGTTAGCTTCTATGTTGTCACAGGCTGGAAGGGGGGTTTGTTTTGTAGCGTTCATTCGCAGTTTTGTTTTGTGTAGCAACCAACACAAGGGCTAGTTGTTGAATTCACGCATGAAACTACATCCATTCTCAGTACTCTATTTCACGGTTCAGTCAAGACATTACAGTATTATAATAATGTAATTTAGTTTGTGCAAGCTGACAGACTAATTCATAAATCCTAGTTAGCTACAATTGCTAATTATGTTGGAGCTAATATCAGACGTACTGTGGATGTAAGATTTTTTAATGTATATACGTGTGTGTCTATATATATATATATATACAGTCAAGCCGGAAAGTCTTTCCCTCCAAGGACCACATTGGCTGAAATGCATGCTGTTCAGCAAGTCATGGAAAAAGACCACCCCCCAGACTCTAGTAGTTCCTCTAGCCAGAAGGAAACACCCACCAAGACCAAACTGGACTTTGACTTCGGTGATTTTTTACCACCCCCTTGGAGAGAAAGAGTAACCGGCTTATTAAACTCCATGCCAGAAGTGTTCGCTTCGCACGACATCGACTTCGGTCACACCGACAAAGTTAAACACCGCATTAAACTCAGCGACGAGACTCCTTTCAAACAACGGGCCAGACCAATTCACCCTCACGACGTGGATGCGGTCAGGAAACATCTGCAGGAGCTGTTGGAGTCAGGTGTCATTTGTGAGTCCGAGTCTCCCTTTGCTTCCCCCATTGTTGTGGTCCGGAAGAAAGACAACTCTGTGCGACTATGTGTTGACTTCAGAAAGCTCAACTCTCAAACAATTAAGGATGCATACGCCCTACCGAATTTGGAAGGAGTGTTCTCGTTGCTCACTGGTTCGAAGTGGTTCACAGTGCTAGACCTGAAGTCCGGGTACTACCAGGTCGAGATGGACGAAGCAGACAAACACAAGACAGCTTTCGTTTGCCAACTCGGCTTTTGGGAGTTTAACCGAATGCCCCAGGGAATCAGCAATGCTCCGAGTACCTTCCAACGGCTTATGGAGTGGTGCATGGGAGACTTGAATCGCAAGGAGGTGCTGGTCTTCATTGACGACCTCATAATTTTCTTCAACACTTTAGAGGAACACGAGGCTAGATTAAGGAAAGTCCTGCAACAGTTAAAGGAGTGTGGATTGAAACTGTCTCCTAACAAGTGCAAGTTATTCCAAAACTCTGTGAAGTACCTTGGACATATCGTGTCTCAGCATGGAGTGGAGACAGATCCAAACAAGATTGAGGCTTTAAAAACCTGGCCAAGGCCGCAAAATCTCAAGGAGCTACGAGCGTTCCTTGGATTTTCAGGATATTATAGACGCTTTGTTCAACACTATTCAATGATAGTGAAACCGTTAAACGATCTCACGGCAGGGTACCCACCTCTCAGGAAGAGCCACCACAAAAGGAAGGAGAAGGAAGTCACATACTTCAATCCAAAAGAGGCTTTTGGAGAAAGGTGGACACCTGCGTGCCAACAAGCATTCGATGCCATTATTGGTGAACTCACTACTGCTCCTGTGCTGGGTTTCGCAAATCCCAAACTTCCGTATGTCCTGCATACCGAAGCCAGCACCACTGGGCTCGGCGCAGCGTTATACCAAGAACAGGAGGGACGACAACGAGTCATTGCTTTCGCAAGTAGAGGTCTAACGAAGAGCGAGGCAAGGTACCCCGCCCACAAGTTGGAGTTCTTGGCACTTAAATGGGCCGTCTCCGAGAAGTTTAGCGACTACCTTTATGGGACTGAGTTCACGGCCGTCACAGATAGCAATCCACTCACCTACCTGTTAACATCTGCTAAGCTGGATGCCACCAGCTATAGATGGTTGTCCACCTTATCCACTTACGCTTTCAAACTGCAGTATAGGGCAGGCCAGTAAAACCAAGACGCTGATGGTCTCTCCCGAAGGCCGCATGGTGAACTCAAAGATGATTCCTTGTCTCAAAAGGAAAGAGAGAGAATCTTTGCAGAGTTTACTTTGCACCATTTAGTAGATGCTGACGCAGATTCCTCAGAAGTAGTCCTTCCACGAGCAGTACAGGCTATTTGTGATAAACATCAAGTTCGTCAGAGTAGCTCTGTCCACAATGAAGATCCAGGCCAACCAGTCGCGTTTATTGAGTGTTTGGCTCTTCACCCTGATGTTATTCCCCGTAGTTTCCAGTTGGAGGGGGAGCATGGTCTCCCTGTAATCCCACACATGACAGAGAGAGAGCTGCGGGAACGACAGCGAGCTGACCCCAACCTGAGAAGCGTCATAGGCTACCTGGAGGCCGGAGATACACCACCACCACGGCCCAGGAAGGAGGCCCCTGAGGTTGCCATACTGCTGCGAGAGTGGAATCGACTAGAGTTGAGGGCAGGAGTGCTCTATAGAAGGAAACAGAGTCAAGACAACACAATCTACCAATTGGTGTTACCTCGGGAAATGAGAGCCATGGTATTGACAAGTCTCCACGATGACATGGGTCACTTGGGGATAGAACGAACCACTGACCTGGTGAGGTCAAGATTCTATTGTCCGAAAATGTCTTCTGATGTGGAGAAGAGGATAAAAACATGCAGCAGATGTGTACACAGAAAAACTCCCCCTGAAAAAGCAGCTTCTCTCGTAAACATCAAGACGAGTAGACCCCTAGAACTAGTCTGCATGGATTTCCTTTCTGTGGAGCCAGATCGTAGCAATACTAAAGACATCTTGGTCCTCACTGACCACTTCACCAAGTATGCGGTTGCGATCCCCACAAGAAACCAAAAGGCCCAGACTGTAGCGAAGTGTTTACGGGAAAACTTTCTGGTGTACTATGGATTTCCAGAAAAAATACACAGTGATGAAGGCCCAGATTTTGAATCTCGCCTTATCAAGGAATTATGTCAGATAACTGGAATCCACAAGATAAGAACTACACCTTACCATCCGAGAGGGAATCCAGTTGAGCGCTTCAATAGAACCCTCCTACAAATGTTGGGCACATTGGACAGCAAGGACAAGACCAAGTGGAGCGGATTTGTGAAGCCGTTGGTGCATGCGTACAACTGCACCAAAAACGATGTAACTGGATTCACGCCTTATGAACTGATGTTCGGAAGACAACCCCGATTGCCAGTTGACTTAGCATTTGGCTTACCAGTTAATAGTTTCCCCAAGTCGCATTCCCAGTATGTGAAAGATCTCAGGACACGCTTGGAAGAAAGCTATAGGATGGCCACAGAGAATGCCATGAAGACAGCTGAACGCAACAAGCTCCGGTTTGACAAGCGCGTAGTCAATCATACCCTTGAGGTTGGAGATCGTGTCTTGGTGAGAAGTGTCCGACTCAGAGGAAAACATAAGTTAGCCGACAAATGGGAACCTGATGTTCATGTCGTGGTCAAGCAAGCAGGTGACCTTCCAGTGTATACAGTCCGGCTAGAAAGCAAGGATGGTCCACTTCGCACATTGCACAGAGACCTGCTGCTACCATGCGGATTTCTACCCATAGCTGAACCTGACGTACCTGAAGTGCCAAGACCTGTCCGTCGACCTCGAACACAAAGGAATCCAGGAAACCCCAATCCTGAAGAGGATGAAATTATCAGCAACCATTCTGATTCAGAAGAAGAGATGTTCTATGATCAGTATATCAACCCACTAATGAGCGAGACGCAACATACTATAACTAAGCAGTACTCTGCTCCTGATGACCCTGTGAAAAGAGACCTACCTGTACCTGCTCCGGTTGAGCCGAACCCTGCTCCCGATGACCCTGTGAAAAGAGACCTACTTGAGGGAGAAACACCTTCCAGCCTGGAACCTGCAATTGGAAACAACCAAGATGTGATGCCTGCTATGTCATTTGATGTATCAAACATTATGGATGAGACATTACCTGTTCCGTCAGACATGTCATACAGTGACAACAGCTGAGATGAGGGAGTGCCTGAAAAGGAAACTAGTCAGGATGAGTCGATGTCAAGAAGCTGTGAACACAGAGATGAAGTTCAGGAAGAGGACAGAACCACTTCCATGACAAGTACCCCAGTGAGGCAGGAGCCAGAGGTGCTGAGGCTGAAGCTACATCTAGGCGCTCCCACCGTCACAGAGAGCAGCCTGATAGACTCCAGTACAGTCAGTTAGGGAATCCTTTGAGCCTGGTCATCCAGTCACTATTACAAGGTATTAGTGCTGCCTGCACTGCTTCACTAAATCCCATACACATGAGCCATCTGCCGGTCACATGGGTGTAACGGGACGTACACACCTTCAGGAGGGGAGAATGTAACCCAGACAAATAGAGCCTAGTAATAATGCATTTCTAGTGTTATAAAATGATAAATAGAATGATCCTTAAAACCAATAAATAAGTACTAGCCTACATATTAGATACTGAAGATAAAACCAATAATTTAAATGAATACAGGGAAACTGGGACATGTATAACCAAAATGGTGTTTCATGTAAGAAACTTGGGAAGGCGATTCGTGATCTGACAGTGATAAGCCTATGAGAAAAGTATTCTTGTTGAGAGTAGGCCAATTAGGAAGTAGGACCTGCCTTAGTTTGTAAAGAGCTAACTAAGTGAGAAGGCATGTCCAGCCATTTTGTGCGAGACTAATGCGAGGCTAGTTCAAGTAGACTACAGATGCACGTTTGCTTTGAAAATTAGCTAACAGCAAGATATCGAATTAGCTTTTCAGTAATTGAAATCTACCCAGTGAGAAGTTTCATACTACTATTTCGAGTGTAAAACGAGTAGTACTGGATACAGAATCGAACAGAGAAGATTAGCTAAGAGAGCTAGCAACGTTCCAATTTTCCTTGGAAAAAGACGGCAAGATTCTCCGCGACTGAATCACCCTTCCAACGTTCCATTTTAATTGCTGTACATTCGAAATTTCCCTTGGTGAGTTAGTAGGCTACTTTAATTTCGAAAATATGTTTTTGGATGGTGTGTTATATAGGCTTATGGTAAATGAAATGAGACGTCTTTCTAAAACTGGTTAGCCTAACTTAGAGCTAGCTTCGTGGCTCATGGTTAGCGACGTTGCTCTTTGATTTGTGGGGTGTTGGGTGTCGGAGGTGTTCAAGTTCGTCATCGAGACTGCAGGCGGTTTCGACAGTGGATCTCGCAAGTGCATCTCTTGCCTGATATTTTGGCAGATTGGAATAATGACAATAGCTGTGGGTTGCAGTTGTTTTGTCAAACTGTCTCAATGATGATCATGGTAGCCAGTAGCTAGCATGACAATAGTAAGGTGAAGCTAAATTAGCTGACTCAAGCTAATAAAAACTCCTGTTTAGCTAAGATAAGCACTTGACTTATGTTGATTTATACAGTACATAGTATAGAAAGAGACAGAATCTTTGACATAAGTTTCAACAATTTTATTTGAAGAATGAAAATATTGCAGTCATTTGAAATGGATGTTAATTTACTATTTTGGCTTTGTTCATGCAAGGCCGGGTTTTTTGTTGCTGTTGGAATTTATTTGATAGTCTGTTCACTGGATCCTGGATATCGTCTGCATCCTGCTCATCTTCGTTGAAGGGACTGTGGCAGAGTGTGGACTGGCGAGCCACCTAAGTCGACCACCTTTGATCTGAAAGAGAGAGAGAAAAGTTGAACTGTGCTTTCTACAAAATTGGTAGGACAGTTTTATTCTTCCATTCCTACACATCAGCGGAACCAATGGAAAGTGGTTCAATAACCACAGATTGAACTGAGCGAATCGGATGGACTGAGTAGTTTCAAGGACTGAGTAGTTTCAAGGACTGAGTAGTTTTATTTCGCCACTCGTCTGGGGTGTGCAGGTTTATTTGTGTTGAATTCTGAAATACTGATGTGTTAATGATATGACAATTGGGTTTGATATAATTGAATTGTTTTTTTGAATTTTTCTATTTGAGTCCATATTTTATTTTCACATACAGATTTGAGTATTACTGATGAACTTGTTTAAGAGGTATACAACGGTTTTCAGAATAAGAGTCCTGGATTCAAAATAAGAGTTTTTGGTTTTAAATAGGATTTCTAATTGAATAATCTAATTAGTACATCCTAATTCCTAATAGCAAGTAATTATATCTGAAACAGGATTAAAGTCATTTTCCATCTTTAATTAATATAATATAGAATAAAACCTAACGGAATAATAATAAGAGTTATAGTAACTAACCCTCTGATTCTGAATAATAAACCATAATAAATAATAAACTATATAGGTAAATAGTAGAAAAGTCATACTTACCTGTAATTGAAGAGAATTCAAGGGTTGCCCTGTGGGGAAAAAGGTATTCGATTAGTCGATGTTTTTCATATATACTTGTTATTGTTTTGTGCACTGTTTTTCTATTTTCCTAAAATATAAGTAAATTAAAGGGTTAAAGAGAAACAACAAAAAGAAGAAAAAATATTCTCTTACCTTAACTTTAGTGCATGTCTCTGTGTGAGTTAATTCTTGTTGTGATTAACCATCTCTCTCTTGACGATTCTGGTATCTTCTGCATATCTGGTCCATACCCTAATTATTAGCATTCTAGTAGCAGTGTTTCTTAAGGCACTTGTTACATTTGTGCAAGCTGAACCTTATCAGCAGAGACTTTGTGCCCCTGCAAAGCTAAACATTGTAACCGTAGTAGAGAGTGTGCCTCGCATATGGCCTGACTAGGAGAGCAGATTAAAAGGTCAGCACTAGAGTGCTTCTGAGAGAAGGAAATTAGAAGCCTTCTAGATTTTCTTGCAGCGCTGCTGAGAATACCGCCAGGCATTCTGCATATCCCTGGGGTATTCCAGACCAAGTGCAGCGTTTATTTTGGAATGTAAATACTAAAGAATGCATTTGCTAGATCAATCACAGAAAAATATATAGCATTGCCCGGGACTTGAGATAGTATGGTAGTAGGGTTTGGAACCACAGGGGCACGCTGTTGTACAGCACTATTTACAGCTCTGAGATCCTGAACAAAACGGCAAGAGCCATTAGCCTTTTTTACTGGTAGAATTGGGGTATTACAGGGGGAGTTGTAGAGACTTGTCTACATCAAACAGTCAAAACTAATAGGTACAAGTGGACAGAGGAGACGAAAGTCTTTCTTGCTCTCATTTACAAGCAAAATATAACAGCTATTTTAGATAGCAAAAACCTCAGAAATGCAGTAATGACATGAGTCCCGTCTATCGCGCCGTTTTTGTGCGGAAATTACTGTGTGGTTTTCTTGCTAATGTTGTGCGAAAATGAATGGAAACACTTCAAATGTCTGAAATTTATTTGATATACCAATATTTGCGCAAAAGTGTGTTTTTACATCATGTGACGTCATTACGTACAGGTTTTTATTCACATCAAATCCGTTGGATGGAAACGCACTTTCACCGGCATAATTCGCCTGAATATTTTTTCCGAACTTTAAATAATTTGCTTGAAAATCGATTGACAAGTGGATGGAAACTTAGCTCCTGACACACATTTTGGAGCAGAATCCCATTCTTCCTCACCCAAGTCACGTTTCTTCTTTCGACAGTCCCGGGCAAAGTGGCCAGGCTTCTTGCAGTAGAAACATAGTCTATCTTTTGTGTCCCCACGGCTGTTGTTGTAGCCGCCCCTGCCACTTCCCCGGCCTCGGCCTCCTCCGTCCCCTCTACGCTGTCCTTGGCCTTGGAATGCCTGGAGTTGGGCCAACTGGAGTTGGTCAGTGACTTTGGTTCTGATCTGGGCGGTTTTCTGGGTTTTGGTTGCCGCTTGCTGCTCACAGTGGGTGGCATGCCGTAGTACTTCCTTCAGCCACTGGGTTTCCCAGCATATGCATGACTGCTGGGTTGTGGCAGCTAGATCATTTCTCAGTCCTTTCATAAAACAGTTCATTAGTTGCCATGGTGTCTGGTTGTTGTCATTGGGGGGCCTTTCCATGCCACTGTGATCTATGAACACTTCTGTAAGCCTGGTTAGTTAATCAACAGCAGTTTCTGTTAGGCCCTGCACAGTATTTTGTACGGTTTCCAGTTCATGACTACGGGAAGTGCTACTATCATCCGACCCCGAAGGGCAGTTATTTGCTGGTTGTAGACTGCATCGGCATCACTGTTTGGGGCATAGGGGTGGATGTTGACCCAACCCTCTTTTACCAGACCCCAGGCTAGCTTTTAATACCCTCAACAGAATACTTTCAAGCTCAAATACGTTAGGTCTGTACTGTTCAACTATGATGTTTAATGTGTCCATGAATGTGGGGCCCCCTGCCTTCACCGGATCAGGCAGGTCGGAGGCGACCGCTATCATTTCACTCATCTGCCAGGGTCTGTACACCAGCATTGTGTCTTGACCGCCTTGCCATGGGTTGGGGCACTGGTTCTCCTCCTGCTATGGGCGTTGATGTTGTTGGATGCCGGGCAGGTGTCTGGACTGGCGTTGCGGGGCTTTGGGGCATGCCCTGGGCTGCGGGTCCTGGAGGTGGAGCGGGTGGTACCTGGGCTTAAAGGGGAACTGAAATGTAATATGAAGTAAAGGTGATAGGGTGGATGCCTTTTCAGTCTAATACATATTCCAGTTCTCAAATCTGACGAAACGGTAATAATGGAGAAAACGTTAAGAATAGTTTATCGTTTTTCCATTAGGGCGTAGCCATGTTTAGTTTTCGTAGTCAGTGACGTCACTGGCATGATACGTCTAGCGTTCGAGCACCTATTACCGAACGGGTTCGCAGAAAAACAGCAAAACATAAACCTATTTGCAACCGTAAATAAAATGGGGTAAATATCGGTAACACCCTGGACGTCCGCCCGTTGTAGCATTAGCTCCTAGGGGATGTGTAGCCTACCGATCACCCCTCGCAATTAGTGCCGTGTTCTTTATTTTTCTCAAATTTTCTCTCTATGGTAGACTATTTTATCTTCTCAAAAATAGGTCAATGATCCCATGTATTGTTTCTTCTCAAACACTTTAATTAAATGGGTTGGCCAATTAATAGGCGCGTTAAAAATACATTGAAACGTAATTCAATCATTGCATTTCAGCATTATAATGGAGGTAGCGTGATCATTATAATGGAACTTGATCATGCTACCTCCAGAACAGAAGCGTCTTTATAAAAACGGCAGCATTCATACTCACTCAGAGCAAAGAAAATGTCTCATATCGACAGCCTCATAACAAAAGTGCCTAAGTAATTTTTTGTCATTTTGAGATTTTCTGCCTAAATCACTTGATTTATCATTCGTCAACAGCGTAAAAATGCTCAAGTCACTGCAGGTCGCTGTACACTTCCTGAACCACTTTATGCTATGTTCAATGATTTGCAGTCAATGAAGCACGTCTTGCCTCAACACTGTCACCATTATTTTGATGGCTTACCCCATTTGGAAGCATAAATCTGCCTAGGAAGTGTCAAATTTGATACTTTCTTGTACCAGTAGATACTTGACATTTGCCTAAGTCATGTATATAAATGCCTAAGTCCCACTCAGTTTTCAATATATTTGCCTAAGTCATCATTAGCCATTATGTAATCATAATACAAAGTCACATGATCTGTATTTCATTTAGCAGCCATTGATATGTGTTTGCAAAATAAATAGTTAATAAATACTCATTGACGTAGAATTGCAGCAGTTTTTTGCCTTTTTCTCAAAACTACAAAAAATGACTTAAGCACTTTTGTTATGAGGCTGTCGATATTAAAAATGATCACACAATAGCCTGCATATCTTGCATCATTTCAAAATATACTTTTCTTAAGAAAACGTAATCTAGTCCTTTTTAAACAGGTGCATTCGTGTTTGTACCATTAATGTCAAACAGTTAACCTCCATGCACGGTGATAGTAATTGTTTAAGTCAAGGCTGCGTTGCGTTATGGCCTGCATTGCCAATTTCACCAGGAGAGGGCACCATTTACCAAAATATAACAGTAGTACTTGCATAGCTATGCCCTTTACTCCTCAGAAGAGTAGGTTATCTATATTTTGTGACATTAGATGCAAACCACGTAGCCTACACTCCTTAACTGGATAGTTATTTGGCCCCCCTAATCAAATTAATTATCAGAGCAAAAAGGTTAAAAGATGTGTGATAAATGCATAAATCACATCTTGTCATTATGATGGTGGTTACTACATCAAGTTATTTGCTGGAACATTTGACGCATGAAAACATGTAATATTTAAATATAAAATATATCTTATTTTAAAACTGTACATGAACAAATTGATGTAAATAATAATAATAATAATAATTGATGTAAAAAAAATTAAAAAAAAGAATCTATTTGCTAGCTGAGTACAGTACAGCAGTAGCAGAGATCAGTCAATGCAGGGGCCATCTCAGTCTCAGTGAAGTCAGGACATCGATGTCTTCAATGAAGAAAGATGCAAAACGGTCCATTGCCCCAGGCTGTAGAAATTATTTTTTTTAAAGAAAAGGCAGGCTGTTCGCCCCATGCATTTTCACCTCTTTAGCCCCCCTAATCTACGTTAGCTAACACTTGCTGAATTTGGACTTGTCCTAAAAAAATTAAGCTTGATAGCCTACTACTTACATGATCTCCCATGTCGACTCGCAGCCCTCTCCAAGTTTTGCATGTCGTAAAAACAATATTTTGTCCAGGTCCCATTACGATTTGTTGAAAAAATCCAACAGGGCCAGCAGTAACGTTGACACTTGTTAGCCAAACGACTCCCTGTTAGCCCAGCCCACTCAATCGTAACAACTGAAACACCTTCCCCTGGCAAGTTTAGCCAGGTCGAACGAGAGCTTAGGGCTTCCTTCACGTTTCACTTGGGTCTGACTCTTCTCTACAAAAGTCATGCATTCAAACACCAACCCGTCTCGAAGACGATCAACAATGTCTCCCATTTCGTCCGTTAACTACAGTGGCACTGGCCATGACAGCTGAATTAAATGCTTAACTTGCTAAGATACCAAAAAAAGCAAGCCCACAAGTGAAAAATGCTAAATAAATGACACAATTCACTCCACACTTGCTCTGAACGTTGGAAAAAAAAAGAGAAAAATCTAAACGCACACGGTCACTGTAGATAGCTAGCTAAAGAGCTCTCCATATTTACACTCCACAATTGACCACCCTCAATTGCAGGTCTGAAAAAAAATTTGTGTCAAGTAACGTTAGCCTACTTCTTTGGTTGAATTTGTCTTAACTGAGTGGGAGGGGTAAATCAAACAGACATGATATTGCTCAATCAAATTAGTGGCACAAATGAATCTCGTTCGCTTTCGTCCTCGTAGTCACTCATGTTGACGAGCGATAATTCACTAGCTACTAGCTAAGTTGACAGAAGTTCAGCTGGACGAATCATGTATGTAAATTAAGATGGCGGCGCTCCGAACAAGCAAAACGTAAAAATCTGGTTAAGAAATGCGATATATTTCAAAATTTATATTCGTTTTTCAGATTATTTTTTCGATAGATATTTTAAAATACAACAATGAATGTGTTATCAACTTGGATATGGATGTTTCAGTTCCCCTTTAACCCATTCCAGAATAGGGTGGCAGTGGTTCTGAATCTGCAGGGTGTCCCCCCCTTGGAGGTTGGCGTGGGGCTGCGTCAGCACAGGCTTGGCAGTCGAGGTCCATGTTAACCTGACGAATGGAAGCTAATTGCGGGTAAATGCCTGGTCGTGAGGGAGGAGGCGGAAGCGACTGATTGTTAAGTGGCAGATGCAGCTGCTGCCTCTAAACTCTTCTTATTCTGTTTCTGATTTCTCCCCCTTGCCTCCCTTTCCTATTTACGAAAAGCATACTATCCGGTTGCCATTGACCGTTTTCATTTTTATTATACTTTTCCTGTTGTTCTTCTAATTTTGCGCGTAACTGTTCTATTTGATTCAGGCTAAAACTGCCATTTTTGGGGAAGTCTTCCCATTTACTCAACTGTTTTCAATTTCTAGCCGAACTTATCCTGTATTATTTTAGCCGGTCCCTCTGGGAGACCTTCAACTGTTGCTTTTGAACTACAAGAAACCATTGTTACGCTTTCAAAGCCTTATACCATACATTTATATTTTAATTGCTATTTATAGTCATTTGGGGTCTTAACCCCAAGATACCGAGTCATTTTTTATTATTTTTATTTTTTTATTTTTTTATTTTGTTTCTGATTTTTCCCCATTTTCTCCCAATTTAGTAGCCAATTGAACCCCTATTCTAATTCAATTCCCCCCATGTAGCAACCGCTAGAGAATCACCGCTACACAACCCCGTCAGCCGGCGGTAGGACGGGAGGGCGCCACGTCCTCTTCAGGGCCTGATTCCAGCTCGCTCAGGGCCGCTATGCGCGCAGCGATTCTCTCCGAGCCCCTCCCCCTACCCGGAAGCAGCCACCAATTGCTGCTCCGGATCTGGCAGGACCGGGGCGCGAACCCCGATCCTCGGAGCAGAACCGCACCGACTGAAAGTCGGTGCTTTTTACCGCTGTACTACCGTGACGGCCGTCATTTGGGGTTTTAAGTCCATGATACCGATTAATTTGGGGTTTTAAGCCCAAGATACCGAGTCACTTGGGGTTTTAAGCCAAAGATACGAGTCATTTGGGGTTTTAAGCCCAAGATACCGATGAAGTGCTCCCTGTCTAACCTGTTTATCTATACGGTCCCACCGTAAAAACAGGAGAGCCCGTCGGCCCCTCTTTGTTAGACGCCCGCTGTTCTGCTATGGCCTCAGCGCTACTGGTCCTTTGTTCGGATCTCGTATTAATTACCCAAGATAGACATACTCACTTTCTCCGATCAGGCTACCACCATCTCCTTCCAGTGGAAACTGGTTACAGTATGCCGGTGGAAGAGGTTGTTGGTATCGAGTCACAGGGCTATCCCAGCAGTGCACTGATACCTCGTCTGAGGTATCAAACGAGCCTCAATCCATCACTCTGCTGCCAGCTATGCAGTAGATATGGATGGATCACTTGAAGGGTTGTTTCTCCTGACAAATTTTCCTATTGAACCCTATGGAAAAATAAGTCAGGAGAAGAAACCCTTCAAGTTATCCATCCATATCTACTGTATTTCTGGCAGCAGAGTGATGGTTTAAGGCTTGTTTGATACCTCAGACCCTTGTTGACCTACAGCCATTTAGCCAACCATGTGTTCCATACTGTTCCAGTGTAATTTACAGCTTAATCTAGTCCCACCCCCCAATTCCCATAGAGATCCATTCAAATGCAGAGAGGTTATAGTATTGCTTCTAAGAGTACCTGGAAATAAGATATCAGGAGTCTTTTGATATCCTTTTATACAGAATCATGATGGCATCACCTGTTTACCTGTGGAATACCTGTTTACCACAGAAGTTCTTTGAGAGAATGGCAAGAATGTGCAAAGCCGTTATCAAGGCAAAGGGTGGCTACTTTGAAGAATCTAAAATATAAGACTTTTTTTTATTTGTTTAACACTTTTTGGTTTTTGCATAATTTAATTTGTGTTATCTCATAGTTTTGATGTCTTTACTATTCCAAAATGTGGAAAACAGTAAAAATAACGGAAAAAAACCTTCTATGAGTAGGTGTGTCCAAACCTTTGACTGGTACTGTATATATATATCTGAACAAAAACGTCTCAGACGTAAAAAAAAGCCAAGTTACTCACGCATAGCCTACAGAGCGCTGTCTATAAGTCCTTAATTCCACTTGCAAAAACTAGGCCTGCCTATAAAAGTATTGATATCAAAATGTGGCCAAGTTACAACTAGCAATATTGCCTATCGTAGCTCACACTAAATGAACTAGCTCTATTCCAAAGCAATGCTATCCAAACTTTCCTAAATTATTTAATGCAACTTTAATGAGACGTTTTTGTTCAGATATCACTTATTTTTGGTAGTTAACTATTGATGAACAATGCATGAAGATAATGACATCGAGAGAGACATGCATACAGAATAGTAGCCTACATGCAGTCCAAATAAATGCATGCAGACATTCGCATTACAATAACGCCCTCTACTGACGAGAATGATAACATTTCTCCCACAATTACATTAAAAGAGTTTGTAGATGAGCTGTATTTAATGTCTAATGGAATACAATGAACAGCACCACCTGAACTATGGATCATGAAGAAGAATGTATATTAATTAACCAAATCTATATGGAGACATGCATATACAATAGGCTAGACGCAAACACATTGTAGCTGAAAGAAATACATACAGCCTAAAATATGGAAATACAGTTGTAAAATAGGCATATTACTTTTCTATAGAAATAACGTTAGGCTATTCGACACTGGCTTGTCGGATGCATAACTCCAAGCTTCCATGTCTGGGCTACGAGTTACCGAACTTCATAAGCACAGCATAATACCTTTGCAGTTTTTTTTTTCGAAGGTAAAAAAAGCTTGTTGGCTACCTTTTTAGCTTGTACCTGCTTCCTGACTAGCAGCTGACTGACGTTTCTCTGGCAAAACTAACATTGGCTAACAATCTTAATTGGACAACGCATATTTCCCAGGATTCTTAGCCAGCAAGAAACTAAGAAAGTAGCCTACCAGAGATTATTCTTCTGATTATAATTATAATTAAAAGTGTTTGCAGTAAGATACATTGTCTGCAGAGTACCGTAGACTAGAGCAATGTTCAGAAGCTATAGTAATTTTTTTTAAGTGACTAACCATGAATCATTTATGTTTAGGGAATTGAAGATTTATAAATCCGATGTCTTAAGGGATTGCAGTTTATAGTAGGCTATCGTCAATTCTTATTGTAGCCTATTATAGTAAATTCTTAATTTTCCTAGTAGTTAATTTTATGGAGACATTGTGTTATGTGTGAAAAGGATAAACTGAACAGAGCTGAAGTGAAGAAATGAATGAAGACATAATAAAGAAATGTTGGCCGAGGCGAGCGTTGAACGTTCTGATTCCACAATGAGTCAGACAAGACCGCGGCGGAATTGACAGCACGCTCCATACAGACGAATATTTTTGTCGGCATTTGTGTGAGATTAAAACATGTAGCCAATGGCATTTTTACATTAATGAAAGAACGCGATGTTAACCGGATGATATTCTGCGTTTAAACTTTTTTCTTTGCTTGACAAATGGCCATGGGATGCCTGTTCCCATAACGTTAGCTAGCCTATTGCATTACTGTCGTGGTGTCCAGTGACTGAATTGTTTAACAGGCTTCAAGTGAACAGTTAATATTGTAAACGTGTCTTTGCCTTTGCAATAAAAAAACATTCTTGCATGAGAAAACCAGAACGTGTGCACACTGTTTGAGTCCAAAATGAAACTACACTTTAATATCAACCGGGCGAGGTACGAACCCACATCTCTCGCAATACTGTGGCGGCCTGGGGGTTGTAAACTAGCCAGCTAGGACCGGGTAGTGAGCCGCTACCCGGTCGATGTGTAGATACTTGTAAATTACGTGCTGTGTGTGTGTTTTAATTGTGTTGTTAGCTTGTTAGCCGCATATTGTGTTAATCGTAAACTTTAAACGTAACTGGAAACTGTAACTGTCATTTAACTGTCACCTAAACTTTAAACGTAACTGTAAACTTTAACTGTCGTTTAACTGTTATGTGTGGCTGTGATTGGCTAGGAATGTGTAAGTGTGTGCGCCAATCACAGCCGACTAGTTCAAATATAAGGCAGTACCTGAAGCGATTCGTGTTAGTTGAAAATGTGCTTCCAACTGTGAACAACGCTGGGCTGGATCCTGTGACAAACTAACGGCTCTTTTCAGAGCTGGTAAGGTAGCGCTAAATAAAACGAAGCTCGGCAGGAGCGATTCGGTACTGCAGTTGCTGTCTCCCTCCCTCATTCTCCGCCTTCGCTACATTGGTGTCAGAAGTGGGATGGAGACGCAGACCTGTTTGCGGTGCGGGATGAGGACTGTACCCAGACCGAGCTGGTCACTATCAACACCGACACAGCTCAACCCATCCGTCTGCGGCCGCACCGGATGTCCCCTGCCAAGTGACTGGTGGCAGAGGAAAAGGTGAAGGAAATGGCAGCTGCTGGGGTGATCGAGCCCTCCGACAGCCCGTGGGCAGCCCCTGCGGTCCTGGTCCAGAAGAAGAGCGGGGAGTGGAGGTTCTGTGTGGACTACAGGCATCTTAACTCTGCAAACACCAAAGACTCCTACCCACTCCCCCGCATCGACGAGGCCCTGGACCACATCAGCGGGTCGAGCTGGTTCAGTTCGCTGGACCTCCGCAGCAGCTACTGGCAGGTAAGGCTGGCACCCGAAGCGAAGCCTAAGACCGCCTTTACTATCGGGCAGGGTCTGTGGCAGTTTCGGGTGATGCCCTTCGGGCTATGCAACGCGCCGGCCACGTTCGAGCGGCTGATGGAGTGGGTGCTAGCGGCCGTCCCTCACAGTCGCTGTGTCGTGTACCTAGACGACCTCCTGGTACACGCCAGCGACTTCCAGCAGGCCCTCGTTAACCTGACTGATGTGCTAGCTGCATTCCGCCAGGCGGGGTTGAGGCTAAACCCAAAGAAGTGCCAGCTTCTCCGGAGGGAGACGGCCTTCCTAGGGCACATCGTCAGCGAGCGGGGCGTAGCCACCGATCCATCTAAGGTGGCTGCTGTGAGGGACTGGCCGGTCCCTGGCAACGTGGGTGAGCTGCGAAGCTTCCTGGGCCTAGCGTCTTACTATCGGCGCTTTGTCTGGGACTTCGCTACCCTGGCTAGCCCCCTCCATCACTTAACGGATAAGTGCCAGCCGTTTGTGTGGCAGGAGGGGCAATCCATGGCCTTTGACCAGCTCAGGGCGGCCCTCACTGAAGCTCCGGTGTTGGCGTACCCCGACGCCCAGCGACCCTTCATCGTCGACACCGACGCAAGCAACACCGGTGTGGGGGCTGTCCTGTCACAGGAGGACGAAGACAGCGAGCGAGTGGTGGCCTACTACAGCCCGGCCCTGGGGAAGGTGGAACGCAATTATTGCGTCACCAGGCGGGAGCTGCTCGCTGTGGTCAGGGCGTTGCACCACTTCCGGCCATACCTGCAAGGCAGCCACTTCCTCCTGCGCACCGACCATGCCTCGCACACCTGGCTCCTAAATTTTAAAGACCCTGAGGGGCAAGTTGCTCGCTGGCTGGAACAACTGCAAGGCTATGACTTCGAAATCCGGCACCGGGCAGGCCGACTTCATGGGAACGCAGACGCTTTATCGCGCTGGCCGTGCGCAGCCCAGGAGTGTTGTTACTGTAGCTGCCAAGAGGAATGGGACCAGGTGAGCCCAGATGTGGCGGTGGTCCAGGCCAGCGGCGACGCGGAGGGGTGGCTGCCGCTGACGCCCAATGGAGCTGCGAGAGGAAAAAGGGGGTGATCAGGGAAAAACGGCAAAATAACCCAAGTTTGGGGCTTTATTGTGTGGATGTGTGAAGTTGTATCTGAATGCTGTGTGGTTACATGAGGTCAGAACATACAGAAGTTAATGTTTTTAAGGGCTGAGAGTCATTGTGGTTACTTCTGTAGGAAACCCTGAAAAGTGCCAAACTCTCGGTGCTGTATAGGTATGGGGCATGCCCCAGCAAGCCGTAACTTGGCGGATGGTATACCTGCCATCCCAATATATATATATGTATATATATATATATACATTGCCCTCCACTATTATTGGCACCCTTGGTAAAGATGAGTAAAAAGGGTTTTAAAAAATTTACCGTTTGGTGAATTAGCTTAATCTCAAAAAATGAGAAAAATCCAACCTTCAATTTAAGTAAATTTGTTATGAAAAAATAAATCCCTCATCAAGAAATAATTATATGTAACAAAACCACATGTGCCACAATTATTGGCACCCCTGCATTTAATAAAGTAATCATTCTTAATATTTAGTCGCATATCCTGCATGACATGACTTGCTGATGTCTGTGACCCAACAACATCAAAAGACTCTTGATACCTTATTTTCTGGTACTCTTACAAGCAATACTATAACGTCTCTGCATTTGAATGGATCTCTATGGGAATTGGGGGGTGGGACAAGATTTAGCTGTAAATTACACTGGAACAGTCTGGAACATATGGTTGGCTAAATGGCTCTAAGTCATCAAGGGTCTGACGTATCAAACAAGCCTTAAACCATCACTCTGCTGCCAGAAATACAGTAGATATGGATGGATAACTTCAAGGGTTTCTTCTCCCGACTTATTTTTCCATAGAGTTGAGAGCGAACTAATTAAGTTAGTTTCTTCAAAATCATCCACCTGTCTTCTAGACCCCATACCCACAAAGCTCTTGAAGGAGATATTGCCTATGCTCATCAAACCAATTCTTCACTTAATGAACTTATCATTGCTATCGGGCCATGTTCCTACATCCTTTAAATTGGCAGAAATCCAGCCACTACTTAAGAAACCAAATTTGGATCCCACTGTCCTGGCTAATTATAGACCCATTTCAAACCTCTCATTTTTATCAAAGGTTCTTGAGAAATGTGCAGCGCAACAGCTTTCTTCATTTTTACACTCTAATAACGTATATGTGAGGCTTCAATCTGGGTTTAGGAAGCACCATAGCACTGAGACCGCCCTTGCCCTAGTAATGAATGACTTGTTCCTCTCTCAGGACTGTGGCTGTATTTCTATTCTTGTTTTACTTGACCTGAGCGCTGCCTTTGATACTATAGACCATCATATTCTCCTCCACAGGCTATAAAATTTAGTTGGTCTTACCGGGCATGCTCTTTTATGGTTTAAATCTTATCTCTATGATAGATCCCAGTTTGTTAGGGTAAACAATCAGTCCTTTCTAGGGTGAACTTTGGAGTACCACAAGGATCGGTTTTGGGTCCTCTGCTGTTTTCTCTTTACATGCTCCCTCTTGGGAACATTATAAGCAGACATGGTGTTAACTACCACTGCTACGCAGATGACACAAAACTTTATATATCAGTTAAGCCAGGTGAAGTTGACCAGTCTAAACTAGAGACCTGTCTCAAAGATGTAAAGGCCTGGATGACCCAAAATTTCCTCTTATTGAACTCAGATAAGACTGAGATATTAGTATTAGTTCCCAAATCCCTTAGAGATAAATTCTTACAGATTCCCTTAAATTTAGATTGCTTCTCTGTCTCCGCCAACAAGGTTGTTAAAAACCTTGGTGCAACTATTGATTCAGATCTCTCCTTTCAGCCCCATATTAACAATATCACAAAAATGTCCTTCTTCCACCTGAGGAATATATCTAAAGTAAGGAAGGTGTTGTCCCTGGAGGATGCTGAAAAAATGGTTCATGCCTTTGTAACCTCTCGACGAGATTACTGTCATGCTTTATTGTCTGGTTGCACTGGCTCAGCCCTGAATCGTCTCCAACTTGTACAGAATGCAGCTGCTAGGGTTCTTCCTAGAACTAAGAAATGGGAGCATATCAGCCTGGTGCTCAAAACTCTTCATTGGCTGCCTGTCAAATTCAGAATTGACTACAAGATTTTACTTCTAGCGTTTAAAGCTTTAAATGGCTTGGCCCCTGAATATCTTAGTGACGTACTTATTCCTTTACTGTCCTCCTAGATTACTTCGCTCTCAAAGTGCTGTCTATTTGAAAATTCCTATTATATCTAAAATTACAATGGGCGGCAGAGCTTTCTCTTACAGAGCTCCTTTCTTATGGAATAATCTTCCCATGTATGTACGGGCTTCAGACACACTTTCTGTCTTTAAGTGTAGGCTAAAAACGTACCTCTTTAGTCAATCCTATAGTTAAGGATGTCGGGGGGGATAACCTTCTCTTTTCCTCACTCACCCAGAGCTGCAGATTACTCCAGCCCGTCCCCCTCTCGCCCTGAGTTTTCAGACTGCTCCAGTTATGCCCCTCACCCTGAGTTTGCAGACTGCTTCGGGCCTGTCCCTCCTTTGGTTTATCCTCCCAACTTCAAGCAACCGGACTCCCAGATGCATCACCCCGCCCCTTTGAACTGATTATTGAATTGAATATTACCATTCAGTCCACCTTTAGTCTAAACCGGGCCGGCCAGCGAATGATGGGCACCCCCTCTCTAGCCAGGTTCCTTCCGAGATTTCTCGCCACTGTTCAGTGTTTTTTCTCCCCTACCGGGCAGTTTTTTACCTCATTTTGCTGGTTGGGGGCTAAGGCCTGTTTTTTTGCTCAATTTTCCTTCTGTTTCCCTGTGCAGTGTCTTTGTGACAGTTCTCTATAAAAAGCGCTATACAAATAAAATTGAATTTAATTGAACTGAATAGGAAAATTTGTCAGGAGAAACAACCCTTAAAGTGATCCATCCATATCTACTGCATATCTCGCAGCAGATTGATGGTTTGAGGCTCTTTTGATACCTCAGACCCTTGATGACTTACAGCCATTTTACCAACCATGTATTCCATAGTGTTCCAGCATAATTTACAGCTAAATCTAGTCCCACCCCCCAATTTCCATAGTGATCCATTCAAATGCAGAGACGTTATAGTATCGCTTGTAAGAGTACCAGAAAATAAGATAGCAAGAGTCTTTTGATGTTGTTGGGTTACTGACATCAGGAAGTCATGGCTTGCAAAGGATATACGACCAAATATAAAATTTAAAAGCACAGTCAACTTAGTGTATGTAAACTTCTGACCCACTGTAAACAATTGTTGGAAAAACTACTTGTGTCATGCACAAAGTAGATGTCCTAACTGACTTGCCAACACTATAGTTTGCTAACATAAAATCTGTGGAGTGGTTAAAAATGAGTTTCAATGACTTCAACCTAAGTGTATGTAAATGTCCGACTTCAACTGTATATTCCGTATTTCGTGTTTTGTAGGCTGAAGTGACAATAACCAATCCGGGATGTGGAGGCCGCTGTAAACAAACCAACAAGATGTGGAAATGCAATCTCACAGTGGTTAAAATCGCTTTAACTACAAACCGCAATTCCAAAAAAGTTAGAACAGTAGGTAAAATGAGAAGTGTCCACCTGAAAAGTGGAGGGTAGAGTATTCTGGGGGCAATTGTAACGGGGCAATTGCAACACCATAAAATTGCACCAATCTGAAACAAGCTAGAGCTGAGATTCTATCCAGCAAGCTAGCTAGTTTCATGTGTTCAGGGTTGGGGGCAATTGTAACAAAAAATTGTGTTACAATTGACCCCTGTTGCAATTGCCCCCAGAATATTCTACAAGCCGCAAAGCGCTCAGATAGCCATCTAACAACACGGCAATTTGTCAACAACAATATGAAAGTGGAGACTTACCTTCTGGATTGCAACTGTAGCTCAAGCACGCCGAGCAGGGTGATACCTATCTGGGGCAAGGGCTCACAGAGCCAGGTGAAAGAAGACCGACAAGGCAATCGAAGCAAGAACTTGACCGGCAGTGGGACGCAGAGAGGCAGTAGCGACTACACATGGTAAGCAGCAAGGTGAACGAGCAGCAACGTGAATGAGCCCAAGTTCTGTTACA
The DNA here is from genome assembly GCA_029718625.1 of Synaphobranchus kaupii. Lineage (NCBI taxonomy): Eukaryota > Metazoa > Chordata > Actinopteri > Anguilliformes > Synaphobranchidae > Synaphobranchus > Synaphobranchus kaupii. The sequence continues at coordinate 8,346,647 of CM056398.1, read as the reverse complement.
AAGCCAAGAACACAAAGAAGCGAGGACGCTTAAAGATCCCGGGCTGCGTTCGGATCCAACTTCCCTTCCCTTGCTCTCTTCCCTGAAGTGAGCTATGGGGGCTAATTAACTGGCCCATTCTAGCTAGTGTGTGACTGAATATTGTTTTTATGGACACTGGATCTTGTTACACTTTGGGGTCGATTTACTAAGATACCAAATAAGGGGTGTAATTTTGCGGGCGCAGCCAAAGTATTTGCACGCGTTATAATTTCACACTTTGTGGGTGATCAACTAAGAGTCATTATGTATATTACTCCAGCTGCAATCAACCATATTTAAACGATAGATTTTGCATGTTTGGAATAGTTGTACTGTAGGAAAACGGTGAAAAGACTGGCAGCATTGTTTTTATGGGTTTTTATTTTTAGCGTAGGGTATAAGCTATACTGTTACACTGAACTAGTTGGCGGTTTATTACGAACTGTTTCACTGTATCTTAGTTTCTGCCGGGAGTTACAGGTGTTGTCAGGACTGTCAGCACTAAACCTAAGTAAGTGTCACATAAAATCACATTTCCATTTGATCATGGGCATGGGGTGCCAAATGTAAAGTAAAACACAACACGTTTTTCCTGTGTTTTTTTCTCAGATTTAGCATAAATGTGGCATTTTTCCAAGATTGAACTGACATGCTAAATAAACTTTTTAGTTAATATTTTCAGATTTAATTGATAAATCTCAAATAAGCATGTCCTACATATATAAATTAAATGTTAAATCTGAGTTTTAATATATATATATATATATATATATATATATATATATATATATATATATATATATATATTAGCTTATATCTTAAATCTCTGTTTCAGAAACAAATATTTAGTCAAATATAAATATTTAATTTAATTCCAAAAGCAAGATTTAAGATATACTTTTTTTTTTTTACCACAAATCTGTGTTTAACAGTAAGTATTTAGCAAAAAAAATAAATATTTATTTATATCTTAAATGTTGGGTTCTAAATTAAATATTTAGCTTATATCTTAAATCTTGCATTTTTATAAAAACCAAGATTTAAAATTTAAATAAATATTTATTTTATCACAAATCTTGGTTAAAAATTAAAATATTTAGAAAAATATATATATTTATTTATATCTTAAATCTTTTGTTCCAAATTAAACATTTAGCTTATATCTTAAATCTTGCATTGGTAAATTAAACATTTAGCTTATAGTTTAAGTCTTTAGTTTAAATCTTTTGAAAGATATACTAATTAGCCCCGCCCCTTGGTGACTGGTATCCAATGGAGGGAGGAGGGGAAATAGCTGGCTTTAGTGATGGGGGTAATTGAGGGTCTTCTAGCGAAGTGTGAAACTTGATGTTACATATATGAATTCCTGTTTGACACACATTATTTACATAGCCTACACACAGATAGCATCTGTTATAATCATGTAAGATGTCCAGCAAACTATAACTAGATAGCATAGGCTATGTTTTGGGCATATTGGCGTTTCCTTGACTGATTTCTTATGGTGAAGTTAAATATTGACAGCCAGCCAAGCCAAATAACAAACTGGAAGCTTATTGATTCAATAGATGGTTAGTGAGCTAGCTCACAAACCTGTTTGTCAGTAATGTCATAAAATAGCAGGATTATTGAAACAAACTTGAAACATTAAAACTACCGTTAGCACTTAGGTCGCTAGCTAACGTTAATTGAGATATGAAGCGAATTGACGTCGACAAACTGGGGGCCAGCAGTCTGACAAGACTGGTTAATATAGTCGCGAGTGTCTGGCTAGCAAGGGGTTCGCCTGCTTATGTGTTATCACACATTGACATGGTTACACTTGCCGTACAAATACAGAGAATAGCTAATTCTGCAAACCTTGCGTTTCCGTCAAACTAATATGGGACTCGATTTGTTCTGTATTTCCCCTGAGGTTTTTCAACAGGGGCACTAGAGGGCACTGGTGGACTTTAAGAGATGCTCATGCTGAAACAAAAAAAGCTATGTGGGTTTTGAACAAGCTCAACAGATAATAAAACGTTTGTAATTACACCTCAACATTGACGCAGGTTCAAGGATGTGGAATAGCCTCGCCTATTTCACTCGCATATCCTATCTGATCCGTGACATTATGATGCGATCAAACAATACGGTGCGCTCAAAACTGACATTTAGCCTATAGCTAAACTTTATTAAAGCAGCCTCGGACAAAAAAGGGGTAGGCTAAAGCAGCGGACATAATGAGATGTAGTCTATTAAAGCTGCTTCTTCCTCCATTGTCTATAACAATAGGCTATAGTGACCTGCTTAGGCACACTCTGTGACAGTTCAAATAGGCTACACCATTTGTTACACATGGACTGTAGCCTACTAAAGTACTCCTACTACACAGTTCTTCAAAATTAAAATGATATGAATTCTAACACGATCATGTTGTGGATTTTTCCCTTTCAACCCACAGTGAGCAAGTCTGTCCAAACAGAACCACAACAAAACCATGTAATAGAATAAGAAAAAGAATTTCAGTTTATTTGGAGATAAACTCAGAATGAGAGAGAGTCTTACCAGAATCTCTCTAACTTGAAAACAGAATACAAAGGACATTTATACACAATCTATTATTGCTTTACTGATTTGCCACAAGGGGTGGTTTCTAAACATACAGAGACAAGGGTATCCATTTCTTGGTGTTTAGTCTTTCGATAACCTCTAACCTTCAAACCAAGTAACAAAAACATCCATCTCACAGACTGCCTGTCTCTGCAGATTGTGAAGGAGAGGCACAGAGGGAGTGAAAACACAGCAGGCCTGCTTAAAGCCTACTCAGTGTTCACATTCGCTTCCTATCTCAATTAACGTTAGCTAGTGACCTAAGTGCTAACGGTAGTTTTAATGTTTCAAGTTTGTTTCAAGAATCCTGCTATTTTATGACATTACCGACAGGCAGGTTTGTGAGCCAACTCACTAACCATCTATTGAATCAATAATCTGCCAGTTTGTTATTTGGCTTGACTGGCTGTCAATATTCAACTTCACCATAAGAAATCAGTCAAGGAAACGCCAATATACATTACATTACATTCATTTAGCAGACGCTTTTATCCAAAGCGACGTACAGTAAGTGCATACAGAGACATCATCAAGATCACTACAGAACAGACAAGACAAAGCACATCCTTCCCATAATGTAGCAGCTATCCCTAGTCATGAACGTTGACTGTAGTTCACAGTAAGCTGTGGGTAAATCAGCAATACTACACTTCTATTCTAAATACTATTATAAACAGACAGGAAAACACCGGGAACTAGTAAACAGGGAACTGATATTCCTAGGTGAGGATATCAGTCAAGGTGGAGTCTGAAGAGGTGTGTCTTCAGGCCTCGACGGAATGCAGGCAGGGTTGGAGTAGAACGTAGGGGAATGGGAAGTTCATTCCACCACTGAGGAGCTAATGTGGAAAAACTCCGCAGTCTGGACAAGCGAGAGCCTTTGACACGGAGGGGGGGAAGTGCCAGTCGCCCTGCTGTAGAAGAGCGAAGTGGTCGAGCAGGAACATAGTTCTGGATTAAGTCCTGCAGGTAGGCTGGGCCTGTCCTATTGGCTGCAGTGTAGGCCAGGGTCAGAACTTTGAACCTGATCCTGGCTGCAACTGGCAGCCAGTGGAGTGACCTCAGTAGGGGGGTTACATGGGAAAATTTCGGGAGGTGCATTCTGGATCAGTTGAAGAGGCAGAATGGTGCAGGCCGGTAGGCTTGCAAGCAGGGAGTTGCAGTAGTCCAGGCGTGAGGTGACCATGGTCTGGACAAGAAGTTGGGTGGAGTAGGTGGTCAGGTACGGTCGAATCCTCCTGATGTTGTACAGGAGGAACCTGCAGGACCGAGCCGTCGCCCTGATGTGCTCTTTGAAGTCCAGCCGGTCGTCCAGGACCACCCCCAGGTTCCTTGCAGAGCGGGAGGCAGCCACCACGGTCCCGTCAACGGTGATGGAGAGGTCATGTAGTGGGGAGGTCTTGTACGGCATGAAGAGGAGCTCTGTCTTGTCAAGGTTGAGCTTCAGGTGATAGGTAGCCATCCACTCAGAGATGTCAGTCAGACAAGCAGATATCCTCTCCTTAACCTGTGGGGTAGAGGGAGGGAAAGAGAGGAGTATCATCAGCATAGCTATGGTATGAGAAGCCATGTGAATGAATTACTGAGCCAAGAGACTTAGTATACATAGAGAACAGCAGAGGACCCAGTACAGATCCCTGCGGGACTCCTGTAGACAGGGGATGGGGAGCAGAGACGGAACCCTTCCAGGAGACTTGGTAGGATCTATCAGTGAGATACGATACAAACCAAGCGAGGGCAGTTCCAGAAATGCCCATCTCAGCGAGTGTGGAGATCAGGAGTTTGTGGTTGACCGTGTCGAATGCCGCAGACAGGTCAAGGAGAATCAGAACAGAGGAGAGAGAGGAGGCTCTAGCAGTGGCGAGTGCCTCCGTCACAGCCAGGAGAGCAGTTTCAGTGGAATGGCCGGTTCTGAAGCCGGACTGATGCGGGTCAAGCAGGTTGTTCTGGTGGAGAAAAACAGACAGTTGATTCAGGACAGCATGTTCAATTGTTTTGGACAGGAAGGGCAAGAAAGATACAGGACGGTAGTTTCTGACATCAGCGGGATCTAAGCTAGGTTTTTTAAGGCCCAAAACGTAGCCTATGCTATCTAGTTATAGTTCGCTGGACATCTTACATGATTATAACAGATGCTATCTGTGTGTAGGCTACGTAAATAATGTGTGTCAAACAGGAATTCATATAGGAATTAATATATGTAACATCAGGTTTCACACTTCGCTAGAAGACCCTCAATTACCCCCATCACTAAAGCCAGCTATTTCCCCTCCTCCCTCCATTGGATACCAGTCACCAAGGGGCGGGGCTAATTAGTATATCTTTCAAAAGATTTAAACTAAAGACTTAAACTATAAGCTAAATGTTTAATTTGGAACAAAAGATTTAAGATATAAATATTCTTTTCTAAATATTTACATTTTTAACCAAAATTTGTGATAAAATAAATATTTATTTAAATGTTACATCTTATATAATATAAATATAAATATAAATTTTTTGCTAAATAGTTAACTGTTAAACACAGATTTGTGGTATAAAAATGCTAATGTTTGTTTTTGTTTGGGGAATTACGAATCCTCTGCGTAGGTTTAAGGTTTTCCCACATTGAATCAACGTTTGACCGTTTAATAAAAGATTCAATTTAATAGAATATTGTGCTATTTCCTTCATCTTTATCTTGAGAATTCTTCAACTCAAAAACCCATCTCAAATTGAACCTAATGAGGAGAGAGTAAAGGACTTCCCTGCGCAAGTTCCATTGACACTTTGGTTCTTTTTCTTTGGTTTCTGTAGAACCTGATTTTCTGAATGAAGTGTACCATGACAAAATAAAACCAGACACATGATGCAATAATGTGGGGGCAAATTAATTATTGTTTTCTCTTAAATGATGTCATTGCAATTGATTGTGAATTTCCAGAAACTCCTGAACTGGTTCTGCAGCTCTGCAGAAGCGAGTATTATAGGTGTTATTTTGGTAATTAGTGGTAAGAGCACTGACAGTTTTTCAGTGCTTAAACCTAAAAGGTTAGTCTACATTCACACAGACATGGGGATTCTTTTTTAAAGTATTTTGCTACAGATTTAAGAACAAAATCCCCAGCAAAGCAATTCACAATGTAAATATGTTAGCAAGCAGAACCAACGACTGGGATGCGGTAGATTTGTGGGGAAAAGAATCAAAATTACAATACAGGCTACCCTTGTCAGGCTGCAAAGAGATTCAAATGTTTCAGGATATTGCTTTTGTGTTGTTTTTAACGATTTTTGCTAACTTGCAGAAAAATGCCCTTTTTTTATCCAGAAACTTGTAAAATTTGATGTGTAATTTCAAATCCCTGTTAAAATTAAATAGCAAATTCCTTTCATAAACAAGTCCAAGGTTTGCTCATTATAGGTAGCTGATTGAATTTCGAGGAATTTATAGCTCAGGATATCTCTTTTCAGTTCAGCTTTCACCTTTGTATATTTTTTATTTCATTGGTCATTGCCAAATTTTCACCATGCACCATGCTCTCAATGCAAAGTGGAGTGAATTTCTAGCAAATTTTGCAAAAGTTTGAGTGAATTTCTCGCACATTTTTCTAAATTTCCTCAAAGTTTGGCCATCATGCCCACTTGGAGGGACGATGTCTCATTGATCTCAAGGTACCATATACTGGTGGATAGGTGAGATTTTAAGCTTTCCATACAATATGACTTCATCATATTCTGCATTGGTTAACTGTTTTTATATGAGTTTTTATTGAAAAATGATGAAAAAACATGAAAAACAAATAATGATGGAGGGATGAAAAAACAAGTGATAGCACATAGAAAGCTACCATTGCCGCAATGCTATCATACATTTTCTAATACTAGGGACATATGCCATCCAAAAAATCACTATGAGACATCGTCCCTCCAAGTGGGCATTACCACCCCCTTGGCTCATGGACTAGATGTGTTATGACAAGAAAATGTGAAGAGTTCCATTGACACAGAGGTTGGTGTTTGGTGGAACAACAGGTATGCAGTTGAGCAGGTTTAACCTCTAGTCCTGAGGCATGCTGGCTCTTGTGCCACCAAACAGGGACCATTATCTTGTTGGGTTTTTGCAAAAGAAATGCCATACCCGGTATCCACTTGCTTTTGTTAACATGGCATAGATGGCATAGCTTAGGTATTTGTCCTGGGAGATTGTGCTAGTTTTGATGGTTAAAGATTAACTTGGTGTTATTTATTTTTTATTTTAAATGAAGAAAGACTGCCATGGAATCAAAAAACAATCATTCTTAGACATCTTAAATCAGTCCACGCTCACCAGTTCTTTGGTTTCTGTAGAACCTTATTTTCTGAATGAAGTGTACCATGACAAAATAAAACCAGACACATGATGTAATAATGTGGGGGCAAATTAATTATTGTTTTCTCTTAAATGATGTCATTGCAATTGATTGTGAATTTCCAGAAACTCCTGAACTGGTTCTGCAGCTCTGCAGAAGCGAGTATTATAGGTGTTATTTTGGTAATTAGTGGTAAGAGCACTGACAGTTTTTCAGTGCTTAAACCTAAAAGGTTAGTCTACATTCACACAGACATGGGGATTCTTTTTTAAAGTATTTTGCTACATATTTAAGAACAAATTCCCCAGCAAAGCAATTTACAATGTAAATATGTTAGCAAGCAGAACCATGAGACTAAAATGCCCACAGAATGAATGTTGGCTAATAGGAATGTTGGATAATAGGTTGGAATACTTATATTGTTCTTACAAATGATTCATGGGAAATAATGTGACAATGCTTTGATAAAGAAAAAACTTGGTGTCTGAATGTCTCAATCTGAATGAAAGTCAGCCCAGTTCAAAATTTTTATAGCAGACTTTGATAGCAAATTTTTTTTTTTTAATTAACCTTACGATGTTATTGATAAAAGTATCCACAGACCACATAACTGATAGTTACCTGCAGACTTTCGAAAACTTGACATTTAAAACTAAACCATCTTGCTGGCTGATGACAATCTAAACTGACTTCACAGGCAATTCATAGGGGTGGAGCCTGCACAATAGACTATAATGTATCTGGAGCGGAGAGTCTGTGCTGTCCAGACCTCTCCTCTGACAAACACAATAAGGAACTGCATTTCAGGAACAGGTAGGTTCTGTTTTCTGAAGCTGGTAGAAGAATAGTAGAAGTAGAACAATAACTTACTACATAGGTGAAGAATGACAATCATGTATAGTTTCACTGAGAAAAAAGCTAAGGGATTATTTTAGCTTCATACCAAGTAATATTAATTATTACACAGTACAAATGTTTTGTATTTTAATTTATAATGTATAGATGTATAGAGTCCACAAAACAAATATTGAGGTCAGACATTAAGGCCTGTGCATATATTGCAACTCTTCACCCCAGACTAAATGCTGCTGTTCCCCTTTTCAGTTCAGAAACTTTTGATGCCAACATTGCTGGAGTGCATTAGGTATCCTTACCTGGTAATTTTGTGGATGAAATGTTTTGCGTCGCAAAATGTCTACTTTGTAAAAATATACATAATTAATTTTTTTAAAACCGATTACAAAATGTTGGTAGTTGGGTACATTAAAATCTTGACATATTAAATCTTATTTTTGAGCTATACATTTCATCGAATCCTCCCAATCCTGCTGTTTTTTTTCTTACAATGCATGTCAGTCCTTTCCTTTCCATACAGCATATGTGTATATTCTTAACAATTTCCAAACATTCTTTAACAGAGGGAATCACAGTCACCAGCCATTTCCCTACTTATCCCTACCTCTCATGTCTTATGGAATAGAACAAAGGTTCTATCACAGGGAAAGTCCACAACATATGACAATGGTTTGTTAGAGAATGGTCACATTCGAGGAACCATTTTGAGCAGGAGCACTGGGAACCAGTCTTTGGTCTACTCTTTAATGTCATACTTTTAATGTCATACTTTTTGTATGCACACTTAGTATTACCAAAATTTAACATAAGAATTGTAACCTTGTTGCAGGATCAGCAAGCAAACGTATGATCATCTATGCTGCCACAATGTTTGTTTGCATTAAAAAAAAAAATTGGAACTATGCAACTTTCAAATACTGAAAACTGGCAATGGGGTTTGTTTATTTTTGGTCATATTTAATGTGTGTGCAGCGTTAAATCAACCTAAAACCTGTCTTTTGGGCGAATTACAATATAAATGGGAAGGAGTGGTAACCAGAGTAATCTAACATGTTAATTCAGGTTTCACTCCTTTGTCAATGTTTTACCAAAGATAATTGCATCCTGGGCCTTTTTACCTGTTACCTCAGTGCATTGAGGTAACTTATGTGATGTCGTGACTAAGTTTCCACAAGATCTGCTTTGCATTGAGATTTGTATGACCATCATCATCAGTATCAGATTAGTTATTTAACCCCTTTGCGCAGACCCCCTAGTGGCCATGGTGCTGGCACCATGAGATTGTTCAACTCAGATATTCATTGCTCCTGCAATGCGAATACGGAGTTTCTAAGTGCCACTATTGTCGTGTAGCTTGTCCAATTAACCTCTTCACACAGATGCCCTAATGGCAGAACGCCAGTGTCCTGAGATAGCTCAACTGAGACAATAATTGGTCCTGCAACCAAACTATGAGTGGAAACAACAAACTCCATGTTCCAGCTTTATTAGTACACGATTTGAGGTGTGCAGAATACGGAGTTTCTACGTGCCACCACTGTCGTGTGCCCACTACCCATGCGTGACACATTGGACAATAGCGTCTATCTGAGAGTTAATAAAAATATTATATCAGCACGAAAACTTTATATTCCATCATAGCAACAAGATAAAGCCAACAATAGCCCGAAGGTATGCTAATACAGCAGTGAAAAGCGCTGCTCACTCTTTAGCGAAATAAACAAGTGAAATTATTGTGTAATCATACCATGTCATTCTCCTATCAATATCTGCTACTAAATATGGAATACATATACAATCTTACCATTGATTTTATGTAGTCATTTTTCTGTAGTCATTTATTGCCTTGGACAATCCGTTTGAGAAATACACAGTGCATTAGAACAAGAGTATACAATCTAAACTAGCTCTGCGTAAAACCAGACTTCCTGATTACACAGCTGTGACGATTTTATTTGCATCGCTACAGTCTTATGCACTCGAATATGCATTACACAGCAAAATTATATGCATGTGTAATAGTTTGTGTAATAGTTTTCCTAATTAGCGGAAAATCCAATATGGCAAACTTTATGGTTCCTTGAGGCATATTTGTTCTGCCTGAGCAGAGGGACCTGTATACCAAATTTTGTGACTCTAGGTGAAGTGGGGCGTCGGCAGTGGGTGTGTCAATGTCAGAATTTTGTTACGTGCATGACAGCGCCACCAGGTGTTCAATCTGCGTCGTAATATAGAGGATCCAAGAGTTTGGCAATCCCAACAAGCCTAACAAGTTTGGTGATTCTAGGCTAAACCAGCTCACAGGAATTTTAGGTGAAAGGGAAGAAAAAAAAAGAAAAGAATCCGAACAAAAACAATAGGGTACCAGCAGCTACGCACTGTATATATTTTTAAATCATGAAGCAAATCATCTTACAGAATACAAGAGTAACTTGCATTTGCATCAAACAAACAATGAATAATAAGCAAATCAAAACTTTATAAAAATGAAACCCATGATCAAATGGAAATGTGATTTTGTGGGACACTTTCAGCAGAGTAGGCTTAGTGCTAGTAAGCATAGTTATGATTAATTCAGTCCTGACAAACATCTGTAACTCCCGGCAGATACAGAGACATACAATGAAACAGGTCGTAATAAACCGCCAGCGCGTTCAGTGTAACAGTAGCTTATACCCTTCACTAAAAAAATACCATAAAAACGGCAACATTAATGCGAGACTTTTCACCGTTTTCTTACAGTATAACCATTCCAAACACGCAAAATTAAAATATGGCTGTTTGCGGCTGGAATAATTTGCATAATGACTCTTAGATGATCACCCGCAAAGTGTGAAATGTTAACGCCTGCAAATACTTTGGCTGCAGCTGCAAAATAACACCCCTTATTTGGGATCTTAGTAAATCGACCCCTCAATCTTTTGCTGGATTTCTCTCCTCGTCTTTTTATCCCGTGCCCGCGCGCACTGGCAGGCTGACCATCCACTCCCGCCCACAACACTGCTGATTTGTCCTGCGTTGCATGTTAAAGCGCTGGGTCCCGCGGGAATGCAGACCTCTATTACCAAGCAACCCCCACCCAGTCTCAACTACTGTACCTACCCATGTGTGACACAGTAGACAATAGTGTCCTGTCTGTGACTTCATAAAAATATTTTTTCACCACCAAAAATTTGTATTCTGTCATAGCAACAAGATAAACCCAACAATAGCCCGAACGTATCCCAATATAGCCGTGATAAGCCCTGTTCACTCACCAGCAAAATAAATAAGTGAAATTCTTCTGTAATTATACCATGTCATTCTACTGTCAATATATAGTACTACTAAATATTAAATCTCACCAAAAAATAAAAATATGCCAAGTTACTCACGCATAGCCTACAAAGCACAGTATGTAAGTCCTTAATTCCAACTTGCAAAAACTAGGAAATATTGTTAACAAAATGTGGCCAAGTTACAACTAACAATATTGCCTATCGGAGCTCACACTAATTAAACTAGCTCTATTCCAAAGCAATGCTATCCAAACTTTCCTATATTATTTAATGCAACTTGGCCCTGTGTTTTTTCATCTTAGTATGTGAAGAGATTGTGGTCATTCAAACTTTAAATTTGAAATAACAAAAATGGCCTCATGGAACAACATATAATTTAAATTAATGGTTTAAACAGTTGACAAATAATTACACTCTAGAAAGTATATGTTTATACTTTGTTGTCAAGTTTACTTTAGAAAATGTACAGATTTAAAAATTTTTCGCTGCTGCTACAGATTTCTCTACAATTCACAAACAGACATTTACACCAAGAAACATCATTTACAATAGAGAAAGGCGGGATGAATAAATAAATGCAGATAAAAATGAGAAATATGATGACGTTGAAAATAGCCTACATATAGCATTTTTACAAACCTATCCACAGTATCCAGACATGTTCACCCTGTCAATGTAGCCTACTGTATGTTTGTGGGTCAGTTGATGGCAAATAAGTAATAGTACAAATTTGTTAACATAATAATAGTTATGTTATTTGCGAACAGAATTTTGTGAACACAAGAATATCTAGGCTCTGTAGGACCACACAGGTTTCTATAGAAATCCAAACAAATAAATACATCAATAAATACATAATAATAATAATAATAATAATAATAATAATAATTAGGGATGCACCGAATTTTGGCCGAATCCTGAATCGAATCCCGAATCGAATCCCGAATCCCGGAAGGAGTAAAATAAATAAAACAATTAAATTCCTTGTTCATATACATAGACTATTTTCTATTTTCAACAGAACATTTCAGCATATGTGAAATGAAAACATCAGCATGCATATTAAATTAAAATAAATATATTATTTTTATACAATTTTCTTTGTCTTAATAATCCATGCGATGGCGCAAATAGTTTACAGTTGGCTGTCTTCTCAACGCCCAGTAGCGTGATAGCTAATTGTGTCACTCACTTCTCTCAATTGTAGCTTAATACAATGTAGCCCACTGTATTAGTATCTCAGGAGGACTGCAGCAAAGTTGTCATGCATGGCTTCATCAAATTAAAACCGAAGTCGGCTTAATAGATGGTAGTTGAAAAGGGACGTGAGAGTACGCAACAGCCAGAGCCGTCTCGTTAATAAACTGCATAGGCTAATCTTGCAGTTTTAATGAAAACATATGGAATCTTATATGCTGAGATTTGGCATAGGCTACGGTTTGTTACATTACACCATGTATAGCCTATAGGCAAATAGACTATACATTTGCTTTCATAAATCAATTAAAACTGTGAGAGAATGTCACCAGTGGTGCTTAAACAGTTTCTTAACTTGGCACAGAGGTTGGCTCACCGTAAAAATAGCGAGCGGTCGTATATGAATGGAACTCCAGCGACATCGTCCACCTCAAATGTAATGCGAAGCGGGCGTTTTAAAATCATAAAACATAGCTTAGCCTACATGATTGCCTTTTCAGTTGGATAGGCTATACGGGCAATAGTTCTCAATAATATTGAGAATTTAGGTGAGCACAAAGTAAAGGATTCAACGATACTTTGACTTCAAAAATGATGGGGTAATCACTGAAAATAAACCAGATAGACTGTCGTCGTATTTTATTTGCTTTGGGTGCACTGTGGAGTGTTTAAGTGCATTTGGTAGTGGATGCTACCAGTTACCTTAGAGTTGCGCTAGCATTAGCAATGTGTGTATGTCCAAAAGAAGGGACAGCATGGAATTATCTGAAAATGGTTTCCATCAATCAACTACATCATGGGTAAGTCGTAATTGAAACATTATGTCCAAAATTCGAACTATCCCTTTAAGTCCCCATTCCCTTCGTTCAGGGCTTCTGTATTATTTTGCACAGTTTTGTACTGTTTGGGTATTCAGTGTTTGTTGGGTGTGTGTTTTTTGTTCCATTATGCTACTCGCCTTCTCTTTCGCTTCTCGTTACTGAGGCAGGGCGTTTATTTTTTCTGGTTCTGCTTTTGTCATTTAGCTCGTAGAAGTATAGGACAGCAGTTCTCTGTTCTAGTCGCCTTTTGTGGTTTTTGCTTACTGAGAGACCGGGTGTTCATGCTTCTACTTTTTTGCGTGTGACAGCGAGCTGGTTAGTAGCTTCGATACTTTAGTTCCCTGTTTTGTCTCTCCTTCTCGTGGGCTACGTTTCCCCTTTATTGAGAGTCAGGGCGTTTATTCCATTTTCATGTGTTGCATGTTGCTCTGGTGCCGGTAGATGTTAGGACTTGGAGACTGCTTTATTTCCAGCCTGTAGCGAGCAGTCCTCCCGTTTAGAGCGAGGGAGTTATTTTCATGTATTGTTTCCTCCCTTTTATCTGCTCTAATTTCTGTCCCTTTGTTATTTTACCGCCTAGGCATTCGTTCTAGCACGCTCCCTTTTTCTTCCCTTAATTACGGGGTTTCCCCGTCTCAGTGGCTCTTCGGAGCTTTTAGAATCCCCTTGGCTGTGTTTGGTCCCTCGAACCTCACATGTCACGTCCCCATTACAGTCACTTGATCTTTTTGCACTTTTGTTCATGCAATTTTCTAACACTATATAAAATGTAGTTTTCTAAATACTGACTTTCAAGTCTTTTTTTTCAAATCCCTGCGTGTGGACCACCAAACTATATAGAAAACTAGAAACAACAAGCCGTATACAGCTAAACAAGGCCTAATAGCATGTCTTAGTGAATAAAAGCTATTTGAGTAATCTGTCCTGATTTAGTAATTCCTCATTACAGCAAGATTTTAAACTATGGCCTACTGACAAAAATGTCAAAATTGAACAAGAATATCTTAAAGGCCCACTCAGTAATTTCGGTTGTTACTCAATGAAAATTACGTGCATGGCAACTAAGTACCTTGGCAGATCATGGTTCTCGTATTTATTTATTTATAGTAACCAGCCAAAATAGGCTACATTACAACAAAGCCATTTCAAAGGTTTATTTGCATGGTTTATTTGGCAAAACTATTTTTCGATATACTATCTGACGAGTGAGCACAGTGAGCACCAAGTAAAAACGAGTGAATGATAGGCCTACGTATGATACATATGTCCCCAGCCATGCCATGGTTGGTTCAGCTGGGCAATGCAAATGCAACCAATAAGCAAAGTTTTTTTTTTGTCCTAACATAAGGAGAAAGACAGCTGAATTTGTGTTTTATACGACAGCTACATACAGCAACTATACCCATATTACTTCGTCACTTAAGTGTACGCAGTAACATTAAAGGCTCTATGCTTCCTCCAGTGCTAGCTAGCCAGAGCTATGACAATATAGTTTGGTGATGACAACCTGCTGGATTATGCAAGAGGCATTTGTAGGCCTATTAGTGAAAAATGAAGCACCTGAAATCTGCTCCCCAAAACTGTAGCTACTTTAGGTTGTTCTTCAAATCCGTTGATTATACATATAACCTCCTTGGATTATCACGTCCCTGACCGACGATTGATTACTTTCAGTTACCTAATGTTAGCTAGCCTATGCTATAGCAACTAGGATCCTCTAGCTAGCTTGTAGCTAACGTTACCCATCTAAACTAATTAAAAACATTAAAGACGCTTTCTGACACAGCAGGAATTAGGAATCTTATTGAATATCAAGTCTGAGTTGTACCACCAAGTGAAGTCTTACCTTCTAAAGCTGCAAATGTTTCTGAAAATAGTTTCTCTCCTCTGGCTGACCGGAGCCAAGACTGTTGTGTTTTCTGTGCTTCCCGGCATCCGTAGGCATAGGGCTCAGAGCAGAAATTAATGCGTCAACTCCGGGAATTAAAAAAATTAATTTCCAGAGATTGTGATATAATAAATGCTCCTCATATATCTCAAATTAAATCTACTATTATACTCAGATTTAGGAGACTCTAACATCGGTAAAAAGTAGGCAAATTAAGACATGACAGCGCTTCGGATTTTGCTGACAGTCTATGGGCATAGACAGGGCAATGCACCATTACATGTCGCCCCCTTCAGCTTTTTTGGTGCTACTAAACATCCCAGCTTCAAGACACGCCCACCTTGTTGTTTCTAGTTTTCTATATAGTTCGGTGGTGCGGACTCTACCTTGTTTTTGTTTGAACTGTTTACAGACCTACGCACCTGGGTTAAGTAGCTTCTTTGGACATTTAAATTAAAGGCGCAACTCTCCTATTGCTCTTACTTATCTAGCATCTACTCACAAATATCTAAAAAAAGTTATATAAAGTAAGTTGCTACATTCTGAATTATTCCCGCAGCAAGCCAATGAATTTGCATGTGGGTGTGGCTTTTTACGAAAAAGCTCATAAAACAAAAGTTTGATGAAATGTGATGAAACTTAGCACGTCCATTCATAACTCAATCTTGAGACAGCCCCAGAGTTTTGGCCATATTAACCAACAGTGTGGCGCTATAGAGCTCAAGAATATTGCTTTAATATAGAGATTTGAAACTTGCTACAGTGACTATACCCCTCAGTCTCAGCTAATCACCACCATCTTGAATTTGGGACCAATTGAGGATTTTGTTGGTTCATATGCTACTTTTCCCACTTACATCTGGTTTATTCAAATTAAACTGGGCACACTGAAGGAAGGAAGTGTCCAAGCATAACTGAACGAATTTGCTGCGGGTTGGTCCTATCTTGGTGCGGCAGCAGTCTTTAGAATTAGATATTGATAACTTCTGCTGTTTGACTCTGGGACCTGAACTCAGTGTCAAAAGATCCCACTTTGCACATAGAATAAATATTGCTTAAGGATTCATTAGCCTGTCATTATGGATTTGCCACCATTTTGTATAAATTACAAAACAGTTCAAATCTATCTGCTCCAAGATGATTTGACCGATTTGCACCGAATTTGCCATTTAGCATCTACTCACAATTAAATTATTTTTAAAGAGTTTACTAAAAATCACTTTTTTGTTGACATTTGATACTAGCTAGGCTGACTAAGCAATTCATTATGAACATTATGATCATATGTATGTTTTTGCAGTCGCATATGTATTTGTCGCTTTGTCCGTTTGGCCCCCTTAATTGCTGCTTGCAGCTATATTTCTTTTTATTATTCCACCTGTTTTTTCCATGCTAGTCCTACAGCATTTAATTTAGACATGCCATTCCAACTTTATAATGTCCATCTTGGTTCAGAGACGTGTGCTTGTGTACAGCTTTCAATAATAAGCTCCGCCGAAATGGGTGTGCCTGTGAACGTGTGAAAACTGTGAAAGGCGAGCCCCCTCACGCTGTTCGAGCTACCAACCTGAAATTTGGTAAATAGGGCCATCTCCTCACTAGCAACAAATTTGCCTCAAGAACCCATAGGCCCCTCCCAAAGGGGGCGTGGCAGTAGGTGTGGACTATCACAATAAGGCACATAACTTCTGAACGGATTAACGTAACACCACAAAACTTTGAGGAAAGGTTTGGCATGGGGTAAGGGCGAATGGCCAAAAGGGGGCGTGGTAATGACATGGTAGTGGGAATGGCCTATCACAAAAAAGGTACATAACTTCTGAACGGATTAACATAACACCACAAAACTTTGAGGAAAGGTTTGGCATGGGGTAAGGCCGATTGGCCAAAAGGGGGCGTGGCAATGACGTGGTAGTGGGCATGGCTTATCACAAAAAAGGCCAGCCCACTCACTTATTTTTCAATAAGAGTTCAATAGGTAAATGTGTCACTCAGACCCTTGATGACTTACAGCCATTTCACCAACCATGTATTCCATACTGTTCCAGCATAATTTACAGCTAAACTAATCCCACCCCCCAATTCCCATAGAGATACATTCAAATGCAGAGAAGTTATAGTATTGCTTGTAAGACTACCAGAAAATAAGATATCAAGAGTCTTTTGATGTTGTTGGGTCACAGACAGCAGGACGTCGTTACAAGCAAAGGATTTGCGACCAATTATTAAAAATGATTACATTACTCTACATTATGTTAAACTGTCCAATATTTTTTCATGCCTGAAAATGGGGGGGGGGGGCTATGTACAAAAGGTTATATAATTTCTAAACGGTTCATCCAATATGGTTGAAAATACCATCAAATTAAAGCTGACAGGCTGCACTTCAACCTCACTGTCATTGTATGCCTTTCAAACTCAATGTGTTAGAGTACAGAACCATAATGTCATGGTTTCTGGCAGCCTGCTGTTGTTTCTGCGGTCGTTCTTTTGTTTGACGACATCGGGGCGATCTATCGGATTTTTCTGCATCCGTTTCGGTGTTTGAATCTCGCCCGGCAATTATTCCTTTCACCTGTTTTGGATTTCCTGCCGGTTATAAATAGCACAGGTGTTCCGCATTGCCGACGCTTCGAGATTGTCTTTGCTTTTGACTATCGGAGTTGTTAAGGAAAAGGATAGCGGTCTCTATGTTTCTGGTTGTTACTCGTCAGAAACATAGGTAGTCCGGTTAAGGAGTTAGGGTAAAGATTTATTTAGTCTTTTTGTTTCCTTCTCTCTTTATCCTTTATTTTTCCTCTACCTGTTACCTTTTTGTCAGCTCGTTCACACCTAGAGCTGTAGGTAACAGGTTATTTTTCTATTACGTTTCTTTCGCCTTGTTACACAGGCTTTCTTTTGTTTTTCTCTGACCTCTAGTTATACGCCTCTTGTGTGAGTGCGTGAGGTTCCTTTGTTGTTTACTACTCGCTATCGCCGAGTTGCCCTCTTTTGGGGTTGTTTTGCGTTGGCTTACGCCGAGAGGGTTTTATTCCCATTATTTTGTTTTATTTCTCCTGTTACTGCGGAGCTGTCCGCTTAGTGGCGTATTTAACGAATTACGCTTTCAGATTCCTTGGTTGTGGCCTTTGGTTCTCCGAATCTTTCACTCCACATTACACATAATCACAAAAGTGTCTCAATGTCCAATGAATTCTGGTGCTTACTGTATATTCAGGACCTTGGGTGGTTTATCTTGTTTCTGTGATAGTATACGTGTTTTTGGTGGTGAACGAACTGTATCCAAAGTGTTAGATCATAATGTAGAGTGGTTGTGAGACTTATGAAATACAGAACAACAATGGAACATCGAAATTTCATATTTAGCTTGATAATAGCCTAACAAACGTTCACCAGCCTGATAAGCATTTTTCATTGACACTACCCCTTCTGACATTGGACTTTTTGTGATGTAGACACCGCCATCTATACCACTAGGGGGCTTGACTGAGTTAAGCATTGGGAACAATGGTCCAAAAATATTTTAGATTTTAACAAAAGTTTCTTTACAATTCACAGATTGGCAAGAAGATGGACACATTCAGTGAAGCCATGGCAGAAAAGGGAAAGGAGCAGCATGCCGCAAATTTCCAAAATAACACGACACGGTCACCTACTGAAGAGCAGCTTGAATGCAAAAATATTGATAAAAGCCTCAATATTAAGGATGTTAGTGCTGGTAAAACTATGGGAATGAAAAGCATTTCAGGCGTATTTCTGCAATCCACCAAGGAGGTCATGAGCATCTGTGCAGCGAAATCTAAAGGGTTCCTGATGCCTGGAACTTCTCTGTTGTTGCTAGAGGCACAGGCTGCCACCGGGTTTATGATTGACCCAGTCAAGAATAGAAAGCTCTCTGTGGAAGAGGCAGTGGCTACAGGTGTTGTGGATTTGGAGTGGAAGCATAAACTTCTGTCAGCAGAAAGGGCGGTCACAGGGTACACTGACTCCTACACAGGTAACATCATCTCCTTGTTCCAGGCCCTAAAGAAGGACCTGATTGTAAAGGATCATGGCATTCGCCTTCTAGAAGCACAGATTGCCACAGGAGGAATTATTGATCCCATACATAGCCATCGGGTTCCTGTGGAAGTAGCATACCAGCGAGGATACTTTGATGAGGAAATGAACCAGATTCTCTCAGATCCCGATGATGACACCAAAGGCTTTTTTGACCCCAACACTCAGGAGAACTTAACCTACCTACAACTTGTAGAGAGATGTGTGACAGACCCTGAAACTGGTCTTAGCTTGTTAGTTATTGTCCAGAAAGGAGAGGAATACTTCTTTGTTGATGAAAAAACTAAAAATGTTTTAAAATCCACCACCACAACTAAAGCAGGAGGAATGTTTAATGGTCAGGGTACATCTCTTTGGGAACACCTCTATTCAAAACACATCACTGAGGAAAAAAGGAGGGAGCTAGTACAGCAGTATTCCTCTGGGCAAATCACAATTGAGCGCCTGACGGAGATCATAGTCACAATATTAGAGCAGAAGACTTCATCTACAACTACAGCAATTACAATAAGAAATGACACCAGAAACTTCCATGGTATTAGGAAAGACGTGACTGCTGATGAGTTGCTTGAATCTAAAATCATTGATCATAAACTGTATGAAGATCTCAGTACTGGAAAAGTCACAATCAAAAGTGTAAGTGCAATGGACTCCGTTCATAAATACCTACAGGGAACAAATAGCATTGCAGGTGTATTTCTGCAGTCCACCAAGCAGGTCATGAGCATCTGTGCAGCGAAATCCAAAGGCCTCCTGACTCCTGGAACTTCTCTGGTTTTGCTGGAAGCACAGGCTGCCACCGGGTTTATGATTGACCCAGTAAAGAATAGAAAGCTCTCTGTGGAAGAGGCAGTGGCTACAGGTGTTGTGGATTTGGAGTGGAAGCATAAACTTCTGTCAGCAGAAAGGGCGGTCACAGGGTACACTGACTCCTACACAGGTAACATCATCTCCTTGTTCCAGGCCCTAAAGAAGGACCTGATTGTAAAGGATCATGGCATTCGCCTTCTAGAAGCACAGATTGCCACAGGAGGAATTATTGATCCCATACATAGCCATCGGGTTCCTGTGGAAGTAGCCTACCAGCGAGGATACTTTGATGAGGAAATGAACCAGATTCTCTCAGATCCCGATGATGACACCAAAGGCTTTTTTGACCCCAACACTCAGGAGAACTTAACCTACCTACAACTTGTAGAGAGATGTGTGACAGACCCTGATACTGGTCTTAGCTTGTTAGTTATTGTCCAGAAAGGAGAGGAATATTTCTTTGTTGATGAAAAAACTAAAAATGTTTTAAAATCCACCACCACAACTAAAGCAGGAGGAATGTTTAATGGTCAGGGTACATCTCTTTGGGAACACCTCTATTCAAAACACATCACTGAGGAAAAAAGGAGGGAGCTAGTACAGCAGTATTCCTCTGGGCAAATCACAATTGAGCGCCTGACGGAGATCATAGTCACAATATTAGAGCAGGAGACTTCATCTACAACTACAGCAATTACAATAAGAAATGACACCAGAAACTTCCATGGTATTAGGAAAGACGTGACTGCTGATGAGTTGCTTGAATCTAAAATCATTGATCATAAACTGTATGAAGATCTCAGTACTGGAAAAGTCACAATCAAAAGTGTAAGTGCAATGGACTCCGTTCATAAATACCTACAGGGAACAAATAGCATTGCAGGTGTATTTCTGCAGTCCACCAAGCAGGTCATGAGCATCTGTGCAGCGAAATCTAAAGGCCTCCTGACTCCTGGAACTTCTCTGGTTTTGCTGGAAGCACAGGCTGCCACTGGGTTTATGATTGACCCAGTAAAGAATAGAAAGCTCTCTGTAGAAGAGGCAGTGGCTACAGGTGTTGTGGATTTGGAGTGGAAGCATAAACTTCTGTCAGCAGAAAGGGCGGTCACAGGGTACACTGACTCCTACACAGGTAACATCATCTCCTTGTTCCAGGCCCTAAAGAAGGACCTGATTGTAAAGGATCATGGCATTCGCCTTCTAGAAGCACAGATTGCCACAGGAGGAATTATTGATCCCATACATAGCCATCGGGTTCCTGTGGAAGTAGCCTACCAGCGAGGATACTTTGATGAGGAAATGAACCAGATTCTCTCAGATCCCGATGATGACACCAAAGGCTTTTTTGACCCCAACACTCAGGAGAACTTAACCTACCTACAACTTGTAGAGAGATGTGTGACAGACCCTGAAACTGGTCTTAGCTTGTTAGTTATTGTCCAGAAAGGAGAGGAATACTTCTTTGTTGATGAAAAAACTAAAAATGTTTTAAAATCCACCACCACAACTAAAGCAGGAGGAATGTTTAATGGTCAGGGTACATCTCTTTGGGAACACCTCTATTCAAAACACATCACTGAGGAAAAAAGGAGGGAGCTAGTACAGCAGTATTCCTCTGGGCAAATCACAATTGAGCGCCTGACGGAGATCATAGTCACAATATTAGAGCAGAAGACTTCATCTACAACTACAGCAATTACAATAAGAAATGACACCAGAAACTTCCATGGTATTAGGAAAGACGTGACTGCTGATGAGTTGCTTGAATCTAAAATCATTGATCATAAACTGTATGAAGATCTCAGTACTGGAAAAGTCACAATCAAAAGTGTAAGTGCAATGGACTCCGTTCATAAATACCTACAGGGAACAAATAGCATTGCAGGTGTATTTCTGCAGTCCACCAAGCAGGTCATGAGCATCTGTGCAGCGAAATCTAAAGGCCTCCTGACTCCTGGAACTTCTCTGGTTTTGCTGGAAGCACAGGCTGCCACCGGGTTTATGATTGACCCAGTAAAGAATAGAAATCTCTCTGTGGAAGAGGCAGTGGCTACAGGTGTTGTGGATTTGGAGTGGAAGCATAAACTTCTGTCAGCAGAAAGGGCGGTCACAGGGTACACTGACTCCTACACAGGTAACATCATCTCCTTGTTCCAGGCCCTAAAGAAGGACCTGATTGTAAAGGATCATGGCATTCGCCTTCTAGAAGCACAGATTGCCACAGGAGGAATTATTGATCCCATACATAGCCATCGGGTTCCTGTGGAAGTAGCCTACCAGCGAGGATACTTTGATGAGGAAATGAACCAGATTCTCTCAGATCCTGATGATGACACCAAAGGCTTTTTTGACCCCAACACTCAGGAGAACTTAACCTACTTACAACTTGTAGAGAGATGTGTGACAGACCCTGAAACTGGTCTTAGCTTGTTAGTTATTGTCCAGAAAGGAGAGGAATATTTCTTTGTTGATGAAAAAACTAAAAATGTTTTAAAATCCACCACCACAACTAAAGCAGGAGGAATGTTTAATGGTCAGGGTACATCTCTTTGGGAACACCTCTATTCAAAACACATCACTGAGGAAAAAAGGAGGGAGCTAGTACAGCAGTATTCCTCTGGGCAAATCACAATTGAGCGCCTGACGGAGATCATAGTCACAATATTAGAGCAGGAGACTTCATCTACAACTACAGCAATTACAATAAGAAATGACACCAGAAACTTCCATGGTATTAGGAAAGACGTGACTGCTGATGAGTTGCTTGAATCTAAAATCATTGATCATAAACTGTATGAAGATCTCAGTACTGGAAAAGTCACAATCAAAAGTGTAAGTGCAATGGACTCCGTTCATAAATACCTACAGGGAACAAATAGCATTGCAGGTGTATTTCTGCAGTCCACCAAGCAGGTCATGAGCATCTGTGCAGCGAAATCTAAAGGCCTCCTGACTCCTGGAACTTCTCTGGTTTTGCTGGAAGCACAGGCTGCCACTGGGTTTATGATTGACCCAGTAAAGAATAGAAAGCTCTCTGTAGAAGAGGCAGTGGCTACAGGTGTTGTGGATTTGGAGTGGAAGCATAAACTTCTGTCAGCAGAAAGGGCGGTCACAGGGTACACTGACTCCTACACAGGTAACATCATCTCCTTGTTCCAGGCCCTAAAGAAGGACCTGATTGTAAAGGATCATGGCATTCGCCTTCTAGAAGCACAGATTGCCACAGGAGGAATTATTGATCCCATACATAGCCATCGGGTTCCTGTGGAAGTAGCCTACCAGCGAGGATACTTTGATGAGGAAATGAACCAGATTCTCTCAGATCCCGATGATGACACCAAAGGCTTTTTTGACCCCAACACTCAGGAGAACTTAACCTACCTACAACTTGTAGAGAGATGTGTGACAGACCCTGAAACTGGTCTTAGCTTGTTAGTTATTGTCCAGAAAGGAGAGGAATACTTCTTTGTTGATGAAAAAACTAAAAATGTTTTAAAATCCACCACCACAACTAAAGCAGGAGGAATGTTTAATGGTCAGGGTACATCTCTTTGGGAACACCTCTATTCAAAACACATCACTGAGGAAAAAAGGAGGGAGCTAGTACAGCAGTATTCCTCTGGGCAAATCACAATTGAGCGCCTGACGGAGATCATAGTCACAATATTAGAGCAGAAGACTTCATCTACAACTACAGCAATTACAATAAGAAATGACACCAGAAACTTCCATGGTATTAGGAAAGACGTGACTGCTGATGAGTTGCTTGAATCTAAAATCATTGATCATAAACTGTATGAAGATCTCAGTACTGGAAAAGTCACAATCAAAAGTGTAAGTGCAATGGACTCCGTTCATAAATACCTACAGGGAACAAATAGCATTGCAGGTGTATTTCTGCAGTCCACCAAGCAGGTCATGAGCATCTGTGCAGCGAAATCTAAAGGCCTCCTGACTCCTGGAACTTCTCTGGTTTTGCTGGAAGCACAGGCTGCCACCGGGTTTATGATTGACCCAGTAAAGAATAGAAATCTCTCTGTGGAAGAGGCAGTGGCTACAGGTGTTGTGGATTTGGAGTGGAAGCATAAACTTCTGTCAGCAGAAAGGGCGGTCACAGGGTACACTGACTCCTACACAGGTAACATCATCTCCTTGTTCCAGGCCCTAAAGAAGGACCTGATTGTAAAGGATCATGGCATTCGCCTTCTAGAAGCACAGATTGCCACAGGAGGAATTATTGATCCCATACATAGCCATCGGGTTCCTGTGGAAGTAGCCTACCAGCGAGGATACTTTGATGAGGAAATGAACCAGATTCTCTCAGATCCTGATGATGACACCAAAGGCTTTTTTGACCCCAACACTCAGGAGAACTTAACCTACTTACAACTTGTAGAGAGATGTGTGACAGACCCTGAAACTGGTCTTAGCTTGTTAGTTATTGTCCAGAAAGGAGAGGAATATTTCTTTGTTGATGAAAAAACTAAAAATGTTTTAAAATCCACCACCACAACTAAAGCAGGAGGAATGTTTAATGGTCAGGGTACATCTCTTTGGGAACACCTCTATTCAAAACACATCACTGAGGAAAAAAGGAGGGAGCTAGTACAGCAGTATTCCTCTGGGCAAATCACAATTGAGCGCCTGACGGAGATCATAGTCACAATATTAGAGCAGAAGACTTCATCTACAACAACAGCAATTACAATAAGAAATGACACCAGAAACTTCCATGGTATTAGGAAAGACGTGACTGCTGATGAGTTGCTTGAATCTAAAATCATTGATCATGAACTGTATGAAGATCTCAGTACTGGAAAAGTCACAATCAAAAGTGTAAGTGCAATGGACTCCGTTCATAAATACCTACAGGGAACAAATAGCATTGCAGGTGTATTTCTGCAGTCCACCAAGCAGGTCATGAGCATCTGTGCAGCGAAATCCAAAGGCCTCCTGACTCCTGGAACTTCTCTGGTTTTGCTGGAAGCACAGGCTGCCACCGGGTTTATGATTGACCCAGTAAAGAATAGAAAGCTCTCTGTGGAAGAGGCAGTGGCTACAGGTGTTGTGGATTTGGAGTGGAAGCATAAACTTCTGTCAGCAGAAAGGGCGGTCACAGGGTACACTGACTCCTACACAGGTAACATCATCTCCTTGTTCCAGGCCCTAAAGAAGGACCTGATTGTAAAGGATCATGGCATTCGCCTTCTAGAAGCACAGATTGCCACAGGAGGAATTATTGATCCCATACATAGCCATCGGGTTCCTGTGGAAGTAGCCTACCAGCGAGGATACTTTGATGAGGAAATGAACCAGATTCTCTCAGATCCCGATGATGACACCAAAGGCTTTTTTGACCCCAACACTCAGGAGAACTTAACCTACCTACAACTTGTAGAGAGATGTGTGACAGACCCTGAAACTGGTCTTAGCTTGTTAGTTATTGTCCAGAAAGGAGAGGAATACTTCTTTGTTGATGAAAAAACTAAAAATGTTTTAAAATCCACCACCACAACTAAAGCAGGAGGAATGTTTAATGGTCAGGGTACATCTCTTTGGGAACACCTCTATTCAAAACACATCACTGAGGAAAAAAGGAGGGAGCTAGTACAGCAGTATTCCTCTGGGCAAATCACAATTGAGCGCCTGACGGAGATCATAGTCACAATATTAGAGCAGGAGACTTCATCTACAACTACAGCAATTACAATAAGAAATGACACCAGAAACTTCCATGGTATTAGGAAAGACGTGACTGCTGATGAGTTGCTTGAATCTAAAATCATTGATCATAAACTGTATGAAGATCTCAGTACTGGAAAAGTCACAATCAAAAGTGTAAGTGCAATGGACTCCGTTCATAAATACCTACAGGGAACAAATAGCATTGCAGGTGTATTTCTGCAGTCCACCAAGCAGGTCATGAGCATCTGTGCAGCGAAATCCAAAGGCCTCCTGACTCCTGGAACTTCTCTGGTTTTGCTGGAAGCACAGGCTGCCACCGGGTTTATGATTGACCCAGTAAAGAATAGAAAGCTCTCTGTAGAAGAGGCAGTGGCTACAGGTGTTGTGGATTTGGAGTGGAAGCATAAACTTCTGTCAGCAGAAAGGGCGGTCACAGGGTACACTGACTCCTACACAGGTAACATCATCTCCTTGTTCCAGGCCCTAAAGAAGGACCTGATTGTAAAGGATCATGGCATTCGCCTTCTAGAAGCACAGATTGCCACAGGAGGAATTATTGATCCCATACATAGCCATCGGGTTCCTGTGGAAGTAGCCTACCAGCGAGGATACTTTGATGAGGAAATGAACCAGATTCTCTCAGATCCCGATGATGACACCAAAGGCTTTTTTGACCCCAACACTCAGGAGAACTTAACCTACCTACAACTTGTAGAGAGATGTGTGACAGACCCTGAAACTGGTCTTAGCTTGTTAGTTATTGTCCAGAAAGGAGAGGAATATTTCTTTGTTGATGAAAAAACTAAAAATGTTTTAAAATCCACCACCACAACTAAAGCAGGAGGAATGTTTAATGGTCAGGGTACATCTCTTTGGGAACACCTCTATTCAAAACACATCACTGAGGAAAAAAGGAGGGAGCTAGTACAGCAGTATTCCTCTGGGCAAATCACAATTGAGCGCCTGACGGAGATCATAGTCACAATATTAGAGCAGGAGACTTCATCTACAACTACAGCAATTACAATAAGAAATGACACCAGAAACTTCCATGGTATTAGGAAAGACGTGACTGCTGATGAGTTGCTTGAATCTAAAATCATTGATCATAAACTGTATGAAGATCTCAGTACTGGAAAAGTCACAATCAAAAGTGTAAGTGCAATGGACTCCGTTCATAAATACCTACAGGGAACAAATAGCATTGCAGGTGTATTTCTGCAGTCCACCAAGCAGGTCATGAGCATCTGTGCAGCGAAATCTAAAGGCCTCCTGACTCCTGGAACTTCTCTGGTTTTGCTGGAAGCACAGGCTGCCACTGGGTTTATGATTGACCCAGTAAAGAATAGAAAGCTCTCTGTAGAAGAGGCAGTGGCTACAGGTGTTGTGGATTTGGAGTGGAAGCATAAACTTCTGTCAGCAGAAAGGGCGGTCACAGGGTACACTGACTCCTACACAGGTAACATCATCTCCTTGTTCCAGGCCCTAAAGAAGGACCTGATTGTAAAGGATCATGGCATTCGCCTTCTAGAAGCACAGATTGCCACAGGAGGAATTATTGATCCCATACATAGCCATCGGGTTCCTGTGGAAGTAGCCTACCAGCGAGGATACTTTGATGAGGAAATGAACCAGATTCTCTCAGATCCCGATGATGACACCAAAGGCTTTTTTGACCCCAACACTCAGGAGAACTTAACCTACCTACAACTTGTAGAGAGATGTGTGACAGACCCTGAAACTGGTCTTAGCTTGTTAGTTATTGTCCAGAAAGGAGAGGAATACTTCTTTGTTGATGAAAAAACTAAAAATGTTTTAAAATCCACCACCACAACTAAAGCAGGAGGAATGTTTAATGGTCAGGGTACATCTCTTTGGGAACACCTCTATTCAAAACACATCACTGAGGAAAAAAGGAGGGAGCTAGTACAGCAGTATTCCTCTGGGCAAATCACAATTGAGCGCCTGACGGAGATCATAGTCACAATATTAGAGCAGAAGACTTCATCTACAACTACAGCAATTACAATAAGAAATGACACCAGAAACTTCCATGGTATTAGGAAAGACGTGACTGCTGATGAGTTGCTTGAATCTAAAATCATTGATCATAAACTGTATGAAGATCTCAGTACTGGAAAAGTCACAATCAAAAGTGTAAGTGCAATGGACTCCGTTCATAAATACCTACAGGGAACAAATAGCATTGCAGGTGTATTTCTGCAGTCCACCAAGCAGGTCATGAGCATCTGTGCAGCGAAATCTAAAGGCCTCCTGACTCCTGGAACTTCTCTGGTTTTGCTGGAAGCACAGGCTGCCACCGGGTTTATGATTGACCCAGTAAAGAATAGAAATCTCTCTGTGGAAGAGGCAGTGGCTACAGGTGTTGTGGATTTGGAGTGGAAGCATAAACTTCTGTCAGCAGAAAGGGCGGTCACAGGGTACACTGACTCCTACACAGGTAACATCATCTCCTTGTTCCAGGCCCTAAAGAAGGACCTGATTGTAAAGGATCATGGCATTCGCCTTCTAGAAGCACAGATTGCCACAGGAGGAATTATTGATCCCATACATAGCCATCGGGTTCCTGTGGAAGTAGCCTACCAGCGAGGATACTTTGATGAGGAAATGAACCAGATTCTCTCAGATCCTGATGATGACACCAAAGGCTTTTTTGACCCCAACACTCAGGAGAACTTAACCTACTTACAACTTGTAGAGAGATGTGTGACAGACCCTGAAACTGGTCTTAGCTTGTTAGTTATTGTCCAGAAAGGAGAGGAATATTTCTTTGTTGATGAAAAAACTAAAAATGTTTTAAAATCCACCACCACAACTAAAGCAGGAGGAATGTTTAATGGTCAGGGTACATCTCTTGGGAACACCTCTATTCAAAACACATCACTGAGGAAAAAAGGAGGGAGCTAGTACAGCAGTATTCCTCTGGGCAAATCACAATTGAGCGCCTGACGGAGATCATAGTCACAATATTAGAGCAGAAGACTTCATCTACAACAACAGCAATTACAATAAGAAATGACACCAGAAACTTCCATGGTATTAGGAAAGACGTGACTGCTGATGAGTTGCTTGAATCTAAAATCATTGATCATGAACTGTATGAAGATCTCAGTACTGGAAAAGTCACAATCAAAAGTGTAAGTGCAATGGACTCCGTTCATAAATACCTACAGGGAACAAATAGCATTGCAGGTGTATTTCTGCAGTCCACCAAGCAGGTCATGAGCATCTGTGCAGCGAAATCCAAAGGCCTCCTGACTCCTGGAACTTCTCTGGTTTTGCTGGAAGCACAGGCTGCCACCGGGTTTATGATTGACCCAGTAAAGAATAGAAAGCTCTCTGTGGAAGAGGCAGTGGCTACAGGTGTTGTGGATTTGGAGTGGAAGCATAAACTTCTGTCAGCAGAAAGGGCGGTCACAGGGTACACTGACTCCTACACAGGTAACATCATCTCCTTGTTCCAGGCCCTAAAGAAGGACCTGATTGTAAAGGATCATGGCATTCGCCTTCTAGAAGCACAGATTGCCACAGGAGGAATTATTGATCCCATACATAGCCATCGGGTTCCTGTGGAAGTAGCCTACCAGCGAGGATACTTTGATGAGGAAATGAACCAGATTCTCTCAGATCCCGATGATGACACCAAAGGCTTTTTTGACCCCAACACTCAGGAGAACTTAACCTACCTACAACTTGTAGAGAGATGTGTGACAGACCCTGAAACTGGTCTTAGCTTGTTAGTTATTGTCCAGAAAGGAGAGGAATACTTCTTTGTTGATGAAAAAACTAAAAATGTTTTAAAATCCACCACCACAACTAAAGCAGGAGGAATGTTTAATGGTCAGGGTACATCTCTTTGGGAACACCTCTATTCAAAACACATCACTGAGGAAAAAAGGAGGGAGCTAGTACAGCAGTATTCCTCTGGGCAAATCACAATTGAGCGCCTGACGGAGATCATAGTCACAATATTAGAGCAGGAGACTTCATCTACAACTACAGCAATTACAATAAGAAATGACACCAGAAACTTCCATGGTATTAGGAAAGACGTGACTGCTGATGAGTTGCTTGAATCTAAAATCATTGATCATAAACTGTATGAAGATCTCAGTACTGGAAAAGTCACAATCAAAAGTGTAAGTGCAATGGACTCCGTTCATAAATACCTACAGGGAACAAATAGCATTGCAGGTGTATTTCTGCAGTCCACCAAGCAGGTCATGAGCATCTGTGCAGCGAAATCCAAAGGCCTCCTGACTCCTGGAACTTCTCTGGTTTTGCTGGAAGCACAGGCTGCCACCGGGTTTATGATTGACCCAGTAAAGAATAGAAAGCTCTCTGTAGAAGAGGCAGTGGCTACAGGTGTTGTGGATTTGGAGTGGAAGCATAAACTTCTGTCAGCAGAAAGGGCGGTCACAGGGTACACTGACTCCTACACAGGTAACATCATCTCCTTGTTCCAGGCCCTAAAGAAGGACCTGATTGTAAAGGATCATGGCATTCGCCTTCTAGAAGCACAGATTGCCACAGGAGGAATTATTGATCCCATACATAGCCATCGGGTTCCTGTGGAAGTAGCCTACCAGCGAGGATACTTTGATGAGGAAATGAACCAGATTCTCTCAGATCCCGATGATGACACCAAAGGCTTTTTTGACCCCAACACTCAGGAGAACTTAACCTACCTACAACTTGTAGAGAGATGTGTGACAGACCCTGAAACTGGTCTTAGCTTGTTAGTTATTGTCCAGAAAGGAGAGGAATATTTCTTTGTTGATGAAAAAACTAAAAATGTTTTAAAATCCACCACCACAACTAAAGCAGGAGGAATGTTTAATGGTCAGGGTACATCTCTTTGGGAACACCTCTATTCAAAACACATCACTGAGGAAAAAAGGAGGGAGCTAGTACAGCAGTATTCCTCTGGGCAAATCACAATTGAGCGCCTGACGGAGATCATAGTCACAATATTAGAGCAGAAGACTTCATCTACAACTACAGCAATTACAATAAGAAATGACACCAGAAACTTCCATGGTA
This sequence comes from Synaphobranchus kaupii, assembly GCA_029718625.1. Classification (NCBI taxonomy): domain Eukaryota; kingdom Metazoa; phylum Chordata; class Actinopteri; order Anguilliformes; family Synaphobranchidae; genus Synaphobranchus; species Synaphobranchus kaupii. The sequence goes on along the minus strand of CM056398.1, from coordinate 8,316,049 downwards.
TTAGGAAAGACGTGACTGCTGATGAGTTGCTTGAATCTAAAATCATTGATCATAAACTGTATGAAGATCTCAGTACTGGAAAAGTCACAGTCAAAAGTGTAAGTGCAATGGACTCCGTTCATAAATACCTACAGGGAACAAATAGCATTGCAGGTGTATTTCTGCAGTCCACCAAGCAGGTCATGAGCATCTGTGCAGCGAAATCTAAAGGCCTCCTGACTCCTGGAACTTCTCTGGTTTTGCTGGAAGCACAGGCTGCCACTGGGTTTATGATTGACCCAGTAAAGAATAGAAAGCTCTCTGTAGAAGAGGCAGTGGCTACAGGTGTTGTGGATTTGGAGTGGAAGCATAAACTTCTGTCAGCAGAAAGGGCGGTCACAGGGTACACTGACTCCTACACAGGTAACATCATCTCCTTGTTCCAGGCCCTAAAGAAGGACCTGATTGTAAAGGATCATGGCATTCGCCTTCTAGAAGCACAGATTGCCACAGGAGGAATTATTGATCCCATACATAGCCATCGGGTTCCTGTGGAAGTAGCCTACCAGCGAGGATACTTTGATGAGGAAATGAACCAGATTCTCTCAGATCCCGATGATGACACCAAAGGCTTTTTTGACCCCAACACTCAGGAGAACTTAACCTACCTACAACTTGTAGAGAGATGTGTGACAGACCCTGAAACTGGTCTTAGCTTGTTAGTTATTGTCCAGAAAAGAGAGGAATACTTCTTTGTTGATGAAAAAACTAAAAATGTTTTAAAATCCACCACCACAACTAAAGCAGGAGGAATGTTTAATGGTCAGGGTACATCTCTTTGGGAACACCTCTATTCAAAACACATCACTGAGGAAAAAAGGAGGGAGCTAGTACAGCAGTATTCCTCTGGGCAAATCACAATTGAGCGCCTGACGGAGATCATAGTCACAATATTAGAGCAGAAGACTTCATCTACAACTACAGCAATTACAATAAGAAATGACACCAGAAACTTCCATGGTATTAGGAAAGACGTGACTGCTGATGAGTTGCTTGAATCTAAAATCATTGATCATAAACTGTATGAAGATCTCAGTACTGGAAAAGTCACAATCAAAAGTGTAAGTGCAATGGACTCCGTTCATAAATACCTACAGGGAACAAATAGCATTGCAGGTGTATTTCTGCAGTCCACCAAGCAGGTCATGAGCATCTGTGCAGCGAAATCTAAAGGCCTCCTGACTCCTGGAACTTCTCTGGTTTTGCTGGAAGCACAGGCTGCCACTGGGTTTATGATTGACCCAGTAAAGAATAGAAAGCTCTCTGTAGAAGAGGCAGTGGCTACAGGTGTTGTGGATTTGGAGTGGAAGCATAAACTTCTGTCAGCAGAAAGGGCGGTCACAGGGTACACTGACTCCTACACAGGTAACATCATCTCCTTGTTCCAGGCCCTAAAGAAGGACCTGATTGTAAAGGATCATGGCATTCGCCTTCTAGAAGCACAGATTGCCACAGGAGGAATTATTGATCCCATACATAGCCATCGGGTTCCTGTGGAAGTAGCCTACCAGCGAGGATACTTTGATGAGGAAATTAACCAGATTCTCTCAGATCCCGATGATGACACCAAAGGCTTTTTTGACCCCAACACTCAGGAGAACTTAACCTACCTACAACTTGTAGAGAGATGTGTGACAGACCCTGAAACTGGTCTTAGCTTGTTAGTTATTGTCCAGAAAGGAGAGGAATACTTCTTTGTTGATGAAAAAACTAAAAATGTTTTAAAATCCACCACCACAACTAAAGCAGGAGGAATGTTTAATGGTCAGGGTACATCTCTTTGGGAACACCTCTATTCAAAACACATCACTGAGGAAAAAAGGAGGGAGCTAGTACAGCAGTATTCCTCTGGGCAAATCACAATTGAGCGCCTGACGGAGATCATAGTCACAATATTAGAGCAGAAGACTTCATCTACAACTACAGCAATTACAATAAGAAATGACACCAGAAACTTCCATGGTATTAGGAAAGACGTGACTGCTGATGAGTTGCTTGAATCTAAAATCATTGATCATAAACTGTATGAAGATCTCAGTACTGGAAAAGTCACAATCAAAAGTGTAAGTGCAATGGACTCCGTTCATAAATACCTACAGGGAACAAATAGCATTGCAGGTGTATTTCTGCAGTCCACCAAGCAGGTCATGAGCATCTGTGCAGCGAAATCTAAAGGCCTCCTGACTCCTGGAACTTCTCTGGTTTTGCTGGAAGCACAGGCTGCCACCGGGTTTATGATTGACCCAGTAAAGAATAGAAATCTCTCTGTGGAAGAGGCAGTGGCTACAGGTGTTGTGGATTTGGAGTGGAAGCATAAACTTCTGTCAGCAGAAAGGGCGGTCACAGGGTACACTGACTCCTACACAGGTAACATCATCTCCTTGTTCCAGGCCCTAAAGAAGGACCTGATTGTAAAGGATCATGGCATTCGCCTTCTAGAAGCACAGATTGCCACAGGAGGAATTATTGATCCCATACATAGCCATCGGGTTCCTGTGGAAGTAGCCTACCAGCGAGGATACTTTGATGAGGAAATGAACCAGATTCTCTCAGATCCTGATGATGACACCAAAGGCTTTTTTGACCCCAACACTCAGGAGAACTTAACCTACCTACAACTTGTAGAGAGATGTGTGACAGACCCTGAAACTGGTCTTAGCTTGCTCTCTCTCAATCACTAGCTTTAAAAAACTGTATATCAGTAAAATAATCATTAGTTATAGGAATGAATAGCCATAAATTCTGGGGCTTTATCCTCTGTCCATTGTCAAGAATTTCAGTGAGCTGTTCAGTTAGAAATCATTAAGGAAAATCCTGTTTCAGGTCAATGTCATTGCTTTGTAACTGAAATTATGCAAATATTTAAAAATCTATTCCACAAAAGAGTCAAAGGTACACATTCAACAACTAACTAAATAAAGCTGCAGCTCAGCTACAGCCCTCAGATATATAGTCTGCTTGATGAAATATAGAAAACTTTCCCAAAATCAGCCAAAGGAACATTTACGTCTTTTTATATTTTTTTACCTTTTTCGGAAACCACAATTGCGGCTGTCAGATTGAGCGGAATCTTATGCAATCTCCCAACCACCTCCATTGCATTGAAGTGAATCTGTTGCATCCTTGTGAATTGTTGTGTGATTTCATGGTAGCAGTCATACAAGAAAAGGGATACTGCTTGGAAAATGTTGTGTTCTCTTCAGAAAGAAATTTGGCCTTGACTTTTTATTGCAAGAGATTGTGCCCTACAATTTTAGTATCTGTATGATAAATGTATCATACCCTCTACCTTGAACATGTTTATGTATTGCACAGTAGCTACATTCAAGAATGTGAGAATGGTAGCCTGCACAGCCTGAAAGAAAAGGGCCTGTCCATACCTGATTAGTGATCTGTGGTGTATGCCGTTTCACTGTAATATTCACATTAACACAGGTTAATTAATATCGGCAAGTTCAATAAAATAATAATTGCATATCTTCCTGTTTATATGGTTGTTCTTCATTCTGATGGTTCATTTGTTGTGTGTTTATAAGTTTTGGGAAGAAAAAGGGAAGACGTTTGTAGATTTCTGTTCAAACACAGTCTTCAGTGGTCCACACAGAAAATCAATGGACTTGGTGGAATTTCTCCAGTACTCTGGCCTTAATAGGGTCTATAGGGGTAGAAGCTAAAGTTCATGAATTGTATTAACAATGGGTACATGCACTTCACAAATTACATTACATTACATTACAATCATTTGGCAGACGCTTTTATCCAAAGCGACGTACAATAAGTGCATATTGAAGGTCATTGACGCGACTACAAAGAAAATCCGACAAAGCACAACTTTCTCACAGCATAGGAGCTATCCCTAGTAATAAACATGAGTAGTACACACAGTCAGCTATACATTCTGAACTATAAAATAACCAAAAACACAAATTAAATAGAAAACAAGCAAAAAAACAGGAAGAGAGTACTATAAAATGGAGGTGGAGTCTGAAAAAGTGCATTTTCAGACCACGACGAAAAACAGACAGTGTTTCAGCTGAGCGCAGCAGAGTGGGGAGTTCGTTCCACCACTGGGGAGCTAGGGTGGAAGAGCTCCGCAGTCGGGACGAGCGGGAGCCGTTACCACGGAGGGGGGGAAGTGTAAGTCGCCCTGCAGCAGCAGAGCAAAGTGGTCGAGCAGGAGCGTAGTGCTGGATTAAGTCCTGTAGGTAAGAGGGGCCTGACCTTTTGGCTGCAGTGTAGGCCAGGGTCAGAACTTTGATCCTGGCCACGACCGACAGCCAGTGGAGTGACCTCAGCAGGGGGGTGATGTGCGAGAACTTTGGGAGGTTGAACACAAGCCGAGCAGCCGCGTTCTGGACCAGTTGTAGGGGCAGAATGGCGCAGGCTGGTAGGCTTGCGAGAAGGGAGTTGCAGTAGTCCAGACGTGAGGTGACCATGGTCTGGACAAGAAGCTGGGCAGAGTAGGTGGTCAGGTACAGCCAAATTCTCCTGATGTTGTACAGGAAGAACCTGCAGGACCGTGCCGTTGCCCTGATGTGTTCTTTGAAGTCCAGCTGGTCGTTCAGGACCACGCCCAGGTTACTTGCAGAGGGGGAGGCGGTCACCATGGTTCCGTCGACGGTGATGGACAGGTCTAGGAGCGGGGAGGTCTTGTATGGCATGAAGAGCAACTCAGTCTTGTTGAGGTTGAGCTTCAGGTGATGGCTAGACATCCACTCAGAGATGTCAGCCAGGCAAGCAGATATCCTTTCCTTTACCTGTGGGGTAGAGGGAGGGAAAGAGAGGAAGAGTTGAGTGTCATCAGCATAATTATGGTAAGAGAAGCCATGTGAATTAATAACCAAACCAAGAGCCTTAGTGTAAATGGAGAACAGCAGAGGACCCAGTACAGATCCCTGCGGGACTCCTGTAAAAAGTGGATGAGGTGCAGAGACAGAGCCCGTCCAGGAGACTTGGTAGGATCTATCTGTGAGATAGGATGTAAACCAAGAGAGGGCAGTTCCAGAGATGCCCATCTCAGCCAGTGTGGAGATCAGGAGTTTGTGGTTGACCGTATCGAACGCTGCAGACAGGTCAAGGAGAATCTGGACAAAGGAGAGGGAGGAGGCTCTGGCAGTGGCGAGTGCCTCAGTCACAGCCAGGAGCAGTTTCAGTGGAATACCCGGTTCTGAAGCCGGACTGATGAGGGTCGAGCAGGTTGTTCTGGTGGAGAAAAACTGACAGTTGGTTAAGGGCAGCTTGTTCAAGAGCTTTAGACAGAAAGGGCAGGAGAGACACAGGACGATAGTTTCTAACATCAGAGGGGTCTAAACTAGGTTTTTTAAGGAGTGGGGTAACACGGGCAGTTTTGAAAATAGCAGGAACATAGCCACAGGTTAAGGAGGTGTTGATAATGGAGGAAAGATATGGAAGGACCTCACCGGATATAGACTGGAGGACTGCCGACGGGATGGGGTCCAGTGGGCAGGTGGTTGCATGCTGGCGCGTTACAAGTTGGAGTACATCTGTGTCCTCCAGAGTCTTAAAGGACGAAAATGTAGCGGTGAGTTCATTATGGGGCATATGGGGCATCACCGGATGTGTGAAGGAGTTTCGGATCATGGCTACCTTCTCCTCAAAGTGGATCAGGAAGTCATCTGCAGAGAGGGAAAAGGGTGAGGAGGGTGGAGGAGGGATCAGCAGGGAAGAGAAGGTGGAAAATAGTTTACAGGGGTTAGACATGCATGCATAAATTTTTGACTGGAAAAATGTCTGCCAGCAGAGTGTGATACGAGGCCAGATCATCTGGGGATCTGGATTTCCTCCACTTTCTCTCAGCAGCTCGCAGCATGGTTCTGCTGGATCAGAGAGAATCCGTCAGCCACGGGCAGGGGGGTGATGATCAGGCCGGTTTGGAGACAAGAGGACATAGTGAGTCGAGAGACTGAGAGAGGCAGGAGTTAAAGGTGGAAGTGGCAACATCAATAGGCAAATTAACAAAAGATGCAGGAGGAGGAAGTGCAGAGAGCAGAGGTAGAGAGAGAGGAGTTTGAGAGAGTGCGGAGATTTCTCCTGAAAGTTACAGAGGGTAGGTTGTTAGAGGAGTTGCGGGAGAGTGGGTAGGAGAGAGAATGAAATAAAGAAATGTTCCGATACATGGAGCGGAGTCACCGTGAGTTCAGACTTCAGACGTGGCGCAGCTCCTGGTGAATACAAATGGCATAACAGTGTTTCCCACAGGATTTTCTGAAGCTGTGGTGGGTGGACCCTGAACTGTCTAGGGGGGTCTGTGGGCATGCCCCCCGGAATAAAATTTTGTTAATTCCAAAAGCTAAATGTATCAATGTCGTGCTCTTTGATATTCATATTTTAAGACTAGATCCACAATTTTTTGTTATTGGAACATGGAATGGAACATGTAGCGTAAAATTTTGGTTAGCTGACTTTTTTCGATAGACAGCTAGCTAACATCCACAAACGTAGTTTGATGAAAAATGTTCATAAAGTTATGGTCAGCTTACAAGACAATACAGAAACTACCACAATGCATGTTAACCTGTTCTGCCCCAAACCTGCAGCCCTGCGGGACTGAACTTGAAAACTAGCCTACAATAAAAAGAAATAAATAAAAAAAACAAGTTCAAATAGGCTACTTGTTTATTGACAAGAAAGAATCGAAATCTGATTGGCTGGCTATTAAATGTTTGCTACCTTGATTCTTCCTCTTCGTCTTCTCAAGCCTATGTCTTTTCTTAGTAAACAAAGTACTTTAAAAAGGTAGATCTTGTTATATGACATGGAAGCCAAACGAGTGGGGCAACGCCAGAGATGGTTAAAAACTGAGACTGCACTGAAGGGAAATTGGGGAAACCCTGTCCTCAACACAACAGGTTGCGTTACATTATGACGATATCTTCCTTGTCATCCACGAGATGGCCTACTACAATATACATAAACTAGTATATATTTTATTTTGTTTTGCTTCTCAAGTTGCAGCTAAAATAATTTATATCCGCTAGCTTGATAACAAACACAAAGTTGTTCCATTAGCTTATGCGAAATTAATATAGTAACAGTCAATAGCTTGGCTTGCTTAATGCTTGAACAATATATCCATTATAGTGTAAGCTACCAGAGGGTCTAACTTTCACAAACATACTAACCACATCTATTCTCTTCAGAATCGTGAGGAGATACAGCCTCTGTCTCAGAAATGCTCTTGCGTAGTCTATTTGTGGGACTGTCTATGTATGCCCGTTTGAGTGAAGCGGGGGGAGGGGCACGAGTAGAGTGATGAGAGCCAGAGAGGCATTTTTTGAAGCGACAGGGCAGTACAATTTTTATTTTTTATATGTTTTTTGATCAATTTGAAACTGTGGCGGTAGAAATTTAATTGTGGCAGGCCGCCACAGTTTAATACATTAATGGGAAACACTGCATAGTTTCTATGTGCATTGAAATGTTCCACTTCTAATCTACCGAAGGTACCAGAAATACTATCAATTTTTGCAGAGAATTCAAGAAGAGATTCAGTAAGAGCTTCATTCACTGAATATTCCTAATCATAATAATGCAAGTAAATATACATCCTCAGAAATTGTAAATTTTATATTTTGCCTGCTGTCTGTAAATTTATTCAAAACACATCACTGGCTGTTTAATTGTCTTACTGGGATGTCGCCCACGATTACACTTGAAAAAACAATAAATTTAAATATGAACATGGGTAAACAGAGTATTTGCAAGACTGCCTGAACTACCGCACTATATAGTATGTAACTTCTGAAACTGACCTGTATGGGTCACAATCAGATGCAGTCCAGTGGTGTAGTCTAGTTTATTGTAGTGAGTATACTGTGCTCATTCCCTCCCAGCCTCGTACACACCCATACCGGAGCGACACCCCATAAGCACCACCACACTCACTTAACGCATACAGTACATGCATCCACACATAATTGAGAGCATTCTGAAAGACTGGGTATGTGTTATTATCAACAATGTATTATAAGCAGTCAATGACATTTACAGCTGGGGAGATTTAATCGCTTTGGACTGATTTTATACTGTTTTAGTGTTAATCACCATCTAACTAGTTAGGAGCTACTTTTAGCCTTAGATGTTTTATGAATACGGCCCCTGGAGCACAGGTTCATCAGCTGGCAATTTTCAATGCAAAGCATGGATTACGATTTAAGAGTGCAAGTATTATTAACAATAATGGAAAGCTGAATAGGCTTATCAGTATTAACAGTGAACACACACACACACACACACACACACACAACTAGCAGAGTGTTCTACAAGGTTTGAGAGTGGCCAATTGAGAAGCAGTGGCCAGCCAGGCTTTTTGAAGGGCTGGGGGTGGTGCGGAATGGGGCAGGCACGCCTCCCTCTGCATTGCCAATTTTAACATTCTAAACTACATATACAGTCAGGTCCATAAGTATTGGACAGTGACACAATTTTTGTTGTTTTGGCTCTGTACTCCAGCACATTGGATTTGAAATGGAACAGTGACTATGAGGTTAAAGTGCAGATTTTCATCTTTAATTTCAGGGTTTTTACATCCATATCGGGTGAACAGTGTAGCAATTGTAGCCATTTTTATACATAGCCCCCCCATTTTAGGGGACCAAAAGTAATTGGACAAATTAACATAAAGTTTAATAAAGTTATCATATTTAATATTTGGTTGCATATCCTTTGCATGTATAGTATAGTATAGTATTTATTTCGGTCTCAATTTAACAGTTTCTCTCAATTTCTGAACATAGAAACATACAGACAGCAGTAATGCGTTAAACTAAAGCAATGAAATAATAGTAAATAAGGAAAAAATAACAAAAGGATAGACCGAAAAGGTGTAGGCTGAAGCTAAAGCTTATTTTGCCTACCCTTTTTGTAACATAATATAATCTACATGGCATCTACACTTGCATCAGCTCTTCCAAAAGAAAGAAACAAAAAAGTTCAAAAGAAAACTGAAAACATTTTCGGAAATAGCAGATCAACAGGCCCGCAACGCGCTGCACCACAACGCGGCGCAAGCCTACAGAACAGCCACTCCCGAAATTCCCTGAATAGGGCCAAGGTGGTCAACTATACAAGACAAAACATAACAGAAGGCAGAAACAAAAACATACAGCACAAAAACAAACAAGAAAAGGAAAAGAATGAGAACACAATTTCCATACACATTTCGTACACTAAACAGCTCAAACCTCATTTTTGTAATTATTTATCTTCTCATTTTTAAACATTTTTTTAAATATGTGTATTGATGTACACATTTTTAGTTCCTTGTCGAAACTGTTCCATAGGTTTACACCTTTGACGGATATACAGTTGTTTTTGGTATTTGTCCTTACCCTTGGTTTTTTGAATAAACCAGTACCTGTGTCCCTGAGATCATATTGACTTTCTGTTATTGCAAACAGCCTCTGAACACAGTTTGGAAATTCATTATCAGTGCAGTGTGGAGATCAAATAAATCCCGGAATTTTAGAGCAGGCAAACTAATAAACATTGAATTGGTTGGTGCATAGTAAAAGGTTCGGTTAACAATTCTTATGGCTCTTTTCTGTAGAATAAAAATAGGGTTGGTGTGTTAGTGTTCCCCCATACCTCCACACAGTAGGTGATGTATGGAACTATGAGGGAACAATACAGTAAATATAGAGATTTTTGATTCAATATTTCTTTAGCTTTATATAATATTGCAATGGTTTTTTACATTTTTGTTTTGACATTATGTGTGGTTTCCAACATAGTTTATGGTCAATTATTACACCCAGAAATGTATTTTCATACACTCTTTCAATTTCTATATTATTTATTGTAATTTTAACTTGATTATCAATTTGCCTGTTACCAAAAATTATAAACTTTGTTTTACTTAGATTCAATGATAATTTATTTCTGTCAAACCATGTCTTCAGTGCTTCCAACTCCCTTTCAACTGTGTTCAGAAGCTCCTCCAAATTTTTTCCGGAGCAAAATTAGTTGGTGTCGTCGGCAAATAAAACATATTTTAGTAGAATAGACACTGCCAAACTCACGTGCCGCCCGGCTTGGGCAAGAGGGAAAATAAATAATTTTAATGAAAAAAAAAAATAATAATAATTATATTATTCTTTTTTTTATTTTTATATAATCTTTTATTTTTATTTTTATGTAGCTGCAATATTTCCCTTACCGCAGAATGCGGGAATGATCAAAATAGCATCTGGAAAAACCCTTGCCAAAACAGCTTCGGTTTCCCGTTAGGCCTAATTCAAATTTTCAATGGCAGCGCTGATATTATGAGGGTGTAATTATAGTTTCCGCCTCTACGCAAAATGGCGCACTTTCACCGCCCGGCCTGAAAAAAAATCTAGGGGAAACACTGTATAGTATGAATAATTTAGGTCCTAGCACAGAACCCTGTGGAACCCCGCATGTTACTTTCAACAGCTCTGATTTTTCATTGTTTATTTGGATACTGGTATCTATCATCAAGGTAGCATGTTAGCCATGAGTGTGCTATCCCTCTAATACCGTATCTCTCCAGTTTTTTCATGAGTAGTTTATGGTCAATTGTGTCAAACGGTTTTTTTAGATCGATAAACACCCCCACTGTATATTCTTTATTATCTGTTGCTGCTCCTCTACCAGTTCCATCACTGCCAATGATGTGGACCTATTTGTTCTAAAGCCATACTGGTGGTCTGTCAATAGGTTGTGTTTCTCTATGAAATAGTCAAGTCTGCTCACAAATAATTTTTTAAAAATGTTTCCATTTTCCACTTTTATAAATGGGAATGACTTTTGCCGTTTTCATGTTGCTGGGAAAGATACCAGTTTGGAAGGATTGGTTGCATATGTCAATGGTTTTACAATGCTATCTATAATATCTTTTAATAGTGACATGTCAATTTCTGTACAGTCAGTGGATTTTTTATTTTTACATTTTTTAACAATGTCGAGTATTTCCTTTTCATCAACACTTCTGATGAAAATGGAGTAGAGGTTTCTATGTGCATTATCTTCAATTACACCATCCCCATTTCTCTGTTCCACAATCTCATTTGCTGGATTAAATCCTACATTAACAAAATAATCATTAAATTAATTTGCAATATCTTTTGTTTTATTTATAATTATATTGTTATCTTTAATAAAGTAATTTGGATTCTCAGCTTTTCCAGCACCCTTTTTAATTATGCTGTTTAGCACTCTCCAGGTTCCCTGAGTGTTACTCCTATACTGCTCCAATAGTTTGCAATAGTGTTCCTTCTTGTTTAATCTAATAATACTTATTAATTTATTTTGATATATCTTATATTTGTTTTCTGCTTCTTGTGTTCTCTGTTTTAAGAATCTTCTATAGAGTAAGTTTTTCTTTTTGCATGCATTTTCTATCCCCTTTGTAATCCATGGCTTGTCGGCATAATTGTGTTTTATAGTGAGTTTTTTAAACGGACAATTCTTTTCATAAAGCACCAATAATGTGGACAAGAAGGCCTCATAGGCTTTGTTGGGATCACTATTTGCAAATACCTCATCCCATTTCTGTTTCCTTAGGTCCAACTCAAGGACAATGATGGCTTCTGGTGTTCTGTGTCGAATCAGTTTATAAGTGTTAGTCCTAGTTTATTTTTTTGAGTCAAAGAAATTTTGAAAAATAGCAAAAATGGGGAGGTGGTCACTTATGTCATGTAGGAGTAGGCCACCTACTATTTTACTTTCAATGCTATTTGTGAATATGTTATCAATTAGTGTAGCAGTGTCGGCTGTTATTCTGCTTCGTTTTAAAATGACAGGAAATAGACAGTTGCTGTACATTGTGTTAATAAAGTCTGATGTTCTTTTGTTTCCATTTGGGTTTAAGTCAATATTGAAATCACCACATACAATTTTCACCTTGTTGTCATTCACTTTGTCTAACAGACTAGCTAATTGGACATTAAATGTGTCAATACAGGTTCCTGGTGTTCTATATACACTGCTAATAATGATATTTTTAGATTTTTCAACAACTATTTCAATGGTCAGACATTCTAGAATGTTATCTATAGTTTTTGACATAGATTTCTTAATGGTGTGTCAACATACATAGCAACCCCTCCTCCACTTCTGTTAATCCTATTTGTAGTGTACAGCTCATACCCTTCTAGTTCCTTATCACAGACTTTTCCATTGTTTAGCCAGGTTTCAGATACAGCAATTACATTAAACTTGTTGAATTTACATAAATAGTCCTTAATTTTTGAGGTTTTTATACAGACTTCTACTGTTGAAATGTATTATAGATAAAGCATCTTCCATTTTCACATTACTGATGAATTGTTCATCTGTGTAGTACTCACAGTTATTATATATGTGATTATAAAAGTGGTTTTCCGGGTCATTTTCCATCTCATACATTTTGTACTCTGAGTGGTCGCAGGTTTTAAGATTCAGGTGTTCGTATTTACTGTACAGTCTATGTGGATGCTCATCCATACAGTCCTTGTCCATATCAGTACACTCATCCTCCTCACTGTCGTCCCTGAACGGGAACGCAAAGACCTCCTCAAATTCAGTCATTTACAGTGGGCTGTGTTTTGGCACATACCACTATGCCATACCATCTACTCTCCATGAGGAGTAACATGGTAGGTTTATAGTTTTTTAACGTTATCTGTACTGGTCTAGGTCTTTGAGTTCCCTTACCGTGATTACTTTGGCTTCTTCGGGAGTTGATCCGTTCAGCCGTATCAGCACTTTGCAGTTTCAGGTCCACGTTGCTTTTACAGTCAAGCCGGAAAGTCTGCACACCCCTTTCACCGTCTCCACGTTTTATTACGTTACAGACATATTCTACAATAGATTGAGTTCATTTTTTGTCTCAAAATTCTACACAAAATAGCCGCATTTTTAGACATTTGTGCTAATTTATTAAAAATCTAAATGTAAAATATCATATGACACCCAAAAGTTAGCTGAGGTGCATTTTGTTTCCACTGATACTGCTTGAGATGTTTCTACAACTTAATTGGAGTCCACCTGTGATAAATTCAATTGATTGGACATGATTGGGGATTGCCAACACCTGCCTATATAAGGTCCCACAGTTGACAGTGCATGTCAGAGCAAACTCCAAGCCATGGGGTCAAAGGAATTATCTGCAGACCTCAGACACAGGATTGTGTCAAGGAATAGATCTGGAGAAGGGTACGGAAAAATCTCTGCAGCTTTACAGGTCCCAAAGAGCACAGTGGCCACCATCATTCGTAAATGGAAGAAGTTTGGAACCACCAAGAATCTTCCTAGACCTGGCCGCCCGGCCAAACTGAGCAATCGGGGAAGACGGGCCTTAGCCAGGGAGGTGAGCAGGAACCCGAGGGTCACTCTGACAGAGCTCCAGCGTATCCTTGTGGAGATGGGAGAACCTTTCAGAAGATCAACCATCCAGGCAGCACTCCACCAATCAGGCCTTTATGGTAGAGCGGCCAGACGGAAACCCCCTCCTTAGTAAAAGGCACATCACAGCCCGCTTGGAGTTTGCCAAAAGGCACCTAGAGGACTCTCAAACCATGAGAATCAAGATTCTCTGGTCTGATGAAACCAAAATTTAACTTTTTGGCCTGAATACCAAGCGTCACGTCTGGAGGAAACCAGACACCGCTCATCACCTGGCTAATACCATCCCTACAGTGAAGCATGGCGGTGGCAGCATCATGATGTGGGGATGTTTTTCAGCAGCGGGAACGGGGTGACTAGTCCTGATAGAGGGAAAGATGAATGCAGCTAAGTACACCGAGATCCTTGAAGAAAACCTGCTCCAGAGCGCTCTGGACCTCAGACTGGGGCGAAGGTTTACCTTCCAACATGACAACAACCCGAAGCACACAGCCAAGAGAACAAAGGAGTGGCTTCGGAGAAAGTCTGTGCATGTCCTTGAGTGGCCCAGCCAGAGCCCAGACCTGAATCCAATTGAACATCTGTGGAAAGAGCTGAAAATCGCTGTGTACCGAGGCTCCCCATCCAACCTGACAGAGCTTGCAAGGATATGCCAAGAGGAATGGGCAAAAATGTCCAGAAACAAGTGTGCCAAGCTCGTAGCTTCTTTCCCAAGACACCTTGAAGCTGTAATCGCTGCCAAAGGTGCAGCAACCAAGTATTAGGCTAAGGGTGTGTACAGATATGTAACCCCTAAATAACCTATTTTTGTCAGTAAAATAAAATTGCATATTTTCTAAAAACCTGTTTTCACTTCGTCATTATTGGCTATTGTGTGTAGATGTTTGAGGCAAAAAATGAACGCAATCAATTGTAGTATAAGTCTGTAACATAATAAAACGTGGAGAAGGTGAAAGGGGTGTGCAGACTTTCCGGCTTGACTGTATTTTGTTCTGCTTCCTCAGATAGCGAGCATCTCGGGCAATCTCCGCATTCTTTTTTGTTAATTGTTCATTGAGATAGACAGCGGATCCCTTTAGCTTTTTCCCCTACATCAGTAACTCAGTCTTGTGCTTATGGTTCACAAAACGAACTATGCTGGCAGGTTTTGTTTGGCGGTCCTTCCGAGGAAGAGTGTGACACGCCGCGCTAATATTTATATCAAGATGAATCCTTTTGCTTTCAAGGAAATTTATGACTTGCCTTTCAAGCGTTTGTTGATCCTCTGTCAGGGCGTCCTCACCGTCACTTCTGCCCACAGCTGCAGCTTTTGCGTAGGTTCGAGGTTTTATATCCAGTCCGCTTATGATCACATCTTCCATTCTTGAGTCATGAATTCTTTGTTCAAGATCGTCGATTTTCTTATCCTTTTCTTTAACCAGGTTCTTCAGTTGTTTAACTTCATTCATGAGTTCCATTAGCATTGTTTGTTGTCTTGCCACTCTACTGAGCTCCTCCGACATGAAGTTTAGAGATTTATGGATCTCCTCCATGTCGTCCTCCACCTGAGGATTACTAGGAGCTTTCTTTGGAGGCATTATCTCTTTCTTATCGGATTTGTCTTTGTTGAATTTAGATCGTTATTAAATAGAAACTTTTCTGTTTTTCTACAAGTTTGACAGCACTCCGCCGGGCGAATGTAGCTAGCACTCCGCCGGGCGAATGCAGTTGTTCAAACAACAACAATAGGACCAAGCCAATGAGGTATGCTAAGGTCTCCACAGTTCTCCTTCTCCATGATTCTCATGCCCATGTCATGACTTCCTGATGTCTGTGACCCAACAACATCAAAAGACTCTTGATATCTTATTTTCAGGTACTCTTACATGCAATACTACAATCTCACTGCATTTGAATGGATGTCTACGGGAATTGGGGGGTGGGACTAGATTAAACTGTAAATTATATGGGAATAGTATGAAACGCACGGTTGGTTAAATGGCTGTGAGTCACCAAGGGCCTGAGGTATCAAACGAGCCTCAAACCATCACTCTGCTGCCAGATATGCAGTAGATATGGATGGATCACTTTAAAGGGATAGTTCGGAATTTTGGACATAATGTCTCAATTACGACTTACCCATGTTGATTGATGGAAACCGATGTACTTGATTGATGGAAACCATTTTCAGATAATTCCATGCTGTTCCTTCTTTTGGACATACACACATTGCTAATGCTAGCGCAACTCAAAGGTAACTCCTAGCATCCACTACCAAACGCACTTAAACTCTCCACAGTGCACCCAAAGCAAATAAAATACGATGACAGTCTATCGGGGTTATTTTCAGTGATTATACCATCATTTTTGAAGTGAAACTATCGTTGAATCCTTTACTTTGTGCTGACCTATATTCTCTGTGGAAGTACAGCGGCGGAGCGATACTTTATGTTACCTTACCTAATGTAGTGCCGGCACTGGTCTACTACAACAACAAAGAAGACCAACAAGTTGCAATGGCCACGTTCGCTCCGCCGCCGTACTTCCACAGAGAATTGCAAATTTCTTAATGATATATATTCAAATCGAACTTTAAACCATGGATGTGCAGTGAATTTAATTTTTTGACACTTAAATAAAAAACTAGGAGGAAATTGCCTGCTTAAATTAGTAGGATTAACCAATTGATCTTTTTGAAATAAAGCCCTATTCGGACGGGATAAGTTTTACAGGGGGAGGTGGGGTAATGTAATAATTACCGGAGGAGCTCCGCTATTTTAGTCCAGTCTGAATCTGCCATGTCTGTAACTTTTACGGACTGCGCACTCCCGCGCCAGTAAAGATTCCGGAATCTTTTACCTACTGTTAAATGTCCGGTAACAATTACCCCAGGTTAAAGCAATCCCGTGCAAATTGACATGTCCGGTAAAATTCTGTTATTTCCTGTGAGAAATGAGTTTTCCCCAGTCTTTTCTCCTGGTTTTTCACGTAAACACTCGAGGACGGCTTTGGTTGTGCTCTCTTCAGTCCAAGTGCAAGCCACAATTATTGGCCGACCTCTAAATTAATGTAACGTTACATTAAATAAGAAGAGAGCAAAAAAATATATTAAAAAAACAGGCTCAAAAGTAGGTTACAGTGGGGCAACGCTTGTGGCAGCTTTAGGTAAGCTATTGTAGCCTAGCTATAGCTTTACATACGTGTACATGTTATGGCCTTACACTGTTTTTTTTTTCTCAAGCTAACGTTAATAAAGAGGTGTAATGCAGGATTCCTCACGCTTTTTGTGGACATGTTTGTCATGCCAACATTGTCTCCACGTAGTTTTTTTTTTTTGGAGCCTGCATCTTTTCAATTGCTCACTGACAGCGATTTTCTAGCAGAAGCAATCAGTTTGCAGTGAAGATAGGATGTGAAACGACGTTGTGTAACTCGTGGGGAACATTTTCGTTGTGACGACAACATGGAGTAGACACTCCCATCTCTGTAATTCTAGATGCTGATCCCGTCCGAATCGGCCATTAACATTACAGACGTCCTGTGGTAATAATTACTTTACAGACATTGTCCTGAAAACATATCCCGTCCGAATAGGGCTTAAGTCTTTTGACTAGGACTCACCTCTCTCTCCCTTTCGGGAGGCATTATTCCACCGATTTCAACAGTGGAAGCTCCTGAGCTGAAAATTGGGGGGGGGGCAGAAAACTTCCCTTTAAACTGATTATTGGTCTTAATCATTTTTCAATCAGTTTCCTTGATTAACAATAGGCTACATTAGCATTTAATTCACCAATTACTCAATGCCTATGCTTTAAGGTCGTTTAATTTCCATGAATATTTTCGGAATTAAGAGCGTGGAGAATGAAGAGCACATGTATCCACAATTATAATGGTGATTAAAATGTGCACAATTTTGCAATGCAAGTTAAAATAATTGTATTACTTGCCTAATAGCCTAATTGAGCTATTGAGAACATTTGATGGCATTGAGTAATTGGTGAATTAAACGCTGATGTAGCCTATTGTTAATCAAGGAAACTGATATATAATATACGTATATATGTAATGTTATGTGGTCTTATGCTGGTCTATTAGGGTGCTCTCGAGGCACATAGCCTACACAAAATTGCAGTAGGGAAATACAAAGCCTTTTTGTACAGGTCACTATCACGGGTGGCAGCACATACTCCAAAAGTATGAATTAGGCTCTTTGAGAGAAGGTTTGAATCAATTTGTCCAATGATGAGTACATGTTGTTTGAAATACAGTAGACCAACATAGCTACAATACTGTATAGCAATCAGATATAAAAAAACAAAGTACTGAAAATCCCTGATAGTGTAGAAAGCTGAAGTTTGGCTTGGTGGTGCTCATTTGAATTTCCTGTCTTTTGCGGCTTTTGACCAAGCCAAACTTCACACTTAAAACAGTTTTTTGTTATCAATTCCCAGGGTTTTTTCTTCAGAAGGTGTCCATTTCTTTACAAAACTATTGTTACACATCCACTTGACAGTTGAATAAAAATAACTGAAGATTACACAATCACTAGAAAATGTTTAGCTACATACCGCTAGAAAGTTCAATCAATGTGCCTCGAGAGCAGCCAAATAGACCAGAATAAGACCAAATAACATTACAAATTTCATAACACATTGGAAATAAAACCGATTGAATCATGACAAACAACAACAGATATGTTGTTACATTTTTATTTTATCTTGTGCATTTTTCAAATTGGATAACTAATCTGTCCAAAATTCTACTACCCTTAGCTTTGGCCCACTAGAGGCAATATTCATATAGTTTCTACTCGTCTCATTAAAGTGTCAATATCTCAAAAACTATTCACTGCACATCCATGGTTTAAAGCTTCAATTGAAGAACAGGCTGTACCATTCAGAAATTTGAAACTTGAAGCAGTGTACATTTCTTCCCAGCGTATAATTTTTGCCGGCCACTTCCGGGTCCGTCACTCGAACAGGACAAATAACCAATCACTACAAGCGGGAAGTTGAGCAATGTCCAATCAGATAACAATTTTGTTGTGCATGTTTATGATAAAACTAGGGCTGTGTCCCAATATTCTTCACTCCTCACCTTTCCTCCACTCCTCTCCTACAAGGAAGTATGCAAAATAGCCTGTACATTTCAAGTAAAAGTATTTACATAGACTACTTAAAACGTACCTGACATTGCGGTTTGTGTCAAGACATTAATTTATACGTAACCATTAATATGTACTTAAGATGTAATCAGCAACATTAGATTCAAACACAAGGTATTGGGATGCACCCGAGCTATCTTTTTTAACCTATCCATGGTCCATAGATAGCATTCATGCTACCCTACATAGCATTAACGTGAGTGTATGAACTAGCTAATAATGTTTATTTACAAATACATTGCAAATTATCAAACCACTTGTAGATTGCTGGCAAGCACAGAGCGTATAATCGACACAGTTCAGTGCTAGTAGCTGGCGAGACGTACAGTCAAGCAACGGACCCGGAAGTGGGACAAATTATACGCTACAATGGGACTAAAATAACGGAGATCCTCCAGTAGGGCTACATTAACGTTACCCCCACCTCCCCCCGTAAAACTTATCCTGTCCGAATAGGGCTGACACATACAATTCTTATAACGTTACAATCTGTCAATGTCAGGCTCTTCCAGTTTTAAGTTTCTTTTTTAAAACAATGTAAAGTTAAAAAGCTGGAAGATATAACGTTATCTAACGTTAACGTTATTTAACTTGGCTAAGACAATTATTTTTGTTGCATTGTACCATAACGTTATACGTTAAGTAAGTTAGGCCACTGATCTTTAGCTGATAAACCATGCTTCCGTTGTTGAAGGGTAAGTACACCCTAAATCACAATCGCTGCAAACGTGTTTGTATGCCTACCTTATAATGATACTTATTCATTCATTCCATTATTTCAACAATTCTGAAATCATATTGTATATCATATCAAACTGGTAGAAAAATGTATTTGTGCTGCCCCTAACAGTTGAAATTTCCTTTCTGCTCCCCACACTTCCCCCGCATCAGTCGTGATGTCAGAGTACCTCTTTGGAGGTACCTCCACGTCATATGGATAATTGTTGTCGCCCACAACAGAAACAGCCGGCACCTGATTGGTTAGACCCACGACGTTACTTTCGTTTCGTCTCCACGTTTTAAGCCGGAACAACGTGGCATGCTGTTTATAAATTCTCTTATTCCACCTAAATAGTCTGAAAATATTTGAGGTGAGAAATAAGCCAAGCAGTTGCTGAATCTTGATTCATATTTGATGTGCAACGTCTAGTTTGATCCGAGTTATACAAAATAATTTGTAGAATGTAAGTTCATTTATGCAAATGACAAGGGACACGCCCCCACCCCTTTCCCTCGCTCACCCCACAAAGTATTTTTCAAAATAGTGTAGTAGGCGGAGACAGGCTGAGACAGTGGGTGTACTTACTCTTTAACGTTAGCCATTTGCGATCATAGAATGTTACGTTAGCTAAGCTAAGCTGAGCTAACGTTAACATTATACTGGCTAAAAATGTCATCTTAAAACTATCACTCAACTGTGTTGTGTTGGTAGGATTTAGTTACATTCTGCCTATATTAAATACGAACTAATGTAACGTTAACATTAATGTCCTAATGCTACATTGCTTGGCACTGTTATGCTTCCACGTGGAGCTTGTAATGTTACTACTATTACTATTACTAACGTTAGTTGATAGCTCACACGGTGTGGCGCTTGTAGCTTCATTAACGTTACAGATAATATTGTGGACATGTCTGAAAGGATTAACGTTAATAGCTAAGTTCACGTAAATCTCGCTAGCGAAGTTAGATAGTAACGTTAAGTTAGCTGTATTCTTTCTAGCTTTGTCACTCGGAAACGGTTAGTTCGCTAACGTTAGCCAAGTTAACTTTACAGTTGGTGCTGTTCGGTCAGAGTTGTGTGGAACTGCTATGATCACTGGCCTGGAAAAATATCTTTTAAGCAAAATTACGTTAACGTTATCCACCTTGCTCTCTCCAGTTGATTTGCCCACACTTCTTGTGATTCAGAAAAATGTTAAACAATACGTAAAATTCAAAATTCACCTTGGACTTTTAGTTTAAAAATAGGTAACAGTAGCCTACGTCATCAAGGGTCTGAAGTATCAAACGATCAAATGATCACTCTGCTGCCAGATATGCAATAGATATGGATGGATCATTTTAAGGGTAGTTTCTCCTGACTTATTTTCCTATTGAACTCTATGGAAAAATAAGTCAGGAGAAACAACCCTTAAAGTGATCCATCCATATCTACTGCATATCTGGCAACAGAATGATGGTTTAAGGCTTGGTTGATACCGCAGACCCTTGATGACTTACAGCCATTTTCTCAATCATGGGTTCCATACTATTCCAGCATAATTTACAGCTTAATCTAGTCCCACCCCCCCCAATTCTCATAGAGATCCATTCAAATACAGAGAGGTTATAGTATCGCTTGTAAGAGTAGCTGAAGATAACATATCAAGAGTTTTTTGATATCCTTTTATACCGAGTCATGATAGCATCACCTGGTTACCTGTGGAATGTTCTTGAGTCCTTTTTTAAAATATTTTTTTTTTACCCCTGTTCCAACTTTTTTGGAACGTGTTGCAGGCATCAAATTCGGAATTAGTTTATATTTACAAAAATCAATAAAGTTGATAAGGTAAAACATTAAATATCTTTAGTAAATATACGCTTGAACCTTGTACTGTTTTCAATTAAATATGTAAAAGAGAATTTACAAATCACGGCTTTCTGCTTTTACTTGCATTTTACATACTGTCCCAACTTCTTTGGAATTGGGGTTTGTAGTTTTGAAGTAGATTTTTACCCATTCTTGCTTCATATAATACTTCAGCTGGTCAACAGTCCGGGGTCTCCGTTGTCATATTTTGCGCTTAATAATGCGCAACACATTTTCAATGGGAGACAGGTCTGGAGTGCAGGCAGGCCAGTCTAGCACCCGCACTCTCTGACTACAAAGCCACACTGTTGTAACACGTGCAGAATGTGGCTTGGCATTGTCTTGCTGAAATAAGCAGGGACGTCCCTGAAAAAAACCTCTTCTACATGGCAGCATATGTTGCTCCAAAATGCATATGTACCCTTCAGCGTTAATGGTGCCTTCACAGATTTGCAAGTTTGTTACAACCCCAATTGGTCTAGGGGTACCTGGGGCGTGTAACGTTTTATTTGTGACCGGGTGATATTATGGGGTAGTGCAATTGTGCTAAAATAATAAAGTACTGCAAAACCAGACTGCCAAGTGAAAGGCTTTTTACTGGTGAAACATATATATTTACAATATTTACAGTACACACAAGACAAAGCACAAGACACACAACTGAGGTCAGGGGACCTGAGTGTTGCCAACGAAAATAACTCAATAAAACAAAACAATGCTAGCTGAAACCAAAAAGAGAAACTCTGTCTAAATGAGGTACCTATATTCACAACCAAGGCAAAACCTAACTCTCTACTCTAGCTAACCAAACAGAAATACAGTGGGTGGCAATCACTCCTAAACTAGTGTCTCTAAACAGTACTAAAAACTAAGTGTGCAAGTATACAGAGGCCTCTCTCTTACCCTGTCCCAAGTCCTCATCGTGGCCACACAAAACACAAGACCAAACAGTTCAAATAACCAAAAGGATAGCAAACAAGTCGTAAGGGGTAAACAAGAAGATAAATACAACAAAAATGGCAGACAGCAAAAGCAGGAAGTCATGGGTTTAAATAAAGAGGGGTAGCTGTTGATTGGAGGAGCCAGAATGGTGTGTAGCTCTGATTGGTGGAGGCGAGACAGAGGTATGGGTGTGATGATGATAGACAGCAGAAATGGACCAATGGTGATGGATTCCTGCAGAAAATGACAGAGAAGACCGAGAGAGAGACAGGCACACACGTGGAACGTAACACTCCCACCCATAAGAACGAACTTATTAAGTTAGTTCTAACAACAAGAACAACAAAAATGAATAGGGAGAATACAAATACTTTTTTTTTTTTTTTTCTTTACATTTCATGCGCGTGACAGTGCATCGGCTAATACATTATCAACCCCCTTTTTGTGCTTAATAACCAAGTTATAATTCTGGATGATAAGGGACCAGCGCATTAATCGCTGGTTATTGTTGTACATGCGTGACAGAAATACCAAAGGATTATGGTCAGTGTAAACCACTACAGGAACAGAGCTAGACCCAACATATACTTCAAAGTGCTGTAAAGCCAACAACAATGCTAGCGCTTCCTTCTCGATGGTGGAGTATCTAAGCTGAGGCTTTGTGTACTTCCGAGAAAAAAAACAAACGGGGTGATCAAGTCCGTCTGTCCTTTCTTGAAGCAGCACAGCTCCAGCTTCCAATGCACTGGCGTCTACCTCTAATTTAAATGGTAGCGTGAAGTCCGGAGCGGTAAGCACTGGGGCACTGCACAACAAGGCTTTAACAGACTCAAAAGCATGCTGGCAATCTGAAGACCAAACAAACTGTCTTGCAGAGCTGAGTAAACTGGTTAATGGAGCTACAACCGAAGAAAAGTTTCTACAAAAACTACGGTAGTACCCAGTCATTCCTATGAACCTTCGCAATTCACGTTTATTCGTGGGTGCGGGAAAACTGGTAATGGCCATAATCTTGGTGTTTAGCGGACAAACTTTTCCCTGACCAACCTGCTTGCCTAAGTAGGTGATGGTCGCTTTACCAAATTCACATTTGGCAAGATTAACAGTTAGCGAAGCCGTTGCTAACCTGTCAAACACAAGTCTCAAGACGTGTAGGTGTTCTGACCACGTATTAGTATATATCACCAAGTCATCGAGGTATGCGTTGCAATTAGGAACACCTGCTAATACAACGTTGATTAACCTTTGAAAGGTGGCGGGTGCATTACGCATTCCGAAAGCTAGGACATTATATTGTAGGAAATCATCAGGGGTTACAAAAGCAGAGATTTCCGAAGCACGTGGTGTTAAGGGGACCTGCCAATAACCTTTTAATAGGTCAAGTTTACTTACGTACTTTGCCGAGTCAATGTTATCAATACAGTCCTCCATCCTAGGAAGAGGGTAGGAGTCGGGTACAGTAACTGCATTTATCTTACGAAAGTCCGTACAAAACCTGGAAGTTCCATCCGGTTTCGGGACCAACAGACATGGAGAACTCCAGGGACTAGAGCTAGGACTAGCTAATTTATTATCTAAAAGATACTGTACCTCTGTTTTCATTGCCGCACGCTTGGCAGTATTGAGTCGATAGGGATGCTGCCGAATGGGTGCAGCAGTATTCACATTTATGTCATGCTTTATTATCGAAGTCTGAGTAGGAGTGTCGCTAAAGAGCATTGCATAGTGTTCAATTAACTGTACAATATCAGACCTTTGTTCTTCGGGCAAGTGGGCAAGGTGGGAAGACAGGTCTGCTATAATCTCTGAATTTAGCAACCTCACGCACTGCTGTGGGGCATTTCTGAGCACAAGACCATCCTCATCCTCAGCCTTAGCAAGACGGGAAACTACTGAGACTGAACTTACAGCCGAGACAGGTTGAACTTTTTCCTCATGTGCTAACTGAGGAGTTTCTCTTTCATGATATAATTTTACCATGTTAACATGACATACACGTGTCTGACGTTTGCGGTCAGGAGTTCGAATTATATAATTGCTGTCACTAAGCTTCTCCTCTACAACATAAGGACCAGAAAAACGAGCGGATAAAGCGGAACCGGGGATAGGCAGCAAAACTAAGACTTGATCTCCTGGTTTAAAAGAACGGAAAACAGCCTTCTCATCATAACGGCGTTTCATAGCACTCTGAGATGAGGAAAGTGCTTCCTTAGCAAGAGAGCAAGCATGATGCAAACGCTCTCGGAACTGACTGACGTAATCCAGCACATTGGACTTGGGAGGTGAGTCAGACATAAATTGTTCCTTTAAAACTTTCAGGGGACCTTGCACAGTATGACCAAAAACTAACTCTGCAGGGCTAAAACCGAGTGATTCCTGTACGGTTTCTCTAAGGGCAAACAAGGCAAATGGTACACCCTCATCCCAACATTTCCCTGTGGCTAAACAGTATTTACGGAGGACAGACTTAAATGTCTGATGCCAGCGCTCAAGGGCGCCTTGCGTCTCGGGGTGGTAGGCACTGGAAACTTTGTGCGTAATGGACAGAGACTGTAAAACCTGTTTGAAAATTCTAGAAAGAAAATTCGATCCTTGGTCTGTCTGCAGGATGTTTGGAAAACCAAAAGTAGAAAAAAACTTAGTCAAAGCTTTTATTACTGATTTAGCAGTAATTGTACGAAGAGAAATAGCCTCGGGAAATCTAGTAACGGCACACATTATCGTAAGTAAATACTGATTACCAGATTTAGTTTTGGGGAGTGGCCCCACACAATCTACAATGCCACGCTGAAACGGTTCGTCCATTACAGGTATCGGACAGAGAGGGGGCAGGAGGAATGACTTGATTGGGTTTACCAGTAATCTGACAAGTGTGACATGTCCTACAGTACTGCACAACAGTGGATTTTAACCCAGGCCAAAAGAAATACCTTAACACTCTGTTATAGGTTTTCGTAACACCTAAGTGACCAGACCATGGGTTCTCATGAGCCAAGGACAGCACTTGTTGACGGTAAACTGTAGGCACCACTATCTGGCAAACCACGTCCCATTCCATACCAGCCGCAATAGCGGAAGACCACTTTCGCAATAACAGGCCATTTTCCAAGAAATAAGCCACAGCCTTTTTTTTGCAGCTTCAGGAGTGACAACCATATTAAAACATTTGTACAAAGATGGGTCACTTTGTTGGGCAACAATAAGTTGTTCACGAGTGACGGGCAGATTAACCGAGGGAAAATCGACAGACAATCTACTATCTTTGATTTCCTCTCTTACATCAAAGATCTGTGGTTCGACCTCCATCGATACCTCCGCTCTTGGACACTGAGGGATTTTCAAAAATGACGCATCATTATTAAACACAGACGCTAAAACAGAGTCGGATAAATCCACCTGCTCGCCTCCTTTCCGTGACTGTGCTCGGGTAAGCACACAGGCGGGGAACACATCAGGGTAAGTTTGCGGGACCTCGGGCGCAGTGCACATATCGGGTTGTTTTAAAACCTCCAGTACAGGGCGCACTTTACCACCTGCTATATCATTCCCCATGATGAAGGCTACACCTGGCACTGGCAAAGCAGAACGCACAGCTACCTTAAAACATGCAGAGACCAAATCGGTTTTAATATGCACTTTATGCAGTGGGACAGTTGCGAAACCCATTTCGATTCCCTGCACTATTACGTCTGTACCACAGGAAGTTTCATTGGACAAGGGCAAGACCCCAGCCAACAGGAAAGATTGTGACGCACCAGTGTCTCGTAACATTCTAACTGCCTTCTGATCATTAGCTACACCAGTTATGGACACAAAACCGTCAAATAGGAATGGTTCGTACCCAGCGTCACCTCTCTCGCAGCTATTAGAAGACTGAGCAGTTTCAGAGACTGCTCTGATAAAACCAGTAGGCTTTGGTGGACTTGAATTTTTCTTCTTTAATAGGAAGCAATCGGCAATAACATGGCCTGCTTTATGGCAGTAAAAACACTCGCGGGTTTCCTGGGAACGAACCGGGGAAGATCACGTATGTTTTGGCTCTGAGCTAATTGGCGGGGCGGCATCAGCAGGCTTTTCACGGGAAGATACAAACACTCCTTTATGTGTGATGGTAAACTCGTCAGCAAAGATGGCAGCTTCATTTAAGGTGGTAATTTTCTGCTCATTTAAGTAAACCACACAACGCTCTGGTGTACACTTTTTAAAATCTTCCAATAACATTAACTCTCGGAGAGAATTAAAATCTGTAGCCTTGCTAGCAGCACACCACTTATCATACAAAACACCCTTCTCTCTAGCAAACTCAACAAAGGTTTGAGTCAGGGTTTTTCTATGATTGCGAAACTTTTGTCTATATGCCTCCGGCACTAATTCATAGGCACGAAGCACAGTAGCCTTCACCACATCATAGTTTAAGCTATCCTCTAGTGGCAAAGTAGCAATGACATCCTGTGCTTTACCAGTTAATTTGCACTGTACTAATGTTGTCCAAATTTCTCTAGGCCAGTGGAGAGCAGCAGCAAGTCGCTCAAACGTGCTGAAGTAGGCATCCACCTCTGTCTCCCGAAAGGGAGGAAGAGCAACATGTCTCCTCACATCATAATACTCAGTATGTGGTGTGAGCCTATCTGAGGCGGATGTGGATGCAACAGGCTGCGCAGTGGCGTTTTGCAATTCCAACTGCCGCAGCTTTAGTTTAGTCTCTGCCTCAAGTTCTAGTTTGCGTATTGCCAACTTATGGTCAAACTCCAGTTTCTGAGCTCTTTCCTGGGCCTCCAACTCCCGAGCCTTTTCCTGGGCCTCCAGCTGAAGACGGGCCAAACGGACCTTCAGTCGTGCATCAGTCCTCGACCCAGAGGAGCTTGGCGAGAATGCCTCAAACCTGGGCAAGGTTGTCGGGGGATTCCCCTCCTTCGCCTCCGTTCCGGCGGAACCCCCAGCACCCAGCGGTGGCTTAGGATCCTCCTCAGGTACTAAGGACGACATGTCAAGCTGGCTGGTAGGAAGCAGACTAGGCAAAGCAAATAGCTTTAACTCCACCAGCTTATCCCACACTAAGGACTTAATCTCCTTTTTTAGAAGAGATCTTGAAACTGGGAAACTAATGTGATCCGCAATAGACAGTAAATCTGCTTTTCGGCACTGATCAAAAACAGCAATCGAAGGTTCTGCCATAAATTCAACTAAATTGAAGGAAGCCATGTTAATCCTTCACTGCACGGAAATGGCAGTACTACACAATACAATGTTATCTCACGAATGTGCACAGATCCCGGACGAGCCCCCAAAATATGTTACAACTCCAATTGGTCTAGGGGTACCTGGGGCGTGTAACGTTTTATTTGTGACCGGGTGATATTATGGGGTAGTGCAATTGTGCTAAAATAATAAAGTACTGCAAAACCGGACTGTCAAGTGAAAGGCTTTTTACTGGTGAAACATATATATTTACAATATTTACAGTACACACAAGACAAAGCACAAGACACACAACTGAGGTCAGGGGACCTGAGTGTTGCGAACGAAAATAACTCAATAAAACAAAACAATGCTAGCTGAAACCAAAAAGAGAAACGCTGTCTAAATGAGGTACCTATATTCACAACCAAGACAAAACCTAACTCTCTACTCTAGCTAACCAAACAGAAATACAGTGGGTGGCAATCACTCCTAAACTAGTGTCTCTAAACAGTACTAAAAACTAAGTGTGCAAGTATACAGAGGCCTCTCTCTTACCCTGTCCCAAGTCCTCATCGTGGCCACACAAAACACAAGACCAAACAGTTCAAATAACCAAAAGGATAGCAAACAAGTCGTAAGGGGTAAACAGGAAGATAAATACAACAAAAATGGCAGACAGCAAAAACAGGAAGTCATGGGTTTAAATAAAGAGGGGTAGCTGTTGATTGGAGGAGCCAGAATGGTGTGGAGCTCTGATTGGTGGAGGCGGGACAGAGGTATGGGTGTGATGATGATAGACAGCAGAAATGGACCAATGGTGATGGATTCCTGCAGAAAATGACAGAGAAGACCGAGAGAGAGACAGGCACACACGTGGAACATGCCAAGGGCACTAACACACCCCCATACCACAACAGATACTAGCTTTTGAACCTTGCCTTGGTAACAATCGGGAAGGTCCTTTTGCTCTTTGGCCCAGAGAACACGACGTCCATTATTTCCAAAAATAATTTGAAAAGTGGACTCATCAGACCACAGCACACATTTCCACTTTGCGTCAGTCCATCTCAGATGAGCTCAAGCCCAGAGAAGTCGGCGGCATTTCTGGATGTTGTTGATACATGGCTTACACTTTGCGTAGTAGAGTCTTAACTTGCATTTGTAGATGCAGCGACAAACTGTGTTTACTGACAATGGTTTTCCGAAGTATTCCTGAGCCGATGTGGTTATATTTATTACAGAAGCATGTTGGTTTTTAATGCAGTACCGTCTGAGGGATCGAAGGTCACGGGCATTCAATATTGGTTTTTGGCCTTGCCCTTTACACACAGAGATTTTTCCAGATTCTCTGAATCTTTTAATAATATTATGGACTGTAGATGGTGAAATCCCTAAATACCTTGTAATCGTGTGTTGAAAAACGTTCTTAAACTGTTGGACTATTCGCTCACGCAGTTTTTTGCAAAGTGGCGAACCTCCACCCATCCTTGCTCGAAAATGCCCAAGCCTTCGTGGATGCTCTTTTTCTACCCAGTCATGATAGCATCACCTGTTAACTATTCACCTGTGTACCTGTGGAATGTTCCAAACAGGTGTTTTTTGAACATTCCACAACCTTCCTAGTCTTATGTTGCCCCTGTCTCAACTTTTTTGGAACGTGTTGCAGGCATCAAATTCGGAATTAGCGTATTATTATTTGTAAAAATCAATAAAGTTGATAAGGTAAAAAATTGTATATCTTTAAATATATGTAAATATATGTAAAAGAGAATTTACAAATCACTGCTTTCTGCTTTTATATGCATTTCACATACTGTAGGGGACACGCCTCTACCATTCTTATACAACTGGTGGCATACTTTTAGTATAATAAATCAGTCTCATAAAATTTTATATACCATTCTCAAGAGTATACTAACTAAAAACGGGCAACTTCAATTAATAATGAAATTAAAGGGATAATTCGGAATTTTGGACATAATGTCTCAATTACGACTTACCCATGATGTAGTTGATTGATGGAAACCATATTCTATGGAGCTCAATAACTGACAAAAGTATTTGAATTTGAATTTAGTATATTTGAATTATAACGACATTTCATAAACTTGAATTTTTTTGTGGTGTATTTCAGGGGTTCCCAAACCGGTCCTGGGGACCCCCTGTGTATGCTGGTTTTCGTTGCAACCACAGTTGCAATCCCAGAATTTTAACAAGCTGTTCATTTTTCTTAATTAGGTGCTTTTCATGTTTGGAGGAATTATTCACCCTCTTAAGCCACATTATGTCAGAAATAGCTATGCATGCCATGTAGAATAAACTCCCCATGTTCACGTTGTGCTTATTGTGCTATATTGCAACAATTACATAAAAAGAGGTTACAAAATTATGTATTTTCACTCAAATTAAAGAGTGAAGTGAATAAATAGGATCCTACTTAGGTTAATTAGGTTGTCCTAATTTGTAGGTGTTTAACTCATAATTTTTTCTTTAAGCTTATTAACACAATGCAGGTTTGGCTCGTTATCATTTGCTTTGTGTTTGAATTCTTCATTATCTACCAAATGGTTAGTTTTAGTGGCCATGTGTCCACACTTTCACCAATTAGGAGCCTATTGATTCAAATCAGTCTTTAAATGGATCTGTTAAATAATTTTCTTATCTTTTTTAAATAATATAGCACAATAAGCACAATGTGAACATGGGGTGTTTATTCTACATGGCATCCATAGCTATTTTTGATATAATGTGGCTTAAGAGGGTAAATAATTCCTCTTAACATGACAAGCACTTAATTAAGAAAAATTAACAGCTTGTTAACATTCTTGGATTGCAACTGTGGTTGCAACGAAAACCAGCATACACAGGGGGTCCCCAGGACCGGTTTGGGAACCCCTGGTGTATTTCATAAATTTGCATTTAAACGTAGATTGAAATTCAGATTTTCAAAATTCAGATCCATAAATACAAATCTCTCTGATTCAAATTTCTGAAATTCAGATTTTCAAAATTCAGATCCATAAATACAAATCTCTCTGATTCAAATTTCTGAAATTCAGATTTTCAAAATTCAGATTCATAAATACAAATCTCTCTGATTCAAATTTCTGAAATTCAGGTTTAAAAATTCAGATCCATAAATACAAATCTCTCGGATTCAAATTTCTGAAATTCAGGTTTTAAAAATTCAGATCCAAAAATTCAGATTTTATGTTAACTAGGCCAAAGGTGAAGCATCCGGGCTTCCCAGGAAAAGTTGAAGTTTTCGGAACTGTCAAACTCGCATTTAGCCAATCACAGAGCTGCTAGACTTCAGCTAGCGGCGGCAAGTGCAGCAACGCTGTTATTCACGCCGTGGTGCAGATGACGAGCCGTAATGTTAACAAGGTAAGTATATAGTTATATAGCCTACGTTAGTTATATACAGGGTTGATAAACACTCAAAGCGCTGTATTGCTACTAATGTGATATATTTTGCATTAGCTAATAGTGGTCGAATTGTAAAATGTTTTCCGCAGGCAGGTAGCCTACATCCAATCTTGCCGTTCCTTTTCATTTATTTAAAAAAATATATTAAGTTCGCCGTATGTAGCCTATGCAATATGTCACGTTTAGCCAAAACAAAAATGTCAGTAATAGTATGCTTACCTGCGAAATTATAATGTTTTAGCCTATTTTTTCCATGAATAAACGTGGCTTTTGTTCGTCCTAAAGAATTCGTGTTGTTATGGATTAAAGCGCTTTATAATAAATTAAAAGGAACAGTAAGATCGGATGTAGCTACCTGCCTGCGGAAAACATTTTACAGTTCGACCACTGTACCTAACCATTGACAGCAAGCTAATGTAAGCCTGGTGTAGGTAGAGAACATTAGCTAACGCAAAATAGTCACACTAGTAGCAATACAGCGCTTTGAGTGTTTATCAACCCTGTATATAACTAACGTATATAACTATGTACTTACAACGTTTTTCAATTTGATTGCCTGATGCATATATCATATATCTCAAATAGAAAATTGGATTCAATATTTCAATTTAAATTTTTTCATCCTTGAAATAATAGGGAAATGAACCATGAATTTGTTTTTCTAATTTTCTGATTTACCATTTGTCTTTTGAAGGTTGAAAATTGCATTATTGGTGTGGGTGGGTAAACCGGGGTAGTCTCTAATAGCAACGATCAATGGATGAACTCAACCATGACCGTAGCGGAGCGATAACAAAGACTTCTTTCTTATTAGTCACTGGGTTAGCCTTTTACCTTGACGTTTACGGTGCAGGATAAGTGCCAAAAATAAGAATAGGGCCGACTGAGGAGCATGGCTGCGTCTCAATATTCTTTCTTTACTCCTCTCGTCCTTTCCTCCACTCCGCCAGTACCACTCGTCTCCTACCCGGACGTATGCAAAACTGCCGGAACGTTTCAAGTACAAATAGTTGCCTGTACAGTATAGGCCTACAATATATCTGACTTTGCGGTTTGAGTCGAGGTATTAATGAATATGTAACCATTAATATGTAATCAGCAACATTACATTAAAACACAAAGATCGGTTTCCAGCGCACGGAGGAGAGGAGGTGGTAGGCTAGTGGAGTCAAGGAGGATGCATTTTTTGAGTATTGGGAAGCACCCCACATATCTTACTCCGAGCTGGCAAATGATCTAGCGACTGATAAGCCGGCACTGGTAAGAAGCAGTCTATTGATTCGCCGAGGTAGCCTAACTCATGTGCCTGGCTTAGCAACCCACTGGATTTGCAACTGAATTTTCATCTGGTCACTGGCATTCCTAGCCTGGTCACTCACGTACAAACACAATAAAAAACAAACACCAACCAACTCACAAAACATTTGTCTAAAAATGGCAAATGTAATCACAGTAAATAAACCATAGGCTATGCGAGTAATTGTGCTGATGTCAGTCAACAGCAACACTAACAGCATCAGTGTTTAGCCCAAATTTACAGGCTACAGCAGTAGAAGAATTGGATAAATCAAACATAAATCTGAAAGCTCATCCAATGACACAATGTCTAAAAGGCTACTGCCTACATTCTCAGCATTGAATACTAGGATTGTTCCTCTCCGAAAGTTAAATAGTTCTGCCCCATGTTGGATTCCGACCAAGATCGCAGGGTAGCCTAAGCAGGAATTCCACCGGGCTACCTAGATATCATAAAGTTTAATGCTCGATCGGTTTTGCTTCATCATTCAAATCTTTAAACAGATTTTTAACGTGGCAATAAAACCAGTGGACTGTAATTAGGAGCTATGGTTTTTATTTTTAATGGGGTAAAATGACATGTAGGTAGGCTAAATATTTTACTTTGACAAGCCAGTTGTGGATCTCTTATCCACGGTGGCCGTCTAGTGGTAGTCGTCAACATCCCAATTACAGTAGGCCTATTAATTTTTCTCTGAAATTATAACTTACAGGTTAAACCCCAAAAGTTCTGTAACCTTCATCTTGGCACAGCCACAGACAATAAAATGCATAAAACCCACCGTTTCTAGGCTACATCAAAAATCATGTTCCCATATAGGAACAATAATAGGCTACCTGATATTATTGAAAAGTTGTAGGCTATAAACAAACTTTCGGTTATAGTTCGCCAATGTCCAATGAAGTTGACATTTCCACCGTGACCACCTATCGCACGTGTAGCTGTAATAGCCTACATTGCTGTGGATGTAAAAACATAGCCTACCTTTTAACGTAGGCCTAATCAAAGGCTATAGAGCCTATAGCCTACACACAATAGGCTACGTATTTTTATGCCTAGGCTACATATAGGCTTATGTGACGATTCTGACAAATTTATTCTGTTGCAAATGTCTGATGGTAGGATAGGCCTCTTCTTCAATTCGAAGTTTAAAACATGGATGTGTTGCAGTAAATCGTTTTTGAGATATGACACTTGGGCTAAATAAGACAAGTAGTCTAGCAAATAGGTGAAAATTGCTTCTGGTGGGCCAAAGTTAATGAGGTTAACTGATTTCCTAAGTCCTTCGCTTGAATTGAACGACTGTTCGTGGATAGCTGCAGACTCAAACTGCAAATGCAAGAGAGATGATAAATTAGCCTAATTCAGAAATTGTAAAAAAAAAAAAAAAAATCGTCAATCCAGTGGGTTGCCATACTAGGTAGTCTACGCGAGTGACCAGCCTAGGAATGCCAGTGACCAGCCAGGTCAGTTGCAAAATACAAATCCAGTGGGTTTCTAAGCCAGGCACATGAGCTACCAGCCTCGGCGAATCAATAGAGGGCTTCTCATTTACCACCGCCAGCTTATCAGCTGCTAGATCATTTTCCAGCTTCAAGTAAGATATGCTCCTCTCAGTAGTCTTATTTTTGGCACTTATCCTGCACCCTGAACGTCAAGGTAAAAGGCTAAGCCAGCGACTAATAAGAAAGAAGGCTTTATTATCGCTCCCCTCTCATGGTTGAGTCCGTCCATTGATCGTTGATATTAGAAACTACCCTGGTTTACCCACTCATGCCAATAATGCAATTTTCAACTTTCAAAAGACAAACGGTGAATCAGAAAATTTGAAAAACGAGTTTGAATGGTTCATTTTCCTTTGATTTCAGGGATAAAAAAATGAAAATTGAAATATTGAATCCAACTGTCAATTTTTCTATTTGAGATGCATCAGGAAATCAAATTGATAAACATTACAAGGACCAGGTAAGTACATAGTTATATACGTTAGTTATATACAGGGTTGATAAACACTCAAAGCGCTGTATTGCTACTAGTGTGACTATTTTGCGTTAGCTAATGTTCTCTACCTACACCAGGCTTACATTAGCTTGCTGTCAATGGTTAGGTACAGTGGTCAAACTGTAAAATGTTTTCCGCAGGCAGGTAGCTACATCCGATCTTACTGTTCCTTTTAATTTATTATAAAGCGCTTTAATCCATAACAACACCAATTCTTTAGGACGAACAAAAGCCACGTTAATTCATGGAAAAAATTGGCTAAAACATTATAGTTTCGCAGGTAAGCATACTATTACTGACATTTTTGTTTTGGCTAAACGTGACATATTGCATAGGCTACATACGGCGAAATTAATATATTTTTTTAAATAAATGAAAAGGAATGGCAAGATTGGATGTAGGCTACCTGCCTGCGGAAAACATTTTACAATTCGACCACTATTAGCTAACGCAAAATATATCACACTAGTAGCAATACACCGCTTTGAGTGTTTATCAACCCTGTATATAACTAACGTAGGCTATATAACTATATGCTTACCTCGTTAACATTACAGCTCGTCATCTGCACCACGGCATGAATAACGCACTTAAACACTCCACAGTGCACCCAAAGCAAATAAAATACGACAACAGTCTATCGGGGTTATTTTGAGTTACTTTGTGCTGACCTATATTCTCTGTGGAAGTACGGCGGCGGAGCGAATGTGGCCATTGCAACTTGTTGCTCTTCTTTGTTGTTGTAGTCGACCAGTGCCGGCAATACATTTGTAGGTAACATAAAGTATCTCTCCCCAGATAGACTGTCGTCATATTTTATTTGCTTTGGGTGCACTGTGGAGTGTTTAAGTGCGTTTGGTAGTGGATGCTAGCGGTTACCATAGAGTTGCGCTAGCATTAGCAATGTGTGTATGTCCAAAAGAAGGGACAGCATGGAATTAGCTGAAAATGGTTTCCATCAATCAACTACATCATGGGTAAGTCGTAATTGAGACATTATGTCCAAAATTCCAAACTATCCCTTTAATTATCAAGAAAATTACGCATTAATAGTTATCTTAACAAAATCACAACATTATATACTCAGTTGATGCCAAATTAATATAAATGATTCAACTACGAGGGGAAGGCATTTTTGGAATTCCTGCGATTAGCAGTGGCTGACTCAATTCAACACAAGAGCAACATCAATACAAACAATCTTGGAAAAGTTTATTGAACACAAAGTACCAACAAAAAAATATATTGGACAGTTTAACATAATGTAGAATAAAGGAATCATTTTTAATATTTGGTCGCATATCCTTTGCATGCCATGACTTGGGTCTGTGACCCAACAACATCAAAAGACTTGATTATTATTTTCTGGTATTCTTACAAGCGATACTATAATCTGCATTTGAATGGATCTCTATGGGAATTGGGGGGTGGGACTAGATTTAGCTGTAAATTATGCTAGAACAGTATGGAATACATGATTGGTAAAATGGCTGTAAGTCATCAAGGGTCTGAGGTATCAAACAAGCCTCAAACCATCACTCTGCTGCCAGATATGCAGTAGATATGGATGGATCACTTTAACCCCTTGGCAAAGATTTCACCTATTTAGGGGGTGCTCTGTTTAAGGCTTTATAACTCCAGGTGTGAGCATCACATAAACTTGGTAAATGGCTTAAATGAAACAAGACAGGTGTACCATTTACAATACAAACTTTGTATTGTACACTTTACAAGATTTGTTTATTTTCATAATTTAAGTCAAAATAAAGTGCCACAAATGCAAAGAAACTTTGGAGAAAAAAAAAGTTTTTCTTTAGTTTGCAACAAAATACTGAGAGCTACATAAGTGAAATGAGACGGGTTCGTGAGGGTAGGACCCGAAATGCACGACTCAGAAACAGTGATAAATGATAGTCCCGTCAGGGCTTGATTATAGGAATGTCCAACACTCAAAAAAATTATTCAAGCCCTTCTTAGATGTGACACATTTAAATATTGTTGGCATTACTTAAAATAGATCTATTTAAAAATATGCGTATGTATATTTAATGGCTGTAATATAAAATTGATTAATAGTTTCACTTATGAGATTGATTGAAATTCGATCAACGCAAAATAACTGAGGCTGTGTTCGGAATCGCTCCCTATTCACTATATAGTGCACTATTTAGGGTGTCGGCCATTTTGTAGGGTGTCCAAAATTCAAAATGTCAATTTGACACCCTAGTTAGTGCACTCAATATTCCCCACAATGCACTGCAAAATGTAGGGTACAAACGATGTACACTACATGACCGGAGACACCTTTTTTTGTCAAGATGGCGATGGCTGAGCCTGCGTTTGTCTACAAATGTAAGTATAAAATGCAAGTTGCATTTTTGCATTTTACGTGTTAAACAAATTGGTATGTGTTCTTCGTTCTGTCAACTTTACAACCAAAATGTTAATGTTAAGTTTATAATTAAACTTGTCAGTTGATGTTAATTATTTTTTCATTTCATAATTATTGCGAGCTACCGTTACGCTTAATGGAAAATGCAACTTAACTAACTGAGTTAGCTAGCTAGATGGCTAACGTTAACTAACGTACCGTTACCTACCGACCATGCTAGCGTTTGCCTTTATTGAGTTCATAACATTTACTAACGAACTAGCTACTTATTTATTGCCTAAATTTAACTGGTTTCGATACTTCATTCAACATAATAAGCAAGCAAGCTAGCTAACGTTACTGTTCAACACTTCAATGTCATGCTAATACAAGCTTAGCTATAAGTACTAGTTAATGATATAATTAACGATGTCGAGTTGATTTAATGTTAGCGAGAAGTGATACCTGCACATTTTGGAAATGGCCACATTTTTAGTCATCCTTTCATGTAACGTTATGGCAGGGACAGATCAAGATGTGGAGAGGCTGGTAAAGCTGAGGGGAGAGAAGGACAGCCTCTTCTCGGGGCGGCGCAACACCGCTCAGCAAGGATGGGAGTAAGTTCAAGCACAATAATGTTTTAACTTATTCATAACTCGTTAATTATCTACAATTAGCTTGAGAAAACGTCAGGAACGGGAAACGTTTAACATTAGATTCGAACAACTTCATCTACCTCCCTCCTTGTCTCATATAATTTTTATATTCGTGCTAGCACTGTTTTTGAGAATACTTTAAATACACTAATATCTTACTAAATGTGATTGTGCACTAAATTGGCCAACTCTTCTATGAGTAGACTTGTAAGTTTACTTATTGAAAGTTTAGCTGTATGCCGCTCCCACCCATGGGCAAATATACCTCGAAGGAGGGACATTGTCTCGTAAATGTTCTATTGTCTTTTATGTCTATTTTTCTTCTATTGCTTTTGTTCTGTATTTTGTTTTCTATTGTTGTGAAGCACTTTGGGCTGCATTTTATGTATGAAAGGTGCTATACAAATAAAGTTTATTATTATTATTATTATTACCTGAAAGTAAATGTAGGCCTACTTTCCCATTTGTTGCTTAAAACATGTA
The DNA here is from genome assembly GCA_029718625.1 of Synaphobranchus kaupii. Lineage (NCBI taxonomy): Eukaryota > Metazoa > Chordata > Actinopteri > Anguilliformes > Synaphobranchidae > Synaphobranchus > Synaphobranchus kaupii. The sequence continues at coordinate 8,278,570 of CM056398.1, read as the reverse complement.
CCCTTGTAGTATACTTTAATGAACTTATGTTTTGTAAGGGGTTGGCAACATTACCAACATCCCAACAAAAAAATTATGTTACATCTTAGGCAGTATTTAAAAAATAATAATTCAATGACATTTGTAAATCAGATGTGTACCATCTAATATCTTGGATGTGGTTTTGTCATTTGTTTTGCAACTTAAATTATGTTTAATTTACCTAGAATTCTGTTGAAAGAAATGGACCTCAGTGCTGTTATCATCCCCACAAAGGCAGCAAAAAAGTGGGAGAATCTGAAGAAGACCTACAAGGTTTGTTTTTAAAAATCATTGGTTTGCTATACAATTACTTTCTACTTCCATTAATGTAGTTGGTAGAAGGGTGAGATAGAGATAAAGTAATATAGAGCATCGCATTCATCATTTAATTGTTGTTGACTGTTTAACATATAGTTAAACATTATTTGTAATTATCTGTTGGTGCTGTGCATTTAAGTGTGTGCTCTGCTGCGTTTCCTTTAACACTGAGGACGGTCTATGGACTGAAACGTTTATATCCTTGCAACTTGCTCAAGTTTTTTTGTGCAGTTTTTCTTTAGCAGTATGCCCAGTAATAAATAAAAATGAAAGAGGCTCTCTGGATGTTTACTTTTTTCCAAAAACAAGAAAAGAAAAAGAAACCGTTAATTTTATTAGTACGTTGTAAATAAAATATTCTATTCATGACGATAGGTTAATAATTTAATATTGAATCATTTTTTAGGACCCCTGTCAGTCAGGGGCCCTTAGAATCATCCCCCATACTTTTCCCCCCCTGGGTGGAGTCCCTCATTCGTAGGACAAGTACCAATTTTAGGGTGCTGGAAATTCATTGAATAGATACAAATGGGTGGAGAGACCAGGTTGCCAAAATATGCCCATGGAGTACAGAATCACCAGATTGCTCCAGAGTCTATTGATCAAGGAACAATTGTGCTTATACAGATATTAGAAGAAGAAAAAAACACACAGGCAATGAGTCTTATTGTATACTGAAAATGGAAAATTTATATTATTTACTTCTAATACAATTCCTCAAGAAAATGTTTTTAACAAGTAATAATTTTATTTCCAAAAAACAATTGATGTCAAAATTATTGACACTGCTGTTTTCAGTATAATCCTCTCTTCACAATCCTCTCTAACACTACTGAACGATCTTCTGTAATGGTTTTCCTGCAAACAGAATCTTACAGATGAGTTAAAGACCTTTTTAATTCTGGAGCTGTAGCATCATGTGTATATGTATGTTGGAGTCTGGAGTCTTTATACAGTTCCATAATATTAAGTAAGACCACTTGGGATTTACATCTAATGCATGTTATTTGACTTATGATTGCCATGGTTTTTCATGTAGCATTTTTTTTTTTTTTCTACTGCAATGATGTTTGGGTGGTTTGTATGTGCTGTACTTCACTGCAGTCTTGAAGTAATGTTTACCTCTCAGTCACACAGCCAGACTGCTGTTTGTGCACACAGGGGAGCATTCAGGATCAATCAGTCTGATGAGTGTAAGCAGGCTTATATCAGTGAGTGGTGCAAGGTGCAACAGATGTCACACTGTGAGATAAGCCTGTTATGCTACCAGAGCTCTGAGAGAACAAATTCACACTTCTTCCCTCTGTGTAGCTGTGGCAGCTTCTCTATCCACTATCCTTTGAGTCAATTAAGGGCTGTATATGTCAAATTATAAACAAGGGCTGTAGGAACTCGATAGACAACTGACTGCTGGCTCCATTTTCAGGAATCAGTCCTAGCTGTTATACAGACAAAGTCATCACATTTTGACACACTATGAAGTGATTGTGAGAGGTGGTTGTGACTCTTTAGATGTATTTTAAGGCATCACTTTAATTAACTTTTACCTCTCATTAAAAACAGGCCTAGGATTTGGATAATTCAAAAGCCTGATCTCATCCGTGGCAGACTGCTGGAATGTATAGGCAGTATAGGAGGAAGGTAAATAAATTACTTTATTTTTGATTGTCTTTATTATACAGAATATGCATCTATTTGCTATTAGCTTTTGAATTTTGAATTCTCTTTAGTTTTGAGTATTTTGTTTTTAAAATCTATATTTGAATTAATATCTGAATAAATATCAGGTTATATCTACAGTACTTACAATCATTTGTGTATATTGTTCTCATATGAAGGCAAATGTTCAATGTGCAATGTGTTAATTCTAACTCTCTTAAACCCTTAACTAACACCAGCCGAAAGTGGCTTTAAGGTGTTTTTTAAGGTGAAATGTTTAAATAATCTGGTCACACAATATACCGTTTGAAAGTGTTAAAACTCACAATCCTCACTATCTCTATAAAGTATTTTACAATCCCAATGACAGAGCACAAAGGTTATTTGGTAACATGACACAACACAGGCTCAATCAAAATGACGACTCTGTACGTTCTATATAGTCCAGTAAAGTCTGTATTCTTATCCTGGTATAAAAAATAAAAAAAACCTTCCATTTCCACTGTATTTGAGTAATACATAGAGTAATTCTGACTCTTGGAAAACAAACTCCCAATGGTTACCTTACAGAAAAGACCAGGATTATGCCTGTAGTCAGAGGGTTCAAGAACAGTAACCATTTTATTTTCAGGATTGTGTTGAAAACAGGAGGTGCTAGAGAAGTAGTTAATGTCATGTAATAATTTATTCTGCTGTTGAAATCTAGACACTGTTAAACTTTTAAGGTTCCACAGGTATGTGGTATATTTTTTAAGAGACACCATAGACATACTCACTTCTTGCATTCATATGTAACATGCAGTATACTTTAAAATGGTGTGTAAGACCGTTTCAATTGCTCTTTGCTGAAAAATAGGTACTAGAAAGGTAAATGGCATGCATATGTATGATGGCCCTATAAGTATTAATAAAAATAGGAGAAAAGTAATTAGTAATTAGTAATGTCAACTATCCTCTGCCTTGATATGGTATAATAGCACAAACTGATTAAGTCAGGGGTGATATGTGGAAAGTGTTTTTTTTACAAAATACTTTGTTTAACCCCTCTGCACAGATGCCAAATTTGGTCAATTCTCACTCATTTAGGGGGAGGTTCTAACTCCAGGTGTGAGCATCACAGAAACTTGGTAAATGGCTTAAATGAAACAAGACAGTTGTACCATTTACAATACTTATATTCATTTATTTTCATAATTTAGGTCAAAATGAAGTGCCACAAATGCAAAGAAACTTAGAAAAATTGAAAAACAAAAATATTTTCTTTAGTTTGCAATGAAATAGAGCTACATACACGACATGGCCAAAAGTATATGGCCACCTGCTCATCCAACATCTCATTCCAAAATCATGGGCATTAATATGGAGTTGGTCCTCTTTTGCTGCTATATCAGCCTCCACTCTCCCGGGAAGGCTTTGCACTAGATGTTGGAACATTTCTGTGTGGATTTGTTTCCATTCAGTCAGAAGAGCATTAGTGAGGTTGGGCACTGATGTGGGGCTATTACTGTCCTACAAAGGCAAAAGACTTTAACTCGCCAGAGTGTAGAACTGAGAAACATTACTTAATTTTTTTTTTGTTGTCCAGCCAAATGTATTGTAGGTAGGATATTGAAAATTTGGCAATTCTTAGTTTTTTTTATGAAGTAAATTTTATGAAGTTTATCTACATAAAAATCTTTAACTCAAACTTGACCTTTGACTCTTACTCGGAAGTTACTATACTCTGCCTTTGCATTGTCTGCTAAATAATAAGGGGTCATGCCAAGGCAAAAGGCAGTAACTTCCATTTGATCTATCAATTGGTTGCTGATCACTATATAAAATCAGTATATGATAATAATAATAACATCGACATAAGATATAGTGATCATGGCACAATTATATATAGCCTTCATATATTCATATATTAGTGATGCTGATCTTATCCTTTGTGATGGCTGTGAATGTCTAGCCTTGGTATTGCCCTTTGTTTTTACTTTTTGAGTCTGTATTTGGTCTCCAAAAGACATAAACCAACATGACTACTGCATATGAATGGAAAACAAGCATTTGATGACAAAAAAATGACCATAGCTCTGATGAGAAACCCTAAAACAACTATCTGTGACATCCACAATAACGTACAGAGTGCTGGGGTGAAAGAGAATCATAATTTATAGTATGAAGAACGCTCCAGCAGAAATGTAGGATGGATATTCAAGTTTTGCCTTTGTATTAGTTTGTATTGTAATGGTGCTGATGAGAAGTTTGCATGTTCAATATCCATCCTACATTGTTTTGAACAATCACAGCAAAAAGGAAACACCCGAAGAACAGGCAACACCTGTCATCTGTTTACTTTACTTGCAAATCTAAATATGGGGGAACCCGATACAAAAAATGCAATTTCTCTAAAATGGTCAAACTTGCATGTAAATACCATTAAATGAAAGCTGACCGCCTGTACTTTCATTCCATATCCATATTTTAATCTCAAATCAAAATGTCTTCGAGTAGGCCTACATAGCGAAAACAACAAATCTCACAAGCCGTTCATATACTTTTTCAACTGACTGTAGGTTAGGATTTATGCATAGGTAATAATGAGGAACCTTATTCTTATAAAGTGTGATTCATATATGTCTAATGTACATCATGTTTTTTCCACAAACATTTGACCAATATTTGATTCATCAAAGTCAGTCTTAATAAATTGGGCATAGACCTAATACACCTGTTTAATCATTGTACAAGGTATGTTATTAGATACCTAAGGCTGAGCTACCAAAACTGCTCCTAAATGCATAGCATTAGATGACGGATCTCTGGCCAATTGGATATTGACATAGGCCTGTAAATGGCGTTAGGTGATTGGATGTTTTTTTTAGACATGACAAACGTAGATCGACATCGGTCAACAAACACAAGTTTTCGCATATGGGAGGATAACTTTTTGCAACCAATGTAGGCCTATATTGAATGCAAGGCTTACAAAAAACGCAACGAATAGTGGACACAAGACTCGCGTTTTGTATTGAATTGGATGAATGCCAGAGAGGATAGCCTATCAAGAACAACTTGTTATGGATTTAACACCAACGAGTATCCTAACATACTCAAAACTCCGGCTGTGGATTTAACTTGTCGGAGGACAATTGTTGCATTTTCAATAGATTTGATCAGGTTACAAGAAAAGATAGGCTATCTTTATTTAATTGCGAATCGTTACAGCTGAACATGCATATTGCACACACACGTGTGTGTGTGTGTGTGTGTGTATGAGAGATTAGGCTAGGAGGTGTGTCTCTAGGCGAGCCCTAACGCAGTCGCACTGTCGGGCTGTCACAGGCTGACAAAGCCTGCGTGTCACGAAAAAAAAACAACATTAATTGTTGTATGATTTCCGATTACTTATTAGCTGGCAAGCCATTTAGTTATTCTTTGTTTCCATGCTTTGTTTGCATTGTTCTGATTGCATACATTAAACTAGCTAATGTAACGCTAGCTAGCTTTGGCTGTCACTGTCGGGCTGTCAAAGGCTGACAGTCTGCATGACACAAAAAAAGCATTCATTGCGTATAATTTGAGATTACTTATAGCTGGCAAGTATTGTTTGTTTCCAATGCTTTGTTTGCATTGGTCTAATCGCATATGGGAGCAGTTTTGTTTGTCAAGTTATAACCTATACTAGCTAGCTAACTGTAACTAGTAGATGATCTATCTATCTAGTTATCTATCTTGTAATCTTTCTCACCTTGATCTTGGTGTCTGCGTTTCAATTCCATACCCACCAACATTTTCCCTCGAGAGCAATGGGCCATTCTTAAAAGCTGTAGTAAAAACAACCACTCCAACAATATTTGCTTAACACTTTATTCAAGCTATTGTGTGTGTGTCAGAAATGCTTCGGTGACAGATATTATACAAAGGTAGAACACTGTAACTTCAGCGCGGTAAACAGTGACTCCACTTTGATGCGCAGCAAAACAAAGGCAGAGTACCTTAACTCAACTCGAATGTTTCAGAGTGCCGTGAAACAAAGGCAAAGAACCTTAAAGGGATAGTTCGCCGTCTCGCATTCAACATTTCCATTCAGAGAAACCACATATGAAAGTATTACATCGTAACGTTAATAACTTCTTGTCCAGACCATGGTCACCTCACGCCTGGACTACTGCAACTCCCTGCTCGCAAGCCTACCGGCCTGCGCCATTCTGCCTCTTCAACTCTTCAATCCAGAATGCAGCTGCCCGGCTTGTGTTCAACCTCCCGAAATTTTCCCACGTAACCCCCCTGCTGAGGTCTCTCCACTGGCTGCCAGTTGCAGCCAGGATCAGGTTCAAAGTTCTGACCCTGGCCTACACTGCAGCCAATAGGACAGGCCCCGCCTACCTGCAGGACTTAATCCAGAACTATGTTCCTGCTCGACCACTTCGCTCTTCTACAGCAGGGCGACTGGCACTTCCCCCCCTCCGTGTCAAAGGCTCTCGCTTGTCCCGACTGCGGAGTTTTTCCACATTAGCACCTCAGTGGTGGAATGAACTTCCCATTCCCCTACGTTCTACTCCAACCCTGCCTGCATTCCGTCGAGGCCTGAAGACACACTTCTTCAGACTCCACCTTGACTGATATCCTCACCTAGGAATATCAGTTCCCTGTTCCCTGTGTTTTCCTGTCTGTTTATTATAGTTTATAATAGTATTTGGAATGTTTTATCATAGTATAGTTTATAATAGTATTTGGAATGGTTTATAATAGCATAGTTTATAATAGTATTTGGAATGGTTTATAATAGTAGTTTATAATAGTATTTGGAATGGAAGTGTGGTGTTGCTGATTTGCCCACAGCTTACTGTGAACTACAGTCAACGTTCATTGCTACGGATAGCTGCTACATTATGCAAAGGATGTGCTTTGCCTCGTCTGTTCTGTAATGATGATGATGTCTCTGTACGCACTTACTGTACGTCGCTTTGGATAAAAGCGTCTGCTAAATAAATGTAATGTAATGTATAACATGTGCAAAGCAGGATATTCCACTCCACGGGCACAGGGAAATGGAGGAGGCTATTAACCAAGGGAACTTTATAGAAACACCAAGCCCTGCCCTATTGTCATGTAGAAAACTTTCACACGCCAATTCAAATCCATCAAAGGTAGGCCTAAGTTGTGTTTATATTTTTAAAAATGATTTCTGTGCCCACCTTTTGTGTGTAGTTATGCGTTCAACTTCAAGTGGCTGTTGAAAGTTAGGCCATATAGCCTATAATCTCGTAGCTGTGTGCGTGCTGAGTTTTAATGTTCATTTTCCTTGCCTCTCCACTGGAGGTCAATTGGATTCCGATCCGTTAGGCATTTTGCTTTTTACTTTTTCGTTGAGCGTCTCGCAACTTTGTCTGGTCATATTAGGAGCCAGATCGCATAGGCTATAGGCCTACTGGTTTATAGACTAGCCTGCTATAGATTGTGTTTGTTGTATAGAAAAGACAGACAGTGTTTGATTATTCTGTATGGGGTCAACATTGTTGTAGGAGTGTTCCCATGCGAACCATTGATTTACAGTTTGTTATAGACTGTCTGTTGGAATGCGTATTTGATCACGTCAGATGACGGAGGCTACTTTAGCCAAATCGTAGGATAGAATCTCTGAACTTATTATAGAACGCTTTGGCTCTTATCGCACAGTCTGACTACAACGAAGACAATAGATTATCGTGGCTGCATCGCACAGTCTGACATGCAATAATCGTAAAGGACGGCATAAATCGCACAGTGTATATCGGCCTTAACTTGAACAGCGTGAGGGAGCTGGCCTTTTTTGTGATACATTCCACCATTGTGACATCACAAGGGGTCAACATTCCACCATTCATTTGGATGGGTCAAAAATGTACATTTAAACTTAAATATCTTAAAAAATACAAAAGATATCAAAAAGCTGTATACAAGCACACTACTCTGAGCCAAGGTCAATGTTATAAAGTTGGAATGGCATGTCTGACAAGACAGAGCTCCTCTTCATGCCATACAAGACCTCCCCTCTACATGACCTCTCCATCACCGTTGACAGTACCATGGTGGCTGCCTCCCCCTCAACAAGGAACCTGGGGGTGGTCCTGGACAACCAACTGGACTTCAAATAGCACATCATGGCAACGGCATAGTCCTGCAGGTTCCTCCTGTACAACATCAGGAGGATTGGACCGTACCTGACCACCTACTCCACCCAGCTTCTTGTCCAGACCATGTTCACCTCCCTGCAACTTCCTGCCTCTTCAACTGGTCCAGAACGCAGCTGCCTGGCTTGTGTTCAACCTCCCGAAGTTCTCACGTCACCCCCCTGCTGAGGTCACTCCACTGGCTGCTGGTCGCAGCCAGGATCAGGTTCAAAGTTCTTAGCCTACACTGCAGGCCCCTCCTACCTGCAGGACTTAATCCAGCACCATGTTCCTGCTTGACCACTTTGCTCTGCTACAGCAGGGCAACTCGTACTTCCCTCCGTGTCAATGGCTTTCGCTCATCCCGACTGCAGAGCTTTTCCACCCTAGCTCCCCAGTGGTGGAACAAACTCCCCATTCCATATGTGGGGTAGTTAATGTAGTGTGGGGTAGTTATACCTGTTGAAAATGCTTGAATATCTGGAAATTTTTGAAATGTGAGAGTCTAAAGGAAGATGGAGGGATGAAAAACGACAAAAACAGGACGACAAGTGCAAATTTCCAAAAGCTATATACAGTACAAGCATACTACTTGGGCACAGTATGGACATGCCACAATTGGTTTCAGGTCAATATCGCAAAATTTCTGAGAATTAATGGGAGTCCATTTGAAAATGGCGGAATGAAAAACGACCAAAAAGGAGAAAGCGTGGGAACTTCCAAAAGCTGTATACAAGCAAACTATTCTGCCATGGGATGGAGGCAACACAATTGGTTTGGGGTCAATATCTAAATTTTTGAAAAACAAAGACATGATTCAGGCAGGGGATGGACATGCTAAGGTTAGTTTGGGGTTAATCTCAAAAAAAATTTTAATGAATGGCAGTCTATGGGAAAAGGGAGGGATGAAAAATTACAAAAAAAGGAGAACGAGTAGGAATTTGCAAAAGTTGTAAGTTATAAGCACACTATTCAGGCATGGAACGAATGCAAGAAAGTTGGTTTGGGGTCAATATCTCAAAAGTGTAGAAAATGACAAAAACAGGAGGACAAGTGGAAACTTCCAAACCCTGTATACAAGCACACTATTCGGGCATGGGACGGATGCAACAAACTTACTTTTGGGTCAAAAGGGAAAAGGGAGGGATGGAAAAATGACCACGCACTTCGTATGCAGCGTCTGATGCATAGGCTTGCATAAGCTGTGTAGGACTGTGGGAAACTGAGTCAGCACTCATTGGCTAGCAGCACTGTCAATCACAGGAGTGTGTGTGTATTTCCGGTACAACGCGATGCATCAGGTTTTATCAGTCTGCCGGGAAACAAGTTGTGCTAACTAATCGGTAGCTAGTGAATGCTGCGAATCCATCAAGAACAAGGAGTGTTTCGGACCAAGACTAAGACCTTAACGCTGGATTGAAGAAAGTTTTTGAAGTTCACAACATTTCTTCGGTGTGGTTGGTTATATTGCATGTCAATCAAAGGCGCCATCTTGTCAAAGTTGGCCGCTCTTTACCGCATTAGGCAAGTCTACGGACTAGACTTTGTGTTTATCAGAAAGTCTGGACTTTGCGAGACTAGTTTGGGGAATTAATCGTAGATTAAATAATATACGATTAATTTTGAAAATTAATCATAGTCTATGGGAAAATGGAAGGATGAAAATTACAAAAAACAGGAGAACTAGTGGAAATTTCCAAAAGCTGTATATAAGCACACTATTCGGGCAGGGGACGGATATGCCAAAGTTGATTTGTGGTCAATATCTCGAAGATTTTGAAAATGAATGGGAGTCTATGGGAAAATGGAGGGATGAAAATGACAAAAACAGAACTAGAGGAAATTTCCAAAAGCTGTATATAAGCACACTATTCAGGCAGGGGACAGACGCAAGAAAGTTAGTTTGGGGTCAAGATCTCAAAAATTTTGAAAATGAATGGGAGTCTATGGGAAAATATTGCCTATCGTAGCTCAAACTAAATAAACTAGCTCTATTCCAAAGCAATGCTATCCAAACTTTCCTAAATTATTTACTGCTACTTGGCCCTGTGTTTCTTCATCTTAGCATGTGAAGAGATTGTGCCTCATGGAACAACATATGATTTCAATTAATGTTTTTAACAGTTGATGAATAATTACACTCCAGAAAGGATATAGTTATACTTTGTTGGCAAGTTTACTTTAGAAAATGTCCAGGTTTTAAAATGTTAAGTGCTGCTACAGATTTCTTTGCAATTCACAAACAAACATTTATATCAAGAAACTATACAATCATGTACAATAGAGAAAGGGGGATGAATAAATAAATGAAGATAAAAATGAGTAATATTTTTACCTAGAAAATAACGTACATAGCACTTTTACAAACATATCCAGACATGTTTGTGGGTCAGATGATGATCAGTACTGAAAGTTGGAATTAAGGACTTATAGACAGCGCTCTGTAGGCTATGTGTGAGTAACTTGGCTTTTTTTGATCAGATATCACTTATTTTTGGTAGCTAACTAATGATGAATAATGCATGAAGATAATGACATTGAGAGAGACGTGCATACAGAATACATGCATTCCAAATAAATGCATGCAGACATTCGCGTAACTATAACGCCCTGTACTGACGAGAATGAGAACATTTCTCCTATTACCGATAGCCCACAATTACATTAACCCTATAGACTTCACCCCTAGTGGTTGAGACGCATGCGACTCAGTTACAGTATTCATGTTCATCTGAAAATATAAACTACAGCTTTAAGAAAACCCCGAAAATTTTGACGCAGTATTTTTTTAAAGGGTAGCCTCTTGCGAAAACCGCAGCTTCTCCAGTTACACTGCCGTGCAATAAATTAGGAGGGTGCTATTAGTAGCCCACAGCACTTACGACCTTCCTCTGGCTACAGCCACAGACTGTGAAATGCATCAAATGCACCGTTTATACACGCTAAGAAAATCATGTTGACGTATAGAAACAATAATATTTTTTTAAAATGTTGTACAAATGCATTATGTAAGTCCAGCTTGGTGAAGATGGTGGCATTGTGTAGCAGGTGAAAGGCGGAGTCCATTAAAGGCAGAGGATACTTGTTCTTAACTGTAATGTTGTTCAGTTCTCTGAAGTCGATGCAGGGGCGTAGTGAGCCATCCTTCTTCTGAACAAAGAAGAATCCAGCGCCCATGGGTGAAGAGGATGGGCGAATCAACTTATTGGCTAGGCAGTCCCTGATATATTTCTCCATAGCCTCCCTTTCCGGTCTGGAGACCTTGTAAAGACGACTTGAGGGGAGTGTGGAACCGGGTAGCAGGTCGATGGCGCAGTCGTAGGGTCGATGAGGGGGAAGTGTCTGTGCCTGCGTCTTGGAAAAGACCGTGCCCAGTTCCTGGTAAGGGGTGGGCACCTTTTCCAGGGAGGGCTTGGGAACTTGCGGTGGAGTAGGTGCGACCTCTGCAGGTGCAGGAGCAGGAGCAGATCGCAGGCAGGACTGGTGACACTCACGACTCCAGACTAGAATCTGGCTCGAACTCCAGTCAATGGTGGGGTTGTGTCTCTGGAGCCAGGGTAATCCCAGAATGAGCGGATCGTTCGGGGACTGGATGATGCAGAACTTAGTCATCTCCAGGTGGTTTCCAGAAACGATTAGCTGGATAGGCTTAGTGATGTGGGTCATGCGGCAAAACGTCCTCCCATCCAACGACCGAGCGTTTTCAGGGTGGGGCAGTGGAAGGGTGGTTCCTTGACCATCACCACATCGATGAGGTTCGCATCCGCTCCGGAGTCCACAACCGCGTTCACCTGGATCGCCCTATCGGGAAACATCAACATGGCCGTCAGGGTGGGACGATGGTCATTCCTAGCCGCCCCCTCCCGGTTGTCGAGCACTCTCACCTCAACAGATGGGCCTGACTTCCTGGAGCGGAGGGTACACTGATCTTGGGTGTGTCCCAACCTCCCACAATAGAAACAGGAACCGGTAGTTCTCCATCGTCTCCGTTGAATCTCCTGCCGAAGTTCGGAGATCCCTTGCGAGTGTTGCTGAACCATGGCACCTTGTTGCTGGAGGGCGTGGAACATGGCCGTTGAGTCAGCAGGGTCCATGGTGGCGAAATTGTTCTGAGACGGGTTTGTGAGGGTAGGACCCGAAATGCACGACTCAGAAGCAATGACTGATGATAAAGTCCCGTCAGGGCTTTATTTAAGGAAAATCCAAAGAGTGTAGTCAAAACACAAGCAATGTTCATAAACGGGTAATCCAGCCAAAAAACCAAAGTACAGTACCGAGGGAGAAGGCAGTCTTCGAATCGGTACACCATGCAAAAAGTCAGTAACCAGGGTAGCTGTCAGCGGGGCAGTAGTACAGGCAGACGGTAGGCAGGCTCGAGGTCGAAGACGGTGCAAGAGTCAAGACCGGAGTCCGCTCCGCGGGGCAAAAGTACTAAGACAGCAGGCAATAACTCGTGGTACAGGCAGGCAGTGGTCAACAAAACAGAAGTCAGTAACAGTGGTCAAAAACAGACTTGGATCGTAAACAAAAGACAGGCTTGGAAAAACGCTCAAGAGTGCACTGTAAACAGGAGGCAACAATTTTGCGAAGACAAGACATGAACACTGAGCTTATATGCAGGTGTAGACAGGTGCAGACACTTAGCTTGAGAGCAGCATGCGAATGGAAATCAGGTGTGGAAGGCTGACAAGGTAACAAGATAATTAGTAATCGTTAGTAATAAACCTATCCTGACCTAGCGTTAGTAAATTAGTAAATGACATGCACGAGAAATATAAGGTAAACATGAACACATGGTTAGAGAGTTAGTATTACCCAATCCTGATCTAATGTTAGTAGACATGGGAGAATGAAACAATTAGGGAAGCGTGAGCGACAGCAAGAGAGAGAGAGAGGGAAACAGCATGAACGCAAGGCTGCGGAAAAACACGGAAATGTGTATGCCAAACAATGAACGGAAAACGTAACATGAATAAAATATAAAACGTGACATGACAAGAAAATAAATCGTAACCATAATCAAACAATAAACGTGACATGACAAGAATTAAACATAAAACGTGGCGTGACTAGACTAAACAGAATACGTGATATTAACCTCTTCCTACCGAGGGCAAAATGGGCCAATTTTCGCCTCTTTTCACTAGTGACAAACAAAGGTGGTTATCTCAAAAACTATAAATGGTACAAATATGGTTCATGGCTTTTATTAAAGGAGACACCTGCAGTATTACAACTAAGCAGTGAGAACTCATAGAAATCCAGTTTTTGATACTTAACTACAACAATTCATGTACAGAAAATATAAAAAAACGGGTACCTACATTCAAGTTTAAGAATTTTTACCTGGGGAGCTACAAATGCTATGGAGGAAATGACTCCTCTATCTGATTCATCAATATGCTGCCTACCTCTGGTAACAATCTGGTGTCAATATCTCAAACCATTCAAATTTTACAGGGTTTTTTCAGGTGAACCAAAAATGGCAATGTTCCAGAAAGGTCTCAATATGATTCATTTTTTAGGTTTTTACAATAAAATTAGATAATTTGTCAATATTGGCAATAAAAGTTAATTTTTAGACATGTTCTTGGTGCTCTTCATATTACACAACTAACTACCCGAGGTCACAAAAAGCTGTCAAAACCCATGTAGCAGCACAGTGAATCTTGTGTATTTCACCATTCGCCAGAAATGAGTCCAGGAATGTGCAAACAGGTTTTCAAATGAATAATGGGAATAGTATGAAACTCCCCTACACATTACTGCTTGCCAGTCCTGTCCTTTATTCTGTTGCCACCTCCTACGACGGGGACGTTGGGGTTGGATTTTAGGAGGCAAAACTTAATACATGACAAACATATATCAACTATATACAAGTGCACTAAGGTGTACTACTAAAAGTGCAGTGGATAAAAAATCAAAAGTCCACCAGTTTCCTAGATAAAATAAAAACACCCCTGCTGTAACAAATAAAAAGATTCTTGCCCTCTAATTGCTGAAGTTACCGTATTTACACAAAGAAAGTACAAAATGGCAGGGTCCAAAAAGCTTGAAAAAATTAACTAAAAACAAAAAAAGGCAAAGGATCAAAACATGGGGGTGGAGGGTGAGGTTGCTACAACACCTGTGCCCGGTGTACATGCCATGCTTGAAAGCAGTTCCGGTCCAGTATCAGGCAGAGAGGTTCATCGCACTGGGAGCATTTCCAGGGTGTTAGATTATGCTCACCATTAGCAGTGCAATTAACACATCGCCGCCTGCTTGCTGTCGCCTTGCGGGACCGATCCACTGTGCTAGGGTCACAGTTAGGGACTGGGAGGCAACCACATCCACCAGCTGGACCCAAAGCACCACCACCAACAGCAGACCTGGAGGAACAGGGAACAGCAACAGGTGGAGCAGTGACTGGTGCAGCAGACAGAGAGGGAGCTGGGGACACACAGCCAGCAGCAGCAGACACAGAGGGAGCTGGACCAGGTGATGACACAGGAGCAGAAGCAGCGGCAGACTAAAAAGTCGACCAACTGCTCGACTAACAATTCCCGGAAGCGCTTGTGTGTGAGGGGCCTGCGCTGCTTCTGTGCTGCACTCCTTATGCAGCAGGAAGCCGTTGACGACTGCAACATCAATAAAGTGGAATAGCAGGGCCTTGTACCACTTCATCGTCTTTCGCCTGATGCTGTAGTATTTCAGCAGGGCATCTGACAAGTCCACGCCTCCCATGAACTTGTTGTATTCCCTTACTGAAACTGGAATGGGAACACGACAGGAGGTCCAAGTGCCATCAGTGTTTCGCACATTTCTCACAGTGGTGTCCCCCTGGAACGCTATGTGGAATGTGGAACACATCTTGACCTCCCTTGTGTCCATCCATTTTACATACAGCATCTGACCCTGCCGTATCCACTTTACTGTACCCCTCTCGGCATTCCTGGGCATGTCATTCACCTTAGTAACAGGATAACCTTTCCTGTTCTCCCTACAGGTCCCACATGCTCCAAACCGCATGCCATGCAGCTCCTGGAACAGAGCAGTGCTGATGTACCAATTGTCAACGTACACCTGGTACCCTGTTCCAAGGTACGGAGTCAGGAGGTTGATGACAGCATCGTGACTCAGGCCCTTTCCAGTTGGTGACTTCTGTTTTCCTGTGTAAACATTGAAGTCACACGTGTAGCCATTGCAGGCATCGGAAAGAACAAACAGTTTGAAACCCCACTTTGTAGGTTTCGCCTTCATGTACTGTTTAAATCCAATCCGAGCCTTCGTGGCTACCATCCGCTCATCAATGGACAGTTGCTGTCGCGGCTGGTAAAATGACCTGCAAGCAGCCACAACCTCATCAATGAGCGGACGCAACCGGAAAAGGCGGTCGTACCTATCTGTGCCCCTCAGCGCATCATTTTGCCCATCCGTATCAGGGTCACTGATGTGCAGAGCCCAGGAGATTGCCTCAAACCTGGTTCTACTGAAAACTGTGCGAGGGAAAGGCAAGCTGTAACACCTCGCACGGCTCCAATAGTCCCGAGTCTCTGGACACCTCACAAGGCCCATGCTAATCAGCACCCCAAAGTAACGATACAGTTCACCTGGTTCCAGCGGGCTCCAAGGAGTTTTCATTCCCTGGTCTATTCTAAGTTGAGCCTTCTTATTAGTGTTGGTGCAAAGTGTTTGCACCACACTCTGAGAGAAGGTCAACTGGAATAGCTCCAAGGGTGAGTACTCCTTGGTAAAGTCCAGCTGAGCCTCAGGTGTCCTGGCCGGAGCGAACAGGTGGACTGATGGCTGCTCATCCTGCTCACTGCCATCCATCCACCTCTCTCCTTGCACAGGGAGTGGAGGAGGTGGAGAGTGTGAGCGGGATGACGAGCTGGAGGGGCACCTGTCTGCTTGTCTCTGCACCCTGGTACGCCCCCTTCCTCGCTGTGCTGCCCCCCGAGCACTAGAGCACTGTGGAACAGACCTCTGACCAGCAGCCTGCCTGCGAGGCTTCTTCAGAGGAAAACCTGCAGGACAGGGCTGGCATGGAGGAAGTCCCTGGCTCACTGATGGCAGAGGAGAGGGTGACCGAGAACGAACGGGAGAGCTAACAAGGCATTGGTGAGAAAAAAAATGAGAGAGAGATTATTTAACCATTCATACAGAAGCCATTTAGACTACACATTCCCTCAGGAGAGCAATCAGCATCATTACAAACCCCACTAACCCTGTCCATGGAATTGTCCACCATGTTGATATACCCATTAGTCCCCCTTATCCAACAACAATCAACAATAATAATAATAAACAAGTACTCCCTCATGTTATCATGTTCTCTCCCTCATACCATGCATAAATTGCCATTTTGTTTACCTGCACAGCCTTCTGTACTGCATACAGAACAATTTACTCATGTGGAACAATGACTTTACTAAACACTTCCAGAAGCCATTTCACACTCAAAAAAATCAATTTAGTAGCTCATCTCAGACACAAATATATAGCTAGCTGCTTGTTACCTGTAATTTTGCTTGCTAGCTTGCCACTGTAAAGGTAATACTATCTATATTAATTTAGCTGATTTTATGCATAAGTATATAAGGTTAGTTAGCTTCACAGAAGAAACACGGGGATTCACGCATTGCAGCTAAATTACACATTTCCTTCGATAATTACACCAAACTTACCATTTCCACAAACATCTGTGTTGTTGGCAACGCCACGTAACACGTGCGAGTTTGTCAACACAGACAATACACCCTACGTTTACTTCATAAATTATTTATCATACTGTTGGAATGTGCAATTTTTAATATTAATTGTATGAAAAACAATAAAATACAGTTGACAATGTAATTACGAACCCGCATGGCATTGCGTGAATTCATACTGGTATATCGAAAAATCGGTAATACCACCAGCCCTAACGACGTTACCTGCCATGGCGAAATTCAATTAGTTTATAGCATAACATTGTTAGTATGATAAAACAACTTACATGTCAGCAACATCATCTCAGTCATCAGTGGATTCAGCGTCACTGAGACAGGATGAGTCTCCCTCGGCAAAAACATCTTCTGGCTTATCCAGTTCGTCTAGCACTTGATGCACGGATAAACGCCTCAAAAATCTCGACATAACTACACAAAAACTATCAAAAATACTCTAAAGTAAAAAAATGTAACTGCAGGTCTTACCTAATTAATTGTTCTTTACTAACTGGAACGTAGCTAAGTAAATTATGAACAAGCAAAGCTAAATGATAAGCTAACCCTATTGTGCTCTAATGCGTCCGCGTACTACAGTGAAACCGAACCTTCTGTTACGCACTGCGATAACTTGTATATTTTGAATCGGATATGATGTATGAGCACTTATTTGAAAGATAACAGTCTTGGCTATTGGCTCAAAAATTGACAGACAGGTTTAAGACCCAATGGGAGAAAAACGAGACTGAATCTGGAGGCTGCCCCCAATCAGTCATTCCCACTTCGGATAGGCCTACTGTGCTATCAACCAAGACAATGCACCCAATTGACGATGGTCTGACAAAAAACTCTGCAGTCAAGTCCCAAACAGGTTTGTCGACAACAAACTAAGCTAAGGGGTTGGTATTCACTCAACTGGCCGAGTTTCACAATGCTGAACGGGACACAGCCGAACTACTCGCGACGAAGAGCAGAAAATCACAAGTCCGTTTAGTAACTTGAAGAAAGCATGCACAGCGGTGTAGAATGTTTTCAAGTGTTTTTTCTTAAAGCTTTAATGGATAACGATTTTTCTAAGCAAAGTTTTGTGAAATATAATCAAGCAGAATAGTTTACCAACGCATTGTTTATGGAGTGGCAGCAAGCTGCAATAAATGAGTGTTACATTAGTAAATACACACAGTTAATGTACCTGACTGAACAGGGGAAACTAGGGTATAATGTAATATTCTCCACAGGAATTCTGGGACTGTTTGTGGCATTAATATTAATCACAAATTAATCACAAAACTAGGCCTGCCTTTAAAAGTCTTGATATCAAAATGTGGCCAAGTTACAACTAACAATATTGCCTATCGTAGCTCACACTAAATAAACTAGCTCTATTCCAAAGCAATGCTATCCAAACTTTCCTAAATTATTTAATGCAACTTGGCCCTGTGTTTCTTCATCTTTGCATGTGAAGAGATTGTGCCTCATGGAACAACATATGATTTGAATGAATGTTTTTAACAGTTGATGTATAATTACACTCCAGAAAGGATATGGTTGTACTTTGTTGGCAAGTTTACTTTAGAAAATGTACAGGTTTTAAAATGTTAACTGCTGCTACAGCATTCTTTACAATTCACAAACAGACATTTATATGAAGAAACATCATGTACAATAGAGAAAGGGGTGATGAATAAATAAATGCAGATAAAAATGATGACGATATTTGCAAACAGAATTTTGTGAACACAAGGATATCTATGCTCTGTAGGACCACACAGGTTTTGATAGAAATCCAAATAAATAAATCAATAAATACATAATAATAATAATAATACATTTTATTCATTCTGTGCTTTTCATAGACCCAAAGCAGTGGATGCAGAAAATTGTTCAAACATGCCCTATAGTGTAGTAATTTTTCTGTTTAATTTCTAAGTGTAACACATCTGAATCAGAGTATTTCCAGTATAAATTATTTTCATTTTGCAGTTTGATGTGGCACATACAGTTTAATTGACCACATTCTCTTGAGATGGTAAGATGAAGAAACACAGGGCCAAGTTGCATTAAATAATTTAGGAAAGTTTGGATAGCATTGCTTTGGAATAGAGCTAGTTTATTTAGTGTGAGCTATGATAGGCAATATTGTTAGTTGTAACTTGGCCACATTTTGATATCAAGACTTTTAAAGGCAGGCCTAGTTTTTGCAAGTTGGAATTAAGAATTTATGGACAGCGTTATGTAGGCTATGCGTGAGTAACTTGGCTTTTTTTACGTCGTAGACGTTTTTGATCTGATATCACTTATTTTTTTATTGCTAACTAATGATGAATAATGCATGAAGATAAACACGGAGAGACATGCATTCCAAAGAAATGTATGCAGACATTCGCTTAACCATAACGCCCTCTATTGACAAGAATGAGAACAGTTTTCCTATTACAGACAGCACACAATTACATTAAAAGAGTTTGTAGATGAGCAGTATTTAATGTGTAATGAAATACAATGAACAGCACCACCTGAGCTATGGATCATGAAGAAGCATGTAAATTAATGAACCAAGTCTACATGGAGACATACATGCACAATGGGCTACGCAAACACATTCTAGATAAAAGACATACAGTCTAAATAGTTTGCATCAGTAAAATATAGAAATACAGTTTTAAAATAGGGCTATTAGTATTCTATAGAAAATGAAATACATTTAACGTTAGGCTATTCAACACTGGATTGCCGGATGCGTAACTCCAACCTTCCATGTGTGGGCTACGAGCTAGCGAGCGAGCTAGTGAGTTTCTGCACAGCAGTTTTTTTTCCGGTAGTGTAGAATGTTACCTGCGGGAAATGTTTTGGTACCGGACAGCTAGGTTTAGTTTAGTTTTCTTTAGTGCAATGAATTTAGGCTATAATGCATGTTGATTCGCTTTGTAGTAGCCTAGCTTGTTTCTGCTTCCTGACGAGAAGCAGGAAGTAACATTGGCGAACAAGCTTAAGTTGACAACGCATATTTCCCAGGAATCTTAGCCAGAAAGAAAACAGTAGATACTACTAAGAAAGTACATACCAGAGATTCTTCTTCTTATTATTATTATTATAATTAAAAGTGTTTGCAGTAAGCTACATTATCAGCAGAGTAGCGTAGACTAGAGCCACATTCGGAGGCTATCTATTTATTTATAAGTTCAATTCAATTCAATTTTATTTGTATAGCGCTTTTTACAGAGAACTGTCACAAAGACGCTGCACAGGGAAACAGAAGGAAAATTGAGCAAAAAACCAGGCCTTAGCCCCCAACCAGCAAAATGAGGTAAAAAAACTCCCCGATAGGGGAGAAAAAAACACTGAACAGTGGCGAGAAAAAACTCCCCAGTGGGAAGAAATCTCGGAAGGAACCTGGCTAGAGAGGGGGTGCCCATCCTTCGCTGGCCGGCCCGGTTTAGACTAAAGGTGGACTGACTGGTAATAGTCAATTCAATAATCAGTTCAATAATCAGTTCAAAGGGGGCGGGGTGATGCATCTGGGACTCCGGTTGCGTGAAGTCGGGAGGATAAACCAAACCAAAGGAGGGACGGGTCCGAAGCAGTCTGCAAACTCAGGTGACTAACCATGAATCAGATATGTTTGGGGAATTGGCGGTTTATAAATCCGATCGCTTAAAGGCTTGCAGCTTAAAAGAGGCTATCCTTAATTCTTAATGTAGGCTGTTATCGTAAATTCTTAATTTTCCTAGTAGTTAATTTTATGGTGACCTTGTGTTATGTGTGAAAAGGATAAAGTGAACAGAGTGAAGAAATTAATGAATAAAGAAATGTTGGCTGAGGCAAGGGGTTTTCACAGTCAGAGCAGAGCGTAACACCCTCCCCAAACCAGACAAAAGCGAGCGTCTGGTTTGGGGAGGGTGTGATATAATACACGGGAAACATTGAACACTTAATATTGTAAACCTGTTTCGCCTTTGCAAAAAAAACATGTTAATGTGTCAATGTGAAAATAATAACAGTCTAAGAAATGAAAAGAACTTAACAGTTGCACATTGTTTTTGTGGAAAATACACGTGCCCTGCTGGGCTCGAACCCACTATCCACTGTGTGATAAACTGCAGTTTTAACCACTAAGCCACAATAGCTTTTTGGAAAGCATGAAGCCATTAGCTATATTAACATTAAAAAACATTACTATGAAGCGTTTTTATTGGACGATAAGTTTGATGAGCAGGTATAGGGACCATACGCTCAAATAATAATTCTCCCCATTGGATAACATCGCGACAGAGGCAGGCAGTTTGGCAGGAAAATGGGAAGAAGAAGAAGAAGAAGAAGAAGAAGCGGAAGAGGAAGGATAAAAACGGCAAAATATCCCAAGTTTGGGGCTTTATTGTGTGGATGTGTGAAGTTGTATCTGAATGCTGTGTGGTTACATTAGGTCAGAACATACAGAAGTTAAATGTTTTTAAGGGTTGAGAGTCTATGGTCATTGTGGTTACTTCTGTAGGAAACCCTGAAAAGTGCCAAACTCTCGGTGCTGTATAGGTATGGGGCATGCCCCGCCAAGCCGTAACTTTGGGGATGGCATACCTGTCATCCCAATATGTTATGTTTTAACCTGTAACTGTGATTGATTATTTTAAAGTAAAGAACCTACCTGGTAAACCAAACCGTTAAACTTGATTTGTGTGGTTTCTCTGAAATAGACATTCTATCTCTGTTAACCTCTTCCTACCGAGGGCAAAATAGGCCAAATTTTGCCTGTTTTCACTTCTTCTTCTTCTTCGTTTGGGTGGGATCTTTTGTCCCACATCCCCAGGCTCGGGGCCTCTAGTGACAAACAAAGGTGGTTATCTCAAAAACTATAAATGGTACAAATATGGTTCATGGCTTTTATTAAAGCAGACACCTGCAGTATTACGACTAAGCAGTGAGAACTCATAGAAATCCAGTTTTTGATACTTAACTACAACAATTTATGTACAGAAAATATAAAAAAACTAAAAAACGGGTACCTACATTCAAGTTTAAGAATTTTTACCTGGGGAGCTACAAATGCAATCCTGTCCTTTATTCTGTTGCCACCTCCTATGACAGGGACGTTGGGGTTGGGTTTTAGGAGGCAAAACTTTATACATGACAAACATATATCAACTATATACAAGTGCACTAAGGTGTACTACTAAAAGTGCAGTGGATAAAAAATCAATAATAATAATAATAATAATAATGCATTCAATTTCTATAGCGCTTTTCTAGGTACTCAAAGTGCTTTACAGTTTAAAATTACACACCAAAAAAAAATAAAAATCAAAAGTCCACCAGTTTCCTAGATAAAAAATAAAAACACCCCTGCTGTAACAAATAAAAAGATCCTTGCCTCTAATTGCTGAAGTTACCGTATTTACACAAAGAAAGTACAAAATGGCAGGGTCCAAAAAGCTAAAAAAAATGAACTAAAAACAAAAAAAGGTAAAGGATCAAAACATGGGGGTGGAGGTTGAGGAGAGATTATTTAACCATTCATACAGAAGCCATTTAGACTACACATTCCCTCAGGAGAGCAATCTGCATCATTACAAATCCCACTAACCCTGTCCATGGAATTGTCCACCATGTTGATATACCCATTAGTCCCCCTTATACAACAACAATCAACAATAATAATAATCAACAAGTACTCCCTCATGTTATCATGTTCTCTCCCTCATACCATGCATAAATTACCATTTTGTTTACCTGCACAGCCTTCTGTACTGCATACAGAACAATTTACTCAGGTGGAACAATGACTTTACTAAACACTTCCAGAAGCCATTTCACACTAAAAAAAATCGTTTTAGTAGCTCATCTCAGACACAAATAGATAGCTAGCTGCTTGTTACCTGTAATTTTGCTTGCATTACATTACATTACATTTATTTAGCAGACGCTTTTATCCAAAGCGACGTACAGTAAGTGCGCACAGAGACATCAAGATCACTACAGAACAGACAAGGCAAAGCACATCCTTCGCATAATGTAGCAGCTATCCCTAGCAATGAACGTCGACTGTAGTTCACAGTAAGCTGTGGGCAAATCAGCAACACCACACTTCCATTCCTAATACTCGTATAAACTATAATAAACAGACAGGAAAACACAGGGATGCTTGCTAGCTTGCCACTGTAAAGGCAATACTATCTATATTAATTTAGCTGAGAGGGACCGATTTTATGCATAAGTATATAAGGTTAGTTAGCTTCACAGAAGAAACACAGGGATTCACGCATTGCAGCTAAATTTCCTTCGATGCTTACACCAAACATCTGTGTTGTTGGCAACGCCACGTAACACGTGCGAGTTTGTCAACACAGACAATACACCCTAAGTTTACTTCATAAATTATTTATCATACCGTTGGAATGTGCAATTTGTAATATTAATTGTATGAAAAACAATAAAATACAGTTGACAATGTAATTACGAACCCGCATGGCATTGCGTGAATTCACACTGGTATATCGAAAAATCGGTAATACCACCAGCCCTAACGACGTTACCTGCCATGGCGAAATTCAATGCGTTTATAGCATAACACTGTTAGTATGATAAAACAACTTACATGTCAGCAACATCATCTCGGTCATCAGTGGATTCAGCGTCACTGAGACAGGATGAGTCTCCCTCGGCAAAAACATCTTCTGGCTTATCCAGTTCGTCTAGCACTTGGTGCACGGATAAACGCCTCAAAAATCTCGACATAACTACACAAAAACTGTATCAAAAATACTCGAAAGTAAAAAATGTAACTGCGGGCCTTACCTAATTAATTGTGCTTTGCTAAACGGAATGTAGCGAGCTACGCTACAAGGTAAAAACACTGCGCCATTTTGGTTCGATAATTACGCATGGGTCGCCACTTCCTCATACGCACGGCTCGATTTCCTTTTTTTACGACTGCTTTGTGTTGATTGAGGGCTCCTGTGAAAGATAAGAGTCTTGGCTTTTCGCTGGAATATTTGACAGACAGTTTTAAAACCCAATGGAAAGCAAATAATACTCAGAGTGGAGGCGGGTGGAAGACGGTTTTTCCCACTTCAGATAGGCCTATTGTGCTATCAGTCAAAGAAATACACCCAATTGACGACGGTTTTGCATAAATCTCTGCAAGCATGTTCAAAACTACTCTGGCTAACATATACTAAGCCATGGGATTGGTACTCCAGAAACTGGCTGAGTTTCACAACGCCAAAGTGAACACAGCCGAACGAGTCGTAATCAAGTGCAAAAAAGCACAAGTCGGTTTAAAATTGGAAAAAAATAATGTACAGCCGTATGAAAGTTTTAAAGTATTTTTTCTTGAAGCCTAAAGGTATAATGATTTTTCAAACCAAAGTTTTGTGAAATACAATTAAGCAGAACAGTTTACCAGCACATTGTTTATGGTGTGACATCAAGCTGCAATATATGTTTGAGAATTAGGTCCGAGTTTACAACGTTATTTACGAAGTTTTATCCCGACGTTTTGGGCTTAAAAACCACTTTCCCAGAAGGAATGGATATATCTTAAGGATATTTAATCAAAATATTGAGGTGAGCAGTTTATTATATATTATTAAATTAATGAAATGTATAATGTAATAATTTCCGTCATGCCGGCGTGACCGCTAGGGGGCGTTTGGCATTAAGAGGTTAAAGTGATACTGCAGTCAAAAACCGACTTTTCCCGTTGACAACCTATGTTTTGAGTTAGATTATGATCATACACAACTGTTTATGTCCGAAAATTTTATGTTTAGTAAAAATGGTTTTATCTGAGTTTTTGTGTAGACTTACCAATATGCTGGCTTCCGGGGATTCGTGACGTCACGAAAGCCTTAACATAAAAATGGGTGGACTTGAGGTGGTCCTAGGGGTGGGTCTTGGCTGGGCATGTGGTATAAAAGCAGAGAACGACGATTTTTTTTTTTCTTTCTGAGATTGAGACCCTTGTACTGCTAATTAGCTAGTTCAAGTTCAAATGCGAATTGCTTTGTATTATTGCTAACGTTAATATTACGACTTATATCGAGCTACAGTTATTCATATACGACGTCTTACTACTTGGTATCTTTAGCTAACTTGCCTGCATTATGCCAAGGAGTCAGATATGTATCGTTCCTCGGTGCAACGCCACTGGCTCTGCTAGCTTTCATAGTCTGCCCAGAGACCCAGCGCTACTTAGCCAGTGGCTTCAAGCTATCGGTGTAGAGCAAGCGGACTTCCCGAAGAAAGCCCTAGTGTGCAACGCGCACTTCACACCGGACTGCTACCACAATTTAACTGGCTTTGAGATGGGCTTCTATAAAACTCCGTCGCTGAAGCCAGGTGCCATCCCAACAGTGATGGATGTAATTTTGTAATCATTACGTCAGCTAAGTAAAACAGCTAAGTACAATATACCTATTACATTGTATTTGTGACATTGTGTAATTGCACATGTATTGGCCACTATTATACAGTTGGGCCAAGCATGCCCGACTACGGCACAGCAGTATTAGACAAATCAAGAATAGATTCATAACTACGCTGACATAACGTTACCTCAGTAACCTCACGGCAACATAGGTTTTCTGGAGGGGACAGGTTAGAGCAGCAGTGGCCACAAGCACACCTGTTGGGACATTAGTTTGTTTCTGTTTACATGCAAGTTATCTGTACAAACTACAACAAAAATGCTTTTGCAAACGGTTGACATTACTGATAGGTAATAGCTAATGTGGGGTTGAAGGCAACCTATTGTGTGAGCTATCGTTTATGAATACGTAACGTTAGCTAATAAACGATAGCAATAATACATTTGATGTAGCCCTAGCAAAACCAGTAACCAGTTGGTCAGTAACTCGGACGGAATGTATCGATAAATTAGGTAATGCAAGGCAGTCTATTGTGTGTGAGTTTAGCCCCGTTTGGTCCAGAGAGAACTGGTAACTTAGATAGCTAACGTTAGTTATATTAGCTATATCATTTATGAATAATGTTAGCTAATAAGTGATAATTCTCTCCGGACCAAGTGAAGTTATGAGGGCGCTACAATCAGCCATGTTCAATATACTAACGTTACTGTGTGACTGGGTTTTGCTGTGTATTTGAATGTATTCAATAGTAACGTTACTTTAGGCAGACAAACAAGCTAACTTAGCTAGGTAACGTTAGCTTTACCATTCGGTTACATCCTGGGTCCTCTCGCGAAGACGTTGCTCAACTAATACAGCCATTTTATTTAGTTGTGAGGAGAGAGCTGGAAGGGGACTGAGTCAGTTCACCAAGACACACCCTTTCACTCCTTGACCGTATGAATATTCATAAAATGACTACGTGGCATCATCGTCATATGACCACGCCTACTCACGAGTTTCAGTTCAAATTGAAGCGGAAAAAAGGGCCTTAGAAAAGCCTCTGCAGTATCTCTTTAACAGGTAATGAGTTGATTAATTTCCTCAGTCTGGGTTACCCCCTCTGCTGATCTAGGGGGGTTGACTATTTAAGCTTAATGTATCACAGAGTATTGCACCCATAGAACTATGTCTTAAGTTAGATCATCTCCGCATGGCGTTTATACATGTAGAGAACGGGGGTTGCCAATATTACCTTCTTGGGTCCCTGAGCCTTATTGGATAGGCTATACCTTACGAAGTGGCCTCTTCCGCAACCTCTGAGATAAACACAGATATCTAGTCAGCCGTGAGAGGTGTACATAAATGGTCGTATGTAGCACCCGGTGGAACCAGCGCATCCAGTTCAGAGAACAGGCTCAAGAGCACGGGAGTACTTTAGCAAATCAAATGTAAATTTTACATAGCAATTAGATATTAATAATTAAATTGGAGTCAGATACATGAGTATAGAATCAGCGTTGGTAGCTGACAGTCAATATAATTCACACAGGCTGCCTTTTTGGATAAGCTGGGGTCAACCTGCAGACCAGCAAAGTGGTACTATTGCCTCTGACACGTGGTCAATTATTAGCTGATCCCGCGAATCTAAAGAACAGTCTCATCCGGTTGCAAGAACGGTAATATTTCAGAACTCTTACCTTTTCCCACAGCAACAGTGGAAAACATCACGCTTAAACCTTCGCTCCGAGCTATTCCCTCATTGGTCTAGCTGCGCGAGATTTACAACAATAAACATTATTTCTTGTTCTGAACTTTAGCATAGGCTACTGTCATTTATTCTGCCCCCCTTCAAACAAGTAACCGAATACTATTCGAATAGAGAAAGTGAGTAATTGAATACCAAATTATTTGTTATTTACATCCCTAGTATAGCTAGCTAGCCACAGAAAGGCTAGCTGGGTTGTGTTATTATTGTTTATGATGTCACATAGTTTTACATTATGGTGCTGAATTCAGAATTGAAGGAACTGTAGTCTCTCTTATTCTGGTTTAATTTAGTTTATACCTAGTTTGCTAGCAACCTATTAAGTATTGGTTATAAAATATTGGACAGTTTAACATAATGTAGAATAAAGTAATAATTTGGTTGCATATCCTTTGCATGCCATGACTGCTGATGTCTGTGACCCAACAACATCAAAAAACTCTTGATATCTTATTTTCTGGTACTCTTACAAGCGATACTATGTGTATATGGGTCACAGACATCAGGAAGTCATGGCATGCAAAGGATATGTGACCAAATATTAAAAATGATTACTCATGATTCCTACATTATGTTAAACTGTCCAATATTTGTTGATGCCCAAAAATGTGGGGGGACTATGTACAAAAGGTTCTATAATTTCTAAATGGTTCGATATGGATGAAAATACCCTCAAATTAAAGCTGACACTCTGCACTTCAACCTCATTGTCATTGTATCCTTTCAAACTCAAAGTGCTAGAGTACAGAACCAAAATAACAACGAGATAAGCAATGTTATTCACTTCCTCTGTCAGTGGTTTTAATGTTGTGGCTGATCGGTGTATGTTTATATAGGAGATAATCTTTAATAGTTATAATAGTAATAATTGTAGTAATTCATATGACGCTGTAAATTGTGTGCATGTTCTCATACCTTGTTAGTCTGACTGGTTGGTAATAAATTACCTTTTATGATGAGAACGGGGCTGTGTTCGACATATTTGGCACTGGAAACTAAACAGAGACAAATAAATTGATTATCTAAGGGTCATTCCCCTCATGAATTGCCTCCTCATAGGACATAATAATGTGTTTCAAATGGACTAAAGCTGTGTTCATGTTTGGATAGCTTTGGATAACTTGGATACTTTGCATATGTTTTCATGGGTTTGGAAAGGTTTGGGTAGATTTTTGGACACCTACAACCATTCCCCTAATCTTTTGCAAAAGTTGGAAATTATCTAATGATAGAGATGCAAATATACTTCCAAAGAGTTGAAAAATTTTGATTATCTCCTGAATTAATGTGATGCACAATTATCCATTTTGGGTAGATTTTTGGACACCAAGGTACACCATTTCAAATTGCCTCATAGGATTTGAGCAGTAATACATATCACTTTCATATTTTGTACACATGCAAACAGGAGGTTTTCAAACCAGAAAATGTAAAGTTGAACCTTATTAACCTTATTCATATTTGACTCTCAGGTGTTCACTGTAAACTAAAGCGGTGGAACTTAATTTTTCACCGGGGGTTGTGTATTCACTGCCCATAATTTACATCTTCTGGCAGTGTATAATGGTTAAGGAACTGGACTTGTAACCGAAAGGTTGCAGGTTCGATTCCCAGGTAGGACACTGTCGTGTACCTTGAGCAAGGTGCTTAACCTGAATTTCTTCAGTATATATACAGCTGTATGAATGGATAAATGTAATAAGAAGTTGTGTAAGTCGCTCTGGATAAGAGCGTCTGCTAAATGCCTGTAATGTAATTTAAGCCATTATTGGTGTTTGTGTTACATTGATATCTGGAGTTATAAACTTTAAACAGAACGGTACAAAACATGGGTAAAATGGGTAAAATTATGCCTCTGCGCAAAGGGGTTAAATATATTTTCTTGCTCAACCTGCAGCGTGAGCCAGAAACTCCAGAGATTACCCCTGAGGAAGAGGCGGCTCGAAAAGGGGCAGAGAAGCAGGCTAAGGAACAAGTTGAAAAATCTAAGGTACCCTTCTTTCTTTTCTCTTGTTTTTTTATTTTAAAGGGATATTTCGGAATTTTGGACATAATGTCTCAATTACGACTTACCCATGATGTAGTTGATTGATGGAAACCATTTTCAGCTAATTCCATGCTGTCCCTTCTTTTGGACATACACACATTGCTAATGCTAGCGCAACTCTATGGTAACCGGTAGCATCCACTACCAAATGCACTTAAACACTCCACAGTGCACCCAAAGCAAATAAAATACGACAACAGTCTATCTGGGTTATTTTGAGTGTTTATACCATCATATTTGAAGTCAAACTATCGTTGAATCCTTTACTTTGTGCTGACCTATATTCTCTGTGGAAGTACGGCGGCAGAGCGAACGTGGCCATTGCAACTTGTTGCTCTTCTTTGTTGTTGTAGTCGACCAGTGCCAGTACCGTAGAGTTGCGCTAGCATTAGCAACGTGTGTATGTCCAAAAGAAAGGACAGCATGGCATTAGCTGAAAATGGTTTCCATCAATCAACTACATCATGGGTAAGTCGTAATTGAGACATTATGTCCAAAATTCCGAACTATCCCTTTAATCTTAATGGTTGTACTATAGCATATACTTTATCCACAATATCACTTTGATGAATACTTTAGTATATTAAATCATGAATAATACAATGAACTTCCGTAATTACTGCTTACACCAGGCATACTCACATCTGGCCCACAAGGTCAGTAGTTCTGCTGGTTTTCATTCTTCTG
The DNA here is from genome assembly GCA_029718625.1 of Synaphobranchus kaupii. Classification (NCBI taxonomy): domain Eukaryota; kingdom Metazoa; phylum Chordata; class Actinopteri; order Anguilliformes; family Synaphobranchidae; genus Synaphobranchus; species Synaphobranchus kaupii. Next base: position 8,248,901 of record CM056398.1, on the reverse strand, counting down.
ATTTAGACCTCGGAAAACCAGGTGTGTGGAATCTCTGGCCAATCAGGGACATTAATCAATCAATTTAGATGTGGGACACCAGGGGTGTTTCTCAAAACCAAGAATGCAAGTCCAGACTTGCGTTCTTGTCATAGGTCCTTTAATGCCATGAGAGCAGAATTCCCCCTGCTCACTTACGGATTTACTCTTCTAGCACTCAAAACTAGGTCCGCACACTAGTTTTTTTTTTAATTTTATTGAGAATGTGCATTGCAGATAGCAAGTAGCAAGAACTATGGCACTCTACCCCTGTCTATTTTTCTTTTATTGCTCTGTTCTGTATTTAGTTTTTATTGTTGTGAAGCATTTTGGGCTGCATTTTATGTATGAAAGGTGCTATACAAATAAAGTTTATTATTATTACCGCTGCGCCACCGCGGCAGCAGTATTTTGACAGTGTGATCCGAGTTATACATTATTTGTACATTGCACGTTCATTTATGCAAATGACGATGGACACCTCCACCCCCACCCCTCTCCCTCATTCACCCCACAAAGTATTTAAAAGATATTTTGTAGTAGGCGGAGACAGGCTGAGACAGTGGGTGCACTTACTCTTTAAGTTAGCTGCGATGAACAAGCTAGGCCGCCGCGCTTAGGCACCACCTAAGCCTCTTTTTGAGCCAGGAAAAATCCTGATTATACAGACATTTGGATTTCTGAAAATGCGCTTCAGATGTCAGGATCATAAGACAGGTGGAATATTACAATACAGCCCTCTTCATCTACAGCAGGGGTAGGGAACCCTGGTCCAGGAGAGCTGCAGGGTCTCACCTTAAATACAGAAACTAATTGATCAATTAAGTGGGGAGTAACAACTAAAACCAGCAGACCCTGCGGCTCTCCAGGACCAGGGTTCCCTACCCCTGATCTACAAGGTCCTCAATCTTATCCAGAAAGGGCCGGTGTGGGTGTAGGCTTCTGTTCCAACCAAGCAGTTACACACCTGATTCTACTAATCAAGGTCCTTAGCGAAGACTCTCGTGATTGATTAGTATAATCAGGTGTGTAACTGCTTGGTTGAAACAAAAGCCTCCACCCACACCGGCCCTTTCTGGATAAGATTGAGGACCTTTGCTGCAGATGAAGAGGGCTGTATTGGACCCCTGATCTACAGCCTGTAAGTAAATGGAATGGTTTTGATTGAAAAAAGTTCAAAACTTTGTCCAGCGAATGTTGCATTTATTCAGATTTTTAAATCACATTAATGCATTTTTACATGCATGTTTTTCAAATAGCCTATGTGGTCCCGGGGATTCACTGTGCATAAGGTTTTTTGTTTTTTTTTACTTCTCAATACGGTTAAAAAAAGATGGAGATTCATTCGAATTTCACACATTTTCACGTCATATTGATAGGCTAATTATTTAAGTGAAAATAGCATATGCGTAATTCGTTTTTTTCGATCAGCATGGCAGCCAACACACACATAATTTTATAATATTTTTAGTTGACATTAACAGAGAGTGTGACAGTGTGTCCAGAAATGCTCCGTGAGTCTGTGATGATCCTTCAGCTTGACTGCCGCTTCACTGACAGGACAACGCGTTGATAATGGCCAACTAACCAACTTAGTACAGGTAGTCTAACCATGCAGCAATCGGCTACAAGCTGCCGACCAGCTTAGTTACCTCCTCTGCAGTAGGCAGTAGCCTAGTGGATTGAGTGAGCTAACTCTACCTCAAATCCTCTATCACTAGCATTTGTATTTATATTTAATAGCCTACATAATTTTAATTGATGTCCGGTCCAGCGTTTATACCATAGACCATATAAAAATATGGACAAAGTCACTGTGGCGTCACCCATTGCCTTCCCATGGCCTCGTAAAAAATGTTTTGAGTCTCTGGAAGTATTTTTTGCCGCCATGTTTGTACAAACTGCGTCTGCTCCGTGGAGCCGAAGTGACGTTTTTGGGAGCATGGTCCGGGCACAGTATGATTGACAGTTCGGGTTGGAGAGGCCCATGACCTGACCTTAACCAAACCCACCATTTTCTATTGCAAAACGAACTTGTGGTAAACTTCCTTAAGTAGCTGTTTTATAATATAACATTTAATTTCCATCCTTGATTTTACTGTGTTATTTATTCCCATTGAATGTGTGAAATTCATCACATAATTAACGTTCATTCAGTTATCTTCAATTTATGTTCAGCTGACATCAGATAATTTGATTAGCTAGATATCATACCAGTTGAGCTCGGTAGCCAAGCTAGACGCACTGCATCATCACACATGGACGAACATAGGGTAACGTTATTGCCATCAACTATATTGATGGTCAATCAATCACAGATAAGCACAGATGTTATTTTGATAAGACTACTTGTATTATAAATGTCCCTAGCACTGCTAGAAAGGTAAGCTGTCACCATAGTCTGTTAAATTAGCAAACCACCATCGTCTTTTTGGCTAACTGCTAACTCGACTGTGACAGAGCCGTCTGCCATGGTTTCCCGCAGCATCCGATGAAACCCCGTTCTGAAAACTGATCCAGATAAAATCAGCATTGTAGGTTAGTGGGTGCACATGTTAGCTAAAGCATAGTAAATTACATCGTAGCTGGCATTAACTTTCATCTGCAAACTGTAACCTAATCACAAACACTGCAAACATTTACAAACGCACAAACTCTATTCTTTTCCGATAAATTATTGGTTTTGTTTTAAACATCCCCGTATTGAGTCAGTACAAACATACTGCTAACACTTTGGCTCTATTCCCCGCACATTTTCTTAATTCTGGGACCAAAAAAAAGTCTGAAAGACAAAGATGTAAAACAGGTCATACCGTTTGTGGCTACATTTTATTTTGTAAGCAAAATAAAACGTTCTAGTTAAACTAACGTTAGCTGCTCTTTGGACCTAACATTAGCTAGTTGGAGCAGCTGGCTAGTATCGTTAGCTAGGCAATCACGGTAGCTAGCCAACTTATATGGCCACCCAGTTAGGCCATTGGGCAGCTAGTCTCAGCCTCAGCCGCTTTGACGCACTTCGTACGCAGCGTCTGATGCATAGGCTTGCATAAGCTGGACAGAGCTGTGGGAAAACTCACAGTTAGCACTCATTGGCTAGTAGCACTGTCAATCACAGGAGTGCCTGCCTATTTCCGGTACTATGCAGTGCATTTGGTTTTATCAGTCTGCCGGGAAACACGTTAAGTTCTTCTAACTAATCGGTAGCTAGTGAATGCTGCGAATCCATCAAGAACAATGAGTGTTTCGGACCAAGAGCTTAACGCTGGATTGAATAAAGTTTTAGAAGTTCACAACATTCCATCTCTGAAAGATATTCAAGAGTTTGTTTTGAGGCAGATAATTAATAAACGAGATATACTCGCATGTTTGCCGACAGGATACGTGAAAAGCCTTATATTTCAAGCATGGCCGACCCTCTGCAAACACATACCAGGCTTCCCAACTCAAACTATTTTGTTAGTCGTCTGTCCCCTTACATCGATAATGGAAGATCAGGTTAAGTACCTGACAGGCAAAGGGTTGTCTGTGGCATGTGTTGGGGAGAGTGAGGCCACCAATGTAGAAATTGCAGCAGGGCGATTCAACATAGTGTTTGGATCACCCGAATTACTTGTGGGCACCAATAAATGGAGAGACGTGCTACAAACAGAAGTTTATCTGGAACGCCTCATCGGAATGGCAGTTACATTACATTACAGTCATTTAGCAGACGCTTTTATCCAAAGCGACATACAATAAGTGCATACAGAAACGTCATCGAAATCACTACAGAACAGACAAGACTCTTTTTTCTTCTTATGGTTGCTGAAGGAGCAACAGCTCAAGGCAACAGCTGCATCGGGAACTGGGGGGGAGAAAGAACGGAATGATAAGCTCAACGAAACAACAAAACAATATAGCAAACCCTTAAAAATCACTGAAAACAAGAAAATGGGCAAGACAGAAAAGACAGTTAAAACTAGTCAGTCCAATCCATCGGACTTGTCAGTAATTATGGAAAGCCTGGAAGGTATCAAGGTCCAACTGAAAGACATAATGAAGGAGTTACAAGATCTCAAAGAGGAAAATGTCAAGAAAGACCAGCGAATTAAGTCTCTAGCATACAGAGTGGAGGAGCTTGAACAGCAAGGGAAGCTTAATGATGTGATTATCACAGGGCTCAGGATTAAACCAAGGAACTATGCCAGGGCGATGAGGTCCCACGAGGAGACAGACGAGGCAGACATCCAAACTGTGGAAATACAGGTGGAGAAGTTTCTAAACTCCAAAAACATCGTCATGGATCTCACAAACGTGGATTCTTGCCATCTGCTTCCCAAGAAAAAAACTAACGAAGGCCGGGAAAACGAAACCCGCGCCGTGGTGCTGAGATTCATAAGTAGGAAATACAAAGTTGCTCTACTGAAACAGGGTAAAAATCTGAAAGGATCTAACGTGTTCATCAATGAAAATCTCAGCAAAGTAAACGCCACCATCGCTTGGAAAGTGCGTCAATTGAAGAAAGGGGAAAAATTACAGAACACCTGGACGGCAAATTGTAAAGTTTTTATCAAACCAAATGGGTCTCCAGAAAACACCAGACCGGTGCTGATCAGGGCGCTGGAGGAGCTGGAGAAATATGAATAGTAAGTTACGTGAAAACTACGTGAAAACGCCATGAACTCAGTTCAAACAAAAAGTAAAGCTTCACTGATTAAAATGAATGAATTGATGGATAAAATTGCTGACTATGAAAAAAGGACTATGACATCTAACCAGAACCCAAGATCAAAAGCCCCGAATGAAGAAGTTGATCCAGACAGACACTTTTATTATAATGGAATAAACAAATGTGGATATTACTTGGAAGACCAGTTCAATAAGAACATTAGCATGGGTGGAAAGCTGTCAATAATCCACTTCAACAGCAGGAGTCTATACGCAAACTTTTAACAGATACAGGAGTATCTATGTACATTTGCCAAACCATTTAACATCATTGCAGTGTCGGAAACTTGGATTAACGTTGAGAAATGCATGGATTTCCACCTGGAAGGGTATAATTTTGTGTGTAAGAGCAGAATCAACAAATCTGGTGGAGGGGTTGCACTGTTTATTGAGGAGAGCATACATTTTGAGATACTGGAAAGCTTGTCAATTGTTGTTGAAAATGTAATGGAGTGTGTAACAATTGAATTCTCAACGCCGAAAGGTAAAAAAAACTGTTATATGCAACGTTTACAGAGCTCCCAGCTCAAAAATAGACATATTCAACAATTGTCTGGGAGAAATAGTAACAAAAATGAATCAGTCAAATGTTTTTATATGTGGTGACTTTAACGTAGACATATTAAATCCCAACGATAACAAGTTGATTGAGGACTTCGTTAACGCAATGTATGCGTGGGGAATGCGACCACTAATCACCCAGCCAAGCAGAATCACTAAACATAGTGCCACATTAATTGACAACATCTATACAAATATACTGGACACAGTAATAACAAGTGGTATTATGATAAATGATATCTCTGATCACCTTCCAGTCTTCGCTATCTGTGACTGGAAACACACTTTGGATCAGAAACCAGTGACAAAAATCTTAAAAAGAATCAGAAACGAAAAGAGACTCAAAGATTTTGAACAAGATATGATGAATCAAAAGTGGAATGATGTATGGAATGAAAGAGACACAAACAAAGCGTATGAGGCCTTCTTAAACACAATAAATTCAATATATGACAAGCACTGCCCGGTAGTCAAAAATTCGAGAAAAGATAACAAAGTCAAAGAAAAAAGGCCATGGTTTACCAAGAACATAGAGAACGCCTGCAGAAAAAAAAACAGCTTATATAAACAGTTTTTAAAGGAAAGGAGTGTACAATCATATGCAAAGTACAAACGTTGCAGAAACAGAGTGACATATCTGTTGAGGAAACACAAAAAAGATTACTATGACAAGTTACTAACAGAAAATAGAAATTACACCAGAAATCTCTGGAAAATAATAAATTCCGTTTCTGGGCGAAAGGCCAAGAGGACATTCTCGGATCATTTCAATATAAACAACAGGAGGGAAGAAGATAATAAGTTGATAGTAGACAGTTTCAACAAATACTTTGTTAATGTTGGTCCGGAGTTAGCCAAGGCCATTCCATCCTCACTCCTGCAGTGGGATCACTTTGATAGGGGCAGTGAGACAAAACAAGAGTCATTATTTCTAAATCCTGTCACACAAAATGAAATTAAAGATTTACTGAGAGACTGCACAGCTAAGACATCCACTGACGTAGATCAGATAGACATGACATTGTTAAAAAGGATATCAAAGGCGATCATAGCTCCACTAACATATATATGCAACTTATCGTTCTGTAACGGAGTGTTTCCAGATAAAATGAAGATAGCAAAAGTTCTTCCTTTGTACAAAAGTGGAGACAAACAGGAGTTTTCAAATTATCGTCCTGTTTCAATTTTACCACAGTGCTCAAAAATTATTGAAAAGCTCTTTAATGTCAGATTAGATAAGTTCATTGATAAACACAAACTGTTATGTGACAGCCAATACGGGTTCAGGAAAAAACATTCAACAGCACTGGCCCTAACAGAATCCATAGAATTTATCAAAGACGCGCTAGACCGTAAATTATTCACCATAGGCATCTATTATATATTATATTATATATTGACCTGAAAAAAGCTTTTGACACGATAAACCACAGCATATTGATTGAAAAATTGTACAGATATGGAGTTAGAGGAATCGCATTACAATGGATAAAGAGTTACCTATCAAATAGAGTTCAATTTGTTCAGATAGGGGACAACATATCAACATGCCTGGACATCACCTGTGGGGTCACACAGGGTTCAGTCTTAGGACCAAAGTTATTTATATTATATATTAATGACATAGTCAAAGTATCTGACGTTTTAAAATTAATTTTATTCGCGGACGACACAAACATCCTCTGTTCTGGAATTGATCTTAATCAAATGGTCACATCAGTTAACAATGAAATGTCAAAGCTTCACACGTGGTTTAATATTAATAAACTATCACTAAACCTTTCAAAGACAAAATTCATATTATTTGGGAAAAGAGGCCTGAAGGAAAACATAAACTTAAAGGTCAATGGTATCAACATTGAACGAGTGAACGAACACAAGATTCTGGGGGTTACGGTAGATAGCCTCCTGACATGGAAACCACATGTGAAGCTAGTTCAATGTAAATTGGCCAAAAGCGTGTCTATTTTGTGGAAAATGCAGAAACTACTCAATCAACATTCACTTAAGACAATTTACTCGGCACTCATAACACCTCACCTTCACTACTGTGTTGAAGTGTGGGGACACACTTATAAAGACACTACAGAGCCGCTGTTCAAACTCCAAAAAAGGGCAATGAGAGTAGTATATTGTGTCCCATATAGAGACCACACAAATGATTTGTTTATTAAGGCAAAGTTTCTCAAGTGGCAGGATATAATTAAATATAATACCGTACAAATATTATTCTTAGCCTCCAAAAATCTCTTACCCGTAAATATACAGAAACTGTTTCTAAAGAGAGATGACATACATAACCTAAGAGGAAATATGATTTATAAACAAAAATCTATAAAGTCAACACTCAGAGGTCATTCATTATCCATTGTGGGGGTTAAGCTTTGGAACAGTTTACAGGATGAGATTAAAATGTCTACAAACTTAAAGACCTTCAAGTGTAAGATAAGATGCAAGATGGTAGAAAATTATCAAGTATAAACATTAGGGGGTTGTCAGGAAATGAAAACAAGGTCACGATGTCCAAAAAGGACAGTGCAGAAAATAGTGATGGGTAATGAACTCCGAGATTGGCACTCATACCTACTCAGGCATAATGCACTGAATTCACAGGGGACAACAGAGCATCATAAAAACGAAGAAGCGGACACATTTATTTTGGACATTATCTGAACAATATTTGGGACTGTCTGCCGTCGAAATGAAACAAATTGTTTTGACTAATGTATGACATGTACATTTAAAACCGACTTATTTGGATTTTAATAATTGGTTTGTTTTACTTTAGCGTATTTTTTTCTTTCTCGATCAGTTTCGCTATAAAGAAAATTCAGCTATGCTGTTGTGATACTAAAGAATCTGTTTTAATCAAATGTATAATATGAACATTTAAAATTGTGAGGGAATTGGGGCGGGACTTTGATAAGCAGTCTGCTTTTTTCCCGTATCCCTTTTCGGCAGGTACTGTATTTGTTCAAGGCATATTTCAGAAATGTGATTATATACATGCCGAAATAAATAAATAAATAAATAAAATAAATAAAGACAATGCACATCCTTCCCATAATGTAGCAGCTATCCAGTTGGTGAAGTGCACACCGTAGTGCAATGGTAAGATATAATTTTCTTATTTCAAATACAATGGAAACAGTCTCGAATATGTTACAATGTTTTAGTCAGCTAGCGAGCTAACGTTACTCGTTAGCCTAAATTGTTAATTACAAGGCAAACGGATAAAGTGACCGGTTCTGTGCTCTGCATGTAGGCTTGCTAGTGTGAACATTTGGTTTTAATATTAGTTTACAGTAATGTTTACAAAGATGTCTAAGAAGGTCCGGGTCAGGTTCTGTATCTTTCTTCGGTGTGATAGACTGTTTTAACCCTTTCCTGCCTGAGAGAATATTGGGTGAAAATTCCATTTCTTGACATGCGTTGCAAAAATGTTTGTGGTGTGTTCATATTACATCACATACCTAAAATGTATATACCATTGCAAACAGGATAACTGGGGCTTTCAATTGATATAAAAAACATTAGCATTACTTGAACGTAATATCATCAACTATGGAAAGACATTCACTAACTAAATTTAAAAAACGTTCTAAATGGCTATTTTTTATGAGAAACCTACATTTTTACCCATTTTATGTTCAAGATAGAGGAAAACTTAGAGTATATGGTATCTTCACCATTTTGTGACTGATATATAATAGAAATCAGAATAGTGCTATCATCTACCGTCCAAAAGTTATAACCACTTCAGTGATGGGTGAGGAAAAGGCTAAAAAACGCTTTAGAATGTTGGTTCATTGACAATATGACGTGCATATGCAAAAATGTTTGTGGTTTGATCATATTACATCACAACCCTAACCTTAATATACCATTTTAAACAGGATAACTGGGGCTTTCAAAATATATAAAAATAATATGCTTTCTTTAACCCTTTATCATCAATCATCAAAAACATTCACTAAATAAATTTTAAAAATGTTCCAAATGGCTATTCTTCATGAGCAACCTAGGTTTTTGATAATTTCATGTTCAAGATAGAGGGAAACTTAAACTGTATGGTATCTTCACTATTTTGTGAGTAATACAGAGTATAAATAATATTTATCATTTACTGCTCAAAAGGTATAACCACGTCTGTGATGGACAGGAAAAGGCGAAGAAAATGCATTAGAATGTTATGTTCATTGACATTTTACATTACCACTTATCTCTTCTCCTCATGAGCTACTGTTGAGAATCAATTGATATAATGCAAAATTAAAAGACACACACTGAAATACAATTCATGTGTTCAATGGAACACACACTTTATTTAAAAAAATGTTAACTGACGTACAACAAATGGATGAACTAAGTGAATGATAACATTGCAAAACTTAAAAACAACATACAAACCATGGCAAATATCAGTTACACGTATAATTAATGCATTGAATTTATTTACAGTAAAATCAGGAACGTTTTAGTACAGATACAGCAGATAAGAAGAGTCAACAAGTCTAATACCTGTGGAGAGAATATAACAAACAACAAGTCTAACACCTGTGGAGAGAATATAACCAATAAGATAACAATAATTGTAATACCTGTGGAGAGAGATAGAGAGAGAGAGGGAGAGAGGGAGGAGGGAGAGGGGAGGAGGGAGAGGGGAGGAGGGAGAGGGGAGTAGGGAGGGCAACAATGGACTGCACAACCTCTCACGTTAGCTCAGGACCTAGGCCTCTGTGCGAAACTGGTCACACTCAGCCGAGTGCCAGGCTCTGAAACAATTCCTGCTTTGAACGATGCAAAACCTTTTACCATTGCATTCAGGAGCCATGCAAGCAAATTTAGTCTTACGTTGAATTCTGCTTTTTCTGTAGCAGAGCCAACAGTTATTAGCTGACTTCTGCAGTTCAGGGGTATGGGTGACGTGAAATGACGAGGCCACAGGCTTAAGTGAGTGGGATGGGGAACTTGCGTGAATGTCCAGGCCTGCTAGCTGACGAGACAGGTTCTCCCTGAATGTTATGTGGCTATAGTCAGCTAATCTATGCTTATCCCCTGCCTGACTGTGTTGCCACTCCTGAAACAACAAGAAGCTATTGACGACAGCAATGTCAATGAAGTGGAAAAAAAGGGTCTTCCACCACTTCTGCGTTTTTTGTAGGACATTGTAGCTGCTGATCATTTGGTCTGACCTATCAACACCCCCCATGTGTTTATTGTAATCGCTGATTACAGCAGGCTGGCGGACCACTAGGCTGCTCCAGGTGGCATCTTTTTTCACAAGCCTAGTCACATTGGTCGAGTCATTCGCATTGTGGAAATTGGAGAGGCATGTAACTGCACGCGTGTCCTTCCACTGGATGACAAGGATGCCATCCTCTACCCTACACCACCTCATGTCCCCACGGTCTGTCTTTCGTTCCCATGTTTTTACATCTTTGAATTCTTCAGGGAATTTCTTCCGGTTAATTCTACATGTCCCACAAGCATTAATCCCAATTTGTCGCAATGTAACCATAAGTGCTGGGGATGTGTAGAAGTTGTCCATCCAAAGATTGTAACCCTGATCTTTGTATGGCTGTATTAAAGCCTCTACAACTTTTGTGGCCAAATCAGTAACCCGACCGTCACGACTACCTGTATAAACATTGAAGTCCAAGGTGTAGCCTGAATCTGATGTTGCTATCACCCACAACTTGAAACCCCAACGAGTAGGCTTGCCCTTCATAAACTGTTTTAGCCCTGACCGACCTTTAGACTTCACCATACGCTCGTCTATTGCCAGATTCTGGTTTGGTTGAAACAGCTCTTGGCACTTTTGTTTGAGGTGGTCCATGAGGTAGCGAAGTTTCTTAAGACGATCCTGGTTATCCTCTGTGGCAGGATCTACAACATGTAGAGCTGCTAACAGAGCCTTAAAACGGTCACGCGACATAAAAGATCTCGCCCATGAACCCTGAAGGGACTTAGTTCCCCAATATCGGTGCATGTCAGGGAGAACGTGGAATCCCATGTAAATGAGTAACCCCATGAATCGGTAGAACTCATCTGGGGTCACCTCATTCCACACTCCTTCAACGCCGGCATACGACGCGCGATTTAAAACTAGCTCCCACCCCTGCCGGTTTGTAAAGCCGCAAATATCCGCAACAATAGCCTGGGTGAAGAACAGCATGAAAAAGTCTATTTCACGCAGCATCACACTCGTCGTCAACCGCACGGCCCTGCGCACGCTCCCTAAATCTAAACCAAGTGGACGGCTGGGTGTAAACAGGAGAGGTTCTGGTGCCTGTGCATCCACGTCAGCATAGGAAGGGTACGAGACAGAGTCAGAGAAGCATTTACGCTTTCTAGCTGACTTAGGACCTGTGCGAGAATGGCTAACCATTCCCAAAATAATCATGGGAGGAACTAAGTTAGTAATGTGAATATTAGCCATATGAGGAAGCTAAGCATTATCAATACATTATCAATAAACACAGTCTACACACATACATACATACATACCCTTCTGATGCTCGTCTCGGCTCAAGATCACAGTCCATCTCATCATCCTCCTCCTCCTCCTCAGTCTGCACTTGCGCCTGCAGCAGCTCTGCATCCAGTGCATCCTCCTCCACACAGTGCATGCCCTGATGGTCATCCATGTCATGCTCTGCGATGACCCTCAGCTCATCTGATGTTAGTGCCCTCCTCCTCTTCAGGGACTGAAGCAGGCAGCTGTAATCATCTGCATCGACATCCATCGCTGCGAAACAAATATATAATCAGTTGCCTTTTCATTCATCCATAACATATAAGTATACATTATATATATATATACATATACACACACACATTTTATATCATATAAAACCATTTCTGAGTCACTAATGGACTGTATACTATCACAAATGACATTACCTTACAGCACCTTGCAACACTTTATGCGTGTCCAGAATAGATGCAAACACTTTATGCATGTGTCCACAATCTAAAAGCGCCTGAACACAATGCTAACAATTTTTTGTAATGTAATAAACGCATAATGTAACAAACAGACCTAATGTTAAGTCATCAGTGACATTGGCTCAATTATTCACGAAGATAGCAAGACAAACAGCGGAGCTACAAGCTAGAAAATAAAACTCCTCAGAAAATAAAACGCCTCACAACAGCTGAGCTAAGACTAACGTTACCGTCACTGTTTTTAGCTTTAGTTATTATTTAGTTATCAAAGTCGACACTAAATACGGTAAATATTCACATCTATCACTTCACTTATGTTAATTGTATGACAGACTTTTTCACAATTTCATTTCGAAACCAGCTGAGGAAAGAATAACACAGTGGCATCTCATTTGAAGCTAGAGCTTTAGCTACACGAACGTCGTTAGCGAATTTCAAGTGACAATCTGAGAAAATCTGAGAAAGTCTGCGGTACAAAAACAGGATTTTATTCAAAATAAAATCGTTTCTGAAGTAATATCCATGGTTAATTATTATCTTAAATGCTTTTTACCTCAGGGAGTTTACTGGGTTTCCTTCAGTCGCCGTCAAGTCTTCAAACGATGGTCTTCTGTCCGAGGTGGTAGCTCCGTCCGCGGTGAGACAAATGGAGACTTACGCGCTTGACGTGCGGTTTTATCTAGCGGTCTACAAATAAATCCCCGCCCACTAAGCTCATGAACCAATTATATGCAATTGTAGCTTATTTTGTCATCTGTAACTAGCATTTTTCAAAAAGAAAATCAGTGATTGGACGGCAGAGCTATTATACGTCAAACCATCAGCACAATTGTGCTGAAATTAGAACGGTCCGGCTTTAAAGGGTTAATGGAGATCGCCGTGCCATTTTAGTACATCACATTTGTTTCATGCCGGTCTGTTGTTCTTGTAGCGCTGTTTCTGAATCGACCGCCCTCTGTAGCGCCTCAAAACGTCACGGAACATAGACGGTCTGTGGTTGGTTATCTTGCATGTCAATCAAATGCGCCATCTTGTCAAAGTGGGCGGCTCTTTACCACGTTAAGCAAGTCTATGGACCAGACTTTGTGTTCATCACAAAGTCTGGCCTTCGCGAGACTATTGGGCAGCTAGTTAGGAGGACTTTAAGGAAGTTGAATAACTGTTAGCTCATGGCAAGCCATTTTAATTCATCGTTAGCTTGCTAGTTAAATGTAAAAACGACCTACCATTAGCTTGCTAGCTAGCTAAGCCAGCATTGCTAAGCAATGGTAACGTTCATGGCAGGGGGAGTAAGGCGATTTGCGGACAGGAGGGGGTGGAATAGCTAAATTAATATCTAAATTGATAAGGCTATACAGGTATGGCGAAATCGATTTCAGATACTTAACCCACAGTTTGGCTGCTTGCTCCAAGACGCTGGGCCTGTAGTGTCGTAAATTAATAGACTAGAATAACTTTTATTTTCCCGTTAGGGAACATCAGTTGTAGCCACCAGCAACAACAAAAAAGACATAGACAGTGGGGCAGACCCAAAACACACAAACAAACGTATGAAATAAAGACATTCAATAAAATCATTGCATTAATCAAACTAATTAAGTGAATTAAAGTGGAATAGCCTACAGCCAAACGTCATGATTAAAAGTAGCCCCGGCTGATCCGAGATGCCCAATGTAATCAAGCAGTCCAACACACAAACTCCGCCTCCACGACTTTCCTCTATACACGCAGTGTTGCGGGCTCTGTCCACTGTCAACACGGAGCACCAAACTGCGTCAGCCTTCCCACTCGTCGCCTCACTCCTCCCCCGCATTATCTTCTCCTTCCCTTCCCTGGTGGCCTTTTGAAGATTGCTTGCAGTCCTAGATCAGTCTCGATATCTTCAACTCCGGTGAAGAGCAATGGTAAACTTTGTAGCTGCAGATCCAATGGACATTCCCAAGCATATGTTGCAAATGCGTCTCCATGGTGACAACAACAAACTAAATTATCCTGACTAGACAATTTGTCAATATTATCAAAACGAGCAGCAGGAGTGCCCTGAACAATCTCCAGCCTGCTTCCCCGTCCCACAACAGACACACAGCGCATGAAAAAAACAAAAGACAAAAGCCAGACAACAAAATACATTCAAATGAACAAACACGAACACGAGAGACAGCTGGACTACATATCACCATTACAGCGCCACATGATGTCACCTAACGAATGCTAACGTAACTGCTGCAACATCCCCTGCTGTATCTCATCTCACAAAACAGTATATTTTTGTAGTAAACACATCATAGCTCGCTCCAAAATGAATATGTGATGACAAACATGTCGAAGATGCGCTACAAGGCAGTCAATTATGTTACAAGCTGTGTCCACAAAACAACAGCTTGTTCAGGGTAGGCTGCTAAGGTATCTTCTCCAATCTCCATCGACTCAAAAATACAGCCTGTCTTGTCCCAAGACCCCAGCCTGGCATTACACGTTTTAGACCAATGATTGTTGTCTCCCTCTTCTGGTCCCGCCCCTCCGAGTGAGTGCAGTGACTATAGATATAACCAGTATATAGAACTAGTGACTCCAGTGACATAACCTGTCCCTGATTGGTCCTGAACAAATGTTAATACCCTGTCCAAACGACACAATAATCCAAAAAATTGGCACATGGAGAGGCTTTAGACGAAGGAAAAGCACCTATTGCGACTACATTTTCTTGCAGGAAAAATTAATTGACTTAGTATTTTGACCACATTGCTGCCATTGACTTACATGGTGAGAGACCTATACTGGAGCCAACCGTAATGGTGCTAGTGAGCAACGACACTATGGCTGCTTCCACCCTAGCAACCAGCTACTACACCCTTGTAATTGACCTAATGCTAAGTCCCACCCCTGTTGGTTACTGTTCCTAACTCGGACAAACAATTGATTTCATGTCAGAACTTTACAGTGTAAACAATGGTCGCATTGGCTCTTTCCAAAATACTTTGGTAACGTTAATTGACATGTTTTTGGAAAAACGTGAGAGCGAATTCCTCAAGAAGCAGGCAGAAAGGTTTGAAATATGGAATTGAGTGGTATGTGCAAGAAGGAAAAGTGTAGAAGTGAAAACATGATTAGAATCGAGGTCAATTAAAGTCTACAGCTTGAGAAACTGCACCAGCTGATTACCGATGTTGCTGATAAACTAAACCATCGAGGAGTACTGTTGTTCCTGCACTGCAGGTAAGATTAATGAACTAACCTAGTTTAACCTAGTAAATTCATCATTTACATTGTGAATATAAACCCGCCAAAGCCAGTGACCTGAAACTGTCATGATGTCAAATGTTAAGACGCCAGGATGAGCTACTGAATAGCTAGCTAGGTAACGTTAGGGTGACCATATTCTCTATTTCAAAAAGGGGGGCAGTGGGTGGTAGATGGGCGTTATGAACGTAAAAAGGTCTGTTTGCTTATATACGGTTTATAGAACGAGCAAAACTTAACCGGACATTTTTAGGAATTTAGAAATCCCGCCTGGATGGATATTTTCAGTCCCAAAAGAAGAAATATCCAGGACAAATGGGACATCTGGTCAGCTAAGCTAACATTAATGCCAGCTAGATATCAATAACTTAATGTTACGTAAAGTTAGCTGTTGTTGAGATCACATCAGGTATTGTGATAATCATAGCTGGCTTTACTGGTAGGTCCAAGACAGGCATTAACGGTACAGCAGTGTGGTCTCAATAAATGAATCGCTAATGTTACCTTTGAGCACTGGGATATTTACATAGCTAACGTTAAGTTAGCACAAATGGATTTGTCGCTGGTTTCGGGCTTCGGAAAAGGGACAAAAACTACTCCCCCCACCAATCTTTCAGGTACCTGTAGGTAGGCATTACAGGTTCCCCAAGCACAACTTTTCAGTATCCTGTCTGATTCAATTTATATTTCATATATCATATATCCATTTTTTAAAAATGATTTTCAGTGAACGTGTCACGATCCTGATAAGGGCTGGACCTAAATGCACGACCAAGAGGCAGGGGGACAGAAAAGGGAGTTTATTTAGGGGGCTTGGGGTAGTTCCAAGCCGTACACAGATTTTACACAACAGTAATAGAGAGGTTAGGGAGTTCTCCGGTGCTTGGAACTGCTCCAAGCCGGAGCTGGACTTGGAAGTCACCGGAAGTTCCATTTACATTTTTACATTTTAGACATTTGGCAGACGCTCTTATCCAGAGCGACGTACATTAGTATTCCAAGCCGGAACTGGACAGGACAGGAAACTGGAACGGGTTACTGGAACTGGATCACGGGAACATGGAGTTGTTCCACGCCGAAACTGGACTTGGTACAGGAACTTGGACAGGAAACAGGAACGGGATCACAGGAACTGGATCACCGGAACATGGAGTTGTTCCAAACCGGAACTGGACTTGGTACAGGAACTTGGACAGGAAACAGGAACGGGATCACAGGAACTGGATCACCGGAACATGGAGTTGTTCCAAACCGGAACTGGGCTTGATACGGGAAATGGGAGTTCCACACCGGAACTGGACTGGTTCTGGACCGGAAGGTCCAACAGGAACTGGAACACGGGAACGTGGTGTTGTTCCAAACCGGAACTGGACTTGATACGGGAGATCCACACCGGAACTGGACTGGTTCTGGACCGGAAGGTCCAACAGGAACTGGAACACGGGAACGTGGTGTTGTTCCAAACCGGAACTGGGCTTGGTACTGGATACTGGACGGAAGGTACCGCAACACAAACAGGGAGTGGGAAACAGCTACAGACTGGCAGGAACAATGGAGGTGGTTAACGAGACAGGAAATGTACAAACAGGAGAACCGCAAACAAACAGGACTGGGTAGTAACAACAGCAGGCAATGAGCATTTAAGCCCCTAGACAGAACCAAACTGAAGTTAGCAGCAAGGACAGGGATTCGAGGATCAAGGTACAAGCACAAGTTAAAGAGAAGCAACAAGGTTAGGAAAGCAACAAAGGTAATGAACCAGCACAGGAGGGGAGACAGCAGGTGGGTTAAATAGGGGAGTGTGATTGGAAACAATCAGGAAAAGCATGAGAATGAAGACATGGGTAATTGAACAAATGAAGGGTGCAGAATGCATGCAACAACGGGGAAAGGAGATTGGTTGAAACCGGAGTGGGTAAAAGGAGTGAAACAAACAGAGGGAACATGCCCAGTCTGCAGCAACAGGGAAAACATGGACAAGGGAATCAAACATGACACGGAGGGACATGGCAAAACACGGAAAACGGACAGGATGGGAACGGGACGTTACAGAACTACTGCAATCTTTCCATTGGTTTAAGTGCACCTTGACCGAACCACTTGACTGATAGTAACGGTTGCTAAAGTATGATTGGACAATTTCTGGGAGGAGCTTAGCCACAGGTCAATTAACCAGTAAGACCCCAGCAACCACCTAGTAAGACCAGAGCAATCACCTAGTAAGACCCTAGCAACTTGAGAGTTCTTTATATTATTTCTTCTTATTCCACCCAAATTTCTGTATGTAGCGAGTTAAAGCAAAGCTCACCAAATTCGGTGGGTACCTTCAACTAATTGGGAATTAAGTTGCTTGTGCTTTTTATGTAAATACTCCTCATATTTTTCAAGTTATTTAAATTTTAAGTGACAATATTTTTCCATGGAAATACATTGATAGAATGTTCATGAAAAAAAGTTCTGAAGATTCTAACACCTGCTGTCATAATGGCATACTAGGTGGTCATGTTGCTCTTACGTTATGCTCGGGTGGGAAACTCCACCCAGAAAAGCTGGTAAACCACTGTAAAAGTATGATGATCTTGTGTTGTGCGCCAGGCTTCAACTCGTATACACGTTTGGAATCTCTCTCTTCACTGTTTCCCAATATACAAAGCGCTGCAAAACAAATGGATTTCTAAAACCCAGAGAGATTCTGGACTGTATTTTAAAGCGATATTTCACTTTTGTATAACAATTATTGTTTGAAAATAAGGTCAATTGTCACACATTGGTAATGCAATTCCCTGATTAAAGGCCTTAGAGTATATAATATCTCAACAAAAAACGTTTTCAATGTAAATTGAATTTTCGGAGGGGTTCGGAGAGAATCGCTGCACACAGAACGGACCTGGGCGAGTTGGAATCACGGTCAGGAGCTCGAGGAGTCACGCCCTGCAGAGGACGTAGCGCCCTCCTTCCTACTACCGGCTGACAGGGCTTTATAGTGGTGATTCTCTAGCGGTTGCTACACCGGGGGAATTGAATTAGAATAGGGGTTCAATTGGCTACCAAATTGGGATAAAATGGGGAAAAATCTGAAATTTTTTTAAAAGTATTGATATCAAAATATGGCCAAGTTACAACTAACAATGTTGCCTATCGTAACTCACACTAAATAAACTATGCTATCCAAACTTTCTAAAATAATTTAATGCAACTTGGCCCTGTGTTTTTTCATCTTAGCATGTGAAGAGATTGTGCCTCATGGAACAACATATGATTTCAATTAATTAAAGTTCAATTAAAGTTGATGAATAATTACACTTCAGAAAGGATATGGTTATACTTTGTTGGCAAGTTTACTTTAGAAAATGTACAGGTTTTAATATGTTCGCTGCTGCTACAGATTTCTTTACAATTCACAAACAGACATTGGAAGTTTACATACACTTAGTTTGAAGTCATTAAAACTTATTTTTAACCACTCCACAGTTTTCATGTTAGCAAACTATAGTGTTGGCAAGTCAGTTAGGACATCTACTTTGTGGATGACACAAGTCATTTTTCCAACAATTGTTTACAGACAGATTATTTCACTTTTAATTCACTATATCACAATTCCAGTGGGTCAGAAGTTTACATACACTAAGTTGACTGTGGCCTTTAAATTTTTAATATTTGGTCACATATCCTTTGCATGCCATGACTTCCTGATGTCTGCGACCCAACAACATCAAAAGACTCTTGATATCTTATTTTCTGGTACTCTTACAAGCGATACTATAACGTCTCTGCATTTGAATGGATCTGTATGGGAATTGGGGGTGGGACTAGATTTAGCTGTAAATTATGCTGGAACAGTATGGAATACATGATTGGTAAAATGGCTGCAAGTCATCAAGGGTCTGAGGTATCAAACAAGCCTCAAACCATAACTCTGCTGCCAGATATGCAGTAGATATGAATGGATCACTTTAAGGGTTGTTTCTCCTGACAATTTTTCCTATTGAACTCTATGGAAAAATAAGTCAGGAGAAGAAACCCTTCAAGTTCATCCATATCTACTGTATTTCTGGCAGCAGAGTGATGATTTAAGGCGTGTTTGATACGTCAGACCCTTGATGACTTACAGCCATTTAGCCAACCATGTGTTCCATACTGTTCCAGTGTAATTTACAGCTAAATCTAGTTCCACCCCCCAATTCCCATAGAGATCCATTCAAATGCAGAGACGTTATAGTATCGCTTGTAAGAGTAAGTAATAGTACTAATTTTCTTAACATAATAATAGTTATGATATTTGCAAACAGAATTTGGTAAACACAAGAATGTCAATGCTCTGTAGGACCACACAGGCTTCTATAGAAATCCAAATATTTCAAATAAATCTATAAATACATAATAATAATAATAATAATAATAATAATGATAATACATTTTATTCATGCTGTGCTTTTCATAGATCCAAAGCAGTGGATGCAGACAATTGTTCAAACATGCCCTACAGTGTAGTAATTTTTCTTTTTAATTTCTAAGTGCAACACATCTGAATCAGAGTATTTCCACTATAAATTATTCTCCTTTCACAATTTGATGTGGCACATACAGTTTCATTGACCACATTCTCTTGAGATGGTAAGATGAAAAAACAGGCCAAGTTGCAGTAAATAATGGATAGCATTGCTTTGGAATAGTTTATTTAGTGTGAGCTACGATTGTCAATATTATTAGTTGTAACTTTTTGATATCAATACTTTTAAAGGCAGGGCTAGTTTTTCAAGTTGGAATTAAGGACTTATAGACAGTGTTTGTAGGCTATGCATGAGTAACTTCACATTTTTTACGTTGTAATGTTTTTGTTGAGATTTCACATCTTTTTGGTAGCTAACTAATGATGATAGTGCATGAAGATAATGACATCAAGAGAGACATGCATACAGAATACAAAAAAAAAAAGAAAAGCCAGCTCTAAGCCCCCAGATAGCAGAGGTAAAAACTCTTTAGTAGGGAGAGAAAACCCTCATACTGTGGCGAGAAAAAACTCCCCGATGGGAAGAAATCTCGAGAGGGGGGATGCCCATCCTCCACTGGCCTATTTCATAGGGAGGTATTCTACTCTGATGACTCCATCATGTAGAGATCAGCAGTGGCAAGTGGGGGGCGCCTAGCTGGTCTTGGGTGCCTAGCTGGTCTTGGGCTGGAGCTCCGGGCCAGGAGGGGGGCGGGGGGGGGGCTCGGGAAACTCTGGAAACCCCGGCAGAATAAGGCTATGGCAGCATAGCTAAGGGTCACAAATGAATCAAGAAATCACAACATGGGTATGCATATGCCAACGTAGGCTATAGATGGATGTTTTTCTACTGTTAGTCTACTGTAACTTTACGTTCAGTGGTAGCGGTAGCCTACCGAACTATGTCGGTTTTTGCGTAGACTAATGACTGTCTTTAAAACAAACGTTTGTGAAAACATGTAGCCTGGCACCGTTATTTCTAGAATTATTTTTTTTACATTAATGCAACAACGCGATCTTAACCAGATGATATTTTGCGTTAACTTTTTTCTCTGCTTGACAAATGGCCATGGAATATCTGTTCCCATAACGTTACTGCATAACTGCCATGGTGTCCGGTGACTTTCACTGTTTCACTTGGTTAGCCCCTTGGCGCAGATGGCAAATTTCACCTATTTAGGGGTGCTCTGTTTAAGGCTTTATAACTCCAGATGTGAGCATCACATAAACTTGGTAAATGGCTTAAATGAAAGAAGGTGTACCAGGTGTACCATTTACAATACAAACTTAGATTTGTTTATTTTCATAATTTAAGTCAAAATAAAGTGCCACAAATGCAAAGAAACTTTGGGGAAAAAAATTAAAAAATAGTTTTTTAAAATTTTGCTGAGAGCTACATAAGTGAAATCGGTAATATACGTATATACATTTCCTGGATCATAAACTCCATGTCCACAAGTTTTGCTAAATCTGAGGATGATATGCAGAACTACTAAAGGTCTATGATGCAAAATATAGCAGTGTATCCTGTTGTCCATTAGTGTCTCCAAATCTATCCAAATGGCTAAATTGTGCACTGCTGCAAATAAAATATAATTATGATATATTTAACTACAAATCAACAGTTTGGGCTCATAAAACTCACTTTTGCATAATTTCCAAGTGAGAATTATATATTTTCAGCAGTATAGGGGGGTAGATATCTATGGGTCCAAAACCCCTATGCAAAACATGTCATAAAATGAATAAAATTAGTTTTGTACATTATAACGCATACACATTTGCTCCCTCTGGTGGTTTAAGATTAAAAAAAACATTGATATCACAGTGTTACATACACCTAAATATGTTGCCTAATCATTCACTCTTGTACCTCAATAAAACATCACTTGTCCCTGTACTCTACACTAGTATGTATACTTTTGTCCTGGGATTGCATTTTTCTGTATTCTTTTAATCTTTTAAGTTTTCCTATTCATAATGACTCCAAGGAAATTTTTACCTTAATCTACCACATATCAGCGCACAGTACATTGGAATGAGCATTTGTCATGCCCTAAGAGACTAGTATACGCCATAGCCTATATTATGTATGATAACATGAACATAAAATAGTTTTCCACCATCTGTAAAATGCTGCCAAATGTTCTATCTTCAATGAACATCGGTAGCCTACTTCAAAAATACATTTAGCTAACGATTGCACTACAGTATGTGAAATGCACTCAAAATGCGAAAATAACAGGGCTATCAAACATATTGGAAAGACAGTGATCGAGTGGAAACACGAACGTACTATGTAGCCAGCGAGACCAACGCTATTTTAGACGCAAAAATACTTACATATCGCAAAAGGGAAATTCCCCTGCATAATGCGTATTGTATATCGCTTGCGTAATACTAGACAGTTAAAACGAAAACTGCCGTTACGCTGGGCTGTAGTAAATTGCTCAAAGCACCCAAAAAGACTTGGCATATACCGTTGTGAAGGTTATAATGTACTCTATTGGATAAAAAAGCCGACAATTAAACCAGAGTGAACTGTAATGCATGAGACAGGCTTACAGGGCATGGGGCTATTACGCGGCGACGTTTCAGATAGTGTAATAGTGGTATAAAGTGTTGTATATTTCTCAAACCGATTGTACCAGACAATAAATGACAACTGAATTTTGAAAGGAACATCTCGATGTGTAAAACCAATGGTAGGATTGTATATTTATTTCATATTTAGTAGCATATATTGCTAGTAGAATACATGGTAGAATGAGATAGTACTTTCACAGTTTATTCTGCGTTTGAGTGAGCAGGGCTTTTCACGGCTTTTCTGGCATACGATCAGGCTATTGTTGGGTTTATCTCGTTGCTAGGACGTTATTCTAATTTTATATGATGAATAAATATATTTATGAACTCAAACATAGACGCTATTGTCCACTATGTCACGCATAGGTAGGTATAGACTAGGTGGGGGGTTGCTTGATAAATGGACTTGCTACAGGGAAATAGTGGCTCTTAGAAACTACGTATTCGGCAGAAATCGTCACGAACCGTCTACCAATAAATTTAAAACACAGAGTTTGTGATTTCCAATAATAGTTCGGCTGCAGTAGCAACGAATGTCTCAGTTGAGCAAAAAAGGTCCCGCAGGCGGGACTTATGCGCAAAGGTGTTAAGTAACTTAGGCTACAAGTGAACAGTTAATATTGTAAACATGTCTTTGCCTTTGTAATGAAAAGATGTTCGTTAATGTGGGAAAAACATTCTTGAAATTATTCAATGTAGATTTTATGATGCTAGGCAGTATTATTTCCATCACGGCGTGCTGGCTCATTTGCTAGATAGCTACCACAGTGACAGTGGAAACCGGAACAGACATCAGCAGAGGGATGAGCTCGCTTGGTATAAAATAGCAAACCATATCTCATTCATGAAGACATTATTATCATCATGATGATGATGCTGATGATGGCCGCGCCGCTGTGTTTGGCTGCTTGTCATCGCCTGTTGCGTTCCTGTTTGTGTCTCTGTGTTTGCATGATGTCCAAGCCACTATTGTCTACGATCGTCAAACACTGCTGAATTTTCGAGCCTCTGTCGTGGATTTATATTCTCGGGATCCCGGACAAAGAAGCTTTCACCGCTTTCTATTTTTCCAACTACCTGAAGGTATATGGGCTCGGCCCCGCGGCTACCACCGTAGGAAACGAGCTAGGAGGCGGAGTAAACGTGCAGGCACCTCGGTTAAGCTGAGGAATCTTGCCCGTTCTCGCTCAGCACCGACTTACCTTTTTCAGCTAAATGATCTTGGACTTGATCGGCCACGTCGCTTCATTCCTCGGCGCTCCCTCGAGACCAGGTACACCCATCTCCGACCGATTATCCCGGACACTGATCTGGACGCTAGACCGATGCCCTGTGGGCTCCCCGCCAGGCCAACTGTGAAGCGGGGTGGTGTAGTCCTCCAGAACCTCCGCTCTCTGGCGTGGGAGCCGTTGTCAGATTATACTGCTATCCCAGTCAAAGTGGCTCTGTTCAACGCGAGATCCGTATCCAATAAGACTTTTATTCTTAATGACTTTTTCACCGCCCATGGATTGGATTTCTTACTGGTGACAGAAACCTGGCTTAACACCGGTGAGCTCGCTCCACTTATTGAACTCTGTCCTGATGACTGTAACTTTTTTAGCATGCCTAGACCCTCCGGGCACGGCAGGGGTCTAGCCGCTGTATTTAAAAAATATTTTAATTGTCGTCTACTGAACTCTGATTATTTTTCCAGTTTTGAGGTGCAATTAATTAAAGTGGGCCTGGTCAATCCCCTCTTAATTGCTCTTGTGTATCGTCCGCCTAAAATACATAAAGACTTTATTACTCAATTTGCGGAGTTCCTCTCAAACACTATGCCCAACTTTTATTGAGTTCTGATCCTTGGTGATTTTAATATTCATGTTTGCTGTCCCACTAAGCCTCTCGTAAGTGATTTTATGCATCTGGTTGAGTCTTTTAATCTTGCTCTGCTTACTACCGGTCCCACTCACAAGCTAGGCCATACACTCAACATTGTTTTATCGTTTGGTTTTCCGATTTTCAATGTGGAAATAATTGACGTTTCTCTGTCGGATCATTGCACTGTTATTTTTGATGCATCGCTGCCTTTCTCTTCTACTAAATCTCATCTTCCTGTACGTTGCTCTCGCTACATTAACTCTTCAACTGCCAATAAGTTCTCTGAAGCTCTCTTAGCTGCTCCCAATACCTCCACTATTGAGGCTTCCCCCCCATCTCAGCACTGAGGAACTCACTTCCTTATTTAATACCACCTGCTCTTCTATTCTGAATACTGTTGCTCCCCTTAAATTGAAGAAACCTAAACCTAAAGGTCTGCCTTGGCTTAATGACACCACCAGAGCCCTGAGGAGGGATATCTGAACGAAAGTGGAAGAGTGATAAGCTTCAAATTTCCTTTGAAATTTTAAGAACCAATCTTCACAAATATCAAGAAGTAGTTAAGGCTGCGAGAGCAAAATACTTTTCTGACATAATTTCCAAAAACTCTCATAATCCCAAGGTCTTATTCAATACCATAAATTATATCATCTGCCCTGCCCCCAGTACCAGCTCAGATGTGTCCCCTGCTAAGTGTGAAGAATTTTAAAAAATTTTCATTAGCAGAGTTGAGGACATTAGAATGAAAATTTCACCCCCCACCCGTGACCTAGCTGTCTCACTAGTTTGTTCATCTAAATTGGACTGTTTCCAACCCATCACGTTACTCTCCCTTACAAAGATTGTTTCCATCATGAAACCTGCAACCTGCCCCCTTGACATTGTTCCCACTGCCCTTCTGAAGGATGTCTTTGACATAGCCGGTCCCAGCATCCGTTCTATTATCAACAGCTCCCTGGCCACTGGTACCGTTCCAACCTGTTTTAAGCACGCAGTGGTCCAGCCTCTCCTGAAAAAACCCAACTTGGACCTTACCTTGCATAGTAACTATAGACCTATCTCTAAACTTCCATTCCTGTCAAAGGTTCTCGAAAAGGTTATTCTCAGTCAATTGTTGCCCTACCTACACCAAAACAACATCCTGGAAACATTTCAGTCAGGTTTTAAGGCTTATCATAGCACAGAATCTGCCTTGTTAAACGTGTACAATGACCTGCTCCTCTCTATCGACTCCGGTGACTGTGCCATCCTAATTCTTCTTGACCTCAGCGCGGCATTCGATACTGTGGATCATGTCATTTTAATAGACCGTCTCCAGTACGAGGTTGGTATTGATGGCACTGCCTTGAACTGGTTCACATCCTACCTCAAAAATAGAAGCATCGCCATCAACATAGGTACTTTCTCCTCTCTCCCAGCTAGTCTCTCCTGCGGGGTCCCACAAGGTTCCATCCTAGGTCCCATTCTCTTCTCTATATACATGCTCCCCCTCGGTCAAATCATTCAAAAATACAACATTTCCTTTCACTGTTATGCTGATGACACTCAGCTTTATCTTCCCCTGAAACCAAATGACCAGTCCAATCTTTTCAGTCTCTTGAACTGCCTTGAGGACATAAAGTGTTGGATGGCACAAAACTTCCTACAGCTGAATGAAGGCAAGTCTGAAGTTGTCCTATTTGGCCCCCCTATCTCTGTCAAAGTGATTACCAACAGTCTTGGCAACCTGTCCACCCTTGTCAAACCTCATGTCAAAAATATTGGTGTCATATTTGATTCCGCCTTTAAGTTCGATAAGCAAGTTAATGCAGTAGTGAAAGCCAGTTTTTTCCAGCTTCGTACTGTTTCCAAAATCAAGCCGTTTCTTTCTTTCAAAGATCTAGAGAAAGTCATCCACACCTTTATATCCTCCCGCTTGGACTACTGCAACTCCCTGTATACTGGGATTAGTCAGTCGTCCCTGTCCCGCCTGCAACTGGTCCAGAACGCCGCAGCCAGGCTCCTGACTGGTACCCGGAAGAGGGACCATATTACCCCTATCCTGGCCACTCTCCACTGGCTGCCTGTACGGTTCAGAATTGATTTTAAGGTTCTCCTGTTTGTTTATAAAGCTCTAAATGGGCTGGCTCCCTCCTATATCGCAGACCTTCTAGCCCCTTATTCTACCTCCAGGTCCCTCAGGTCGGCTGACTTGGGGCTCCTGGCTGTCCCGCGATCTAAACTGAAGCTCAGGGGTGACCGCACCTTTGCGGTTGCAGCCCCTAGGCTGTGGAACAGCATTCCCCTCCCCATCAGATCTGCTCCTTCCATCGACTCTTTTAAGTCCAGGCTCAAAACTCACTTTTATTCACTAGCGTTTGAATCTTCTTGATGTGGCTTGTGCCTATGCCCATGTGTTGTTTATTTGTCCCTACGAACTGTGCGCCTTGTTATTTATGTTGGTGTTTCTTGTTCTTGTATTTGCAATTACCGGCTCTGATCTGTACAGCACTTTGGTCAACGTGAGTTGTTTTTAATGTACTTTATAAATAAATTTGATTGATTGATTGATCATCGGTTTGTTTACGAGATGGAGTCTGGTAACGTTAATGTTATTCGACGTTAGCGAACGTTAACGTTTTAAAAATAGATCTGCAAACACTAAAATATGGTCTTTTATATTAGTAAGCTAACCAAACGTCCAAATAAGTCCAGTTTCAGCACATTAGCTAAGTGGTAACTAGCCAGCTAACATTAGATGCGCTTGCTTTGGCTTTAAAATGCCTAGTTAGCTACAACAGCACAGTATTTATTTCATGCTATGGAAGTGGACATTCCTTTGTATAAATACAAATTATATCAATTTACATTTGAGGTGAGATTAAATTTACTGTTTCAAATGAAACTTTGATATTATTTCACAAACTATTAAATGTTCCAATACTTTGTCTATTTAGTGGCCATTACGTTATTGCATTATTCATGTTTTTAGCTTACTAACATTTTAGTTGGAGGTGGTCGGCATGTAACTGCGGCTCCACTATCAACAGCAGTAGTTGCACAGACAGCAGCAACAGGTGTTTGGGTACCGTTATTTGGGACTTGGCTTCCCACTAACAAATTACGGGAATAACATTGTTAGAGAACAGTGATTTTCTTTCCTTCTTTTAAAGTTTAATTTATTGTGTCCCTTTTTAGATAGAGCTAACGTACACAGTAGCTATAACAGCTGACGTCCGATACAGGATGTGATTAATGTTGCATTGTTAGACCACAGAAAAAGATTTTGATTTTGATATATTTTAAGTCAATTGGCTACCATTGTGTAGCTAGTTTCTTTTTTCAGTTATGGTAGCTATTAACACCAAAACAATGGTAATGTTGATGTTAGCTTTTACCTTGGAGTAAACATGTTAGATGTGCCACGTCATCTCCGAGGGGTTCAATTGTGAATGAGGTCGCCTACATCATTTTATCCACAGCGTACACCTTTCCTTGTTTGATTTAGGTTTTGGAAACAGGAAAATTATGAAACTAAGTTATAGTTTTGTATTTGTTTTTTTTTGTTTTTTACAATGCTGAATGCTGCTGTTTAAATTATTTTAACTTTAAACCTGTTGGTCGCTTTAAGTACTGCAGTACCTGTTTTTTGTTGTTGTAGTGTTTGAATAAAGGGTGGCAGTCTTTCATAACCAACTGTTGTTGTGGACTATATAGTGGGGAAGTATTTGTTTGTTCTCCATTTGAGCAAGATGTTTTTAGGTGGCTAATTGGCCATCGTGAGCAAAGTGCTTCCATATATTTTATTATTATTATTATTTGTTCAAGAGTAAAACAAAGTATCAGAGTAATATCGGTATCGGAAGTGAAAAAGTGGTATCGGGACATTTCTAGCAAAAACGTTGACTAACAAAAGCTTAATTGGACAACGCATAGGCCTATTTCCCAGGAATCTTTGCAATAGCCAGAAGAAGACAATATATAACTAAGAAAGTAGCCTAGCCTACCACAGATAATTATGATTATTATTATTTTTGCAGAAGTAGTTTTTCGGAGGCTATTGTAGCCTCATTTTTTAAAGTGACTAACCATGAAACAGTTTGGTGAATTGTCGGTATATAAACCCATTCCTGTAAGGGCTTGAAGATTACAGTAGGCTATCGTAAATTATTAATAAATTATTGTAAATTCTTAATTTTCGTAGTACAAAATTTTTATGGTCACATTGTGTTAGAAGTGAACAGAGCTGAAGTGCATGTTGTTTTTGTCACAAATGAATAAAGAAATGACAACATAGGTAGGCCTACGCTACGCATGGATGTTTTTCCCGGTAGCACATTTCGCATGTCAGTTATTTATAGATTTTTTTACATTAATGCAACAACACAATCTTAACCAGATGATATTCTGCGTTAAAACTTTTTTCTTTGCTTGACAAATGGCCATGGGATACCTGTTCCCATAACGTTCGCTATTGCATAACTGTCGTGGTGTCCAGTGACTGAATTGTTTAAGTAACAGGCTACAAGTGAACAGTTAATATTGTAAACATGTCTTTGCCTTTGCAATAAAAAGATGTTCTTTAATGTGCGAAAAACATTGTATGAGAAAACCATAACATGTGCACACTGTTTTAGTCCAAAATGAAATTACAGTTTAGTACCTGGTGGGGATTGAACCCAGATCTCTCGCATGGTAAGGCTTGATGCTTACCACTACACCAAAGCTTCTTGGATACAGTCACATGATATAGGCTATAGGCCATTTGTCAGTGTATACAGCAAATAGAACAATTGTTTCCATACTGCGTAACATTACCTTAAGTGGTGACGTCTGACTGTCACCATTTCTCTGTAGTACAAGTAAAACATTGAACAGTTAATATTGTAAACGTCTTTTGCCTTTGCAATAAAAATATGTTTGTTAGTGTGAAAATAACAGTCTAATAACAGTTGCACATTGTTTTTGTTGAAAAAAAACTTGCGCCCTGTTGGGCTCGAAACCCGATTCCTCTGTGTGAGAGGCAGCAACTCCAACAGGTAGGCCACAGTAACTTGGAACATGGAAAACTCAAAGCCATATAGCGGTTTTGTCTGTGATGTGTCCACATTAGTTTAAAGCATGTGTATTGGTCGATAAGCATGGGATAGCAAGTATCCAATGTTGTTATCAAATGGGGAGAATTATTCTTTGAGGGTACGGAGGCAGGAGAAATGGGAAGAAGAAGAAGAAGCAGAAGAGGAAGGAGAAAAACCGGCAACATAACCCAAGTTTGGGGCTTTATTGTGTGGATGTGTGAAGTTGTATCTGAATGCTGTGTGGTTAAATTAGGTCAGAACATACAGAGGTTAATGTTTTTAAGGGCTGAGAGTCTATGGTCATTGTGGTTACTTCTGTAGGAAACCCTGAAAAGTGGCAGACTCTCGGTGCCATCCCAATTTAGAGACAGCGAGGCCAATAGAAACCTATGGGGACTGCATCCGAACCAGAAAGTGACGTGTAGACGGCCTTCCGAGCATATAATTGGTTGCAGACGAGCACGCAAACATAAGAAGTAGGCCAGAATAAATAATAAGAAAAAAATTATGTCTTTGTCTGTGTGGTAAGAAAAAACAATTTGACCACGGAAAAATTATTTTAAAGAATTTTTGATGCAGTTCACATCAATATATGAGTGGAAGTATTTTTAATTTGCTGTCAAAAATGAATGGAGCCCAATAGGGAAACTGGCTTTTTGAGCGAAAATCTAGATATCAGCAGAGGGTGTATCATGGTTCCCCTTCCAAAAATATAGGCCTTCTGGCAAATTTGCGTCAAACATTTGGCATTGTTGCCGCAGGTTTGCGGCAAGCTCATATTTTCACATGCAAATTAGCTTCGTGGGAACTGCCATTCACTACTGGCAAACTCTTACAAACCTCTGGCAACATTTTGTGGTAAACAATTTAGTTTGTGGCAAATGCGCTACATATTAGCTGCAAGTTTGCAGAAAACTTCAGTTTTGTAAGGCTCTCATAGTTTTTTTTACTGTAACCAATACAATAAGACAAAACCATTTCCAAGGTATGGTTTATTTGGCAAAAAGTATTATTTTCAATATATTATCTGACGAGTGATCACCAAGTAAAAACGAGTGAGTGATAAGTTCATTTCCAAGGTGATGAGCTGCACAAGGACTATATAAAAGGTCAGATATTAAAGACAAAGAAGATGAGTGAAATGCTGAAGACGGAAGATTAACAAGGAAGTAGTGTCGGCCCAACACTTCTTTTAAAAACTTATTTTCCTTTTCATGAGGATCTTTATCGTTATTTTAGTAGGAAAATTATTCTATACTACAGCACCATTTCTTCCACTTTTTGCTTGTAAGCAATTAGTATGCTTTTAACAACCAATATTACAGATTTTCTGCATTTATTACTTTCAGCACAACCATATTAATGTATATCAGTATTGTATTAGTCAATACAATTCCATGCTTATATTAGTCTAACTTAAATTCAGATTATGATCAACTCATTTTGATTAGGCTAGTCCAGTTAAATGCAATGCTCTGCTCATATTAGGACATTTCAGTTCCCTACTCGTATTTGTTCAGTTCCATTCACTCCACTTAATTCCTTGCTCATATTAGTCAGTGAGTTCAATTTCATATTAAACTTTCATTAATGATTAATATCAGCTCAATTAAATACAATGCCCTTGTCCTGGTATCGGGTCTATTCATATTCGTTTCAGCTTAATCGTGTTAAAAGTATCAGCTAAGTGAAATATATTTTCTGTTCCATTTGATTTGATACTTAATCATATTAGCTAATATCGTTTTAGTTAAATGCAATTCCATGCTCATATACGTCTCTTCAATTTACTTCGTTCAACTCAATTCCCTAAGTTAACCCCTTCTCTAGTCCCACCATTTTTGAACACAAGCCAGAAAATAAAATGGTGACTGTTCTTGAAACCCTTTGACTACAGCCATAATTCTGGTCTCTTCTGTATGGTAGCATTTTTTCATTGCTTTCAGCTGTTGTTAGTTAATTGAACAGAGTGGAGTCACTCGGTAGCTTAGTTTATTTTGAATTGTTTGCATTCAGTCGGTAGCTTGCTCGCTTAATTGGGGCAGCTACCTGTCTTGTGTGTTGCTAATTAGAATTAGTTGGAACCAGTTTCACCTGTGTGTATATTAAAGGGGACATGAAGCACTCGGTAAAGTGGCTCTGGTTCGTTAGCTTTTTACCTTAAATTAGATAAGACCGTGCGTTCAAATCTCAAACCGACCCGAATTTGCTGGAAAAATAAATTGAAATTAGCTTTTTTTCCACTAGGGCGCAGCCATCTTGGACAAACTGCGGTCGTGACGTCACTAGGTTGGTTGGTCCTGCTGCTCAATGTATTCCTATGGGAAAATAGCTGACTTTCATTGAGCTCAATGATGTATCGTGAGGAAAAAATAAAACAAAAAATGCACAGACGGTCTTTTTCTATTGCCCCAAGATGCTCAAATGAGTATTACCGAACAAAACTTTATTTAAAACTTAATTTCCACGGACTGCTTCTGACCCATTCTGACCATAGCCTACTAATGCTGTGGCCAGACGAGCCGGCAACTGCAGCGCCGCTGCATTGCCTTGATAAACGGTTTGGGAGCTAAAGTCGTGTCTAGCTAATATTGCCTATATAAAATAAGTGTTAGCTTGTGATGCTAGGTCGCAGTAGGTATTATTTGCAGGCTGTTAATTAATAGGCTATATCAAGGCAGCAGCGACCCTGCAGTTGCCGGCTGGCCACAGCATTAGTATGGTCAGAAGCAGTTTGTGGAAAGTTTTAAATTAAGTTTTGTTCGGTAATACTCATTTGAGCATCTTGGGGCAATAGAAAAAAACTTCTTCATGTCCCCTTTAAGCGTGTTTGCAGCTCATCACCTCAGAGTGAGTTCTAATTCAGCTAGTTATAATTAGCAACACAAAAGACAGGGGGTGCATATAGTCGAAAAATGCACCCTCCCTTCCTCTACTCCTCTACGTTCGATGTCATGATCTTCATGCATTATTCATCATTAGTTAGCTACAAAAAATAAGTGATATCTGAACAAAAACGTTTTCAATGTAAAAAAAGGCTGTAATGGCGGCGTGACGTGAGAGGTAGAAGGAGCCAAACGCAGCAAGGGGATTCATTAAGCCCTAAGGCCACTAAGGCGGGAAACCCCGCAGTTAAGGGAGGGAGACAAAACAACGAACAAGCCTACCGACGCTACTAACCGGCTCACTGTCACACTCCAATAAGTAGAAGCGCAAAGACAGGTTTCTCAGTAGCCAGAAATAATACGCGTCTCGGTAACAAGACGCATAAGAACGGGCGAGTAGCGTAATGGCAAAAATAAAACACAGTCAACAAACACTGCAAAATAATACGATAGTATATGAGGAGGCGAAAGGAACAGAGATCTAACGTTCCAAGGCTACTCTCAGACTCGCAGTCACACACAAACATGTCCACAACATCGCCCAATCCTCCCTATAGGAAGACATGTACCGAAAGACGAAACAGAACTACAGTTCCGAACAAAATCGTCAAAAAACTCCATGTACGGAGACAGGTACCAAAAGGAACGAACAGGACAGGCTGCACCAAACAGTTACCGGCTAAAAGACCAAAGCGAGATTAGTAGAAAATAAATGCCCTACCTCTCCATAAAGAGGAATGTAACGAGGTGAACAGGAACAGAGATTTAACGTTCCACGGCTACTTTCAGACACTCCCAGTCAAACGCAAACATGTCAACAAAATCGCCCAAGCTCCATATGAGGAGAGACATACCCGGAGAACGAACAGAACAACAGTTCCGAACCAAAATCGTCCCACAAGTAAAAAGGACGAAACAGGACAGCTGCACCGGACATTACCGGCTAAAAGACTAACACGAGTTTGATAGAAAATAAACGCTGTGCCTCTTGGTAAAGAGGAATGTAACGAGGCGAAGGAACAGAGATAACGTGCCATGGCTACTTCCATAGGCTCGCAGTCACATGCAGAAAACATAAAGGGGTAAACGCCCGATCTCCCAGGAGAGAAACATTTTACAGGCGAGCCGACGGAGCACCGTCATCCCATAACTTTACTATCAAACATGACTAAGGCAAGCTTAATTGAAAACACATGCCCTAGCCTCTCAGTAAAGGAAAATGTCACGAGGCGAAGGAACAGAGAGCTAACGTTCCAAGGCTACCTTCAGAAACGCGCAGTCACACACAAACATGTCCACAACATCGCCCAAGCTCCATATAAGGAGAGACACACCCGGAGAACGAACAGAACAACAGTTCCGAACAAAATCGTCCCGCAGGTAAAAGGACGAACAGGACAGCTGTAACAAAAGACCAACGCAAACTTAATAGAAAATAGCGCACACTGCCTCTCAATATAATAAAGAAAACCCTGACTCACAACAAAGGGGAACGTAGTCCACGAGAAGGAGACAAAACGGAACAAACGTACCAAAGCTACTAACCGGCTCACTGTAACACGGAAATGAGTAGAAGCTCAAACACCTGGTTTCTCAGTAAGAAAACCAAACAAAGGCGAATGGAACAAAGAACTGCTACCCTATACTTTTACGAGCTAAGTAACTAAGTAGAAGCGTGAACGCCCGATCTCCCAGGAGAAACATTTTACAGGGGAAATAGAGCAGAGATCTGCGGTCCCATACTTCTACAAGTAACCAAAGAGCCAGCAAGAACAAAGCCCTGCCTTAGCAACGAGACGTTAAAACAGGCGAGTAGCACAAAAGGTACAAATAACACACACCAGACAATGCAAATAATACAAAACAATATCGAAGCCCCAAACGAAGGAAACGGGAGGCTTATATAGCTCTCAGGTGACCCACACAGGTGTGGATACTGACAGGAGCTCCGCTATCAAAGCAGGGCGGAGCAAGCATCCACCAAAAGGGCAGCGCCCTCGCGTGGCCACCGAGGAAAACGACCGCATGGGGAAAAAGGGTAGAAACCCATGACAAAGGCAAGTTACTCACACATAGCCTGCAGAGTGCTGAGCCCGGCCACGCTGAGAGTTATTGCTGACAATACCCGACATACTTTCACTTCGTCCGAGGAACTTGGAGATTTTATCTCATCAAGAACCTTATAAGTACAACACAGAGGATATCATCGATGACTGAAGGACCCGGATAAGCCGTTTCCAGGCTTTGGGTTTTGTGAACTGTTATGTGAGTTATCTTTGTTTTCCTCTTCTACAAGTCGGGTTGTACTATTGGATAGCATATAGGTACACTAGTAGATCTTGGGATACGTGAACTGAATTATATACATCAATATATAATCTGAATTATAGTGTTCGATATGTTTAAAAGAACAATAATAGTAATATTTTATGGCTATAGGGGTATACCTCCTATTTTCGTTTGCTGAGACTTGCTGAGACTACTACTACTACCGTACCTCTTCCTTTTTCTTTTTCTTCAGGACGATAGGTTAAGACATAATATGTCTAAGGGTTAATAATTGGATGGTGATAAGTGGGATGTTATTTTTAAGAATGCTATAACACCATCTGGGAGTTTTGTTTTGGGTTAGGATGTAGGTTACACTGCAAGGATAAAAGAAAAGGGCAGTAGATGGCGCTCATGTCTCACTAATACAAACCTACTAGTCGCTATGACACTCATATACTGAGGAAGGTACAGGTTAAAAGTTTAACCCTTTTACACGGAGCTTTTGTTAAGTATAATATAAGTTGAGGTATTTTGGTTTTAGCATCCTTTGATTTTGAACTTATTGGTTGGCCTATGTAGGCTAGAACACAATGTCAGAGTTATGTTGTGTGTTATGATATAGGCTTCACAGGGGAGGGTTATATAAATTTAAAAGGTGGGAGTTGGCAATTATGGCTCATTATTGGAAAGTTTCTACACGCACTGGCGGACTCAATTGCAGAGAAAGATACATAGATGACACTGCATAGGAGGGGGGTGGGTGTTCGGTGGGTTAGGGACTTTCATTTCAGTTTCACGGACGCAATATTCCATTGCTTTGTTCAGGAGTAATGGGTGGCTATAGATGTAGACCTGTTTGGCACCAGGTTCTCTCTTATTAATATTTACGCTCCAAATACAGACTCTCCAGACTTTTTTATTGATATTTGTAACACTGTGAAACAAATGTGGAATTCATGTGTAATAATTGGGGGGGATTTTAATCAGGTGAGAAACCCGGCACTAGACAAGTCAAACACATCAAATACAAGAATGGCACAGAAATCCCAATTTGTAATTGATGTTCTGGAAGAAGAACTGGAATTGGTTGACATTTGGATGCTCCTGCATCCCCAAGAAAGGGAGTATACTTTTTATTCAAACCCACATTCTTCATATTCTAGGATAGACTATTTTGTAATATCTAAACAACTAGTGGGTATGACTATCAGTATATAAATATTGTATTGTCGGATCATGCCCCGGTGGAAGTGGTGTTTTGGGTTCTATACTGCAGAAGAAGGCAGAATTTGCACTATTCAAGTGCAGACAGAGGTACTATGAACAAGGGGAAGCAGCAGGGAGGTTATTGGCTCAGAAAGCAAAGCAACAATATAATAGTTCATTAATACCCTTTGTGGAGAATGAGAAAGGGGTCTTAGTGACAGACACTGTGGAGATTAATGAAGCATTTAGGGTATTTTACCAAAAATTGTATACATCACAGTGCACTACAGATCAGGAGGATATAGACAATTTTCTATCCCAGGTGCATCTGCCATCCCTGTTAGAGGGAAAACAAAAAGAGATTGGGGGAGACATTACATTAGAAGAGGTTCAACAAGCTATTCAAAGACTGAGCTCCGGGAAGTCCCCAGGGGGCAACGGCTTCCCTACAGACTTTTATAAAGAGTTTTCTGACATAATAGCACCAAGACTACTTATAGTATTTTGGGATGTACTTAAAAGAGGTAGTATGCCAGAGAGTATGCAATCCGCGGTAATAACACTTATACATAAAAAAGGAAAGAACTCTCAGCAGTGCGGAAGCTATTGGCCGGTCTCATTGATAAATGTGGATGCCAAAATATTGGCTACATTACTGGAGACACAAGTGCCCAGTATTATTCACCCGGATCAGGTGGGTTTTATTAAATTAAGGGCTTCCGCAGACAATGTTCATAGGTTACTACATTTGATATGGCAGACAAGGAATAACAGAACCTACGATTGCTTTCTCTCTTGACGCTGAGAAAGCGTTCGATAGAGTAGAATGGGGGGTACTTGTTTAGGATGCTACATAGGTTTGGGTAAGGCTCCTCATTTATAAATTGGGTTAAACTGTTATACTGTAACCCTAGGGCCTCTGTATTAACAAATGGGAAGATGTCTTCGGTTTTTTCCCTCTATAGGGGCACAAGGCAAGGATGGCCCCTGAGCCCACTGATCTTTGTGTTGGCACTAGAGCCTTTAGCAGCCGCCATCAGAAATAATGCAAACATCAAGGGCATTCAAGCAGGAAAGACAGAACACAAACTACTGTTGTATGCAGATGATGTTTTGCTGCTAACCACAAATCCAGAAACAGCTGTACCTCATATATTATCATTGATTGACTCCTTCTTGACTTCTCTCTTATCTCAGGGTACAGAATGAATTGGGGGAAATCAGAGGCTATGCCTTTTGTCTAGGGTGTGCCCACCAAATATTAGAAAGAATTGGCGGTTTAAATGGCTTCCTTCAGGCCTGGTGTATTTGGGCATCAAGCTTACCCCAGGTCTAAAAAACATAATGACAGAAAACTTTCTGTATAGGGGGGAGGAGGTTGAGAGCACTTTACTAAACTGGACTAAACTTGGGTTATCCTTATTGGGTAAAATAAACATTCTAAACATTCTCTGTTCCACAGATCAACTATATTACATATCTTTAACCTTTAAGTTCCCCTCCCCTGTTACTAACAAGGTTCAATAAGGCTGTAAATACCTTTCTGTGGGCAAGCAAAAGACACAAAACAAAATTATGTGCTGCTAATGAAGATGGGGGTCTCAGTCTACCAAGAGTGGATTGGTACCACTATGCTTTTTCTTTTAATCAGTTGTCCAAAATATATACTGCAGTAGATCGAGCTCCAGGTTGAAAGGGAACTTACAGAACCTTTTCCCATTCACTTATGCCATCACTTTGGCATAATAAACTATTGAAGATGGGTTTTATTGGAAGTCATGGGCCGAGGCAGGAATTATCTTTATTGAACATGTTTTTGAGGAGGACAATTTTATGTCATTCGAACAGATGATGGCTAAATACAAAATCCCCAAAAAGACTTGGAAATATCTTCAATTGAGAAGCTGTATAATGTCTATACAAAGGAAACTCCCCCTAATATCTCAAATAGTGGTACAGGAAATATTTCAGGGCGACCAGTTGGCTAAGGGCGGGGCATCTAGATTTTATAGTCTTATGAGACAATCTCACCGACCGAAACTCAATGGTCTCAAGAGAGCTTGGAAGGAGGATCTAGAAGGGGAGATGGCTAATGAGATATGGAAGGAAATTGTTGGGTCCTGGTGTAAGACGTCAAGGGAAGTACAGACTCGGTTAATCACATATAAGATCATTCATAGGGGTTATTGGACTCCCTGCAAGATGGCAAGACTATGAGCTCTGTCAGAGTCTGCTGACAGTTTGCGTGGGACAGAGCTCGGAGTTTGAAAATAGTCGGCTCAATTTTGGCATTTTATCATTATTTTATTATTTTTATCATCTTATTATTTTAGCATTTTATACTTTTATTATTTTTAGTACGATTCTAGTTTTTTATTATTGTATCATATTATTATTTTATTTGACCCTTCGACCGATTGAGTATATCAGATCACCGTAGTGCAAGCGTTAAACAGCTTTTTCGGTTCAAGCGCAAGTTTCACCATGTCAACCATGACTGGTGAGGATGAACTGCTATTAAATAAAGCAATAGGGCTGCACGATATATCGCAATGATAATTATCGATTGCAATAACGGCCGTTGCCAGCATGTGGGGTATTGCCTTTCTTTTCGTCTTTTTTTCTTTAATTATACTTGATGTGGTTGAAATATAAACTTCAAAACCTGTGTGAAATTCTTCCGGGGAAAAAACGTCATCACTGTCTACTGCGTGTTGATAAGACGGACAATCACAGAAAGGCATTGCACCTTTCAGGCGATTGACAAAAACACATCACATGATCACGTGAAAGCTGTACGACCTTGCTGCTGGTTGGCTGTCTTATCAACACTCAATAGATATCAGCGGTGATGTTTTTTTCCGGAAGCATTTAACGCAGCCTCTGAGGTTTGGATGTTTACTGCCGCATATTGGGTATACTTAAAGAAAAAAAGACAAAAAGAAAGGCGCCCCACACGGTGGCAACGGCCGTTATTGAAATCGATAATTATCGTTGCGATATATATCGTGCAGCCCTATAAAGCGAACAAAATGATTAGGGACCTGGAGGAGGACATCCGACGGCTCTCGGATGAATTAAGAAGAAAAAATGTCCAGCTTTATGGATGTGGCTCTTGGGCAGTCCAAGAAGATTGCCTCTCTTGGCGCAGCCTTGTAGGATACAATTCCGTGGGACTTGACAATTAGAAATAAATGCACCGTTGAGTTACAGAAAGCAAAAACTAATTATTATCAGAAACTCATAAATGAAGCCTCTTTGCACCCCAAAAAGATGTGGGATGCACTGAACACCATAACTGGAGGAAGGACAAGAAATAACCAATGCAAGATAAGCATTTTCTCACATGGAGTATTGCTAACAGAGCCTCAAAAACTTGCTTGCACGTTTAATGCTTTTTTTATTTAATCAGTAGAAGAGCTCTCAGCCCGCTTTGATCCATCTGTGCAACAATTGGAATTTTTATCTCAAGAGTGTTTAATAAACATCCCACATTCTTTAAAGAAGACCAAATCAAAGGATACACACGACATGAACTCAGACTTCTTTCTGTCACATTTGGATTATTTATTAACAGTCACCCATCATCTCATAAACTTATGTATTGCAAAGTCAGTTTTTTCTTCCGCATGGAAAACATCTAAAATCATTCCCGTTTACAAAGCAGGAGATCCGACAGTCATGTTGAATTATAGACCGATATCGATTCTATTCTATCTAATCTTTTAAATTAATTTCAGTTTGGTTTTCGAACAGACAGATCAACCACATCCGTTGTATTATATCTCATGGAATCAATTTGACAATCATTAATGAAGGGAATATAACAAGTGCAATATTTATTGATTTTTCAAAAGCATTTGATACCATTAATCATTCTATACTTCTCAATAAGTTAACGAAGTTCAATTTATCATCAACTGCAATAAACATGCTTTCATCGTATCTATTAGAAAGATTACAACTGGTCCAAATAGATCAATATAAATCCACTTCTACTACAAGCAATATCGGTGTACCACAAGGATCTATTCTAGGACCGCTATTGTTCATATTATATATTAATGATCTGCCCTCAGTATGCTCGTCAACTCAAGTGCTTCTATACGCGGATGACACTGTTATCTTTACCTCTGCGCGTAAAATAGATGACATTTATTCCAAACTTTCATTGGACTTTTAAACCACATATTGAATACCTTTTATTACAGCTAAATAAAAAACTTTGTCTACAATAAAATTCGGACATATCTCACACAAACCGTTTCAAATACATATTTAAATGCCATAATTCTATCCACATTATCATATTGTTTACCAATTTGGTCATCTGCTACAAAATGCACATTAGACCCAATCATTCGTCTTTATAATAGATCGTATAAAATTCACGCGAAATTACCATCTCGCACACATCATTGCACTGCCTTGCAACAAATAAACGCGCAAATATTACTGAATTTAAAACTTTATCATAAAATACAAAACAATACTCTTCCTCAGATCATTAGCAACCTATTGCCACATCATTCTAATAACCGACAACAAAGACAAACGCGTTCCATTACAAACGCATTAAATCCACTTCAAAGAAACAAAAACAATTTTGGTCAAAAATCGTTTTTCAATAGAAA
The DNA here is from genome assembly GCA_029718625.1 of Synaphobranchus kaupii. Taxonomy (NCBI): domain Eukaryota; kingdom Metazoa; phylum Chordata; class Actinopteri; order Anguilliformes; family Synaphobranchidae; genus Synaphobranchus; species Synaphobranchus kaupii. The sequence continues at coordinate 8,208,433 of CM056398.1, read as the reverse complement.
CACCGAATCATGGAATAATTTACCATTCAATATAAGGATATACATACAATATACATTTTAACAACTTTAAAAAACAGCTCAAATCTCATCTTATAAATAACCAAATCTGTCAACACTAGACTATAATTAATTTCAGGTCACGCTGTGTCTGCTCCATAAACAATCACTTTTTTCTTTGTTTCTACAACATATTTCTTTCTGAAATTTCTCACATTTTAATGACTTCATATCTATAGATTTTTTACTCTTGTCTTTTTTATTTCTCAAATATTGTCTAGGATAAACTATCTCAAACAAATTATCTCCTTTCTTTTCATCTCTTTCTTTCTTTCTTTCTATGATGTAGGACAGGGAACCCTCTGTAAACCAGTAATGTACTGAGTAGGGCCCAAAGATTTTAGAACTTTTATGTACTATTATCTTTTTTCCCTGTATTAATAAAATGAAAATGAATGAAAACTATGGAAGCAGAGGCACACTCATACACATGCTTTATGAATGCCAAATGACTTGGAACTTATGGGAAAATGTAATAACATTCCTCAACAAAGTACTTGGAACAGAGTTGCTACAGAGCCCTGCGCTCTGCATATTAGGCATGATATCAGAAGGGGTGGGATTATCTGCTCAGCAGAATCTATGGTGCAGATTGGCCCTTACCACAGGTTGTAGGATTTTGCTCAAGCGCTGGAAAACAAAGAATATCATCCCTTTTAATGAATGGTTGGGAGAAATGACCAAAATAGCCAATTATGAACAATTCATTTTTAAATTGAACAACAGAAAGGAGGTTATTCTGAAAATATGGGGTCCCTACATGAATACAATATTTAATAGCTAACTAGGGAGAAGCTGACAATATTATTATATGCAAGATGTTATTATCATGACTTGTGGGAGATTGCCTGCATGGTATGTCATGCTATTATTATTATGATAAGTGTCTGATAGTAGAGTGATAAATGATGTTGTGATGGTGGTGCTAGGTGGGACAGACGTTGCTACTATATGTGCATGATATAAATATGATGTTACTTATATCTTGACATATGAATGATAACTATATGATGATGATGTTTGCCAAATAAGGTGTTATCGGTGTATGTGAGGGATGGTCATACTTATTTAGATGTGAAGGAGCAATGTAATGTGATGTTTGCCCTATATGCCATTACGATTGGATATGCGAATAGCAGCTATATGTTCAGTAATACTTGTCCTGGTTATTACTATAATTTTGATATAGGAGTAATAATTATACTTACCATGTATACAGATCCTTTCCAAAAAATTAGAATATCATGGAAAAGTTTTTTTTTTTCCCATATTCCATTCAAAAAGTGAAACTTTCATAGATTATAGATTCATTACACACAAAGTGAAATATTTCTAGCCTTTATTTGTTTCATTTTTCATAATTTTGGTTTACAGCTCCAGAAAACCCCCCAAAACAGTATTTCAAGAAATTAGAATAGTGTGTCGAAAATCAGCATTTACTTCAGTTATTTCAGAGAATGAATGTTTTAAAGGCAAAATGGATCAATAGTATGATCAATATTATTCGGACTAACCATTAGCCTATGAGTTCCCAGTAATTCCCAACAGGGCTGTTATTTTACAAAATATATGCGGTTAAATTTTGTTTAAAAGGACCTGCAACAGCTGAGAATAAGCTATCAATGGCTTTAGTCTCACCTTAGAAAACGCAAAATTAGCCTGCTTGTTCAATTTTGGTTGATTATGCAATGAAAGTGTCAAACATCAATTCCATGAGGCTGTTCTCATGGAGTTCTCGAAGTTCAAGCTTCATCCGATGTTAGGCTAGGCTACCTGCATAGCAATATTGATTAAATACTGTTATTTTGCCTTAATGATGACACTAAATACAATAAAGCTGTCAGGTTGGCAACCCATATGTTCACGCATATTTCCCCTTGTTTTATAATGTCCTGTTCTCTTTAAAATCGTTTTGTTCAGTTATGGAATAACAGGTGAAATCAGCTGGGTTTTAATAAGCTGAGAGTAGTCTATGGAAACCTGGTCACTGTAATTAAAAAAATATGAAGGACGAAGAATACTAATGTTCAAATTCAGTTAACATGGTGACATTTATCTCCGTTGTTTAACCGTAGGCTATGGAAAAAAACCTTATGCACAGCGAATCCGCTGTAGCTTAGACTATTTGAAAAACAATAAATGCAATATTCACTGGACAAGGTTTTGAACTTTTTTCAGTCAAAACCATTCTATTTACTTACAGGCTGTAGGCCGAGAGAGCTGTATTGTAATGACATCTGAAGTGCAATTTCAGAACTCAAATGTCCGTCTATTGCAGTGCACAAGTTTTCCATTGAATGACAATTCATAGGTGTAAATGACATAACAGAAGATTGTCCCCCCAGAAGATTACAGGAATTATTGGCAAATATAGGCTAAATCATAGATTGATCCAGGATAACTGTGAATAGTCTATAGCCTACATGTAACCTTACACGTAGCCTACAACCCCCATCGCCTGGATGTTGATGGAGTGGGCTGAAAGCAATTTAATTTGGCATTCCCCTTTGCTGAGGGGCAGGTAGCTATGTGGTCTTTGACCTAAGGACCCTTTTATTATTATGCATTTTTTTATATAGCCTACACAATAATAATATTTCACATTGTAATCTTGTAATTCCAACTGCGACATGACTTTAGACCAGGTTTGTGGTGGTTTTAGCGCAAGCACTTTCTGCTGGCTCCAATACGCCAAAAAGAATCTTGGCCACTCCTCATCTTAAGACCAACACGCCCTGTCCATAATTCTAAATAGAAATCCTCATTTCTAAAACAAAATCCTCATTTCTATATTAGATCCTTACTTCTAAAACTAAATCCTTATTTCCAAAAATAAATCCTAGTTTCCAAAATAAAATCCATAATTCTAAATAGAAATCCTCATTTCTAAAACAAAATCCTTATTTCTAAATTAAATCCTTGTTTCTAAATGGAAATAATTTTTTCTAAATTGAAATCCTAATTTCTAAGATGAAATCCTTATTTCTAAATTGAGATCCTCATTTCTGTAAAGAAATCCTTGTTTCTATAAAGCTTGAAAGCTAAATACTACAGTTAGCCTTTGCGCAAAGCATACTAGGACCACATGATGTATGCACGAGTGTGTCTGAGAGTGCTATTTGTATAGCAAGTCTGGAGAAGCTAGTCCATTGACTGGCATAATGACGAGCACAAAATTGCCAAACAAACTAAAATTAAGTTTTCTAGCAGACATATGCTATTAGGTTAAAGCCTGTTAACAAGTAAGTTCAATAATTTTAGGAATATAACGAAACTCATTCGTAGGGAACTGCAGCTTACAGCACATGCACATGCAATCATCTGGTTCGCTGTTATCACCTCCAATAAAAAACATAAGCTTTTAATTTCCCGTTCATTGTTGCACTGTAGCTACGTACAGTAGCGTACATAATAAGTTACTTGTTCATGTGAAACGAAATTGACTTGAATGATTTGTGATGAATGATAAGATCGTGAGTTATTACTCTCTGATAGTTGTACAAAAATAGGCGACTGAGTGTAAATCTGTGGAAATGCTGCAGTAGCTATTATTCACCCAGTAGATGGCAAGCTGGTAGCACCACATTACGCTACGAGAATAGAGCTAGCTACAATAAGCCATATGATAGCCTACACCAAAGAGCTAGGGTATAATCTTGTGCCAACTGTATCGCGCATTTGTTGCACTTGGACATATGTAAATTGATTTTAACATGATAAATAAAATAAGTTGTTGATCATATTAACAAGAAATGTATTCTTAAAAACTGGAAAAAAAATCCAACCTTTCTAACAAAATCACTTCAATTTATTACATCCACATGGGAAAGATTAATGTCACTTAGGCAACAACCCTTAGAACGCGATAATATGGAAGTTCTGGAACCTATTCTGACCTAGCTACTTAAACATAGACCACAAGATTTAGGGTGCTCTGTGATGCTCTGATTCCTTCCACATATCTAACATGGGGGGGGGGGGGGGGGTGAGAAATATGCGTCTGCTGTAAAGTGCTGTATAGCTGGTGCTCATCATTTGTTTAATAAAGATGTGTCCTTTGCTATTATTTTCTAGCGTGTTCTCCGTTCTCACCCAGAGTCAGTACAAGGGGACAGCACTAATCGTTACGTTCTGCACAACACAACACCGTCCCACCATTCCTGACATCTGCTGTGCATAAAGCCTTCTCTCAACTGAGTAGCGGAGATTGCTGCGCTATCCCATCATCATCATGGCCATTTGTAACAAGCCACACAATTCAGTAGCCTACTTGGTTGGTAGTTAGTAGCAAGTTAGTTATTGAGTCAGTCAGTCAGTTGCTTAGTCATTTAGTTCGTTTCCGTTTTAGTTGTTTCACAGCGATTTAGGATGGTGAACTTTTGTGTTTTTAGCCTGACAGGGCACAGAGTTCACGTTTCTCCCCTTAGGAAAATGAGCTATTTTCGTGCGTGGGTGCGATTTGAGCTGGTGAGGATTAGGAATTCACTGCGGCATCTATGTCCAAAATTTTTTTTAGGGAGGAGGATTATGTCCCCGGATATATGATGGAGTTCAGGTTGGGATTTCAAAAACAGGACCGTGTGATAGCCGACCTGGTGCTGTCTTATCCGTTCACTCTCCTTCAGTTCCATCGACATTAGCAGCCTCTGCCACTGGCCCTGGCGGAAACACTTCTCACAGAGCCAGCACAGATTCAGCTAGAGACTGAAATGTGAAATTTATGGTTAGTGATTGCTACTAGCTAACTATCAATTAATGAAATAGCGTTGCTTGCTGTGAGGCTAGGTAGCTAGTTAGCTAAACCGACCGATCAATCTGCCATTTACATTACATTTATTTGGCAGACGCTTTTATCCAAAGCGACGTACAATAAGTGCATATTAAAGGTCATTGATGCGACTACAAAGCAGATCCGACAAAGCACAACTTTCTCACCGCGTAGGAGCTATCCCTAGTAATGAACATGAATAGTACACACAGTCCAGAGTACTATAGAATGGCCCTATATAGGTAGTTAGTCGAGGTGGAGTCTGAAAAAGTGCGTTTTCAGACCACGACGGAAAACACAGTGTTTCAGCTGAGCGCAGCAGAGTGGGGAGTTCGTTCCACCACTGGGGAGCTAGGGTGGAAGAGCTCCGCAGTCGGGACGAGCGGGAGCCGTTAACACGGAGGGGGGGAAGTGTAAGTCGCCCTGCAGCAGCAGAGCAAAGTGGTCGAGCAGGAGCGTAGTGCTGGATTAAGTCCTGTAGGTAGGAGGGGCCTGACCCTTTGGCTGCAGTGTAGGCCAGGGTCAGAACTTTGAACCTGATCCTGGCAACGACCGGCAGCCAGTGGAGTGACCTCAGCAGGGGGGTGACGTGTGAAAGCATCAAGCAATATTTCCCCATTCGTTTGGAGGTAATATGTGGCGGCATGACATGTTGGATCTTATTAGGCAGCTGGTGTAACGGCAGCAATTAGCCTACACTTTGTTGAGCGTTAATTTAAATGACGATCGTGGACCGGGGGAGATAAAACTTTTTACTTTATCATTAGCTAGAGCCCAGAGATAAAGAAAAGTTTACCTTTTTGGTTGCCTTGTCGATGTGGCAAATTTCTGTGGTCGTTCATTTGTCATGACAGTGCATCTCCAAACAAGCCTCTGCTAAATAAATCCCGTTAGAGACTTTATTTACTGAATTTATTTTGTGGCCGTGCTGTGGAGGTGTAGCCTAACTTACACCAAAGATGAGCGAGTTAAAGAGTAAGTACACCCACCGTCCCAGCCTGTCTCCGCCTACTACACAACTCTGCCTACTACACTTTGTGGGATGAGTGAAGGAGAGGGGTGGGGGCGGAGGAGCTGTGTCCAATCGTCATTTGCATAAATTAACGTACAATGTACAAATTATTTTGTATAACTCGGATCAAACTGTTAAACTAGACGTTGCAGATCAAATATGAATCAAGATTCAGCAACTGCATGGCCTATTTCTTACCTCAAATAACCCACAGAACTATATAATAACTAGAAAGGAAACATGGTCACGTGGTTCCATACAACCCTATTCAAATTCGGTTCTTCCACAAGTGGCACTGCCGCAAGATGACTGCTATGGCCCGGAAATAGTATTACCGATGAGCTCTGCCATGTATTTCCAATGGAGCCACAGCGCAGTCTAAGTACCAAAAGCTCACAATATGGCAATCAATAGCAGCAGGCAATCACATTTTTTATTTTTCCTGGGTCAAATATTTTTCTAGGCTGCACAGAAAAGAGAAAGGCATGATTTAAAAAAGCTAATCGGTGAGTGTTGCGTAGGCGCACTGGACTCTGATTGGTTCGGAACAAACCGATGAAATTTGGTACATGGTCACGTGGTAATCCTAATTACGTCACAGTACAATCACCTGAGGTGGCCTATTCGTATTTTCGCCCTATAAATGAAATCCCATCTCTACTGAACTATGGTGGTTAGCTCGCAAGGAGCATACAGCGAGGTAGCTGACTGTCACTGGTTAGCTAACAGTTATCAAGTTTGCATGCCAGTTATCTTGTGCATAATAATGAAATGGTTTTCAAATGCTTTCACGCGTGTAATATTTCAAAGGACAGACTTCACATCTCAAGATGTGTTACATTACTAGTAACCTACCCCAGTGAATAGTTGAAAAGTCGATGAAATGCCATCTTGTGTAGTGAAAAACGCCCAGATAGCAAGAGGCAAGCGGGTCAGTGGACGAGTTGGCCGGAGTTAGCTAGTCGTGCGCTGGGCAGCGGGCGCCAGCTTCACTCCCCTCGTAGACCCACCCGCTGCTAACTCACCAGACGCAATCCTCCATCTTTACTAACATTGCCCCGCTGATGCTGGATGTGTCATGGGTAGTGGCTGCCTCTGTCGTTTCTGCGATTGTTTTCCGATTTGGCGTCGTCTGATGCTCTGTCGGATTTTTTCTGCCTCCGTCCCGGTGTTTGGATCTCGCCTGGTCATTATCTCTGACACCTGTGTTCGGTTTCCTGTCGGCTATATATAGCACTTACTTCCGCTTTCCGGCACTTCTATATTGTCGGTGCCACTTGACTACGAAGCCAGTATAGGTATAGGAAGTTCGGTCACTGCATTTCTGTTTGGCCTTATACAGAGACGCAGCTATTTCGACTAGTTGATAGGACAGAAAACAAGAAAATCTAATCCTATCTCTCTCTATTCTTTTTTGCCTGCAGCCTGTTTATCTTCTTTTCAGCTCTCTTGTAGATACAGGCTTGCTATTCTGTTTGTTCCTTTTCTGTTTTCTCTACCTCTTATCTACGCATATTAATTAGTGCGTGAGGTTCTTTCTTTTATTGTTTCTCGCAGTTTTTTCGAGATTCGCCTCCGTTTGAGGTTGTTTTAGCCTTGTGCTAGGGAGGTTTTGCTCCCGCTTTTCCATTTTCCTTTTCCCCTGGTGCGGTTTAATTCCGCTTCTGTGGCGTGTCTATTTTTAGATACGCTTTCTGAATCCTCATCTGTCACGTTTTGGTTCTCTAAACTTCAAACACAAACCTGACAGGATGAAAAACAACCAGCGTAATGTTAGTCCTAGGATGTAGTCAGGCTATATCCGGGTAAAACTGGCTAAATTAGGGATACATTTTATTAAATTGACATGTCTGTCAACCTAGATTTACACGCCTCTACGATGCATATGACGGCCTATCTATAGCTTGTTGGCTAATAAGCCTGCTTTGTTCACACAGCTTCGAACAACATAACGGTGAATAGCTAGTTAACATTAACCAAATAGTTTGTTAATAACGCTAGTTAACAAGATGGCTATTACACATTTTTATTAATCGCGGCTCATTTATCTGAATTCGCAGTTGTGTGGTAACATTAGATGATTTCAACAAGATAACATTAGCCTACGAAGCCTTCAACATTAATCAATCTAACATAGACAAGTTCACCATAGTTCATTCTATCAGTCCAACATGGACATTCCGGAGAGGCTATACTTGCAAAATAGGCTACAATTTTCCATCAAGATTTATCAAAATGTAGGCGAACCTCACGTTAGCTAGCCGCGCAAGGCTGGTTCACGGGAAGCTTCAGAGAGCGGTCGGGACTCGGGATCTACCAGTGTAGCTATTGCCTAAACCACAGACGGCGGATTAAGCAAAATAAACAAGCGGACGCAATAATCATTAGAATGTAATCATACACATAATGTATCTATGTATTTATTGTTTTGGTTTTCACATAACATCGATTGTTCTCACGACACCCACTCGGTTAGTGGGTCTGGGGTGGGCGCTGGAAAGAAATTTGTTTTAATATAAGGGAAAGGTTGGTGGCTCAAACATGTCATTGCATTGTTATATGTTTCACCTTCAATACATGGTGTGCATAAATAGCCTAGCCTATATTTTGTCTAACCGCATGACACAGTAACACAGTATGCAATAAATGTTTGCGAAGAAGAGTGAGTGCTCCCCGTTGCCTATTGTAGGCTATATAGGACATTGTAACTTTAAATAACATGGAAAGTTATTGTGGCTGTGTTTACCAATTTATGTTGCTCTTGTATGTCGATGTGTGCAGCACCCTCTCATCGCTCAAAATAAATTAACCCAGCAAACAGTGGACGTCCCAGGGAAGTCCCCTTTTAGTCCCTTCACAGTTTTCATGTGACGTTTCCTAGGGATGTCCTAAAACCATTACTAGGATGTTATTAAATTCCTAGGAAGGTCACTGTTTGGTTACAATGTGACATTTAATTAGAATTTTCCGGGGACGTTCAAGCAACATCCCTATGCGGTTATGATATGACATTGTGCTCATAACATTCATGGGACGTTCCTGCAACGTCAGTTAATGAATGTCTGGGGGACATTACTAGAACGTCCAGGGAACGTTCTCTGTGACGCCCACGTAACGTTTAGAAAACCCTACAAAAAGACGTCAAGGCAAACCTAATTTTGTTAGCTGGGAAACGCATTGAGGAACTGAAGTTGAGCATCAAAGCTAGGCTATCAAAGCCAGAAAACTTTATACTGTATTTTAATACTTTAAGACCGCATAAACGAGGCAAAAGTGTCTGCTATGGATGAATATTTTTCGGTTCAAAAAGACGAAATATCTGGGTAAAGCCAGGACGTCTGGTCTGCCGATCTGATACTGGATATTTGAAGGTTAACGTTAGCATAAATAAACAAGCAGGTGCAATAATCACTATTTAAGTGAATGCAATCATACCATAGATCTATTCAATAGTTTATCGATGTATTTATTGTTTTGATTTTCACATAACATCGACTGTTCTCACGACACCCACTCCGCGGTGGTTCTAGTTGTTAACTAGATTTACAGCGGCAGCCATTACTCTCTGCAAAAGGGACAAAATGATCACCTTCACGTGACATGACACATTGGCCAATCAGAGAAAAAACATTGGGCCGTTTTGAGAAAGCAGTTGCCTTTCCAGTTCTTATAGAGTTCAGTGGTCTAACCAATCAGGTGCCGACTGTTTCCGTTGTGGGGGACAACAATTATCCATATGACGCAGAGGTACCTCCAAAGAGGTACTCTGACATCACGATTGGGCCGGGGGCAGAGAGGGAATTTCAACCATTAGAGGGCAGCACAAAGACTCTTTTCTACCAGTTTCTTATGATATACAATATTATTTCAGAATTGTTGAAATAACGGAATGGAAGAATAAGTTTCATTATAAGCTAGGCATGCAAACACGTTTACAGCAACAACAAAAAAGTGATCTAGGGTGTACTTACCCTTTAAGTTAGGGGAAGCACTGCAACGTTAGCCGAAGTCAAAGTATTTTAAACTAGTTAGCTGGCTAGCTATGGTGAGACTTACTAACTAGGAACGTTTTTAGGATTTTTGACTGTTGACTGTTAGTTAACTGTTATTTTCATGTAGTGTCATGGTGACTTGGTGAATTATTTCAATACAGAAATATATGGTATTATTGCTTTTATGTCAGTGGGCAAAATGCACTTTTTAGCCACAGGGTGGCAGGCTAAGACCACAAATGTAGCTATGAGGTTCAAAAGAATGGTTTGTCAGCCAATGGTTTGTCAGCCCATGGTTTCACATGCATCTTAGGAGCAGGAGAACAGCCACTCTTACTTATTGCCATGTAAGCAATCAATATTGGTGAATTGCATAGTTTAATTTTTCTCCAGGCTCCTATTGGCATACCTGCACTACAATGACAAAGGCAGCTGATGTTGATGTCTACTACGGTCCACCACATTTTTAGTGGTGGCATGTGCACTGTGTGCAGTAATAGTATTGAGCTATTTTAACAATAGCTACATGAACTGTGTATTCTGTACTTTGTGCACATTTCATAAGCTATAATTGTCACAATTGCAGCTCAACATAGGCTACCGATTAATTCAAAGTGTAATTAGCTAACTACCAGCCGATCTTGATGGAAACCATTGATGAACTTAAAAAAATATTGTTAAATGTCAAACGATGTCTTCTAACTCAACCCTAAATCACAATTAAGAAGTGATCTAAACAATATACGCAGGTGACCAACATGGCTGATGTCGCCCGACATTATTATGGACGATGAATGGATGCGATTTTGTTCATTGGGATTGGACAGTCTAAACTAAACCTAGCTGTCCGGTACCAAAACATTTCCCGCAGGTAACGTTCTACACTACCGGAAAAGTAGTGTGTGCTGTGCTTATTAACTCACTAGCCCGTAGCCCACACATGGAAGGTTGGAGTTTTGCATCCGGCAATCCAATGTTGAATAGCTTAACTCTGCTGTGCTTATGAACTCACTAGCTCGCTCGCTAGATCGTAGCCCACACATGGAAGGTTGGAGTTACGCATCCGGAAATCCAGTGTTGAATAGCCTAATGTTAAATGTATTTCATAGAATACTAATAGCCCTATTTTAAAACTGTATTTCCATATTTTACTGATGCAAACTATTTAGGCTGTACTAGCTATTTAGGCTGTATGTCTTTCAGCTAGAATGTGTTTGCGTCTAGCCCATTGTGCATGCATGTCTCCATATAGACTTGGTTCATTAATATACATGCTTTTTCATGATCCATAGCTCAGGTGGTGCTGTTCATTGTATTTCATTACACATTAAATACTGCTCATCTACAAACTCTTTTAATGTAATTGTGTGCTGTCTGTAATATGATAACTGTTCTCATTCTTGTGAATAGAGGGCGTGGTTACGCGAATGACTGCATACATTTCTTTGGAATGCATGTCTCTCTCCGTGTTTATCTTGATGCATTATTCATCATTAGTTTAGTTAGCTATAAAAAATAATTGATATCAGATCAAAAACGTCTATGACGTAAAAAAAGCCAAATTACTCACGCATAGCCTACATAGCGCTGCCTATAAGTTCTTAATTCCAACTTGCAAAAACTAGGCCTGCCTTTAAAAGTATTGATATCAAAATGTGGCCAAGTTACAACTAACAATATTGCCTATCGTAGCTCACACTAAATAAACTAGCTCTATTCCAAAGCAATGCTATCCAAACTTTCCTAAATTATTTAATGCAACTTGGCCCTGTGTTTCTTCATCTTACCATCTCAAGAGAATGTGGTCAATGAAACTGTATGTGCCACATCAAACTGCAAAATTAAAATAATTTATAGTGGAAATGCTCTGATTCAGATTTTTTAATTAAACAGAAAAATTACTACACTATAGGGCATGTTTGAACAATTGTCTGCATCCACTGCTTTGGTCACAGAATGAATAAAATGTATTATTATTATAATTATAATTATTATTATTATGTATTTATTGATTTATTTATTTGGATTTTTATCAAAACCTGTGTGGTCCTACAGAGCATAGATATCCTTGTGTTCACAAAATTCTGTTTGCAAATATCATAAATACTATTATGTTAAGAAAATTGGTACTATTACTTATTTGCCACCATCTGACCCACGAACATGTCTGGATACGTTTGTAATTTCTGCATTTATGTATTTATTCATCACCCCTTTCTCTATTGTACATGATGTTTCTTCATATAAATGTCTGTTTGTGAATTTTAAAGAATTCTGTAGCAGCAGTTAACATTTTAAAACCTGTACATTTTCTAAAGTAAACTTGCCAACAAAGTACAACCATATCCTTTCTGGACTGTAATTATTCATCAACTGTTAAAAACATTCATTGAAATCATATGTTGTTCCATGAGGCACAATCTCTTCACATGCAAAGATGAAGAAACACAGGGCCAAGTTGCATTAAATAATTTAGGAAAGTTTGGATAGCATTGCTTTGGAATAGAGCTAGTTTATTTAGTGTGAGCTACGATAGGCAATATTGTTAGTTGTAACTTGGCCACATTTTGATATCAATACTTTTAAAGGCAGGCCTAGTTTTTGCAAGTTGGAATTAAGGACTTCTAGACAGCGCTATGTAGGCTAGCGTGAGTAACTTGGCTTTTTTTACGTCGTAGACGTTTTTGATCTGATTGTTTTTTACCCTGGGGGACCTATATCTCCGCCCAGAAGGGAGAAGAATTAATTCCTTCAAGAGTGGGTGGTCAGAGCTGGCCAAGACCGACCGTGCCTTCTGCAAAACTTGTCTGTCATAGATATCTGCTAAAGAAAGCTGCTGCATGCCAATTATTTTGCTGGCTACTTTAACAATGTTGAACAAACAATTTTTCTTTTGCACTGTGAGGTTCCCATACCAAGAAATTAAACAAATGTAGTGGCGGCGTGACGTGTGAGGTAGGAGGAGCCAAACGCAGCAAGGGGGATTCATTAAGCCCTAAGGCTACTAAGGCGGGAAACCCCGCAGTTAAGGGAGGGAGACAATGAACAAGCCTACCGACGCTACTAACCGGCTCACTGTCACACGCCAATAAGTACAAGCGCAACGACAGGTTTCTCAGTAGCCAGAAATAATACGTGCCCTGTCTCGGTAACGAGACGCATAAGAACGGGCGAGTAGCGTAATGGCACAAATAAAACACACAGTCAACAAACACTGCAAAATAATACGATAGTATATGAGGAGGTGAAAGAAACAGAGATCTAACGTTCCAAGGCTACTCTCAGACTTGCAGTCACACACAAACATGTCCACAACATCGCCCAATCTTCCCTATAGGAAGACATGTACAGAAGGACGAAACAGAACTACAGTTCCGAACAAAATCATCAAAAACTCCATGTACAGAGACAGGTACCAAAAGGAACGAACAGGACATTTACCGGCTAAAAGACCAAAGCGAGATTAGTAGAAAATAAACGCCCTACCTCTCCATGAAGAGGAATGAAACAAGGCGAACACAAACAGAGATTTAACGTTCCATGGCTATTTCCATAAGCTCGCAGTCACATGCAGAAAACATAAAAGGGTAAACGCCCGATCTCCCAGGAGAGAGAAACATTTTACAGGCGAGCCGACAGAGCACCGCCGTCCCATAACTTTAATAGCAAAATGACTAACACAAGCTTAGTAGAAAATAATTGCCCTAACCGCTCAGTAAAGGGAAATGTAACGAGGCGAAAAGAACAGAGAGCTAACATTCTAAGGGTACTTTCATAGACTCGCAGTCAAACGCAAACATGTCAACAAATTGCCCAAGCTCCATATGAGGAGAGACATACCCAGAGAACGAACAGAACTACAGTTCCGAACACAATCGTCCCGCAAGTAAAAAGGACTAAATAGGACAGCTGCTCCGGAAATGTACCAGCTAAAAGACTAACACGAGATTAGTAGAAAATAACACGCACTGCCTCTCAATATAATAAAAAACCCTGACTCACAACAAAGGGGAAACGTAGTCCACAAGAAGGAGACAAAACAGGGAACAAATGTACCGAAGCTACTAACCGGCTCACTGTAACACGGAAATGAGTAGAAGCTCAAACGCCTGGTTTCTCAGTAAGAAAACCAAACAAGGCGACTGGAACAAAGAACTGCTACCCTATACTTCTACAAACTAAGTAACTAAGTAGAAGCGTGAACGCCCAATCTCCCAGGAGAGAGAAACATTTTACAGGCGAATACAGCAGAGATCTGCGGTCCCATACTTCTACGTGCTAAGTAACTAAAGAGCCAGCAAGAATAAACGCCCTGCTTCAGTAATGAGACGTTAGAATAGGTGAGTAGCACAAATGGTACAAATAACAAATAACGCCCTGACTCACCGTATGAATAAAGCCCTACATCTCAGTAAGAGGAAAGGTAACGAGAAAAAGCGGTGACTGAAACGAACATGAAAAAAGGAATTTAACCTTAAAGCTCAACGCACATAGGCAAGTCCTGCAAAACTCCAATCAAACAAAAGGGAGCAAAAATGGTCTCCTAAAATACCTTGACCTAACCATACTGGCTAAGCGATCAAAGTGCAAAAAATAATACCACACACTAAACAGTACAAATAATACCAGACAATACAAAACAACATCGAAGCCCCGAACAAAGGAAACGGGAGGCTTATATAGCTCCAAGGTGACCACGCACAGGTGTGGATGCCGACAGAAGCGCCGCAATCAAAGCAGGGCGGAGCAAGCATCCACCAAAAGGGCAGCGCCCTCGCGTGGCCACCGAGGAAAACGACCGCATGGGAAAAAGGGTCGAAAGCCATGACAACAAAAGGTTAAAATGGACTCAATAAAAGATTTATAAAAATAAAGCCATCAGTGTCTTGTCCACATTAAAAGTGTTCAGTCTGCGCAGAAAGTGAAGTCTCTGTGGGCCCTTTTTGCAGATTGCAGATGTATTAAGGTCATGGTTCAAATTCTTGTTCCCAGGTACTTGTAGCACTCAACCCTCTCAACAAGTGAGCCCTTAATTATAGTTGGGAAGGTTGATTGGGAGGTTTTCCTGAAGTCGATGGCCATATCTTTAGTTTTGTCACACCACTCTATAAAGTCTTTCACAACTGGCCCATGATCGACTTCTCTGTCCTGGAGCAGACTGATTAAAACAGTGTCATCTGCGAACTTCAGGGCCCAGTATTTCAAAACCTTTAATCTAGATCAGAATTATCCAGATTTTGTAATCCCTTTTTTTGCTATCCCAGATAAATTGATCTTGTAGGTTTTGTCCTGGTTTTTCAAAGACTTTTCAGATAGGATCATTCTGATCCACATACCACAAGATCAGGATTACAGAATCTAGATTTGAAGTCTTTGGATAGGCCGGCATCTGTCAATTAATACAACATTTCATTAACACAGTATGTATATTAAATATCTCACTGGATTAAAAAAAAGTCAAACACAAAACTGTTTTGTCAGCATACTAATGTTTTTATTTATAAAAAGACCCTAAGTAAAATAATGGTTCACTAGAGCGCCTCTCATTGACCGTCCAGCTGCTCCATCTGGTTGCAGTGCTGCCAGTGGTAGGTCAGGGCCATCTACTTGGGGCTGTGAATGATCACCCCTTCCATCACAGTGAGGAACCATGCGTTCTTCAGCGATATTATGAAGCACGATGCAGGCGAGAATTATGTTGCATGCTCGCTGTGGGTCTACACGTAGGTAGCGCCTTTTCAACACCCCATTTAAGCATTCAATTGTGCTCCTAGTTCTTCCAAGAGCGCAGTTAAATCTCTCCTATGCATCATTGTTGAGTGGGTATGCGCTGTCACCCAATATGATGCCATCTGGGGGATTTTTTGGAGGTGTCTAAAAATATGGCTCTCCCTCAAGAGCCTTGCATCATGGACCGATCCTGGCCATTTCACAACATAGTTAGTAATGATGAGGTCTGCATTTACCACAAGTTGCACATTGATGCTGTGCCGCCCTTTCCTGTTCACAAACTTCCATTCCCTCTCATGGGGTGCTTGGATGTGGACCATGAGTGCAGTCTATCACCCCAACAGTATTTGGCATTTTCCCCATTTCATAAAACCTGAGCTTGATCTGCTTGGTTTGTTCTGGATTTGTTGGAAATTTGATGAACTGGTTGACAAGGCTGGCTAACACAGAATACACTCTGTGTACTACAGAGCTGAGCACACACCATCTCCAGTGACTTGGTAGAATGATCCACATGCGTAGAAGCGCAAAGCAATAAGTACCTGTTCCTCCACAGTCAATGCATAACTCCTTTTAGTAGTGTGTTCCAGTTGTGGTTGAAGTAGACTGGCAATGAATGCAATGTCAGCCCCACCAAATCTAAATTTTGCATACAGTTCATGTGAACTGAAATGTGAAATTCTTGTTTTTGCACCTACCCATTTTTCTAACCGCTTAGAGTTTTTTTGTGTTCTAATTGAATAGATTTTATTGGTTAATTGTTTAATTTAGAATGGATATTGTTTTGGCATGGCCTGTGTTTGATCCAGATCAAAACCAAGACTGGATTACGTGATCTAATCCGATTTCAGAATATAAACTCATGACAATGTGTTTCAGTATGAGTGACATTGCTTTCAACCAATGATGGACATAGTAATTTTCAAATGTCATGGGGAATCAGTGTTATGACACCCCTGTCATAGTGAGCCTTCAATGCAGGTTGTTATGTCAGTTGTCATAACAAATCGCAGATTGTGTAATAACAACACTATGTCATAGTTATGAATGGACATGACACTTCATGACTGGTGTTATGTCATGGTAATGACACTGTCATTTCCATGTCATGACGACCACTGTCAAATAGTGTTACCGACAGTGGTCATCATGACATGGAAATGACAGTGTCATTACCATGACATAACACCTGTCATGAAGTGTCATGTCCATTCATAACTATGACATAGTGTTGTTATTACACTAAAGGGTTTACAGTCATATTTTCAACCCAGTTATACCCATAATACATATACGAATAAGAATCGAAGCATGATTTTACTTGATACAAAGTCGAGTTGTTTTACACATATTTATTAGAGTCAACAGTACTAGACTCTGGCTGGTCAACATATGACTAAATAGTGGCATGTGTACAAAGAATAGCCTACAAGGAGCATGCACGTTTAGTTTGAACTTACTTTTTTTCTAGTCTATGGTATGGATCCAGCTAGCAGTAGCACAGAGCAGACCAGCAGACCTATGGAGCAAACGCCATCGTAGCTAACGTTAACAGTCCCTGAATGTTTTTACCCTCTAGAATGAGTGTTAGCCTACTGACATTCCGTTAGCTAAGTAGCTTATGTTATTACTGAACTTCCCGAGCTACCAGTCCAGTAGTGATTGTTACAGCAGCATTAGAACATCTACAACTTACTACAAGTTACTCTCGTAGCGGTCATTTTAATCTTCTTGTTTTTTCCTTCTCTTATGATAACTGGTGTGGTAAAACCTTTTCATTTCGACATGGCTGATGGGCACACCCGGTGCTGCCTGTACCTCGGCCTAGGGCACCTGCAGGAGGCGTTCTCAGACCCTTGCCCATGCTGTATAGGTATGTCACTGGAGAAGAAGCAGGCCCGATTGGATGCGTTCATGTCCCACATGCCCCCCTCGGGCAGAACGCCATCCGTGGTAGAGGTTGCCCCCAAACGTAAGGGTATTTCTGGCGCTGAGGGCCCTTCACGAAAAAGGGCAAAGCTGGCAGGGGCAGCAACATAACCGCAGAAGTCACACAGCTACGTGCTGCAGTGCAACAGCTGTCCGAGATACTGGAAGACCGTACAAAGGCAGAAAATGGCTCCCCAGCACGGTCCCCCACAGGGGCCCCCAGCAGAGGAGGGATCCAAATTTGGACGGGTTTGATGCACTCTCTACAGCGGCATCAAACACTCAGAGTCTGACATAGGAGACCAATCTGACAGAGGGTCGGTTTGCCATGCCAACATCAAATTATTTTCTGGCTGAGCTAAATACATGTTGGTCACGCCCTGGCTTACAACGGGTGGCCAAAGACTGTAGGACATTTGCATCCATGTCGAGGTCCATAGGCAGGACTGGATGCCCTCTGTGGAACTCGTCATTGCAGCACTGTTAGTATTCCCAGAGGAGGCGGTCTGGGCAGACACCCACTGCCCTAGGCCACAATGCAGAGCAACAGATGATCTGCTCTGTAAGGCTTATGATGCGGCCGCCAGGACAGCTGGCGAACTGGGTCCTCACGAGAGACCCATGGGTTTTTGTCCACGATTTTAAAAGGGTTACCGCTTCCAGTTCAACCAGCGGCCCCCAATATTTTCCGGGGTCAGATACACACGCGGTCTGGACCCAGCTCAGTTGAGAAGGCTGGGACAGGAGATTACAGGCCTCCTAAATCAGGGCGCTGTGTCACTGGTGCCTCTCTCCGCACTCAACCTATTTTTCTAATACAGAAAAAAGATCTCCTCCGGCCAGTTCTGGATCTGGGGGACCTGAATGCGTATCTAAAACGATACACTTTCCGGATGCTCCGGACATCAGATGTTATTACACACCATGAGACCAGGGGATTAGTTCACAGCTGTGGATTTGAAGGATGCATGCTTCCACATCCCTATCTGTGTGGAGCATCGTCATTTCCTACACTTTGCATTCCGAAGTCGGGCATACAAATTCAATGTCCTCCCATGCGGTCTGTCTCTGGCCCCCCATGTATTTACTCGCTGCATGAGCACGGTCCTATCGTCGCTCCGGCTGAGGGGGATAAGAATCATGCCCTACCTAGACGATTGGCTAATATGCGCTGAGTCGTACGGCATGATGCGCACACACACTGCCCAGACGTTGGAACATATTGCCAGGCTGGGCATCAACGTCAACTATGGCAAGAGCGAGCGAGTGGATACAATCCATCGAGTACAATCGGACTGTCGCTCAATTCAAAGAGCATGAAGGCATCATTGACGCCCTGTCGTATAGCTATTATGCTCGACGCGGTGTGTCAGTTCCGAGTGAACCAGGTCCTCGAAATTAGGGTTTTTCAGACGCTATGGGCCTAATCACGGCCGCCTCAGCAGTCGTGCCTCTTGGACTCCTGACAGTTAGGCCACTTCAAGTATGGTTGAATGCCATGTCGCTGCACCCCAAGTGGGACCATCACACTTGAATCAGGGTTACGCGTCGATTTTGTCGGCTACTCCGCCCATGGTGACGAGTCAGCTTCCTAAAAAAGGGGATCTGGATGGGGGTTATACCATCACGACGCATGGTGGTAACGACGGATGCCTCACTGACCGGTTGGGGGGCTGTCTGCCAGCACCGCCCAGCTCAGGGAGTATGGTCACGACCACATCACTTGGACAACATCAATGTGCTCGAACTCAGAGCAGTGAAGCTTGAACTTCGAGAACTCTATGAGAACAACCTCATGGAATTGATGTTTGAGAGGATGGCCCCAACGCCAGTGTCGGAAGCATCCACCTCAACGACAAACTGACAGCTGGGGTCCGGGTGACAGAGGATAGGAGCTGTGGAGAACTTAGCCTTGAGTGCGGAAAAGGTGCGGTTAGCCTCGGGGTTCCAGAGGAAAGGGACAGAAGTGGAGGTAAGGTTAGTAAAGGGAGCAATCATGCTATAGTTGCGGATGAACCGCCTGTAAAAATTTGCAAAGCCCAGGAATTGTTGCAGATGCTTACGTGTGGCCGGTTGGGGCCAGTCAGCTACGGCTTGGATCTTCGCGGGGTCGGCTCGGATCTTCCCCTCCTCCATGATGAACCCCAGGAATGGAACAGAAGAGGTGTGGAAACTGCACTTTTCAGCTTTGACAAATAACTTGTTCTCCAGCAGCCGCTGGAGAACCTGGCGGACATGGATAACATGCTCTTCAGGGGTTTTGGAAAATATCAAGATATCGTCAATGTAGATGAATACAGACCGTCCGAGGAGGTTGTGCAGAACATCATTAACCAGGGACTGGAAGACCGCTGGAGCGTTAGTAAGGCCGAACGGGACCACCAGGTACTCAAAGTATCCGAGGGGGGTGTTGAACGCCGTCTTCCATTCATCTCCCTCCTGGATACAGACGAGGTGGTAGGCGTTGCGGAGATCCAGTTTTGTGAAAATGGTAGAATCATGCAAGGGTTCAAAGGCAGAGTTGATTAGGGGTAATGGGTATTTGTTACGAACGGTTATAGCATTCAAACCTCGGTAATCGACGCATGGCCGGAGCGATCCGTCCTTCTTCGCTACGAAGAAAAACCCCGCTCCCACCGGTGACGAAGAGGGTTGTATGATACCTGACGCCAGGGAGTTGTGGATGTAAGCTTCCTTTGAAGCTTTCTCAGGACCAGACAGGCTGTAGAGGCGACCGGATGGGAGCTTCGCACCGGCCAGCAGATCTATGCAGCAGTCGTAGGGTCTGTGAGGAGGTAAGGAAACAGCACAGGATTTACAGAAGACTTGTGACAGGTTGTGGTATTGCTGAGGTACACAAGACAAGTCTGGCTCTGGGACTAATGTGGAAGCCCCAGTGGCCCCAGATGGAGGTAGGGCGGAGCGAAGACAATTGGCGTGGCATTGGGAACTCCAGTCCTGGACCTGGGAAGTTCGCCAGTTAATGTGGGGATTATGGATGCAGAGCCAGGGTTGGCCGAGAACCAGCAGAGACTGGGCTGAGTGGATGATATAGAACCTGATCGTCTCACGGTGGTTGCCCGACAATATGAGTTGCAGTGGTATAGTGGAGTTCCTAGTGAGTAATCCGGGCCAGGATATTTCCATCCAAAGCATAGGCATTGAGCGGGGCAGACAGCGGCTCGACGGGAATTCTGATCTCTTGACTAGGCTTGAATCGATGAAGTTGGCGTCGGCTCCTGAGTCGACTAAGGCAGACAACGAAGTAGATGGTGCACTTCATAAAACTGGTGCACTTCATAAAATAGATGGCATCATGAGGAAGGAAAATTATGTGAATATATTGAAGCAACATCTCAAGACATCAGCCAGGAAGTTAAAGCTTGGTCGCAAATGGCTCTTCCAAACGACCCAAAGCATACTTCCAAAGTTGTGGCAAAATGGCTTAAGGACAACAAAGTCAAGGTATTGGAGTGGCCATCACAAAGTCCTGACCTCAACTCAATCGAAAATTTGTGGGCAGAACTGAAAAGGCGTGTGCAAGCAAGGAGGCCTACAAACCTGACTCAGTTACACCAGTTCTGTCAGGAGGAATGGGACAAAATTCCAGCAACTTATTGTGAGAAGCTTGTGGAAGGCTACCCGAAACGTTTGACCCAAGTTAAACAATTTAAAGGCAATGCTACCAAATACTAACAGGGTGTATGTAAACTTCTGACCCACTGGGAATGTGATGAAAGAAATAAAAGCTGAAATAAATCATTCTCTCTACTATTATTATAACATTTCACATTCTTAAAATAAAGTTGTGATCCTAACTGACCTAAGACAGGGAATGTTTACGAGTTTAAATGGATTTGGCTAAGGTGTATGTAAACTTTCTGTAAGGGGGGAGTGTAAGGTTCGGAGAACCAAGCGCCACAACCAAGGGATCTAAAAGTGTATATCGTGAGAAATACACCACAAAGTGGACAGCTCCGCAGTGGAAGGGAATATAAATAAAAACAATGGGAATCAAAACCTCCCGGTGTAAGCCAACACAAAAACAACCCCAAAAGAGGGCAAACTCTGCAATCGCAAGTAATCAAACAACAAAAGAACCTCACGCTCTCACACAAGAAGTGTATAACTGGAGAGAAAAACAAAAGAAAGCCCGTGTAACAAGGGCAAAAGAAACAAAATAGAAATAGAACCTGTTACCTACAGCTCTAGGTGCTAAAGAGCTGAACAAAAGGTAACAGGTAGAGGAGTATAAAAGGATAACGAGAGAAAAGGAAACAAAAAGACTAAATAAATCTTTACCCTAACTCTAACCGGAGTACCTACATTTCCTATTTGTAACAACCAGAAACGTAGAGACCGCAATCCTATACCTTACCGACTTCGATGTCAAATAGCAAAGACAATATCGAAGCGTCGGAAATGCGGAAGTCCTGGGCTATTTATAACTGGCAGGAAATCCAAAACAGGTGAAAGGGATAATTGCTGGGCGAGATTCAAACACCAAAACGGAGGCGGAAAAAATCCAATAGATTGCCCCAATGTTGCCAAAAGAAAGAACGACCACAGAAACAACCGGAGGCTGCCAGAAACCATGACACTTTCGACTTAAACTGTAGCTCTTTCTCTGGTTTTAAAGTTAATTTTGATAAAAGTGAAATTTTACCTTTATCTGTGTTTGACTATGAAACTGTCAGATATAAGTTTCCCTTTAAGATTCCTTTAATGGGTTTCAAATACTTGGGAATTCTAATTAATGGGAATCTTAGGAATCTTATTGATCTCAATTTGACCAGCTTGTTGCGGAGGGTGGATAATGACCTGAGTAATTGGATGGATTTACCACAAACTTTAATAGGGAGAATAAATATAATAAAAATGAATATACTACCTAGATTCTTCACCTCTCTCAACAAGATGATTAGGAAATGTATCTGGAACTCCAAGGGTTTCTTTGGAAAAACTTACTTTGAATTATGATCAAGGAGGGTTGAAATGACCAAATTTCAAAATGTATTATTGGGCTGCCCAAACTAGATTTCTGACCCAAATGTTTGATTCTGAACCCCCACCCTCTTGTATGGAAATTGAATTGTATTTTGTAAATGAGGAGTCCTATTATATAAGTGGGATGTAAAGTCAATTAAGGCCAGCACAAGTAATCCTTTAGTTATTCACACTGTGCAAACATGGGAAACATTGCATGAGTTGCAGGGCCAAAGGGGATTTTTATCCCCTAAAACTCCTTTATGGGGAAATAGATTGCTCCCAATGTTTTTTCAAAAGATGTGGCTAGATAAAGGTATTAAATACTTGGAAGACTGTTATAAAGAAGGAGTCTGTGTGTCTTTTGATGAGTTAAAACAGAAATATAATTCAACAAATTGTAAGCGTTTTTTTTTAGCCCTGAAACACGGAGGATATTATGGAGGACCAGGGGTGATAGACAAGGTTTTTCTAAGTGTCCACACGTGACACCACAAAAACGGAATGTATTCCGTAGAGGAAAGGCAGAAAAAACAAGGACGAGAACAGAAGACAGTCCTCCCCTCTCAAACAGAGATATAAGGAAGGAGACTGGAAAACGTAAAAAGCCTCCCCGACAAAAGGACGAGGAACTCGTAACTTTGAGTAAATAAACAAAAATAACAAGCGATAGGCTTATATATCTCCAAAAGCGGAGGAGTAATAAAAGGAAATGAAATAACTGAGAGTATCCCTAAAACTTAGGGCAAGCAGCACTTGTAGGCTTGAGTATAAGAAAAAAGAAAAGGATATGCACAGATAGCTGGAAAAGCAGAACCTCTCTAGCTCAGTAGGTGACGAGCTAGACCGATGAGAGGAACTGACTAGAGTGGAAAAATAAGGGAGAGAAATAGGAGAGAAAATAAGTAAGCAGGGAAAAGAAGATCTAAAGATCTACCCTAAGTTTCTAACTTTCTACAGGACCTTCCTGCTTTCGCTTATTTGAAACAACAAGCCAAAACAGTCTCCCAGTCCTATACCTTACCGGCTACCAGAAATACGAGATAACATGGAAGCGCCGGAACAGGAAGATGTGGAGTTTAAATAGGCGGCGGAAGAGCTGAACAGGTGCAATTGCTGAGTAGCGAGATGAAAGAAAAATCTGACACGGACAAGGAAACAGAAAAAAGACGTCCTGAAGGTGCTTAAAGGGGACGAGAAGGTCAAAAAGGAAAATAAGCCTGCAGACCATGACACAAATAAGGAATTTTTTAGTTATTTGCAGATTTAAGGGCCAGTGGAACCTTCCAGAAATCACACCTCTGGAACAATTATGCTATGGTGCTAGACCTACATTTAAAATCATATCTAGAATGTATGTTATCTTAATGTTAAATCAATCAGGGATTGAACCAGATAGACTAAGAATAACATGGGGAAAATACTGATCTAGATGGGGATGGAGTAACCATTGTAGAGATGGTGTTAGCGACACTTTTCAATACTAGACATAGAATGATATAGTATAACTTTCTTCATCAACTCTATAAAGAAATATAGAAGCAACTCCCTTCCAGACTACATAAATTCAATTCTGAAATATCCCCTCTGTTTCAGATGTGGATTAGAAAAAGGAACCTTTCTACACTCCACTTGCCAATGTTCAAAGCTTCATGGATTCTGGCAGGTTGTGTGTGAAGCCATTTCTAGAATTCATGGAGTTAACCAGTTTTGTATTAAAGTGGAAATCACAAATTCCCCTGTCGGTTGGAATGTGGATATCAGAAGTTAATAACTGTATGCCTTTGGAAAAAATACCATACCAATTAAGAAATAAGAGTAAAACATGTATTTTAATATGGCAACCCTACATTGATTATGTGAAAATTATGTCTCCTAATATACTTGATTGCTCTATTCCATGATATCCCTTAATTATGGTGCTACAGAAATGTGTGGGATGAATTGAACCTGTGGTTTGTTTGTTAAATGGATTGCTCTCCTTGACCCCCTTACCCCCTGTTTTTTGTTTGTTTTTTCCCTTTTGTATATTGATGTGTTTGACATTCCTATGTTTTTTTTCTGTCTTGTCCAACAAGCTAAATAAAATATATATTTTTTAAAAGATCCATGTGCTGTATACAAGCAACCAGTTATATCAATCAGTGAGATAATTATTTCCTGAAATCCTTGCTATATCTCCCACAGTAGTATACAGCCTGTGGTTTAGTAAATAGTTATGAACTTATAGGCAAGTGCATTTGAGGACTGTGCATGCTTTAGGTACAGTGCTGTTTGTGTGTGATGTGACACAGCACTGGATTTGAGGCAAAACTGGTGATTCTAAAGTGGGAGGAAATTAAATAGTTCTAACTGGCCAGTGTGATTCTATTTTTTAAATATGGCCATCTATTGACAACAAAGTTAAAATGCCTGTACGTGAGAACACTAACCAAGCATATCATTTTCTTTTTTTCCTTATACTTTTCATGGACAGTTTAAACCTGTTGCATTTGCTGTTCGTTCAAATGTGAACTACACTCCAGGAGATGATGATGGTGTACCTGCACCAGGCACAGCTATTTCCTTTGAAGCTAAGGACTTCCTTCATGTCAAAGAGGTAAGATAGCCACTCAGTATACGAGTAACTAATTTAAAGGTGCACTATGCAGGATCATTACGTAGAAAATATTATGACATAGCCATGCTTGGGGCAGCACAGTGGTGCAGTGGATAGCACTGTCGCCTCACAGCTAGAAGGTACTGAGTTCGAATCCCGGTCATTTCATTTCATTTTATTAATACAGGGAAAAAAGATAATAGTACAGAAATTAACAGAAAATGAGAAAAATTCAAAAAAGACAAGAGTAAAAAATCTATAGATGTACAGTAATTAAAATGTGAGAAATTTCAGAAATATGTAGAAACAATGAAAAAAAATAAAAAAATAAAGTGAGTGTTTATGGAGCAGACACAGTGTGATCTGAAATTAATTATAGTCTAGTGTTGACAGATTTGGTTATTTATAAGATGAGATTTGAGCTGTTTTTTAAGTTGTTAAAATGTATATTTGTCCTTATATTTAATGGTAAATTATTCCATGATTCTGTGTTTCTATTGAAAAACGATTTTTGACCAAAATTGTTTTTGTATCTTTGAAGTGGATTTAATGCGTTTGTAATGGAACGGGTTTGTCTTTGTTGTCGGTTATTGGAATGACGTGGCAATAGGTTGTTAATGATCTGAGGAAGAGTATTGTTTTGTATTTTATGGTAAAGTTTTAAGTTCAGTAATATTTGGTAATTTTCAAAAGTGAGTGCGTTTACTTGTTGCAAGGCAGTGCAATGATGTGTGCGAGATGGTAATTTCGTGTGAATTTTGTACGATCTATTATAAAGACGAATGATTGGGTCTAATGTGCATTTTGTAGCAGATGACCAAATTGGTAAACAATATGATAATGTGGATAGAATTATGGCATTTAAATATGTATTTGAAACAGTTTGTGTAAGATATGTCCGAATTTTATTGTAGACAAAAAGTTTTTTATTTAGCTGTTTTGCAAGGTATTCAATATGTGGTTTAAATGTCATATGATCGTCAAGCGTGACGCCGAGATATTTATAGGTACCCGTTACAGACAAGGGTTCATTTTTTAGTTGTATAGGGGGCGGAGTCAAAAAGGTTTTTTGAGAGGATCGAAAATACATACATTGTTTTTTTTAAATATTTAATGTTAAATGATTTCTGTGAAGCCAGTGGTGAAGAGCTTGTAGGTCCAATGAAAGTTTGGAATAAATGTCATCTATTTTATGCGCAGAGGTAAAGATAACGGTGTCGTCCGCGTATAGAAGCACTTGAGTTGATGAGCATACTGAGGGCAGATCAATAATATATAATATGAACAATAGCGGTCCTAGAATAGATCCTTGTGGTACACCGATATTGCTTGTAGTAGAAGTGGATTTAAGTTGATCTATTTGGACCAGTTGTGTTCTTTCTAATAGATATCATGAAAGCATGTTTATTGCAGTTGATGATAAATTGAACTTCGTTAACTTATTGAGAAGTATTGAATGATTAACGGTATCAAATGCTTTTGAAAAATCGATAAATATTGCACCGGTTATATTCCTTACATTTAATGATTGTCGAATTGATTCCATGAGATATAATACTGCGGACGTGGTTGATCTGTTTGTTCGAAAACCAAACTGAAATTCATTTAAAAGACCGTGCGATTCTAAGTAGCGATTCTAAGTTTTCCATGCGGAAGGAAAAACAGACTTTGTAATACATAAGTTTATGAGATGATGGGTGACTGTTAATAAAGAATCCAAATGTGACAGAAAGTCTGAGTTCATGTCATGTGTATCCTTTGTTTTGGTCTTCTTTAAAGAATGTGTGATGTTTATTAAACACTCTTGAGATATTTCTGTGAAGGAGAAAGGTTGTGATTTTAAGGAAGAAAATTCCAATTGTTGCACAGATGGATCAAAGCGGGCTGCGAGCTCTTCTACTGATGAAATAAAAAAAGCAAGTTTTTGAGGCTCTGTTAGCAATAATCCGTGTGAGAAAACGCTTATCTTGCCTTGGTTATTTTTTGTCCTTCCTCGAGTTATGGTGTTCAGTGCATCCCACAGCTTTTTGGGGTGCAAAGAGGCTTCATTTATGAGTTTCTGATAATAATTCGTTTTTGCTTTCTGTAACTCGACGATACATTTATTTCTAATTGTCGCAAAAGCTTGTTTATTAATAATTTAGTACGGTAGTAGTTTTTCATAAGTTTTGATTTTTGTTTGAGCAGACATAATATATTTGGTGTAATCCAAGGTAAAGATAATTGTCGAGACTTTAGTTTAGAACTTTTTGTGTATTTTTTAGTTATAGTCTTTATTTTTTCATGCATTCTCGTGAGTATTTGCTCTGGGTTGTTCATCTTATTCTCCTCTTCCCAGTTAATGTTATTAATCTCGTTTTGGTACGTGTTTTTTGGAGCCTGGTATCGTTTTTATAACATTCAATTTGTGTCCCTTGTCTTCTATAATTTTTTTTCTAATAGCAAAGGTAAGAAAATGGTCCGATAATGTTGTTTTAATAACCCCATTTAGGTTATATTTTGTCGGTTCATTGGAAAAAATTAGATCAAGAATTGTTTCACACGTACTACATACTCGCGTTGGTTCCTTTATCAGTTGTTCAAGTCCAAATTTGGTTGCTACATGTTTGAGCGGTGTAGCAATAGTGTCATTCCAATTTAAGTTGAAATCACCAAGTAGTACAGTGCATCCGGAAAGTATTCACAGCGCTTCGCTTTTTCCACATTTTGTTCTGTTACAGCCTTATTCCAAAATTGATTAAATTCATTTTTTCCCTCAAAATTCTACACACAACACCCCATAATGACAATGTGAAAAAAGTTTTGTTTGAGATTTTTGCAAATTTATTAAAAATAAAAAACTAAAATTTCTCATTTACATAAGTATTCATACCCTTTGCTTTAACGTATTTTTAAAGTATCATATTTCATATTTGGTCGCATATCCTTTACATGCTGTTACTTCCTGAAGTCTGTGACCATCAACATCAAAAAACTGTCGATATCTTATTTTCAGGTACTGTTACAAGCGATACTATAACCTCTCTGCATTTGAGTGGATCTCTATGGAAATTGGGGGGTGAGACTAGATTCAGCTGTAAATTACACTGGTACAGTATGGAACACATGGCTGGCTAAATGGCTGTAAGTTATCAAGGGTCTGAGCTATCAAACGAGCCCCAAACCATCACTCTGTTGCCAGATATGGAGTAGATGTGGATGGATCACTGCAAGGATTATTTCTCCGGACTCATTTTCCTATAGAACTCTATGGGGAAAAAAGTCAGGAGAAACAACCCTTAAAGGGACCGTAGCCCTGGGGAAGCAGTGTGTGGCTGCGTTAAAAAAGCGGAGGTTCCTGGTTATGGAATCTCCCACTATTAACGTGGTCGGGGAGAAGAGGGGACGAGGAGATAAAAAACCCATAGAGGGTGTCCGGGCAAGCGGGAGTTGTGGCGAGGCAGTGACAGCAGCCCCAGGGGGAGGGTTCATCACCGGCTCAGGGCAGGGAAGACCTTCAGAGCCTCTGATCACTTCAGGATCCTTCGCCGGGAAGCGGAGGTCAACGCCTTGGATGAGGGCCGCTGATCTGGACGCACGGTGGATCGGTGAGCCACCCAAGTGCCGCCAGGCTCCAGTAGCGGAAAGGCTGCAGTGTTAGGAGGTGCCGGAGCATCGTCAGCCAAGACCACAAAGCGGTTTGAGCAGTTTAGGTGAGGCGGTGAGGCGGCCCCGTTTGAGACTCTCCTGCGATCACGGACCACCACTTCAGTCCAGGGCGACTGGTGGTTCGGAGTCGAGCAGGAAGAAGGCCGTGGCTGAGACGAGGGGTCCCATGGAATTGTATCCTGCAAGGCTGCGCCGAGAGAGGCAATCTTCTTGGACTGCCCAAGAGCCACGTCCATAAAGCTGGACTAAAGCGCATTTTTTCTTTTTAATTCATCCGAGAGCCGGCGGATGTCCTCCTCCAGGTCAGTAATTGTTTTGTTCGCTTTATTTAATAGTAGTTCGTCCTCACCAGTCATGGTTGACATGGTGAAACTTACGCTTGAACCGAATAAGCTGTTGAACGCTTGCACTACGGTCGAGGGTAAAATAAAATAAATTTAAAAAAATAAAAATAAAAAACTAGAATCGTACTAAAAAATAGTAAAAGTATAAAATGCTAAAATAAGACAATAAAATAATAAGACGATAAAAATAATAAAATAATAATGAAATGCCAGAATCAGGCCGACTATGTCCAAACTCCAAGCTCTGTCCCGCGCAAACTCTGTCCCACAATGCTTTGCTCTCCTAGGTCGACAGTATCAATAGGGGGCCTTTCTGTGCACAGTTTGCATGGTTTCCTTGTGTCCACGTGGGTTTCACGTGGGTTTCCTCCGGGTACTCCGGTTTCCTCCCACAGTCGAAAGACATGCAGGTTAGGTTAATTAATTGCCCATAGGTATGAGGGTGTGAGTGAATGGTGTGTGTGCCCTGCAATAGATTGGCGACCTGTCCTGTGTGTATTCCTGCCTCTGACCCAATGCATGCTGGGATAGGCTCCCCCCACACGACCCCAACCAGGAATTTGCGAGTTAGATGATGGATGGATGGATAACCATGCTCAGTCATATCTATGGTGCGCTGGCAATCTCTGTCGAAAACAAAATTCAGAAACCTTGCTCCTCTGCCTGTATATATTATTCTAAAGGCCATTTTACACCAGGAGAGAATTTTAGCAAGCGGAGCGGATACGAGGGGTTTCCACGCCCATATAAATGAATGTGTGTATTTCCACAAGGGAGATTGTTTGAACAGCCAACTATTTAATGCTTTAAACCTGTATTTGAATTCAGCACTTTATGGCACTCACATGCCAGACTAATTACTATATGGTAATACACTGCCCGGCCAAAAAAAAAGTCGCAGTTGCACCAGTCATGCATAGTGCCCACTGTACAAGCCTCTGGAGGCAGTGTTATGATCTGGGGTTGCTTCAATTGGTCAGGTCTAGGCTCAGCAAAGTTATGCAGCAATAAAATGAAGTCAGCTGAGTACTTGAATGTACTGAATGACCAGGTTATCCCATCAATGGGCATATTCCAGGATGACAATGCCAAGATTCATCGGGCTCAAATTGTGAAAGAGTGGTTCAGGGAGCATGAGGAATCATTTTCACACATGAATTTGCCACCAGAGTCCTGACCTTAACCCCATTGAAAGTCTTTGGGATGTGCTGGAGAAGACTTCACGGAGTGGTTCGAGACTCCCGTTGTCAATCCAAGATCTCGGCCAAAAATGAATGCAAGTCTGGACGGAAATAAATGTTGTGACGTTGCATAAGGTTGTCGAAACAATGCCACGACGAATGCACGCCATAATCAAAGCTAAAGGCGGTCCAACAAAATATTACAATGTGCGACTTTTTTTTTGGCCGGGCAGTGTATAATGGTTATTATTGTTAACATAATGAAATGTGCTAGTGAAAGATATACTGTCATGGGTTTCGACCCTTCGGTCGTTTTCCTCAGTGGCCACGCGAGGGCGCTGCCCTTTTGGTGGATGCTTGCTCTGCTCTGCTTTGATTGCGGAGCTTCTGTCAGCATCCACACCTGTGCGTGGTCACCTTAGAGCTATATAAGCCTCCCGTTTCCTTCATTCGGGGCTTCGATGTTGTTTTGTATTGTCTGGTATTATTTGTACTGTTTAGTGTATGGTATTATTTTTGCCCTTTGATCGCTTAGCCAGTATGGTTAGGTTAGCCAGTATTTTAGGAGACCATTTTTGCTCCCTTTTGTTTGATTGGAGTTTTGCGGGACTTGCCTATGTGCGTTGAGCTTTAAGGTTAAATTCCTTTTTTCATGTTCGTTTCAGTCACCGCTTCCTGGTCCTTCCTTTTTCTTGTTACCTTTCTTCTTACTGAGATGTAGGGCTTTGCTTTATCCATACGGTGAGCCAGGGCGTTATTTGTTATTTGTACCATTTGTGCTACTTGCCTATTCTAACGTCTCATTAATGAGGCAGGGTGTTTATTCTTGCTGGCTCTTTAGTTACTTAGCTCGTAGAAGTATGGGACCGCAGATCTCTGCTCTATTCGCCTGTAAAATGTTTCTCTCTCCTGGGAGATTGGGTGTTCACGCTTCTACTTAGTTACTTCGCTTGTAGAAGTATAGGGTAGCAGTTCTTTGTTCCAGTTGCCTTGTTTGGTTTTCTTACTGAGAAACCAGGCGTTTGAGCTTCTACTCATTTCCGTGTTACAGTGAGCCAGTTAGTAGCTTTGGTACATTTGTTCCCTGTTTTGTCTCCTTCTTGTGGACTACATTTCCCCTTTGTTGTGAGTCAGGGTTTTTTATTATATTGAGAGGCAGTGCGTGTTATTTTCTACTAATCTCGTGTTAGTCTTTTAGCCGGTAAATTTCCGGTGCAGCTGTCCTGTTTCGTCCTTTTTACTTGTGGGACGATTGTGTTTGGAACTGTAGTTCTGTTCGTTCTCCGGGTATGTCTCGCATCATATGGAGCTTGGGCGATTTTGTTGACATGTTTGCATTTGACTGCGAGTCTCTGAGAGTAGTCTTGGAACGTTAGCTCTCTGTTCCTTCGCCTCGTTACATTTCCCTTTACTGAGAGGCTAGGGCGTTTATTTTTTGCTATTAAAGTAATGGGACGGCGGTGCTCCGTCGGCTCGCCTGTAAAACGTTTCTCTCTCCTGGGAAATCGGGTGTTTACCCCTTTATGTTTTCTGCATGTGACTGCGAGCTTATGGAAATAGCCATGGAACGTTAAATCTCTGTTCCTGTCGCTTTGTTACATTCCTCTTTACCAAGAGGCAGGGCGTTTATTTTCTATCAAACTCGCATTACTCTTTTAGCCGGTAAATGTCCGGTGCAGCTGTCCTGTTTCGTCCTTTTTACTTGCGGGATGATTGTGTTTGGAACTGTAGTTCTGTTCGTTCTCCGGTATGTCTCTCCTCATATGGAGCTTGGGAGATTTTGTTGACATGTTTGCGTGTGACTGTGAGTCTATGAAAGTAGCCTTGGAACGTTAGATCTCTGTTCCTTTCGCCTCCTCATATACTATCGTATTATTTTGCAGTGTTTGTTGACTGTGTGTTTTATTTGTGCCATTACGCTACTCGCCCGTTCTTATGCGTCTTGTTACCGAGACAGGGCGCGTATTATTTCTGGCTACTGAAAAACCTGTCGTTGCGCTTGTACTTATTGGCGTGTGACAGTGAGCCGGTTAGTAGCGTCGGTAGGCTTGTTCATTGTCTTGTCTCCCTCCCTTAACTGCGGGGTTTCCCGCCTTAGTGGCCTTAGGGCTTAATGAATCCCCCTTGCTGCGTTTGGCTCCTCCTACCTCACACGTCACGCCGCCATTACATATACAGTTGAAGTCGGAAGTTTATATACATATAAGTCATTAAAACTAATTTTTAACCACTCCACAGATTTCATATTAGCAAACTATAGTGTTGGCAAGTCAGTTAGGACATCTACTTTGTGCATGACACAAGTAATTTTTCCAACAATTGTTTACAGACAGATCACTATATCACAATTCCAGTGGGTCAGAAGTTTACACACACTAAGTTGACTGTGCCTTTAAATTTTTAATATTTGGTCGCATATCCTTTGCATGCCATGACTTCCTGATGTCTGTGACCCAACAACATCAAAAGACAATTGATATCTTATTTTCTGGTACTCTTACAAGCGATACTATAATTTCTTTTGCATTCTCATGGATCTCTATGGGAATTGGGCGGTGGGACTAGATTTAGCTGTAAATTATGCTGGAACAGTATGGAATACATGATTGGTAAAATGGCTGCAAGTCAGCAAGGGACTGAGGTATCAAACAGGCCTTAAACCATCACTCTGCTGCCAGATATGCAGTAGATATGGATGGATCACTTTAAGGGTTGTTTCTCCTGACAAATTGTCCTATTGAACTCTTTGGAAAAATAAGTCAGGAGAAGAAACCTTTCAAGTTATCCATCCATATCTACTGTATTTCTGGCAGCAGAGTGATGACTTAAGGCCTGTTTGATATGTCAGACCCTTGATGCCATTTAGCCAACCATGTGTTTCCATACTGTTCCAGTGTAATTTACAGCTAAATCTTGTCCCACCCTCCAATTCCCATAGAGATCCAGGGTGCAGGGTTTGAAAAGCGACGCGGAGTTGCCCTGTTTTCTGTTGGACCTGTAAGTAACGTTACCTCTAACTATCCAATCGGGTACCTTTTTTATCTTATTAAGAAAAATGTAATATTACGTTGCATTTGAGAAAATAAATAATATTTGTATACAAATGGGTCATTCCATGAAAAGGATACCTTTTGTGTACCCAAGAAGCAATCATCAAAAAAACTGATAACAATAGATAAACTTTACATTTTTAAATATATTATACTACGGTGTCTGTTCCCCTCAATATAAAACCAATTTAAACCATGTAAAAATAATTTTAGAGAATTAAAAACACTTTTATGCAGAAGAGGGTAAGGAATTTGAAACTAGAGATGTCCCAAAACACTGTAGAAAATAACCTGCATGGACTTCCAGAAGTCAACCATAATGGTGGGGTGATTAATAACGCAGACATCCAGGTGATGCGCAGGCAATCATTCAACAGTACAGAAATTTGGCTCCGGTTTAACTTTGCGCAGGGGTACCAATAATTGTGGCCAACGTGGTTTCGTTAAAAATAATTATTTCTTGATGAGGAATTTTTTTTCTCATAATAAATGAACGTCAATTAAAGGTTCTCATGTCTCTATGTTCTCATTTTTTCAGTGTGAGCTTAAGCTAATTCACCAAACGGTGAATTTTTTATAACCCTTTTTACTCATCTTTACCAGGGGTACCAACAGATTTGACCACGTCTGTATGTCCTGGTATAATAACGTGTCTGGGGGCATGTTTGAGCACACGTTTAGACCCATTCCAGTGCATTACAATAGCCTCGGTCAGGGACGGACTGGGACTAAAAAATGGCCCTGGACTTTTTGACCCAGACCGGCCCACCACAACCGGCCCGCAGATACTCCACCGCCCCGCCCCGTCGAGGCACACACAAACACACCAGCCCTTAATACAACCACTTTTATTGAACAATATAATATTTATATAGAATAATATTTATTGAATATTTTTTTATATTTGGTCGCATATCCTTTGCATGCCATGACTTCCTGATGTCTGTGACTTATCAACATCATCAGAGTCTGGATATCTTATTTTCAGGTTGTCTGACAAGCGATACAAAAACTCTTTGCATTTATATGGATCTCTATGGGAATTGGGGGGTGGGACTAGATTCAGCTGTAAATTATGCTAATACAGTATGGAACACATTTGTTGGCTAAATGGCTTTGTCATCAAGGGTCCAAGGTAACAAATGAGCTTCAAACCACCGTGCTGCTGCCAGATATGCAGTAGATACTACAAGCATTGGGTACGTTTACATGCACACTAATACTCCGATCTGAACCCGGTTATGGCAATACTCTGGTTACTGAAATGGTCATGTAAACACCTTTATCCGATAATGTAAGGTCATAATCCGTGTTTTCGAAACCCGATTAACACCCCTGGTTTTTTGGCCAAACGTTCGATTTTTTGGAGCATGTAAACACCTTTCTCCGTTTTCTTTCGGCTTTTTAAAACTACGCATGTCAGGCAGAAGAGGTGGTGTAACGTCAAAATGATTCCACCCGTCAACATTTGCGATGCCTGGGGTTCCTTCAGCATCTCACTTCCAGAATTTTATTATTAAATTTGCATTTCACCGGTGAAAATATATTGTTCAGTGTTACGTGCTTGTGTTTGTACTAGCTAGTTTGTGGCTAGCACATTAAATAACTGAAATTTTCGGGAAATTCGCCAGATTTAGAGATCGGTAAAGCTAGCTTGTACAATAATATAAATCAACCACTACTAGCAATTAGCTATAAATAAGTAGCTATAATAATTACTAGCTAGCTATAATAATAATAATAGCCTACTAACGTCAATTTTTGACGGGCGGATCATTTTTGTCCTTACAATGGGAAGCAGTTAGTAGATACGTTTTCCACAGAGCTGATTATGGAGAGAATCATGTAAACGCGGCTTTTGGAGTAATCACATTTCTTATGTCCATGTGAACGCAATAAGTTAAATAATGGCGTAAGCTGATCGTTTCCAGTAATCGGATATTGCTGTGCATGTAAACGTACCCATTGTTTCTCCTGAATATTTTTTCCATTGAGTTCAACAGGAAAATTAATCAGGAGAAACAATTCGCCAGTGGTGTACGATTTATGGACATGTGTTGGACATTCCAATGACCCAGTTGTAATTGTGGTTGTTCTAGCTAACGTTAAGCATCTCTCTTGTGATAGCAAAAAAATAGCCAGCTAGCCAAACCTAGCTTATCTTATCCCTATCGTCTTCTGCCTTACCGGTTCAGCTTCAAGGCCTTGATTAGTTGAACTTGTGTTGTCGTCGCTGTGCTCAGTGGGCTGCTGCGGTCCTGAAAGATCGTTGTTGTCGTCGTCCTCCTCCTCCTCCCCTCTGCTGCCAATTTCACTACTAGGCTGAGGCTGGGAAGATTCATTACTGCTAGCGCTGGGCCCAGCAACCCTGTCATGGACCAAAATAATTGGCTGGGGGGGAGGGGGGAGACTGACAAATTTGAAGGATTTTTAGGGATACAGAAATATCAGATGTGAAGTAAACCCCTCTGCCAAAAGTAATGGGCCGGCAGCCCACTCGTCTGGGCCGGCCAGTTAGAACCACACATCAGTTTTTTTTGTTTTTTTTTGCGTTGCATCGATCGGCCCCAATTGTCCATCAGCCCACCAGGAAAACTCCCGGTACTTCAGATGGCCAGTCCGCCCCTGGCCTCGGTGTGCATGAAACAATACTGCACAGGCTTTTTGTCCAAAAACACCATCGCAGTCACATCGCCTCATAATTACGCGCAACAGTAGAACTCATTTTCTACAGCCGCTATTCAATGGTTAGAATATGTGAGCCATCAGGAAGAGTGTTTCATTCAGCATGCCTTGAACTGGGGGGAGGTTAAAATGGGTAACTAAACTCCTCAAAAAAAGTTCGGAAACGTTATTTCAGTCGATTATTCCTCCCCTTTAATAATACCAATTGGTATTGTATTTTATATCGTTGGAAAGCCTGATTAGTCACCTTTACAACAAGGTACAACTTGTAAGGATCATGCATTCGTGGAATGAGCAACACAGCTAATGTGTGGGTAGCGGCCCAAAAAAATGTGCCAAAATCCCCTGCAATATTCTTCTGTTGGTATTCACTCTCGTTTTGAGCTTCAAGTGCTGGCAGGTGTATGCCAGTCACAGGTGTGTGACTGGCACCTGATTGGCACCTAATTGACAGCACTTGTGTGCATGGGTCCTGCAACTTTGTTGAGTTTGTGTGTGCTCCAAGCATAAACATGCCACGTTTGTCCCTTCAGGATAAGGCCTGTGCAATAGGGCAAGTGGAAGCTGGTGTTCCGGTACGCAGAGTGGCAGCATTATTTGGTGTCAGCCCTGGTACCATTTCCAAACTTAGGACCATGTTCCGTGAGACTGGTGAAGTCAAAGACAGACCACGAAGTGGCCGTCCCAGGAAGACAACACCCCAAGAAGACCAGTTCCTCACCCTTGCTTCACTGAGGAACCGTAGGCTTTCTTCCAGAGATTTACAGGCAAGATTTGCACAACGGTACCACAGACAGATCTCTGATCAGACGGTGAGGAACAGACTGCACATGGCCGGTCTTCGTGCTTATAAGGCTGCCAGGAAGCCTGCAATGACTGCCCTTCACCGTCAGGCCCGTTTGCGCTGGTGTCGACAGCACCGACAGTGGAACCTAAGAATGTGGGGCAACGTCATGTTCAGTGATGAATCAAGGTTCTGTCTGCGGAAGCTGGATGGCAGGATCAAAGTATGGAGACGGTGTGGAGAACGCTATGCAGATTGCTGCACAGATCGCGTGACACCTTTCAATGGGGGCAGTGTCATGGTGTGGGGCGGTATCTCTCTCACAGGCAAAACAGAACTTGTCATCATTGAAGGCAATCTCAATGCAGTGAGATATCGGAATGAGATTCTGGAGCCAGTGGCGATCCCATATCTCCAGAATCTGGGACCTAACTCCATCCTCCAGGATGACAACGCTCGCCCCCACAGAGCCAGGATCATCACAGAGTACCTCCAGAATTTGGGAGTGGAGAGGATGGAATGGCATGCCGTGAGTCCAGACCTCAACCCAATTGAACACCTGTGGGATCAGCTTGGGCGTGCTGTACGTGCCAGAGTGACCAACGCAACCATGTTGGCTGACTTGCGGCAAATCCTGGTTGAGGAATGGGATGCCATCCCACAGCAGTGTGTGACCAGGCTGGTGACCAGCATGAGGAGGAGGTGCCAAGCTGTTGTGACTGCATATGGATCTTCCCCACGCTACTGAGGTCCCTGACAGTGTAAAATTAACAAAGTGTAAAAATGGCCAATATGTGTTGTTTTTTCCTTATTACTGTGGGAGAGTGCAATCATCAAATCCACCAAGCAACTCAAAACGAGAGTGAATACCAACAGAAGAATATTGCAGGGGATTTTGGCACATTTTTTTGGGCCGCTACCCACACGGTTAGCTGTGTTGCTCATTCCACGAATGCATGATCCTTACAAGTTGTACCTCGTTGTAAAGGTGACTAATCAGGCTTTCCAGCAATATAAAATACAATACCAATTGGTATTATTAAAGGGGAGGAATAATCGACCGAAATAACATTTCCAAACTTTTTTTGAGGAGTTTATTATCTAGATGGGTATTCAGAGTCGGACGGCGTTCGGACAGATTTAGAATTTTCTGGATGTTTTTTTTCATTCATGTCCAAAATGCTATAACCCAAACACCATTAACCCTCTCACAAAAACAGATTTTGTGTCCATGTATCACAAATTTCAAGATAAAATTGACACTTTGTGCAGCGTATGCAACCTGAATGTTGTTATGATGTGGGATCACGAATGGGTAAGACTTAAACGTGAGAATCCCGAGGTTCAGGAGTTCCTGTGACATCATGACAATCTGGAATGTCTGGAGCCTCGTCATGCTCAGTTTGGCAGTCAACTAATGCTAACTAATGCATTGCACCTTCACTACAAAGCTCAAGAAGGTG
This sequence comes from Synaphobranchus kaupii, assembly GCA_029718625.1. Lineage (NCBI taxonomy): Eukaryota > Metazoa > Chordata > Actinopteri > Anguilliformes > Synaphobranchidae > Synaphobranchus > Synaphobranchus kaupii. The sequence goes on along the minus strand of CM056398.1, from coordinate 8,170,205 downwards.
AGCAAGTACACTATTTTGATTTCAGCAGTCTGTACCTGTTCGTGAACAAAACTAAAGTTTACCCAACAAATCACCCCATCATCATCTTCCATGACTTTGAACCGATCAGAAACTATTTTGGTCTGGTCAAAGCCAGGGTATATCCACCAAGAAAGCTTAAAATCCCGGTGCTACCGTACAGAGGCTCTGGTAAATTAATGTTTTCGGAGCATCAAGGTCAGTGTGAACATTCTTATGAGTTGCGTTTTCTCACAGGTGTATGGTGTACCATTGAATTGGCTAAAGCTGTTGAAAAAGGTTACATCATCGACAAAATTTTTGAAATCTGGTATTTCCAAGATAGGTCCGATTCTCTTTTCAGTGACTACATTAAAACGCATTTAAAGGGTAAAATATAACTGCAAAGCAACGATTCCGGGGACCAAGCCCGCAGTGCAACATGACACCATGGCCAGCTATGATCAGCTGTATCCATGCTTGTTCAACTTAGAAACATGCCCTTCCCAATGAAATAAGTGAAGCATCCAGAGAAGTTATGAACCAAGTTTCATGGCAATTGGACTTACAACCTTGAATTAAGCTTTAAGTATGATTTGTTTTAAATGGAGAAATGGCCTCCAATGCCGAGTGTAAATTCTTCAGAGTTTTTTCAACAATTACTGTATATCGACACCATTCATGTTTTTCCTTGTTTAGAACGATGGGTCCATCAATTCAGAACATCATTCAACGCCATAGACCAAGAACTAGTGCTGTGCCCTTGCATTGTATGCTAATTTTCATGAACTGAAATATGCTAGGCTGTCATGTCGCCGTCTTTGAATGTAGAAACCTCTCCTTGCAATTTAATTAGGCAGTTGAACAAATTGGTCAGGCGTGAAAGGTCATGTCGACTGACATCATGCTTCATGCCAACAAGTTTGAAGTATCACTTTTTTGCATTGAGTAATGGTGAAGAATGCTAAAAAGGAAAATAAATTTCATAGCGGGCATGTTTTTCAAGCTATTGAGACCATTCAAATGTTGCCTTGTTCAGATCGACTTGCACTTCGATCTAGAACATGTTTTAAGGCTGAAGACCAATTGCTTTGCAATTTAAGTAGCGACTAGTACAAAGATGATTTATAACTGGATGTATGGTTCATAAGAAGACTTTTTTTGTGTATTTTTAAGAAAATTATAAATAGTGGAAATGCGCAATTTGTTGGCACAACAATATTATTTGTTTATTGTGACGAGGGGCATCTAAGAGTGTTGGTTGCATGTCTCTATGTCAAACGGTTCAAAAGTTATGAAGTGGCAAAGTTGGAAATGTTGTATAACGCCACCACAAGGTCAAATGGTGCCATATTCTAATAGAGTGCAAGTTCATGCATCCCGAACATGCGTAGCAAGTTTCAAGAGTTTTCACCATACCGTCTGGGAGATATTCCCTGGAGAGAAAAAAATAAATAATAAAAAACCTAACAATAACAATAGGGTACCACCAGCTTCGCTGCTAGTCATGATTACGTGCAGAGTTACTGGGAGAAGGAAGGCGTTCGCTATTGTTTTTAAATAGTCTTTGGGGCAAATTTGGTCAGAGAAGCAACCAGCCAAACACAACCTTGATCTGTGATCCTGAACAGTTTCTGCAATTCATGTTTTCAGATGAGTATGACATCTCACACTTCATTTCTTACAGAAGCAGTAGCTCTGATACAGTGGAGACATACAAAGGGTTTCCCAAAAACACCCAAATACTGCAATGTGTTCATCGCGGCCTTCACCACTGCTTATGCCCGGCTCGAGCTTTATGATATCATGGATAAATTGCCTGACAGGGTTCTGTACCATGACACAGATTCTGTAATCTTTGTGAGCCGACCGGGTGATTGGATGCCTTGTCTCTGTGATTTTTTGGGAGAATTGACTAGCGAGCTAGACCCTGGTGATCACATTGTTGCATTTGTTTCAGGAGGGCCCAAGACGTATGGTTATAAAACACGGCTAGGTAAAACATAGATGAAAGTGAAAGGTATAACGCTACATCATACTAACACGCAAGTTGTCAATCTTTCATCCCTCACAGAATTGGTACAACACTATGTACAGAATCCAGAGGCCCCAGCTCGTGAAATTACAACCAACACACAACAAATTGTAAGGAATAAGAGAGGATTCTCTCTCAGCAACCGCATAGTTTCTAAAAGATTTAGAGTGGTTTACAACAAAAGGGCCCTGCTCCCTGATTTCAAAACCTTGCCATATGGATTCTAGACAAGTGTTTGGGGTTGAGGGTTTTGACAACCACCTTCAACATCCTTTTTCATGTATAATCTCAGGTCCATCAAACAGTGGTAAAAGTGTTTTTGTGAAAACACTGCTCGAAAATGCACAACATGTATTGTCAACAGTACTATTCATACAGTATTCATGCTGGCAGCCAATGTATGATGAAGTGTTTTGTAAAATAAAGACTGTACAGTTTGTAGAAGGTCTTCCTGAATCTTTGACCGAGTTAAGTTTTTTAAAAGTTTTGCTACCTTTGCAAAAAACCAGTATGGTCATTGTTGATGACCTTATACAGTCTGCCAGTCAGAGCTCTGAAATTGAGAGAGCTTTTACCAAGTATACACACCATAGAAACGTAAGCATCATATATCTTGTTCAGAATCTTTTCTTCCAGGGTCGAAACAGCCGCACAATAAATGTTAATGCAAACTCTAAACTCCGCCCTAACCCTGGAGCCTCGCCTCAATCTCCTGGACCTGTGGCCCCTCTGGTTCCCGAATCCTCGACCGAAGAGCTGATGCAGCTGGGCAGAACCCGACTGACCCCTGAGGAGCGTTGGTGTAGAGTCCAAGCTGGGTCCTGTCTCTACTGCGGCCAACCCATCACCTGCTGCTCACCTGTCCTATTCGCCCAAAAAGGGCGGCTCACCAGTGCTTGTGAGCCCTATCTCTGCCCCTGCTACTGCCCAGTCCCAATTCCTGATCGACGCCACGCTCACCTGGAACCGCCAATCACTACCCTTGTCTGCACTGATCGATTACAGAGCTCATGCAAACTTTATCGACGTCGCACTCGTCCGCCGAGCAGGCATCTCCACTAAGCCGCTCCATAACCCTCTCAATGCCTACTCCCTGGACGGGAAGCTCATCGCTCGAGTCACCCATTCGACCATCCCACTTGTGCTCATCCTGTCTGGCAACCACCGGGAAACCATCCCGTTCCACATAATTAATTCTACTCAGTCACCCCTGGTCCTCAATCAACCTTAGCTGAAGCAACACAACCCCCATCTTAATTGGAACCAGGGCCTGAAATTAGCACCCGCCACACGCCAAATGCGGGTAGAAACTCGCATTGGCGTGTGGGTTGACGAATTCCACCCGCCACCTTGGCGGGTAGCCAAAGGACTTCGGGACATTACACTTTTTTCATGGTCATGAATGATTATGTAGTTTAACTAAGCTTCTCAAGTACAACAGTCAATTATGTATAATACTTCGACTCCCATAATTACATGGGACTGCTCTCAGCAGTGCTCTGATTGGCCGAGCCAGTTGAGAGCCCCCCTGTCGAGCATCTCGCGAACATTAGCTAACGTTACCTCAGTCAGTGAGTGAAGTGCTATTTTTAACGCCGGCTTTAGCTACGAGAGAGGCAGCCAAAATATCTACGAAACGCCTAGCTAGATTTAACATTATTATATCTAGCTAACGTTAGCAGTACGTGGCGACACATCACAGGGGTTAAAAGACTCAGTGAGACAGAGAGGAGAGAGACAGCTGGCAGCGAAACCGGTAACGTTAACGTTGTTGAGGCTAAAAAGAAGTATCGTAGCTCAGACGAACTGTGAACTAGAGCTGCACGGGAATGGGGACAGCGGTAATACCGGGAATTTTGCGGTAATCCGCGGGTTTGGGGACAAAATAAAAAATATTCCCGCGGTGACAGCGGGAATGGGGATGGGCTTTACAGTGTTCCCGCAGGAAGGATAATGGCATGTATGTTAGCACTGCGGTAACGGTCATGAGATATTATGGTCATTATTGAGTTGCACTGGTAACAGTGACAAAATCTTCTGCCAATAATCATGGAGATGCAAAAGGCTGACACACAAGTACTCGTTGATCTTAAATGATGTAGCGTTATACCTTTCACTTTCATGCATAAAAGTGACCGTCTAGTTTGTGTGGAACAACACACAAAAAAGGCGTGTATGGAAAGAGTTTGCTTTGATTAAAGTTGACTGGAATATTGCTGTGTTCGTCAAATGCAACAAATGCCACGGGAGTTTAAAATAGCCGATGGAGAGCTCTCGTGATGGAACCGTTGGGCAATGGGCTCACATTAAAGAGCGAGCAACAGCCTTCTCGTCATAACGGCTTTTCATAGCGCTCTGAGACGAGGAAAGCGCTTCCCTGGCCAAAGAGCAGGCATGATGTAAGCGCTCCCGGAACTGATTGACGTAATCCAACACATTGGACTGGGGAGGCGAGTCACACATAAACTGTTCTTTTAAAACCTTCAAAGGACCTCGTACAGTATGTCCAAACACCAGTTCAGCCGGGCTGAACCCTAATGATTCTTTTACCGCTTCTCTCAAAGCAAACAACGCAAATGGCACAGCCTCATCCCAACATTTACCCGTCTCCAAACAGTATTTGCGGAGAGCAGACTTGAGTGTTTGGTGCCAACGTTCCAATGCCCCCTGCGACTCGGGATGATACGCACTAGAAATTTGATGGGTGATAGATATAGACTGTACAAACTGTTTAAAATACCTGGAAAGAAAATTGGTGCCGTGATCCGTCTGAATAACCTTTGGGAACCCAAACGTAGAGAAAAACTTAGTTAGTGCTCTAATCACATTTTTAGCGGTAATCGTACATAGAGGAACAGCCTCAGGAAATCTAGTCGCTGTGCATATAATTGTGAGTAGGAATTCTTGTCCAGATTTTGAGGGGGAGGGAGGGGTCCCACACAATCCACAATTACATGCTGGAAGGGCTCATCCATTACAGGAATTTGGCAGAGGGGGGGCAGGAGGAACAACCTGATTAGGTTTTCCAGTGATCTGACAAGCATGACCTACAGTGTTTCGCTACAGCATTTTTAAGTCCAGGCCAAAAAAAATGCTGTAGCACATGGTCATACGTTTTCTTAACCCCCAAATGACCAGACCATGGGTTTTCGTGTGCTAACGATAACACATGCGGTCGGTAAGCAGCAGGCACAACAACTTGATAAATTACGCCCCACTCCAAACCAGCAGCAACTGGAGAAGACCACTTCCACATCAACAGACCACTCTCTACAAAATAAGCGACCGACTGTTCTTTTGCAGTTTCAGGATTGACAACCATATCAAAACATTTATACAATGATGGGTCACTCTGTTGGGCAACAATAAATTGTTCACGGGTGACAGGCAGCTTAATCGACGGAAAATCCACAGACAACTGGTTCTCTTTTAACTCATCTTTCGAGCACTGAGGGACTTCCAATTTGGCAAATGAAACATCATCAGTGAAGGTAGGTGCAAAGACCGATTCAGAAAAATTAACTTTTTCCCCCCATTTCTGTGATTGGGCTCGAGTGAGCACGCAGGCGGGGAAAACATCGGGCAGCGACTGAGACACCTCGGGCATCAGACACGATTCGGGTTGATTTAAAACCTCAAGTACAGGTTGCACTTTACCACCGGCTATATCATTCCCCATGATAAAAGCTACTCCTGGGATTGGTAAAGTGGAACGCACAGCCACGTCAAAGCAACCGGAAACTAAATCAGTCTGGACATGCACCTTGTGTAAGGGAACGGTGACAAACCCCATTTCAATTCCCTGCACTACCACGTTAGCACCGCTGGAGGTCGCATCTGACACTGCCAGGACATCAGCTAACAGGAAAGATTGGGAAGCGCCAGTATCCCTTAAAATTCGTACAGATTTCTGATCTGTAGGTTCTCCTGAGAGAGATACAAGCCCTTCAAAAATAAAAAGCTCATAGCCAACGTCAAGTTTACTATCAGGGTTAATCAAAGACTGAGCCATTTGGGGAACCGTTTTAACGAAGCCCGTAGGCTTTGGCTGACTGGCCGACTTCCTCAGAGACAAACAATCAGCAATCACATGACCAACCTTGTGACAATAATAACACTCCCGTTCTTCTTGGAAGCGGGTGGGAGACGTTCTGGTATTCTTATCAAGACTTGGAACAGCAGGCTTTTCAGTTTGGATGGACTCAAATACACTTTTGTGGGTGAGCATGAACTCATCTGCAAACACAGCTGCTTCAGACAATGATGCAACCTTCTGCTCATTTAAATAGACTACCACGCTCTCAGGGGCACATTTCTTGAATTCCTCCAGCAATATTAACTCACGGAGCGAATCATAATCTGTAGTCTTACTAGCTGTACACCATTTGTCGAAAAGAGTTCCTTTCTCTCTAGCGAACTCCACAAATGACTGAGCGTGGGTTTTTTTAAGATTCCTGAACTTCTGTCGATAGGCCTCCGGCACCAACTCATATGCGCGTAGAACCGCAGCTTTCACAACATCATAGTTCAAACTCTCATCAAGAGAGAGTAGCCATTACATCCTGTGCTTTCCCAGTTAACTTATCCTGCAGCAGTGTAGTCCATATTTCTTTCGGCCAGTGGAGAGCAATAGCTAGCCGTTCGAACATACAAAAAAATACATCAACTTCGGTTTCCCTAAAAGAAGGAAGAGCTATGTGTCTCCGTATATCATAGTTAGTTGGACCTAGTGGGGTGGTTACTTCAGTGGATTGCGCCGCGGCGCTCTGCAGCTCCAACTGCCGCAGTTTAACCTTTGTTTCTGCCTCTATCTCCGCTTTTGCACTGACAACCTGAAGTCATGCTCCAGTTTCCGAGCCCTTTCTTGTGCCTCAGACTCTAGTTACAACCGGGCCAGGCGGACCTTCAGCCGTGCATCAGCCCTCGACCCAAAGGAACTCGGCGAGAATGCCTCAAACCGGGGCAAGGTAGCTGGGGGAGTCTCGTCCTTCACCTCCGTTCCGGCGGAACCCCCAGTGCCCAGCGGTGATTCGGGATCTCCCCCAGGCACCTGGGACGATACATCAGGCTGGGTGGGAGGTAAAATGATAGGCAAGGCAAAGATTTTTAGCTCCACCAGCTTATCCCACACCACTGACTTAATCTCCCTTTTAAGGAGAGCCCTGGAAACAGAGAGACCCAAATGATCTGCAATCGCTAATAAATCTGCTTTCCGGCACTGGTCGAAAACAATCAGCGAAGGAGCAGAAATAAATTCATTAAACAAAGCCATGCTCCAGTCTTTCAATATGCACTAAGCACAGCACTATATAACACAGTATAATCACAGCACTCCACACAGAATCCCACAATACATCAACTAAAAAACAATACTACTCTCACAGAATACGCTTATCCGAGCCCCCAAATGTTACGACCCCAACGGTCTAGGGGTACGTGGGGTGTGTAACGGTGGTGTATATATGACCGGGGGATGGAAAATATAAGCAATATAGGGAGAATAATAAGTATTGAAAACTGACTGCCGGGTGAAAAGTGTTTACTGTGACAAAAGTGCAACAAGGTGATTATTTACAATATATACAAGATTTAACAGGTGCCAGACAACACACAAGACACACAGTCGAGGTCAAGGAACGTGAGTGTTGCCAAAGAAAAGAACAAATCAAAACCAAACAGAGCTAGCTATAACAAAAAAAGTAGAACCATCTAACTTAGAATACAAACCAAAAGCCTGACTACCTACTCTAGCTAATCAACAAAACGACATCAGATGGCAACCACTCCTAATCTAGTGTGTCTATACATGCAATTTCCAACTACGGGTGCAAGTGTATAGAGGCCTCTATCTTACCCTGTTCCAGGGCCTCGGCGTGGCCGGGGGCGGAATACAACAGGATGACAAACAGAGGAATACAAAATACACCAAAACACTGTAGACTACACACTTTAACAAAGGACTGAACACTCCACTACAAACAATACAAATGGGTACATGAAAAAACAGCTCTGTCAACACGGGAAGCCCCGGGTTTTAAAAAGATGAGGCTGTCCACGGGTTGGAGGAACTGGGGTGATGTGGAGCCCTCTGATTGGTGGAGGCGGTACAACAGTGGGGATGGGATGATGATGAATGACAATGATGGGATGATGGCGAATGGGAATGATGAGGGTGGGACACGGACTCCTGCAGAATTTGAGAGAGAGAGAGAGAGAGAGAGAACGCACACACAAGCGTAACATCCTGCTTATGGAAATGTGACCAACCTGTTTTACTGGTAGCGTAATGCTTTAAAACAATCCACTTTCCCAGGAAGACCGTTAAAAGTGCGATTTACAGCAGGGGAAACAGACCTGCTCCTGTAAAGCGCACATGCAGATAATGGTATTAAAATTAATTGTGAATTAATTGTAACGTGCTGCAAATTTGTTTTAGTTACTAATTAGACGCTTAGTTCTCTTTAAAATCTTTTGTTCAGTTATGGAATAACAGGTGAAATCAGCGGGGTTTTAATAAGCTGAGGGTATGGAAACCTTGTCACTAATTAAAAAAATATGAAGGACGAAGAATAGCTAAGGTTACAATTCAGTTAACATGGTGACATTTATCTCCGTTTTTTAACCATAGGCTATCGAAAAAAACCTTATGCACAGCGAATCCGCTGTAGCCTAGGCTATTTGAAAAACAATAAATGTAATGTTCCGCTCCCTTCCCGTCCGTTTTCCGTGTTTTCCTGTTTTCCCTCCGTGTCATGTTGGATCCCTTTGTCCGTGTTTTCCCCGCTGCTGCGGACTAGGCGTGTCCTTCCCTGTCTTGTTCGTCTGGTTGTGTTGTCTTACTTCCGCCTTTCACTCCCTCCCCCCTCGTTGCATGCATTTCCTCACCTGGTGTTTCGCAATCACTCCCGGTTTATTTTCACACCTGTGCCTTATTTAGTCCTGTCATTAACCTCACTATATAGTCTTTCGGCTGGCTGCCAGTCGGCGCCAGTTCGTTAACTATCGTCACTTGGTGTTAGTGCTCGTCTTGTTATCTGGTCTTCTAGTGTGAACGATTCGCTTGGTTGTGGGATGTTATTCCCGTACAGCATTAGTTCTACGCGAAACTACGGATTGGTAGTTTACCTCCCGCACAATTTCCTGTCGTTTGATGTAGCTAACCTGTTTCCCTTCTCCTCCATCTAACCCAGCACCCATTCTCCCGTGGCAGTGTTCGTATCCCCCCGTTTTCGTTGTGTGTGTTGCGGTACCTCCACCTCCAGCTCGTGTAGGCTCCGGGTTGGCTTGTTACCTGGCTACCCTCCAGTTGTTCCTGTCCGACCGAAGAAGCCAACTAGTTCTTCGGCGCCGGCTCCTGGAGCTCTGGAGACCAGTCAGCTCCTTCCGGACCTACCGCAGCTACGCCACACCACCCTGTCCTGCTGTGCTACATCAGTCACCTGTCTACCAAGCCCTGCACCTCCGTGAGAACCTCCCGGTCTTTCCCGTGCCTTCCCTTGCACTAACCCCCCTCTGTTTTGTTGTTCTGTACCGGTGCAGTCAGTCCGGTCCAGTTCCTGCCCTGCCGTAGTGAGTCGCTCCCCTGCCAGTTCCAGTCCAGTCCAGGCGTGAGTCGTACGAACTACCTGTCCAAAGTCCAGTTCCGGTTTGGAACATTCCGTTCCTGACACGGATCCCTGTGTGGACCTCCCGGTCCAGTTCCAGTCCAGTCCAGTTCCGGTTTGGAACATTCCGTTCCCGAACCTGATTCCCGTGTGGACCTCCCGGTCCAGTTCCAGTCCAGTCCAGTTCCGGTTTGGAACATTCCGTTCCAGAACCTGATTCCCGTGTGGACCACCCGGTCCAGTTCCAGTCCAGTCCAGTTCCGGTTTGGAACATTCCGTTCCAGAACCCGATTCCCGTGTGGACCACCCGGTCCAGTTCCTGTCCAGTCCAGTTCCGGGTTGGAACGAACAGTTCCAGATCCTCCAGTCCAGCTCCGGCTTGGAGCAGCCCGCCCCGGGCTTCCAGGCGAAAAACCTGTGTAATACTTGTGTTGCCTTTCCTGTACAGTGTTGGGACTACCCCAACACTTAATTTATTAAAAATACCCTTTTGTGAAATCTGTCTCCTGGTCGTTGCACTTGGGTTCGTCCCGTAACAGATACGTAACAATAAAAGCAATATTCACTGGACAAGGTTTTGAACTTTTTTCAGTCACAAACCATTCTATTTACTTACAGGCTGTATTCCTAGATAAAGAGAGCTGTATTGTAATGACATCTGAAGCGCATTTTCAAAACTCAAATGTCCGTCTATTGCAGTGCGCGAGTTTTCCATTGAATGACAATTCACGCATTAGGTGTAAATGACAATTGGCGCATTAGGCTTAATATAGGTGTTATCAGCTCCTTTTTAATCGATAGCCATTGTCCCGTACCATCGCACATCGCCTGGATGTTGATGGAGTGGGCTGAGAGAAATGTAATGTGGCATCGTTTCCCTTCGCTGAGGGAAAGGTATGTGGACCTATGGAACCTTTTATTATTATGCATTTTTGACATAGCCTACACAATAATTATATTTCACATTGTGATCTAGATATTTTAGTCATGCTTGTGCGCGCCCCTGTGTGTAACAGACAGGATGGTACGCGCGTTGTGCACACGCCTATGTAGACGCACTTATATGCGCCGTTAAAATAACATGTAAACAACTGCGACATGACTTTAGACCAGGTTTGTGGTGGTTCTAGCGCAAGCGCTTTCTGCTGGCTCAAGATAGCAATACGCCAGAAAGAATCCTGGCCACTCCTCATCTTAAGACCAACACGCCCAGTTCACTTGTAATGGGCGCAAGGATACATGGTAGTTAAAGGACGTGAACGCAAGGCGTTATTTTGAACCATGCGCCGGGTGTAAGATAGCAAAGACACTTGCGTTTGGGTTAGTGCTGCTTAGCGCCGGGTGTAAGATAGGGGCCAAAGAGAGCCATTCGGTCATATAGGCTATTTTTATCATAGCTTATTAGTATATCATAGTAGTAGGATGAAGTGATCTCATCATATTTAATTAAAGTGTGGGCAATATCATATAATTCATATAACAATAAACATAGGCCTACACATTGCACTAAATAAAATGATAGAAATATTGTGGACGAGCACTGTTGTATGCTTCCGACACTTATAGCGCATAAGTGCAACATCAAACTGCATTTTTTTTTTTTTACCCGGAAGTATAAGTGAATGAAGAGCCACATGAGAGCCAACGAACGGCTCTTCTCAGTGAACGGATCCAAAAAAGTGATCCGGCTCCTCGAAAAGACTCGGAATGCCCATCACTACTGTCGTCTCTGTGCTGTTAACGTTTGCTCCTTGCTTAAAAAATATATTATAATAAAAAAAGTAAATATTCAGGTGGTTGCTGGGTACTGACCAGGGCCGGCCCTAGCCTTTTAGTAGCCCTAGGCAAGATCTGTAGATGGTGCCCCCCTCCGTCACCTCACACTCTGAATTGTCGTGTACTTAACAGCTTTTTTCAAAATGTATACCTCAGCTGGCATATTCAATAGTAGGCAAATGCACTGGTTCGGACACGGTCATGGAAAAAACAAGGAATCCGTATTGGAAAAATAAACAATCACCCCAAATTTACTGAGATGCAGGGCTGTTTGTAGACTGCTTTGATTGGGGGGTCATCAAGAGATGTATGTTGGTGGGGCACAAGGGGTGGGTTAAAGGATAATTAATTAGCGGGGGAGGTTTGGGGGTCCTCACACAGGGCATTTCTAAAATAAAATGTTTTATTTATGAACATTTAGGAGAAAATGTTTTATTTTTCAAAGACCTACTGTATATAGGCGAGATTTGAGATGCTTTCATATGAAGCTAAAGCCAAGGTAGGCTAATCAGTACATTCGTGGATTTTTAAACCCCCCTTATAAGACGACAACTTTATTTATGCCCAATAATACCAAATCATTATCTAATCTTATATGGAAACAAGTACATTAGAGATGAGCTATATTCCTTCATCATCAAATTTTCTATTTACATGTGAAACTGAGATGCTGTAATTGGCTCATAATTTTCATTTGTATTTTAGCTCTCCTACACCCCCCCCCCCCCCCCCCCCCCCCCCCCCTTATCGGAGGACAACGCTTTGATCAGTCTATTTTTCCCATATTTACCACCCCTTCTTAGAGGAAATACAATATTTTCACTAACTATATTACAACACTTTTTTTCTTTTTTTCCACAAAATAACTTTTCTTTTGGTTTTGTGACTTTTTTCTGTGACTTTTTAATTCCTGCAAGCTACATTCCTGCAAACTACATGAGATCACAACATCAGTCTTCTGTTTCTTTCTGCAAAAGAATATGTAACGTAGCTACAAATTCATTCATATCAAGAGCCGATGTAATGGCCTTCTCATTGTAAGGAACATGCCTCTATATTCCAACACGTGGAGTATTACTCATGCAAGGGGTTTACATATACATTTAGCAGTAATGGTGATAGACGTATAAAACATGTTCGTCTTAGCAGTCTTCACCCGGGCACCATAAATGTAGAGAATATCCTTGACGGGGCACCATAAATGTAAGGAATATGCCTCTATATATATGTAAACTCTTACATGGGATGCCAGAAATATAGGCAATAACTAAGGAATAATGAGGTTTACCATTATTATTCTTAAATTAGGTTAAAATTAAATCAGTCTCATTTGATTATTATGGATTATAATCACTACTTCAATTTACCATCAAAGCACTAATAACTGATAATTCATAAGGGTTGAAGGTATTACGTTCTAATGATTAGGATTGACTCAGCTCTCGTGTTCATACGACATCAGAACAGACACCAGGTTTAACAGAAATAGATTTATTAAACAAGGAAAAACATGAATATTACATCCTACTAAATAGACATATTGTGTTGTGTGCATATTGTAGCATTAACAAATATGAACAAAATGGAGACCACACAGGACATACGTTTAACAATAGTTTATTTATAAATACGTGTAAAATGGATATAGAAAAAGGGGTCAGCATAAGCTCCCCGTCTCGCAACTCCTTGCGAGCGGGGCCTTTGCCGTAGGCTGTGTGTGAGAGGGAAGCAGCCCCAATGGTGTGTGGGAGCAGCTTCTTTATCCAAGCTTCACAGGTGGCGTCAGTTTCCCAATCAGGTAATTGTACACTCACCTGACAGAGAACCGACGCCCCTCCCTACATCATAGAGAGAACAAAGAGGGAGAGAGAAAGAAAGACACAAACACCCTGGGGGACAGGGAATAAGGGGGCGGGCGCAACAACTGTCATTTAATGTTAGCTAACGTTACCTAGCTAGCTAGCCGTTACCGAGCAAATTGCATTTCAATTTACATAACGAAAGCTAACTAACTGGAGATAGAAGTTACCTTAATTATTGAGTTAGCTCAGTATTAAAACACTAACAGAAGTAGTGCTGTGCCAGATGTTTTCAAACTTGTGAAAATGTTCACATAAAAATGTTGAAATTAGGCCTCGGGAGAGGCAGCGCCTTCAGTGCTGTCATCCACCATTACGATAGTACATTTTTGGTCTTTACTTTTTTCTTAGAAGGAATGATGCGATTTTTTCTGGTCGGAGCAAACATCGATGCATACTTCGAATTTTGAACAAACGGAGCACGCATCCGGGTACTTTATCCGTGCTCCGTACTCCTGCAGTTTTTGGACTCACACTCCAAGATGGATGCGTGTTCGCTATGCGTGCTCGGAGCATGGAAGTATGCGGTTTGGGACACAGCCATAGTCTACTGTCACATAATGTTGGTATGGCCAATGTCTGATCCAAGATCACAGCCGTGTTCTATCTCCGTGTCAGGAGAGATATCGATGCGGTCTTCCTGATCTTCAGAAAACAGCAGCTACTCTGCTGTACACATAGTCTACTGTCACATAATGTTAGTATAGCCAATGTCTGCTGTGTGTGATCAGCGGGCAATGGTTTCTGTCTGTTACAAATGTTAAATTGTGAAGGTTTTTTTCCAAGCATCGAGGATATCTAGACTCTCCCGGCTGGATTCGGTGGCTGCCCTACAGTTTGTTGCAGCAGACTTTCTCCGACCATCCATTGGCATTCGCTGGCACTCCCCACTTCGGTGCCATGGATGCTGGATGGTTCGTTTTGAGTGGCGTTTAGGAGGACATCTACACACTGAAAACTGACTGAGTCTTCCTGTTTACAACATGACATCCAACCTCACGACTGGCTTTAGGGAACTAATGGAAAACCTGGACTGGCGTTCAGCTCACTTGGCCCGGATTTGACGATCAAGGATTTCCTGATTCCCTATCCTTTCATGCCCATCAGTATGGTCTTCTTACCATCTCTGCTGGTTTTATTTTATGTGTTGACTCCCTTCAAAGTGAGCCAAAGGAGTAGTGTCTACGATGAGCCTCCTCTGCTATTCCGTTGCTGCAGGGGTACAAACTGGGACCCTAGCCCTATAGGGAAGTCTCAAGTGGATCCCTGAAATCACTGATGGCTCTGTGACTCTACCTCATTTTATCTTCCTCCATGGTTTGCATGACTGGCTTTTATCATTTTCCTCTCATGTTTTCCAAAGGCCAAAGCCTAAAAATGACAGCTCAATGTTGCCACTTAACACTACTAAAAATAAGTGTATTGTTTTTCTTTTACTTTTACTCTCAGGTAACATTCAACTGAACCCGGGTCCTGTTTTCAATGGTTTGAGTATACCTGAATAATTTAAATCCAGACCTGGTTTAGGTCTTATTCAGTTAAATGCTCAAAGCCTTCTCCCCAAACTGGATGCTGTGAGAATTTGGGCCCACTCATCTGGCACTGACATTCTTATTGTGTCAGAAACTTGGCTCAGTAAATCCATTTCAGACATTGACATCGCAATTAAGGGCTACAATGTCTTTTGTTGTGACTGCCCCAGGAAGGGTGGTGTCATTGCTATTTATATAAAGAACAAATTTAATTCAAGCATAATAGCATCAGTATCCATCAGCAAGCAGTTTGACCTTCTAGCCCCGAAGCTGAGTTTTCTCAGGGTCAGTTTATGACAGTCATTGGATGCTACAGTCCCCCCTCAGCATGTAATGAATCTTGTAATCTTCGCTAGCCCAACATTTATCTAGGCTTGAGTCTAACCCTATAAACTTCACCCCTAGTGGTTGAGACGCATGCGACTCAATTACAGTATTCATGTTCATCTTAAAATATAAACTACAGCTTTAAGAAAACCCCGTAAATTTTGACACAGTATTTTTTAAAAGGGTAGCCTCTTGCGAAAACCTCAGCTTCTCCAGTTACACTGCAGTGCAATAAATTAGGAGGGCGTTACTAATAGCCCAAAGCACTTACGACCCTCCTCTGGCTACAGCCACAGACTGTAAAATGCATAAAATGCACCGTTTATACACGCTAAGAAAATCATGTTCACGTATAGAAACAATAATATTTTTTTAAAACGTTGTACAAATGAGCAATCGCCGTTTTCTCTTGCTTACTGTACTATATACAGTACCTATTGCACTTTCGGTTTAGAAGACACCTCATTTTCTTCTCCAAAATCTCTCGTATAAATATGTTTAAGAAACCAGGTACTTACCAGTATATTCAGCTACAGCTGTTTTGTGATGAACCCTGAAGAGTTTATCTTGTTATATTTCGCCAGAGTCCCGTACAGTCGACATTTCCGCAGCGACCACCCCTCTCACTTAGGGCTGAAATACGTTGCTGTACTTGTGTGAATACACACGCGCTTTCGTAAGTTCTTTTTAAAACGTATTTAAATACATTAGGCGGTGTATGTTATGGTTATTATATATATACTGTATGTGACTATTCTGAAATAAATGTATTCTGTAACAAATTTCTGAATGATACAGCTTCTTCTTTAGTTCGAACTTAAAACCATGGATGTGCAGGGAATATTTTTTTAGATATTGACATTTAAATAAAACTAGTAGAAACCAGGAGGAAATTGCCTCAAAAGGGCCAAAGTAAATAGGGCTAATGATGTTCTTGTTGTTGAGGATCTAAACTGGGACTGGTTATCCTAAACCTCAGACAGCTTTTTTTGGGGAAGAAGACGACAGCCTCTACGCGGCCTTCCCCACAAGTAGCAGCAAGTAGTAATACTACAATCCGTGAAACTAATGTTGCCACACAATCATCGAGCTGGCAGGCTAAGGTACAAGCTAAGGTCAAGACCAAGGCAGAGAATGTCCTCGTCAGGATGGGTGGTCATTCCGACCGTTGAAAACCAAGGACTGTCATTGCTCCAAGTCAACGTCGAGGGCCTCACCACCGCCAAACTCGAAGTCATCAGACTCCTCGCCGATTCCAACAAGGTAGCAGCCATTCTCCTACAAGAGACACACTGGGTATCCAACGACAACCTCAAGCTGCCTGGGTTCCTCCTCGCTGGGTCCATCCACAGCAAGCAACATGGAATGGCAACCTTCGTCAGGACTGGACTAAGCCATTAGCCAATCCCCACCAGGCTCCAACATCGAGTGGCTGATCACAAAAATCCAGGAAACATCTGTTGTAAATGTATACAAGCCCCCACCATCAGTGCTGACTGCGTTGTCACTTCCGTCCGTGACTGCTCCCGCCATCTATGCAGGTGACTTCAACTGCCAACACACAGACTGGGGTTACAACCACACATCACAAGACGGTGAGACGCTGAGTGACTGGGCTTCTAATACTGAAGCACTGCTGCTGTTCGACCCAAAAGAGCCTCCAAGCTTCTTCTCCGCACGATGGAACACCTACACCAGCCTTCGCCGTATGCCGCAGTAACGACCCAAAACTGGAGAGACGTGTCATTGACAGGTTCCCTCGCTCACTCCACCAACCGTCCGTCATCAAAGTACCATCGCTGATGCAGCCGGTAGCTGGTAAACCTGTCAAGAGATGGAACTTCTGGAAGGCTAACTGGCAGTCGTTTGCTGCAGAAACGGAAAGAAGAGCAGCTGGTCTCCCGGATCCAGAAGCTGCTGATGTGGACGCCGCATACGCAGCCTACTGTAAGGTCCTCCTAGGTGCAGCAAAGAACATCCCACGTGGCTTCAACAAGAACTACATCCCGGGCTGGGACGATGAGTGCAGCTGCCTCCTGCGCGAACACCAGCAGGCTAGCTCCAGGGAAGAAGTGGACACGACTGCAACGGCACTACTCCAGAAGCTGGACGTCACCCGTAGGACCAGGTGGACTGAAATCGTAGAGTCTATCGACTTTACCCACTCTAGTCGCAAGGCATGGCAGACCATCAACCAGCTAACAGGGAGAAATACAATGCCCCGCAGGTGTCCGGTGAAAGCAGATGCCATCGCTTCCCAGCTCCTGAAGAACGGCAGCTTCCCAGATGCAGACAAAAACTTTGCACGACTGACGTCGCGTGAGGTGTCTTCTCTCTCCAGGGCAGCCAGCCCCGATGCCAATCTCTCAGGTGACTTCACAGCAGCTAAACTCAGCGCAGCTATCAGCAAACTGAAGCCGGGTAAGTCACCAGGTCGCGATAACATCCACCCAGAGTTCGTCATACACCAGAGCACAACCACATCTCACTGGCTATGCTCGTTCTTCTCGTTGTGCTTCCGGAGGTCCAAGGTCCCGAAGACCTGGCGCCGTGCTTCCGTCATAGCCCTGCTGAAGCCAAACAAACCTGCGGAAGACCCTACAGACCCATCTCGCTGCTCTGTGTCCCATTCAAGATCCTAGAGAGGTTGAGCCACAGCCGAATCGACCCAGTGGTGGACCCAAAGCTGTGGATCTTGAATGGGACACAGAGCAGCGAGATGGGTCTGTAGGGTCTTCCGCAGGTTTTGTTCCGTCGTGGCAGGTCAAAGGTGGACCAGGTAACATTACTTGCGCAAGACATGGAAGACAGCTTCCAGGACAATGAGAAAGCTGGAGTAGTACTCCTGGACCTGACAGCCGCATATGACACAGTCTGGCACCGTGGACTACACCTGAAGCTGCTGAGGACAATCCCTGACCAGCATATGGTGAGGTTCATTATGGAGATGCTATCGAACCGCAGCTTTGTCTTACAGACCAGCGACGGCCAGCACAGCAGGCTCAGAAGGCTGAAGAACGGTGTCCCGCAAGGCTCCGTTCTCTCACCGATGTTGTTTAACATCTACATTTATGACCTACCGGACACAACATCCAGCAAGTACGGCTACGCGGACGACTTGGCCATCATGCTGCGATGACCAACATGGAAGGCGATGGAAGACGTCCTCAACCGAGACATGGGCATCCTGGCAGACTACCTTTGGAAGTGGCGCCTGCAGCTCAGCGTAGGCAAGACAGTGTCAGCGGCATACCACCTCAACAACAGGGAAGCAAAAAGGGAACTGGACGTATCCGTTGACAACAAGCGTCTGGAGTCCCAGCAAGTCCCAAAGTACCTTGGTGTAAGCTTGGATCGGACACTGTCCTTCAAGCAACACCTAGAAGAAGTCAAGGCCAAGGTGACATCAAGGGTCTCGCTCATCCAACGCCTCGCAGGTTCGACTTGGGGAGCTTCCGCCAAGACGCTACGAATATCCATGCAAGCCCTGGTCTTCCCTGCAGCCGAATACTGCGCCCCCGCCTGGAGCAGAAGCCCACATGTGAAGAAGGTAGATGCTGCCATTAACAACGCCCTCCGGATCGTAGCTGGTTGCCTGAAGCCCACCCCTGTGTTCCATCTGCCAGTCCTAGCAGGAATCGCCCCGGCCAGTCTCCGACGGGAAGCTGCCACCCTCGCCCTGGCTAGGAAAGCCCAGAAGCATGACTGGCACATCCTGCACGACACCACAACAACACCGGTGCCTCCAAGCAGACTAAAGTCCCGCCAACCCTACAACAAGGCGGCACAAGAGATGCTCCATTCTATCCCTGAGGACCTGTCTAGAAGCGTCTGGCTGGCAGCATCCTGGAAGCAGACGTGGGAGACGGTCGTGCCCTCCCGCATCCATCACTACATCTGGGACCCGGGAGGTGGTGTCAAAGGAGAAGACCTACCACACCAACAATGGACCTTGCTGAATCGCCTACGCACTGGGGTCGGCCGCTTCAAGTCACCTATAAAGAAGTGGGGCCTGGCTGACAGCGCGGCATGCGAGTGCGGCGAGCCTGAACAGACTGCCAAGCATATAATCACCGGCTGCTCCCTATACAGCCCACCTTCAGAAGCCGGCCTCTTTGACCTAGGACCGGAGACGAGGGCATGGCTGCACGACACCGAGTTGGCCATCTGATGATACACGAAAGAAGACAGCTTTAAATCTGTCTGTGACTCTTTTAATCTCACTCAATTAATTTATGGCCCAACTTGTCCAAACATTAAATGTCCTGAGAAATCTTCTTTACTTGATTTAATACTAATCGATGCCCCTCTCTGACATAAGCATCTTTGCAAATGATCTGAGTGACCACTGTGTTGTAGCAGCAGTTAGAATTGTAAAACTTCCAAAGACTAGGCCCTGACTTCAGTCATGACAGATTTTAAACATTTCTGTGAACAAGTTTTTTTTCATGATCTGTCTCACTATGATTGGAATAGAATGTTTCTCATTGACAAAGTAGAACTGGCCAGGAAATTATTTTATGATGGTTTTTTCAGTATTGTGAACAAACATGCTCCTTTCTGAGTAAAAGATCGAAACAACCCCTGGTTTTCCCCGGAGCTGCCCAGTCTCCTTAAAGAAAGGGATGTTGCCTGGGCTAGGGCAAGAAAATTTTAAACTGAGGATGGCTGGCTCCATTTTAGACATCTCCGGAACCAATGTACGTCTGTAATCAAAAAAGCGGAATCTGAATTATACTCATCTGCAACTGCAAAAAAACTAAACGATCCAAAGAAAGTTTTGGAAAGTAATTAAATCCTCTTCTGGCCATGTACCATCTAGTGAACTGCCAACATTGTTAAAAACTCCTGCACTCTGACTGATAAGTTAACCATGCTTAATTGTTTTAATGAGCATTTTATTTCTGCATGATTTTTATTTGAGTCCTTGTGTCCTGAACTGAATAATTCCAATGTGCAAGTCGACAACGCTTTCCCTGTGTCACGTGGACCTTTTCATTGCACAGTTTACTTTACACCTCTATCTGTGTCAGAGGTCCACAGAGCTTTAAAGCAGCTGGACTCTAATAAATGTGCAGGCCCTGATAAGCTTAACCCTTATTTTCTTAAGTTAGCTGCTGATTTCCGATTTCCGGTCAATTAAAATAATTTTTAGAATCCAATGGCATTTTGTCAAAATATCAGTCCGGTTTTAGGAAAAAACACAGTACTATTATTGCTGCCCTTGTAGTAAACATCATCATTGAAGCAATAGACTGCAAAAAAATTTGGGCAGCGCTTTTTATTGATTTATCAAAGGCATTTGACACGGTTGACCACAGCATCTTAGTCAACATGCTCCACCACATTGGCCTGTCAAGCAATAGCCTGGTTTGCCAACTATCTGTCTGCTAGAACGCAATGTGTTCAGATGGCAGGGCCTACCTCTTCTTTTTTGTTATCAAAGGGGGTGCATCAAGGTTCTGTGTTAGGACCTATATTATTCTCTATTTATGTAAATAACCAATGTGGAAACTTGTCTAATGCAATGTATCATTTTTATGCTGAAGACACTATTATTTATTGTTCCTCGTCGTCTGTTGTACATGCTCTTGACCTCCTGGAGTCTGTATTTGATGTTGTTCAGTCCCGCCTATGGAAACTTAAGTTTGTATTAACTCTGTGGCAGGGTCGGAAATTAGCGGGGGCTCGGGGCAAAATGCCCTTAAAGAATGTAAAATTGCCCTTGGAATTGGGATGCCGGGGGCTTTTAAATGCCCCTGTAAAATAGAGTTAATGTCCTGTATTTTACTCTGTATTTGCAAAGCGTGTCCGGATTTTGTTCTATATTGGGACAAAATACACAGCCGAAAGACACCAAGAGAGTAAGGCTCACAAGATTTCATATGGTGAGTGAGTACGACTATATCATTTAAGTAACGTTAACCTCTTCCAAGTCATGCTAGTCTACTACGTTAGCTAGTGTAACGTCAGCCAGATATTAGCGTACCAGCGTTCTACACTATAGCAAAGAGATTTAAATGTCATTCTAATCTCTTTGACTACAGCTAACGTTACACGGAGCTAGCTAGCCTGTTAATGTTTGCTAGCTAGCTAACGTTAGCTTGGGTATTCGGTGTCATTTCACAATTTTGGACCACATCATCACAGATTTTGATTTGATTCAGTATGCCGATTTCGCAATATAATAAACCCCCAGCGGTTCTCTAATTAACGTTATTCTACAGTTAGCTACTGTGACGTTGTTTTGAAATGGGTTGTATTTTATTTCTGAAGTTAGGTTACAATGTCATCAACACCTCCAGAAAGTTTAGTTTTGGATATTTTAATCGTTGCCAAGATATCATTACTAACATTATTTTGATTCTACCTGCTGTTCCTGAATCAGTCATGAAAAGCAGGTAGAATCAAACTGGTGGCCTTATTAATCATATCTCGGCAGCAATTCAAATATCCAAGAATAAACTTTCTGGGGGTGTTGATGATATCGTAACCAAACTTTGGAGAAAATACAACCCATTTCAAAATATATATTTTTTTGCAGGTCAACTCTAAAGATTATAATCTCATTTAACTCTTAGTAAATTATACACTAATTCCACAGAGATTGTGGTCGCACCACCATACACTCCCCAGGCCGCTATTTGCGCTGCGAGTTTCATGTACGTACATCTGGCCCTGTATGTTTATTGTTATGTTAAAAAATAGTTGTTGTTGTTGTGTGATTGTTTGTTTATGAACTTTAAAAAATAAAATATGCTTGAATAAGTGTCACTGAATATTAGTCATAATATTCATGCCACAGAATACAGTACCAGTCAAAAGTTTGGACACACCTACTCATAGAAGGTTTTTTTCCCTTAGTTTTACTGTTTTCCACATTTTGGAATAGTAAAGACATCAAAACTATGAGATAACACAAATTAAATTATGCAAAAACAAAAAAAGTGTTAAACAAATTTTAAAAAGTCTTATATTTTAGATTCTTCAAAGTATCCACCCTTTGCCTTGATAACGGCTTTGCACATTCTTGCCATTCTCTCAAACAACATTCTGTGGTATTCCACAGGTAAACAGGTGATGATTCTGTATAAAAGGATATCAAAAGACTCCTGATATCTTATTTCCAGGTACTCTTAGAAGCAATACTATAACCTCTCTGCATTTGAATGGATCTCTATGGGAATTGGGGGGTGGGACTAGATTAAGCTGTAAATTACACGGGAATAGTATGGAACCCATGGTTGGCTAAATGGCTGTATTTGGCCATCCTATTCCCGTGTAATTTACAGCTTGATCTAGTCCCACCCCCCATTCAAATGCAGAGAGGTTATAGTATTGCTTCTAAGAGTACCTGGAAATAAGATATCAGGAGTCTTTTGATATCCTTTTATACAGAATCATGATGGCATCACCTGTTTACCTGTGGAATACCTGTTTACCACAGAAGTTGTTTGAGAGAATGGCAAGAATGTGCAAAGCTGTTATCAAGGCAAAGGGTGGCTACTTTGAAGAATCTAAAATATAATTATATAATTTTTTTATTTGTTTAGCACAAACTTTTTTAGGTTTTTGCATAATTTAATTTGTGTTATCTCATAGTTTTGATGTCTTTACTATTCCAAAATGTGGAAAACAGTAAAAAATAACGGAAAAAAACCTTCTATGAGTAGGTGTGACCAACCTTTTGACTGGTACTGTATGTCATGCCACATAGAACAACAAAGGTATTTCCCAACATTTGGTAAAATTGCCCTGGAAGTTATCCAAAATGCCCCCGAAACATATTTCACAAGGGCAAAAAACGTCCTTAATTTTAACATTAATTTCCTACACTGCTCTATGGGCTTTGGCCCCCTAGTGGTGGGACGTATCCGTCCCAGTTTTTTATAGTGTTCATATTTATCAGACAGGTTTGCTTACCAATGACTCTTGGCACCTAAGTCTTGGGGGAGAGCTTGCATTTGAAAGGGTACTTAACCCCTGGACTGAAACAGGATGGGTGTGGGGACTTAAAAAGATTATAACTCTGATATTACTATAAAAACCTGAGAATCCAACACTGTACTCTACAGTATGTATACTTGGGATTGCATTTTTCTGTAGTTTTAAAATTTTCCTATTCATAATGACTCCAAAGAAATTTTTACCTTAAAGGTATACTATGTAGTTTCAGAACACCAGATGGCGATATAGAGCACGTAAGAGAAAAGGGCTCCCCGAAAATTGCTTATCACGTGTTCTTCTCAGACACGCACGACAACGCATGAGCATTGTGGTGACGTTTCACACATATTTTCTCTGACCGTGGACTCAATTCTTCGCTTTATTGGCATGACAAGACATTGCATCTGTATTGTCAAAGCATACTGCATTAAACCAGTCGAAGACATACATCTAACTCTGAACAATACAAAACAGCAAAGACTCAAATGAACAGTAACCATACATGAAAACAAGAACTTTTCTTTGATTATGGATTTAGAAATAACAATAATGTAAAATAATAAAGTACAATTAAAAATAATAATAATTATCAATAGAAATGATAATAATGATGATGAGAACGACACATATGATCTTATAAAGTGAATATAATAAATATAAAATTTTTTATAATGATCTCTGTCACTCACTGTCCCTAAGACGATGGCAGGCAGCTATATATTGTGCTGCCAAGTCACAGCACGTCCTCTCTCCTAAGAGGATGGGGAGTTTTTGGATGTCTGTAAAAATTTTTAATTGAGGGTATCTCTGATTTATTTTGGGAAAATATTTATTTCTGATTTGATTGTATTTTTCGCATTTTGTGATAAAGTGTCGCTCCGTCTCAACTTTGTTGAGATGGCAATGTTTCTCCTCCCGGAGTCTTTTGACTCTATCACGGTCACTCTGATCAAGCTGTCCTCTTCCCCTGGCCCTGCCTCGCCCACCACGAACACGATTGTCGTTTTGGAACAAAGCGTCTGCTAAATGACTGTAATGTAATGTTTATGTAATGACTGCCCCTCACCCTTACTCTGGGGCCGTCACCACTGGATGTTGATTGCTATAGAATGAACTGAGCAGAATTACAAAATTATGATTTTGAATTATTTTATGAAAATGAACAGTGGTCAAATTTACAGAGCAATAGCTAAGATTACTAACTTATATGCTTTGAGCATGTAACGTAGTCTCCATTTACATGATCAAGGTTTGGTCAAACATGATAAATAGACTATTGTCAACAATAAACAAACATCACAATAGATAGCCTTAGCTATCAATAGCTGCTACATTTTTGGAAGGATGTTCTGTCTTATCTGTTCTGTAGTTACTTCGATGACGTTTCTGTATGCACTTATAGAGTACTCAAGTGACTACGTCATGCTGGTTTCGGAAGTAAATTCCCCATTCATTTAGAGCATAGACTTTAACTAAAGCTTACTTTTAAACTATTTCTACTGATTATATCTTACCGTCAATTTCCCGGATTGTTCAATATAACGCCCGTTCGCAAACTATGTAGTTTTTCTGGACCAGCTTCGAGTATATTTTATGTTTCAGTATTTTCTTGTGATTATATAAGTGCTGGAACTGTTTAAAAACTTGATATCCCATAATTCCCTCCGAACGTGCAGCCTTGTCTCCAGACGTTGTCATATAACATTAGCCAGCAGTAGCAGACAGCTCCGTTTTTAAACTTTTTTTCTAACGTTAGCTAGCTAGCTTGAAGGACTAAAAGTTAGAATCGCTTTATGTGGTTAACTGTAGCACAGTTTCTGACCTTGTCGGGCGGGCTTCTCTACTTAGCAAGCTAACGTTAGCTCATCTTCAGCTGCGGTACTCCCATCTGCCCAAGAATTTCCAGACAGACAAGATGATGATATCTTATTGGTCAAGAACCACCCGTGCGTTGCAGTACTGGATATGCAGTCCGTTAAAGTGGACTACAAGTCGAACTACAATGATTAATGCATTATTTTAAAAATGAAAATTGGAACATGCGATATATGGTCTATATCCTTGTACCACACAGGCTAATCCAGGAACGTTTTGGCTCATTCTATAAATCAGATTTCAAGAAATAGTCGATAGTCTCCGAAGCCCATTCTATTCTTCCATAAGGAATTTACTTCCGAAACCAGACTCCGCCCACGACTGACGTACTCACTTGAGTACTCTATTGTATGTCGCTTTGGATAAAAGCGTCTACTAAATGACTGTAATGTAATGTAGCTAGGTGTATGGTCTATTCGCTATTTTTATAATGATATTGTTACCTCTTCGGCTGAAAACATCTTGCTAATGAGTAAGGGCAGAAACATACCTCACGCAAATAGCTACGCGAACGTAGACGCTTCAAGCTAAGCAACCAGTTTTTCTTTTGCCATGACATTTGTGAAAGACAAACCAGAGGAAAGCACAGATCGAATAAGAAAGTTGTTTACTGTTGTTGCTGCTATAGCGTCCCTTGCTGCAACACTCTGGCTTGCTTTTAAAAATATATAATACAAATAATAATAATTATTATTGTTATTATCATCATCATCATAATCAACAGTATGGAGCACTATTATCTAGAGTATTTTTAGTTTTGTGATAAATGTATTCTCGCAGAAGTTTGTAGTTAGCTTCTATGTTGTCACAGGCAGGAGAGGAGCGCATGGCCTGCTAAGGGGGTTGGTTTTGCAGCATTCATTCACAGTTTTTTTTATGTAGCAACCAACACAAGGGCTAGTTGTTGAATTCACGCATGAAACTACATCCATTCTCAGTGCTTTATTTCACGGTTCAGTCAAGACATTACAGTATTATAATAATGTAATTTAGTTAGTGCAAGCTAACTATCTAAGACTAATTCATAAATCCTTTGACCACTGTTCATTTTCATAAAATAATTAAAAATCATAATTTTGTAATTCTGCTCGGTTCATTCTGTAGCCATCAACATCCAGTGATCGCGGCCCCAGAGTAAGGGTGAAGGGCAGTCGTGTTCATGGTGGGCGAGGCAGGGCAGAGGACAGCTTGAACAGAGTGACCTTGATAGAGTCGACAGACTCCGTGAGGAGAAACATTGCCGTCTCAAGAGCTGCACTTTATCACAAAATGCAAAAAATACAATTAAATCACAAATATTTTCCCTAAATAAATCAGAGATACCCTCAATTAAAAAATTTGATAGACATCCAAAGAAGAGGAGAGGACGTGCTGTGACCTGGCAGCACAATATCATATCACCAATATCACCATCGTCTTAGGGACAGTGAGTGACAGAGATTATTATAAACCAATTTAAATATTTTATATTTATTATATTCACTTTATAAGATCACGTGTGTCATTATTATCATTTCTATTGATAATTAGTATTTTTAATTGTACTTTATTATTTTACATTATTGTTATTTTAAAATCCATAATCAAAGAAAATTTCTTGTTTTCATGTATGGTTACTGTTCATTCGTTTCTAGTCTTTGCTGTTTTGTATTGTTTAGTGTTAGATGTAGGGTATGTATTTGACTGTTTTAATGCAGTATGCTTTGGCAATACAGATGCAATGTATTGTCAAGCCAATAAAGCAAATTGAATTGAATTGAGTCCACGGTCAGGGAAAATATGTGTGAAACGTCACCACAATGCTCGTGCGTAGTCGTGCGTGTCTGAGAAGAACACGTGATAAGCAATGTTCGGGGACCCCTTTTCTCCTATGTGCTCTATATCGCCATCTAGTGTCCTGAAACTACATAGTATACCTTTAATTGACACTAGTCAAAAGTAAATAGGGTTAAACGCTGACAAAACTAAATTTATGCAGTTCATCAAGGCTAGAAAGTTGCCGTCTGATCTTCCAAGGAAAAGAAATTGAGCTTGTCTCAAGTTATAAGTACTTGGGTATTCACATTGACCACCAATTATCTTTTAAATCTCACATTGCAAATCTTGTCTCTAAGCTCAAGATGAAGATAGGGTTTTACTTTAGAAACAGATCGTGCTTCTCTAAAATTACGAAATAAACTCCTCAAAAAAAGTTTGGAAATTTGTGTTTGGTCGATCATATCTCTGTTGTCACTGTATTATTAGCATTGTATCTTATATCATTGGAAAGTCTGTTAATTTCCCTTTACAATGATGTCCCATTTGTAAGGGGTATCATGCATTTGTGGGATGAGCAGCACAGCTGATTATGTGGATGGGTCCCAAGTGAAATGTGCCAAATGTCCCTGCCAATGTCAAACAGTGTATTCTCCTGTTGGTATTGACTCTATTGTTTTGAGTTGTTTGGGGGATTGGATGATTGAACTCTCTATCAGTAACAAGGAAATTTCTTGCAGGGAAATTTGGCACATTTCACTTGGGACCCCACCCACATAATCAGCTGTGCTGCTCATCCCACAAATGCATGATCCTTACAAATGGGACATCATTGTAAAGGGAAATGAACAGGCTTTCCAATTATATAAGATACAATGCTAATAATACAGTGACAACAGAGATATGATCGACCAAACACAAATTTCCAAACTTTTTTTGAGGAGTTTATCTTGTGTCAGCCTCTGATATCTGTTTATCTTCTTGCCTCTGATAGATTATGGTGACTTGGTTTATATGAACGCATCTGCCCAATGCCTGCAGATGCTAAACACTGTATACCATTGTGCTGTACGTTTTATCACTGGTTGTAAATATCTTACTCACCATTGTATTTTGTATGCAAAAGCTGAGTGGCCATCTCTGTATGTACTCAGGCGTACCCACTAGTTGAGTTTCATTTACAAAACTCTCCTTGGACTGGTTCCCACTTACTTAATATATCTTTCCAGAATCCAAGGCCACTATAGCTTGCGCTCTCAAGATGTCTTACAGTTGTCTGTTCCCCGTGTTCGCACTGAAGTACGCTGCCCCCTCTGCTTGGAACACCCGACAGAAAGATTGGCTAAATTGATCTTGTATGGTGAATTTGTTTCAGTCTTAAAGGACTTAGAATGTGGTAGTATTGGAAATTGTATTTGTGCTGTGTGACATTATGTAATTCTGAAACTGACTTTTAACTGGATAATCTGTGTTAAATGTTTGGTATTTGTATGAAACCTTGATGTTTATTTGTTTTATGCAGCCCTCTTGGCCAGGTCTCTCTTGTAAAAGAGATTTTAATCTCAATGAGACTTTACCTGGTTAAATAAAAAAATTTAATAAAATCTACTTTAGTACGGGGGGTTTCTGGTCATCTCCTGTTTAGCGGGGGGAGATGCCTGTGCTCCAGAGTAGTGCTAAAGCAGATTGATGCAGCACATTCGTTAATTACGAATTCATTTGAATATGTGAGTTGTCCTGACAGAAGTACCTTTTAGAGGTCAGGTTAGCTTCTGTTCACATAGATATTAATTGTAAAAGGCATTTTGACCAGGGGTGCCTAAATTTTTGCACTCCACTGTATTTGCATAGATCTATTTATTGGTCTATGCAAATTTAAATCTAACTTTTTATCACGTTATATTTATTGGACCCAAGTCTTCTGGTTTTTCATTTATTTACTACAGTCCCTTTTATTGCACTATTGCTATGATGATACGGTTTTCTCATTTTGTAATGAATGGATTCTTGTCAATTTTTCTGTAGAAATTCAATAATGACTGGTGGATAGGGCGATTGGTGAAGGAAGAAAGTGAACTGGGCTTCATTCCCAGCCCAGTGAAGCTGGAGGCCATCCTGATAAAACATGAGCAGCAAGCCAGGAAGGCAAAAATACAGGCCAGGTAGTGACATCACCCTCACTAACATGAAACAGAAGGCAAGTTTCAGACTACACAATGTCCTGAATACACACTAAGGTGAAGTTCTACACAAGACATTGAGGGCTTCAAACTTTTAAATTACAATATGAATCATACTGAATAGAAAGGTGAGCCTTGTAGCAGGCAGATGCAGCACAACATTATCACAGACAATGATACATAAGACCAAAGAGACACAGCGCACAGACAGCCTTTCAACTCTGCTGTTTTACAGTAAAGCAGCAGCAAACTCCCATTCCACTTCAGGGGAGATGATGCTTCACCCAAAGAAATCTGCACCTCCTCCTCCACCACCACCACGTAAGTTTTTATAATCCTTTTTTAAATGGCCTATATTTGAAATATAAGGATAGTTTAGGTACGTTTCACATAGAGAATGATGACTGCTAAATGTCTCTGAGCTCTCTTTCCCTCACGGTCACATACAATGACCTGGTATGCTAGTCGTACATTATTTCATTTAACTTCCTTGAAAATTGCTATAGGTTAATTTATTATTATATAGTATTATTATCATTATCATGCTTAATGTAATCAATGTTTTTGCAATGAAATGTCTGACTATTATTATTATTATTAATAATAATAATAATAATAATAATAATAATAATAATAATAATAATAGATTTCAGCGGTCAATATTTCAGCCATTTTAGCACCAATTACCAAACCACTTGGCAGATTAACTCATCTAAGCAATATGTTGCCATAAAAGAAATATGGGAAAGATTTGTTGAGCCTTTTTCATATAGTGTAGTACATTTGCTTTGCATTTCCTTGGTAGCCACGCGAAGGCGCTGCCCTTTTAGTGGATGTTTGCTCCGCCCCGTCTTGATTGTGGAGCTTCTCTCAGCATCACACCTGTGCGTGGTTACCTTGGAGCTATTTAAGCCCATGTTTTCCTCCGTTCTGGGCTTTGATATTAATTTGTATTGTCTGGCATTATTTGCACTGTTTTGTGTGTGGTATTACTTTGCTCTTTGATTGCTTAGCCAGTATGATTAGGTCTAGGTTTTTTAGGAGACCATTTTTGCTCCAGAGTGTTTTATTGGAGTAATGCGGGACTTGCCTTTGTGGATGTATTAGGACTCTTCCCCCCTGGCTCTTTTCTGTCTCCGCTTCCTGGTCTTTCCTTTCTTCCGTTGCCTAGACCTTTTTGCCTTTTCTGTCTCTTCCTCCTCTCTCTGTCTGCTTTCTTCCGTGTAAGCGAGAGGAGTCTTTGTTTGTGGGTGTATTTGTATAGTCATTTCTTACTAAGAGACCGGGCGTTTTTATCGTACTGACAAGCAGGGCTTTATTTATTCTGAGAGGCAGGGCGTGTATTTTCTATTAAACTCGCATTAGTCTTTTAGCCGGTAAATGTCAGGTGCAGCTGTCCTGTTCGTCCTTCGGTACCTGTCTCCGTACATGGAGCTTTGGCGATTTTGTTCGGAACTGTAGTTCTGTTTCGGTACATGTCTTCCTATAGGGAGACCAGGTGATGTTGTGGACATGTTAGCGTGTGACTGCGAGTCTCTGAAAGTAGCCTTGGAACGTTAGCTCTCTGTTCCTTTCGACTCCTCGTTACATTCCCCTTTACTAAGAGGCTAGGGCGTGTATTTTCTACTAAGCTTGTGTTAGTCATTTTGCTAGTAAAGGTACAGGACGGCGGTTTACCGGCGGCTCGCCTGTAAAATGTTTCTCTCTCTCTCTCCTCTTTACCCCCCTTTATGTTTTCTGTGTGTGACTACGAGCTTATGGAAGTAGCCATGGAACGTTGGATCTCTGTTCCTGTCGCCTCGTTACATTCCTCTTTACCGAGAGGCAGGGCGTTTATTTTTTACTAATCTCGCGTTAGTCATTTAGCCCGTAAATGTCCAGTACAGCTGTCCTGTTCGTCCTATTCGGTACCTGTCTCCATACATGGAGCTTTGGCGATGTAGTTCTGTAGTTCTGTTTCGTCCTTCGGTACATGTCTTCCTATAGGGAGACTGGGCGATGTTGTGGACATGTTTGTGTGTGACTGCGAGTCTGAGAGTAGCCTTGGAACGTTAGATCTCTTTTCCTTTCTGGCTCTTTCTTTAGTCACTTTGCTCGTAGAAGTATGGGAGCCCAGTGCTTTGTTCCATTAGCCTTGTTTGGTTTTCTTAGTGAGAAACCTGGCGTTTGCGCTTCTAATCATTGGCGTGTGACAGTGAGCCGGTTAGTAGCTTTGGTACGTGTGTGCCTTGTCTTGTCTCCTTCCCTTAATTACGGGGTTTCCCGTCCTAGTGGCCTTGTGCTTAATGAATCCCCTTGCTGCGTTTGGCCACTCCTACCTCACACGTCACGCCACCATTACAGATATGTTGGGCATGACATGTTTTGATGGGTCACATTTTTATTTATGGTACAGTTTTTAAATTAACCTTTATAATTCTACGATACAATTGCCCATTGACTTACCATGGGGCAGAAAACTACTTGCAACATAACATACCCTATATAGCCAAAGGTATGTGGACACCCCTTGGTCTGGGGCTGTTTTTCATGGTTCAGGCTAGGCTCCTTAGTTCCAGTGAAGGCAAATCTTAACACTACTGCATACAATGACATTCTAGACAATTCTGGGTTTCCAACTTTGTGGCAGCCCTGTGGAAGGCCCTTTCCTGTTTCAGAATGACAATGCCCCCATGCACAAATAGAGGTCCATTCAGAGATGGTTTGTCGAGATTGGTATGGAAGAACTTGACTGGCCTGCACAGAGCCCTGACCTCAACTCCATCGAACACCATTGGGATCAATTGGAAATACGACTGTGAGCCAGGCCTAATAACCCCACATCAGTCCCCGACCTCACTAATGCCCTTCTGACTGAATGGAAACATCCACGCAGCAATGTTCCAGCATCTAGTGGAAAGCCTTCCCAGGAGAGTGGAGGCTGTTATAGCAGCAAATGGGGACCAACTCCATATTAATGCCCATGATTTTGGAATGAGATGTTGGATGAGCGGCGGCACGGTGGTGCAGTGGTTAGCACTGTCGCCTCACAACAAGAAGGTACCGAGTTCGAATCCCGGCCGAGGACCTTTCTGTGTGGAGTTTGCATGTTCTCCCCGTGTCCACGTGGGTTTCCTCCGGGTACTCCGGTTTCCTCCCACAGTCCAAAGACATGCAGGTTAGGCTAGGCTAGGTAGGTTAGTAGCTAGGTTAGTTAGCCAGGTTAGGCTAATTGGAGACTCTAAATTGCCCATAGGTATGAGTGTGTGAGTGAATGGTGTGTGTGCCCTGCGATGGATTAGCGGCCTGTCCAGGG
Source organism: Synaphobranchus kaupii (assembly GCA_029718625.1). NCBI lineage: Eukaryota > Metazoa > Chordata > Actinopteri > Anguilliformes > Synaphobranchidae > Synaphobranchus > Synaphobranchus kaupii. The sequence continues at coordinate 8,138,023 of CM056398.1, read as the reverse complement.
TGTATTCCTGCCTCTCGCCCAATGCATGCTGGGATAGGCTCCAGCACCCCCCACGACCCTGACCAGGAATAAGCGGGTTAGATGATGGATGGATGTTGGATGAGCATGTAGTGTCTATGCTAATTCAATGTTCTGCCTCCCTTAGGGAAAGTGAAGGTGTGTGTGAGATTTCTCCCAACATATTTTACTCACTCTCATAGACTTACATTAAACTTCCACGGCACAAAGTTCAAAGCGAGTTCTGAATTTTACGTATGGTTTAACATTTTTCTGAATCATAATAAGTGTGGGCGCATGAACTCGAGTGAGCAAGGTGGATATTTTTCTTAACCCATTCGCACAGATCCCCTAGTGGCATGGTGCCAGCACTCCTGCAACCAAACTATGAGTGAAGACAACAAGCCCCGAAATTAGCAACTCGCCATACACTGTGGTGCGATTTGCGCCTTTAACCTGGTCTCACCTGGGAGACAGCGCAAGCGCGAATCGCAGTGTACTCTAGCCCAAAATAGCATTCCGCTGCAGTAAAATTGAACTGGCCTGGTCCCTCTTGACGGACACACCCCCCCAGCAGTGGCTTCCCTCCCACTTCAGCACACGGCAAGTCCCCAAATTACCAAACGAGCTCAGTCGTGTGCAAATCCATGACAAAACTGCTACCTTGCCAGTGATGGCTCATCACCGGCCGGGAAATAGAACCCCAAATTTGCAGTTTCGCTGCTCGCTCTGGACTGACACACCTCCACCAGCGACTCTCCTCCCAATTTGGAGCACGGGTCAAACGGGCTCAGGAGCATGAAAATACATGCCGAAAATGTCACTTCGCCAATACGCTGGCTTGCCACCTGCCATGCGCCAGCTGGAAAATAGAGCCCTAAGTGTCACTACTGTCGCGTAGCAAGTCCATTTAACAAGCAACCCCCCACCCAGTCTCGCCTGCAACTGTACCTACCCAATGCGTGACACAGTGGACAATACCGTCTATGTGTTCATAAAAATATTTTTTTACCACCAAAAATATATATTCCGTCAGAGCAACAAGATAAACCTGACAGTGTATTCCAAAACAGCCGTGAAAAGCCCTGCTAAATCAATTGTAAAATAAATTCTACTATCAATATCTGCTACTAAAGATTAAATAAATATACAATCCTACCATAGAGATGTCCCTTTCATGATTCAGTGGGCAATTATTGTCTTGGACAATCAGTTTGAGAAATAAACAGCACTTTACAAGGCGAGTACACTTCCTGTAGCCTCAGATACTTGATGACTGCTTGTAATATGCGGTTGGTTTCACTGGCTACATATGTACACCACTGTCTTGTCCAATATGTTTTATATTGTTATTTTCGCATTTTGAGTGCATTTCACATACTGTAGTGTAAGCATTCATTGGTGGCCCAGTCATGTTGTATGTTTGATGTACTTATTTTCATTGAAGCTAGAACGTTTGGCAACATTTGTAATATTGTTTAATTGTAATCTTATCCTACATAACATAGATGATAGCGTATCTCCAGTCGGCGTTCTATCGTAGTTGAGGGGCGGGGCCTGCGAGGCAAAAAAAAATGCCGCATCTGTCACTGTTCTGAATAGGGACACATCATAAATCAAGCTAACTATCATTATTTTATTATAATTATAATGAAAATGTTTCTAAAGATATTTTGGCAAAATAAACCAAAGAGTAGGCTACTCGAGTGCCTTCTGCGGTTACACAGTGGACAAATGTTCCAACTCCGTGGCCTCCGGTATCATTCCCTGACATCTTCTGTCTCATTTAATGCCCCGGTAAGGAACCATGTCAACTACATTATGATCCAGTGGCGTACTGTTGGCTGTCAAATAGGCCTTCTGTAGGCTAACATTACCTTTATATGGATATTAATCTCAACCTGTTTCCATTTATAGTTCTTAATTACCAATGAAGCAATTAACTGAATAAGAAATAGAATAGAGCAAGTTTTTCTGTGCTAGCATTTTTCCTTGTGTCATAAAATGTGTAGCACTGACTTATATGCCTATATTGATAGCTGGTGCGCTGGAAAAAGCTGGGTATAGGCTACATTAGACTTGTTTCCGTTTATTTAGCTTGAGTAGCCGAACAATCAATTAATTAGCTGAATAATCAAGACCAATATGTAGCCTATAATGATTGAGAAATGACAAGATTTCAATGACTTGAAATTGATTAACAAGGATCAGGCAATAATCTGAATGCATTCAGGAATGCATTTAATTTTAAGATGGCACTCAAATTAGTCAAAGCGATTTAAAGGACCACTGCAATACGGAATTTTTGCTTTGTGAGTCCCCTCATCATGAAATCATCAATGTATTTTTTTTAAAAATTACTGATTGAAAATTATAGCCAATTTTTGCATATTTTAAATGATTTTCACACCTAACTACGCCCACCCCCTCAAAAAAATCGAGGTTGTCAAGCTGTAGATCACATAGCTGTAGACCTTCTGGCGTCAACTAAAGAACTATTAGATCGGGCTGGCCACGGCCTTTCAGTACTTTCTATAGCTTTTACACACGTGGTTTCCTATTGTTATCTTGTATAAAAGGTTTTGGAGGTTTTAAAAGTTTGTAGCTTGGGATAACTACAATGCCGACAAGATGCGTTGTAGCTGGTTGTAGCAATACAACAAAGGATGGAGTAAGCCTCCATTTGTTTCCCAAAGACGTGAATCTTCGCAAATTATGGACAACAAAAGTGAAGCTGACCAGGGGTAGGTGGAAGGCCCGAGCAATTCAAGTGTAGTGTGCAGTGCAGACTTCGAAGACTGCGCCTTCGAAGATGGCCTGTATTCCCAGTTTGGAATTAAAAATGTTTAGTGCCTAAAGCCTGATGCCATTCCAGTGCTGATAAACAGCAAAGTTCAGACTGGTGCTGGTGATGAGATGGCTAGGAAGAAAACTGGGGGAACAGCTGCTGAAAAGCAGAACAAAATGAGGGTAAGTCCTATTGTTTTAACTATGTAGGCCCCAGTTGTGGCTTAGAGCTGTTAGGCTGATACGGTACACTACTGTCATGGTTTTGACCCTGTTTCCCTATGCGGTCGTTTTCCTCGGTGGCCACGCGAGGGCGCTGCCCTTTTGGTAGATGCTTGTTCCGCCCTGCTGAGTTGGGGGAGCTTTCTGTTAAGTGTTTACACCTGTGCGTAGTCACCTGAGAGACATATAAGCCTACCATTTCCTTCGTTCGGGGCTTCGACACTAATTGTTAATTGTTTTGTACTGTGGTGTTTTTGTTGGCTGTGAGTTCTCGTACCATTTTGGCTACTCGCCTATTTTTAACGTCTCTTTAGAGAGGCAGGGCTTATTTCTTGCTGGCTTGGTAGTTGATTATCTCGTAGAAGTTTGGGACCGTAAATCTCTGCTCTATTTTGCCTTTTTAGTGCTTTTTCTCCGTGTATGGAGTTTTGGGCGATTCTGTTCGGAACAGTAGTTCTGTTCGCCCTTCGGCACATGTCTTCCCATAGGGAGATTGGGCGTTTCGCTTCTGCTAGGTTGCTTAGCTTGTAGAAGTGTAGAGTAGCTGTTCTTGGTTCCCCCTCCGCCTGTTATTTGGTTTTCTTACTGAGAGACCTGGCGTTTTGCTTCTACTCAGTTCCGTGTTACTGTGAGCCAGTAAGTAGCTTTGGTACGTATTTCCCTGTTTGATCTCCTTCTCGTGGACTACGTTCCCCTTTGTTGTGAGTCAGGGTTTTTATTTATATTGAGAGGTTGTCGTGCTATTTTGCGTTGGTCTTTGTTGCAGCTGTCCTCCGTCCTTTTTACCTACGGGACGATTTTGTTTCGGAACTATTGTTCTGTTCATTTTCCGGGTGTGTTTCTCCTTGTGTGGAGTTTGGGCGAGGTTGTGGACATGTTTGTGTGACTGCGCTTAGCATGGTAACTTTAGCTCTCTGTTCCTTTGCTTCGTTACATTCTTTTACTGAGAGGCTAGGGCGGTTGTTTTATATTAAGTTTGCGTTAGTCTATTTGGATAGGAAAGTTATGGGACGACGGTGCTCCGTCGGCTCACCTGTAAAATGTTTCTCCCTCCTGGGAGATCGGGTGTTTACCTCTTGTTTTCTGCATTAGACTGCTACTTATTAAACTAGCCGTGGAACGTTAAATCTCTGTTCCTGTTCGCCTCGTTACATTTCCCCTTATTGAGAGGCAGGGCTTGTATTTGTGTTTGTGCTTGTTTTAGTCAAATAGCCGATAGTTTCGGTGCAGCTGTCCATTCGTCTTTTGTGCTTTTTCTCCGGGTATGGAGATTTGGGCGATTCTGTTCAGAACTGTAGTTCTGTTCGCCCTTCGGTGCAATTCGTCTCATAGGGAGACCGGGTGATGTTGTAGACATGTTTGCGTGTGACTGTGAGCCTCAAACTATGCCTTGGAACATTAATTATCTGTTCCTTTGCCTCGTTACATCTCCTTACTGAGAGGTTAGGGCGTGGCTCTATTTTAAGCTTAGTCATTTTGCTGGTAAGGTTATGGGACTGCGGTTCTCCGTTGGCTCGCCTGTAAAATGTTTCTCCCCCCTGGGAGATCGGGCGTTTACCCCCTTTAGGTTCTGCATGTGACTGTTAGTGTTAGCTTATGGAAGTAGCCACGGAACTTTATATCTGTTCTTTCGCCTCCTCTTATTCAATCTTATATTCTGCTATATTTGTTGACTGTATTTATTTGTGCCTTTACGCTACTCGCCCGTTCTTATTTTGTCTCGTTACAGAGACAGGGCGCGTATTATTTCTGGCTGTTCAGATCCCTGTCCTTACGCTCTACTTGGCGTTTGACAGTGAGCCGGTTAGTAGCGTCTGTAATGGTGTTCGTTGTTCGTTGTCTTGTCTCCTCCCTTATCTGCAGGTATCCCGCCTTAGTGGCCTAAGGGCTTAATGAATCCCCTTGCTGCGTTTGGCTCCTCCTTCCTCACACGTCACGCCCCATTACAGCTACAGATAACTCTCTCGAAGGCATCGTTTAATCACCCTTCTCCACCATTTAACATCACTTTCTGACGATGCAGACATGGGGCTAAACTAGGTCAATTTGGCTGTGTATACTTGGGGACTCACCATATGTTTATTATCTGTGTTTATTATCTAGATCACCGTCAATATTAGGAATTAGTTTTGCTGAGTTTTTTCTTTGGTTCTGCTGTGTGGGATGAAATGCCAATGTCCAAAAATTAAGGAAAATACCGCATAAACAGTGGTTGTGTGTGTTTTTTTCCCTGCCTTCTGTTACGACCCCGGAAATGGACTGGACCCAAATGCACGACTCAAACACAGGAATGCCAATACTCAATATTTTATTGCTTGAACAGGGTAGTCCTGAAGCATGGGGAGAAAGGCAAAAGGTGGTTAAAGTTCCAAGCCGGAACTGGACTTCAAAAGACAGACAGACACAGCGCGTAGCTCTAATAAATTATGCTTCGACCAGTACTCCTGAAGCATAGGGAGAACATAGAATACAGACAGTCCAGGTATGAGTCAACAGGGGTGCAGTGGGAGCTGGAGAGGCCAGGGTAGGAGATGGAGACGGGCAACCAGTTTGGTGGAGCAGGGGATGAGCGGGAGCAGGGCGGAGTGGAGTGGCAGAAGAGTGCAGGACAGTGGAGCAGAGTCTGGGCAGGACGCAGGCGTAGCAGCAGGGCAGCGGCAGTAGCGGCACAGCAACAGCAGAGCGGCAGCAGCAGCAAAAGCGACAGCACATCAGCAGCAAGCGCAGCACTGACAGTAGGTGGGCACCGCCGCAGAGTGGAGGAACAGGAGCCCTGGCTGCATGCACACACGTCAGATGGATGGCAGGGAAACCGCAACACAGGCAGGGATAGCAAACAACTGCAGGTTGGCAGACTGAAGCAGACAAAGTTAGTATAGCGAGGCAGGAATAATTGAACAGCGGGAAATGCCATTCCAGACAGGAGCAGACTTAGACTCAGACGGAATAGCAAGGCGAGTTAACGCCGGTACAGGACAAGACTTTAAATTGCAAGCTAGACTGGATACTAGGACTCAAGACAAGACCAGAGGTTTCAGACAAAGAGCATTAACAAACTGGCCCAGGACAGAGAACACCGGATGACTAAATGCAAACATTAATTGGTATCAATTAGGTGCCGAGTGCGAATGTATGCGAGGGTGATTAACAGAGCGGAGAGTGTGGAATGCATGCAAAACGGGGAAATGGGATAGGCTGAGAGAAGTGTAGTGAAACAGAGTGACACAAAGGGGAAAACCACGCCCAACCTGCAGCAAGGGGAAACGGACTATGGAAAGACGAACACGAGACAGGGGGAGAGGGAAAACACGGGAAACAAGAGAACGGGAGTGAGAACATCACACCTTCTTTCTTTTTTTTTTCCACTTTTGCGCAGTTATGCCTTAGAAATTTTTTTTTTTTAATTGTGGATTGTGGTTTTTAACTACTGGATTGTGATCAGAAGATTCTGAATAAGAAAATAGATCACTCCCAGATCCCTCAGACGAGTCATTAACATAATCATCTGCCATATGCCTGAAACAAATTAATGCATTCCGTTATTTCAACAATTCTGAAATAATATTGTATATCATAAGAAACTGGTAGAAAAGTGTCTTTGTGCTGCCCCTAATGGTTAATTTCCTTTCTGCTCCCCACACTGCCCCTGCCACAATCGTGATGTCAGAGTACCTCTTTGGAGGTCATCATATGGATAATTGTTGTCACCGACAGCGGAAACAGCCGGCACCTGATTGGTTAGACCCACTATGTTACTTTAGTTCCGGCTCCACGTTTTAAAACCGGAACTACCTGGCATTCTGTTCAACTTTCCACCTAAATAGTCCCCTAAAATATGTTTCTGAAAATATTTAGGTGAGAAATAGGCCATGCAGTTACTGAATCTTGATTCATATTTGATGTGCAATGTCTTTTAGCAATGTCTTATGGAAACTCTGCCGATTTTCCCCCTGGTGGGGTTGGGCCCACTGAACTATATAGAAAACTAGAAACCACAAGGTGGGCGTGTCCTGGAGTCCGTTTTTTTAGTAGCACCAAAAAAGCGGAAGGGGGCGACATGCAATGGTGCATCGCCCTGTCTTCGCCCATAGACTGCCAGCAAAATCCGAAGCGCCGTCTTGTTGTAATTAGCGTACTTTTTTTAACAATGTTAGAGTCTCATAAATGATAATTATAATAGTAGATTTCATTTGCGATGAGGACCATTTTTATCACAATCTCTGGAAATATTTTTTTTAAATTCCAGGGATTGACCAGCATTCATTGCCGCTCTATGGAGCTCAATAACTGACAAAAGTATTTGAATTTGAATTTAGTATATTTGAATTATATACGTGTGACTTTAGAATTTTTTTGTGCTGTATTTCATAAATTTGCATTTAAACAAAGATTGAAATTCAGATTTTAAAAATTCAGATCCATAAATACAAAGCTCTCAAAATTCAAAGTTCTAAAATTCAGATTTTATGTTAACTAGGCCAAAGGTGAAGCATCCGGGCTTCCCAGGAAAAGTAGAAGCGTTCGGAACTGTCGAACTCGCATTTAGCCAATCACAGAGCTGCTAGACTTCAGCTAGCGGTGGCAAGTGCAGCAACGCTGTTATTCACGCCGTGGTGCAGATGACGAGCCGTAACGTTAACGAGGTAATTATATAGTTATATAGCCTACGTTAGTTATATACAGGGTTGATAAACACTCAAAGCGCTGTATTGCTACTAGTGTGACTATTTTGCGTTAGCTAATGTTCTCTACCTACACCATGCTTACGTTAGCTTGCTGTCATTGGTTAGGTACAGTGGTCGAACTGTAAAATGTTTTCCGCAGGCAGGTAGCTACATCCGATCTTCCATTCCTTTCCATTTATTATAAAGTGCTTTAATCCATAACAACACCCATTCTTTAGGATGAACAAAAGCCACGTTTATTCATGGAAAAAATAGGCTAAAACATTATAGTTTTGCAGGTAAGCATAATATTACTGACATTTTTGTTTAGGCTAAACGTGACATATTGCATAGGCTACATAGGCTACGGTGAAATTAATATATTTTTTGAAATAAATGAAAAGGAACGGCAAGATTGGATGTACCTGCCTGCGGAAAACATTTTACAATTCGACCACTATTAGCTAACGCAAAATATATCACACTAGTAGCAATACAACGCTTTGAGTGTTTATCAACCCTGTATATAACTAACGTACCTATATAACTATATACTTACCTGGTCCGTGTAACGTTTATCAATTTGATTTCCTGATGAATCTCAAATTGAAAAATTGACAATTGGATTCAATATTTCAATTTCCATTTTTTTATCCCTGAAATAAAAGGAAAATGAACCATTCAAACTCGTTTTTCTAATTTTTTGATTTACCGTTTGTCTTTTGAAAGTTGAAAATTGCATTATTGGCGTGGGTGGGTAAACCGGGGTAGTTTCTAATATCAACGATCAATGGACGGACTCAACCATGACCGTAGGGTAGCGATAACAGACTTCTTTCTTATTAGTCGCTGGCTTAGCCTTTTACCTTGACGTTCAGAGTGCAGGATAAGTGCCAAAAATAAGACTACTGAGAGGAGCATATCTTACTCGAAGCTGGCAAATGATCTAGCAGCTGATAAGCCGGTGGTGGTAAATGAGAAGCCCTCTATTGATTCGCCGAGGCTGGTAGCTCATGTGCCTGGCTTAGCAACCCACTGGATTTGCATACTGACCTGGCTGGTCACTGGCATTCCTAGGCTGGTCACTCGCGTACCTAGCATGGCAACCCACTGGATTGACGATTTATTTATGTTTTACAATTTCTGTATTAGGCTAATTTATCATCTCTCTTGCATTTGCAGAGCAGGACTTAGGAAATCATTAACCTCATTAACTTTGGCCCACCAGAAGCAATTTTCACCTATTTGCTAGGCTACTTGTCTTATTTAGCCCAAGTGTCATATCTCAAAACAATTTACTGCAGCACATCCATGTTTTAAACTTTGAATTGAAGAAGAGGCCTATAGCCTACCATCAGACATTTGCAGCATAATAAATGTCACAATAAGCCTATATGTAGCCTAGGCATAAAAATACGTAGCCTATTGTGTGTAGGCTATAGGCTCTATAGCATTTGAATAGGCCTACGTTAAAAGGTAGGTTATGTTTTTACATCCACAGCAATGTAGGCTATTACAGCCACACGTGCGATAGGTGGTCACAGTGGAAATGTCAACTTCATTGGACATTGGCGAACTATAACCGAAAGTTTGTTTACAGCCTACAACTTTTCAATAATATCAGGTAGGCCTAGCCTATTATTGAGAAATATGAATAGGCCTACTGTAATTGGGATGTCGACGACTACCACTAGGGGGCCACCGTGGATAAGAGATCCATAACTGGCTTGTCAAAGTAAAATAGTTAGCCTACCTACATGTAATTTTACCCCATTAAAAATAAAAGCCATAGCTCCTAATTGATTAATTACAGTCCACTGGTTTTATTGCCACGTTAAAAATCTGTTTAAATATTTGAATGATGAAGCAAAACCGATCGAGCACTAAACTTTATGATATCTAGGTAGCCCAGTGGAATTCCTGCTTAGGCTATGCCCTGCGATCTCGGTCGGAATCCAACATGGGGCAGAACTATTTAACTTTAGGACAGGAACAATCCTACTATTCAGTGCTGAGAATGTAGGCAGTAGCCTTTTAGACATTCTGTCATTGGATTAGGTTTCAGATTTATCCAATTCATCTACTGCTGTAGGCTAGCCTCGATACATTTGGGCTAAACACTGATGCTGTTAGTGTTGCTATTGACTGACATCTGCACAATTACTCGCATAGCCTATGGTTTATTTACTATGATTACATTTGCCATTTTTAGACAAATGTTTTGTGAGTTGGTTGGTGTTTCTTTTTTATTGTGTTTGTGCGTGAGTGACCAGCCTAGGAATGTCAGTGACTAGCCAAGTCAGTTGCAAATCCAGTGGGTTGCTAAGCCAGGCACATGAGTTACCTTGGCGAATCAATTTGAGATAGCCTATATGCATCAGGTAATCAAATTGAAAAACGTTACACGGACCAGGTAAGTATATAGTTATATACGTTAGTTAGCTATATACAGGGTTGATAAACACTCAAAACGCTGTATTCTACTAGTGTGACTATTTTGCGTTAGCTAATGTTCTCTACGCCAGCCTTAGGCTATGTTTGCTTGCTCTCAATGGTTAGCTACAGTGGTGGAATTGTAAAATGTTTTCCACAGGCAGGTAGCTACATCCGATCTTTAGCTAACGCAAAATATATCACACTAGTAGCAATACAGCGCTTTGAGTGTTTATCACCCCTGTATATAACTAACGTAGGCTATATAATTATATAATTACCTTGTTAACGTTACGGCTCATCATCTGCACCACGGCGTGAATAACAGCGTTGCTGCACTTGCCGCCGCTAGCTGAAGTCTAGCAGCTCTGTGATTGGCTAAATGCGAGTTCGACAGTTCCGAACGCTTCTACTTTTCCTGGGAAGCCCGGATGCTTCACCTTTGGCCTAGTTAACATAAAATCTGAATTTTGAGAGCTTTGTATTTATGGATCTGAATTTTTAAAACCTGAATTTCAGAAATGTGAATCAGAGATTTGTATTTATGGATCTGAATTTTTAAAATCTGATTTTCAGAAATTTGAATGAGAGATTTGTATTTATGGATCCGAATTTCAATCTTTGTTTAAATGCAAATTTATGAAATACAGCACAAAAAAATTCAAGTTTATGAAAAGTCACACGTATATAATTCAAATATACTAAATTCAAATACTTTTGTCAGTTATTGAGCTCCATACCACTCTGTCTGAGCAGTACGCAAGACTACTGATGCCGGGAAGCACATAAAACACAACAGGCTTGGCTCCGGTCAGCCAGGATGAAAACTATTTTCAGAAACGTGCGTATTGGTGGTAGGCTACAACTCAGATTGGATATTCAATAACATACCTAACATCAAGTCCTGCAAAGTAGGATCACTTAGTTTGCTGGATGGCTAACTGTACATACTGAAACCGGGAACAGCTCTTTTTACTTCAGTCCGTATTCCAGAATTGGGATGGTTTTTCTCGGTGTAGTAGTGGTATTCAGTTAAGAAATATACCCCCTGCTCTGTCAGAAAGCATCTTTAATGTTTTTAAATTGTTTCGATAGGTAGCCTAACGACTAAGGTTAGCTACAGCTAGCTAGATAAAATAGCTAGCTAACTAACTGCAAATAATCGTTGGTCAGGGACGTGATAAGTGGATAAACCAAGGAGGTTATGTGTAAATTACACTGTAATCAACTGATTTAACGTTACAGTTGAAGAGATAATAATCTGTACTGTAATAACATTAGCTAATGTTACAGTTTTGGGGAGTAGATTTCAGGTGCTTAATTTTTCACTAACATTGTTATACTAATACAAAAGCCTCTTGGACAATCCAGCAGGTTGTCATAGCTCTGACTAGCTAGCACTGGAGGAAGCATATATAACGTTACCGCATAGGCTACAAGTGACTAAGTAGCTAATATGGGCATAGGCTAGTTGTAATTTCCATGCTGTACCTATTAGTCGTTTGCTGTAGATATGTAGCTGTCGTATAAAACACAAATTTAGCTGTTTTTCTCCTTTTCTCCAAAAACAACTTGGCTTATTGTTTGCATTTTCATTGCCCAGCTGAACCACCGAACTAACGTTAGTTGCCACGTTATAGTTGCCATGCACGTAATTTTCGGCGATTAGTAACCGAAGTTACCGAGTGGGCTTTAAGATATCCTTGTAAAATTTCTGTCAAATAATATAGTTTAAAATCTTTCTGGAATGATGAATTACTAAATCAGGACAGATTATTTATTCAAAATAGCCTTTATTCACCAAGACGCATGCAATTAGGCTACACACATTTGCTAATCACATATTACTTATATTATGAATGTAGCTTGCTAGGTTCTAAAAAAAGATTATACTATAACGTTACGTTTCTTTAGGCTACTCCACCATCTACTCTCAGTTGACATTATCATACATACTGCTGGGCGCCGCAGTTTTTGGACCATGACTGACACCGTGAGTGAAGTGAGCCATGATTGGCTGCAGAGACTACCCTCAATCCTTAAGTAAATGGTGCAAACTGCCCCAGAGAGGGCAGGGATTTGGCAAATTTGGCGGGGAATGCTGGCTTCAACAGAATGAATGGGAGAGATCCAGCTGGTTGTTTCTAGTTTTCTATATAGTTCAGTGGTTGGGCCTGGAGTATTTGTGAATGTGCCCTCTTGCCGACTGGATCTATTAGTCTATTCCTGGGCTATACTTGTCACTTAGGGCAATACTCATTACAATTTACTGTAATTTACTGTGTACAATTAAATACAAATAATGAATCTCACTTTTGCATCATTTTCAAGTGGAAATTACTATATTTTCATCAGTATAGGGAAAGATATCTATGGGTCCAAAAATCTATCATAAAATGAATAAAATAATTTTTCTCCATTATAAATCATATACATTTGTCCCTTACAGTCATGTGAAAAAGTAAGTACACCCCCAGATAAGTTGTCTCTTTTTAGACATATTTGGACACCATTTTTGAAGTCAAACTGTCGTTGAATCCTTTACTTTCTGCTGACCTATATTCTCTGTGGAAGTAGAATATACGAAGTAGGGGTGGGCGATATGGCAAAAATATCATATCACGATTTTTTTCAGGCATGATCACGATCCACGATATGATCACGATTCTTTTTCATGTTGGTTTTTAAGACTATTTTGCAAGCTAATGAACAGTGCAATCAAACCAATATCCCTAATTAAGAAAATATTGCCCTTAAAGGAAACAAAACCTAAAAGAAAAAGAACAGAGACAATTTGTGCCAAAGTAACAGATTTTAATCAAGTGCAATTCTGCAAGTATTAACATTTAACAATTCCAAAATGAACATTGGTTTCAAAACGTAAACACTCAAGTAAAGTGCATTCTTTCTAAATAACATTCAGATTTTTTTTTTTTTTTTACATTGGTAGGAATTGTAACAGTCAGGTAGCTTATTATACACAGACAGATGATCCTCAGCAAACTGTCTCTTTACCTTCTGTTTTTTGAGGTAGCAGTATGTGACATTCTAATAAACATGAAAATAAACAGAATAACAAGACTTCAAAGCCAGTTTCAAACTACTATAAGCTGTAAGGTAAAATAATGTCACTAACTCTTCAGTAATGTCTTAAGTACATTTTTATAAGTGCAATATGATTCAAAACCAAAACAATCATGCAAAAGTGCAACAATATTTCTGAATCCTGACTATTGAAAACCCAGCAGCTTTAGAACATATCTTTTCACATCTTGTAACTTATCTCCTTCTAAAAGAAAACATGACAGAGTGTGAAAGATGACAGATCACAAATGTTTTGCCAGGAAAACCAGTTTATCTACTTTATCTGGCTTTAGAGTTGCCCTTTGGCATGTGACAATATTGCCACCAGTGCTGAAGACTCTTTCTGAGGGAGCACTTGTTGCTGCAATGCACAAGTACTTTTTAGCTAGTTGGCCAACCCTTGGAAAGCTTCCCTCGTGCACTTTCCACCATTCCAGTGGATCCATCTCGCTGTCAGCATTTGGTGTGGACAGGTAGGCCTTCAATTCCCCCTCTATGGCCTCTTTTAAAGATGGGGAAGCAGATGTGGCGGCTGCAGCAGCACCTGATGTTTTCAAAAAGCTGGCTAGTGTTTTCTTGGCTTTCTGTGGTGGTTGTTCTGCCTCAGTGCTCTGGGATGTGGAGGTAGATGGTCTAGGCTGAGCCGATGCTGCTGGATGCTGTGCTTGTACTGTCAGGAGGGACTCCAGCTCAGACACCGCTCTGGCTTGTAATCCCTCTGTCTTGTCGCGGTCAACGTATTGGGTTTTGAACCTCGGATCAACCAGTGAAGCCATATCCAGCAGGTCATCAGTAGTGGGATCCTGATATTTGGCAGTGAGGTAATCGAGAATGGTTGTCTTCATTGTTTTTGTCAGTTCAGTGTCCTCATCGTCCAGGTGTAAGATGCTGACTTTCAACAGGTGAAGCACGGGCTTTACGTAAGACACACTTACGTAGTCCTCACCTGAGAGTGCATCTGTGAAGTCCTTTAGTGGACTCAGGGCCTTCTTCACAGACTCAATCACATCAATTTCTTGCCACGAAGGCACCAAATGCCTCGTCTTCTTGTCTGCCTTCAAGACTTGAGAAATTGCCTTTTCCTGGTCCAACACTCTCTCAATCATGTTGAGTCTGGAACCCCATTGTGTTGGTGACTCGGTGATGAGCTTCTGTAGAGGGAGCTTCAGCTCTGTTTGCGCTTTACTCAAGTCCCTCTTTTTCTTCCAGCTGAAGGAGAATGTGCTGACCACTTTCTTGCAGAGAGATGTTGCGCGATCAACACGAGGGTCTCTGGCACTTTTTTCTAACAAAAAGAAAAATAATGTATTAAAACAAAGTTTTAATGTATTAAAACAAAGTCTGGTTAGTCTACTATATATATATATATATATATATATATACACACACACACACACACACACACACACACACACACACACACATATGTACATATATATATGCGCACACACACAGTCTTTTGATATAATAACATTTAAATTATATTGTAGACTAATTGCATCATCTTACTCTGTTCTGTGTTCTTACTGTAATTTGTAGTTATTTTATTAATATAACAGTATTATTATTGTGAACCAACTGGCCTTATCTGAATGCCAGTAACAGTATTTTATTTTGTTTCACTCACCGATGGCTAGGTGAAGTCTGTGCCCAAAGCACTGTAGACGAGTCCAGCTGTTAAGCTCCAAGGCCCTCACCATGTTCGCACCACTGTCTGTGGTCATGCAGGCCATGTTCTCCTCTTTTAGCCCCAAACATTCAAGTGCTTCTCTCAGGCCTTGTGCTATGAGCTCCCCTGTGTGGTCTTGTGGGAAGTATGTTGTTTGAAGAGAAGCGCTGCACAGCTTCCAGTCGTGAATGAAATGAATGGTCAAACTCAAATAAGGTTCTGAAGTGCGGCTAGACCATAAATCACTTGTAGCAAAAAACTGGACGTTTTGAATTTTGTGTTCAATCTTGTCGCGGCATTCGGAGTACAGCCGTGGAATGGCGGTGTTGGAAAAATATTTGCGGCTGGGTAACTCGTAACGTGGATCAACTGTTTTGAGCAGTCTTTTGAACCCCTCATTTTCCATGGTTTTTAACGGAACCATGTCTTTGGCCAGGTAAAATGTCACTGCATCCGTTACCTTTCCAACGCTTACCGGACTTCTCATACGGAGTGCCTCTCTCAAACGCCTTAGTCAGGGTTGTTTGTTTAGGCTTCGTACCGCTACCGCTAGCCTCTAGCTGCGTGGCTGTGCCTGAGGCACTCACGTGAGATCCCCTGGTTGTTTGGCTTTCCGCGTGCTCTTTGGGGTGCTTTCTCTTCAGGTGATTAAAAAGGTTCGTCGTGTTGCCATCCGACGTGCGAACATTTTCTTTGCAAACTTTGCAAATAACGGTGCTTTGCACCGTGTCGGTTTTGGAAAACCCAAACCAGTTCCATATCACAGATGTCAAATTTTTTTTAGGGACCAACTCCTCCGTGGTGGAAGCCATGCCGCTATGTTGTCAAATAAAAAAGGGGGAGGAAAATAAATCCAAGGCGCTACATACTGTTTGCTATTATTGGTTTATTGGTGTGTCTGTTAGGGGAGGTGCAACAGGGACTAGCGAATAGTGTGATTTTAGGTTTGGCTGAGAAAACAACGTTGGATGCCGTATATGAGTGTTGTCAGTGCAACTGATAGAATGTGCAGTTTCACTGTAGCCCGATACTCCCGATCTCTCTAGAAAGGCAGATCGTGGTGACATTTTAATCGTTCACGATCTAATATCGTCATATCGCCCACCCCTACGGAGAAGTACGGCGGCGGAGCGATACTTTACGTTACCTACGAATGTATTGCCGGCACAACAAAGAAGAGCAACAAGTTGCAATGGCCACGCCTTACTTCCACAGAGAATATAGGTCAGCACAAAGTAAAGGATTTAACGATAGTTTGACTTAAAAAATGATGGTATAAAGACTCAAAATAACCCCGATAGACTGTCGTCGTATTTTATTTGCTTTGGGTGCACTGTGGAGTGTTTAAGTGCGTTTGGTAGTGGATGCTACGAGTTACCATAGAGTTGCGCTAGCATTAGCAACATGTGTATGTCCAAAGGACAGCATGGAATTAGCTGAAAATGGTTTCCATCAATCAACTACATCATGGGTAAGTCGTAATTGAGACATTGGGCTCTATTTTAATAAACCAAACGCAATGGTGAACGCAAGAGTAATCGCTTGGCGGTATCGCTCTGAGGGCGTGTCGGCGAGAAATTTGGTAATTTCATGACGGCAATCTTGGCGCACCTTATGGCGGTATTGCTAAAAGGCTGGGTTTAAATGTCCAAGGTGTGTCTCTATGGTAGCCAATCAAATTGTTGTTCTCATGCTTTAAAAAAAAGCCAGTTGGAACGCAATCGCTCCATGCAATTTCATAATGAGCAACCCAAACGCACTGGACCGTCAACGACAAGAGCGATTTTCCGCACAGGAATCAGACATACTTGCAACAGAAGTACAGGCTAGGACTGTAGTAATTTATGGATCACAATCCACACCACCTCGTCTCCCAGAAGTTCGGAAGGCACGGGAGGAGGTGGCGAATGCATTAATTAGCCTACATTAGGTGATGTAGGCTAGGCATAATTATGATTCAAATGGTAGGCTTATGATTCAACTGTGTCAATGTGTAATTTATATATTATAGGCTATTGGCCTACATGATCGCAAGTTTCTTGTAAGCTGTCCTGTTTTATTCTAGTAGTTTAAATTAAAATTAATTAATTAATAATAATTATAGGCTATTTGTTCATTAAGTGGAAGTGTAATGTTGGCATCACCTATAGACACTACATAGAACTACATGACGAATAAGTTGCCAAATTGCCAGAGTCTATTGCGTTCCCGCTAAGAGGTGGTTCCAGCTGATCATAACGCAATGGGTTTTCGTTGGTTCAAATTGTCACTGAGCCGAAAGTATTTTAGAACACGCCCCAGACAGCGCCACCCATCCCACTGCAGCGCAAGCGAAAGGATGTTATGTTGAGAATTTGTTGATCCTAGCGGTTTTGCTGAAACGCCATAGCGCCAGTTTTAAGACGTTGATGCTGTCAACAAGCTTGCGTTTGACTATACCGTCCCCTTGCGCTGGTTTGAAAATAGAGCCCATTATGTCCAAAATTCCCAACTATCTCTTTAAGATGCTTTTGGGAAACGCACCCAAAGTTCAAGAAGCTTCGTATGAAGGGTTTTACGACGTTTTAGCCTTGACGATGCTTTTGGGAAACGCACCCCAGACGGGGATCAAACCCACGTCTCTCGCATTCTAAGGCTTGATGCCAACTAGAAGACCAAACGGGTGCAGTCAGTGATATAGGCTATAGGCCATTTGTCAGTGTCCGGTCTGTGAAATACAAGTGAAACATTGAACAGTTAATATTGGAAATGTCTTTTGCCTTTGCAATAAAAATAATTTTGTTAATGTGAAAATAATAAGTGTAATAAATGAAAAGTATTTCCAGTTGCACATTGTTTTTGTCGAAAATAAACTTGTGCCCTGTTGGGCTCTAACCCCCAATCCTCTGTGTGAGAGGCAGCAACTGTAACCAGCAGGCCATAGTAGAATACGCAGGGCCATATAGCAGTTTTGTCTGTGATTCAGTCATGTGTCGACATTAGTTTGAAGCGTTTTTATTGGGCGATAAGCTTGGGAGAGCAGGTATCCGATGTTGTTATCCAATGGGGAGAGTTATTCTTTGAGGGTACGGAGGCAGGCAGGTAGTGAGGGTCTCTGGGTAGGCAGAATAAATGGGAGGAAGAAGAAGAAGAATAAGAAGAAGAAGCAGAAGGAGAAAAACCGCAAAATAACCCAAGTTTTGGGCTTTATTGTGTGGATGTGTGAAGTTGTATGTGAATGCTGTGTGGTTACATGAGGTCAGAACATACAGAAGTTAATGTTTTTAAGGGCTGAGAGTCTGTGGTCATTGTGGTTACTTCTGTAGGAAACCCTGAAAAGTGCCAAACTCATATAGGTATGGGGCATGCCCCGCCAAGCCATAACTTGGCAGATGGCATACCTGCCATCCCAATGAGCATTTGTCATGCCCTAAGAGACAAGTATATATGCCATAGCCTATATTATGTACGATAACATGAACATAAAATAGTATTTCACCATCTGCAAAATGCTGCCAAATGTTCTATCTTCAATGAGCATCGGTAGCCTACATCAAAAATACATTTAACGATTGCACTACAGTAGGCCTATGTGAAATGCAAAAATAACAATAAGGCCATCAAACATATTGGAAAGACAGTGCTCGAGTAGAAACACAAACATACATATGTAGCCAGCGAGACCAACGGCATTTTAGACGCAAAAATACTTACATAACGGAAAAGGGAAACTCCCCTCCCTAATGCGTTTTCTATAGAGCTTGCGTAATACTTGACTGACAAACCATTTCTGTATGGACCTCTATTTGTGCACGCGGGCATTGTCATTCTGAAACAGGAAAGGGCCTTCCCCAAACTTTTGCCACAAAGTTGGAAACCCAGAATCGTCTAAAATGTCACTGTATGCAGTAGTGTTAAGATTTGCCTTCACTGGAACTAAGGAGCCTAGCCTGAACCATGTAAAACTGTCAGTATCTGAGTTCATGTTGCACTTTTTCTGTACTTTGTTTCGGTGATGTTCGGTGTTGTTCGTGTATTTCCGTTTTCATTCTCCGTCTGTCATCCATGTGCTTGTGTTTTCACTTCCCCATTGTGTCAGCCTGCCTCTCGTCTCAGCCTTGATTACCAATGTGTTTCACCTGCCCCACTACTCACCTGTTTCTCGTTTGCTTGTTAGTCTTGTGTATTTAAGTTCCACTCTGTTCTGTGTTTTGTGCGAGTTTGTCACAGTTGCTCTCTTTGCTACAAGCCTTTTCTGACCCGTGGTTTGCTAGTTTTCCTCGTGTGCCTGATCTCCGTGTTCCTGTCTTTTGTTCTGTTTTCTGACTTGTTTGGATTGTGTTTTTGTACTTTTGCTGTGTTTTCCTGGTTTTTGATCTCTGCCCATTTCCTGACTTTGTTTTGGACTGTGTTTTTGTACTTTTGCTATGCCTTCCTGGTTTTGATCTCTGCCTGTCCTCTGACCACGTCTTAGCCTCATCCCTGGGTTTCGACCCTTAATAAACTACGGTTTATTGTTACGTGCTGTCTGAGTCCCTACCACATCCGTGACAAAAACAGCTGCAGACCAAGGGGTGTCCAGATACTTTTGGCCATATAGTGTAGTTAGCACACACCTCGATGGTTAGGTCAAAACCAGACCAATTGTCTGTTTTTCTGTAAGCATAGAACTTCCAAATGATTATCTAATAATTGGACAATCATTTACACCTGTTTTGTGCACCAGACATCAATTTTAATCAATATATTTGATAGTAAAGGTAGGGGTGTACTTACTTTTTCCTCATGAGGAATTTGCATTTATTTTAATTTCAATTGATTCCAAAGTCTACTTTTTTAGCATCATTTGTTGAATCAATTTACCGTAATCAATCAATATGGTTGAAATTAAAATAAAATAAACTTATGTCCAGATATGTCAAAAAAACTGACTACCGTTTGAGGGTGTACTTACTTTTTCACGACTGCCTTTTAATAGCGTAGATGTTAAAAAGGTGTGGAGAAAGGATGCAGCCTTGGCGGACTCTGCATTGTTTCCATGACTTGCTTATTCAGAGATGTTTGGCCTACTTTTCCATTAAAATCACATAGAATGAGCACAACATCAGTTTTCGGAGTATCGTCAATGAGGCCTTGCAGGTTGTTGTAGTGTCCCTCAAGCTTTTCCTCCTCTGCATCGCTAGTTGGTGAGTAGTTGACAATGAGTGTGATTGGGAAAGGCTTGCATTGTATGCGGATGGACATTAGTCGTTCGTTCAATGGGTTGTAGCCTAGTACTGCTTTAGCTATTTCTTGCTTCAAGATGAACGCAACACTTGCTCTTCCTCCTTTCTCAGATCCGGACTAGTATATTGTGAAGCTGTTCTTTGTTGTAAAATGACCTCTGCCAGATCATCTGATCTCTGTTGTTCCAATGATATTGCAGCCGATTCTGCCGATTTCATCGATGAGAAGGTGAAGTTTCCCTGTGCTTCTTAGAGTGCGCACATTCTAAGAGTGCGCACAGTCGTCGTTCCAGTACTGGTTGTGTCAGGTTCTGAGGTTCCTGGAAGAGCATTTCCCCCAGAGCCATCATCGAGCAGAGGTACTTGAAGTGCTGTCAGCCTCTTCCCCAGTAGCATTGTTACCGTGATACAGCCTGCGGGTCCCACTGCCCGTGGAATGGTTTTTGGTTTTTTCATTAGTCCTGTCATAGAGTAAAAGTGGTTGCCTTGGAGGAAAAAGGATACTGTGAGTGGTCCCCCACGTCCTTCTCACAGCGCAGTGGTCGCTCACTGACCAAATTTCCCAGCCGTTGATGCCATTATGGCATTATTCCGCCTGCGCAGTTGACATTATTGCCGTTGACCTGCTGAGTTCCTCTCCCAATCCTGTCATCCAACACCCTGCTGCCAGTGTCTTAAGGGAGTAAGGGAGGCTGAGAGGTGCTAGTCCTTGCCCAAGGGACACCTGAGAGTATCAGCGACGGTTAAGAGGCACTCCATCATCCTCATAGTCCTTACGGACCCCTGCGCCTGGATGCAGTTTTACTTCTTGCCCAGGACACATAGGGATATTATAAGGCTATCAATTACCTTTATATTATGGCGTCATATCAATGGCAAAAATCACGAGAGAAAATAAAATCTATGCGTGTGGAAATCGAGGAGCCGTATGCACAGCCCAAAACTCTGTGCATGCAATTTGTTTTGCCGTGTGTTTTTGCAGAACTCCGTAAAGTCCATATTTGAGTGCAATTTTGTAGCCTTTGAGGAGAAATCCAGGCTTTGAGCACGCACATAACCTGAACGAGCGCACAAAACTGTTATCCGAGCACAGGTACTGCTCGTGCTTGCGTTTCTCTTTCTTGCTCGCGGTTCTCTTTTCTGCATGCGCAACTATTTTTTTTCTTTTTGACAGTGGTGGGCGGGGCCATAGATTCAGTCGGTGTCCTGTCATAGTTGAGGGGCGGGGCCAGCGAGGGGGAAATAATGCCGCGTCTGTCACTGTTCTGAGTCACTGTTCACATTGTAGATCAAGCTAACTATCGTTGTTATTTTATTATATATGTCAGAAAACTACATTGACACGTTGTTTCCTAAAGATAGTTTGGCAAAATAAACCAAACAGTAAGCTACTCGAGTGCTGTCCTGATGTGGTTAGTCAGTGGACAAATGATAACTCAGTGACCTCTGGTATCATTCCCTGACATCTTCCTCTGTCTTATTGAATCCCCCGGTAAGGAACCATGTCAATAACATTATGATCCAGAGGCGTACCGTCGGCTGTAAAATAGGCCTACTGTAACCTTACCTTTTTATACGGATATTAATCCCAACCTGTTTCCATTTATAGTTCTTAATTATCAAACAAGCAATTAACTGAATAAGAAATATCAATGAATAGAGCACATTTTTCTGTGCTAGGCTAGCATTTTTCTTTGTTTCATAAAATGTGTAGCACTGACTTATTATATATGTAAAAAAGAAATCGGGGTATGCGCTACAGCATTAGTCTTTTTTCCGTTTATTTAGCTTGAGTAGCCAAACAATCAAACAATTAATTTGCTGAATAATCAAGAGAAGGCCAATATGTAGCCTATGATTAAGAAATGACAACAAAGATAACTAACTTGAGATTGTTTAACAAGAATCAGGCAATAATCTGAATGCGTTAAAGGATGTAATTCATTTTAAGACGGCACTCAAATTAGTCAAAGCAATTTAAACATTAGCATATTTAAAGAGGACAGCCTCTTGTCTCAAACCGTTGAGCACAACTAATTAAGGCTAGAAAAAGGAATTTACAATCTACGAAACATTGAACATTTAAACATGGAGCATTTAAAAGTTAAATCTTTGCATGATAACACGTCATCATAAATGTGGATATATAAAAATTAATAAAAGTTTATGATGCACAGAACAATATTGCTATCTGAAAATAAATTGGTAGCCTAAAAATGTACTCATTGGTCTTGGTTATTAAGCAAATCAATTGTTTGATTGACAATCAGCCAAAGTATACGGAAACAGATTAGTGATCATCCGTTAAAAGATTAGGCTACAGAAGGCCTATTTTACAGCCGACGGTAGCCTAGTGGCCAGTGGTTCTCAACCAAGTTGTTATTTTTATTAACTAGGTGCTTTTTATGTTTAGAGGGATTACGCCACATTATCTCAGAAATAGCTATGCATGCCATGAAGAATAAAATGTCCACATTCCCATTGTTCCTATTGGGCTATTGCAAAATAATTACATAAAAAGAGGTAACAATTTTTCTTTAACTGGTCAAATTAAAGACTGAGGTGAATCAATAGGGTCCTAATTGGGTAGGTGAACACATTGTTTAAGTTTCTTCATAATTTTTTCCTTAAACGTATTAACAAAATGCAAGTTTGGCTTGTTGTCTGCTTTGTCTTTTCTTCATTATTTACCAAATGGGCCATGTGTCCACAATTTCACCAATTAGGAGCCTCTGATTCACCTCAGTCTTTAATTTGATCAGTTAAAATGTTTTTTTACCCCTCTTTTTGTAATTATTTGCAATATAGGAATGTGAATATTGGACTTTTATTCTTCATGACATTCATAGCTATTGCTAACATAATGTGGCTTAAGAGGGTAAATAAACCCTCTAAACATGAAAAACACCTAATTAAGAAAAATTAACAGCTTGTTAAAATTCTGGGATTGCAATTGTGGTTGGAACAAAAACCAGCATACACAGGGGTACTCCAGCACCAAGGTTGAGAACCACTGGCCCGTTACGCCACTGTTATGATCCATGACCATGAAAAGTAGGCTAATATTAGCTAGCTGATGTACGGTGATAATCGAACGGTTTCACTTTGAACAAGCAATGTTAATGATGTCATTTTCTGGGCTAGTGCAGTTAGCTGTTGTTAGCCACCGGTTTCTTGGATTTAAAGAATGGTACAAATCCGGGTTTTAAATGTGTTTGCCATGCAGTAAGCCACACATCAGCTTTTTGCCATTTCGAAAATTACAATGTTTTATTATATATTACTAGATTCTCTATAGATCCAGTCGGCAAGAGAGGGCACACAAAAACTCCAGGCCCAACCCCCCCAGGGGGGAAATGTGAGGAGTTTCCATAGGAAATCAATGAGGCGGCCAGTTATAGCTAACCCGCTTAGCAATGCTGGGTTAGCTAGCTAGCAAGCTAACGATAGCTTATGGCAAGCCCTTTTAATTTAACAGTTATTTGACTTAAAGTCATCCTTGCTGGCTGGCCATATAAGTTGGCTAGCTAGCTACCGTGATTGCCTAGCTAATGTATCTGAAATCAATGGCTCCATACCTGCATAACCTTATCAATTTAGATATTAATTTAGCTATTCCACCCCCTCCTGTACGCAATCTGAAATAAATTGCTCCATATCTGCATAACCTTATCAATTTGGATATTAATTCAGCTATTCCACCCCGTCCCGTATGCAATCGCCGTATTTTCTCAGGGCAAGTCGTTTTAACATTTAGCTAGCAACCTAACGATAGCTTATGGTAAGCAACGATAGCTTATGGCAAGCCCTTTCAATTTAAGTTATTTGACTTCCTTAAAGTCATCCTTGCTGGCTGGCCATATAAGTTGGCTAGCTAGCTACCGTGATTGCCTAGCTAATGTATCTGAAATCAATTGCTCCATACCTTTATAACCTTATCAATTTAGATATTCATTTAGCTATTCCACCCCGTCCCATGGCAATAGCGTTACCCTATGTCCGTCCGTATGTGATGCAGTGCGTCAAGCTTGGCTACCGAGCTTAGCTGGTAGGCTATGCTATCTAGCTAATCAAATTAGCTGATTTACTGTAGCTGAATATAAATTGAAGATAACTGAATGAACATTAATTGTGTGACGAATACCACACATTCAATGTCAATAAATGACACAGTAAAATTGAGGATGAAAATTAAATGTTATATTTGAAAACATTAGCAACTTAAGGAAGTTTACCGCAAGTTTTTCGTTTTTCTTGTACCTGCCCCCTGGGTTGCCAGGTTTCTACTAAATAAATGTGTGTGGGGGACCGGTATACATTTTCAATGTGTCAGTGACATTGCCTTTAATAACCGCATTTGCCTTTGTAAAATCCTACCTTTGTGCATCGTAGTTGCTCTTGCGTGATGGGGAAGGCAGTTGAACGTAGGCTATTAATCCGTCGCATTGATAAAATGATCATAGCTCCTATTGACGACTTGGATATACCCACCACACAATCAAAAGAAATAATCACTTCTTAAGTGAGTAAATGGTTAGCTATAGTTTAATTACTTCAATTACATGATGCAGACCAAAAAAAATAATTTTTTAATTGATGTTTTTATTTTATTTATTTATATATATAAAGTTGATATTTGCGCGGCTAAATAATTCCCTCACTTCTTCCTGTAAACGGCTGTGTGATGTTTTGGTGATGCGTACCTGTACTGGCAGGCAGTGGAAAAAAGGTTTTCCTCCAATTACATTGCTCGATTTTCAACTTGTCCTCAACGTCAATGTGAGTGACAGCTAGCTTAGAGTAACTTAGGTTGCTCACAGTAGCAACTGTCAGTTTGTGCGAACTGTGAACAAAATGGGACGAAAGTGCTTGTTTGGGTGTGTGTCCTCACACGCTATTTAGTTTCCCCACAAACGCATGGCTACGGAATGGCTAGAATTTGGCCACATGAACGAGCAAATAAAGTTTGGGCGCGTCTGCTTTCTTTTACTAACGTTACCACTACGCTAGGCTAGCTGGGAGTTGCTGCCTCTAAGTTAGGTGTAACGTTAGCTGTCGCTTACATTGCTTGTTTTGTTGTTGATTAATTAAATAATCTGTAGCTATCTAGTTATGTAACGTTAGCTATATTATCTACACTTCAAGAACTGCAGTTTCCTCCTTGTAAGAAAGACGGAGAATTTTCGGGATTCCAGATTCAAATTAGTGAGATATTGATAATTACAGATATTACGACTGCTATTAGTGGCAGTAGTTGTTGCTGTCCAGCAATTTGCACACAGCTATCCTGTTATTGCGGTAATGGTAACGAAACGTTAATAGAAAAACAAAACAGGATAAACTAGGCAAATATTTATTACAGCTGTTGACGTTACATACGACTATTATCATACCATTCAGAAACATCAAGATTCTCTCGGGGGTGGACCGCATTTTCTGCAGCTCCGGCAGCAGCAGCAACAGGGGGTGGCTCAAACATATAGGGCCACAATGGAGGGAAGCCGCTCCCATACTCGTAGTGATCTCCCTCTCTCCCGGTACCATCCTCGCCCTCCCCGTCCTCATCTCCCTTTTCGTTCTCATCCTCCTATGAGGGGCCGTTTAGGCCATAATTAATTTTGGACCTCTCACATACAGACAGATGTATTCTCACTCTCACATACATATATTCTCTCTCACATACATATATTCTCACTCTCACATACATATATTCTCACTCACATACATATATTCTCACTCTCACATACATATATTCTCACTCTCACATACATATATTCTCTCTCTCACATACATATATTCTCACTTTCAGATACATATATTCTTACTTTCACATACATGTTATCACTTCCACATACATATATTCTCACTCTCACATACATATATTCTCTCTCTCATTTACATATGTTCTCACTTTCACATACATATATTCTCACTCTCATATACATATATTCTCACTTCTGGTTTGGCTTTGTGGTGCTCATTTGAATTTCCTGACCAAGCCAAACTTCTCACTTAAAACATAGTTTTTGTTGTTCATAGTAATAATAATAATAATAATAACTGTTGCATTACATGTAATTTATTTATTTAATGCATTATTTATTCAAAATTTATTTAACCACTTTCAAACCAGCTAGCTTTAAATTGGCCTAGATCATGTTTACACTAATCCCCACTAGAAACATTTTCTTTGTTTTCACATGGGAAAATTGTTAAATTAATTTGAAAAAAGATAAGTGTAAATTAATTTTGTCACATTATTATACCATTCACTCAGAACCTTAGCAAACTACGATCCTAATGGCAAGTTCGCACTACACGATAAAAAAGCCCAGATTTTCCACTCGCCGACAGTTTTTGGAGATCGCCTACAAAACACACAGATCGGAGGCAAATCGGTGCTTGCTCCTGTGAGCGACGATTTTTCTACGTGTGAACTGTTCAAAGACGTGATCCAAGAGTCACAGATGAATCACTGATGTGTCGCAGATGCCCGAGAGATATCTAGCAGGCTAATTATCTGCACCTGTTGGGGAGTCCAAATCCAGTAGTGTGAAATGTGTTTTGACCGGCAATGAGAGCAGCGACGAGCTATAGCCAATGAGAGCCCAAGACACGGGGCGAGAGAAAACCAGGGGAAGAGTCGTAACACCTACAACACAATAACCATTCTCTCCTCCATATTTTTTTCTTTTTCTTCATTGTTTTTTCGCTGCAAATCGGCGCACAACAAACTTGCATCGCTTGCTTCTTGCGGACATCCATTTTTGGAAGAAAAAAAATCCTGTCTCGCACATGGTCTCGTGCACGGTCTCGCATCATTCACATGTCACTTCTCGCGTGTGTTTTTGTGACAAAACGTAGTTTGGAGACCGGACAGACTCGTCTGGGATTCCTCCTGGTGAAAGATCTTGTAATGAGTGACCCGCTGTCGCCGATCAGTCATGTAGTGTGAAATCCACAAAGACTTCAAGATACCCGATTATAAGACAGAAAGTTGTGTAGTGTAAATACAGCGATATGATGACTTTGAAAGTTGTGTAGTGTGTGCATGTCTTAACATGACCAACTTATTCAGGTTTTACTGGTTTAGACCTGGAAGACAGTAAGGAAGTTGATCACTGCTTCTCTACAGTCATCTAAAAAAGGTCCAAGAAGGTCATGTTTGTTCTTCATTTCCATGCCAGTAGATGCACAGTATCATATTGCAGAAACTGGATTGTAACAATTCGCCTTTACCTTACCCACAGAAGTCCCCACAACCAAGCCAAAGAAATCGGTAAGTTCAAGTCTCTCTTTTTTTTTGGCATGTGCCCTGTGTGTTGTGGTATTTGGAGAATATACGTATATATCGTGCACAATAAGTTTTCTGAATTCATTCAGTATTGCACAAGTGCAGAAACCTGAAAGGCCCACTCGGTAATATCAGTTGCTAATGGACGAAAATTACGTGCTTAGTGGATCATGGTTCGCATAGTTTTTTTTTTTGCTTGTGAAAGAGTGGTCGTTCTCAGACTGAGAATAAATAGTCCTAAAAGACTTAATTTATTTTAAAATCACAAGCAGGCCTACCATCTTTTCCTCACACAGGTTATATACTGGCCATGTGGCCTAATTTGCACACCTATGGGCTGCTGCTACACACACAATTAAACAATTAACATTTAACACTGAAGGGATTAGCAAGACAATAGTTGAACTGGGTGCATCTGATGATCAGTAATCATTATTGAAGGGCTAGATGAATGCAAAAAGAAAAACACAATATATTCAGCTTTAAAATGAGTCCCCCAGTTCCAATAGTGGGGGTGCTCCCTCACATTTCCTCCCCCTTCTCCAGTCCAAGCAGTGTGGGCACTCCCTCACATTGCTGTAACCACATGACATGAATATACACATGACATTGCAGCTGTCATAACATGACATAACAGCTGATGTCAGTTTGTTAAATGACATAACACTGTCGTCACTTTTATAGGTAAATGTTATGACAAGCCTTGTTATGTTAGGCCTCAATTAGCACAGTTAGCTGAATATTGCAAGCAGCATAAGCTGTCATGTCAACATGTGTTATAACATGTTATGGCTCCAACAGCTTCATGGATCATGAAACTGTTTCACTGTTTGCCATAAACTGTCAAGACTGTTTATGTATGGTATTTCCTTATGCTTATGACGGTGACATGAATTCTCTGTCACAACAGCTGTCATAACACTTTTGCTTCAGCAAGCACAGGTAGCTAAATTCGGCAAGTGACATAAGCAGTCATGTCAACATGTGACATAACTGTCATAACATTTACCGATAAAAGTGACGACAGTGTAATATCATTTGACATAAACTGACGTCAGCTCTTATGTCACATGCATGACAGTGTTATGTCAGCCTTATGTTGCAGGGTTCAAGTAAAGTGTTACCGAAAAAGCTTTATATCTAGGGTATCTTTTTCCCTATCCTTTTCCTTATGCTCTGAGGACACCAATAAAAGCCTAATAGTCTAATAATGTTGCAGACATTTACAGATCAGTTGTCCACATTTATTTTCATATTGCCCAGGCTGAAGCACCCCAATGAAATTAAAAATGAGACACTGCTTGTTTTACTAATCGAATTACAATGAGGTTATGTTAATGTAATTACATCATCATCAGGCCATATTTACAGTTCTACATGCAGATCTAGACACACCAGAAAAATATAGGATCTTGAATTGTTTTTGCATGCCAGGCTACATCTACAAGCAGAGACCATTGGGACATTAAAGACCAGACAGGTGACAGTGCCTGATGGTCTCCAGACAATATGAAAAACGATGAGCAAAGATTTGGTGACAATGAGAACAAGCCATTCTGATATTATGGCCATCCAAATTTTTCAGCTTATTTTGTTAAAAATACTTTGTTGTCAATGTCTGATTAATTGCTGACGTGTTTGTTTCTGTGTTATGTTGAGCATCAGTATGTCTCCATCTGTAGACAGAACATATCCCAATGTACGATGTTGTGCCTTCAATGAGACCTGTGATAATGATGGGGCCGTCGCTAAAAGGCTATGAGGTGAGAGCCTGTCTGTTCAATATACTTACAAAATACCTTAGGGCCTCATTTATCATTCATGCATACGTTCAAATATAAATAAATAAATGTGGGGGTACGATATGATAATCTCAACAAAAAACGTTTTCAACGTACCAAAATACCAAGTTACTAATGCATAGCCTACAAAGCATTGTCTCGGAGTAATTAATTAAAACTTACAAAAACTAGGCCTGTCGTTAAAAGTATTGATATCAAAATGAAGCCAAGTTACAACAAACAATATTATTGTAGCTTAAAACTAATTAAACTAGCTCTATTCCAAAACAATGCTACAATCTTGAAATGCATTCTTTCCTAAATGAATGTAATGTAACTTGGCCCTGTGTTTTTCATCTTGTATACACGGTAGAAGTAGCTACTAATGATTTGTATGTCGGTAGATGATATAAGTTTAGAAAAACGTTCTATTTGCATGGTAGCTAGGTAAAGTAGCCTAGTAAAAGTAACATTAGTTAACAGCAGAAACATGGTCATTGTCACTTTGAGAAAATCAAGAAATCTGTCGTCATGAAATCCATATGGCTCCTTCCTGACTTTTCCTAAATACATTGTGATATAATGTGAGTATCAATATTGCATGAGGAAAAGTTATAAACACTTACTTAAATGGGCATGAATGGTGAAATTGGGCTTCATTGATCTTGGCAGTATGTTTGATCATGCGTGTAACAAGTTACGTTGTTGCGGAAACAAGCATGCTGGCATAGGCTACGTGCTTTTGTTGCCTAGTAAATGTCATCGTTACAGTTATAACAGTATTACTGTATGACTTATGCTAGCTGTCCAGCTAATGTGAAGGGTTATCATTGATTTAATTTTTCATTATGTCGGAACAGAGCTAAATGAAATGACAGGCAGGTAAAGCCAGCCAGTTGTATGTAAAACGAGGCTACTTAGCAGGCTACACCATGGTTTGGTTAGAGTCTGAGGTTTTCACATGGTCACATTCTTATGTGTGCAAAGCATAGCATGTGCACATTGTTTTTGTCACAAAACATAAATAAAAAATAGAAATCCATTTTTGTCAAGGCGGGTTTCAAACATGAGTCTCCAGCGTGCGAGTCACTAAGCTATAACACAGCCACATACTGGTTGAAATCAGATGGACATAGAGTGAAGTGGAATTGGATATTAGCAGTACCGGACCATGTTGGCTTACTGACCTTACGTAAGCAATAATGACCTCGGAGCCGGGCATTGTACAGTTTCAATGCCCGACGTGGAGGTAGTAAATTTCCCTCCGCGAAGGGCATTCAAATTGTATAATGCCCAGCTCCGAGGTCATTATTGCGCTTATACCATAGTTACCAACAATGATTATATATAGTTACATTTATATTTATTTATTTTTATCGACTTAATCAGCTGAAATTGAAATATCCTTTCGAGGCCATTTTGGCATGTTGTTTTCCGTTGTCAAGCACAACTGCTGGTTGATAGTTCTATTTGAACAGAAAACATCTCGTTGCTAATTCTATTTCTGGTTACTAGTTCTATTTTGTCCGTAGTTGTGCAAAAACCACTCGTTGGTAGTTCTGAAAGGAAATAAATAGTTCCATCTCAAATTTATACCATAAAATTAGCACCAATTCTGGTTATTTTTGTCATTAATTAGCAGTACATTATTTATTTAAGAAAATTGCATGACATTGCTGTTGCTGTTGGGTAAACAGACAGGTTGCTCAGCAATGTGATTGTAGATGTGTGCACAGCGTTCTGTGATAATAATAATATGCCCTGATATATATGGACACCGGCAAATAGGTTCTTAATCAGACGTGTTTTTAAATCGCAAACGTTAGCTAGCACTATGTGGCTAAATAGAATAGAATAACTTTTATTTTCCAGATAGGGAACTTCAGTTGCAGCCACCAGCAACGACAAAAAAGACAGTGGGGCAGACCCACAACACTGCTGGAGGTCTTGCCCCGGAGATGCCTAGTGTAATAAGTAACGTTAGGCTATGTTAGAAAATTACATTGATACGTTGTTATTTTGGCAAAATAAACCAAACAGTAGGCTACTCGAGTGCTGTCCTTATGCGGTTACAGAGTGGACAAATGATAGGCTACAACTGACATCCTCGAATCCCCCGGTAAGGAACCATCTCCATGTCAACTAGCCTACATTATGATCCAGTGGCGTACCTGTAACCTATAACCTTACCTTTATATGGATATTAGTGTCAACTTGGCCTGTTTCCATTTATAGTTCTTAATTATCAAGCAAATTAACTGAATTACCAATGAAATGTTTTTCTGTGCTAGCACTTTCTTTGTGGCATAAAATGTGTAGCTGACTTATTAGCTTATATGTAGCCTATTGATAGCTGGTGCACTGGAAAAAGCAGGGTATAGGCTACAGCATTAGACTTGTTTCTGTTAATTTGGCTTGAGTAGCCTAGCTAATCAAACAATTAATTTGCTGAATAATCCAGACTAGGGATGTTGATAACGGATAGTTTTGCAACCGGTTAGCCGACATCATTATTCGGTTAATTAACGGTTAGAAATGCTGAAACGTTCTACAGTTATGACCCACATAATACCCAACCCAAAACCCCCAAATTAAAAATGCATGCATACACAGAATGGACGTTTCTCAGAATTAGGGATGGGGATCGTTAGATTTTATTGATACCGATGCCATTATCGATTCTGCTTATCAATCCGATTCTTTATCGATTCCTTAAATATAATTTGCTCCCAGGCTATTAAAATATCAACTATTACTATTACTATTCTTAGTTCTCTTCTCTTCTCCACTATCGATCAGCTACTAAACACTGTCCCTGCCCCCCCACTATCATCTGCAGCTAAATGCGAAGAACTGGCTCAGTTCTTCAAGAACAAGATAACTACGATCAGGGCAAATATCACTAGTAGTGGAGGTGTAACAGATATCGATAGACCCTGCAATGTAACCATGAGTAAGTTCACTTGTATCACAATGAGTGAATTATGCAAAACGGTCACTCAGTGCAATTCAACTACATCAGATGTCGATCCTATACCCACAATGTTTTTCAAGCGAGTGTTTGATAGTATCTCAAGCCCGGTACTGGAAATTATAAACACGTCCCTTAGAACTGGTGTCTTCCCAGAAAGCTTTAAAACAGCTGTTGTAAAGCCTATACTAAAGAAACCCAAACTGTATACCAACATACTAACAAATTATAGACCGATATCAAATCTTCCATTCATTAGTAAAGTGCTAGAAAAGATAGTCTCAATCCAACTAAACTCATTCCTCAATGAAAATAACATCTTAGAAATCTTTCAGTCGGGTTTCAGAAGATATCACAGTACTGAAACTGCTCTCACAAAATTAATTAGCGATCTCAGACTAAACTCAAATAAATATACAAATAAAGTCTCCATCCTTATCTTATTGGATCTCAGTGCGGCTTTTGATACTATTGATCATGACATTTTAATCAATCGACTTGAAAAGCATGGGTTCTCTGACTGTGTATTGAACTGGCTCAAGACATATATCAGAGGAAGGAAGTTTTATGTTAGTCTGGGAAACAATGTATCAGAGAGATATGAAAGTTGCTACGAGGTTGCACAAGGGAGCTGCTTAGGTCCATTACTCTTCTCTCTCTATATGTTACCACTCGGTGACATCATTAGAGAATATAATGTAGATTTCCATAGCTATGCGGACGATACACAATTGTACATATCCGCTGAACCAAACGATACAACAGCAATTAAATCCATTACCAACTGCTTGTTGGCAATAAACAAATGGATGAATGCAAATTTCCTCAAATTATATGACGACAAAACTGAAGTTCTTCTTGTTGGTCCCAAATCAAAAAGAGAGATGCTAACTAAAAACCTAGGAAGCTTAACTTCCTGGATTAAACCTGAGGTAACTAGTCTTGGTGTCATCCTTGACTCAGACTTGAACTTCAACTCCCATATAAACAAAGTGACCAAAACAGCTTTCTTTCACCTCAGAAACATAGCGAAGGTACGACCATTCATAACTCAAAATGATGCTGAGAAGCTAATTCATGCGTTCATATCTAGCCGACTGGACTACTGCAATGCACTTTTCACTGGTCTCCCCAAGAAAACCATTGAAAGACTCCAACTTATTCAAAACTCTGCAGCTAGATTACTAACCAAAACCAAGAGGCGAGAACACATTAGTCCAGTCTTAGCTACTCTACATTGGCTACCTGTAACTGTTAGAATTGATTTTAAGGTCCTCCTCCTCACATACAAAGCTCTAAATGGACAAGGACCTAGCTACATTGCAAACTCCCTAACAAATTACACACCAGCTAGAACACTCCGATCATCTGATGCAGGTCTATTAGAGATCAACAGAAGCAGTCATAAAAAGATTGGTGATGCAGCCATTGTTAACTATGCCCCAAAACTGTGGAATGCACTACCCACAAATATCAGGGAAGCTAACACCTTAGAGATATTTAAAAGGCAGCTTAAAACATATTTTTTCACCAAAGCATTTGACTGACCTGTCTTCACCATTATTCCTAAAT
Source organism: Synaphobranchus kaupii (assembly GCA_029718625.1). Taxonomy (NCBI): domain Eukaryota; kingdom Metazoa; phylum Chordata; class Actinopteri; order Anguilliformes; family Synaphobranchidae; genus Synaphobranchus; species Synaphobranchus kaupii. The sequence goes on along the minus strand of CM056398.1, from coordinate 8,104,345 downwards.
ACTAGTTCCAGTATTATTGCACTCTGATTTGCACTTTTAATCTTACTCTGCACTAAACACACTACTGTTTAATTTTAAATTTTTAAATTTTTATTTTTTATCTGCCACTATTTATATTCCATCCTTTATGTTAATGTTGTAACGAGATTATGGTAACTCAAGTAACCTATTAGAACACTAGGATCTGATATGATGTTGATTAATGTGTTAATGTTTGCTTGAAACGAGATTATGGTAACTAAATAACCTATTAGAACATTAGGATCTGATATGATGTTGATTATTATTTTATACCTTTCCCACTATATGAACTGCACTTGCTGCTTGCCTTACACTGTCTTTTATATTATTGATGTAAAGCACTTTGAGCTACAATCCTTGTATGAAATGTGCTATATAAATAAAGTTTTATTATTATTATTATTATTACATTGAGGTTGTCTATACTGCAACAAAGTAATAGGATGACAGACACGTTTCTTCAATAACTTGCATGCTTTATCAAAACCGTAAAATACAAGCATATGACACGTTGTTAACTTTAGGAAAGTTAGGAAAGTGAAAACAAGTTTGATCAAGTTTATCCAGAGCTAATGCAATTATAGCCTAGCTAAAATACAAATAACGCAATGCATGCCAACGGCGTATTATAATAACGAGAATTATAAGATAAATGTAAAATAAATGTGCAAACATTTAATACAAACATTTGGTATTGCTTTAGCTATGTTAAGACATGCCTTAACATAGCTAAAGTGAATTATACCAAGTAATTAGCCTAAGCTTTTTAAAATACCGCTTAGCCTACTGACGGCATGTAGACTATGATTCATCATAAAAATAAATAAATCGTTCAAACTTGAACTTAAAGAAACTTCAAAAAGGTAAAACATAGGTATCAACCTCTGGAGAGAGCTGCCCTTATTTTTACACCTGCAAAACTTCACCAAAAACCATATAGAACATTATCTATTAAAATCACTAGCCACCACAGTTATTTGTCTGATTCAAGTTTATTTAATATATTCCTGTATTTAGCTTTTCACATAATAATGAGTGTGTAACAAATTTAGCAAGGTGCTCATTTTAAAATGGTTAAACAGTCAGTGAGACACCCCGCCTTGGACCCCACACACTTCCAACCACGAGTCATGCGGCAAAAGGTCAGATTCGAACATACGTCGCGGGTAGCAAAGATCACGGAGCAGGCTACCGACTCACTGAGCCACAGAGACACACTGCAGAAAGGCATATTTCAGCGTGTATTAAAATAAATATATAAATAAACAATAAAAAATACTTCAAATTTTATACTTACAGAAAAAGAGCGTATGAAAAATAATTTTAAATTATAGTAACAAAAATCTTTGTTTTCAAAGAGGGCATTTCCCAATGTAATTGTTGACTTGTTGCAAAAGTGCTGCCATGGTGATAGATTTACTTTAACATCTGTCCGAAAATGTAAACAGGTCATCGATTTTCATGGTAAGAAAAATGTGGTATACAGGTCCCTCTGCTCATGTTGAACAAATTTGCCTCAAGAATCCATGAAGTCAGCCATATTGGATTTTCAGCTAATTAGCATTTTTTGGAAAACACTTAAAATGCTACTCCTCCTACAAAATTTGACCAATTGAGATTAAACCTGGGAGACACACTCCTTAGACCATGCCTCATAAAAGTATTCAGAATTTAGATATTTTAAAAGATGGCCGAATGACGAGCCAATGAATTTTCACTGGGCGTGGCTTATCACAAAAATGCTGATAATTCCAAAATCACTTCACAGAAAGTTATGAAACCTGGTAGGTTTATTAAGAGTTACATAAGGACTTGACCACTGCAGTTTCAACCCAATCAAGCCACGTGGTGGCGCTATATAGATCCAAATATAAGAAAATATTTAAAAATTCACTAAAAGTCATTGACACGCCCACTGCATACGCCCCGTTTTATCTAGTCACAAAATGTGACTGCTCAAACTGAACAAATTTGCCTCAAGAAACCATGAAGTCTGCCATCTTTGATTAGAATGCTACTCCTCCTACAGAATTAGACCGATTTGCACCAAACCTGTTCAAGGTACTCAACCCGCATCCCTACATACATGCATGTTAAAAATTGGCCGAATTCGAAGCCAATAATTTTGGCATGGCTTATATAATTGGGCATGGCTTATCACTTAAATGCTAGTACTTCTAAAACCGTTTGATATAAAGTTCTGAAACTTGGTGGGTTGACTGAGAGTTAGATCAAGACTTGAGCCCTCCAGTTTTAACCCAATCAATCCGCGTGGTGGCGCTATAGAAATGCAAATGTTGGGATGGCAGGTATGCCATCCACCAAGTACACTATCTATGCTTAACAGGCCGTCTACCTACCATACCAACTGTGAAAGTTCCTGTAGCTTAGTGGTTAAGGCATTTGACTGCCATGTAGTAGGTTGCTGGTTCGATCCCCACCTGTCCCCAACTTTGTTTTGAGGCACACAATGTGCACGTCATGCTAAGAATGCTCTTTTAGCATAAAACAAGTTATTTTTATTGCAAATGCTAAGAAATTTCACAATATTACCTGTTATCTGTTTGAATTATGAAGTCAGTAAGCCAAAACAATTTGATACCGCAACACAAAAGTCTTATTTGGCCTCCACTTTTTTTGTTAACCTGCTTTGGCCTAGTAGATACAATCTTAGCTTTCCATATATGTGGTCAGCGGTTCGATTCCAGCTAAGTTAATGGCTAAGTTAATGTTTGGCAAAACTATTGTGCAAATGCTATGCTTCTTGTAATGTTGTTTTCACATTAAGAAACACCATTTTATTGCAAACGTTAAGAAATTTAACAGTATCAACTGTTCACTGTTTCACTTGTAAGACTTAATACACAAGCCCTGACTGGATCGGGTTAAGATTAGGGGTGTTAACGATTAATCGTTGATCGATAAATTGCCGTTAATAATTTGATCGATCGACCATTTCAAATTTAACGATCAAATTTAACTATTTGCGGTCTCATCTTAATTGTGTCAATGGGTGCTGTTGGTGAAATGCAATCATTAAGTTAAACACAAGGGGGCGCGCGCACTGCAATTAGGAAACATGTTATTAACTTTACACAGAAGAAGACTCACTCGACCATGAAGCACGCTACTTATGCGTGCCTGGGACATCGCTCCCATCGGAAAGCGTATTTTCAGCAGCTGGTCTCGCTGTAAACCGACTGCGCACACGACTCACCCCTGATAACGTAAACATGCTTATATTCTTAAATAAAAATCAGCAGGCCTAGGTATTTACTGCACTTATGCAGTTTTAAGTTTTAAACTGAGGCCTGAGCTGTCGTAGTTTGTCGTAGCTTTCTCATTTCAAGAGGGAACCTATTATAGCGCTGTTTTCAAAAACGGTATTTATCTTTATCTATTTCATAATCATTTTGCAAATTTAAGTTTTTAATTAAGGCTCATCTTATTTTTGTATATGTCATAGACGTACGTGTTAGTCACTGATTCGCCTCGGAAGAGTGAGCGCAATTTCCCGTGCCTTATTAAAATATCATACTTAAACAAAACAGCGTTCATAATTATATTTGTGTTATGCTATGAAACAGGCGTATTTCTCAAATGTTTCAATAAAGCTTTGATTGAGGAAAAAAACATGCATTTTGTATTTTCTATGTCATAAGCTATTTTTAGCTGTTTTGTTATCGATTGATCGATTGATTGTTCATTAACGTTGACGACTATCGATCAAGGAAATTCCTTAGAATTTGCAACCCTAGTTAAGATACCATCAACAATGGCAAAAGCCCTGATTAGAAACAAATATTTGTATTTTGGGTCAACACTGTCTAGAGTTGTCTACCATTTTGCAGTTTCTGTATTTGACAAATGCCGCTAATGCCGCTCGGTCCCCGAAAATCGCTGCTTGCAGCTATATTTATTATTATTTTTCTGCCCTAAAAGTGTTTGCCCAGCAAAAACTGTACATACTAGAGGAAGCAGATTCGGTAGATATGTACCCAGTCCCAAGAGTACCTCAGAAAATAAAACCCAGATTCGCCAGATGGTGGCGCTATAGGAAGAAATTTAAATTTTGGACATATTTTGGGATATAACTTTTGAACCCTTTGGCCTATCCTCAAAATTATATTTTTACAAGATTCCCTAGGTCCTCCCAAACAAATTTGCCTCAAGGACCATTAAAGTCCGCCATATTGGATTTTTTTCTAATTTACATTTTGTGAAAAACCTTCAAAATCTATCTCCTCCGAGACGGTTTGACAAAATTGCATGAATCTTGGCAGGAAACATCTACTAACGAATATCTTTAAAAGTTATATAAAGGAAGTTTCTACATCAAAAACTCTGGCAGCAGCAAGCCAATAAAAACCAATGTGGGCGTGGCTTATCACAAAAATGCTAATAACTTTTGAATGCAAAGTCTGATCAGCACAAAACATTATGCGTGTTTTCTGTATATCACTCAAATGTTGTGTGTACAATATCGTTTGGTTTCTTCAATAGGTGGCGCTGTTGCAGGGTAAAATGTGAAACTGGCCATAACTCATGAACCACATGACCAAATTACTTGCAATTTCGTAGGCATGGTCGTGGTCAAAGATACAGACAAGCCATTGATGAAAGTTCAACGAATATGGCCGCAATCAGCCAATCAGATTTTAGCACTCATTACACAGATTTAATGAGGGCCAATCAACTTGAAACTTGGTAGACATGTACTACTAGTAAGCATGTACTAGGGTATAACATTTGGTCAGAATCAGTCAATAGGGGGCACTACAGTAATTAATCAAACCTTTGAGTATTTCAAGTAGTTTGAACTACTGTCATCACCTTTATATGTTATTACATGTCTCTACTTGAGCAAAAATTTTGCTGTGCAACATATTGAATTTCCGCCATTTTGAATAATGTGAAAGACCATTAAAATCTATCTCCTCCTCAGCCGTTTGACCAAATTGCATGAAATATGGTATGCAGCCTCTATGAACGAAAATCTTGAAAAGTTATATAAACAAAGTTTCCACATAAAAAACTATGGCAGTAGCAAGCAAAGAAATAACAATGTGGGCGTGGCTTATCTAAAAAATGCAAATAACTTTTGAAGAAAGTAATGTCCGATTATCACAAAACTTGCTTGGTGTTTTCTGTTTATCAATCAAAATATTGTTTGGTTTGGTCAATAGATGGCACTATTGCAGGGTAAATGTGAAAATGCCCTTAACTCCTGAACCAAATGACCAAATAACTTGTAATTTTGTACTCACGGTCCTGTTCAAAGTTACAGACAGGACATTGATGAACCTTCAAAAAATATGACCGTCATCAGCCAATAAAATTTTAGCACTCATTACACAGACTTAATGAGGGCCAATCAACTTGAAACTTGGTAGATATGTACTACTAATAAGCATGTACTAAGTTGTAACATTTGGATTTCTGCAATTTAGAATTTTGTGAAAAACCTTTGGAATCTATGTCCTCCTACACAGTTGACCAAACTGCATGAAACTTGGTTTGTAGCATGTACTAATGAAAGTCTTTAATGGTTATATAAACCAATCTTATTCAGAAAAAAATATGCCCACAGCATGCCAAAAAAAACAATGTTGTTGTGGTTTATGACAAAAATGCTAAAAATCCCAAATGATTTGACATAATCATATCCAACTTGGTGAGCTCAGCAGTGTAACATTTACTGAATAAAACCTACTGATGCGATAGAGCTCCAAAAATATTCAGGAAATATTGGTTGCTCAAGGGTCATATCGACAGCCTCATAACAAAAGTGCCTAAGTCATTTTTTGTAGTTTTGAGAAAAAGGCAAAAAACTGCTGCAATTCTACATCAATGAGGATTTAGGCAGAATAGCATAAAGTGGTTCAGGAAGTGCACAGCGACCTGCAGTGACTTGAGCATTTTTACACTGTTGACGAATGATAAATCAAGTGATTTAGGCAGAAAATCTCAAAATGTCCAAAAAATGACTTAGGCACTTTTGTTATGAGGCTGTCGATATGCAATATGAAGACAAGGGGCCCTATCTTACACCCGGATTTGAAATCTATGTCCTCCTAGACAGTTTGACCAAATTGCATGAAACTTGGTTTGTAGAATGTACTAACGAAAGTCTTTAATGGTTAGATAAACCAATGTTATTGAGAAAAAATATGCCCACAGCATGCCAATAAAAAAACTATTTTGTCGTGGCTTATGACAAAAATGCTAATACATCCCAAATGATTTGACATAATCATTTGTTTCTTGTGTTTACTTTATCGAAAAGTTTTACTTGTATGTGGTACTTCATATAGCCATGTAATACATAACATAAACTTTAGACTTTCTTGAACTGTTGTAAATTTAAACTTTGTTTTAGATTTTTGCCCATTAATAGGACACGAAAATGTGACATTTTTTAGACTGTCATAATTGATGTGGAAATATATACCTATCCTAATGGCCTACATTTCTTTCAACCAAATATTTTTGAAGACGTTTGATATGCCTTTCTAAACCCCACTTTGCTTAGTGAAAGTTGTCGCTCGTATTCATATGGGAGAGCAAAATGAATCAGGCTCATGTACGTAATTCATTGTGTCCTGAGAGTTACGTACACAAGATGCCGTCGGCAATCATGAAAAATAAATATATATAGGATCGATCTTTGTTTGTTTCTGTCATGCATAAGCCAAGTAAAAAAATATATGTGCCCAAATTCATACACTCCACGATACTTTAAAACAAGGGGAATATAGTGCTGACTATCTTTCCGTGTCACAATCGTTACGTACATAAGCACATGTTTCATGGCTGGTGGATTGGTCAACCTAAAAAAAAAGAGCATTACTGTCTGGTACGAAACTACTAAGAATTGCTTTGTTTCAATTGCTGCCGACGCTACAGGAGCCTGATAACCTTGGGTGTCCAAGCTTCCTCACGCGGTTACGTACCTAAGCCGTTCACGTTTTACTATGATTGGACAATTGATTGCATTTATTGAAGTACTCCGCCTTGTCAGTGACTAAATTAAATGAAATCACAGACCGATCTGCAGGTCAAATAAATACAATCACGAGTATTGCTTTGATTTGTGTCACGTTCCGTGCGCCACGCTATGCTGACAAAGCTAAATGCAATGGGCTCGTTTGCATTTCAGTTTTGGCACGAAAATCGCACAGCTGGCGTTGAAAAGTAATACACCCCATATTGTATTTCAGTATGACTGTTTTAGAGAATACACAATGAAATGCAATGCAAAATGCGTTGTGTTTTTAATTATGACATGATAAATGCGCATCCTTACGGAAAAGCAAACACAGATATGTATTACATTTCACAATGTGTCGCTAAAGCTATCGCATTTAATTACTTTATTACTTTAATAGTCACTAAAAATCTTGCATAAAATGTGTTCTGGACCGATGGCTTAGCTCAAGTGACGCTGCAAAGCAGTAGCCATCTTTTATGTTAATTATGTGAGTTAAAAAAATCTGTCTTCATTCTGAAACAGTGATGGCGATCTGCCCATTCAACGAACCCCCCGATTTGGCCAGATTTCAGATTAAGCTTTCTCAGAATCTATCTAAATATAAATAAGTCCATTTTATTTTATTTCCAAATGTTATTATACATCCAAAAATATTGCAAGATGACTGTATATTCCCTCAAAACTATTCTCCAAACAGGATATTGTTATCAACTCCTATCATTATTCCTCTGTGCCCCCTCAGTTTTTTAGGTGCAGGTCACCCTTGTTCTGAAACAGTAGCGGAACAAATTACAGTTTACAGGCCACCACAGTTTATTTACCTGTAGGCCTATGTAATTTATCCCCTGCCAAACCAAAAATAAAACTTAACAATTACATTTCAGCCATAATTTTACAAACAGACATATGATTTGTCTTTGCGCTAATAATGAGCAGAAGTGGAAACCGCGGCATTAAAACTGTATGATTGAGAAAGAATAATGTAAGTTATCTTACATCTATTTATGTGAATTGGCTGTCTGATACCAATATAATTCATGTCATACAAACACATTCACACGTGCGCGCATGGCACGGCGGCCAAAAAACACACACGCCCAACTTTACATGCCTTTACATGACCAATCAATATATGACCAAGCCACAAATGAATAGAATATGAAAATAATAATTGTCCTACCCCTCTCCATCTCTCTCTCTCGCAAAAAGGCAGTCGGACCAGTGTAGTGTAGCCTACAATTCTTCCCAGCGTATAATTTTTCCCACTTCCAGGTCCGTTGCTTGACTGTAGGCTACGTCTCGCTAACTACTAGCACTGAAATGATAATTAAGCCCCCGATAGGGGATGGTTTATATCAGTTGTTGGGTTTCTTTCTACATTGATTTCCCGCAGGAATTATATGCGTCATCAGGCTCCATGTCCACCCACTAGTCCAAAACCACTCTCAAAAATTTTTTAAGCCTCCCCCATAAGGGGAACTATAATAGGTCAGAGGTCAAAGTCATATGGATACATTTAAAAAGAGGTGCAACAAAAATTGGCACTTTTTGGGGCTAGAATTGTCTATATATACTCATGGTTTGCATTAAATCTAATGCCGTAGCGTAAATAGGTGAAATGCATATAGCCCGGTTATTCAATCTGGACATGAGCATACTTTCCACACGGATTTCAACTTAACAGCCGAGCAGAATATACCCATCTCAGTATCCCAAAATATCTACATACAGTTGAAGTCGGAAGTTTACATACACTTACAGTTGAGGACAAAATTATTGGCCCCCCCTGTAAAGATGAGCAAAAAGGGTTATAAAAAATTCACCGTTTGGTGAATTAGCTTAATCTCACACTGAAAAAACAATAAGAATCCAACCTTTAATTGACGTTAATTTATTATGAGAAAAAAAATCCCTCATCAAGAAATAATTATTTTTAACAAAACCACATTGGCCACAATTATTGGCCCCCCTGCATTTATATATAGAATAAAGTAATAATTTTTAAATATTTGGTCACATATCCTTTGCATGCCATGACTTCCTGATGTCTGTGACCCAACAACATCAAAAGACTCTTGATATCTTATTTTCTGGTACTCTTACAAGCCATACTATAACATCTCTGCATTTGAATGGATCTCTATGGGAATTGGGGGGTGGGACTAGATTTAGCTGTAAATTATGCTGGAACAGTATGGAATACATGGTTGGTAAAATGGCTGTTAGTCAACAAGGGTCTGAGGTATCAAACAAGCCTTAAACAATCACTCTGCTGCCAGATATGCAGTAGATATGGATGGATCACTTTAAGGGTTGTTTCTCCTGACAAATTTTCCTATTGAACTCTATGGAAAAATAAGTCAGGAGAAGAAACCCTTCAAGTTATTCATCCATATCTACTGCATATCTGGCAACAGAATGCCAATAATTTTGTCCTCAACTGTAGGTTGAAGTCATTAAAACTCATTTTTAACCACTCCACAGATTTCCACTATAGTGTATTATCAGTTAGGACATCTACTTAATTTGTCCAACAATTTTTTACAGACAGATTATTTCACTTTTAATTCACTATATCACAATTCCAGTGGGTCAAAAGTTTACATACACTAAGTTGACTGTGCCTTTAAATTTTTTATATTTGGTCGCATATCCTTTGCATGCCATGACTTCCAACATCAAAAGACTCTTGATATCTTATTTACTGATACTCTTACAAGCTATACTATAACGTCTCTGCATTTGAATGGATCTCTATGGGAATTGGGGGGTGGGACTAGATTTAGCTGTAAATTATGCTGGAACAGTATAGAATACTGTATAGAAAACTTCTGACCCACTGGAATTGTGATATAGTGAATTAAAAGTGAAATAATCTGTCTGTAAACAATTGTTGGAAAAATTACTTGTCTCATGCAGAAGGTAGATGTCCTAACTGAGTTGCCAACAATATAGTTTGCTAACATAACATCTGTGGAGTGGTTAAAAATGAGTTTTAATGACTTCAACCAAAGTGTATGTAAACCTCCGACTTCAACTGTATTTACAAGCATAGTTCTCCTGTAGTGAGTCATAGGGCTCTATTTTAATAAACCAAACGCAATGGTGAACACAAGAGTAAGCGCTTGGCGGTATCGCTCTGAGGGTGTGTCGGCAAGAAATTTGGTAATTTCATGACGGCAATCTTGGCGCATCTGATGGCGGTATTGCTAAAAGGCTGGGTTTAAATGTCCAAGGTGTGTCTCTATGGTAGCCAATCAAATTGTTGTTCTCATGCTTTAAAAAAAGCCAGTTGGAACGCAATCGCTCCATGCAATTTCATAATGAGCAACCCAAACGCACTGGACCGTCAACAACAAGAGCGATTTTCCGCACAGGAATCAGACATACTTGCAACAGTACAGGCTAGGACTGTAGTAATTTATGGATCACAATCCACACCACCTCGTCTCCCAGAAGTTCGGAAGGCACGGGAGGAGGTGGCGAATGCGTTAATTAGCCTACATTAGGTGATGTAGGCATAATTATGATTCAAATGGTAGGCTTATGATTCAACTGTGTCAATGTGTAATTTATATATTATAGGCTATTGGCCTACATGATCGCAAGTTTCTTGTAAGCTGTCCTGTTTTATTCTAGTAGTTTAAATTAAAATTAATTAATTAATAATAATTATAGGCTATTTGTTCATTAAATGGAAGTGTAATGTTGGCATCACCTATAGACACTACATAGAACTACATGACTAATAAGTTGCCAAATTGCCAGAGTCTATTGCGTTGCCGCTAAGAGGTGGTTCCAGCTGATCATAACGCAATGGGTTTTCGTTGGTTCAAATTGTCACTGAGCCGAAAGTATTTTAGAACACGCCCCAGACAGCGCCACCCATCCCACTGCAGCGCAAGCGAAAGGATGTTATGTTGAGAATTTGTTGATCCTAGCGGTATTGCTGAGAAACGCCATAGCGCCAGTTTTAAGACGTTGATGCTGTCAACAAGCTTGCGTTTGACTATACCGTCCCCTTGCGCTGGTTTGCGCCGGTTTGAAAATAGAGCCCATAGTCTGCAATATAAAAGGGACTTATATTGAAATTGGAATTGCAGTGCATTGGGAAGAAAAACAAACCAAGGCAGTGGAAGTTCAGGCGGGGGGAGGCTTTTTTTCTGATCGCTCAGCGATCTGAATTTCTAGTTTTCAATGTATTTATTCAATTGGCCTGTAAATAGACATTATTAGTGAGTTGTACACTCACATTACGTAGCACGATTGCTAAAAAAAAAAATTTGTCTGTGTGGAGCCTGCTGCACTCTTGTGCCGCGGTCATGTCTAGACTCGAACCTTCCACGCTCGCCTCAGCCAACATTTCTTTATTATGTCTTCATTCATTTCTTCACTTCAGCTCTGTTCAGTTCATCCTTTTCACACATAACACAACGTCACCATAAAATTAACTACTAGGAAAATTAAGAATTTATGATAATACATTAAAGGGATAGTTCGGAATTTTGGACATAATGTCTCAATTACGACTTACCCATGATGTAGTTGATTTATGGAAACCATTTTCAGATAATTCCATGCTGTCCCTTCTTTTGGACATACACACATTACTAATGCAAGCGCAACTCTGAGGTATCGAGTAGCATCCACTACCAAACGCACTTAAACACTCCACAGTGCACCGAAAGCAAATAAAATACGACGACAGTCTATCGCGGTTAATTTCAGTGATTATACCATAATTTTTCAAGTCAAACTATCGTTGAATCCTTTACTTTGTGCTCACCTAAATTCTCAGTGGAAGTACGGCGTTAGTTTGTGAGACACAAATTGAGACACAAATTCCGAACTATCCCTTTAAGAATTGATGATAGCCTGCTATAAACTGAAATCCTTTAAGATCAGGTTTATAAACCTCCAATTACCCAAACATATCTGTTTCATGGTTCGTCACTTAAAAAAATTATAGAATAGCCTCCGAACATTGCTCTAGACTACGCTACTCTGCAGACAATGTAGCTTACTGCAAACACTTTTAATTCTAATAATGAGAAGAAGAATAATCTCTGGTAGGCTACTTTCTTAGTAGTATCTATTGTTTTCTTTCTGGCTAAGATTCCTGGGAAATATGTGTTGTCCAATGAAGCTTGTTAGCCAACGTTAGTTTTGCCAGAGAAACGTCAGTCAGCTGCTAGTCAGGAAGCAGGTACAAGCTAGGCTACGAAGCGAATCCACATGCCTTATACATCCATTGTATAACTATCAGTAATAGGAGAAATATTCTCATTCTCGTCAGTACAGGGCGTTATGCTTACGCGAATGTCTTCGTGCATTTATTTTGAATGCATGTATTCTGTATGCATGTCTCTCTCGATGTCATTATCTTCATGCATTATTCATCATTAGTTAGCTATCAAAAATAAGTGATATCTGATCAAAAAGGTCTCCGCCAAGTTACTCACGCATAGCTTACAGAGCGCTGTCTATAAGTCCTTAATTCCAATTTGCAAAAACTAGGCCTGCCTTTAAAAGTATTGATATCAAAATGTGGCCAAGTTACAACTAACAATATTCCCTATCGTAGCTCACACTAAATAAACTAGCTCTATTCCAAAGCAATGCTATCCAAACTTTCCTAAATTATTTAATGCAACTTGGCCCTGTGTTTCTTACCATCTCAAGAGATTGTGGTCAATGAAACTGTATGTTCCACATCAAATTGCAAAATGAGAATAATTTATAGTGGTAATTCTGATTCAGATGTGTTGCAACTTGCACTTTGAAATGAAACCGTAAAATTACTACACTATAGCACGTTTGAACAATTGTCTGCATCCACTGCTTTGGGTCTATGAAATGCACAGAATGAATAAAATGTAGTATTATTATTATTATTATTATTATTATTATTATTATTATTGTATTTTGATTTATTTATTTGGAATATTTGGATTTCTATCAAAACCTGTGTGGTCCTACAGAGCATAGATATCCTTGTTTTCACAAAGTTCTGTTCGCAAATATCATAACTATTGGATAAGTTTGTAAAAATGCTATATGTACGCTATTTTCTAGGTACGCTATTTTCTTACTCATTTGTATCTGCATTTATTTATTCATCCCCCCTTTCTCTATTGTACATGATGTTTCTTGATATAAATGTCTGTTTGTGAATTGTAATGCCAAGTTGCATTAAATAATTTAGGAAAGTTTGGATAGCATTGCTTTGGAATAGAGCTAGTTTATTTAGTGTGAGCTACGATAGCCAATATTGTTAGTTGTAACTTGGCCACATTTTGATATCAATACTTTTAAAGGCAGGCCTAGTTTTTGCAAGTTGGAATTAAGCACTTATAGACAGTGCTCTGTAGGCTATGCATGAGTAACTTGGCTTTTTTTTAACGTCAGAGACGTTTTTGATCAGATTGCAGTATACTTGAAATACCCGGATGACACACTTACCTCCGGGGTTTCGCTGAGCACACTTTTCAAGAAGTACACAGTTTCCTTCAAATACAACAAAAACAACATGACATGGCTGTGCAAGGGTGGGATGCAGGGTTGCCAGATCTTGCAGACTTTCCAGCCAAATATGGCGGATATTTTTTGCGGACTGCTAAACAGTGCATATTAAACAGCACACTTCTACCAGTGCACTGTACACAGGAGACAGGGCGCAGTAGATAGGGCTCTGATTCGGACACAGCCAAGGAGTCTATGATCCAGGAAATGTATAGTTTTACATTTTTAGCTCTCAGTATTTCTTTGCAAACTAAAGAAAAACTTTAATTTTTGCCAAGATTTCTTTGCATTTGTGGCACTTTATTTTGACCTAAATTAAGAAAATAAACTAATCTAAGTTAGTATTGTAAATGGTACAACTCTCTTTTTCATTTAAGCCAGTTTCTGTAATGCTCACACCCGACTTCTATTTAATAATTCTCTGATTTTCACTTCTGTCCAGTTATTTCCCATATCTCCTCCAGTGGCCATCATTTTGTTCGTTCTGTTTTTAATTCGTCCCTCACACCACAGATTTTAGCCTACGTTATTGTTGCCTCAGGATAACTGTTTCTGTTTAAAACTGTTGATACAAAGTAACTCACATGGACAGCTCATTTGTACATATCTATACCAATGACCAGTTATTATGTTTATTGTTCATGTTTACATATCTATAGTTATGCAAGAGCAGATTTTTATGGTAAACTGTTTTCACTATTATTGCACATCACCAATGTAAGAGTCATGTGAACCAAACTAAGAAGCACTGAAAATAAATTATTTATATTTCCATCAATATTATTTGATGTTGTTCTAATAGTGAACTGAACCAGAAGGTGTGCTATTTAGTGCCATATATCCTCATTAACAAAAAAATTCTGTTCAATAGGTAAAATAATGTGTTTTATTAGAAGTTTGCACATTGACAGGGTCAATCTAAAAATTTTGAATGTCGGCAGCCGTATTGGCTAGGTCCTGCTGTGGATTAGTATTCCAGAACACTCTGAGTTAAATAGAACACCCCCTAAATAGGGGAGAATTGACCAAATTTGGCATCTGTATGAAGGGGTTAAAGCTCGAATTGAAGAAGTAGGCTGTAATTTGCTATTCAGAAATTTACAACAAAATAAATTCATGTCAGAATCGTCACAGAGTATATACATAATATGCATAAAATGTATAAAAATACATGCTCTTAAAGCTGTAATTTATAATCTCATAGAATTATGAATCCTATAATTGGGACGTCGACGACTACCCTTGGGGGCCACCGTGGATAGGGATAAGGAAGGATTAGTTTGAAACATTTTGCACTTCGATATGCATCGTACTTGCTCAGCTAACATTAACCTTACTCCTACAGTGTGCAGATCTGGCTAGCTGACAAAACCCAGCATACCATGCTTATGTTTGGGTTATAGGTTGCAAAATCTGGCCATGTTCCAGATAATTTCAGTTTTGGATGTTGAACCTTGCAACTAAATGCCTGTAAGAACACCATTACAAAATGAATTGTTTGCATGCTGGTATGCAATACTTTTTTGAGGAAATTCTGTTTGGCTACAGAAGTTCAACAAACTTGGGTACAGAGGTTCAATCAACGTAAAGTCAAATCACAAGTCCTCTCAACTTTCACTCTTTTGTTTAGCTGATACATTTTCAACAGTTAGTAAAACTTAAATACTTACTTTACATAAACAATTTGAAATTGCCAGGACTCAACCGCGTTCAGACATTCAAGTTGCCTTAACGCGCAAGAAGGAGTTGACTTTACTCACAAAACAGTCAACAGAGTTGTCTTAATCAAGTTTAACCAAAGTATAGTCTGTAAACATTGCCATCTTTAACAAGCAAGCACCATAGTAAACAAAATACTTAGGCCCCAAAGACAGCAAATCACTTGTTTGGCAGGAATTGAAGTGAAAGGTTTGCCTGAAAGACTGTAAGGGCCCTATCTTACACCCGGCGCTAAGCAGCGCTAACCCAAACGCAAGTGTCTTTGCTATCTTACACCCAGCGCAGGGTTCATTATAACGCCTAGCGCTCACGTCGTTTAAATACCATGTACTCTTGCGCCCATTGCAAGTGAACTGGGCGTGTTGGTCTTAAGATGAGGAGTGGCCAGGATAATTTTTGGCGTATTGCTATCTTGAGCCAGCAGAAAGCGCTTGCGCTAGAACCACCACAAACCAGTTCTAAAGTCATGTCGCAGTTGTTTACATGTTATTTTAAGGGCGCATATAAGTGCGTCTACATAAGCGTATGCCCAACGCGCGTACACCCTCCTGTCTGTTACACACAGGTGCGTGCACAAGCATGACTAGAAATATCAAAATTACAACATGGAATATTATTATTGTGTAGGCTATATCAAAAAATGCATAATAATAAAAGGGTCCATAGTTCAAAGACCATATACCTGTCCCTCAGCGAAGGGGAATGACCACTCCATCAACATCTAGATGTTAAAATGTTATTTTAACGGCGCATATAAGTGCGTCTATATTAGGGCTGTCATACGATGGTTCGATATTCAAATGCTATTCGAACTGTAAAAAAAAAATGACGTTCGAATCTGAAAATTAACATTCGGAAAAAATCTCTTTATCGCAGATAAAAGTGTCTGGCTGCATTCGAATAGTCAAAAAAATAACTCCTTTTTCCTTTCCTTGCAACTTTTCCTTGACCTCGCCAGAAAAAGCCATGGGGGTCAAGGAAAAGTTGGAAGGAGAGATTTGCAAGGAATCTAGCGTAACTGTGGAATTCAAACCTCCTTCTCTACCTTGCGTCATGGTGCGACGTCCAGTCGTATTGACGCGAATGTTCAACATAGCGAACTACAACTTCACGAAAAATTTAGACAAAAGGCGCATCATTGCCATCTGCATTTCACTTGAACCGTTCGTTTTTATCTCTGCGGAATTTAGCGTCTTAATAAATTTGGTGTATTGTCTGATTGTGTCATTGTTTGTTTACTTTCTATTATAAGCCAATACTAACCAACAATACTAGCTATTCACATTCAGATTTCTGGCATTTCTCAGACGTTCGCCTTGTTTGAATTCGGTAGGTCCCAGAAAACTCCAATGCTTATGAAAACATTGGCGGCATTGCATTGTGGGGCGCGAATACTACCTTCCTTTTGAAAAGGATAGTCCAGAGCATCCTTTGTGAAAGGACGGATACAAGGAGTTGTGAAGCTCCTTTCCTTCTCAATATAAGAAATTTGAACGGTCCTTAGCATGGCTGCTCGGAAACTATTTCCGGTTCATGCGATCTAAAGGATCCTTCCTTGCTCGAATGCAGCCTCTGTCTTCCTTTCAATTTGGGTTGTGTTAAACCAAAAATAAATCTCAAATTTGTTGAAAACGGAAGACGCTGCATACGGGTCATTGCTATGCTTGTACTGGACGGACACGGCACTTTCATTTAATAGCAGATTGAAAATCAAATGTAGGCATATTCGTCGAGCTTTAAAGAGCCAATAATTCAACAGCAGCAGCATGGCAGAGAGTTCGGAAACCAGCTCGGCCACAGAGAGAGTGATTAGCACTCCGAGCAATCTAAAAAGCCCCGTTTGGAAGCACTTCGGTTTTTGGTCAGTGAACGGCAAAATTTTGGAACCTCGAGACAAAGTTGTATGCAAGCTATGTAAGCTACAAATGGCCTACGCTAAACGTTAACACTATGCTGATCCCAGTTCCCTCTCCAAAAGGTCAAAGATGGTACTTTTCTGTTTTTAATAGCACCTTATAGTAAATGATCCCTCAGGATCTAAATTCTTTTTAGTAACATTTCTCGAAATTGTGTGCCTTAATTTATTCAAAAAAAAGCATTATAAAAGTGTGTATGTAGATTTTAAAGCCATCTCGAATGTTAACAGGTTTTTTTTCGAACTTGACTGCGTTCATGTTTATGTTCAAATAAAATGTAGCTACCTATACTAGTTATGTGTCTCGTTGTATTGATTTGCCCTCTTGTGGACCTAACGCGCAATAACACAGCCCGAAAGTTGGTCAAATTGTAACATTTTAAAATTGTAATAGATATTTGAATATATTCAAACTTATGTGTTTTTTCAGAAGGAATATTCGAACGTGATTTTTGGCCAATGTTGACAGCCCTAGTATACATAGGCATGCGCAACGCGCATACACCCTCCTGTCTGTTACGCCCGGAACACACTGGCAGCGTCTCGCGGAATCACGCGCGCCATTGAGAACATACCGGAAGCGCGCGCCACTCGCGTCCGCGCTTCTCAGATACGGATTTATACAGTCAATTTTTCGGAACAAAATGGGCTACATTACTTACACAATATCGTAATTTTTCAGGTCAAAAAAAACAAGAAGCTATAGCACACTTGTCAAACCTGCCATGGAATGTTTTAAATCATAGACATAAAACGAACATACGTTATTAATGTAGCTTACACAGATGTAGCTTACACCAAAAAGTCTGCGAAAGTTCAGAAGCATTTTTCTCTAAACCACTGGTGATAGTCCGGGTGTAACAGGGGGTCTAATTTTTAGAGAAATTAAATCATGGGTTTAAAAATAGATTTTGATAACATAGCAGCAATTAACACATGTATAGTCACACCTAATGATGATGGCTGTATGTGCTAAACTAGATTTTGAAAACAATATAGCAGCAATTAACACATGTATAGCCACATCTAATGATGATCTCACTCCCGTCCTCTTGTTTCCCGTGTTTTCCTTCTCCCCTTGTTTCATGTTCGTCTCTCCCTAGTTCGTTTCCCCGTGCTGCAGGTTGGGCATGGTTTTTCCCTTTCGTATCACTCTGTCCCACTACTCTTCTTCCGCTTATCCCATTCCTCCATGCATTCCTCACACTCTCTACTCCATTTATCACCCTCGCATACATTCGCACGCGGCACTTAATTGATACCAATTAATGTTTGTCTTTAGTCACCCGGTGTTCTCTGTCCTGTGCCAGTTCGTTAACTCTCCTTGTCTGAACCTCTGGTCTTGTCTTGGTGATACCTAGTATCCAGTCTAGTCTCGCAGTTTAAGCCTTTGTCTTGTACCGGCGTTAACTCGCCTCTCTACTCCGTCTAGTTTCCGTCTAGCTCTCGCCTGGAACGGCGCTTCCTGCTGTTCGCTTATTCCCTGCCTCGCTGTACTAACGTTGTCTGCTTGAGTCTGGCAACCTGCAGTTGTTTGCTACCCCTGCCTGTGTTGCTGTTTCCTGCCCATCCATCTGCCGTGTGTTCATGCAGCCGGGGCTCCAGCTCCTCCACTCTGCGGCGGTGCCCGCCTCCTGCCTGTGCTGCTGCTGCTGCTGCTGCGCCCACGTCCAGCCCGGACTCCGCTCCACTATCCTGCACTACTCCTGCCACTCCACTCTGCCCTGCTCCCCGCTCCTGCTCCTCCTCTGCTCAGCCTGCCTGGTTTCCCGTCTCCATCTCCAGCCCCTGGCCTCTCCTGTTCCCGCTGCTCCCCTGCTGATACCATTACCCGGACTGTTAGTCTTTAAATGTTCTCCCTATGCTTCAGGAGGAATTCTGGTCGAAGCAATAATTTATTAAGAGCTACGCGCTCTGTCTGTCTGTCTTAAGTCCAGTTCCGGCTTGGAACAATAACTGCCTTTGCCTTTTCTCCCCATGCTTCAGGAGTGAATTCTGGTCGAAGCAATAAAATAATTGAGTATTGGCATTCCTGAGTTCGAGTCGTGCATTTGAGTCCAGTCCATATCCGGGGTCGTAACAATTATCACAATAAAAAAACAATACTTCCCATCTGCTCCAACAGCCAAGGCAATTGCATTCCAAGCTCTTTCTTTTCTTATATTGTCCCTGTAGAAATAATCCAGCGCGTCATACAGCTCCATGTATTTCTCTACTTAATGGACGATTGTAGATTGATCTATCTTCTTTCTTTGCTTTCTTTGCAGTTTATGTCCGCATCTAGTCTCGTGCACAGCAAAACTGCTGGTGTACATTTAACACCATGGGGTGTTTATATGATATCATATAAACACCTTAGGGTGTTAAATATACACCACCATTTTTTGCTGTGTGTCACGTGCAGTTGTTTAGACTACGTTGTTTTTTGCCAAGTTTGACACTTGATTGTCAATACATAATAAGCCTATATAACCTATTCTTATTTATTTGGCAGTAACACTGCATTGCTTATCCATGCCCACTGAAGTGATAATACATGTTTAATGTAGTTTTAATAACCGATGTTGATGTCCCATCTCGATTTAAAATTAATATCAGCGAAGCGAGTAGGCGATTATTTAACAATAACAACAAGAGATTATAGGTTGGTGATCGATTATATATTAATTCTGATTTAATGACATGGTTATTAGCAAACTCCTCTTTGGATAGTTTATTTGTTTGGCCTAATAACTGGCCTAAAAATGTGAATATTCTCAATGTTGCATTTTTAGTAAGGTAATTTATTACATGACACTGGGGAAGGCATATGAGTTACTTGATGCGGGTTTTTACATTTTATTTCAGGTTAGTAGAGAAAATAATAATAATGAAAATAAATAGGTACATATATAGGCTATACACACCCACATACAAATGCAAACATAACAACACACAGTGTAGGTCCGAATCCAATCCCGTAAATTGAATTCTCCGCTTCTGGCGCGCCGAGAAAAATAGACCCAATGCCGAAAGTATGGCAAGCGAAGCACACGCGGAAATGGCGCTTCGCAGCACGCTCGGCTAGTGTGTTCTTTCTGGTAGGTTACAATGGACGCCGAAGTGAAGCGGTCGCGTTTCCGCGTGCGCTTCGCTTGCAGTGTGTTCCAGGCCTTACACGCAGGGGCGCACACAAGCATGACTAAAATATCAAGATTACAATGTGAAATATTATTTTTGTGTAGGCTATGTCACATACCTGTCCCTCAGCGAAGGGGAATTCTGCATTAAATTGCTTTCAGCCTACTCCATCAACATCCAGGCGATGTGCGATGTTAGCTACGTGTAAGGTTACATGTATAGACTATTCACAATTATCCTGGATCAAGCTATATGTGCCAATAGTTCCTGTAGACTAATCTTCTGGGGGACAATCTTCTGTTACGGGACAATGGCTATCCATTGAAATCTTTGCTGATAACACATATATCAAGCCGAATGCGCGAATTGTCATTTACACCTAATGCGTGAATTGTCATTCAATGGAAAACTCACGCATTGCAATAGACGGGCATTTGAGTTCTGAAAATGCACTTCAGATGTCATTACAATAGCTACAGCTCTCTAGGCCTACAGCCTGTAAGTAAATAGAATGGTTTTGATTGAAAAAAGTTCAAAACCTTGTCCAGTGAATATTGCATTTATTGTTTTTCAAATAGCCTATAGGCTACAGCAGATTCGCTGTGCATAAGGTTTTTTCGATAGCCTATGGTTAAAAAACGGAGATAAATGTCACAATGTTAACTGAATTGTAACCTTCGTCCTTCAAATTTTTTAAATTACAGTGACAAGGCTTCCATACTCTCAGCTTATTAACACCCTGCTGATTTCACCTGTTATTCCATAACTGAACAAAAGATTTTAAAGAGAACTAAGCGTCTAATTAGAAACGAAAACAAATTTGCAGCACGTTACACAATTCATTCACAATTAATTTTAATCCCATTCTCTGCATGTGCGCTTTAACTTCATGCAGGAGCAGGTCTGTTTCCCCTGCTGTAAATCACACTTTTCACTGGCTTCCTGGGAAAGTGGATTGTTTTAAAGCAGTACGCTACCAGTAAAACAGGTTGGTCACATTTCCATAAGCATAACATTATAAAACAAGGGAAAACCTATGGGTTGCCAACCTGACAGCTTTTTGTATTTATAGTGTCATCATTAAGGCAAAATAACGTTATTTATTTTATTAATCAAAATTAGAATGCAGATAATGAACTTCGGATGAAGCTTGAACATGAGTTCATTGCTTCATTGCATAATCAAACTAAATTTGTTAAAGAAGCAGGCTAATTTGGCGTTTTCTAAGGTGAGTGTAAAATAACAGCACTGTCAAGAATTACCGGGAACTCATAATGGTTAGTCTGAATAATATTGATCATAGGCTACTATTGATCCATATAGCCTATTCCTTGATGGCACTAAACACGCACAAGCATGTCTGTTTCGCCATCATATAAGCTATCCGCCAAGGTGGAAAAGGGAATGGGATATGACATTTTGATTGGTGCAACATAAGCAGCATTTGTCAACAACAGTGACTCCAAAACCGAGACAGGGTTGACCCTAACACAGTGCAGTCCGTAAGTATTTGTCTCAATTACGACTTACCCATGATGTAGTTGATTGATGGAAACCATTTTCAGCTAATTCCATGCTGTCCTTCTTTTGGACATACACACGTTGCTAATGCTAGCACAACTTTATGGTAACTGGTAGCATCCACTACCAAAACCACTTCAACACTCCACAGTGCACCCAAAGCAAATAAAATACGACGACAGTCTATCGGGGTTATTTTGAGTGTTTATACCATCATTTTTTAAGTCAAACTATCGTTGAATCCTTTACTTTGTGCTGACCTATATTCTCTGTGGAAGTACGGCGGCGGAGCGATACTTTATGTTACCAACGAATGTAGTGCTGGCACTGGTCGACTACAACAACAAAGAAGAGAAACACGTTGCAATGTGGAAGCTACCAGTTACCATAGAGTTGCGCTAGCATTAGCAACGTGTGTATGTCCAGAAGAAGGACAGCATGGAATTAGCTGAAAATGGTTTCCATCAATCAACTACATCATAGGTAAGTCGTAATTGAGACATTATGTCCAAAATTCCGAACTATACCTTTAACATAAACTTAAATAAAGTAATCATATTTCATATTTGTTTGCATCAAGGGTCTGAGGTATCAAACAAGCCTGAAATCATCACTCTACTGCCAGATATGCAGTAGATATGGATGAATCACTTTAAGGGTTGTTTCTCCTGACTTATTTTTCCACGGAGTTCAATAGGAGAATGAGTCAGGAGAAACAAACCCTTAAAGTGATCCACCCGTATCTAATGCATATCTGGAAGCAGAGTGATGATTTCAGGCTCGTTTAATACCTCAGACCCTTGATGACTTGTAGCCATTTAGCCACACTATTCCCATGTAATTTACAGCTTCATCTAGTCCCACCCCCCAATTCCCATAGAGATCCATTCAAATGCAGAAAGGTTGTAGTATCGAGTACCTGAAAATAAGATATCAAGAGTCCTTTGATGTTTTTGGGTCACAGACATCAGGAAGTCATGGCATGCCAAAGGATATGCAACCAAATATTAAATATGATGACGTTATTTAAGTTTATGTTCATTTGTCCAATTACTTTTGGTCCCCTAAAATGTGGGGGGAGGGCAGACTATGTATAAAAATGGCTACAATCACTGTTCCATTTCAAATCCAATGTGCTGGACTATGGATCCAAAACAACAAAAAATGTGTCACTCTCCAAATACTTCTGCACTGCATCTGTTTCTAATCAGGGCTTTTGTCATTGTTGCAAGTTTGAAATCTCTGCAAGGGAACAGTGAATTTCTGGATCTCTATAGCGACACCATGTGGTTTGATTTGGCTAAGCTTTTGTAACTGGGGTGTTGATATAACTCTCAATCACCCCACCAAGTTTCAGAACTTTGTCAAACGGTTTTTGAATTATTATAATTTATGTGATAAGCAAATGCATTGGATCATCATTCGACCAGTTTGTGACGTAGGCCCTACCAAGTTTGGTGATTGTAGGCCAAACCAGCTCATGGGAATTTTAGGTGAAAGGGGAAAAAATATATCTATATAATTCAAACAAAAACAATAGGGTACCAGCAGCTGTGCTGCTCGGTCCCCTAATAATACCGACAAACACTATAGGGTTCCCGGACGCTTTGGGCCTGGTACCCCTAATTAATTACAATGTATATTAAGATCAGATGTTTTCTGGTGATTGAGTCATCAATCCTTGGGGAACCCTTCACTGTGAGACAGGAGTGGGTGGCTATGACCTTGCGTCAGCTCGCGTTAAATCCGCATAGGAGAAGGACTTAGGCTTGGCCTCTCTGAATCCGGCCCTAAAACAAGGATGATGTATGCCATTTAAGTACTGACGAATACATAGGAAAGATAAGACTTGTTAAAATTTTAATTGTGTATTTTTCATGATTTATTTAATGTGTTACAGATGATACACTGCACAAAATGCAACATTTACTAATATCATGCACTGCATTTGTTGTTTGTTTTTTAATTTTAGTTGACTGACATGATGCAAAAAGCACTCTTCGACTTTCTGAAACACAGATTTGAAGGGAGGTGAGTTTGGGTGCTTTTCTGTCAGGTTTTCGTGACCTTACTGTTAGTATTTGCAGATAAGAGTCTGTCATCCTTAGAGCAAGTTCCACTCCTACCTGTATAATATATTTATTTTTCCCTTCATTCAAACACTTCTTTAGATCAGACAAAATTGTATGTGATATATGATATCAACAGCCCAATTTAGGACTGGCAACAGAAAGCATAAACACACTCATTATTAATTCTGCCTGGTCTGCTGAAAGCATTTCACTGTACCACCAAAGTTGGCACTTTCCTGGATTAAAACATTTGCACAGATAAGGGAAGGGTGGTGTGAACAGGGGTATATTTCTGAAAATCAGAAGTGTTAATTTCACATATTTTAACTAATATTTGCTAAGGGCTATCCTTATACCCACCAAAACCACCTATTTGGGCTACTGCACTTTGGGTTCTCTGTAATTTTGACTATTAAATTGATTTATCCCCCATGTGCACACTTCATGTTATGTATTTTTGCATTGCATTTGCATTGTTAAAATGCAAGTGTTTTTCATAATGTTTGAATATTCCTTCAGTACTCCTGAATGTTACACATTTTAAATTATGTGTTCAAAGGTCCATTACCACCGGCCTATTGCTTCAATGGTGTTCTATGTGTGGTCATTTATGTAATATTTTTAATTGAGTAGTTTTATACTAAAACTACTAAATTAATTTAGAGATTGCAGAAGTTAATTTCAATGCTTTTAAATGAAAAAATAACTAATATTTTGATGTACTCATGAGTTCACGTGTCTCCTTCAGAATATCAATCACACAGGTTACAGCCGATCTCTCCCTGGCCAAATGCTCTGTGATGAACAATCCCAGTAAACATGCACTATTAGATCGCTCCAGTCTCAGTAAGTGCAGCAATATCTTTAATTTTCATGTCTGTATCTGATACTCTGGGTTTTTTCTAGAGGTCCTTAGGTTAAATATAAAGCGTGGACCACAGAGATAAGAACCGTTTGGTCATTTGCATGTTTAAAAGTCCCATATTTTTTCCCTGCATGTTTTCATGTTTGTGCACTCAGGATTAGATGAGACAGAACTGTGAAAATACGAATTAGGTGCCTTTAATAAGTTTTAAGAACCAGTAATGACAAATACACCAATCAATGGCAACTATTTGCATATCCTGCCTGCCCTGCCTTGATTACACTTGGCATTCGGAGCGAGTGGTGCGCGCATTAAAGGGTAATTCCACCAAAAAATTATGTGTGATTCGTGGAAGAGTAACTGTCCTCCTGATTAAAATGAGCTCTCAGCCAAATCTACCTGTAGTGAGAGCGGAGATATAACCCCAAACTACTGCGCATGTTCCAGGTAGCTCTCTTACTGTGGACTACAACAACCGGGGGCTTACCCTTTATGGGCGGGTGTCAGACAACCCAGTTACAGGTTGTTACAGAATAAAACTGAGACTGGGCGTTACTATTTTTCTACGGTCTTTGGTTACTTTTAATCCTGAAAGCCGGTCTTTGAGAGGCTAACGTCACTCGCTGGGAAGATAGCCACACTAACGTTAATTGTTAACTACGTTAACTACAGTTTTACTGAGAAAATGTCATCACGAGTCTCTGCAGAAAACGGGGGAAGTTTTATTTAGGAAAACAGTAGGGCTGCAACAGTTCATCGAACTAATTGATGTAATCGGTTATAAAAAATTATCGATTACACTTTCCCCGTGTCGATTAGTTGATTATTAAAAAACATATAAAACAACATTTTTAAAAGATTTTTTATTTAAATTTTTAATTATTTATTTATAATCTCTCCAAAGTGCTCATCTCGCGGCTAAATGTTTGTCATGGGTAGTGGCTGCCTCTGTCGTTTCTACGATTGTTTTCCGATTTGGCGTCATCTGATGCTCTATCGGATTTTTTCTGCCGCCGTCCCAGTGTTTGGATCTCTCCTGGTCATTATCTCTGACACCTGTGTTCGGTTTCCTTCGGCTATATACTGTATATCGCTTACTTCCGCTTTCCGGTGCTTCTATATTGTTGTTGCTATTTGACTAGGAAGCCGGTATAGATATAGCTATAGGAAGTTCGGTCACTGCATCTCTGTTTGGCCTTATACAGAGACGCAGCTATTTCGACTAGCGATAGGATTAGATTTTCTGGTTTTCTGTCCTATAATAATAATAATAAACTTCATTTATATAGCACCTTTCATATCATAAAATGCAGCCCAAAGTACTTTACAAGAGCAACAATATAAATAAATGACACAGGTATTAAGATAAGATAAAAAAACATAAGATAATAAAAATTGATAATGATAATAGTAGAAATGAAATTTAAAAAATAATAATAATAATAATAGTAAAAATTAAAAGATTTATAAAGATAAAGAAAATAATAATAGTAATAAAATAAATTGATAATGATAAAAACAATCCTAAGATATAAAAAGCATAAAACAAGTATTGTTGTAAAGGTTGAATTAATTAAAAGCAAGATCATAAAAATGGGTTTTGAGCTGTTTCTTAAAACTATCAACAGAGGCTGCTTGTCTTATTTCTAATGGGAGTTTGTTCCAAACCTTTGGTGCATAAGAACAGAAAGCTGCTTCACCATACTTTTTGTAATTCATTTTTGGGGCATTGAGCAAGCCAGCACTAGATGATCTAAGGGAACGGTTTGGAACATACTTAGATAAGCAATCACAGAGGTATGAAGGTGCTAAACAATTTAAGGCCTTATAAACAAGTAAAATAATTTAAAATCAATCCTCAATGTTACAGGGAGTCAGTGCAATGAGGCTAGAACTGGTGTAATGTGTTCTCTTTTCCTGGTTTTTGTTAAAATTCTGGCTGCTGCATTTTGTACAAGTTGCAGCCTATCGATAGTTTTTTTTAGGTAATCCAGTAAAGAGTGCATTGCAATAATCTAGGCGAGAGAATACAAAGGCATGGGTCAACTTTTTGGCATCTTCCAGTGAGAGGTAGGGTCTAACTCTTGCAATATTTCTTCAATGAAAAAAGGCAATCTTTGTAACATTGTTGATATGTGAGTCAAGAATAACACCCAGGTTTTTTTACTTCAGGCTTATTCTGTAGAGCCAGACTTCCAAATTTGCTTAATATCTTTTCTCTTTGTGCATTTGTACCAATTATAAGAATTTCTGTTTTATCTTCATTTAGTTTGAGGAAATTTTTACTCATCCACTGTGTAATGCTGGATAGGCAATTTATCAAGGGATCTAGGGCAGTATCAGTATCATCTGTCGCTACAGATAAATATAACTGAGTGTCATCAGCACAGCAATGAAAATTCACTCCATGATCACAAATAATTATTCGCTCGGCTCTACGGCACTCCCCCTTGAGCAGACGTATTCGCTCATTTTTCCAAGGCATTACTTTAGCCTGTGATTTCTTTTTAGTTTTCACAGGTGCCACTATGTCGAGAGCTGATCTTAATTTCGAGTTGAAATGATTTACTTTTTCATGTATTGATTAGAATTCAATTGAGAGAGGTAGACTATGCATGTGATAAGGGAACTTGGCGGCTACAGACGCACTTAAAAAACGTCTTTTAATGAAACGCTCTGTATCGTTTTTTGCTAAACCAGCGAGAGTCACGTTAAAAAACAGACAGTAGTGATCTGATATATTAATATCAACAATCTCATCAACTACAATATTCAGACCTCTAGAGAACACTAGATCTAGGGTGTGGCCACGGTTGTGGGTTGACCCAACAATATGTTGAGTAAAATCAAAGGAATGTAAAAGTTGCATAAATTCCATAGCCTTGCAGTCCGAGACGTTATCAACATGCAAATTAAAATCACCAGTTATAAGAATCCTATCATGGTTAGTAAAACAGACTGACAGTAGTTCAGACATTTCGGGTAGGAATGAAGCTGTATGCTTTGGTGGTCGATAAATAGTAATCAACAGCACTGATGTTTGACTTTCCAGTATACTAATAGCCTGATATTCCAAAGATGAAAAATTACCAAAATGCAAATGCTTGCATTTAAAAGTATCTGAAAAAATAGCTGCCAGTCCTCCTCCTCTCTTACCCTCACGCATCATGTGGATAAAACTGTAATTTGGAGGAGAGGCTTCACTTAAGAGAGAGGCTCCATCTGAACCGAGCCATGTTTCGGTCAGAAAAATAAAATCTAGCTTCTGTTCACTGATAAGATCATTTACAACAAAAGTCTTATTAGTAAGTGCCCGGATGTTTAACAAAGCCATGGTTTACCTTTTGTTCATGGCCAAACTTTTTTACTGGGCTACGACCTTTCAGGGGTACAATAATCAGACTAGACCTTCTCTTCGACTGTTTCTGTGCTTTGGTTTTTCTATTAGAAATAACAGTTTCAATATTTTGGACATGACAGTATTTATATACAAGATTTTCAAACAATGAAATTCTTACATGTCTATGTATAGGAGTACCTTGTTTTTTCATTGAAAAGTCCTTTTGTCATAATATTAGATGGTCCATAAAGTTGTCGGCCAGCACTGACGTTCCGTTGCGACTCGGGTGAAGACCATCCCTTCTGAATAATGCAGGCCTACCCCAGAAACAATCCCAATTGTCAATAAAATCCAAATTGTTCGCAAAACACCAGGTTTTAAGCCAGTCATTTAGCGAAAACAGACGACTGAAAGCTTCAATGCCACAGTTGTAGACAGGAAGTGGGCCAGATATTATAATCTTGCGAGCAGAGGATTCTATCTTGGTGTGGAGTGAAATAAAGTCTTTCTTAAGGATTTCTGATCTCCGTAGCCTGATGTCGTTTGTGACAGCGTGAATAATAACAGTAGCAGAGTGGTCTGTGTTTACTGTCGGGACTAAATGTGCAAGGTCAGAAACTCTCGCTCCGGGGAAACAGTGTACTTTAAAATCATTAAAACGTTTTTGGTCAATCGTGGTGTCCAGATTTCGCATAATGGAGTCTCCGATGACGACAACATTTTCCATCTTGTCCGATGTTGACAGCGGTGAGGGTGACAAAGATGCAGGGGAGCTCAGAACTTCAAACCGGTTTGTGGTGGTAAAATCCGGGGCTGGTGGTGGAGGGGATCTCGGGCGGCCTTTACAGATTCTGCGGCTCTGGCCTACCCAAACTCCATCCGTGGGTGCAGGGGTGAAAAACGCTGCACCCGGCCTGCGGCGCAGAGGGGTCGGCAGGCACAGGTGGGAATTTTTTGGCGTAGATGTAACCAGGGCACCTGCGCTGCTGCGGCCTTGCGGCTCATCCTCATCGGACCGAGCGTTGGGACCGGAATGGATGGCCGCCCCAGCCATACGGGTAGCGCCGGCCCCTGCCGCCTCCAACATGGCCATTCTTGAGTTTAGCCGCATCTGTCGCTCCAGTAGCCTGTGGATCTCCCCCTCCATAGTCCTCAGCTCTGCTTTGCTTTTTCAGTTTCAGTGTCCACCTCACCGCTGCTCTCCATGTCTCCTCCCGTGCTGGGGTAAATAGTTTGGTCTTCGTGGTAGTAAAATAAAATAATAAAAAGCTAAAATCGTGCTAAAAATAATAAAACGATAAAAAGATAAAATAATAAAATAATAAAATCGTGCTAAAATCGTGCAGATTTTTCCAGCAGTGAACTCGGCGATCTGGGAGCTCTGTCCCGCTCAAACTGTCAGCAGACTATGACGTCTCACGAATGACGCACAATGACGCACCTCACAAACTGGTTGAGCGCTATCTTCCTCTATTCTTTTTTTTTGCCCGCAGCCTGTTTATCTTCCTTTCAGCTCTTTAGCCTACAGAGCTGTAGATACAGGCTGGCTATTCTGTTCTTTCCTTTTTTGTTTTCTCTACCTCTGATCTACGCAGATATATTAGTGCGTGAGGTTCTTTCTTTTTTTGTTTCTCGCCGTTTTAGCGACATTCACCCCCGTTTGAGGTTGTTTTGTGTTGGCCTTGTGCTAGGGAAGTTTTGCTCCCGCTTTTCCGTTTCCCTTTTTTTTCCCTAGTGTGGTTTAATTCCGCTTCTGTGGCGTGTCTATTTTTAGATACGCTTTCTGAATCCTCATCTGTCACGTTTTGGTTCTCAACTTCTAACCCAAACCTGACAATGTTTTGCCGCCATTTTCGACATTTTCTGCACCGCAACCACGGACTGGTCTAAACAGTGCAATTAGCAAGTGAGGGAGGGAGGATGGAAGGAGTAGGTTGAGGGAGAGTAATTGCCCTTACCCATTCTTGGTCCCTCTTTTAGGATTTTTGGAATCAAAACGTTGTTGTTCCCCCTACCATCCCGCTATTAGACCACAGAGGTGCTGGACATTTAACTAAGTTAACGTTATAGTAGCGACTAACGTGTTAGCTAACGTTGTCATACAATTTCTTCTTACCATGGAAAATCCCCTAACGTTAGATTCTTGTTTACATTGTCGGACGGATGTTAGGGAAGTCTGTTACCACGGCGGCACTTTCGCCACAAATCAGCAATTATATCGTGAAATATCCTACCCTCTTTGAAAACAAAAAATAAAGATAAGTGAACTTTAGTCCCAAAAGTTATCATCGCCATTATCATTATTATCGTGTAACAGATTTCCCAAACATCAACTGTCAATTTCCAACGGTTTATACAAACAGCAAATTCACGTGAATAGAACGCTATAGCAAGCTAACAGATGGCTACAATGACATCAACGTTCGCTTACAACAAAATAGCCATATGAAAACTACAAAAACTTTTTAGTCAACTGTTGGCTAATAAAACTCAAAAGTAAGTAAACTTAGATATCCAGTGAGCACAAGTGCCTTACTAGGACGACTGTTAACGTTTGCCTAAAAATAGTGACCTATTTTTTCTGTAGGAAGGCTATAAAGCGAAGTATTTTCTTCTTATTATTTAGCCTATTTATTTTAGTATAAGCTGAAGAGTATGCCTTATTGAAGTGTGTCTCGGTGGCGCAGCCCCTTACAGAATAATTCCTTCTATATAGTGAACTAGTAGGCCTAGTGTAAGCCACTTGTGCTCACTGGATATCTAAGTTAGCTTAACATTAACCTACTTTTGAGTTTTATTAGCTAACTAGAAAGTGGCCGGTTTAGTCCCAAAGTTATCTCCATTGGCTACGTGTAACAGATCTCCCTAACATCTGTCTGAGAATGTAAACTGGATATCTAAGTTTACTTACTTTTGAGTTTTATTAGCTAACTATAAAGTGGCCGGTTTAGTCCCAAAGTTATCTCCATTGGCTACGTGTAACAGATCTCCCTAACATCTGTCTGAGAATGTAAACAGTTCGGTAAAAGAAATTTCATGACAACGTTAGCTAGGTAGCTATTCACAAAAGTTAGCTAAGGTTAGCTATAAAAATATTAAATATAATATTGCAAATCAACTGTCAATTTCCAACGGTTTATGCAAACAGTAAATTCACGTGAATAGAACGCTATAGCAAGCAAACAGATGGCTACAATGACATCAACATTCGCTTACAACAACATAGCCATTAGGGGTGTAAATTGCCAGAGACCTGCCGATTCGATATGTATTGCGATACTTGGGTGCCGATTCGATACGTATTGCAATTCTGCAAGTATTGCGATTCTACAAGTATTGTGATACGATATTACAATATGCATTGCCATTTTCTTTAGGCTACTCTTTAAATCACTAGGCCTATTGCTTTGAAATGTTAATTGATGCAAAGTTGTGTCTGCAGACATTAGCTCTGTAACATAGGCTGAACATTTGAAGTTACTTTAATTTCAAGTTAAATACTTTTATTTAGACTCATTTGTAAAGGATACAAAAATAAGGTTGTTCTTGCACCAGGAGACAATAATTGAGTCACAATAAGTGTACAATACAAACAGCAGCAAGTGTAACAAATGTACTGTTGAGATTAAAATAAATAAAACAAACGCTGGAGGACATTTGCTTTTGTAACGTTATAACCATTTAATCACATCTGCATAACTAGCTAGAACAGCAGAGCCGTTTGGGAAAACCCAGTGCCGATTTAAGTGTTATAATTGTATGTTAACTGTAGGCTACTGCAGGTACCGTATTTGTTATTTGATATAATTAGCTAATGTTACCAGCCAGCCTGAGAAACCTTTCTGCTGCCAAGTAGGCTACATATTTTATCAGGCTGCAGCCCATAAAGCACCGATGCTTAGCTATATCCTAATAAAAATCGCTT
This sequence comes from Synaphobranchus kaupii, assembly GCA_029718625.1. NCBI lineage: Eukaryota > Metazoa > Chordata > Actinopteri > Anguilliformes > Synaphobranchidae > Synaphobranchus > Synaphobranchus kaupii. The sequence goes on along the minus strand of CM056398.1, from coordinate 8,072,334 downwards.
GACTTATTTATTGAGCGTCATACATAAATATATAGTAGTATATAGTTATTTCATATTTTTAACGTGTAAGAGTTAGTGAAAATGCATGATTTAACTGGTTTTCCCTTTACACTTGAAGTTCCTATGCTCGATTGTGCAGCAGCTTGTTCTTGCACACAGAATACAGCTCTGATTGGCCAGAGTGTCTAAAGTCACGATAACGCATAGAACTATGGGAAATCCGTTTCAGTGAAGTTTGGTTTGATGCGGACTCACGTGAAGGCCACATCAAGGGCTAATAAAGTGCGCAGTCAAGCACTCGCACACTTGCAAAATAAGAAGTGGGACAGACTAAGACCCTGGAGGTTCTCGCGGGCACCCGCATTTGAAGTGCGCAAGTGCTCAAGTGTGAGTATTGGGACTGGGCCAAAGATACAGCAGCGTACTTTTATAACGTTACCCGGAAACTGGAAGTTGAATCGATTTGTGAATTGTTTGTGAGCAGAATTGTGATACGTAACTGAATTAATTTTTTCTTACACCCCTAATAGCCATACGAAAACTACCAAAACTCGCAAATGATATGATTTAAAAAAGGACCATATTTCTGTAATTTTATTTTGACCAGTATTACACAATAAAACCAAAACATAAAGACGTAGACCTAGATTTAAAACCTATGTAGAGCTGTCACCGGCATCCGCTCCCATTCATTCAAATCTCCGGCGCTGGTCCCATGGGTTATTTACTTCCTCAAATCGCAAAGAATCATGGGTAGACCGTAACGTCATTGTCCAGTCCTTATTTTTCTGGTCATAGGGTTGAGGGAATTCAGGGGCACACTCATGTGCAGAACAGTGCACTCATCTGAGAATTTCAGTAAGTAACCCGGAAGTAAAAACGTAAAAGACGTAGAGCGTATATGCATATTTATGGTACAAGATTACACTATTACACTATAAAAAAAATATTACACTATAAAAAAAACTACTCTTTTTTTATTTTTGTTAATTCTATCTTCATTCATAATCTACACTTTGTAACAATCGTCATATTTTAACTGATTGATATTCTCAATAAAATAAATAAATAAATAAATAATATTACAAACTACTTCCTCACTAGTTTGGAAAGAGTTTTGCTGGATTTCTTTCGCACACTGCTTGCAAAGTGAGGGGACAGGGCACATAGTAGACAGGGGTCTGAGTGGGCAGGGGATAGTGGACAGGGAACAGGGGTTGTATTCGGACACCTGGTTTTCATTTATTTTTGAGCATGAAACATGGAGTGGGCCACGAATCACTTTGCATACAGATACGTTATACGTCTATTTTCATTCACAGATTATGTGTATCGTGTGGCCCAATATGATTTAATCCTTTAGAAACTGTTTTGAATAAGCCTGTAAAATTGTGAACAAGCCGCTATAAGAAACCAGTTAAAGAATTTAAGGTGGACCAGGAATTACGAATAAGAAACTTCAGCCTCGTAACAAACGGTGCGTTCATTTCAACAGTTCCTGTGAGTTCACCATGTGGTTTATAGAGGTGATGGTCATGTTATGCAGCTAATTTAATCTTAAACCTGAGGTTTTGCATTGAACCTATTACATCGAATCTCTATTGAACCTATCACGAGAAGATTAGTAAAATGGGTCGCAAAAATAAGCAGCTATCACTTACATCTACAGCCAGTAGAGTGTTTGGTTTCTTTTTTATAGTTAGCTTGGTAACCAATGTCCTTGTGTATATGTGTCCTTGATTTTTAGTTTTTACAATGATAATCTTAAACATCTCAACGCATTGCTGAATTTTTGGATGGGTAGCCATCTTGCGAGGAATTTATTTACTTTTTCAAGGCATAGAGGAAGCAGGCCGCTCAGCCAATCAGGGCAAGGGCTTATGAATATCAATGACCCATGCCAAAACGGCTTGTTCAGTTGGAAGGACACAGAGAGCTGCATTGCAGTACTTGATTAAAAATACACAAAATAAATTTTATTGAAAAACAACTTACAGCTGTGTTCCATAGACTAGAATGATGTAAAATTGCCCAAAAGTGAAACAATATGGGACCTTTAACTTTGAAAATCTTATTCCCAGATAGCAAGATACTAGCGGGTCAATATCGGGTTGCCAGTGGATGAGTTGGCAGGTTCTCGACGTAAAATGCTGTTGGGTCGCTAGCTGTTTGCACATCGGTTTACCATAGGTTGTCTAGCTTTGGTCGACAGTTCGAAGTTGGTCTGACAGGGAACCGTTAGCGACTGGCATAAAGAACTTCTAGCGGTTTAGCAGCTCGGTTTACCAGCCGCAATCTATCGGACTCGGAGGTCTGCTGGTCCAACAGGGACCCGTCAGCAAATCCGATTGCTCTTGCTATTGCTCCATTCATTGCTTATAGGTTATATCCAGGCCTGATATGTTTTGGATTTCTAGCTAACTTTCAACCATATAGGTTAATTAAAATATAGGTTAAAACTAGAAATAACACAAAGCATTTTTGTTGTCCGTTAGGCTACATTCCCAGAAAAGATAGGCTAGTCTCAGATTCAAATTCAAAACTTTAATTTAATTACAGAAAAAAATAATTTGGTCAAAAAAACATAGGCTACATTTTTTTGTCAGTGACATAAAACAAATTTTAGACTGCCTACTCCTCTTCGGATGCTCGCCCTCCCCTTCTCTCCTCCTCGACACCTCGGACTGCAGAGCTTCCTCTGTTGTCCCCCTCATGAGAAGGATTCTTTATTACTGCTGCTAAAAGAGAGAAAAACTATTTTACCTGATTTTTGGATGGGTCACACGTACAGTTCTATTTTGATTGGTTTGATCTGTTATGTGACAAGCTACTGACGAGTAGCTATTTCCAGCACAAGCTAGAAAGCTGTATCCTAACTGTGAAGTTGAATGTGATCTCTAAATCTGACGTAGCATGCGGTGTCATATATTTTTACTGCAATATTGGACTGGATTCCAAACACTTTAAATAAACCAGTATAACAAACAAGACAGCTCTTATTTCATTTCTTTGATGGCTCAAGTGTAGGATCAAGCATCTTACGAGTTGATACAACTGCATGGGTTTATGATTCAATTGTTTACGAAAGCACACAAGTCTTCATGGATCTAGCCTCTTAATTTTCCTCTGAAAGTGCACCAGATTTATTTGCATTTAACTGTTAAAATTTACAAAATTTTCTCCCGGGGGGGGCATGCCCCCGGACCCCCTGAGAAGGGGGTGTACCACCTCATAGTTTTACAACCACATGTTCTCCAGAGTAACTTATTTGAATAGAACGTTTGAAACAGCTGCAATAGACAACGTCCTCAAGCCTTTGCTTGCCAAAATCTTGGCCCTCATTGTCACCCCTTGTGTGATTTAAAACGAAGAAAATAGGCTGGGTATAGGCTGCGTATCTAATTATGACCACTTTGTTTTTTCTGTCATTATCTCTTTTTATACCTGATTTTAGGGCAGAATTTTAAAATCTTGCCTAGGGCGGCAAAATTATCAGAACCGGGCCTGGTCACAGACATCAGGAACTCATGACATGCAGAGGATATGCGACCAAATCGAAAAAATTATTACTTTATTCTACATTATGTTAAACTGTCCTGTTAAATAAACTGTTAAATATTTTTTGATGCCTGAAAATGGGGGGGGTATGTACGAAAGGTTTTATAATTTATAAACGGTTCATCCGATATGGATGAAAATACCCTCAAATTAAAACTGACAATCTGCACTTCAACCTCATTGTCATTGTATCCTTTCAAACTCAAGATGCTAGAGTACAGAACCAAAATAACAAAACATGTGTCACTGTCCAATGAATTATGGTGCTACTGTATATATACAGTATATATATAGTGTTGTTCTCTGTTTACATGACAAATACATGATTATATTTAAGATTTGTAGGTCCAGGCAACTTTGTGGAGTTCTTTTTATTGGCCATAAACAATATAGGCAGTCATAAGTCCAACAAAAAAAAATTTTTTTCTACAAAGTGAAATTGTACCCCTCTTTTTTATTAGACCCATGCATATAAGTTTTGAGTGCCTGTTTTTGGAGCATCAAAGATTATTTTATTCACGCTATTTATTCGTTTGCATTTTTTGACTCTGTCATCAAAGAAAGGGATAAAAGAGTGTTCTACTAATAACTTGCTAATGGGATAGTCGTCCTCTCAATGGGGCTCAGCAGCTAAAAACGTTCAGTGAGCCTTTGGTGTGACTGGGAGATGGGTAGGGGGCGGGGGACTCGCTTTAGCTGTCATTTGACCGCTTTTACCCATCCTTCTAGGTGTTTTTATGCCTCCGCGCCGGCGAGAGCCGTGGCCGGAGGCATTATGTTTTCGGGTTTTCCGTCTGTACATTCGTCCTTCCGTCCCATTCTTGTGAACGCCATATCTCAGGACCGCCTTGAGGTAATTTCTTCACGTTTGGCCTAAACGTCCACTTGGACTCAACTCAAGAATTCCTACGCTAATTTTGACAAAATTTCACACAAATGTCTAACAGGATAAAATGATGAAGTGATGACATTTTATCTGGACAGACATGGATGTAAACTGCAACTTGACTTGTTGGCAAAGGCATACAAACGTAAGGCAGTTATTTCTAGTTTTTAATATTTCTTTTCCAGAAATCTATTTTAGAAAATTTAAAACATGAGCAGGTTTATATGACATATTTAGGGTCCTACTCATACGACGCCAGCAAGATCGCGTTTGTGATGGCCTGCCTGGGAGGCAGCGCCCGGGAGTGGGCGACGGCCATTTGGGATAAACAGCTGCCAACTCCGTCAGGGATCCCGAAGTGTGGCAGAACACGCTGTTGGTTTCCGCACCTTAGCGGCGGAATCCGGATGGAACGACGCAGCCCTTAAGGGGATATTCCTGAATGGCCTCAACGAAAATCTGAAGGATGAACTGGCAGTGCGAGAAGATCCCAGTTCACTGGACGCCTTCATCGCCCTCGCCGTCTCCCTGGACAACCGCCTGCTGGCCCGGGCCCTGGAGAAGTCGGGTCGCCAGCCCCACACCAATCAGTTCCTCCATTCTCTTTCGGAATCCACTCCGCAAGCCTTAAGTTCACTCTCTAGTTCGGTTCCTAACCCTCCGGAGGACGAACCCATGCAATTAGGCAGGACCCTCCTCTCCCTGGAGGAACGACGCCGCAGAGTACACACCGGTTCCTGCTTCTACTGTGGCAAGCCTGGCCTCCGCCTGTCCTCCTGTCCCATTTGCCCAAAAGAGCCGACTCACCAGTAGAACTGGGCATACTGGTGAGTCCTATCTCTGCTCCTGCACTCGCCCAGTCACGCTTCTTGCTTGAAGCTACCCTCAGCTGGGGTCATCAGTCAGTGTCTCTGTCTGCCCTCATCGACTCCGGGGCAGATTCCAACTTCTTGGATGCCACCTTCATCGCTCAGTCCGGCATTCCTGTAGAATCACTCACCACCCCACTGAAGGCCTTCTCCCTCGACGGCAAGCCCCTGCCTGGCTCGGGTCACCTAATCTACCACTCCACTCCAGCTCATCCTATCTGGCAACCATAGGGTGGGCACACTCCTCCCGGCTGTCCTGCCATCCGGGCAACAACGCTCCATTGCCCTGGTGGGGAGGAGTTTCTGGTGGCCCACGCTGAAAGGGGATACCCGTGCCTTCGTCCTCGCCTGTCCCGTTTGGGCCAGGAGCAAGGCCTACCACCAGCCTGCCGCTGGCTTCCTTTGCCCCCTCCCCGTACCAGGCCGTCCTTGGAGCCACATCGGAGTTGACTTTGTGAGTCATCCTTACCATCGTGGACCGGTTCTCCAAGGCGGCCCACTTCATCCCCCTACCCAAGCTTCCCTCTGCATTCGAGACAGCGGAGCTCCTGGTGCTGCACGTGGTGAGGCTGCACCGGATCCCCTCCGACATCATTTCTGACCGTGGGCCCCAGTTCTCCTCCCAAGTCTGGAAAGCGTTATGCCAGTCCCTGGGGTCGTCCGCAAGCCTGTTGTCCAGCCAACCTGCCCTACCACCTGTTACCCATCTCCTGCCCTGTTCCACCTAGCTTGACATCCTGACCATCACCAGTTCCCTGTCTATTCGTTTGTCCACTAATAAATATACTCCTGCCTGAGTTTTGTCTCCGAGTGCTGCTATTGGGTCCATTCCAGCTTGGAAAGCTTAACAGTACACCCCTCACTTCAATAACTGGTGCACCCTTTGGCAGCAACAACCTCTTCTAGGCATTTCTTGTAATTGACTATAAGTCTCTTACATCGACTGGGAGGAATTTTCAGCCATTCTTCTTTGCAGTACCACTTTAATTGTGTGATGTTAGAGGGCCTCCTTGAATGCACAGCCCATTTCAAGTCCCCCCCAAAGCATTTCAATAGGATTGAGTTCTGGACTTTGACTTGGCCATTCCATAACCCTCCATTTTTTCTTTCTGAGCCATTCTGTAGTAGATTTGCTTGTATGTTCAGGATCATTATCCTGTTGGAGGATCCAGGACCTTTTCAGCTTCAGCAACAGAACTGATGGCCTCACATTCTCCTCAAGAATGGTCTGGTATAAAGTTTAATTTATGGTTGAATCTGTTATGGTACGTTTACCAGGCCCTGAGTGTTTCACCGTTGGAATGAGGTGCTTCTGCTCAAAGGCAGTGTTGCATCTTCGCCAAACATGACGTTTGGATTGTGCCCAAACAACTCCAACTTTGACTCATCAGTCCAGAGTACATTTTCCCAGTAGTTTTGAACTTTATCCAGATGTTGGTTTTTGGAGAGCAGGGGCTTCTTTCCTCCTATCCTCCCATGTAGGCCAAGTTTGTGCCATCTATTTCTGATTGTTGACTCATGCACTTTTACGTTATGTGGAATTTTCTCCATTTGGATATGATGCATTGAAAAGTTGAATGATGTACTTCAAACTGCTTTGAAATAGCGTTGTAACCCCTCGCAGTCTCATGAGAATCAATAATCTTTTTTCTCAGGGCTCTGGCTAGATCTTTTGACCTAGGCATGATATGATAGCACATACCTCGATGGTTAGGTCCCAACCAGACCAATTGTCTCTTTATGTAAGCATAGAACTTCTAAATTATTATCTAATAATTGGACAATCATTTACACTTGTTTTGTGCACCAGACATTTTAATCAATACATTTGATAGTAAAGGTAGGGGTGTACTTACTTTTTCCTCATGAGGAATTTGCATTTATTTTCATTTCAATTAAGTGATTCCAAAGTCTACTTTTTTACCATCATTTGTTGAATTCGTTTACCTTAATCAATCAATATGGTTGAATTTAAAATAAAATAATGTCCAGATATGTCAAAAAACTGACTACCATTTGCGGGTGTACCTACTTTTTCACATAACTGTATATCTGTATGCCTGCCAATTTATAAGTTTCTAACATGAAACAGCTCACAGGAAATTGACCGAATGCAGGAAACTAAGAACGATAATAAATATAGCTGCAATCAACGATTCCCGGGGACCGAGCAGCATAAGCAGCATTTGTCAAACACAGAGACTCCGAAATGGTGGACAGCTCAAGACAGAGTTGACCCAAAAAGCAAGTAACTATGTCTCTAATCAGGGCCTTTGTCATTGTTGCAAGTTTGAAATATCTGCGAGGGAACAGTGAAATTTTGGATCTCTATAGTGCCATTGGGCTAAGTGGTTCTCAACCCTGGTCCTGGGGACCCCCTGTGTATGCTGGTTTTCGTTCCAACCACAATTGCAATACCAGAATTTTAACAAGCTGTTATTTTTTCTTAATTAGGTGTTTTTATTGTATAGAGAGAACAAAAGAAAAAAATCCCATGTTCGTTATGCTTATTGTGTTATATTGCAAACAATTACAAAGAAGAGGTAAGAACTCATGTGAATAGGCTCCTCATTAGGTAATTGAACACAAGTTTAAGTTCCTTCATAATTTTTTCCTTAAACTTGTTAACACAATGCAGGTTTGGCTCGTTATCATTTGCTTTGTCTTTGAATTCTTCATTATTTACCAAACGGTTAGTTTTAGTGGCCATGTGTCCACAATTTCACCAATTATGAGCCAATTGATTCACCTCAGTCTTTAATTTGATCAGTTAAAACATTTTTTACCTCCTTTTAATTGCTTACAATACAGCACTTGGACTTTTATTCTTCATGGCGTGCATAGCTATTACTAACATATTGTGGCTTAAGAATGTAAATAATCCCTCTAAACATTAAAAACACCTAATTAAGAACAATTAACAGCTTGTTAAAATTCAAATATTGCAATTGTGGTTGGAACGAAAACCAGCATACACAGGGGGTCCCCAGGACCAGGGTTGAGAACCACTGGGCTAAGCCTTTGTAACTGGAGTCTTGATCTAACTCTCAATCACCCCACCAAGTTTCGGAATTTTATGTCAAAATGTTTCAGAATTATTAGCATTTTTGTGATAAGCCACACCCAATGCAAAATCATTGGATCGTTATTCAGTCATTTTTTGACATAGGCCTAGGAAAAGTATGTAGGCATACTATATGAAGGCACGTGAGATGAATCCCTCTACCAAGTTTCATGCATATTGGTCAAATGTTCTAGGAGGAATAGCAGTTCAAATGGATTGCCAACTTTGCTGAAAAAGTGGTTTTCTTTATTTGACATTACTCTTCGTTATTAAAATATCATTCATCCACCAAGATTTCAGCCTTTAAAAACGTCTACAGCTGAAAAAAATGAAGATTGAGCCGACTATGCAGTTCTCAGGACTGGGTGGGCGTGAAAGCTAGTTAATATTGAGGCCACGCCCAAGAGCCTCTAGGCAAGTTATGTGCAGACTCGGAAATGCAAACACCGTTTAGCAAAGCAAACGATAGCTAAACACCCTAAAAAAAAAAGTGCGTGGTGCAAGTTGCAACCGTACCATATGTTTGAACCACTGAACTAAAGAATATCTGTTCACATAATGATACTAACGTTAAGCTCAGAGACCCATGTCTTTCAAATGGTAACGTTACCGGTAGCCTACAGCGTAGCATGCATATTAGTTAACCTTCTCCTTTCAGCAGTCAATCGGACTAATGCAATGACTTCGGCTTCGAAACATACCTCACGGAAATACGCGAACGTGGACGCTTCGAGCTACGCAAATCATTTTTCTTTTGCCATGACTTTTGTGAAAGACAAACCAGAGGAAAGCACACATCAAACAAGAAAGTTGTTTACTGTTGTAGCCTGCTAAAGCGTCCCTCGCTGCAGTGCTCTGGCGAAGGGGAGGGCGTAAAGAATTTCTGGATAGTTAATCATTGGCTGATAGGACTTTGATGATGTCCAGAAGACCGTTTTAATCCTGCCCGCTCAAAACCTTGCCTGATCAATTACAGGCAATGGTGAAAAAAAGGAAGGCATATCTTAATTTAGGCACATCACTTAGTACTGATATTTGGGTCATGTTTATTCCACCCCAGTATGACAACAATTAACCATTGAAAAGCAGAATCATCGCCCCTTTAAGTGTTTTACAAAAAATGCTAATTAGCGGAAAATCCAATAGACTTTATGGGTCCTTGAGGCAAATTTGTTCGGCATGAGCAGTGGGACCTGTACACCAAATTTTGTGCCTTTTGGTCAAAAGGGCCGTCGGCAGTGGTCGTGTCAATGTCAAAATTTTGTCACATGCACTACAGCGCCACCAAGTGGCCTATCGCCACCATATTTGGTGAGGGCTTACGGGATGACAACTATATGCAGTTTCATAAGAATCAGCCAAGTGGTAAAAGAAAAAACCGTTAAAAAAAAAAGTAATAGATAAGTCAATTTAAAACAAAATGGTGGCCAATTCAAGATGGTGCCGCCCCTTGTAGTACATATCTATATTCCAAATCCGGGCCTTTGTCACTCTAGCAAGTGTGAAATATCTGCAAAAGAACAGTGACTTTTAGTGAATTTCAAAAAAAAAAATTATATTTGGATTTCTATAGTACCACCACGTGCAGGGCCGTTGTATAGGGGAGAATGGTGATGACGATTCATGGGGCCCGGTGCAGGAGAGGGGCCCTGGCCCAAGCCCAGAAGTAGTATGTATGATTTATCAGTAGCTCCTCGAATAAGCCTGTTTTCCCATTCAAAGTCAATATGAAAAACAAAGTGAAAATGTAAAGAAAATTATTTATTCTGTAAAATAGACCTATAATTTTGAAATCACTCTGCACCCCACCCCCCCACCCCCCTCTCAAAAATGTTTTAGTCCAAATGATCGTCATTGGTTTCTGCATTTCAGATTCACATCATGATATGCATGGGAACATCTGAAAAATACTATTGATACGAAGTTTGTTAGATGTTGTCATATCTAAGAAATTTCACTGGATAAAAATGTTTCTATATATAGGCTAGCCTATACTGATTAACGTGCTTTGTGAAGTAACGTTAAGAATAACTTGCATTCACAATCAGTCGGCATGTTGTGGATGTTAACTTACAGGTCAATTCCTACTATAAGTTCGTATTTCCAAATTGAATAAATATTGCACCTCTAACCTTTAAAAAAATATATTGCACCTTTAAAAAAAAGTTTTTGTAACTAAGATATTTGCAGAATACAAACTTTTTTATCTGCAGATCTAATGTTATTTACCGGTTTTATAAATCAACTGTAAACTGTTGCTACAGTTACTAGCCAAACTATTAATTAAAGAGACAAATCTATGGCTCGCAGTAGATAATAATAAAAAAAAGATTAAACGTTGCACATATAAACGCCAAACTGCTTAGCTTAAAGGGTAATTCCACCCAAAAACAACATTAACCTTATTTAACAGATCAAGGCGCAACTAATTAAGTCTCTCTTTGTGGCTGGCCAAAAAAAATTCTGTACTGAGATATTTGAATATAAAGAATATTAAATTCGGTAGAGGTATACGTCATTTTGACGTATACCACTACCACTTCCTCATTTTTGAAAGACTACAGTGGCGTCAAGTGGGCGTGTAAATTACATAGGCACATAGGCGTCGTTTGGGAGTGGCAGGGGATGGCAATTGCCATCCCCAAGCTTCTTGGTTGAGTTGGTGAGAATCCTAGGCCTATATATAAAAAAGTTGTTTTGACACATATTTTATTCCTCTGTGTGCCCTCATAATAAACACCCACTATATCTATAAACGCTGATCTAAAATGAGATTAAATTGCAAAAACGTTTATATCGCAGATCAGATTCAGGTAACAAGGGGATTATTTGATGCAACCAGCTTCACTCTCGATCAGAGACGAGCATGCGAATACATGAAGGAGGCCGCCAAGTGATGAGGTGCAGCTAGCTAGGATTCAAAGAGGTAGCGTAAGTAAGCTAACTTAATAGTTAGCCTGTTTAATTGAATGAAAAAATGAAACGAACAAACAGCTAAAAATACAAGGATTTTTTAAGAAAACTAAATAACATGACGAGTCAAATTCAGCATCATTAACTACTGAAGCTAACACTGCAGCAGCAACTGTGGATTCTGACACTACTACCAGAGAGGGTTTTGAGATGTAACTAGAGAATCTTTGCTACTACTAGCATGGACATTAGCACAGCTAAAAGCAGCAAGACTAGCAACAGCAAGTGGGGTAAGCAGTGTGTTAAACATTAACAAGAAAAAAAATGACCCCCCCTGTCCAGCCTCAATTGCCTTGCTTTCCATCCACGAATGAAAGACGTTTTTCGGCACAAGCGTATAAGATTCACGAATGGATTGAGTATTGCATATCATCAGACTCTGTGTATTATTTTCCTTGCTGCTGGTGACACAATCATGGCAGGGGAGAAGAACAGGGGGGTATTCTACGAAGGAAGTTTAACATAGCCAGGGTTTCTTTGCGTTAGCTGGCTTCAGAAAGCCTAAACACCGCAATCTGGTTTAACCAGTACTACGAACGTATTAACTTGCTAAGAACACGGGCTTTATTAATCAAGGTGCGTGCGCGTTCCCATAAAAGGGGCGGTGTCTGCAACAACGAGCCTATAGCGGTGCAGCATGGGCTGTACTAGAGCAACGTATTTCTCTCCCTTGGGGAAAAAAGACTGATACAGACAGAATGGACAGATAAGAACATCATATGAGCAAAAAGCGACACCACTGCCTCCAACAAAGCCAGGAAGGAGCTTTTGAAAAAAATTAAAAATGCTCATCATGTAGGTTAAATTCATTTGGCTAGTTAATACCTTATTCACCTTACCACTCGTAACAAATAAATCTATACTCTCAGTACATTGTCATACAGTTTATTTCTAATGTGACAACTGTACTACTACATTCTAGAGCTCTTAAACTTTAAACTTCATACAGCATGTTTAAAATATTGCTGAAGCAATCACATCACATTCATAAAAAGTATCTCAAGCATTTTCCGGAGAATCAGAAAATCTTTTGCGGAACTCACTAATGTCGCCCTGCGAATTGATTCCCTCAGTATCCACACATATCTCTACACAATCCTTTGGAATGGAGACGCCTTTTTCCAAAGGCAAGGAGTTGATTGGTCAAAGGGCGGTGCTTTTATATGTTTCAATCTGTTGAATCCTGAACATAACCTACACTGGCGCAGGTTAGCCGTGCAGAGTAAGTTGCCGTGGCAATATACCCCGATTAAAAGTGAGTCGGCTTCGTGATACAGAAAACCCAGGGTTGAAGCGTAATTTAGCTCGCTATGCCCTTAATCTCGCTTCGTCATATACCCCTCTGGACTCAAATTTTCATTGATAAGGGGTTCACGTTCACATGCTGGAAGAATGTGCAGCTCAAATTTAGAGAACACTTGGAGAGTAGAGGTAGCGCCTCCTTCTATTAATATGTGATATAAGGTGTTGACGCAGTTGACAATTTTTATTGTATTGAAGCAGCCCTGTTCATGTTCTTGCTGTGTGGATTTCGCCGATATATTGCATTTGGTGCATCTGTTTGTGTAGCCTATATGAAGTGTATATGTATATGTGTGTGCGTGTGTGTCAGAGCCGTGAATAAAATTTACGCCAGTGATGATAGCATTATGGGTTAGGGATTATTGACTTTTTTATTTGTATCTTTTTTGCCACCCCCTAGTTTTTTCTGAAATGACGCCTCTGGTTTCTCCTCTGCCTTATCACCCAGTAAGGAACCATGTCAACTAACCTTACATTATGATCCATGACCATGAAAAGTATACTAACATGAGTGAGCTGACCATAATTGAACGGTTTCACTTTGAGCTTTCGATTACATAAGCAATTTTAATTATGTCATTTTCTAAGCTAGTGTCATTAGCTGTTGTTAGCCGCGGGTTTCTTGGCATAAAACAAATTGTTTTTTAAATCTTTGCCATGCAGTAGGCTATAGTAGCTAACCCTGCATTCATTTGTGGCAGGAGGTCGGATAGCGGGGTGGTAAACGCGTCGTTTCCGTGTTATTACCGACATCAGTGCGTTCGAGTTACACAACAGGGAAAGTTTTGGCTTTGCCAGCAAACATAGCTAAAACAGCTAACAAGCACAACAATGTTTTAACTTTTAATTGTATATGTTTATCATTCTGGATAGGCATGTTGGCCAATAAAAAAGCAAGTTTTCCTAAATGAATGGCCATATTTCCCGTTTTTCTGCTAACTTGCCAGCGAATTATGTGGCCTCTCTAGTCTCGAAGAGACGCTGCGCTGCAGGCAGGCACTAGAAGCAGGACGAAGTAAAATGCCCATTCCCTCGGCCTCCGCTTCGGTAACGTCATTCAGTGGGCGTGGCAACATGTTGTCTGAACTATAAGCACCTTGGTCATTGTAGTTTATAGTAAACCAGGTACCTGGTACATGCACAGTAGTTTGGGGCTATATCTCTGCTCTCACTATTATATATATATGTTCTCTGTGGAAGGAGCCAATGCGTTGATGTGCGGCGGCGGAGAGATACTTTGTAACGTTACCTGCAATAGTAGTTCCGACACTGTTGGAATAGCAGCAACAACTACAATTCCACGTGGGTTGGCGGTAAGCGCAACCCGAAAGAATCAAAGTAGTATTCATTAGCTAACATTGACGTAAAATGGTATTTCAGTGTGCATTCCTAGGTTGTCCAAATGTCACCAAAAAATGGACACTACAAAGTTTTCACCGATTTCCAACAGAGAAAACAGCTGTGGCTTGTTCAGTTCAACACATCGAGTGAGACTGAGCAAGTTGCGTGTGTGTAGTGATCATTTCAGTCAGAGGTGGTACCACAGTTCTGAAAGCGGTGGGGCGAATTTAAAAAATAATAATTACGCAATAGACCCTGATCTATTACCACTGGAATCCACCTACCAGCATTTTAATACGCATATTTACTGTATATTAAAATTGTGACTAAACATATTTGTCTACAAATGATCCGTAGAAGACTTATTTGTCTATATAACTTTTATGGCAAAGAATACATTGGCTATATGAATATCTATACCATAATTGCGCAAGTTTCACAGACCCAGAATCAGTACTAAACCTTTGAACACAGAATAGAGTCCAGTGTGCTGTTTGAGGCTTAGCAGTGCAGGGTAAAGCAGTAGTGTTTAATCCAGGTTTGGATACCCAGACCACTGCATGTTTTTGCAATCTAACAGTAAAGCACCTGATTCAATCAATCACCATGCCTTGTTTAGCTGAATCATGTTATTGTTGTACGTCATCAAATATATGCAGTGATGTACATTCCCAGAGCCTGAAATGAACACCACTTGTATTAAACCAACCATACTATAGGTGAGAGCTCTTCGTTCCATGTCCTGAAGGGCTACACAGGGGAGCTCATAGCCTAGTTCAAGTTCAACACCATCTAAACTAACCAGTATCAGCTATATTTATCGATTTACACAATATCTTAATTTATTTATCTACACTTAATCAATAGCTAACTAACCATATCACTCCATCCTGGCATTATGCTCCTCTTTTCATCATTCATGGAATCAGTAGCCAAACAGTAGAAATCTAACAATAATACACCTGATTCAACCAATCATAATGAATAGCCTATTAAATATTTGCAGTCCCATGATCTAACTTAGCCTACTTGCTAGCTGGATATCAACCCAGTTAGCTAGCATTGCACCAACGTTAGATAACGTTATACCCTCAGTAGCCTAAAGCCAGCTGTGTGATCTGGGAACTTACAAATACAGTAGTGCTAACGTTAACGTTGACACGACAGTTACCACTCTCTGTTCTTATTAGACACGTCTTTACTTACTGACATTTTAGCGACATAATTAACAGTGACGTTACAGAACTTACCAAGGACACATCTGGATTACTTTGAAATGTTAGTGCTCCCGACTAGAGCAGAACTTATTTATCTCGCTAACAGCTAGAACTCCCCAGTATTGCGACTGCAGCAGAAAGAAAAAGTCGGCACGGTGGGCACGCTCGAGAACGAGATAGAATGTTGCCAGATACTCCCTTCCTTCCCCCCATCTGTCATTGACTCCTATACATTACTACTGTAAATCTTTCCCTATGAATTTTGTTAAATCCCCTACAGTATGGCAACTCTGTCCTGTAGCTAGAGGCGTTGTTTTTACTAAATTAACATTCAGTCTCATGCTGCGTTGGCCGTGGTGACTCGTGCTCATCGGGTAATGATTCGCCTGAGATAACAGTAGAATTTCGATAAAGTTTACGAGTTTTATTAAAAAATATATAATGATCATAATAATAAATAAAAAAATAGAGAAAGGGGTGGGGCGATGCCACACCAAGGTCGAAAGTGGTGTGGCAGCTGCCCATTGGCCACACCCTTGCCGGCGGCCCTGATTTCAGTTGGGCAGATGTTTGCTGAAGGAGACTGCTATGTCATCACCTGTTCTTCTCCATACACCGAAAACAACCGACGAGCAGGTAACTATAAATTATAATAAAGTGTAGCATGCGTGATCTATCTATTCAGCTTAGCTAGCTAGCTAATGTTGGTTGCCACGATTGGGAAGTTAGAAAACATATCCTGCAAATTGGTAGCCAGTGGGCTTGCGAGTATATGCTGTGTTATTCTGTATTATAATGTTTGTGTTTAGCTGAGTTGTTGCCAAATATGTAACTTTACGGCAAAACGGATTGTTTTGGCAAGAGTGGAGTAGCCATGATATGCTGAGCACATAACCTAGAGCAGGGGTGTCAAACTCCAGTCCTGGAGGGCCGCAGTGTCACAGGTATTTGTGGTTTCCTTTCAATCAGCACCCAGTTAAAGCATTGAGAACAAGGTGTGTGGACTTCTTAGCCAATTAGTGACTTAAATTAATCACTTGTGCTTAAACGCACCAAAAACCAGCAGACACTGCGGCCCTCCAGGACCGGATCTTGACACCCCTGACCTAGAGGCACGATAGAGTGCTACAGTCATGACGTATTTTTGTAGGCCAATTCTGAGGTTTCTTCTGGGCATGGGTTCCCTCGCCAGATTTCCAATGGGGTCTTACCTGTCATGGTTTTGGTAGCTCTTGTCGTTTCTGCAGTCGTTCCTCCCCGGAGTGGTACGAGGGCGCTCTTGCTTTATTTTTCCGTCCGTTCCGGGTTTTCGTTTCCTCCAGGCACTTATTCCTTTCACCTGTCCTAGGTTACCTGCCGGCTATAAAAGCTCTGAGCTTCCGTTTTTCGGTGCTTCGTTGTTGTCTTACTAACTTCACGTTGCCGGTAAAGTATAGGCTTAGGGATTTAAAGGAGACCATGCTTCATCGCATTGCATTGGAGTAACGCGGGACTTGCCTTTATGTGCATTAGTGTTCCTTTAGGATTTTGTTTCACTTTTGCATTCTTTGTCCCTCGTTTCTACTCTCCTGTTCTGTTCTAACTGAGTACGTTTACATGCACACTAATATTCCACTATTATTCCGAATATGACAATATTCCGAATTTGATACGGGTCATGTAAACAGCATAATCCGTTTGGATATTCCGAATTAGGCCTTATTCCGAATGTAGCATTTTCCGATTAAGACATGTGGGATATGCCGATATTATTTGGGTTTTAGGACCATTCTTCGGACATATATACAGTGCATTCGGAATATGCGCCTCAATTTGGGGTTTTTACCGTAGTTTGCGACACACGAGTGACACGACACATGGCCTCTTGCCTGTTTACAGTCACCTTGTGCGTTGTAAACCAACTAGCCAACAGTTTGCGAGGCTGGGGTAGAGATGCATGCCCAAAAGAAAAGGCCACATTTCTGGTCGGAAGGACAAACCTACTTTTAAACATTTAGAAAAGCTTGGGATATCAACAGGTTTTTGCATATGCGCAAATATCGCAACGCTGACCTTTTCAAGAAGGTAGTTGAAAAAATTAAAGAGGGAGGCTGTGTTCGCACGGTCGAACAAGTCTGCCACCGGTGGAAAACTTAGAAAAAATCCTATTTTGACGCAAAGAAGTAAAATGGCACAAGCGGCTCCAGCGGTTACACTTTTCCATATTTTGACGTGATAAACGATGGGGGCGTTTTACGTTAATCGGAGTATGCACGGCTGCATGTAAACTAGAATATTAGTGGAACGTTTACATGCACAAAATATTCCTGTTTTTGCCCTTATTACGAAAAAGACAATATTCCTAAGCTGTTTACATGGCTAATGGTAATGAAAATGAATATTCCACTAATATTCTAGCAGAAAATTAAGTCACCATCAAAAGTACCATCATATTCTAAATAACTAAATACATTTAGTATACATTTGCTTTTTCATTTCACCTTTACAAATACGTTTTGAGTTATAGCAGCCTTAACCATGTCATGCTAGGGCGGCAGTGTAGTATAATGGTTAAGGAACTGGACTTGTAACCGAAAGGTTGCAGGTTCAATTCCCAGGTAGGACACTGCCGTTGTACCCTTGAGCAAAGTACTTAACCTGAATTGCTTCAGTATATATCCAGCTGTATAAATGGATAAATGTAATAAGAAGTTGTGTAAGTCGCTCTGGATAAGAGCGTCTGCTAAATGCCTATAATGTAATGTAATGTAATGTAATGCTGAGAATTTTGAAAGTTGAATGGAGTTTCTATCGTATTTAGCGGCTGAATTATAAATACAATGGAAGCGAATGCAGACATGTATGCATTTTATAACTCAAAAACTACATACTTATTGTTATGATGTCTGATATCTTTGATAAGCATGCAATACTGACCATTTTGTTAGTTTAATGGAGTTTCTACTGTATTCAGTGGCTGAGATAAAAATACAATGGATGCCTATGGGAAACAGGAAATGGGTTAATTGTAATGTAATTGGTTCACGCTAGAGTTCTCAGTTTCAGCCCGAGCCCGACAGAGCCCGAAAAAGCCCGTCGGGGTAGGGCCGGGCTGCGGGAAAAAAAGAAGAATGTCTCTGTGTGTGTGTATTTACAGTAGGCTAATTTGCATTTTTTACACGTGGTGCTGATTGCTAATTTTGGAGTCAATCAATTGTCAAGACTTTCTCTATTTGTTAAAATGTAGCTATTTATTTTATTCATCCAACATGTCCCGTTTGCTGTAACTATACGGCGAATGTAGGCGTTCGAGTTGAAGTTGAAATATCGTCTGCTGTGTGATAAATGATAATAGGGCAATAATAATGAAGCAAGAACATGCAAACTACACAACAATAAAAAAGTTGAATCCCGTTCTAATGAAAAAACACTACTAAATTATATTACAGCATGGCAAACATTAAAACATTCGTACAAATCAAATTGCTTGCTTTCGGCAAAATTGGTTTACTCTGCTGCTCTAAATGACTAAATCTGTTAAAAACTCAAAAACAGTAGGCTAAAAACAGCCATTTTGTGGCGTTCCTGCTTGCTCGCTCCTTCTCTCCCTCTCTTTCTCTCTCACCCCGTTGTGCTACGTGATTTGAGCCGCCGCCTACGTAAATTGCACAGCCTTTTCTGGGAATAACCGACTCCAGTTTTTTATTTTTTCGGGTTTGGTCGGTCTCGGGCTCAGTATTGTATTTGATGATCTCGGGCTCGGGCTTCAACTCACTTGGGTCGGTTCGGTTCGGGTTTGAATTTTCGTTGAGAACTCTAATTCACGCCCACTTTAATAAATTCCAACCAAACTTGGGGAATTTAGATTCAGAGGGCTCATAATCTTGATCAGGGCCCTGTCCCAAACACGATTCTCAAGTTTTTAAAATTGGATAAACAATAAATGAGTTATGACCATTTATTTGTATATCAAATTGATCTGCTTACAGCTCACGTAGTTATTGTGCAATATAATAACCTAGATGTCCACCCCTCTCAACGTCTCGGGTTCATTCCAATCACTTTAACTTCTTGCATCCTTTCCTCGCTCCTTAGCTCCATCCAACGGAGGACACAAGGAAGAGATGGGGGATGAGATACGAGAATAGCTGTACCACTTGTCAGTGTGCTTGTAACGAATTGTTCTGTAGACCTACTGTAGACTATTGTTGTCTCAGAGCTTGTTTTTGCACACAAAATGGGATGTAGGCTACCGTTTTATTGGACGCTTTGTCTCAGACATGAAATATGTACGGTAAATGATGTAAAATAGTAATAGCCTAAATTGCTTCAGTAAAAGACAGCAAATGCACAAATAGATTGAAATTTATATTATTTCAGTCATAGTTTATGAGAATGAGGGAAAAAAGCTTTTGAAAGCAAGGCAGTTTGCGTGTTAACGTTTGTCCTGTTGCAGTTGAAGACGTGCAATTGCAGAGTCAACTATTTTTTTGTTATTTGCCGGAGGCATTCAACTGTATGAACATAGGATAAAACGTGACGTATTGCATAGGCAACATACGGTAAAATTAAATAGTTATTTAACGGGGTTAACGTTAAGCATTTAAGGTTGTGTTTCCTATGCAATAACAAAAAAACTGAATGATATTGGAAACAAAATATTATGCTTACGCGCTTAACTATAAGGTTTTTTTTAAATGTTTGCCTGTGGCTGAATTTTTTTAGGGCATCCCCTGATAAAAAATAAACCCGGCGCTATGCCATCGGCCATCACCGCAACCCTAGTGAACTGGATAATTTATACACGTCAGAGAAAAGGGTTCTGCAAAAAAATGAATGTTTCCTCGCTGAATCATCCCCCAGTAGCCTACTCGTTCGTTATGCTGCGTTCGTTATGAACTCGGCAGCTCGTAGCTCCGACATAGAAGCTCTGACCACTCAGAGCATTCCTGTGGTCACTTCGTAGCAACCATGGTTGTAGGCAAGAAGCTGTGGCTACTTTCTGAGCGTCAAAAGCTTCAGCTTTTGTCACAGACGAAGAGAAAAAACACAAACGGCAAGCCAGTGTGGAATAGCCTACATAGTGTATATTTCTGTACAATACTACACTGTAAAAAATTTTCTGTAATTTTTACAGTAAATTACTGGCAGCTGTGTTCCCTGGCAGTTACTGTAATTTGTACAGAACTTACTGTAATTCAGATTTACAGCCTTTTACTGTAATCAACAAATACATTATCATACTGTATTTATTTGAAATTACAGTATATTACTGGCAGCTGTGTTCCCAGGCAAATACTGTAATTTTTAGAATGCACAGCCTTTTACTGTAATTAAGAAATACAAACTCATACTGTTTTTATCACTGTTTAACTGGTAGGTACTGTAATTTCTACAAGTTCTGTTACTGTAATTCAAATTTACTGTAGGCTTGTTACAGTTAACAACAGTACAGCACATTTTTCTAAAACGAACATGCAGAATCAAGAAAAAGAGAACAAAGATGAATAGAATACAGTAACACTTTATTTATTCAAAATCTTAAACAACATCACCCTAAGGTTGTGCGACTGATTGTACCATTGCTTCATTGTAATCACTAGTCTAGAGGTTAAAACACTTTAAAACATACTCTTTTGTATAACACCACTAGGTTTGCAAAAAATTACCAACAAATCACTAGTGTAGAGGTTAAAACACTTTAAAACATACTCTTTTGTATAACACCACTAGGTTTGCAAAAAATTACCAACAAATCACTAGTGTAGAGGTTAAACACTTTAAAACATACTCTTTTGTATAACACCACTAGGTTTGCAAGAAATTACCAACAAATCACTAGTGTAGAGGTAAAAACATACTCTTTTTTATAGAACACCACTAGGTTGGCAAAAAAATACAAACAAATCAACATCTAAGTGCATTGTGAAGGAAATGGAGGGATAGGTGGAGGGGTTGGAGATGGAGGGGAGAGGCAAGATGGAGGGGAGGGAGAGGGGAGGTGTAGGTGTAGGGAAGGGAGGTGCAGGGGAGGGAGAGTGGAGGGAACCACACCTTCTCACGGCTGGTTTCCACCATCCACCATCCCTACCAGAGAGGCCAAAGCCACTCCACATCTCTACCCCTAACCCACTCCACACCACCAACACTACGCCTAACCCACTCCATAGGAGGTAGAGGGGAGGTGGAGAGAAGGGAGGTTCTTTTTTAGAACACCAACAAGGATCTTTAAAAGAAGGATGCGACACGTCAGAGTGGGCATGAACGCTGGTTTGAAGCTAGATCTCATTTAAGAAGTCCATGAGCTTGCGCATGAGTGAAGAGACACGAGGATTGACGGAGGCTGGCTTTTTCTGGACTAGTTTTCCAGTCTTGCTTGATGTCACCTTTTTCCGGCTGACTTTCGATCCACCCCGTTCGGGGTTGATGTCGAGGAATCGTCTGAAAAACAAATTTGCTGCATGTCATTAATTAGTTCATAAAAAAGAATGCTCATGTACTCTCTCAAACACTTGGCACCACGCTGACATAGGTAAAAAAAAAAAAAAAAGCCACACGTAACTTGTTTCTCAATTGTCCATGTGACCAGGTCGAACACATTCACTCACTTTGCATTCAGACCAAAAGATTCACGCACGACAAGAGCAGCCGGCTGCCATTCATTCTCAATGGAAAGTGGCGATACTGTGCAGCCAAGGCGTCCGAGGCCCTATAACGCCAGCTTCCATTGGCAGCTGGCTGCTCTCATCACCTGTGAATCTTTTGGTCTGCATGCACAGTTTGTGTCCAAGTAATAATTTGGAGTGGAGAGGCAAGATGTAGGGGAGGGAGGGGAGATGGAGGGAGAGGGGGAAGATGGAGGGGATGGAGAGGAGAGGTGGAGAGGAGGGAGGTGAGATGGAGGGGAGGGAGAGGTAGAGGTGGAGGGGGGAGATGGAGGGTAGGGAGATGGAGAGGAGAGGTGGAGGGAAGGGAGATGGGGAGGAGAGAGAGCCTCTCTTACCTTTGAATGAACTCAAGGGTGCAGACTGCCTCTTCGTATTGATAATTGAAGTTGTAGTAAGTCGCAAAGACAGCAGCAAGCCCACTGATGAATGTCGGTTGTGAGCCCTCACACACCACGTGTCCGTCCATGCTCACCATCCAACGTCCTCCGCCCCGAGGTTCACCTGAAACAAACATAACACACATTAATCAGGTGTGCAGCACTCCTGATTTAATCACTTTATCATTCAAAAAGTGCATGACAGAAAACAAACTTGCGAGCTTCCCTCCAGGAAGTACTGGAGCTGGCCTACAGTTATACATGTAGTCTATTTCAGACATGAAGCTGCATTAAGCAGATTTGGGGAGGGGGCAAAACACTCCCCACTGCTTATCATCTGCCTCTCATTAGACCCTGCCTTCAAACAGCGCTCCAACACTATACTAAAACCATGTAAATAACCATGAAATTACATGTAATTATTTTGTGTAATCTTTAAGTAGGCTATTTTTTAAATATTGGTTACCCATAACTCACATTTTCTAACTGTCTGTACTTACACATGTACTGTATACTTACCATTACCAAGAATAATCAGGCGAGGACTCTGGGGTAGGGCGAGGGTTCTTTCCACATCTGCAGCTGATGCAAAGACCTGTCAAAATACAACCAGTGAAAACAAGATTTTATGAAAGCCAAAGCACAAAATGACTGATTTGTTTTATTGGGAAGTAAAATAAGTATAATTCAATGTAAAGATGATGGCCCAACTCACATTTGCTTGAAGGATAAGCCCATCCTTCTCCTTGAAGTGTGCCAGTAGCAGCTGTGTTACGCAGGAGGCGATTTCACCATCTTCACCCCTGGAAAGGACAGCCCGAATCTCTTCATTTGTAGGCTTGCTCTTGAAGAAAGCAAGTATTGCCTTGCCGCACTCTTCCATGGAGAGCTCGAGCATCCTCAAAACATTATTGTCAGTGAGCAGCTCAAAATGTGCATAAATGAACTTCTGAGCAAATAGGTAAGGCCATTTCCTGTGAAGCTCCTCGATGGTAGGTGCTGGTGATGCGTTGATCATGCGGCGCTGGAGGCAATATGTGCTCTCCATAAGTTTGGCAACTTCACCTCTGTCGGCCCCAGATGCACCTTCTTGTTGGAACAGCTCCTCCAGACGTTTTCGTTTCTCTTCAAGAGTTTCCTCACTCTCACCTGGCGGGAATTCTGGTTGCCATCTTGTACATCCATAGGAATCTTGTCTTCTTTCAGGTTCATCTGCTCTTGAGCTCGAGCTCTGCAATCGGCGGCGGGCAAGTGTGTTGTTGCGGTTCAGGTGCTCAATGCGTATTTTGAGTTGTGAAAGAAGTGAACAATATCCAATGGTATTTACACCAAGAACAGCATCAGAAAAAGTTTTGGGATATTGTCTCACAATTTTGTGAGCCACTGTCAGACACTGTGATCGCGTGGGGTTTGCCTCAAACCTGCGCATTTCGTCTGCTAGAACTCTGACCATTTGGCGTCTATCGGTGGGGGTAGGTCGTTTCCCGCTGGCAATGGCTGACCGTATCCCAGCAGGCATCTGGTCCCACGGTACCTGGAACATCTCCGGCCAGGTTACTGATGCTGAAGAGGTTGATGGGCTGGGGCTGCTGAACTCCGCCGAGGTGTCTGGAAAAGGGCTGGAGGATGTACATCTTGGAGTGCTTGCTGCCCAGGGACTTGAAAGGGTGGAATTTGGTGGGGAGACAGGGGAGCGAGGATGGACTGTCTGTGAAACTGAAAAAAAGATAACAGTATGATCGTTACAAATACTACAGGGACACTGGAGCATGAAAATATTGAAGTTTCAGACCTAAAGGTTAGTTCATAAAAATAAGCGTTTCACCTCACTGTCATTTCATACCTGATTGAAAAGCAGCCAGAAGCTTCCTCACTTGAATAGGACGTAAAAGGTTGGCTATGTCTCCTTCCTTCACATAAGTCAGGTCTGCCTTTGTCTCTACACCACTTTTGGCAAGACTTTCGATGAGTTTGTTGAGGGTCTCTGTAGGAACACTGGGTACAGTTGCCACAATGACTGCGTGTATCTCTTCACTGAAAGCAGGCATCACTCTTCAGAAAGGGGACAGTGGTGAAGAACCATTAGAGTCAAGCCATGTACTTTGTAGTCAGGCAAGGGGTAATAGTCCAGCAGTCTCTCTCGATCAACACAACAGTAGGTTTTCTCTACAGACTCAACACAATGAACACCTTGGTCAGCAAGGTACACAGACTGACATTTTTTTGTGATAAAATAGACAGCAGAAGCCCTGTGAATGAGAATCAATTGGATTTGTCCAAATATTAGTCCTTCCTCATTTTTGTCAATTAGAACAAACATGCCCTTTCGGTACTGAGTGCCCTTCACTGTTGCCTCATGGGTAACCATAGTGATCTCTGACTCAAAATGATGATGTGTGACTGATTGTACAATTTCTTCATTGTAATCACTAGTGTAGAATGGCGTCCCCTTTTCAGCAATGACATCAGGTGGGAAAAGGTTGCCAGCACTTAGCAAAGACTGGAGGAGCTGATGTCTCTCGGAAAGGGTTGAACACAGGTTTTTAAAATTGTGCAATTTTCGTGCACATTGTTTAAAATAGGTGTGTTTGCTTTCAAATCTGAGTGTCCACAGACGAATAAGTGGACCAAAACTGACAATAAGCTCAGGATAGTGAATGAGATAATGATGCTTGGGCTTGAGGGTGTTGTGTGGGAAAGCTTGCACTCGAAAAGACAGATATTCTTCAATTAGAACTTGCAAATAGGCCACCTGACCAGAAGAAACTACTGGTGCACAAATAAGGTCAACAATCTGCCTAAGTTGCAACACAAGCTGCCACACCTCATTCTCAGGGTCTTGAATTTTATCTCCAATCAATAGTGGCAGCAGCCGAAGGAAAACCCAGTTCTGAACAGCATGCCCACTTAGCTTTACCCCACCTGGGTTAACCTCACACGGTTTGTCCTTTGCGTCATTCCCCTGATATTTGAACTGGTTGATACACCGATTTAAATCAAGATAAGTAAAGTGTTTCTCTGATACAAGACGGTGTATGTTTAAGCAATAAGGTACGAGACGCAGTACTATATCGCCAATATAGTCACAGTTAAAGGGTGTTGTTAGGCCCGACGCGAAGCGGAGGGCCGGCAACCCTTTAACTGTGACTATATTGACGATATTGTACGTCGTCGAGTTACCTTATTGCTTTTATAAAACGGTTGCCAGCTATATTGTAAATAATATATAAGGACAAGACACACTTTCAATAAAACAATTTTTAATTAACGTTATTAATTTAATTTCAACAGCAGAGAAAATAGTCCCCAGTGTAGCTGTTGCCATGCAACACAAAAACAAACAAAGCTAGGAATGGAATGCTAGCTAGCAAACGAACTAATAGCTAGCGTTATGTGCTAATAACATAATAATCACAATAATAATATAATGTAATAGTTATAACGTTAGCTAAAACAGTTATCTATATATAGCCTATACAGATGAAGTAACGTTAACTTGCTTTCACACAACCAGTCGGTAGGCTATGTTTACAGCTAGCTTACTAAGTTTTAACATTTTAACCGGTTTCATGAATCAGCTGTAGCTAAGCCTAAACGGTTGCTATCGTTACTAGCATAAAGACGAATCTGGCTCTCCAGTGAGAATGTCACTCCACCGTTAGCTAATTTCCTTTGCAGTGGATTTGGTTTCCAGTAGCTTTCGATTTTATGTCCACTCACGTGCATGATTTCTCTAGCCTCCAGCACAGCATCAGAAAGTTTTTGCTGCGGACGTGCGGAGTGATATTAATTTAAACGTCCAGGGTAAACAGGTGTATTATTGCATCATAGGGGTACTATATCGCGAATATAGACACAGCTTTGAACGCCTCTCAACCAATCATAATGCGTGGTCAGAATTACCCGTTTTATAAATAATGCTAGATCATAGGAAACAACTCCCTCAAAAAGATCGTGGCCAAGGCAAGGTGGCAACCCAGGCTGACACACATGAAAGAAATTAAGCTCATTAAACAGAGAGTCAAACTTGACACCTACGTTTGCCACCTCATCTAAAGCAAGATTCTCTAGGTTATGTTTGTATGACTGCATTGACCTAATAACACCCCTAGACAATGGCTCAGACTGAAATGTGGGTCGATCAATTTCGCAATATCTACAAAAATTGATACTCCTGCTGAAATTTTCAACAAACCCTCCTATATTATGTGACCCCAGATTGTCTCCTGCAATGGCAACCACAGTCCCTTTGACGTTTTGGCCATCAGGCAGAGCTACACCATTCAACTCAAGATCTTTGAGTTCTTTAACCAGTGGGCCCATGACTAGCTCTTGACCAAAAAACTTAAAATCTTGCTCTCTACAAAGGAGAACGAGTTGCATTTGATCAATACTCAATCTATTATGAGGCAAAATATTCCCAAGAGTCAGATACACAGCAAGTATTTTATGCTTTTTCTTTCCAGAGCCAAGAGGATTTACGACTTCAAAAGAATCCTGATAAAGGATCACTGCTAGGGATGAGGGCTCAGTGTTAAACAATACATTTCCTTCCATATTTTTGCCATCCCAAACATCCTGAAAGACATTTTCTGATTGAACCCTGGACTGTACTATTTTGTGCTGTTCTCTGATTGACTCAGAATGAAAGAGTGACTGAATTGTCTCCTTGATAGGGACATATTGAGCAAAGCACTCCTTACCATCTGTATTCTGTCCCAAACAAATGGGTACTGGCTCTACATAATGAAAACCTTTTTTAAACACAGTTTTACGTCTCTGATCTGTTTTCAATGTTTGACTGTTGCAAGCTGTAAAAAGGTCTTCTGTTTTCAGTACCTCAATTACATTCTTAATATCAGATTCAGAAATCCCTAGTGTAACCAACTTTTCTCTCAGTTTGTAATACAAATGTGATTGGCTGGTGGAATGTATCTCCTGGAATTCCTCCACAATTGTTTGAATAACCGAGGATGGAAGCAATAACTTTGCCTGTAACTTAAGATAAAATAGGGCAACACTTTTAAAAAAAAGGGCTTCATCAGCACTTTCTGGGCATATTTCAGATTGCTCCTCAGTTGTGTTATCCAAAGTCTCACTCGGTACATCACATAGTTGGTCACCATCATTTACTTCATGGCACCTACCTGTATTCTCAACAGGTGTCTGTAGAATTGAGTCAACTAAACTTCCCTCAGAGGAGCTTTTATGGTTTCTACTCAGATGTGAAGTGAATGTAGATTTCACAGAAAATGTCTTGTTGCATTGTCTGAATGGACAAGTAACTTCTGTGCCTTCAGCAATATGGGTCTTCAAATGACAGAATAAACTCTTCAAATCATCACAGCTAACACTGCAAAAATCCATATGACACTTTAAACTTAGATCAGCACGACACAACCTAACATCAACCACAGCATTTGCTTCTGTGTGATGCCTGAACTGGTGTGTTTTAAAAGCAGCAAATTTGTTAAAAGTTCTCTGGCAAATGGGCACACCACATCTGAAAGTAGCATTTGGTATATTTCTGTGAATTCGCATGTGCCTGGTATATGAAAGTATAGTTTCACATTCCTGTCCACAAAATTGGCAAGGAAACATTGTGAAAATAACATAAATGGTAGACTAGAGACCAAAATAAATCATCCCTCTCCCCCAAAAAGTGATGATTAAAATATATTCACAATTCAATTTGAAATTGCAATGTTGCAGTTGATTGTACAGTAAAAGCCAGTAAAAGCTAACCTACAATCACCATGTGTCCCGCCTAACCAGCACGTCTGAAAAAAAACAAAAAACACCAGCAGCCTGCTTGCTAAGCTAATGTTAGGTTAGCCAGCTAAGTTACCAAACTAAAATCTGACTGAAACGTGTCTAAATGTGTACGCTATGTTAGTGATATCAATATTGTGTGTTCAACACTGTGTTTGTAACTTTACAGCTTTAGCTAACATTAGCTGGCAACAAACACAGTAGTAACTAAGCTAACGTGAGTGCTAAGCTAACGCGGCTAACTAGCCGGCATTAGCTAGCCGAGTAAACTGGTATCTAGCACTCAAA
This sequence comes from Synaphobranchus kaupii, assembly GCA_029718625.1. Taxonomy (NCBI): domain Eukaryota; kingdom Metazoa; phylum Chordata; class Actinopteri; order Anguilliformes; family Synaphobranchidae; genus Synaphobranchus; species Synaphobranchus kaupii. The sequence goes on along the minus strand of CM056398.1, from coordinate 8,044,040 downwards.
TTAGCCTTCAATGAAAGTTAGATAGCTATCGTTATAGCTACTCTAGTACCACACCACGTAACTTAAGGTTGTCTAACGTTTTACTCAAAAAACATTTTGTCAGAACATGCTTAGCTGATAGTAGCCGATCAGACGATGCTAACGTTAGCTGGCTTGTGTAGCTACTCACTCCGATGCTGCAGCTCCGTCGAGCTCAGACGGTGGTGATGATGATGAATCCGACATCACTGTTCCAAGTTGAACTTGGCATACTGTTGAATGAAAGAAAATACTCTTTAGCTGACATGCGAACAGAATAGTGAAAGCAACAAGCACACAGTGTTCACATTAGCTAGAAATAGCTGCGTGGCTTAACTTACCGAGTGTTGAGACTGTAGCAGCTTGAGAACGTAGATAGCAGCAAGGCAGGGACTGCTTGTGAATCCTTTTGAACTTGGCAATGAAAAAAAGCGCAACTCGCATAAAATGTTGAGACAGAAAAACGAGTTGGATGTCTGACACGACAATGCGTAGGGCTAACTAGTACTAACTATAAAGGAATAATGGACTAATTAATACACTGTAGTTGAGCTACTAACATGTTTGACTGCTTCAGGCAGAAAAAAAGGGGCGCGTTACTGTCGGAGATTGTTTAAACAAAATCAGGCGCGAGGCGAGTGAGCTCCCGTGATGCAATGCGAGTTACAGTAGTACTGTTTGCCATTTGAGTAGACCGTTAACACACAATTATTTTTCCCAAAATGCATTGTTGTATACAGTAATTGACTGCATTTTCAAGATACAGTGCATTACAGTAGAAATTGGCTGTATACCTACAGCAATCTTTTACAGTGTAGGCCTATTTTAAAAATGCATTTCCATATTTTACTCATGCAAACTGTTTATAACCCTGTAGCTTGTATATTTTTCCTATGCATGTTGTCAAGTAAAGGATATGGGCACGCATAAATGTTGAAACTACCACAAAATTATATTGTGTTTCAAGTATTTCCCATTAAAATACTTGAAATGTGAAATGATACCCGAGTTTCCGACTTCCGTAATTCCAAGTTAACAGGCCGTTCCAGTAGAGACCGTCTTATATAGAGAGACATCCAACTCGCCCGTACTTCCTGGTTTCTTTGCCACTAGGGGGCGATAGGGAGCCCAGTAAGTGTAGATGTGTGTGGGGGTCAATGAGAGTTTTGCACAAAATCATCATTTGAGAATTATTTGAATCAATTTTTTCAGATTCTCTTTGATTTTACCACATAGTAACCATGTCCACACTAGATAAGCAAAAAAAAAAAAAAAAGAGTATGTAGATCACATATATCACACCTGTGTGACCGTATGCTTCACGCTGTATAGGTTGACACCTATTTGACCATAGCCTACTACCGAACATGAATTTCGTAGTTCAAGCAAAAAGCAAAATTAGGGCCTATAGTCAGATAGTTTGAAAGTAGCCTACCTTTTTTATTTTAAACTTCCCACTAGCTGCACCACTGCTGTGGCTAAGATACTGTCTCTGGCTATGGTCGGAATATATAGCCTATATCTATAGGCTACCTTAATCAGTAGTTTTTGAAATATTACTACTTATATTAATCATGGACTGCTGATTGAGTCACATGGAAGAGAAATCGGCCGATATCGTACCGCTGCATCCCTAATAATATATTTGAATGTTTTTAATAACCAAATAAGCAATCCAATGCTTCATTCTGTATTCTGTAATCATGGCCGTAGGATTATGGGGGGACACAGGGACGTGCCCCCCCCAATGTTTGGAAAGGGTAGAATTGTCCCACCCAACCATAACTGATCCCTCTCACATGTAAAGCTTACAGACAATAAAGGCTGCAACAACGGTAAAAATGACTTAAATTTATGCGGAAAGATAACGCCTGTAAACATAGTATGAATTATCGACCCACCCCCTCGCTACTTCAAACGATAGCAATGGTTTATCTCATGGCCACGACAAGTTCAAGTTTATGAAAGCACACATGGGATATGTATTCAACAACTAGAGGTGATTGCTCAAGCTAATAATACTATGGACTTCAATTCCCATAACCCAGTGTTTTAGTCAGTGTTTTGTGTAACGTTATGGATATGTTATAATCAGGTTGGTTGTAATGGAGAAGTCAGACCGCAAAAAAAGATGAGAAACTTCACGGAGTATGAAATTGAGACGCTCGTTATGGGGGTAGAGCAGATGGTTTGTTTGGTGCATAGGCGGCCTTTGCTACGTTTCATTTGTTTCACCTGAACCAGTCCTTTCAACTGAAAATCAAATCAAAGTCCCCACAGTGAATAAAAGAACCGCCGACCCAGTAGTTTCCCCATTCAGCTAGGCTACTGTAGGTGCTGTTCCTAACTTAAGCTATTTCAGTGATGACACTATCTTTAACTACTCCTTATTTTTCTAGTCTATGCATTATATATACGTAAAAAAAGTACATGTTTTTTCATAACAACAAGCAATGTATCACAGCCGCGAGTGCGATAACGTTAGGTAGCACTGTGGAAATGTCGAGGTTGTTGCTAGACAATTAGAGAATCTCTTCAGGGTTCATCAGAAAACAGTTATAGCTTCTTAAAGGGATAGTTCACACGTTGCTAATGCTAGCGCAACTTTATGGTAACCGGTAGCAACTGCGGAAGTAAGGCGGCGGAGCGATACTTTACGTTACCTACGAATGTAGTGCCGGCACTGTTCGACTACAGCAACAAAGAAGAGCAACAAGTTGCAATAGCCACGTTCGCTCCGCCGCTGTACTTACACAGAGAATATAGGTCAGCACAAAGTAAAGGATTCAACGATAGTTTGACTTCAAAAATGATGGTATAAACACTCAAAATAACCCCGATAGACTGTCGTCGTATTTTATTTGCTTTGGGTGCACTGTGGAGTGTTTAAGGGCGTTTGGTAGTGGATGCTAATTACCATAGAGTTGCGCTAGCATTAGCAATGTGTGTATGTCCAAAAGAAGGACAGCATGGAATTAGCTGAAAATGGTTTCCATCAATCAACTACATCATGGGTAGGTCGTAATTGAGACATTCTGTCAAAAATTCCAAACTATCCCTTTAAAGGTAGGCTATTTGGTTCCTTAAAATGTTTATTTTATTGCCCTGCAGTGCAATTTGAGAGGCTGATGTATTTGCAAGCGGCGACACTGTAAGAATCCTGCATCGGAATCATGAGGCTTTTTGTAGTTTTTTGTAGCCTAATTTAGAAGTTCAGAGAAATGTGAATACCATAATTGGGATGTCGATGACTACCACTAGGGCAGTGGTTCCTAAACTTGGTCCTGGGGCCCCCTGCATATGCTGGTTTTCATTCCAACCGCAATTGCAATCCCAGAATTTGAACAAGGTGTTGATTTTTCTTAATTAGGTGTTTTTCATGTTTAGAGGGATTATTTCCCTTCTGAAGCCATATTATGTTAGCAATAGCTATGCATGTCATGACGAATAAAAGTCAAAAAATTCACATTGTGCTATATTGCAAACAATTACAAAAAGAGATGTAAAAATGTTTTAACTAATCAAATTAAACAAATTAAAGACTGAGGTGAATCAATAGGCTCCTAATTGGTGAAATTGTGGACACATTGGCAACTAAAACTAGCTACTTGGTAAATAATGAACAATTCAATAGACAAAGCAAATGATAATGAGCCAAACCTGCATTGTGTTAATAAGTTTAAGGAAAAAATGAATGAACTTAAAACACAAGTGTTCAACTACTGGATTAGGAGCCTATTGATTCACCTCAGTCTTTAAATTGATCCTTGAAAAAATGGTTACCTTGTATTATTGTTTGCAAGATGGCACTGTAAGCACAATGTGAACATGGGATAGTCTTCATGGTATGCATAACTATTTCTGACATAATTTGTCTTAAGAGGGTAAATAATCCCTCTAAACATGAAAAACACCTAATTAAGAAAAATTAACAGCTTGTTAAAATTTTGGGATTGCAATTGTGGTTGGAACGGAAACCAGCATACACAGGGGGCCCCCAGGACCGAGTTTGAGAAACAATGTTATAAAACGTTATAAACTTATCTTATCCACTAATGTACTGATTAGCCTACCGTGGCTTTAGATTTATATGAAAGCATCTGAAATGTCGCCTTAGTGCTTTGAAAAAAAACAAACTGTGTGAGATGTAGAGTGTGTGTAGAAATGCAGGAAATGAGTTTTAAAAGGCTCAAATTTTTCTGGGGGAGGACCCCCGATACTTCGTATTGTTTTGCTCACAGGAATGGTTGAGGGCCTATGTCCAATAGTCATGGTTCACTACTGTTGGATGGTATATTATTAGTGTCCCCCTCCATTATCGTCACAAAGAGAAATTACTGTTTGTGGTCCCCCCCAATGTTCAAATGAAACCTACGTCTGTAATTCTGTGCTTACATACGTATGATCACAAGACCATAAATTAGCTGAGGCAAGGAAAATGCAAGAGGGAACATTTGATTTTCTCTGTATCAGGCTTTATAACTCCAGGTGTGAGCATCACAGAAACTTGCAAATGGATTATATGAAACAAAAACAATGCGGTAATAACAGTTAACTTTATTTGTAACATGCCTTCACAAAGTGCTTATAACAGACATCAACTTCCCAAATTAAATTACTGCACATAGTGCACTTGTAGCTAGTTTATTTTTTTTAACATAAAATAAATTTAAATATCACTTCCCAATCAATTGTACGGGCTTGTATTAAAAAAACAAAACAAAACAAGCATAAAATCAGATGTTCTCAAAACTAGGCTAATAAATACAAAAAAATACAATCAAATTACACTAATAAATTTAAATTTGGATTAAAATTTAATTATTGCACAGTGGCACAATTCGCCTTCACAAAGTGCTTATAACAGACATCAACTGTCCAAATTAAATTACTGCACATTGTGCACTTGTTGGGTTTTTTTAAACATAAAATATTATATTTAGCCTAAGTATCACTTCAGTTCCCAATCAACTGTATAGGCTTGTTAAAAAAAAACATATCAGATGTTCTCAAAACTAAAACTAAACCAATAAAGACAAAAGAATACAGTGGACCACAGCAGCCTAATAAATTTAAATTTGGATTAAAATTAAACACAGCACACAATTCACAGAGACGGAAGGTTTTTCTTCAGAAAGATCAGCATGTCCACATTCTCGGGGAGGAGCTGTGATCTTTGGGCCGTGACGATGTCCCCTGCCGTGGAAAACACACATTCGCTCGGCACGGATGTGGCTGGGACCATGAGGAAAGCTTTCGCAAAGGGGGCAAGCATCAGGAACTTGGGGCTGTTATTCCCCCACCATTGGAGGGGATCGCTGGCCAGTGGGATGATTGCAGCTCCACTTCTATACATAGTCATTTCCTCCTCTATTTTGGACATTCCTGGCTGTAGTTCTTGGTTATTGAGGAATGCATCGCCCAAGAGATCTTCTAAGGCCGTTTTCTTTTTCAGAGGCAACGTGTGACTTGCCCTGGCTTCCTGTGCTCCAGCTCCCCTTTCGTTCACATCTTCTGTCGTGCTTCCCGAAGCTTGATTCACGCTCCGACCAAGGACCGTTCACTCAGTGGTCTATAAACAAGTTAAAAAACAAACACATAGCTCTTCATCTCCCAACTTCTGGTGACCAGGTGCGCTGTCACCGTAATACAACTTTCATTGGCTCTTGAAGTCCAACCATCTTTTGTCAGCGCAAGCAAGTCGGCATCTAATATAGCACTGGTGACCTTTTCTTTTGCGCTCTTGTACAGAGCAGGCATTCCCTTATGGAAATCTAATATACTGCAGTATATTTTTAATATATTGTGAAGATAATTTTGATATATTTACAATATACTGCAGCATATTCTTTTTCCATAGGGGTTACGGTTGTGCTGAAATGTGGTCTTGACGGCAAAGCATATCTGGGCTCCAGTGCATGGATAAGCTCTTTAAAACCAGTGTTTTCCACCGTGGAAAATGGCCTTAGGTCGAGAGCAATGTTTCTCGCGATGCAGTTCATTATTTCTTTCGCTCTCGGAGAAGCCTGTGGCAGAGACTGTATAAAAGCTTGTGGGCATGTCAGCTGGCCTTTCAGCATTGGTCTCGGGGATTCTTCGGTCGGGTGGTGACGGCGTATATGTGTAGCCATATTTGTCGTGCTGCTGTCAGTGTATGGCACCAACGTTTTACAATGTTTGCATATAATGTTCGCTCGGTCCACAACACGTTTGCCATCAACATGTTTAACTGGAAAGGCAAAATGTCTCCACACTTCAGATTAAAATTTAAGCGGAGGGTTCTCAATTTCAATATCAGCTTCAGTTTCACTGCAACTCGCCATGATGCTACGATCGCAACTGCATTTCGCGCCATCTTGTCAGAGTCAGGTGAACACCCGCATCAATTAGTCATGTGATATGAATCGCAATGCGAAATTTTGGCTCCACGGTGGGGAACGCTAATATTTTACGATACGATTTCACGATTCACAATTTTTTTTACATCCCTAGTATAGTGGGGTATATATCTATGGGTCCAAAACCCTATCCAATACATAAAAAGTCATAAAATTAATAAAATTTGTTTTGTCCACTATAAAGCATATACATTTGCCCCGTCTGATGGTTAAAGATGAAAACATTGATATCACACTGTTACACACACCTAAATATGTAGCCAAATCATGCACTCTTGTACCTCAATAAAACATCACTTTTTCCTGTACTCTGTATGTAATCTTTTGCCCTACCATTTTTCTGTAGTTTTTTTATTTTTTATTTTTTTTAATGTTTCCATTCATAATGACTCCAAGGAAACTTTACATTCATCTAGTACATATCAGCGCACAGTAAATTGGAATGAGTATTTTCTATGCCTTAAGTGACAAGTATAGCTCAGGAAGATACGAAGCCTAAAGCCTATATTATGTACGATAACATTGCAATAAAATAATATTCCACCAACATGAAAATGCTGCCAAATGTTCTAGCTTCAATGAAAGTCGGTACATCAAACATAAATCGTGACTGAGCAATAAATGTTTACACTACCTTGTGTGAAATGCACTCAAAATGTGTAAATAACCATATCTAACATAGCCTACTGGACAAGACAGTGATTGAGTGGAAAAACTAACATATACATATATGTATCTCGCGAGAAGAACCGCATATTACATGCAGTACTTTTTTCATACCGGGGACGTAAAACTCCCGTCAGCGAATGCATTTTCTTGTTTGTGTCATAGTACATTGACTAGATTAAAAATGCTGTTACGCTGGGCTGTAATTTATTGTTCAAAGCATCCCAGAAAAAATTGCAAACACTGTTGAATAGGATATACTGTCCTCTATCGGATAAAATGGTTGTGAATAAAACTGGAATGACGTGAAATACTTTCTGCAATAGGGCACATGGGGTTCTGTGCGCGGACGTTCCACATTGTGTAATAACATGCTAAACTGGTGTGTATTGTCCAAGAAAATAAGTGATCACTGAATTTTGAAAGGGACATCTCTATGTGTAAAACCAATGGTAGGTTTGTATATTCATTTCTTATTTAGTAGCAGATATTGATAGTAGAATGACATGGTATAATGACAGAATAATTTCACGTTTATTTTGCATTTGAGTGAGCAGGGCTTTTCACGGCTTTTTCGGCATACGATCAAGCTATTATTGGGTTTATCTTGTTGCTATGACAGAATAATATGCTGAATAAATATATTTATGAACTCACACATAGACGCTATTGTCCACTATGTCACGCATGGGTAGGTATAGTTGCAGGCGAGACTGGGTGGGGGGGTTGCTTGTTAAATGGACTTGCTGCCAGGGCATAAATTACACGGCGGCCATACGACCATGGCCGACAGTGCCCTGCTATTTGGCCGTGATGCCTTATGACTTATGCAAGTCTTTAGACCATTGTGGCCGGGCTGCCCTTTTACTTTGACTGAAATGCCTGCAAGTCAAACCTGTGTGACCCATCGACACATTTACTAGTGTCATGCAAACATTTTTTCTACCTCATGATTGGATATCTCCTTCCTTATTGCTTTATGTTGCTACTTATTGGTTTTGTCATGTCAACCGTTAACAGAAACGGATTAGAATCAGACCCACAGCTGACAACTGATGTAAGAAAACTTATCCATTGATAATTACCCTTTGATTGATCTGTTGATCAATCTTTCTTTCCGTGTCCAGGGCATCAGCAATGAAGTCACTGAATATGATTCTAGTTACTGCAAGATAGACTATTGACTATTGAAGGCGATTAGCCTGCTAGGTGACGTTATAATTAGCTAGCTTGCTAATTGATTCCTCTTTAATGTCTATATGGATTCACCGCAAGTAAGATAACGTTGGTTATTATTTGTTTTGCTTGTAACGTTAAGCAAATGTATCCTTGATCTGTCAAATAATTCTCTCATGCCGTGTCCAGGCCAGGGCATCATGTCTTTCTAAATCATGCTTAGCTGCTATAATTAAATGACTGCAACGAAGTCACTGACTACGATTATACTTTCTGCAAGATAATATAGCCTATTGATGGCAATTAGCTTGCCAAGTATGCTAAAGTTATTATTAGCTAGCTTGCTAACAGATTCATAACTGATATCCAGTTTCTGATCAATCACAATCTGCCAAGTCATTACCAAGTTTTTCGAGAGAAATGGAGGAGAGAACTGTGGAGAAAAAAATGCTCACTAAAATTTGATTTCGGGGGATTTATGTGTCCTTAACGCTCTAAATCTTGGTGTGATGCAGCACCATGTCTGATTATTGCCAGCGGAAACCCTGTGAAGTAACTGTCAACGCAGGTGGAGGTAGTGGGTAGCCTATTCTTCATCCGATTTTGCCGGTAAGGTGTAGGCCTACTGCTTGTTAAACATTTCAGTTTTCCGGAACTTTGCTATACTGTTTTGTAGGCTAATAGATCCGTTAACATTACACCATTTAAAATGGTCGAAATCGCAATGATGTTAAAATGGTGTGCAAATAGCCCAATTACCGGGATTATTGTTATGGCTGGAACAAAATTTGACTAATAGGAACAGTGGACCAGATCTATCCGTTTTTGCTAAAAATATTGACACCATGCAACCTCTTTTGTGTAATAAATTTGATTGATTGCATTCTCTTTTGTATGTAGCCTAGGTTATAAGGTTATGGGTAATTAAAAAATATATATAGGCAGGTAAAAATAGGCTACCTACTGTAATTATTTGAACCATATATCCACTTTTAGCAGGGTTCAAAACCTGCATTTGGTTGATGGCCTTAGTGCCCCACCCCCGTAAAATCAATGATTAATGAAGGCCATATGGCCTTGCCCCCAAAATGTTGAAATTTAACGCCTGCTTGCTACGGGAAAATAGTGACACTTAGAAACTCCGTATTCCGAGTTGTCACAAATCGAGTACTAATAAAGATAAAACACACAGTTTGTTGCAAGAGGAAAATCTTGGCGCCGGCGCCATGGCCACTAGGTATCTGCACAAAGGGGTTAAAGTAGTAATTATCTCTGCATATCCTTCAATAAATTAAGCTGAGTGACTGTCGGAAAACTACACAATACAAGCTGCAAACCACGTGGGCTATATGGCAAACAAGAGACAAACGGAGTTACAGCTACAAACAGAGGAGCACGGCATTTCACTTTTACCAGGTTTCACTTTCTTCATTTTTCTCATTGGGTTTTAAGCTGCAATTCAAGTATTTAAACAATTGAGAAAAACAAATTAATGGAGCCAGATGGACTATCGCAGCCCATGTACATTGTCATTTTGGTTTGGTTTTGCTGTTTTCATATCTGAATATCCCTCTATGTTCACCTTTCCTAAAGATGAAATGCTAGAGTTCATTATTTGTTTTATTTGTGACCTGCCTGTTTTATGATCCCCTTTACAGTCAAATCTTTTACTAGACTACTAGTGTTGTGTATTTGTTTATTAAAGTCATTTTTTTATATGTGTCTGTTTACTGACAGCTGTTTTGTCTGTTTAGTGAAGTTTATTTTATTTGTGTGTGTGCCTGTGTGTGTTGGTTAAGGTTGTTTTATATGCCCATTTCCCTGTGTGCTCGTTTATTTAATTCACTTGTTTTCAGAATGCTCTCTATGTTATTGTAGCTGAAGTTCAGAGTGAAGTTGAGCGAATATTTGAACTGGCACGGTCCCTGCAACTGGTGGTATTGGATGCTGACACTATCAACCACCCATCTCAGCTGGCCAAATCCTCTCTGGCACCCATTATTGTCCATGTTAAGGTCAACTCTCCTAAGGTAAGGAAGAAAATGACCAATTAAACGTACTTTAGGAAAGTGTATTTAGGAAATCAGCATTACTACTGAGTGCACTGGTGGCAAGGTTCCACCAAACAGATGCCATTCCAATTCCCCACTATTTCCACAAAACATAAATAGGGCTCTAGGACTAAAATGGGTAACATCATAAAATCAAATGGTTTAATACTTTATATGTACACTGCCTGGCCAAAAAAAAAGTCGCTGTTGCACCCGTCATGCATAGTGCCCACTGTACAAGTCTCTGGAGGCAGTGTTATGTTACATCTAAACAAAGGATATAAGGCTATTAGGCCTACCTGAACCGTGATAAGTAGCTATTAACGCTGGCCATAAATGTTCACGACAAAAAGGCTTTAGGTCTACAGGCAAACGGCCAGTGTTTAAGGAAAATAACTATACCCCCCCTCAAAAATAATAATGCCGACATATTTTTACCTTCTTCTTTGAAATGTAGAGGGTTTCAGCGGTGAATGCCCAAAACTATAAAGTAACATGTTATGCAGAAATTTCTCACGTTTATAACAAGCCAATAAAAGAATAAAACCTAAATAAAAAATCTAGGTTTTTGCTGCAAGAACAGAGAATGTGAGTAATAGGCCTACATAGTGTTGTCACGATACCAAAATTTTGACTTGATACCGATACCAAGGTTTAGTATCATGATACTCGATACTGAAATGGTACTTGAAACTGAAACGATACTGATTCGATACTCGGTACCTCTACTGAAATGACCTTAACCCTATTTACTTTGGCCCTTCAGAGGCAATTTCCTCCTGGTTTCTACTAGTTTTATTTAAATGTCAATATCTAAAAAAATATTCCCTGCACATCCATGGTTTTCGAACTGAAGAAGAAGCTGTATCATTCAGAAATTTGCTACAGAATACATTTATTTCAGAATAGTCACATACAGTATATATATAATAACCATAACATACGTCGCCTAATGTATTTAAATACGTTTAAAAAAGAACGTACGAAAGCGTGTGTGTATTCACACAAGTACAGCAACGTATTTCAGCCCTAAGTAAGAGGGGTGGTCACTGCGGAAATGTCGACTGTACGGGACTTTGGCGAAATATAACAAGATAAACTCTTCAGGGTTCATCAGAAAACAGCTGTAGCTGAATATACTGGTAAGTACTTGGTTTCTTAAATATATTTATATGAGAGATTTTGGAGAAAAAAATTAGGTGTCTTCTAAACCGAAAGTGCATCAGGTACTGTATATAGTACAGTAAGCAAGGGAAAACAGCGAATACTCATTTGTACAACGTTTACATTTTTTTTTATTGTTTCTATACGTGACATGATAAAATACGACGACAGTCTATCGGGGTTGTTTTTTTTTATACCATCATTTTTCAAGTCAAACTATCGTTAAATCCTTTACTTTGTGCTCACCTAAATTCTCTGTGGAAGTAAGGCGTTAGTTTAGTAGGCTAGGTAACGTAAAGTAGCCTATAGCTCTGCCGGCCAAAAACAATATCGTGCGTGTGAAAGAATCAGACTCATAGTATTGTTAGCTAACGTTCACCTTTCATCCTCTCAATCAGTAATGCAGACGCATAACAGCAGAGCACACATTTGACCTAAAAGTACCGAACGTCGGAAAATTCTAATACCGAACCGTTTTTCTTTTTTAAGTATCGAAAAAGTACCAAAGTTTCGGTGTACCGTGCAACACTAGGCCTACATTATATAGCCTAAGTCAGGGGTAGGGAACCCTGGTCCTGGAGAGCCGCAGGGTCTGCTGGTTTTAGTTGTAACTCCCCACTTAATTGATCAATTAAAGCAGTTGATTACACAGTTAACTAAGTAAGTAGTTGCTGTATTTAAGGTGAAAACAAAAACCAGCAGACCCTGCGGCTCTCCAGGACCAGGGTTCCCTACCCCTGGCCTAAGTAAATGTTATGGAATAAATACAATAACCTAATATGATGGCATAAATACAATATCTTCATCAAGACAGATAAGCAAATATACGCTAGCCTACCGTTGTGAAATGAGGGACGTTTAGCCGTAGGCTACGAGTTGGTAAGAAAAGCGAAAGGTATCTAATATACTTGCAACTTGCTCTAAGAATTCCAGCTCGTTTTTTAATTATAGCTGGGCTATATTTCTGCAGAATCCGATGTCCTGGAATAATAAAACTATGGGTTAATGAACTATGCATTCATTATTAGGCTACCCCTTGTCCCTATCCACGGTTGCTCCCTAGTAGTAGTCATTGACGTCGCAATTATAGTAGCCTATTCTTTTCTCTGAAATTAATTTACAACTTAAAAAAACCCCAGACATTTTACCTCGTTAGTATTAAGTTTCTCAAAATTCTTCCACATGTTGCTTGACATGATTTTGCTCTCCATGTTTGGAGCAGGTAGCCTATATTGAACTTCTATTTCCTGTGCGTGTGCTAGCAACGTTCACATGCTCTAAAGTGCAATCAGTTACAGAGTTTTCGCTTGTCAATAAGCAGTCATGAGTAGGTTTTTTCAAATGGTGGATACTGCATTTTGGAAATAAACTTCATATATTGATTATTTTATTGTACTTAATTAGGCCAAATATAGCCTAATGCAAGAGTTATGTATCGGCATTGCTCATGTAAAATTTCCGGGTTTCCCGACATCACTCCCGGTTGGGAACAGGAAGGAATACCGGGATTAATCACTAATCCTGACCTTAACCCTATTGAAAGTCTTTGATTATTAATTATCACCATACCATTAGGGCTGTGCCAGTAACAGATTTTGCATACTCAGTTGTTCTTAAAGTTACTGTGGTAAACTGTTAAACCGGGGGGGGGGGGGGGGGGTGGGCGTTGGGGTGGAACGCACATTTTCCTTTTTGTTTTCACTTAAATAACAATTAATATTTGGTAATTTAAAAAAAAAAAAAAAATCCAAAAAAGTTGGGACAGTATGTAAAATGCACACAAAAGCAGAAAGCAGTTATTTGTAAATTCAGTTTTACATATATTTAATTGAAAACAGTACAAAGAAAAGATATTTGATGTTTTACCTTATCAACTTCATTGATTTTTGTAAATATACGCTAATTCCAAATTTTATGCCTGCAACATGTTCCAAAAAAGTAGGGACGGCGGCAAAAAAAAGATTGGGAAGTTCAAAAACCACCTGTTTGGAACATTCCACAGGTAATCAGGTGATGCTATCATGATATGCTATAAAAGGATATCAAAATATTCTTGATATCTTATTTTCAGGTACTCTTACAAGCGATACTATAACCTCTCTGAATTTGAATGGATCTCGATGGGAATTGGGGGGTGGGACTAGATTAAGCTGTAAATTACACAGGAGTAATATGTAACCCATGGTTAACTAAATGGCTGTAAGTGATCAAGGGTCTGAGGTATCAAACAAGCCTCAAACCATCACTTTGCTGCCAGATATTCAGTAGATATGGATGGTTCACTTGAAGGGTTGTCTCTCCTGACTTATTTTTCCATAGAGTTCAATAGAAAAATTAGTCAGGAGAAGCAACCCTTCAAGTGATCCATCCATATCTACTGCATATCTGGCAGCAGAGTGTACTCACGGATACGACAAAACACTGACTATAATAAAATGAGCAAAGTTAACCACTCGCGCAGATGGCAAATTTGGTCAATTCTCATCTATTTAGGGGGTGCTCTTTTTATGGCTTTATAACTGCAGGGGCCCTATCTTACACCCGGCGCTAAGTGGGGCTAACCCAAACGCAAGTGTCTTTGCTATCTTACACCCGGCGATGGACTCATTATAACGCCTAGCGCTCACGTCGTTTAAATACCATGTATTCTTGCACCGATTACTGAGTGAACTGGGCGTGTTGGTCATAAGATGAGGAGTGGTCAGTATCATTTTTGGTGTATTGCTATCTTGAGCCAGCAGAAAGCGCTTGCGCTAAAACCACCACAAACCTGGTCTAAAGTCATGTCTCAGTTGTTTACATGTTATGTTAACGGCGCATATAAGTGCGCCTACATAGACGTATTCACAACGCGTGTACATCCTCCTGTCTGTTACACACAGGGGCGCACACAAGCATGACTAAAAATCTCAAGATTACAATGTGAAATATTATTGTGTAGGCAATATCAAAAAATGCATAATAATAAAAGGGTCCATAGGTCAAATACCACATACCTGTCCCTCAGCGAAAGGAAATGCCACATTAAATTGCTTTCAGCCCACTCCATCAATATCCAGGCGATGTGCGATGGTACGTGTAAGGTTACATGTATAGACTATTTGCAATTATCCTGGATCAAGCTATGACTTAGCCTATATTTGCCAATAATTCCTGTAATCTTCTGGGGGGACAATCTTCTGTTACGGGACAATGGCTATCCATTAAAAATGGCTTTCCATTTTCTGATAACATATCAAGCCTAATGCATGAATTGTCAATAGACGGACATTTGAGTTCTGAAAATGCACTTCAGATGTCATTACAATACAGCTATCTAGGCCTACAGCCTGTAAGTAAATAGAATGTTTTTGACTGAAAAAAGTTCAAAACCTTGTCCAGTGAATATTGCATTTACTGTTTTTCAAATAGCCTAGGCTACAGCGGATTCGCTGTGCATAAGGTTTACTGAATTTGAACCATATTCTTCGTCCTTCATATTTTTAAAATGAAAGTGACAAGGTTTCTGAGACAGGTGTGTGCGGGTTGGACCCGTAATGCACGACTCAGAACACGGACGTAATAATAAATGCCCGCAAGGGCTTTATTATGGGGAAATCCAAAAATCGTAGTCACACAAGCAAAGTTCATCCACAGAAAATCCAGCCAAAAAACCAAAGTATAGTACCGAGGGAGAAGGCAGTCTCGGAATCGGTACACCATGCACAAGTTCAGAAACCAGAGTAGCTGTCAGCGGAGCAGAAGTACAATTCAGGGGAAAGCAGAGTTCGTAGGTCGTGGGACGTTGCAGGAGTCAGACCGAAGTCCTATCCGCGGGGCAGAGGTACAAACAGACAGCAGGCAAAACTCGTGGTCAAAAACAGGCAGTAGAAACGGTAGGCAGGCAGTAACAATGGTCAGTAAACAGGCTTGGATCAATAACAAAAGTCAGACAATGGATAACGCTCAAAAGTGACAGTAGTAAACTAACAGGCAACAATTTCGCGAAGACAAGACATGAACACTGAGCTTATATGCAGGTGTAGACAGGTGCAGACACTTAGCTTGAGAGCAGCATGCGAAGGGGAATCAGGTGTGGAAAGCTGACGAGGTAACAAGATAATTAGTAATCGTTAGTAATAAACCTATCCTGACCTAGCGTTAGTAAATTAGTAAATGACATGCACAAGAAACGTAAGGTAAACATGAACACATGGTTAGAGAGTTAGTATTACCCAATCCTGATCTAATGTTAGTAGATTAGTAAATAGACACGGGAAAATGAAACAATTAGGGAAGGCTGAGTGACAGCAAGAGAGAGAGGGAAAACAGCATGAATGCAAGGCTGCAGAAAAACACGGAAATATGTATGCTAAATAAACTGCATCGTAACATAAACAGAACACAAGCATGACAAGAACAGAAAAATAAACTGTGACAATAACTAAACATGAAACGTGGCATGAACATGGCAGAAACGTAACAGGACCCCCCCCCTAACGACCGACTCCTGACGGTCTACACAGTTTATCAGGGTGGTCACGGTGAAAGTCACTTATCAAAGACTTGTCAATGACAAGACTGGGAGCGATCCAGGAACGCTCCTCAGGGCCATACCCCTCCCAGTCCACCAGATACTGGAACCCCCGGCCTCGCTTGCGAATGTCCAGTAGCTTCTTAACAGTGAAGGCCGGGTGGTTATCTATGATACGGGGAGGAGGGGGTGGGGGATCAGGAGGGCAAAGGGGGTCAGTGGAATAGGGTTTAATGCATGAAACATGAAACGTGGGGTGAATCTTAAGGGAAGGGGGCAAAGACAGCTTGACAGAGGTGGGATTGATTATGCTCAGAATCTTAAAGGGACCAATGAAACGGGGTTGCAGTTTGTGGGAAGTGGATTGTAGGGGAATGTCTTTAGAGGAGAGCCAAACTGAATCGCCAGGCTTGTACTCAGGGGCTGGAGTGCGGTGGCGATCAGCGACTCTACGATTCCGTTCAGCCGTGCTCAATAGCGCGGCCCGGGCGTCTCTCCAGATCTTGAGGCAGCGGTGCATGTGGGTGGCAAGGGAGGGAACAGCAATCTCGGCCTCTTGATCGGGGAACAGTGGGGGTAGGTAACCGAGGGAAACTTCGAATGGGGACTTTCCCGTAGCGGCGCAGGGCAGGGCGTTGTGTGCATACTCGACCCAGGTGAGCATCTTGCTCCATGAAGTGGGATTCTTGGCCGACACACAACGTAAAGCAGCTCCGAGGTCTTGGTTGGCCCTTTCGGTTTGACCGTTAGACTGGGGGTGGTAACCTGACGTGAGGCTGGAGGTGGCTCCGAGAGCCGAACAGAATGCCTTCCAGACCTGGGAGATGAACTGGGGGCCACGGTCCGAGACAATGTCTGCGGGAATGCCATGGATCCGGAACACTTCTTTGACCAGTAGATCCGCGGTTTCTTGGGCAGTGGGCAATCCAGGCAGGGGGATGAAGTGCGCCGCCTTACTGAACCTGTCGACCACAGTCAGGATGGTGGTGTTGCCCTCAGAAGGGGGAAGTCCGGTCACAAAATCCACCCCGATGTGGCTCCAAGGGCGACTGGGCACTGGCAGAGGTTGGAGCAGACCAGCTGGGGCCTGGTGAGAGGCCTTGCTCCTGGCACAGGTGGTACAGGCCTTGACGAAACGCCTGGTGTCGGGGATCATGGAGTTCCACCAGAACCTTCTCTTGAGAACAGCCAGGGTCCGGGTAAAGCCGGGATGGCAGGACATGAGGGAGGAGTGAGCCCATTGGAGGACATGTGTCCGGGCGGCGAAGGGAACGTAAAGGCGTATACCGGGATTGGACCTGGGATCGGGCTCATCACGTAGCGCCTTCTTGATAATGGCCTCAATCCTCCAGGACACCGAAGCAACGGTGCAGGACCCAGGGAGGATGTTCTCCGGCGCCTCTCGCTCGGAACTGGCCATGAACTGTCGGGACAAAGCATCTGGCTTGACATTCTTGGAACCAGGGCGGTAGGTCAGAGAAAAATTGAACCGACCAAAGAACAGGGCCCATCTGGCTTGGCGGGAGTTCAACCTCTTGGCTGTCTGTAGGTACGCCAGATTCTTATGGTCGGTCCAGACCACAAATGGTTTCTCGGCGCCCTCCAACCAATGCCTCCACTCCTCCAGTGCTAGTTTGACAGCGAGTAGCTCACGGTTTCCCACGTCATAATTCCTCTCTGCTGGAGACAGCTTACGGGAGAAGAATGCACAGGGATGTAGAAGGTTGTCAGTGGGGGAAACCTGAGAGAGCACGGCCCCTACTCCGGTGTCGGACGCATCAGTCTCCACGACAAACTGACGAGTGGGGTCGGGGTGCACCAGAATTGGAGCGGAGGTGAACAGTTTCTTGATCTTTTTTAAGGCATTTTCAGCCTCAGGGTTCCAGCGGAACGGCATGGCAGTAGATGTGAGCTTGGTGAGAGGGGCGACGACCTGGCTGTAGCTCCGGATGAATCTCCGGTAAAAGTTTGCGAATCCCAAGAAACGTTGCAGATGTTTCCGAGTGGCAGGCGTGGGCCAGTCTGTGACCGCCTGGATCTTCTTGGGATCCGCCCTGATTTGTCCCCTCTCCAAGATAAAGCCCAGGAACTCGACCGTGTCGGTGTGGAACACACACTTCTCAGCCTTAACATAGAGTCTGTTCTCCAGAAGTCGTTGGAGAACCTGCATGACGTGACCCTCGTGTTCCTTGATGTTGGTGGAGTAAATCAAAATATCGTCCAGATACACAAATACGTAGCGGCCCAATAGGTCCCGTAGGACGTCATTAACTAGCACCTGAAAGACGGCGGGGGCGTTAGTAAGGCCGAAAGGCATGACTAGGTACTCAAAGTGTCCTAACGAGGTGTTGAAGGCGGTCTTCCATTCGTCCCCCTCACGAATGCGCACCAAGTGGTAGGCGTTACGTAGGTCCAGCTTGGAGAATATGGTGGCTTCGTATAGAGGGTGAAACGCGGAATCAATCAGGGGTAATGGGTACTTGTTCTTGACCGTGATATTGTTCAATTCTCTGAAGTCAATACAAGGACGCAGCGAGCCGTCTTTTTTCTGGACAAAGAAAAATCCAGCGCCCACAGGTGATGAAGAGGGGCGAATCAGACCGTTGGCTAGGCAATCCCGAATATATTTCTCCATGGCTTCCCTTTCAGGTTTGGAGACATTGTAAAGTCGGCTTGAGGGAAGAGTGGAACCGGGTAGCAGCTCGATCGCGCAATCATAGGGTCTGTGAGGAGGAAGTGTCTGTGCTTGCGTCTTGGAGAAAACGATGCCCAGGTCGTGATAGGGGGCTGGCACGTTTTCAAGAGACAGCTTGGTGTCTTGAGGTGGGGTAGGTGCGCCCCCGGCAGGTGCAGGTGCGGACCGAAGACAGGCTTGGTGACACTGACGGCTCCAGGCTTGAATGTGGTGGGATTTCCAGTCAATGACGGGGTTGTGTTCTTGAAGCCAGGGTAGTCCCAGAATGAGCGGGTCGTTGGGGGAGCGGATGATGTGAAACTGGATGAACTCATGATGGTTGCCAGAAATGATAAGTTGAACGGGTTCCGTGACGTGGGTCATCTTGTAGAATATCTTGCCGTCCAATGACCGAGCATTCACGGTGTGGGGCAGTGGAAGGGTGGGAATGTCCAGATCACTGACCATAACTTCGTCCATAAGGTTAGCGTCCGCTCCAGAGTCTATGAGCACGCTCACTTGAACCTCCTTCTCAGGTAGCATGATTGTGGCAATGAGGGTAGGGCGAGTATCGCTCTTGGAGATCTTCTCCTGGTGGGTTGAAGACCTCACTACTACGGATGACTCGGATTTCCTGGACCGGGCGGTGCACTGTGTTTGAGAATGCCCCAGCTTCCCGCAGTAGAAACATGCCCCGGTCTCCCTCCGACGTCTCCGTTCCTCGGGCGAGATCTTAACTCCGGCATGGGAAAGATCCATAGGTTCGACTACCCCAGCCTGGTTCTTCTCCGTCAGTGAGGCAGGTACTCGTCTGGGGTACGGCTGACCGGGCGGAATCGGTCTCTCCGTCCGACGAAGTCTGTAGCGGTTATCAAGGCGAATGGCGGCTCGGACGAGGGCGTCGAACTCCCTGATGGGTTCCTGATGGGCCAACTCGTCCTGGAGCACCCCGTTCAAACTGGCCCGGAACAAGTCCGCAAGGGCCGAGTCATTCCAGTGGGTAGCCGCAGCGATTGTCCGAAAGTCAATAGAGTGGTCCGCGGCACTTTTAAGGCCTTGGCGGAGGGCAATGAGTTGCTGTGAGGGCTCTTGGTCACTGGAGGCGTGCTGGAACACTTTGCGGATCTCCTCCGCAAAGACCATGTAGCTGAGAGGAAATGAACCTCCGGACCACACCGCAGTAGCCCAGTCCAAAGCTCTCCCCTTGAGTAACCCCATCACGTAGCCAATCCGTCGCTCGTCAGTCGGATATGTCAATGGCTGTTGTCGGAAGACAAAGTCACACTGTAACAGAAACGCCTTGCATCTCTCCGGCTCACCACCGAACCTCTCCGGGGGGGGCTGTTGTGGCTCCCGGAATTGCCAGGTTCCCATGGGGTGGGAGGGTGGGATAGCCGGCGGCTTAGCAGGTTGCTCTGGAGTGCGTGGTTGAACAGCAATGGCCAGTCTCCTCATCTCCGCGCACAACTCTTTAATCTCCTCCCGGAGATCGGAAATCCCCTGGGCGTGCTGCTGCACGATGAGGCCTTGTTGTTGCAGAGCGTGGAACATGGCGGTTGAGTCAGCAGGGTCCATCGTGGCGAAATTGTTCTGAGACAGGTGTGTGCGGGTTGGACCCGTAATGCACGACTCAGAACACGGACGTAATAATAAATGCCCGCAAGGGCTTTATTATGGGGAAATCCAAAAATCGTAGTCACACAAGCAAAGTTCATCCACAGAAAATCCAGCCAAAAAACCAAAGTATAGTACCGAGGGAGAAGGCAGTCTCGGAATCGGTACACCATGCACAAGTTCAGAAACCAGAGTAGCTGTCAGCGGAGCAGAAGTACAATTCAGGGGAAAGCAGAGTTCGTAGGTCGTGGGACGTTGCAGGAGTCAGACCGAAGTCCTATCCGCGGGGCAGAGGTACAAACAGACAGCAGGCAAAACTCGTGGTCAAAAACAGGCAGTAGAAACGGTAGGCAGGCAGTAACAATGGTCAGTAAACAGGCTTGGATCAATAACAAAAGTCAGACAATGGATAACGCTCAAAAGTGACAGTAGTAAACTAACAGGCAACAATTTCGCGAAGACAAGACATGAACACTGAGCTTATATGCAGGTGTAGACAGGTGCAGACACTTAGCTTGAGAGCAGCATGCGAAGGGGAATCAGGTGTGGAAAGCTGACGAGGTAACAAGATAATTAGTAATCGTTAGTAATAAACCTATCCTGACCTAGCGTTAGTAAATTAGTAAATGACATGCACAAGAAACGTAAGGTAAACATGAACACATGGTTAGAGAGTTAGTATTACCCAATCCTGATCTAATGTTAGTAGATTAGTAAATAGACACGGGAAAATGAAACAATTAGGGAAGGCTGAGTGACAGCAAGAGAGAGAGGGAAAACAGCATGAATGCAAGGCTGCAGAAAAACACGGAAATATGTATGCTAAATAAACTGCATCGTAACATAAACAGAACACAAGCATGACAAGAACAGAAAAATAAACTGTGACAATAACTAAACATGAAACGTGGCATGAACATGGCAGAAACGTAACAGTTTCCATACTCTCAGCCTATTAAAACCCCGCTGATTTCACCTGTTATTCCATAACTGAACAAAACGATTTTAAAGAGAACTAAGCGTCTAATTAGAAACGAAAAGAATTTGCAGCATGTTACACAATTAATTCACAATTAATCTTAATGCCATTCTCTGCATGTGCGCTTTAACTTAATGCGTGAGCACAGTCTTCCTGGGAAAGTGGATTGTTTAAAAGCATTAGCCTACGCTACGAGTAAAACAGATTGGTCACATTTCCATAAGCAGGACATTATAAAACAAGGGAAAATATGCGTGAACCTATGGGTTGCCAAACTGACAGCTTTATTGTATTTAGTGTCATCAAAAACTGTTCGCGTAGCTCGAAGCGTCCACTTTTGCGTAGCTATTTGCGTGAGGTATGTTTCTGCCCTTACTCATTAGCAAGATGTTTTCAGCCGAGGAGGTAACAATATCATTATAAAAATAGCGCACATACACCTAGCTACTTTACATTACATTATAGTCATTTAGCAGACGCTTTTATCCAAAGAGACATACAATAAGTGCATACAGAAACGTCATCGAAGTAACTACAGAACAGATAAGACAAAGAACATCCTTCCCATAACGTAGCAGCTATCGATAGCTAAGGCTATCTATTGTCGTGATGTTTGTTTATTGTTGACAATAGTCTATCATGTTTGACCAGACCTTGATCATGTAAATGGTTACATGCTCAAAGCATATAAGTTAGTAATCTTAGCTATTGCTCTGTAAATTTGACCACTGTTCATTTTCATAAAATAATTAAAAATCATAATTTTATAATTCTGCTTGGTTCATTCTGCAGCCATCAACATCCAGTGGTCGCGCCCCAGAGTAAGGGTGAGGGGCAGTCATTACATAAACATTACATTACAGTAACATTAAAGCAGACGCTTTTATCCAAAGCGATAATCGTATTTGTGGTGGGCGAGGCAGGGCCAGGGGAAGAGGACAGCTTGATCAGAGTGACCGTGATAGAGTCAACAGACTCCGGGAGGAGAAACATTGCCATCTCAACTAGGTTGAGACGGAGCGGCGAAATCACAAAATGCGAAAAATACAATCAAATCAGAAATAAATATTTTCCCGAAATAAATATTTTCCCGAAATAAATATTTTCCCAAAATAAAACAGAGATGCCCTCAATTAAAAAATTTAACAGATATCCAAAAACTCCCCATCCTCTTAGGAGAGGAGAAGACATGCTGTGACCTGGCAGCACAATATATAGCTGCCTGCCATTGTCTTATGGACAGTGAGTGACAGAGATCATTATAAACCAATTTGAATTTTTTATATTTATTATATTCACTTTATAAGATCATATGTGTCGTTCTCATCATCATTATTATCATTTCTATTGATAATTATTATTATTTTTTATTGTAGGCCCTACTTTATTATTTTACATTATTGTTATTTCTAAATCCATAATCAAAGAAAGGTTCTTGTTTTCATGTTACTGTTACATGTTTCATGGTTACTGTTCATTCGTTTCTAGTCTTTGCTGTTTTGTATTGTTCAGAGTTAGATGTATATCTTCGACTGTTTTAACGCAGTACAGTGTTTCCCCTAGGATGGAGTTGTAGCAGCGGAGGTGAAGCACTTATATATATATATATATATATACAGATCCTTTCCAAAAATTTTGAATATCATTATAGATTCATTACACACAAAGTGAAATATTTCTACCCTTTATTTGTTTCATTTTTCATAATTTTGGCTTACAGCTCCAGAAAACCCCCAAAACAGTATTTCAAGAAATTAGAATAGTGTGTCGAAAATCAGCATCTACTTCATTTATTTCAAAGAATGAATGTTTTAGACTGAGTGTCACTCTAATCATCTAATTTACTCAAAACACCTACAAAATTTTTCTACAGGTGTGTCGTTAAATTGGACAGGTATCTCAGTTTGGTTCAGTATGGGGAAGACTGCAGACTTGACAATTGGCCAGAAGACCATCATTGACACCCTCCAGAAGATGAGTAAGCCACAAAAGGTCATCGCTAAGGAGGCTGAAGGTGCACAAGCAAAAGAGATGACCGAGGGTTCAGCGGATTGTCAAGCAAAGACGATTCCAAAATTTGGCGGAGATGCAGAGGGAGTGGACTGAGGCTGGAGTCAGTGCTTCAAAAACCACCACGTACAGAGTGTGACACTCAGTCTAAATCATTCATTCTCTGAAATAACTGAAGTAAATGCTGATTTTCGACACACTATTCTAATTTCTTGAAATACTGTTTTGGGGGTTTTCTGGAGCTGTAAGCCAAAATGATGAAAAATGAAACAAATACAGGCTAGAAATATTTCACTTTGTGTCTAATGAATCTATAATCTATGAAAGTTTCACTTTTTGAATGGAATTATGGAAAAAAAAAACTTTTCTATGATATTCTAATTTTTTGGAAAGGATCTGTATGTGACTTCAACTGGTTAAGTTGAAGACGTCGCATATAGGCTATTATGCTACCGTACATTACTTTATTAGGTAGGCTAAATCGTAAAAAATTTTTTTTATAAATCTTAGTAAATCCAACAATTTAGTTGTTTATGTAGTAATATTGCGTGCAACCACTGTCCCGCGATTATTTTTGATTGTGAGATGGCTATATCCCAGTCATCAATAGAAGCTATGATAATTTAATCAATGCGATGTATTAATACGTTCACTGCATGCCTATACCCCGTCACGCATGAGCAACTACGATGCGCAAAGGCAGGATTTTCCAAAAGGCAAATGCGGTTATTAAAGGCACTGTCACTGACACGTTGAAAATGCATAACCCCACATACATTTTTTTTTTTTAGTAGATACCTGGCAACCTGGGGGGCAGGTACAGACACAGGTAATTAGAATATCATGCTCTGTACCACCCACATTTTGAGATAAGCACCTGCGCAACACAAGTTAGAATACGGCGTAAGTCAGCTCGTGTTAAATCCGCGCAGGAGAGGCACTTAACGCATGACTTAAGTTGGCCATCTCTGAATCCGGCCCTATAGGCTATGTACAATTGTCTGCATGCAGTGCTTTGGGTGTGTGAAAAGCACGTCACAAATAAAATTATCAACATTATTTTGTTCAGATAATTCTGTTCACAAGTAAGATGTTTTATTATTCTACATTTTAAAATAAATTATACTACCTTATTTGGATAAACTTTATCTGACACACACAGTACATTACTGTCATGGTTTTCAGCAGCCTCGTTTTATTTTGGCGGTCGTTCTTTCTTTTAGTAGCGTTGTGCACTTTATCGGATTTTCCGTCTTCCGTTCCGGTATTTTCATCTCGCACTGCAATTATCCTTCGCACCTGTTTGTGGTTTCCTGCCAGCTATATATAGCTCTGGGTTTCCGATTTCCAGTGCTTTGATATGGTCTTGCATTTGACACGTAGCCGGTAAAGGTATAGGAATACGGAGACTGCTTTCCTTGCTGTTACTATTAAGCAAAGCAGGACAAGTCCAGTTAGAGTCAGGGTTTGATCTTTTCATCTTTTCATTTCCCTTTCACTACTCTGTTTGCTAGTCTTCCTCCTTTTCTGTTCTTTAAGAGGCATTCCTATATTTTATGCTTCTTTCTACTACCTCTCTATTTGTTACTCGCTGGGTTTGCGAGCTGGAGGAATTATTTTCTTGGCTTCTTTTCACCTCTCTTTTTACTAAACCCTCATTTGAGGAGGAGAGGCATTTCCTTTGTCTGCACTCGTTTCTACGAGCTTATTTTTTCCAGTACCGCGGAAATACTATTTTCATTTCTGTTTTTCTCCCTTTATTTAGTCTCTTTTCTACTGAGACTCGAAGGTAATTTCTGTTTATCGATATTCTGCTCAAAGTGTTGAGCCTCACCCTTTTTTAGGGTTGTTTTTCGTTTGGCTCTGCGCCGGGAGTCTATTGCTCCATTCTTTGTTATCCTTTTCTCTCTGTTCGCAAATACGTTTCGCTCTAGTGGTGTTTCCGATTATCGGAAATCATTTTTGACTTCTCTCTGTTGCATCTGGCCCTCCGAACCCAACTCCCCCATTATAATTACTGGGGCAAACATGTCTGGATATATTTGTAAGATTCAAAATGTATAATTCTATGTCTGTTGGTAGAAATGTCTGTTTGTAAATGTGAATGTTATATGCTCTAGAAAGATTTCTTCATGGGGATAATATTCTTTCTATCTGTTTATCTTTCTATCTAGAAAGGTGCAATTTAAAACTTGACAAGTATAGGCCTAATTTTGTGTGTAATTTTCCATAATCTGTTTACAACATTCATTTAAATCATGTCTTCAATGAGGCATTTTTGCTATTTGACAATTTGATGTGACAAAGTTTGAATGACCACATTCTCTTCAGATGGTAAGATGAAATGCTGCTACATTATGGGAAGGATGTGCTTTGTCTTATCTGTTCTGTAGTGACTTCGATGATGTTTCTGTATGCACTTATTGTATGTTGTCGTGGATTTTTCCCTTTCAACCCACAGTGAGCAAGTCTGTCCAAACAGAACCACAACAAAACCATGTAATAAACTGAAATTCTTTTTCTTATTCTATTTGGAGATAAACTCAGAATGAGAGAGTCTTACCAGAATCTCTCTAACTTGAAAACAGAATACAGAGGACATTTATACACAATCTATTATTGCTTTACTGATTTGCCACAAGGGGCGGTTTCTAAACATACAGAGACAAGGGTATCCATTTCTTGGTGTTTAGTCTTTCGATAACCTCTAACCTTCAAACCAAGTAACGAAAACATCCATCTCACAGACTGCCTGTCTCTGCAGATTGTGAAGGGAGAGACACAGTGGGAGTGAAACACAGCAGGCCTGCTTAAAGCCTACTCAGTGTTCACAGAGAATACATTGTTTAATTACTTAACTCAATATAATTGATCTACTAATAATCAAAACTATAATAAATGCTTAATGATAATCATGTGATTGTCTCTATGTTAATACACACACATTGTAAAACAGAAAATTCCTTCACATTTCCCTCCTTTTATCATTCCATGATAACAAACAATTTTCTGTTACAGTCTACCTAATGTACTCAATCAGTTAGTAAGTGATTCATTTTAATAACATCATAAATGATTACAGATTCAGGACTTATATGGGACAAAACTAGCACAGAGCCAGAAAACCCAATCATTTCCGGAAAAAATTATTCCTCGACCTCTTTCTCCAAAGACGACCAAGCCATGCTTTCTGGATATCAGCAATATCGCACATCATCCATTTCTGATTAATAACAAGAATCAACATAGGAAAAGAAAAATCATAGTGGATATAGTAACAGGATAGAATATAATTGATTATAATAAAATTTTCACTATAATGTACTACTGATTATTTTAACATATAAAATTACTACTATCAAGAGAAAGTCTGAAAGAAAAGAAAGATAAAAAATAAAAACCCATCATGTAATGGAGACTTTTCACAACTCCTGGAATGTCGACCTTTTAAAACTCTTCACATTACAACACTGTCTGTCTTCCCACCAACCATGTGACAGGGTGGGTACATAATTCAGGCCTATACTTTATATAGGGCCGTCAGTAAACTCAGGAAGTTGTCGGAGAAGGAATACATTATCTTGTTAAGGATCAGGAACATATTGCTGTAAGTACTGACCTATAGCACAACAGCAAAGAAATACGAGCAGGATGGCAAAGATAACAACAGGCAAAAAGATTCTCAGCAGTGTTTTCCTCCAACATGTCAGGAGGTTAAAGAACCAATCTTTATTTGCATCAACCTCCCTCTCCACTAATGAGTCACAGAGTTTGGTCATATTTCTAAGTCCCTGCTGTATGATCTGGCCATCCTCATCATAATGTGGTATGTACGTGCAACACGCCTCCCCAATCATCACACAAACCCCCCCCTGCTCTGCAGTAAGCTGATCTAATACCATACGATTCTGCACAACCATTAATCGCAGTGAAGTCAACTCAGTTTTTACAGCACCTATTGTCAAAATGGAGGAGTTTATGTACTGGAGAAAAGTGTATCGAGTAACTTCTATCTCTTTAAAAGCCTCTAACACACCTAACCCAGGGAGCAAAGCCTGTATAAACTTAGAACCTGCAGTCCAAAGCCGATGTTCAGTAGGAACAGGATTACTATCCCAAAACCCTCTCTTTACCCTGTGCATGCGACGTGTGGTGTGACTATATGTGGAAAGGTCAGGAATCACATATGTAGAGTCATACAAAGCAACAATGGCACACACTCCACCCCAGTCAGGGGGGAGAGCAGTGTAGACTGAATTTCCACAAAGCCAGTACCAATCTGATAACAGTCAACTCCCAAGGCGAGAGGATGGCGTTATCCCTGAACAGTTTGCAGTTTGTTCCCTATTCCAAGGTAATGAGATTGCGTGTGACCAGTTCTTCCTACATATCTCATCAGCCATGTCAGGGTAGTCTCTGCAGGGACTATAGGAATCACTCAGACAGTCAAAACACTTATCCGGATGCATGGGCGGACAGTCACAGAAAACAGTTTTACACTGAACATTGTCTAATTGACCTAGCGCATTAGAGCCATTACCTATAATACACCTTCCAAACTTCATACTATGTTTAAGTACGACTGGACCGGGCATTCTCCATGACACCTGTGGCCATGCTAGGTAATCTTTCAGGAAAGAACAATCTGTATTGACTACTGGAGTACTCAAAAGTGACAGATTTAATGGCACCGAGAAGTCAGCTTCTTCCCACCGTTTTCCCATTACCTGGGTGAGAACTCAGTCCCACCAAACATGTTGAGAGGTCGTTCTTCAGATTCTGCACCTGAAGAAGAGGGCCTGCTGTGGAATGAGGCATGTGAGAGCAAACATAACAAGACTGGTTAAAGTGCTGCTTTGCAGTCCACTCAGCATAACGCCACCAAGAGTTAGTAGCATAATGATGTTTCACAGTTCCTGGTGTCAGCCAAGCTTCATTCCCGGTGGTGACATACCTTTTAGTCCTTTTAGTCATTACAACAGTACCGTTTAGTTCACTGGTGTTAATGGTGTAGAATGTCTCATGAATCAGGATAATGGGCAGAACAATGATGAGGGTAATGAGGCCTAGTAGCAATAGGCCTACCTCCAGGCTGCAGCCTAATCTTCTTAAAGGGTTGTACCCCTCGGTGTTCCTGCTGTGGTCTGGCATGTTGGGAGCAGATATTACCGTCACATGAAGTGGTGGTTCTCTGAGTTTTTAAACTCCGTGAGAACTTAGTTGTCCCTGCACGTCGGTCGAGGTGGGTCTCTCACCCTTATCCCTCCTTTGGCGCTGGTGGAGCTCTTTTGCAGTGGCTGGCGTGGACCCAAGAAGCACGGCCTTCCACTCGCACGGCTGTGGGCGTGGTGAGTAGTACCTGGAAAGGACCCCTCCACCTGGCCTGGTGCCACTTCTTCCTTCTGAAGTCTTTTATCACCACCCAGTCTCCTGGCTGCAGGTCATGTAGAGGCCCACTGGCTGGGGGTCTGGGAGAGCCTGGGAGAGCTGCTTTCACCTGTTGATGCACAGATCTCAGAACATTGGTTAGCTGAACACAGTAACTTACCATGTGAGTGTCAGCTAGCTCTTTGTCCAGCATCAGCCCTGGGGGGTGACATCCAGTCCTCATGGGCCGCCCTGTGATGACTTCATAGGGCGACAACCCTGTAGCAGCGTGGACCCTCCCCCGCATACCTGTAAGGACAATTGGCAGGACCTGGACCCAATCCAGACCTGTCTCTGCCATCACTTTTGTTAACCGGTTCTTAATGGTTCAATTTGCCCTCTCTACCACCCCTCCACTCTGAGGGTGGTAAGCACAATGGAACTTCAACCTGATCCCCAATTGCTCGGTCACTTTGTCCACCACCTTGTTTAAAAAGTGTGAGCCTCTGTCTGAAGACAGCTTCCTTGGGATTCCCCACCTAGGAATAAGCTCTGTTAGTAGGGCTATCGCCACTGCTGCATCATCAGCTTTCCCTGTCGGAAAAACTTTAACCCACTTTGAAAACATGTCAACAAACACCAAACAATAATTCTTACCCCT
Organism: Synaphobranchus kaupii; assembly: GCA_029718625.1. Classification (NCBI taxonomy): domain Eukaryota; kingdom Metazoa; phylum Chordata; class Actinopteri; order Anguilliformes; family Synaphobranchidae; genus Synaphobranchus; species Synaphobranchus kaupii. The sequence continues at coordinate 8,014,749 of CM056398.1, read as the reverse complement.
GCATGGGTTCAATGAAGTCCATCATCAGGTACTCGAAAGGCTCCTGTGGAGCCGGGTGGGCCACATTTGGAACCTTCTGGCCCCTCCCAGCATTATTTACAACACAAATAACACACTTTTCACAAAAGTTTTTTGCATAAGTAGAAAATCCGCTTGTGTCCCAGTGTCTGGACATCAAAGATATCATCCCTCCTTTTGACACATGATCCAGTCCATGAGTCAATTTAGCATAGTAGGGAAATAAAAAAGAGGTAAACAGGGTATACCAGTAGGGCCTAGCCAGACCCCATCAGTGTAGGTGCCGTCCCGCTTCCATTTGGCCTTTTTCTGGGGTGTGGCCCCAGATTGGCAGTCCTGTACAGAGGCCAATGGAGTGTCTGTGGGAACAGCAGCCTGTGTGAGCAGACTGAGAGTTGTGTGAGGGGGGCGGATGCAGCTGCTTTGGCTGCCAAGTCAGCATGTTTATTCCCTTGAGAGATAGTATCAGTCTGGTTTGTGTGAGCGGAGCACTTACATATAGCAATGGCAGCAGGCAAAAGAATTGCCTGTAGGAGGCAGCTCACTAAGTGTCCGTTCTGTATAGTTTTACCTGTAGAGGTAAGGAAGCCTCTATGCTGCCAAAGAGTTCCAAAGTCAACTCCAAAAGCATATCTGCTGTCAGTGAAAATATGTACAGTTTTACCTTCAGCCAAATGGCAAGCGTGTATAAGAGCGAACAGTTCAGCTGCCTGTGCTGAGAGGTGTCCAGGAAGGCGGGCTGACTCCAGAACCTGATGATGTGTCACCACTGCATAGCCAACCTGACTGTCACCTGTGAGGGGACATCGACTGGCAGAACCGTCAACAAATATATCAAAGTCTGCATTTGAGAGAGGAGTGGTGGCGAGGTCAGGACGGAGGGAGAGAATTTGATCTAACACATGAACACAATTATGCGGCTCCCCATCCTCAGGTGTAGGTAAAAGAGTAGCGGGATTCAGAACATTGCATCGCTTGACTGTAACATTTGGCAAAGAGAGCAACACTTGTTGATAGTGAAGCATTCGGGCTGGTGAGAAATGGGCCGTCTTTTGCTTTAACAGAATTTCTGCTACCGCATGAGGAACAAGGACAGTGAGAGGACGATAAGCAACAAGTGATGCAGATCCAGTTACCGCAAAAGCCGCTGCTGAAATGGAGCGCAAACAAGGAGGAAGGCTCCTAGAAACAGTATCAAGTCTCTGAGAATAGTACGCAACAGGCCTGTGTTTATCACCATGCTTTTGCAAAAGAACAGCAGACATGTAGCCGCCCTTCTCATCAACAGTCAAAAGAAAAGGCTTATCCATGTCAGGCAGGCCCAAAGTAGGAGAAGACGCCAACTGTTGTTTCAACTTCTGAAAGGAAATTTCAGCAAGCTCTGTCCATGTGACATTATCATTAGCCGCAAGATCATGGCCATGTGCCAAGGGTTGGGAATATTCAGCGTAATCAGAAATCCATTGCCTACAGTACCCTGTCATGCCTAGAAAAGACATTACCTGCTTTTTTGTAACCGGTTTAGGGAGGTCAAGAATCGCTTGGATTCTGTCAGTTCCCAAAGACTTGCCTTCTGCAGAAATTGTGTGTCCTAAATAGGTAACAGTAGGTAACCCAAATTGCAATTTCTCCTGTTTAACTTTGTGGCCCTGTGTGGCTAAAAATGTCAACAGTTCAAGTGAATCCTGAATACAGCTGTGCTCGTCTGGAGAGCAGACGAGGAGGTCATCAACGTACTGAATCAAAGTACTTTGGCCTGAAGAAAACTGGAACTGTTCCAAGTTTTCCTGCAGCGCTGCTGAAAAAACTGCTGGTGATTCAGCATACCCCTGGGGTAGCCGAGACAGGTATACCTTTTTGCCCTGAATGTAAAGGCAAACCAGTACTGGGAATTTACATCAACAGGAATACTAAAGAATGCATTCGCTAGATCGATCACAGAAAAATATTTAGCATTACCCGGGACATGTGCAAGAATGGTAGTGGGATTAGGCACAACAGGAGCGCGCTGCTGAACGGCGCTGTTCACAGATCGTAAATCTTGTACGAACCGCCAAGACCCATCAGGCTTTTTTACAGGCAAGATAGGAGTGTTTCATGGAGAGTCAGGACAGGGAACCACAACACCAGCTTCTAACAACGCATTAAATACGGGGACAATGCCGTCCTCGGCTTCTGGGCATAGGGGATATTGACGTTTGCATGGTCTGTATTCAGATTTAGGGGTTACTTGAAGTGGAGTAACTCCAGCTATGAGCCCCACATCATGTTGGGACGTTGCCCTCAATTGAGAGGGAATTGCACTGAATCTCGGGTCTGACAAATGCAAATAGGCTTGAGTATCACACAACAACTCATGAATGCTGCAGACAGCTGTCAGAGAGTTCGGAAACTGGTGCGCAGTGACACGCAGAGAGGGAGAATATTTTGAAAATTCCCCTGTCTTTTCCCAGTCCGTGGTATCCAAACATAATTTCACCCATGGCCCTGTGTCCTCCCATTTTTTATTTGAGGCTTTGCACAGCAACACATGGGGTGCACTTCCCGCAATGGAATAGAATTGCTGCTGTGCTGAGCTCAATTGTACAGACAATGCACAGAAATCGCGACCAACCAAAAACAATGTCGAATTTAATGTACAATCACCGTACCAATTCTTTTCAGATTCCCAATCTCTACCTCGACTAAAATGTGCTGTTATATGTAGTTCTAATTCTGTCAGTCTGTCGCCAGTGCCTGTCCACTCAGTTTTGGCCATTTGTATGGCTTTAGCTGTGACTGAGGATCTGTCCAGATCCCAAGCATAGTAAAACATTTCTAGAGTTTCTGCCGTAGCAACTCTGTCAATAGTTAAACCGTCATCAGTACACTGCACACTCAGACCTAATTTGCACATTAAGTCTCTGCCAAGCAGATTTACCGGACATACAGGGGAGAACAAGAACGCATGTTTCAAAGTAATATTGGAGTCCGTATTGAAATCTTGCACCAGTAATGGAGCTGTAAATTTCTCTGTCGTGGTATTTCCACCAGCATCCTGGCTGAGCATGGTTTTACCACTAAAAAGAGGAGGTTTTGAATCCCATGATTTAGCTGTTATTACAGACCGACCAGCTCCCGTATCCACAATGAAGTCTAATGCTTGCCCATCAACTTTTAATGACCAAAGTGGTAACGCATTTGGAGCCGTATGGTAAAGGAACCCAGCAAACTCACCCTTGTCCGCATGCGTTTCCTCGTCCCCCACAAAACTTCAATTTCCAGGTAATCCAGTTTGACCCCCAGGATGTTGGAAAGTAACATTCCCTTGGGGTGCTGTGTCCCAACTGTCAGCATTACCGGAATACTTACAACCGCGAGCCCAATGTCCCTTTTTTCCACATTTTCGGCAAACATCATAATCCGCCACGGTAGTGGGTCCCATGGAGTTGGGTCTCTGTCTGTTCCCTTGATTCCGTCCTCCACATCTGCCGTGGCCTCTCCTTTGCTGCTGCTGTCCACTGGCACCGTCCCTGTAGGACTGGAGCTGTGCCAGCTGCAGCTGAGAGGTCATCTTGTCGCTTTTCTTTTTGTCTTTGTGTTGCTTGTCGCGGTCCTGTTCTTCGCAGTGAACAGCATAACGGACAACTTCCTTAAGTCTCCGAGTCTGCCAGCCAACACAGGAGGTCTTAATAGCGGTTGCAAGGTGTTTATCCAATCCATCCAGGAAACAGTGGGTTAGCTGAGTCTCGTACGGAGTAAGAGTCTCGTTGTTGTCCGGTTTGTTCATTCCACTGTGCGCGTCATACTTCTCTGAAAGTCTCTCAAGAAAATCATTAACAGTTTCACCAGGCTTTTGTTTAACCTGTCTGACTGCTTCCCAGTTCAGACGAACAGGGAATTCGGTTTTCATACTGGTTTCTAAAGTATCTATCTGTTTCACATACTCAGAAGTAGCACCATCATTGTATGGATGGTTCGTAGACCAATTTCCCCTTACGTTACCCCACCGTAACTTCAATTTCTTAATCAGTACAGTTTGTAATTCACCTGCAGTTGGGTGACAAGTTCTTACCAGATTTCTCAAAGCTTCCATGAACTTGGCACCACCCACCTGGGTTGGATCCGGCAAATCTTCGCAGACAGCCTGTAACTCCGACACCTTCCAGGGCCGATATACCAGGACCGTCGGACCCTGGTCATCTTGTTCTGCCCTGGGATTGGGGCATTCTAGCATAGGGTACGTGTCTGGCCCCCAGGATGAGTCCCGCCCCGGCACAGGTGCCGACGTCTTCGGGCCGTACATGGTACCTCCCCTGGTGTGCGACGGGGTAGGCATCTCTACCTCGTGCAGTTCGCCCTTGTGGGAAGTTACCTGTACTGTGGAATCTGGGTTTACAGAAGCTGCAGGTCTCGCTCTGGCCACCGGCCCACTCGCAGATGATTGTGCAGCAGCATTGGAATGCACTGCCTGGGGAGCAGTGGCTGAGGGATGTCCGTGAACTCCTGCCGCTTGCTGTGGGATATACGCTGGAGGACACGCAGGACAGTCCAAGTCCAGGTTCATTTTGTGTATGCTTGCAAGCTGTGCTACATCGGGATACAAGGAGCCGCCGGAATGCACAACAGGAGATAGCACTGAATTTCTTTGTTGGGATTTCTCCACAGTAATTTTATTTTTATCTTCTCCCTTGGTCTGTTTTTCCTGCCTTAATTTTGATTCCTTTTCCCACAAATCTACTGCATCCCAGTCGGGTTGCCATTTAAATTTACGTTTACTATTTTTAACCTCATATGACCGCAGCCGCATTTTTAGGTTATCAATCTGATTTAGACTAAAAGAGCCTTTTTCAGGGAAACATAACTTTTGCCATTTAACGCGCTGGTGTGTGGTTGCTGGACCATATTTGTCATGCATTATTTTCATTGGACCCGTAAATTCAGAGTCCTGTTTCCTTGAATTTTTAGAACCCATTGTCATGCGTTTGTCCCACAACCAAACTATGCCTTATTAATTTTAAGGTTTTAATTTTTTCTTTTAATTAGGCCTATTTTAGTCAGAATCAGTTTCAGATTCTGCACTATCCTCTGGATAATTGTCCTCACTTTCCTTTCAGGGTGAACGTTTAGCCTACCTTCTATTAATGCCGTTTCCTTCTCTTTTAACCACTCACCTCTAGGTATAGCTACAACAGAAAAACCACTTCCAAATCTGTCAACCTCATTAAGTGTCTCGTACAGTTATAAATGACCATAATCATCTCCTCTGCAAAAATGTCTCTCCTGTACTGGTCCAAATATGTCATTTGCCTCTACTGACAATACATGATACCACATTACAAAAATGTTTCAGAGCTCATTACAAGAGAAAGAAAAAGAGAAATATTAGCCCATGGGTAGGAGCAGCATACAGCCTCCACAGTTTGAATCACTCCACAGAGTGATGGACCCGTCGGTCACTAATCAAACTTTAAAATTTGAGCGCAATACAGCCTCAAGTTACGTTTTGCTGTGGCGGCTCACCTGTGATTCTCTTTCTATGGATTGCGTATTGATCACCCCAGACAGACGTCTTATTCTCCTCGGTCCGGTCGCCGCCGTCCTTCCTCTAGGTGACTGATTACAGTTACCTCTCTTGTGAGAAGGTGGGTTGCGGTCTCGGGGTTTGAACTCCCGGCAGTGCGCACTGTCTAAGCCGTTCCGACTTGAGAGAAATCTGCGTAGGAGAAAACCAAGTTAGCAATCCTGCCGACTACACCATATTGTCGTGGATTTTTCCCTTTCAACCCACAGTGAGCAAGTCTGTCCAAACAGAACCACAACAAAACCATGTAATAGAATAAGAAAAATAATTTCAGTTTATTTGGAGATAAACTCAGAATGAGAGAGAGTCTTACCAGAATCTCTCTAACTTGAAAACAGAATACAGAGGACATTTATACACAATCTATTATTGCTTTACTGATTTGCCACAAGGGGCGGTTTCTAAACATACAGAGACAAGGGTATCCATTTCTTGGTGTATAGTCTTTCGATAACCTCTAACCTTCAAACCAAGTAACGAAAACATCCATCTCACAGACTGCCTGTCTCTGCAGATTGTGAAGGGAGAGACACAGTGGGAGTGAAACACAGCAGGCCTGCTTAAAGCCTACTCAGTGTTCACAGAGAATACATTGTTTAATTACTTAACTCAATATAATTGATCTACTAATAATCAAAACTATAATAAATGCTTAATGATAATCATGTGATTGTCTCTATGTTAATACACACACATTGTAAAACAGAAAATTCCTTCACAATGTCGCTTTGGATTAAAGCGTCTGCTAAATGAATCTAATGTAATGTAATGAAAAAACACAGGCCAAGTTACAATAACTAATTTAGGAAACATTGGGTAGCATTGCTAAGTTTGGAATAGAGCTTGTTTACGTTGTGTGAGCCAAGATAGCCAGTATTGTTTGTTGTAACTTGGCCTCTTTTGATATCAATACTTTTAATGGCGGGCTTAAAGGGTAGTTCCACCGAAAAACAACATTAACCTTATTTAACAGATCAAGGCGCAACTAATTAAGTCTCTCTTTGTTGCTGGCAAAAACAATATGTGAACGGAAATATTGACAGCTAAAGTTAAAATTTGGTAGAGGTATACGTCAAAATGACATACACCTCTACCACTTCCTCGTTTTTGAAAGACTACAGTGGCATCAAGTGGGCATGTAAATTACATAGGCACATAGGCGGAGCAGGGACACATCGTAGATCATTGCTATTTTATCATAATGTCAGAAAATTACATTGATACGTTGTTTCCTAAAGATGTTTTGGCAAACTAAACCAAACAGGACTCGGGTGCTGTCAGTTACAGAGTGGACAAATGATAGGCTACAACTCCGGTCTTCCTGTGCCTTATTGAATCACCCGGTAAGGAACCATGCCAACTACATTACAATCCATGACCATGAAAAGTAGACTAACATAGTAATTAGCGAGCCGACCATAATCAAAAATTTTTGTCATAGATGGAAGGCCTTTGAGCCTGAATAGGCTATCCTGCGCTGAACGCGCTGCCAATTAGGACTGCTTCGGTAGCAAACAATTCCATTTCAGTTGGAATTGTGGTAGTTACACCACTCGTTTACCTTAGTTAAACGTTAAAGGTTAAGGTTAGAGGTCAGGGATGAGAAATGAGTGTTGCAGACTTCTGGTTAGGCTAGCTAATATGATTCACAATACCAAAAGTAGATAAATGAAAGTAAAATAATGGCTGTATTTCCCCCGTTTTTCTCCAGCTAATGTCTGGTGGTGGTATTTTTTTCAGAACTGTTACATTAGTGGCTAACTTGCCAGTGAGTAACATGGCCTGGTATGTGCAGGACGAGCAGTATGCCCAGACCTTCCCCTCAGTGTTGCCCTGTCTGCAGTTTTGCAGCCAAATTGGACTACTTTCCAAAAGCAGTTGCGGGGGATAATGAAAAGTTACAAAGCACACACTTTTAAAAGGTAAAACATATACATTTATTTCTACTTAAAATACTTTGGTTTCGGTTAAAAATATATTTTTGGCTAGTTTTGAGTCGCAGTTTGGCTGGAAACTCTTGCAGGATCTGGCAAGCCTGCCTCCGCTCCAGTCATAACTTTATTCAGTGTGAATGGCATTGTCTGACACCGCCCATAAACTGTAAGCGCTCTTGGCCGTTGTAGTTCAGAGTAAAGCAGGTACCTGGTACATGCACAGTATTTTGAGGCTATATCTCTGCTCACACTACAGGTAAAAAGTTGGTTGAGAGCTCATTTTAATCAGGAAGGAGATACTTTTCTACAAATCCAACATCATTTTTTGGCGGAACTCCCCTTTAGCTTTGCTTGTTTTATTATAGCCAGTGTTTTGTATGTGTATGTAACTTGGCATTTTTGTATGTTTAAAACATTTTTTGTTGAGATATCATTTATTTTTGTACTGTGTTTCTTATGAGTAGCTGATGATTATAATGTATATAAAATCATGAACTATATGATCATTAAATCTAGATAGAGATATATACACATAGGCTTGCGCAAACATGCGCACATTCTAGCTGAAAGAAATGCATATGCCTGGATTAATTTTCCCTTTAATGTTACTATGAAGTGGCTACAAATAAAGGGAAGTATTAGGGCACATGTTTTTAACATTAACAGCATGTTATCCCAGTAGCTACCGCTGTCCCATATTTTTCTAAATTTAAATCACCAACAATGCAGCGCAATGCAATGCAACAGTGCGTTGTGTAATGTTATGAGTTTGAAACAGTAGCGATAAGTTGTATGTTCATTTCATTGGAGTTGTTCAGATGGATCAACATGTAGCCTACTAGCACAAAATATACCTACATAATGTACGCTTAAGAAATCGACTGTTTATTTTTTTTGGAGTGATTGCCCAGTTGGGTTTACAAACTAGGAAATCTTCGTAGCCAACACGGAGAATCGGTGGCTCACTGGTTGCCCAGGGCTACTGGGCTACCTGGCTACCGTTCATGTCGACCCCTGTTCCCAAATCTGGAACATGGACTGAAGTAAAAAGTTATTCAGTGCAGTTATCCAGCTAACATAATCCTGCTTGCTGAAATACTCCCCTGGATGCCACATTTCACAAAATAATTAAATAAATAGGCTACTTAACACACAAATCAAGAGACTCTGTCCATGTAAGCCTATACAGAATTACCGCAATTTTCCCGGGACGTACAGTATTGATTTTAAGGTATCGATAGCAGTTCTGTGTACAGCTACCGTTAACGTTATTTTTTTCTACAGTCTAGACTACGGTAAATTACAGCTGTTCCAGCTAGCATTATGCCATAAGAGAGAATTCTGGCTAGCTCGCTACACTAAAGTAACGTTAAAAAAGTTTAATTTGAACTGAACTGAGCTGAAGTTAGCAAGATAGCAAGTCATGCAGCTTGCCGATCGGACCGACATGCGCAGCTGTCCGTCTGTGGGACATGTGGTGTCTTCCTCCTACACTTTTTTAAAATTAGTTTTAATGTTGCATGTTATCACTGTACAGTTGGAATAAAATCAAAAGTAAGATTGAATTTTGTATTTGGGTTGTGCTATTGAATGCAGCCTATATTGGATAGCCGTATTTTTGCAATATGTTGTGATCAAATGAGACTGGGGAAACAAGTCTGAATTAACTTAATTTGATGTGAAATACAATGCATTCTCACTTTGTTATCGAATTTTGGAAGGCCGTTTTTCCTTCAGCTACACGTGACATTAATAACTAGTTTGTCGCTTGCACCTCTGCAACAAACAGTAGGCTACAGGAGCACAAACTTGTTTGTAAATACCACATATATTATGAATATTACTACGTTGTCATCTCCGTGTCATGTCCTCCATGAAGGAACTATGGAATGAATGGGATTTGGAAAGGGTGACCGTTTACTTGTCGGAGATCAAATCTGATTGGTTACCGCGATGCAAAGTTGTGCTGCCTGGGGCTCTCCCCTGCTGCTTCTGTGGATAGCCCTGCGCCGCTAGCAATCCTAACATGCCTTGCGCACGTGACCAGCCGCCTCTCATTTGGCATTCTATGTGCCATTACTGTAAGGAGGCGGCCGCTTTGTGTAGAAGTTGACATGAATTTAATGGCTTTTTTCTGAGGTTTATGATTGTGGTTGCTTATTGGTTTTCCCAGACTCTGAAACATATATAATAATTAAGGAAAAGGGCAAAAAAACCACCTCCACCTCCTCCCTGTGTTTGGAATACCGTATTACCTCACAGTTGTAAGGGGTGAGTGTAAGGTTCGGAGAACCAGGCGCGACAGCCAAGGAATCGGAAAGTGTATACCGCAGTAAAACAACACAAAAGCGGACAGATCCGCACCATTAAAGGGATAAATAAAACAATGAGAGGGCGAAATGAGGGCGAACTCGAGAATAGCGAGTAATAACAATAAAAGAGCCTCACGCTCTCAAACGAAGAGCGAGAACAGGAGGTCAGAGAAAAACAAAAGAAAAACCCTGTATAAACGGGCGAGAGAACGAACATGAAACTAAAACCTGTTACCTTAAGCTCTAGATGAGAATGAGCTGAACCAAAAGGTAACAGGTAGAGGAGTATAAAGGATAAAGAGAGAAAAGGAAAGAAAAATACAAAATAAATCTTTATCCTAACTCTAACCGGACTTTCTACGTTTCTTATTTGCAACAACCAGAAACGTAGTGACCAAAATCCTATACCTTACTGACTTCGATGTCAAATAGCAAAAAAAATATTGAAGCACCGGAAAGCGGAAACCCTGAGCTTATATAGCCGACAGGAAACTCAAAACAGGTGCGACGAATAACAGCCGAGCGATAGAAAAACACCAGAACGGAAGACGGAAAATCCAATAGAGTGCCTGACGCCGCTAAATGAAAGGATGACCGTAGAAATAACCGGAGGCTGCCAGAAACCATGACAATAGTGTTGCGAACAGATGTTTTGAAGCTATATTTAAATGATAGACTTTGCGTGTTTGGAATGGTTATACTGTAAGAAAACGGTGAAAAGTCTCGCAATAATGTTGCTGTTTTTATGGTATTTTTTTAGTGAAGGGTATAAGCTACTGTTACACTGAACGAGCTGGCGGTATATTACAAACTGTTTAATTGGATGTCTTGGTTACAGATGTTTGTCAGGACTGAATTAATCATAACTATGCTTACTAGTACTAAGCCTACTCTTGCCCTAAGTGTCCCATAAAATCACATTTCCATTTGATCATGGGTTTTATTTATATAAAGTTTTGATTTGCTTGTTATTCATTGTTTGTTATAATAGACGTATATTGTTTGTTTGATGCGAATATGAGTTACTTTTGTATTCTGTAACACGATTTACTTCATGATTTTAAAATATATACACTGTTTGAATGCACTGTAGACGCTTATATTTTGCATTATATAATCACGACAGTGTAGCCTATAGATCATCGATGTACTATTCCTATCTACAATCATTTTACTACGTAGGTATAACGTGATAAGCAAGATGTTGTTACCTTGTACAAAAATAATGAATTTCAATTTTAGTGTGGTTGCTTCAGCTCTCCTGCATTATTTTTATTATCATTCCAGTTTTTCCACCCAAATGTTGTCACGTTTATGGCATATTTTTGACATCAATAGCCTCTGCGGTACTCTGCGGGGGACAAACGACTCCAGTTTTGTGCGGGAGCGGGCGGGATTGGGAGGGAGCGGAATTAAATAATCAGTACCGCGCAGACCTCTAATATGGTATTTCAAGAATGGACGAGAGTACTGGCAGACAGGAGAGTTGGGGGAAAGAGAGTTATGAGTGCTGATCAGGGAGGTATGAATGGAAGTATGACAGGTAAACGAGGGCCTGAGAATGAGGATAGAGAGCAGCGATCGGTGCGGAGGACACTAATGGAGGAAGGTACTAAAATTCAAACAAGGATGTGACATAAATTGATTGAGTCTAATCACACTAACAGCTTGAATAAAGTAATAGGAGATATAGGTATGGCAATGATTCTGCAGGATGGTACTTTACTAATTGTTTGTAAGAATTTTGAGCAAAGTAATGAAGGTGCCAGGTGTTTGCAAAAGAGAGGTGATTGATGGAAAGGTTCTCGGTGAAAGGAGAAGTATAAGAGGGTTGATAACAGGAATACCGGTAGTAGAGAACTTGGATGAGTTGAAGAAAAACATCAAAGGAGGAGTGGTGATAAGGATAAGATTATTAAAGGCAATGAGGAATGGAGAGGTGGAAAGTACCGCTCAGGTGCTATAAATGCCAGAAGTATGGCCACATAGTAGTGGTATGTAAGGGAAGGAAGAGATGTGGTAGATGTGGAGGGGACCATGCTTCTGAGCAGTGCAGACAAGAAGAGCCGGTTAAATGCTGTAATTGTGGTGGAGCACATATGGTGGAATAAGGAGGATGTGTAATAAGGAAGAAGGTGATGGAAGTTCAGCAAATAAGTGGAACATAACATTTTGTATGCAGAGGCAGTTAAGGCAGTGGACAATGAGAGAAAGTTTAAGGAGACAAATGAAGGAAGTGATTTAAATGTAATTCCCTGTAATGGTGGCGTGACTTGTGAGGTAGGAGGAGCCAAATGCAGCAAGGGGATTCATTAAGCCCTAAGACCACTAAGGCGGGAAACCCCGCAGTTAAGGGAGGGAGACAAGACAGGGAACACACGTACCAAAGCTACTAACTGGCTCACTGTCACACACCAATGAGTAGAAGCGCAAACGCCAGGTTTCTCAGTAAGAAAACCAAATAAGGCTAATGGGACAAAAATCTGCGGTCCCATACTTCTACGAGCTAAGTAACTAAAGAGCCAGCAATAATAAACACCCTGCCTCGGTAACGAGACGCATAAGAACAGGCGCGTAGCATAAAAGGTACAAATAAAACACACAACCAACAAACCCTGCAAAATAATACGGGAATGTAACGAGGTGAAAAGGAACAGAGAGCTAACGTTCCAAGGCTACTCTCAGACTCGCAGTCACACACAAACATGTCCACAACATCGCCCAATCCTCCCTATAGGAAGACATGTACCGAAGGACGAAACATAACTACAGTTCCGAACAAAATCGTCAAAAGCTTCATGTACGGAGACAGGTACCGAAAGGAACGAACAGGACAGGCTGCACCGGACATTCACCGGCCAAAAGACTAATGCGAGATTAGTAGAAAATAAACGCCCTACCTCTCCGTAAAGAGGAATGTAACGAGGCAACAGATAGAGATTTAACGTTCCATGGCTACTTCCATAAGCTCGCAGTCACATGCAGAAAACATAAAGGGGTAAACGCCCGATTTCCCAGGAGAGAGAAACATCTTACAGGCGAGCTGACAGAGCACCACCGTCCCATAACTTTATTAGCAAAATGACTAACACAAGCTTAGTAGAAAATACACGCTCTAGCCTCTCAGTAACGGGGAATGAAACAAGGTGAAAAGAACAGAGCTAACGTTCCAAGGTCAACAAAATCGCCCAAGCTCCATATGAGGAGAGACATACCCGGAGAATGAACAGAACTACACTTCCGAACAAAATCGTCCCGCAGGTAAAAAGGACGAAACAGGACAGCTGCACCGGACATTTACCGGTTAAAAGACTAATGTGAACTTAATAGAAAATACACGCCCTGCCTCTCAATAAAGGGGAATGTAACAAGGTGAAAAGGAACAGAGAGCTAACGTTCCAAGGCTACTCTCAGACTCGCAGTCACACACAAACATGTCCACAACATCGCCCAGTCTTCCCTATAGGAAGACATGTACCGCAATGACAAAATAGAACTACAGTTCCGAACCAAAATTACCAAAAGCTCCATGTACGGAGACAGGTACCCGAAGGACGAACAGGACAGGTGCACCGGCCATTTACCGGCTATAAGACTAACACGAGATTAATAGAAAATAAACGCCCTGCCTCTCAATATAAATAAAGCCCTGCTTGTCAGTACGATAAAAACGTCTCTTAGTAAGAAATGACTATACAAATACATCCACAAACAAAGAAAGACTCCTCTCGCTTACACGGAAGAAAGCAGACAGAGAGAGGAGGGAGTATGAAATATGTATGTATTCAAATGAAATATGACAGTCTATCAGGGTTATTTTGAGTGTTTATACCATCATTTTTGAAGTCAAACTATCGTTGAATCCTTTACTTTGTGCTGACCTCCTATTCTCTGTGGAAGTACGGCGCCGGAGCAAATGTGGCCATCGCAACTTGTTACTCTTCTTTGTTGTTGTAGTCGAACAGTGCCGGCACTACATTCGTAGGTAACGTAAAGTATCGCTCCCCGATAGACTGTCGTCGTATTTTATTTGCTTTGGGTGCACTGTGGAGTGTTTAAGTGCGTTTGGTAGTGGATGCTACTGGTTTCCATAGAGTTGCGCTAGCATTAGCAACGTGTGTATGTCCAAAAGAAGGGACAGCATGGAATTAGCTGAAAATGGTTTCCATCAATCAACTACATCATGGGTAAGTCATAATTGAGACATTGGGCTCTATCTTGGCAATCTTGGCGCTTGGTCTAAGCGCATGGCGTAAAGTCCATTTAGGGCGTGTCCAAGTCCACTTTTGCTATTTTAACGGCGTGTTTTTTTGGGCGCCAAGCAAGGCGCAGCGTGCAAGTGGGCTGAACCAAGTCTCTTCATTAATTATAGGTGTGTCTTGGGCGTGACATGCAATAAACCAATCAAAATATCATATCCCATTCCCTTTAAAAGCCTGCTTTTCCACCTTGGCGGATTGCTTATATGATGGCGACCAGACATGCTTGTGCGTGTTTAGTGCGATCAAGGAATAGGCTGTATGGATCAATAGTAGTCTATGATAAATATTATTCGGACAAACCATTATGAGTTCCCGGTCATTCCCGACAGTGCTGTTATTTTACAAAATATATGCGGTTAAATTTAGTTAAAGGCACCTGCAACAGCTGAGAATAAGCTACCAATGGCTTCTGTCTCACCTTAGAAAACGCCAAATTAGCCTGCTTGTTTAACAAATTTCGTTTGATTATGCAATGAAGCAATGTTCAAGCTTCATCCGAAGTTCATTACCTGAATTCTAATTTTGATTAATAAAATAAATAACGTTATTTTGCCTTAATGATAACAACAAATACAATAAAGCTGTCAGGTTGGCAACCCATAGGTTCACGCATATTTTCCCTTGTTTTATAATGTCCTGCTTATGGAAGTGTGACCAACCTGTTTTACTGGTAGCGTAATGCTTTAAAACAATCCACTTTCCCAGGAAGACCGTTAAAAGTGCGATTTACAGCAGGGGAAACAGACCTGCTCCTGTAAAGCGCACATGCAGATAATGGTATTAAAATTAATTGTAACGTGCTACAAAGTTGTTTTAGTTTCTAATTAGACACTTAGTTCTCTTTAAAATCTTTTGTTCAGTTATGGAATAACAGGTGAAATCGGCGGGGTTTTAATAAGCTGAGGGTATGGAAATCTTGTCACTGTAATTTAAAAAATATGAAGGACGAAGAATAGCTAAGGTTACAATTCAGTTAACATGGTGACATTTATCTCTGTTTTTTAACCATAGGCTATTGAAAAAAACCTTATGCACAGTGAATCCGCTGTAGCCTAGGCTATTTGAAAAACAATAAAAGCAATATTCACTGGACAAGGTTTTGAACTTTTTTTCAGTCACAAACCATTCTATTTACTTACAGGCTGTATTCCTAGATAAACAGACCTGTATTGTAATGACATCTGAAGCGCATTTTCAAAACTCAAATGTCCGTCTATTGCAGTGCGCGAGTTTTCCATTGAATGACAATTCACGCATTAGGTGTAAATGACAATTCGTGCATTAGGTTTGATATAGGTGTTATCAGCTCCTTTTTAATGGATAGCCATTGTCCCATACCATCGCACATTGCCTGGATGTTGATGGAGTAGGCTGAGAGCAATGTAATGTGGCATCGTTTCCCTTCTCTGAGGGAAAGGTATGTGGACCTATGCAACCTTTTATTATTATGCATTTTTGACATAGCCTACACAATAATAATATTTCACATTGTGATCTAGATATTTTAGTCATGCTTGTGCGCGCCCCTGTGTGTAACAGACAGGATGGTACGCGCGTTGTGCACACGCCTATGTAGAAGCACTTACAGTATATGCGCCGTTAAAATAACATGTAAACAACTGCGACATGACTTTAGACCAGGTTTGTGGTGGTTCTAGCGCAAGCGCTTTCTGCTAGCTCAAGATAGCAATACGCCAGAAAGAATCCTGGCCACTCCTCATCTTAAGACCAAAACGCCCAGTTCAATTGGGTGTAATGGGCGCAAGAATACATGGTAGTTAAAGGACGTGAACGCAAGACGTTATTATGAACCATGCGCCGGGTGTAAGATAGCGTTTGGGTTAGCGCCGGGTGTAAGATAGGGCCCATTATGTCCAAAATTCCGAACTATCCCTTTAATACGTTTCAAAAACTTCAACCGCAGAATTAATAACTTGAAAGAACTGTTCCCAATTCAGAAACCTGAATGGTAAGTTAATGCTCCTAGCTGTTATTCATTGTGAGAGAATTGAGTGCAGTTGGGTTAAGCTGCGTTTTCCTCGCAGGCTCAGCAAAATTCCGCCCATAGCCAGGCACAGTATCTTAGCTAGTAGCCACAACGGGGGTTCAGTGCGGATGTTTAAAGGCTATGAACGGTTTGCCCGTAATCCATACTTTTTTTCAATACAAATGAGTGATTCCTAAAATACACCCCCGGCCAGCAGCGTCAGTGCTGAAGCGCATGTGTTGCAGGGTCAGAGCGAATAAGTTTGTGGCGGCTCTACAGAAAAATGTGTCACTGTCCAATGAATTATGGTTCTCACTGTATATCATACGGGGGTTTTAAGTATACTACATTTAGAATTTTTAAGCGGTTGCAGCCACTTCTATACGTGACATGTGTGGCCGTGTGTCCGTCCGTTTGTAGCATGAGATTTAAACCAATCAGGAGTCGCCTATGCGTCACATGTCCGGCAATACAAGAGTAACTTGAGAAAAGCATGCCCAGCTTCAGGCAGCTCTATCTCACAAAATATACATGTCACAGCTTAGATATTCACACCGTAGGAATCTTGGGAACCAGATGCACATCTGTATATAATATGTCTTGTGTAGCTTAAAAACTGTAGTCGTGGTCATAAGTTAGAAAATGGGTTTGAAATTGAAATTACCAGCTGCCGCTAGAGTGGAGTTTTGAACATTCCACCATTTGTGTGAATGGGGAGCATGGTTTTCAAACAACACTGAATATTTTACAAATTAAAAATGTCACAGCTTAGATATTTACACCAAGGGAATCCTGGGAACCACATGAACATTTTGATACATATTATGTCTGTGTACCTTAAAAACTGTAGTCGTCGTCACAAGTTAGAAAATGGGTTTGAAATTGAAATTACTAACTGCCGCTAGAGTGGAGTTTTGAACATTCCACCTGTTAGCAAGGTGAGTCGCCTTAGCAACCCCCCGAAGCAAAATCAATACAAAATCTACCACCAGCGTTCTGCTGGACCCAGTCAGTTATGGAACGGCCCAACAATCCATGCACCCTCTTGTTGAGTTTGCAATTCCATTGTTATTGTTCAAGTAATAACTGTAATCTTTCCTGTTTGTTATCAGAGTACTAACTGTCATATTTCCTGTTTCTTCTGAAATACCAAGGGCTGTCCTTTTATCTCTTTCTATCTCTCTTTTACATGATTGCTAAATGCAATGTCTGTAAGTATACTGTCGAGTAAGTGAGGATTAGGTAAAATGTGTATTTTCTGAATCCAGCGGTTCCAACAGTCAATGCCCTTGTTAAAAACGTTCAGCACTCTGAATACAAGCGATATTGCGTGCTAGAACCCCTCACTTAACCTACATTCAAAATAAGCTTTACGTGATTTAATTTAATAATTATTATTAAAAATGACAATCATCAATTAAATCGCCAAATTCTTTGAAAGGTAAGTCGAACAGTAACCTGGTGGATCAACCAACAAGCCAAAACAAAGTCTAAATCAGGTCTTGAGATTAAATAATTTTATTAAATGAAAAACATTCAATTAGAATAATGGCTGGAAATCATACATTCACTAAGGAATGTAGGCTGACTACTTATAATTTACCAAAGGGAATGTCACGAACCAAACAAGGGCTGAACCCAAATGCAACGACCAAGAGACAGGGGAACAGAAAGGGTAATTTATTAAAGAGCTTGGGGTAGTCCCAAGCTGTACACAGGTTAACACAATAGTAAAGAGAGGTGAGGAAGTTCTCCGGCACAGCGAACTGCTCCAAGCCGGAGCTGGAATTGGATAACCCCAAGAAGTTCCAAGCCGGAACTTGGGCTGGTACTGGACCGGGCGGGTCCCAACAGGAACTGGATCACGGGAACGAGGAGGTGTTCCAAACCGTAACTGGACTTGATACGGAAGACGAGTTCCAAACCGGAACTGGACTGGTTCTGGACCGGGAGGTCCAACAGGAACTGGAACGAGGAGTTGTTCCAAACCGGAACTGGACTTGATACGGGAGACGAGTTCCAAACCGGAACTGGACTGGTTCTGGACCGGGAGGTCCAACAGGAACTGGATCACGGGAACGAGGAGTTGTTCCAAAACCGGAACTGGACTTGATACGGGAGACGAGAGTTCCGAACCGGAACTGGACTTGATACAGGAGACTGGAGCGGTTCGAACTCGGACTGGAACTCTGGAACACGGTTGGCTGAGGTAGGGATATGGCAGGACACGACAGGGCAGAGCAGTGTAGCGGAGCTCAGGTTGGCCCGGTTGGGGCAGCTGGGCCACAGTGGAGGCTGGAACCGTAACCGTAGCAATGGTGGTAGCCACGGCCGGACAGGAACCACTGTAGGGTGGAGAGGCAGAGCACCCAACTGCGGGCGCAACGTTAGCTGGAAGCAGAGGTACCGCAACACACACAGGGAGTCATTAACAGCTACAGACTGGCAGGTACAGGAGAAGCTGGTAATTAAAGCAGACAGGGTTCAGGCAGAGACAACCGCAAGCAGACAGGGCTGGATAAATACCAACAGTAGGTTCTGGAGCAGTGGAGCACACAGGTTAAACCCACTGAAGTCTTTAGCGCACAGGACAGGGAAACAAAGGACCAGGATACAAACGGTGAACGTTAACGAACTGGCGCCGAATAGCAGCCAGCCGGAGGGTTAAGTAGGGGAGTGAAATTGAAAACAATAAAGAAAGCGTGAGGAATGTAACCGAGGGGTGATTGACTAATTGACAGGTGCGGAATGCATGCAGCAAAGGGGAAAGGAGATAGGTTGAAACCGAAGTGGGGGAACAGAGTGAAACAAACAGAAGGAGCACGCCCAGCCTGTAGCAACGGGGAAAACACGGACGAAGGGAATCCAACATGACACGGGGGGGAAAGGGTGAAACATGGAAAACGGACAGGAAGGGAACGGAACGTTACAGGGAAGACATTAAACCAGACATTAATTAGAAGATACCAGGAAAGAGAGAGATAAGCCAAAAATTGCCAATATTATTTACAATATAATTTATTATTAAATGCATGAGGAACCTAAAAAAATGACTTCTTCACCAAAAAAAAACTCCAAACTGACTAAATTTTTTTTCTGCGGTGCAACTATAAAATACATTGACAGGGAGGGGATCCAAGCCCTGATTGGGTTAAGGTGTGGGGAAGGGCGGGGAGAGGGGTCATTTATTGACAAAGACTGACTTATCTTTGATGCTGGGGGGGTGAGAGTGAGAGAGAGACAGAGAGCGACAGAGATAGAGAGAAGGGGGGGAATATTAGATATCCTACAATACTAATTAATAAGCATAATAGCGCTGTCCAGGACTTATTATCTTTTTGTACATGTAAACAACACACACATTTTCTATTGCATTTTTTAATATGATTGCTCATAAACCTGCACCGCTTACTTCACCACCTGTTTTTTTTTTTGCCTACTTAACAACTTTCTCGTCCTGCCTACTCAATAGTAGGCTATGGAAGGGTGCTGATTCGGACACAGCATGACATGGTTATTAAGGCTGCTATAGGTGAAAACATATTTGTAGGAGCCATATTTCAGTTAAAGGTAAAATGAAAAGACAAATGTATACTGAATGCATTGAGTTATTTAGAATATGATGGTATTTTTAATTTGATGGTGATTTAATTTTCTGCTAATTTTATTTGGATAAACAATAGCCGGTGGAGCACATGGGTAATGTAAGATGGCATCTTAGTAGCTTTGCTGCAGGACAATTGTTCAACTGTTTGCTTTGGATAGTGTACCTTTACACTAGAGACTGATGGATAATACATAAAATAAATTAGAGGATAAAATAGAGATTTCATTAGGAAACAAATAGGAAATTAAAAAATGGGAGACTAAAAATAAGTAAGTAAATTACTGAGATATTACAGTGTAATAATACACTTTATTTTTTTATAGAAAAATGGATTATTGCTTCAAATTAAAGAGAAGGGAGAGGTTTTAGTCTCACACCATGGTCTCTGGTTTGGTCATTCTGCTGTTGTCCGGTATAACTACTGCCTCCCATCACAACCTACAGCATTCTGATGTACCTGGTCTAACAACGCAAAAGTTAGCCACTCAAGTCAATGGACTACATTCACAAAAATTCCCATAGACATACATTGTTTTTCAGAGCGAAAAAGGTTTGCGCAGATTCGGCATAGTTGTCACAAATCGTGTACTAATGAAGATAAAACACAGAGTTTGAGGTTTCCATTCGTAGTTTGGCTGCAGCAGCAACGAATGTCTCAGTTGAGCAAAATCTTGGCGCCGGCGTCCTGGTCACTAGGCATCTGTATAAAGGGGTTAAGGATAGCCCGGAACTTTATCCAGATGTTTGTTTTGGTCGGGATTTACATGTTGAAACATGATTTTCGACCGTCTCGTTCTCCACCGATACAGCATGGATTTTCAAAAGATTTGGCAGGGTGACTCATCACACCGGGTATCTCATCACGAACCAAAATGGGGGAAATATTAGTCCAGCCGTTTTCATTTTGTGGGATACATAAAAACATTTGCATAAAGATTAAGACTTCTTTGTTCACAAACATAGCTGAAATTCTACACAACCAATTGCTAAACAAAAAACATCCTAATGTCGGGGAAGGGGATAGCTTATGTGCTTTTATGTCCAACATGTACAAACCTCAATTCCAAAGAAGTTTGGACAGTATGTAAAGTGCAAAATAAAAGCAGAAAATAGTGATTTGTAAAATTCTCTTTTACATATATTAACCCCTTGGCGCAGATGGCAAATTTCACCTATTTAGGGGGGTGCTCTGTTTAAGGCTTTATAACTCCAGGTGTGAGCATCACATAAATGGCTTAAAATGAAACCAAGACAGGTGTACCATTTACAATACAAACTTAGATTTGTTTATTTTCATAATTTAAGTCAAAATAAAGTGTCACAAATGCAAAGAAACTTTGGGGGGGGGGGGGGGGGGGGGGAGTTGTTTTTCTTTAGTTTGCTGAGAGCCACATAAGTGAAATCGGTAATATATATACATTTATATACAACTCCATGTCCACAAGTTTTGCTAAATCTAAGGATGATATGCAGAACTACTAAAGGTGCAAAATATAGCAGTGTACCCGGTTGTCCATTAGTGTCTCCAAATCTATCCAAATGGCTAAATTGTGCACTGCTCTAAATAAAAAAAACTATGATATATTTAACTAGAAATCAACAGTTTTGGCTCATAAAACTCACTTTTGCATAATTTTCAAGTGGGAATTATTATATTTTCATTAGTATAGGGGGGGTAGATATCTATGGGTCCAAAACCCCTATGCAAAACATGTCATAAAATGAAAATACATTTGCTCCTTCTGATGGCTTAATATAAACATTGATATCACAGTGTTACATACACCTAAATATGTTGCCTAATCATTCACTCTTGTACCTCAATAAAACATCACTTGTCCCTGTACTTTACAGTATGTATACTTTTGTCCTGGGATTGCATTTTTCTGTAGTTTTTTTTTCAATTTTCCTATTCATAATGACTCCAAGGAAATATTTACCTTAATCTAGCACATATCAGCGCACAGTAAATTGGAATGAGCATTTGTCATGCCCTAAGAGACAAGTATATACGCCATAGCCTATATTATGTACGATAACATGAACATAAAATACTATTCCACCATCTGCAAAATGCTGCCAAATGTTCTATCTTCAATGAACATCAGTAGCCTACATCAAAAATACATTTTACGATTGCACTACAGTATGTGAAATGCACTCAAAATGCGAAAATAACAGGGCTATCAAACATATTGGAAAGACAGTGCTCTAGTGGAAACACGAACGTATATATGTAGCCAGCGAGACCAACGGCATTTTAGACACAAAAATACTTACATATCGGAAAAGGGAAACTCCCCTCCCTAATGTGTATTCTATAGAGCTTGCGTAAACTGAAACGAAAACTGCCGTTACACTGGGCTGTAGTAAATTGCTCAAAGCACCCAAAAAGACATGGCATATACCGTTGCTAAGGTTATAATGTACTCTATTGGATAAAAAAGCCGACAATTAAACCAGAATGAACTGTAATGAATGAGACAGGCTTACAGGGCATGGGGGTATTACGCGTCAATGTTTCAGATAGTGTCATAGCGGTATAAAGTGTTGTATATTTCTCAAACCGATTGTACCAGACAATAAATGACCACTGAATTTTGAAAGGAACATCTCGATGTGTAAAACCGATGGTAGGATTGTATATTTATTTCATATTTAGTAGCATATATTGCTAGTAGAATACATGGTAGAATGAGACAGTACTTTCACAATTTATTTAGCATTTGAGTGAGCTTTTCACAGCTTTTCTGGCATACGATCAGGCTATTGTTGGGTTTATCTCGTTGCTATGACGTTATTCAAATTTTATATGATGAATAAATATATTTATGAACTCAAACATAGATGCTATTGTCCATTATGTCACGCATGGGTAGGTATAGACTAGGTGTTTGTGATTTCCAATAATAGTTTGGCTGCAGTAGCAACGAATGTCTCAGTTGAGCAAAAAGGTTCCACGGACGTCACCTTCTACGCAAAGGGGTTAATTGAAAACAGTACAAAGAAAGGTTTATATAAAGTCTATAAGAAGTCTGTCACAGTTTTGCAGCTTGCCATTCCTTCTCTGTGGCGGTTTCTTTCGCAGCTTCGGGATGGCGTCCTATCCATGTTTTTCCGCCGCCCGGCACTTATTGTTCTCACCTGTTTCAGGTGTTCTGCTGGCTATTTAAGTGCTGCGCCTTCCGGTATTTTGCATCATTATTGCCACTTCACAAAGCCGATAAAGGTAGAGGACTTGGGAGACCTGCGTTCCTTGTTGTTTCAAATAAGCAAAGCAGTAAAACTCCCGTTTAGAATTGAGTTCGGTTTTGATCTTAGGATCTTTCTCCTTTTCTTTTCTGTTTATTTTTCCTTCCTCTCTGAGGAATACCTTTGTTTACCTCTCTTTTGTATGCCTCTTTTATTTAGCTTTTTGTGTCTAATCGAGCTAGAGGTAAATTCTTTCTTTTTTTACTTTTCGCTGCTCGAATCTACGAGCTTCGGCCATTTTTTCTGGGTCGCTATTCTTTTGCTTCGCTTCTGTTTGCCTCTTTATTTAAGCTCTTCAATAGTTTACTGAGCTCTTCTCTAGTTTCTGCTTCCTCTCGTCCACTTTTCTGGGTTGCTATAATTTGGCTTAACGTCAGGAGTTTTTATTTCCGTTTGTTTATTTTCTCTGCTCCGTTCGCGGACATTCCTTCCCTACTTTAATAGTGGTGCCCACGTCTTGTGGGTCACTTTGTGATCCCCTCACCATCGCGACTGGTCCTCCAAACCTGACACCTTACAGAACACAAAAGCCATATGGAGGCACCAGCGACCCCGCAAGGGATAGAGCAAGTAATGGCTAGCCAGCATGCAGCTTTGGCCTCGCAAGTGGAGGGCATTCGTGCTCTCCAGGGGCAACAGCAGGCTATGTACGCCCAGCAGGGGCAATTAGTGGACCAGCTATGCCGCCAGGGGGGACTGTCTGCGTGAGTTGGCTCTGCTTACTGACGGTCGCAGCTGGTCCTTTGCTCCTCGCAGCTGGTCCTTGCTGCTCCTTTGCCCATCCCACTCACTGCTAGGGAGCCCAAACTCCAACTCCCTCTCTGATATTATGGGGAGTCGGGAAAGTGTTGGAGCTTCCTATCCCAATGTCTGGGAATTGTTTGTAAGGCGTAGCCTTCACGCTTCGCCTCTCACAGTTCCCTGGTTGCCTTTATTTCATCGCTACTCACTGGTACCGCCCTCGCCTGGGCAGATCCTTTGATTTGGGCAAACGTGGTCTTCGACCACAACAGTTCTGGTCAGGAGGCAGCCATGAGACTAACCCGTCTCCGCCAGGGCAGCGATACGGTAGCAGGCTTCTCTATTGTGTTTCGAGCACTGGCAGGTGAGACAGGGTGGTCTGAGGGTCCACTGATTGCGCTATTTATCAACGTGCTCTCTGATCCTATTAAAGACGCCTTGGCAGTGCTCGAACCGCCTGCTACATTCGATGCCCTGGTTACCACAGCCATCCGCATAACTGTCAGGGAGCAAGAGAGAGAGAAAAGCGAGAGGAGAGACCGTTCGTTTTGCTATTTCTCCACTCTTCTGGTCTCCAGCCCCCCTAACCGCCCACTCCTCCCTTAACAGGGAGGAGCCCATACAGGTGGATGGTTTTTCCCTGCGCGAACCTAAGCAGTCTAGGCCGCGCGGGGAGTGGTGCCGATACTGCTGGCGCAAGGGGCACAAGAAAGATCAGTGCACATAATTTTCCTTCCTCATGATGCCATCTATTTTATGAAGTGCACCAGTCCCTCCTGCAACATGATGCTGCCACCCCCGTGCTTCACGGTTGGGATGGTGTTATTTGGCTGGCAAGCCTCACCTTTTTTCCTCCAAACATAACGATGGTCATTATGGCCAAACAGTTCAATTTTTGTTTCATCAGACCAGAGGACATTTCTCCAAAAAGTAAGATCTTTGTACCCATGTGCAGTTGCAAACTCTAGTCTGGCTTTTTTATGGCTTCTTCCTTGCTGAGCAGCCTTTCAGGTTATGTCGATATAGGACTCGTTTTACTGTGGATGTAGATACTTTTGTACCTGTTCCCTCCAGCATCTTCACAAGGTCCTTTGCTGTTGTTCTGGGATTGATTTTCATTTTCCGCACCAAAGCACGTTAATCTCTAGGAGACAGAACGCGTCTCCTTCCTGAGCGGTATGGCGGCTGCATGGTCCCATGATGTTTATACTTGCGTGCTATTGTTTGTACAGACGAACGTGGTACCTTCAGGCATTTGGAAATTCAGGAGGTCCACAATTTTCTTTCTGAGGTCTTGGCTGATTTCTTTTGATTTTCCCATGTCAAGCAAAGAGGCACTGAGTTTGAAGGTAGCCTATCAGAAGTTTCTGAAGCCATGACATCATTTTCTGGAATTTTACAAGCTGTTTAAAGGCAGTCAACTTAGTGTATGTAAACTTCTGACCCACTGGAATTGTGATATAGTGAATTAAAAGTGAAATAATCTGTCTGTAAACAATTGTTGGAAAAATTAGTTGTGTCATGCACAAAGTAGATGTTCTAACTGATTTGCCAACACTATAGTTTGCAAACATTAAATTTGTGGAGTGGTTAAAATGAGTTTTAATGACTTCAACCTAACTGTATATAAACTTCCGACTTCATTACGTTACATTATAGTCATTTGGCAGATGCTCTTATCCAGAGCGACGTACATCAGTGCATTTTCGAACTAGGAACAAGTGCGTTAAAACGTCCCTAAAAGGTAAATACGAGTTCAAGTACCAGGCGTAGTCAGTATGATTTCATGATATCGATGATTGGCGTGTACAACAGTAAGCCAATAAGTAACCTTACAAGTATTAAACTAGAAGCTTGAACCACTTAAATAAGGATTCATAAAACACAATCAAGGGAGGTCACAAGGAGGTAGGGAGGGGTGGAGAGAGGTGCAGCTTGAAGAGGTGAATCTGCGCTTGAAGGTGGTCAGACTTTCTGTTCTTCTGACCTCCACGGGGAGCTCATTCCACCACCGTGGGGCCAGGACAGACCGACGTTGAGACCGGGTGCTAGTATGAAGTGGGGGGGGGGGGGGTACCAGTCGTCCTGAGGAGGCGGAACGCAGGGATCTGGCAGGTGTGTAGGGTCTGATGAGCTTTTGGAGGTATGGAGGGGCTGATCCTCGGACTGCCTGGAAGGCGAGCACCAATGTTTTGAATTTGATGCGAGCCATCACAGGTAGCCAGTGGAGGTCAATGAGCAGGGGGGGTGACATGGGAGTGTCGGGGGAGGTTGAAGACCAGGCGCGCTGCTGCGTTCTGGATAAGCTGAAGGGGTCTAATGGCCGATGCTGGCAGGCCAGCCAGGAGAGAGTTGCAATAGTCCAGGCGGGACAGCACCATCGCTTGGACCAGGAGCTGGGTTGAGTGGGTGGTGAGGAAGGGACGGATTCTCCTGATGTTGTACAGGAAGAACCTGCACGCCCAGGTTACCACTGCGATGTTCTCGGAGAGGGACAGCCTGTTGTCCATCACCACTCCGAGGTTCCTGGCACAGGGCGTTGGGGTCAGTGGAGTGTCCCCTAGGGAAATGGAGAGATTGAGAGGGGGAGAGGTTAGAGCAGGAATGTAGATGAGCTCAGTCTTGCCTGGATTGAGCTTGAGATAGTGGTTGTCCATCCAGCTCTGGATGTCTCTCAGGCAAGCGGAGATGCGGATGACACCTGAGTGTCAGAGGGTGAGAAGGAGAGAAAGAGTTGAGTATCGTCAGCATAGCAATGGTAAGAAAGACCATGAGCAGTGATAACAGGGCCAAGGGATTTGGTGTAGGTGGAGAAAAGGAGGGGACCAAGGACTGAGCCCTGGGGGACTCCTGTGGTAAGGGGACGGGGTGCCGATACTTTACCAGCCCAGGCAACCTGGGAGGAGCACTCCGAGAGGTAGGACTCAATCCAGGCCAGGGCCGAGCCGCCGATCCCCTCTGCAGACAGGGACGACAGGAGGATGGAGTCATCTACGGTGTTGAATGCGGCAGAGAGGTCTAGGAGTATTAGCACAGAGGAGAGGGAGGCTGCCCGAGCTGCGTGAAGCATCTCGCTGATGGAGAGGAGTGCGGTCTCCGTTGAGTGGCCAGGTCTGAAGCCAGACTGTAGGTTGTTCTGGGTAAGGATCTTTCCTTACCAGACAGTTGGTTAGAAACAGCACGTTCAATAGTTTTGGAAAGAAAAGGAAGAAGAGATACCGGTCTGTAGTTTTGGATGTTGGAGGGGTCCAGCATGGGTTTTTTCAGGATCGGGGTGATGTGGGCTCTTTTGAAGGATGAGGGGAAGCAGCCAGAGGTCAGGGAGG
Organism: Synaphobranchus kaupii; assembly: GCA_029718625.1. Lineage (NCBI taxonomy): Eukaryota > Metazoa > Chordata > Actinopteri > Anguilliformes > Synaphobranchidae > Synaphobranchus > Synaphobranchus kaupii. The sequence continues at coordinate 7,987,747 of CM056398.1, read as the reverse complement.
AGTTCATCAGGGAGGTCACAAATGGGAGGATATCTGGGGTGATTGCCTGGAGGAGAGATGAAGGGATAGGGTCGAGGGCACAGGTAGTGGGGCGATGGGAGAGTAGGAGATGGGATACATCGGTATCAGAAAGGGGAGAAAAGGTGGAGAAACAGGGGGGGGGGGACATGGAAGGGGTAGAGAGAGGAGGAGAGTGGAAAAGAGTGGAGTCGATGGGGAGTTGAGAGAAGGGTTTGAGAGGGGGGAGGGAAGCAGTGACACAGGGAGCAAGAGAAGAGGGCGAGAGGGAGCAGAGGTTACGGCGGACAGAGACAGTGGGGATGGGGACGGTGTGGAACAAGAGGAAGAGAGAAAGAAACAAAGTGGTGATCAGAGGTATGCAGAGGGGTAACAGTGAGATCAGAGCAGGGGCTGTTCCTCTGGAAGACCAGGTCTTGGAGGTTGCCAGCCTTGTGGGTGGTGGGGGGGGGTGGGTTGGAGGGTGAGGTCAAAGGAGTGGAGAAGTGGTAGGAAGGCTGCAGACTGGGAGGCATCTAGATGGATGTTGAATCAGCGGGGTGCCGTCCTCTGGGAAGGAGCTGAGCAGGGTGTCAAGCTCATCGAGGAAGCACCGCAGGGGACCTGGAGGCCGATAAACAACTATAATGTACAGGTTAATAGGGTGGTTGATTAACACAGAGTGGTATTCAAAACTAGTAATAGATAGATCAGAGAGGGGGAGAACAGAGAATGACAATGAGGGGGAGAGTAGCAAACCAGTACCACCTCCGCGACCAGACGGCCGAGGGGTGTGAGAGAAGGAGAAGGAGGAGGAGAGGGCAGCGGAGGTTGGACGGGTTGCGTCGCCGTGGAGGGCCACGTCGTTGGAAGCGGGTTCTGAAAGGAAGAGAGCAGACAGGGATAGGGATAGGGAGGGATGTCTTCCAGATGTCTTTTGAAATTCTTTTGAAATGCGCACAGCTGATTGCAATTGGCTGTGTTGCAAACAGCTTTGTGAAACACTTCGCAAGCACGGATAAATAATTAATACCACTTAAAAGCACAATAACACGAAACTAGCCAATCTAACAATCTAACAAACAGCCAATCGCGGAACAAACACAAACTAGGAATGCAATTAATATGAGCAACTGTATTTCAACTGTATCTTTGCTGCTTCAACAATTACGATTATTTTATACATTGAAACGCGAACGTGGCAAGCAACGGTGGAAAGAAGAGCATTTATTTTACGGTTGCTCAGGTCTTGGAGGAGCTGGACTGCGCAGTGAATCCGGTGGTGAGGAAGGCGAGTCCTCGGGCACAGAGCAATGACTCTGTGGCATGGACCCGTGTCTGGACATGTAAGTGTTTTTAAAAATATACAATACAAATTATTATTATTATTATTATTGTTATTATCATCATTATTATCATCATCATCTTCATCATTAACAGTATGGTGTGCTATTATCTAGAGTATTTTGAGTATTTTGATAAACTTCTCGCAGAAGTTTGTAGTTAGCTTCTATGTTGTCACAGGCTGGAGAGAAGCGCATTGCCTGCTAAGGGGGTTGGTTTTGCAGTGTTCATTCAGTTGTTTTGTGTAGCAACCAACACAAGGGCTAGTTGTTGAATTCACGCATGAATTCACGGTTCAGTCAAGACATTACAGTATTATAATAATGTAATTTAGTTAGTTTTAGAGAGTCAGCTTGCACTAAGTCATAAATCCTAGTTAGCTACGACTGCTAATTATGTTGGAGCTAATATCAGACGCACTGTGGATGTAAGATTTTTCTATGTATATACTGTATATATATATGTGTGTGTATATAATATATATATATATTATTTTTTTCCAGTTAATTGTAATACTTGCTACATGTCCTTTTGAGATAATTAGTGTTGCCATTTAGTGATTCTACTTAGTAATGTACTTGAATCTGTCTTTTTCAGGGAGGACAGTGAAGACACCCCTCCCCCACCTGACACCTGACAAGTGATGTATAATTCACTACTTGTGCTGTAAAAAGTCATGTTGAAGGCTTGTTATAGATAAACCTGTTATTCTGCTGTCTTATGGGGCTCTGGTAAATCTAATTTTGAAGTAGTGACATTTTAAATATGTGGGCAATTCCATAGTAATGTCAACCTGAGCATGAAAAAATAATGTTACTTATTTCCATATTAAACGTCTTTCATATTTAACCATAGGGTGTATATTTTGGAGTGCAGACTTCATTTGACCATTGTATATACAAAATTGCACGTTATTACCATTACAGTGTAGGCTGCAGTGTCACAAAAATATGGCTTTTCAGTCAGTCACATTTAATGGCTTTTGGAAATGGTGTTTTTTATAAAATTGAGGGGTTAAAAAAAAACATGTTAAATTTAAATTTAGATTTCTAGAATCTTGTAAAGATGAGGTGCTGACTGTGACCGGCAAGGTCACATCCGTAACGTTTTTGAGGAAATGTTTTTGTAAAACAAGCATTTTAAATAGGATTGTATTAAAACTTTCTATGCAAAGTTAACTTTCACAAAGGTGATTTGTGATCTATTATTGGTTGCGTTTTTCTCATTGTCAGTATTCTTTTTGAACTTTACGGACGCTTTATAAAATGACCATGTTCTCACAGGGATGGGTATAGTTTCGATTTTGACGATATCAATGCCAAAATTATACTTTTAAAACAGTGCCTGAACCGAGAGACTACCTTCTTTAAAATAAATATCAAATGACGACATTAAAGAACGTAGGCTACGTTTAATTGCATAGGCTCGTCCCATTGTTTAAATCTTTTTGGGTAGGATATAGCTACACTTACGGTACCTGCTGCTGACTGAGTCAACACTCGACAGAGCGAGTGCAATGTTAGCGAGTGAAGGCGTGCGGCTGGGGCATTGTTGAGCGATGCTTCTGTTGCCTGCAACTTGCATTTTGTAGCGAAAGGGATGTAAAACATTGGATATTTTAATCGACAGCTCATGCATTGTATTTTGAAGTAGGCTACCAAAATGAGGCACCTAAATCTGCGTTGCGATTGGGTCCGGTAAGTAGGCTACTGGTTTCGGTACCCAGACCTAGTTCTCACAAGCCAAAATAACAGGATAATAAAATGTACACGCTATACTTTCTGCTTACCGACGGTTGATGTGTTAGCAAGCTAACAAGTGATCTAGCTGGGTCCATGAGATCCAATTCTGGTGTATTCCCACCAGGGGTGCCGGAAAGGGGGGGGCCAAGGGGCCATTGGCCCCCCCACTTTTACCGTCCTCCTCGCGAATCTGTGGGTACGCTCCAAAACCCGTGCTGGTTCGCGCTGATTATGGAGCGTCAAAGGCGGATACAGTGCAATCTGTCAGCTGGTGGCAGCAGCACATGATTTGCGCTAGCCTCTGGTCTGTCGTCTCTGGTTGGTCGTATTGATCACAAGATGGTGACAGGTTTCTAGACAAAATAACAGTGTAAACACGCCACCATCTTTAGGACCTATTTCGCGCTGCAGCCGTCCCTCGTGCTCAGTCAGCGGGTGGGGGAGAGATGGCTACATATGGCTAATGTTTTAGCCACAAAGAAATTGCGCACATCACACTGCTGATGAAAAAAAGTTAGCTATTCTAGATTGTGATTCGTAGCCTATTTGCTGAAAACCTACTAAAATTGGCTTTTGGTGACCTGATCCACAATCGTCTCTCTAACGTTAACGTTAAGTTACTAGCTAACGTTAGAGTCCTGCTCATTAGTTTGTGTTTCCCATGGCATGCCATGGCGAAGACACCTGTTGTGCAAGCTTGTCACTTTTACTTTTAGCTTAGGCCTTGGAAATATTTGTCTGTAAGTACTTGTAGCAAACGTGGGTAGATAATACATTGTTAGCTAGCATTTCTGTTGTCCGTTTTGGACCGCTTTTAATATCTTAGAAGATCGCGGCGCCTCAGCCATTAGCCGCTAGACCCGCTAATGAGGATTTCAATGTTAAATTAGCTTGCTAATGCTAACTTGCGCTAAATAAATTTTTACATTTTCTAGCTTGATGCTAAGCCGGTTATATTTCATTCATGTGAACATGTGAATGTTTGTGTGTACAAATTGCAACATTTTCTTTATTTCTGTATCTTTGCAGTTTTTCAGTTGCGCTCAGTAAAGACCCTAACGTTAAATCTTTCACCTGTCTCTTTGGATCTTTATTGGGGGTAACGTTACCTGTCTGCTAAGTATCTGCCAAGCTAAGCAGAGACATTTAGCTAGTAGCAGAATAACTTGGTGTAACTGTCTAGCTAAGGAAATAAAACAAGAAAACGTGTCCTCATGGTGGCAGCAGCACATGCAGCAGCAGCACTCTAACGTAGCTAGCGGAGTTAATGTTATAACGTTAGTTGACAGAAATGCATGAATCAGTTTTTAGCTGTTGAGCTAACACATATTTATTCATATGATATGGTCATATGAAGCTCAGTAACCATGGAAGTTTTACTATGGTCGTGCTTCTTGTAGGCTATTCATCAATTGTCATCAATCAGACTCATAGTTGCCTTACGATGAGTAAAACAACTCCACTGTAACTTCGTTGTCGAATCATGTCAAGCAAAATCACGCATTGATTCTTATGTATTATGGGTATAACTGGGTTGAAAATATGGCTGTAAACCCTTTAGTTTAGCAGAAAAGGGCAGGAGTTTCTCCATAATTAAGTAAATGCTTTTCTGTTTTTTTTCTTCTTTTGTTAAACCCTGTTACCTTTGGCCCACTCGAAACTATTTTCGTATCGGTGTGTTTTATGCATTTATGAAGGTTGTAAACAATGGTTGTATTGTTGTATTTCCCAGGGAGGATGTGTAATTTATAATTTCAGAGAAATATTAATTGGACCTACTATAATTGGGATGCCGACGACGCACCACAAGGGGGGCCACCGTGGATTATGGCTTACAAAGAAAGGCTTGTTCAATTATGCGATAAAAGACTGAAATGTCACTATACAAAGAGCATACTGCAATAAGAGAATACAAAGAGTTACTATACAAAGAGCCTGCTGCAATAAGTCACATTAAGTTTGAGGTGATCACAAATAGTTTGTGCACAATTTAAACAAACATAGTTAACGTAGTCCGCGATGTTAATTGTGAAGTAGCCTATGTGCGGAACAACAGAGATGCTATTGTAACAACGAAACATAGGCTACTGCATAAATCGTTAATATGCCAGGACAAAACGCTGTTGGTTCAACAGAGCATATCCTGCATTGATGTTTGAACCAGGAACCAATTGGGTCTTCTTTTGTTTGTTTATTGCCAAAAATGTTAGGTGTGCGTATTTGGGTGAGTTGTGATTTCGTTTCATTTTAAATAGGCATTTTTAACAATAATTTGTTATTCAGTTACTAATCATGTGTGAGGTTGAAACCAGGGGTATTCCAGAAAGCAGGATTACTGGGTTTGCTGGATAATTGCACTGATCTCGAACAGCTCTTTTTACTTCAATCCATCCATGTTCCAGATATGGAAGGTTTTCCAGGTTTTACTGCATTTATCAAGCTAACCCAGTAATCCTGTGTTCTGGAATAGCTAACCCAGCCCCCAGGTGCTCGCAGGATCATACATTTTAGGGCAGCTTATACCACAACATCTTCATGGAGATTAATTTTAGGCTACAGGCTACAATTTTAGCACATGTTACAACCATGCAGTATGGGGATGGGCTTGCTGTTTTGTTGCTTATAATGTCTGTGAGTAGGCTAGGCAATGCAAGTCAAACCTATATGTTAACTTGGAGCCTGGAGATAAATGATAAATATGTTAGCCTATGTGTTTTGGTTTAATGATCGCAAGGAGCAAACAAAAAACACATCCGATTCATGAATTAGGCTACTTGAGTGGGTAAATTCTTTTTTTAAAATAACTCGTGCAGAATTTAATGGAGAGCGCAAATTGCATGGATATCAGTTAGATGACAACAAAATGCATATGAACGCATTTCCGTATCCGTGCTTATTGTGTGAGAAAATGTGGTTATTAGGCTACCCCAGTGAGCAAAATCTAGACGTCTAGAGTAATACATCCAAATTGTGCCCGTTCTCCCTTACATTTTGACTTTTGATGTTAAAAAAGCAATTATATAGCTATATTATAGCCTATAATTGCTTAGCTAACGTCCAAAGTGAAAATGTAATAACAAGAAAAAAAATACCGGTAGGTAGAACGGAGATTTAGCCTATACATTTAGGCTATTTTATTTAATAAATTTTTTGGCCCCCGCACTTATGAAATGATTCCGGCGCCCCTGATTCCCACATTTGGACTGAAGTAATGTGTAGTTCTTTATTTATATTGAGGAAAAAGGTGAAGTTTCCGTATTGCACGAAAGCCACGCTACATGCGTAAGGCAACAAATAGTCTAAAGTGAAAATCTACGTTTGCCCCACTAGTTTGCTTCATCCATGCACCGGAGTTTATTTCTTATGCCTTCAGCTGCTATTAGTCAGTGCTGTCTCTCATAATGCACTCGAGCTTGTTAACTACAGTTGTCAGTCCTGTGGTGAATTACGACCTAAACTGACAATTGTCCTTCAATGCAAAAGACAACCAAAACAGGTAGGCTATAATTCCATATACATGTAGCCTACTTATAAACAGAAACGTTTTTACCTAGGGGCAGGGGTGCCGCCAGGGATTTTGGGACCTATGAAAAGATCTTGCAATGGGCCCCGCCACCCCTGCACAATTACTGTAACCACACCTCCAGAAGCTAATAATCTACCCATTGGTTTTAAATACTAACATTTTATTGACTCTCATTTTAACACTGAAGTTACAATGACATTACATGGACTATCATTTAGCACTGGCAGTCACCTTGACATTGCCTGTCTTTTTCGACAGTAGCTTTACAATGGCTATCACTTTGGCTGTCAATTACACTCAATCAAATAGGGGGTCTGGTACACCCCCAGAAGATTTAGAATTTACAAGAGCATTAAATAATTTAGGAAAGTTTGGATAGCATTGCTTTGGAATAGAGCTAGTTTATTTAGTGTGAGCTACGATAGGCAATATTTAGTTGTAACTTGGCCGCATTTTGATATCAATACTTTTAAAGGCAGGCCTAGTTTTTGCAAGTTGGAATTAAGGACTTAAAGACAGCGCTCTGTAGGCTATGCGTGAGTAACTTGCCTTTTTTTTTTTACGTTGGAGACGTTTTTGTTCAGATATCACTTATTTTTGGTTGCTAACTAATGATGAACAATACATGAAGATAATGACATAGAGAGAGACATGCAGAATAGTACATGCATTCCAAATAAATGCATGCAGACATTCGCGTAACCATAACGCCCTCTACTGATGAGAATGATAACATTTCTCCTATTACCGATAGCCCACAAGTACATTAAAAGAGTTGAGCTGTAGATGAGCTGTATTTAATGTCTAATGAAATACAATGAACAGTACCACCTGAACTATGGATCATGAAGAAGCATGTAAATTAATTAACCAAATCTATATGGAGACATGCATGCACAATAGGCTAGACGCAAACAACATTGTAGCTGAAATACATACAGCCTAAAATATGGAAATACAGTTGTAAAATAGGCGTATTAGTATTCTATAGAAATAACGTTAGGCTATTCAACACTGGCTTGTTGCATGTGTAACTCCAAGCTTCCATGTCTGGGCTACGAGCTGCCGAACTTCATAAGCACACCTTCACAGTTTTTTTTCCCGGTAGTGTAGTCTAACGTTGTCTGCGGGAAATATTTTGGTACCGGACCATGTAGCTAGGTTTAGTTTAGCTTTCTGTAGTGCAATGGATGTATAAGGCATGTTGATTCGCTTCGTAGTAGCCTAGCTTGTACCTGCTTCCTGACTAGCAGCTGACTGACGTTTCTCTGGCAAAACTAACGTTGGCTAACAAGCTTAATTGGACAACGCATATTTCCCAGGAATCTTAGCCAGCAGGAAAACAATAGATAGGCTACTACTAAGAAAGTAGCCTACCAGAGATTATTCTTCTGATTATTATTATCATGAAAAGTGTTTGCAGTAAGATACATTGTCTGCAGAGTAGCGTAGACTAGAGCAATGTTCGGAGGCTATAGTAATTTTTTTAAAGTGACTAACCATGAATCAGATATGTTTAGAGAATTGGAGGTTTATAAACCCGATCTCTCAAGGCATTGCAGCTTATCGTCAATTCTTAATGTATTATCGTAAATTCTTAATTTTCCTAGTACCGTAAAACGGGGTGAATAGGGACAATTTTAGGAATGTTTAAATTGTAGTTTTCTTTGTTTAGCCCCATATGCCAAAATCAGTTAAATTTGGTGTATCAGAAGAGCATAATACCTTCTTTTTTTTTTTTACAGTGACTGTCCCTATTCAACCGAAGTTTGGTGTTTATCTGAAGTTTTGTCTCCTTTATCCCCACATATGGGGTGTATAGGGACTTTTAATAAGTTTAAAAAAATAATACAAACATTTGGAGAACAAATAATGTCACTTTACAAAAGAAACCTGGTTGTTCTTTGTTACTGACAACAGGACATGTGCTTGTCAAAATAAAAATGTGGTAAAACATGTGACTTGTATCTTTCATGTTAAAAGTTAAGTTTTCATTAGTCCAATGTAATCACTGCTTTTACATGAAGTAAAATTACAATATCTCTTACAAAATTAAGATATACATCCACCTAAAAAGTTCAAACAAATATGTCATTCAAAAGGGACAAAATGATGAGCGAGCTTTCACTTTAAATGTGACGACTTGTAAAAAATGCAGCTCCTGCACTGAAAACATGTGGGCAGTTTTCAGTTTTTAAACTGCTGTGAACTTCCAGCAATTCCAACAATTATGTTCTTCTTAATGCCTCAAACAAAAGAACACTTTGTTCAAAACAAATCAGGGGCACTTATTAGTTGGTAACATATCAATTCAAAGACAATTTGCCTTTAAAACAACAATTTAACAAAATTAGTGATCTTGTCACTTTAACATTAACAATCACTTGTCCTCTAAATTATGGTTTCTGTAATATGGGTATCTAAACACCACTGAACTATCAGATTTTACTTTTAATTCTGTGGCATGGTGTCCCTATTCACCCCGTTTTCAAAGGCTCAAATCTGAAATTCACAAAAATCATCAAAATTAAAAATTCCTTTAGACTGGCCAAATTATCACTTTTACCACATATATAGGCAACAATATGCTAGGGTCCTGTGCATTTCCAGCTTTATTTCCTCCAATGGTTCCACTGGGAGAGATAAAGTTTTGACCGCTTCTTGTTTTTTAAACAAACGGACAAAATTTTCATTTTGGCATCCTGGGCTCCACATTTCCAGTAGCACCTCTGAAAAACCATTTTTCAAACACTGACAGTCCATTTATCCAACCAGGGGGGAGAAAAGGTTAGTAGGATTAATACAATTTGTAAAATTGAGCACCAAAAAACGTTTTTGTGTTTTGTCCCTGTTCACCCCTGTGTCCCTATTTACCCCGTTTTACGGTAGTTAATTTTATGGTGATATTGTGTTATGTGTGAAAAGGATAAACTGAACAGAGCTGAAGTGAATAAATGAATGAAGACATAATAAAGAAATGTTGGCCGAGGCGAGCGTTGAAGGTTCGGTTTCCACAGTGAGTCAGACATGACTGCGGCGCAATGGACAGCACGCTCCACACAGACAAATATTTTTGTCGGCATTTGTGTGAGATTAAAACATGTAGCCAATGGCATTTTTACATTAATGCAAGAACGCGATGTTAACCAGATGATATTCTGCATTTAAACTTTTTTCTTTGCTTGACAAATGGCCATGGGGTGCCTGTTCCCATAACGTTAGCTAGCCTATTGCATTACTTTTGTGGTGTCCAGTGACTGAATTGTTTAACAGGCTACAAGTGAACAGTTAATATTGTAAACGTGTCTTTGCCTTTGCAATAAAAAAACATTATTGCATGAGAAAACCAGAACGTGTGGACACTGTTTGAAATTACACTTTAATATCAACCAGGCGAGGTACAAACCCACAACTCTCGCAATACTAAGGCTTGACGCTAACCAGAAGACCAAAGGGGTATAGCCACGTGATATAGGCCAATTGTCAGTGTCGGTGTGACTTTCACCATTTCGCTGTAGTACAAGTGAAATAGGCTACAAGTGAAACATTGAACAGTTAATATTGGAAACGTCTTTTGCCTTTTTTTTCCGGTAGTGTAGAACGTTACCTGCGGGAAATGTTTTGGTACCGGACAGCTAGGTTTAGTTTAGTTTTCTGTAGTGTAGTGAATGTAGGCTATAAGGCATGTTGATTCACTTCGTAGTAGCCTAGCTTGTGTCTGCTTCCTGACTAGAAGCAGACTGACGTTTCTCTGGCAACAGTAATGTTGGCTAACAAGCTTAATTGGACAACGCATATTTCCCAGGAATCTTAGCCAGAAAGAAAACAATAGGTACTACTAAGAAAGTACATACCAGAGATTATTCTTCTTCTTCTTCTTCTTATTATTATTATAATTAAAAGTGTTTGCATTAAGCTACATTATCTGCAGAATAGCGTAGACTAGAGCCACATTCGGAGGCTATTGTTTTTTTTAAAGTGACTAACCATGAATCAGATATGTTTGGGGAATTGACGGTTTATAAATCCTATCTCTTAAACGATTGCAGCTTAAAGGAGGCTATCATAAATTCTTAATGTAGGCTATTCTTAATTTTCCTAGTAGTTAATTTTATGGTGACATTGTGTTATGTGTGAAAAGGATAAAGTGAACAGAGCTGAAGTGAAGAAATTAATGAATAAAGAAATGTTGGCCGAGGCAAGAATACGTCCACAGTCAGTCAGTCATGACCGCAAGAGCAGAGCATAACACCCTCCCCAAACCAGACAAGAGCAAGCGTCCAGTTTGGGGAGGGTGTGATATAGTACAAGTGAAATACAAGTGAAACATTGAACAGTTAATATTAGAAACCTCTTTTGCCTTTGCAATAAAAATACATTAATGTGTTAATATGAAAATAATAACAGTCTACTAAATGAAAAGTACTTATGGTGCACATTCTTTTTGTGGAAAATAAGCATGTGCCCTGCTGGGCTCGAACCCACCATCCTCTGTGTGAGAGAAAGCAACCCTTACCATTAAGCCACAGTACCTTCTTGGAAAGTATGAAGCCATTAGCTATATCAACATTAAAAAACATTAGTATGAAGCGTTTTTATTGGGCGATAAGCTTGATGAGCAGGTATACGGACCATACCCTCAAAGAATAATTCTCCCCATTGGATAACATCGCGACGGAGGCAGGCAGTTTGGCAGGAAAAAAAGGAAGAGGAAGGATAAAAACGGCAAAATAACCCAAGTTTGGGGCTTTATTGTGTGGATGTGTGAAGTTGTATTTGAATGCTGTGTGGTTACATGAGGTCAGAACATACAGAAGTTAATGTTTTTAAGGGCTGAGTCTATGGTCATTGTGGTTACTTCTGTAGGAAACCCTGAAAAGTGCCAAACTCTCGGTGCTGTATAGGTATGGGGCATGCCCCGCCAAGCCGTAACTTGGCGGATGGCATACCTGCCATCCCAATCACTACATTTTATTTTTCTTTTTTTTTCTTTTGTAAATCTTTTTGATTGTCTGATTATGAACAACTCTAGGCTTGGGTATAATTATATAAAATGATACAGCCGCAGCCTATGTAAACACCTTTTTCCGAAAAGCAAAACCCGCCGGAAAACCCGCCAAAATAAATAAATAAATAAATAGGTTGCACATGCATAATAACCTAAAAATTAAAAGCATGTAGGCTTAACAACACATTAGGCTATTACAGCAACACAGTCTGTGCATGTAGCCTACAGATTCAGAATGTGTTTCGGTTGTTGAAGTTAGCCAGCTAATTTACGGTAAAAATAAATAAATGTTGCAGCAAGCACGCAACCCTCACTTCTGGTCTGATGAGGAGACAAATCTTAAATTCTGTATTAAAAGAAATAATCATTGTGCAGTTGGATGACAGGAAGCCTGTAATGTGCAGTTGTATGTACATCCTGATTTGTTTAAGGATGTAGCCTGTAGCAGACAAAATGAAAGATCAGTTCAGTCAAACCACTAGTAAGCAAATGAAAAATAGGTGGAAGACATTGTATTATAGTTAACTGTTTTGTCATTCAAGATAATGTTGCTCACCTCCTTCAGTTGGGTGTAGGACTGGGTAATTGGGTCGGGTATGGAGTGACTGGGGTTCTGAGCCTGAAGTTGAATCTGTTGGGCCTGGCACCAGGGACAACTGATTTAATAGGCCTATGAATGGCTTGCTAAATGCTAGCCGGCGTTTAATAAATTTTGGCTAAAAGAGCAAAATGGAAAGACTGAATTTTCTATGTGAAGATATGAAGTAGGCTAGCACACGTATTTCACTATGTAATTAGATAACACGTAAATTTGCACCACTCACGGATTTCCTTTGTGAAACATTGGGTGATGTAGGCTACCGTCGCCCACTCTTTTCTCATTTTCTATTTGTGGAACCCTACTTTTACTTTAGGAAGATACAAGACAACACTGTTTGTATTAACCACAGAACTGCGGTATTAACTCAAAATTCGCCGACTACTAAGACAGTGCCCCCCCCCCCGCCTCAGGTTTGAGAAGGCAGGTCTAAACCATTTCCTGCTGGGGGGCAGGGGGTAAAGAGGCTATCTGGATGTTTACGTTTTGCCAAAAACAAGAAAAGAAAAAGAAACCATTAGTTTTATTACACTGTACATAACATATTCAATTAATGATGATAGGTTAATAATTTAATATTGAAAAAAATTTACCTAATGTTCTAATAATTTTTTAGGACACCTGTCAGTCAGGGGCCCTTAGAATCGTCCTAACCTTTCCCCCCCATACGGCGCCCCTGCCTAGGGGATCTGTCATGACAAGATCAATCATTTATAAAAAATATTTTAAAAAGATGATGGACATGAAACTTGTAGGCCTATGAGTGCTGGTTAGCTAGTTACAACATAACCATTCAAATTGATTTAATCTTAAATTGAGTTAACTCAATTCACTTTTTTAAAACAAGTGAAAATAATGAATGTTTTATCCATCTTAAAATAGGTTTATAATAAGAAAATGACACAACTTTTCATTTATTCTTTATAATGACAGATACCTGACTGACTCTTTTCGAGGGCTAGCCCATGTTTTAAAAAATATTTCCACAACATGCCTTTATTTAGAAGTAGTGCCATTTTAAATGTAAAGCAGATTGGTTGGATTACATTAGGGTTAGTAATCCTTTTCAGAGAGGTATTTGGGCACGCTTTGTAAGAGAATACCCTCATACATATAAACACAAAACATGTGTATGTTCATTTTCTTCACATTTTGTATTACAAAAACTGTTTTAAAAGAAAAATAAAGTTTTCTGATGATTGGCATGCCCAAGATATGCACATGTTTTATATTTCGAGAGGTTTGGATAGCTTTTGGGACACCTGGGCCCCGTTTTGGGAAAAATACCAATGGATAAGGAAAGCCTGTAGATATCTTTACCAAAAATGTACCATCATTTTATACACAAGTGGACAACATATTAGTGCACAAGTTTAAGGAATTATGGCTTGCTCCATTACTTTGAAGTTGAGATATTCCGTGTTAAACTATAAAAACACAAGGCGTTTTGTACTTTTTTTTTGTATTCTTTTGTTTATTTTGTATATAATTTATGTGACCAATTTATTCTGTCGAAAATTACTGAATGGTACAAGTCTCTTCTTTCATTCAAACTTTCAACCATGGACGTGCAGTGAATAGTTTTTGAGATATTGGCACTTAATTGACACTAGTAAAAACTAGGTGAAAATTGCCCTCAATGGGCCAAAGTAAATAGAGTTAAAAGATATTGGGTCAGTGATCAGCAGTTCCACACATCTCTGACCGAACGGCACCACCTGCTAACGTGAACTTAGCTACCATTAGCTACTGTAAAGGTAGCAAATATATAGCTACTATCTAACTTCGCTAGCTAGATAAAAACAAACTTATGTTAGCTACTAATGTTAACTGTTACTCCTTTCAGACATGTCCACGATATTATCAGTAATGAAGCTACAAGCACCACACCGTGCGAGCTATCAGCTAGCTAGTAACATTACATGCCCCTGTCACACATGGAACCCAGTGCCAAGCAATGCAGGACAATTAATCTTAGCATTACATTACGTTACTTTGTCTTTAAAATACCCAGATATTTTGCTGAATATAGTTTTGGCAGAGATGTAACATTACACTAAATCCTACCAACAATGCAGTGAGAAGAGTGATAGTTTGAAGATAACTTATGGTGACATTTTTAGCCAATATAATTCAACTTATATGATCACAAACGTTAACACCAGAAGCATGGTTTATCAGCTAAAAATCTATAGTCTAACTGACTTAACATATAATGTTTTGGAGTTGTTTCGGTACAATGCAACGAAAATAACATTAATTCTCATAGCCAAGTTAAATAGCTAACGTTAACAAATATTTTATCCTCCATTGTCATGTGGCGCTAGCCAGCTTGCTAACTAACATTGGGTAAAAACTGCAAGAGGCTGACACAGATAATAAAAAACTGCTGTATTTATGTACTCCAGCAGCAAGTGCTATTTAGTTTGTACACAGTCTTCTGTGTAAAATAATCAACATCACAAACAGAACTATTATTGTGCTGTCCTTAATTTACATATGAGCATATTCAGGGTTTGAATTGTAAAATGTTAACAAGGGGGATGCTGTTTTTTTGACGGGGGGGTCTTAACCTTTATGGAAAAAGACTATACTGCAGTATATTGTAAATATATCAAAATTATCTTCACAATATATTTAAAATATACTGCAGTATATTACATTTCCATAAGGGAAACTAAAATGTGTAAGCGATTGCCATTTCATTTGCGCTTTAATCCATATAACAACACTCATTCTTTAGGACATACAAAAGCCACGTTTATTCAGTGTGTTTGTTACTAGGAAATGCAACCTTCAATGCTTAATGTTACCCCATGTCCTTTCAAAAATGTAGCCTATGCAATATGTCACGTTTAGACTATAATTATAATTCCGTTCATACGGTTGAATGCATCCAGCAAATAACTCCGGTTCATACGGTTGAATGCATCCGGCAAAAAATAAATAATAAAAATAGTTGGCTCTACTATGAGGTGGTACACCCCCACCCTCTAGGGGGGTCCGGGGGCATGCTCCTCCGGGATAACATTTTGTAAATTTTAACAGTTAAATGCATCAATCTGGTGCACTTTGAGAGGAAAATTATGATGCTAGATCCGTGAAGAATTGTGCGCTCTTGTAAACAATCCAAAAACCCATCAACTTGTAAGACGCTTGATCCTACACTTGAGCCATCAAATAAATTACATAAAAGCTGTCACGTTTGTTGTACTGGTTTATTTAAAGTGTTTGGAATCACAGTCCAAGGTTACAGTAAATATATATGGCACCGCATGCTACGTCAGATTTAGAGATCACATTCAACTTCACAGTCGGGATACAGCTTTGCTAACTTGATGCTGGAAATAATGTTTTAAACCATTGTAACCACATTCACATCGATGTTGCTAGCAAATAGATAATTAGCCTACTGCAAATGATGTCTCCTCAAAATGCATTCTAGACTGATGGCTTAGCTCAAGCGACAATGCAAAGCAGTAGCGATCTTTCATGTTAATTATGAGAGTAAAAAATATCTGCCTTCATTCTGAAACAGTGATAGCGATCTGGCCATTCAACGAGCCCCCGATTTGGCCAGATTTCAGATTAAGCTTTCTCAGAATCTATCTACATATAAATAAGTCAATTTTATTTTATTTCCAAATGTTATTATGCATCCAAAAATATTGTAAGATGAATTCCCTCAAAACTATTCTCCAAACAGGATATTGTCATCAACTCCTATCATTATTCCTCTGTGCCCCCTCAGTTTTTTAGGTGCAGGTCATCCTTGCTCTGAAACAGTAGCGGAACAAATTACCAAAAATAAAATTTTAACAATTAGCCTACATTTCAGCCATAATTATACAAGCAGACATGTGATTTGTCCTGCGCTAATAACGAGCAGAAGTTACATTAAAACTGTATGATTGAGAAAAAATAATGTAATTTAGCTAACATCAAAAAACTATGGAACGTGTTGAACGACATAATGGGTAGACAATCTAATACATATTCATCCTACATTGAATCTGATGGTGTGTTTATAACTAAACCAATTGACATGGCAAATTATTTTAACAATTATTTGTAGAAAAAGTTAATAGACATAGGAGTAATATGGGTATGGATGATAATCATAAATCATGCACACTCATTAATAATCATTATGAGAGGTAAAAATTGTATGTTTGAATTCAAACTGGTCCATATTGACGAGGTAGAGAAACTGTTATGGTCCATTCCTGGTGATAACTGTGCTGGCACAGATTGCCTTGATGGTAAATTATTAAGAACAGCAGCTATTTACATACAGTCAGGTCCATAAGTATTTGACAGTGACACAATTTTTGTTGTTTTGGCTCTGGACTCCAGTACATTGCATTTGAAATGGAACAGTGACTATGAGGTTAAAGTGCAGACTTTCAGCTTTAATTTGAGGGTTTTTACGTCCATATCAGGTGAACGGTGTAGCAATTGTAGCCATTTCTTATTTGTTTGCATATCCTTTGCATGTCATGACTTCCTGATGTCTGTGACCCAACAATATACCTGACTTTTGGTCCCCTAAAATAAGGGGGGACTATGTATGAAAATGGCTACAATTGCTACACCATTCACCCGATATGGACGTTGAAGCTGAAAGTCTGCACTTTAACCTCATAGTCACTGTTCCACTTAAAATCCAATGTGCTGCAATACAGAGCCAAAACAACAAAAAATGTTTCACTGTCCAAATACTTATGGACCTGGCTGTATCTACTCCTGTATGTCATTTATTCAATGCCTCTCTGACAAGTGGAATTTGTCCAAAGCTTTTGAAGGAGGGAAAAATAATCCCCATAACAAAAAACTCTAAATCCACCTTGAATGGTCCGAATAGTAGGCCAACTAATTCTTAGTAAACTACTTGAAAAGATCATATTTATACAAATTCAAGCTTATTTGACAAAAAACTATTTGATAAATAATGCCCAACATGCCTACAGAGAAGGTCATTCCACATTCAAGAGATTCAAGATTCACTTTATTTGTCATTTCCCTGAGTATTTGCATACACAGAATGAAACAAAATACAGTTTCTCACCAGCTCCTGACAGTGCATTAAAAGACATTAATAAATATAAAAAATTTAAAAAAAAGAATAATCAATCCTTAAAATAAATTTAAAACTAACCAAACATTTCAGACACTCCATTTGCAGCTGAGCTAACAGACATTTAAAACAACAGTTTAGCAGCAGGTAGAGTTGAAAGAAAAAGTGCATTAATGCCCTTGGTAAAGTGCAAAGTGCAGTTTTCAGTCCCAGTGAGGATTTGCCTTGACAGGTGACTAGCTGTCAAAACTGTTTCTGTATTTCTGGAGGGGGGGGGGGGGGGGGGGGGGTTGGATGTGAGCATGTGTGTGTGTTTGGGGAGGGGACACAGTCCATTTACAATCCTTACAGCTTGTGGGGAAAAAGCTGTTCAGCATCCTGCTGGATCTCTTCCCAGACGGCAGGAGGGAAAACATGCCGTGAGAACGGTGGTGAGGGTCCTTAATGATGGCGGTAGCTCTACGAGTGCAGCGCTGTTGGTAGATCTCCATCAGGAAGGGGAGAGGGGCACCAATGATCCTGCTGGCTGTCTTCACTATCCTGTTAAGCTGCTGTTTTTCATAGGCCTTGCAGCTCCCGAACTAGGAAGTGAAGCTGTACGTCAGGATTCTTTCAATGGTGCCCCTGTAGAAGGTGGTACGGTGAGGAGTGGGGAGACCTGCCTTTCTGAGTCTCCGGAGGGGCTTTTTTGATGACTGCTGTGGTGTTGATGGTGAAGGTCAGGTCGTCACTAGGAGAGGCCGCTGCAAACGTCGGTCGTGCCGCCATTACGCCATTACACTGATGTGTCACGTGATCTGGCTGCTCGCTGTCGCCCTGCACTGCGGTTACTCCATAAAAACCAGGCTCACAACAACCCGTTAAGATGAAACGGGCAAACAGCCGTCCACATGTACGGCACTGGTAAAAATGACTGATGACTGGTAAAAGGGGATTGATAATGCTATGCTATCAGGTGCAATTTTATTCCATTTTAGTGCAGCCTTTGATCTTATAAACCATAAGTTGTTGATAGATAAACGAAAGTGTTATGGATTTGGGTGCATGGCTGTCTCTTGGCTAGAGAGCTATTTATCCTGTAGAACTCAACGGGTATACTTAAATGGTACGCTGTCTAACAGCAAAAGTTTAGTATGTGGGGTGCCGCAGGTCAGTTGTCTGGGACCTCTTTTATTTTCTATTTTTACTAATGACCGTCCTCTTGTTACTCAAAAATCTAACTTGGTATTGTATGCAGATGATTCCACATTATACTATTCTGCATCTACAATCGATGAACTTCATTCTGTCCTCTCAAAGGACATGGATGCTGTTTTAGAATGGGTGACAAGCAATAGACTTGTGTTGAATACTTCAGAAACTATGAGTATAGTCTTTGGATCACGACATAGTCTAGCTATAGATCCTATACTTAATTTACAGATTTCGGGGCAAACAATCAAACAATAAGTAAGGTAAAGCTTTTAGGAGTGACTCTTATTCACACACTTTCCTGGTCAGATCATATTATTCAGGTTGTTGCTAAGATGGGTAGGAGTATTGCAACTGTTAGGAAATGTGCCACCTATCTATCATCTACTATACGAAGACAGGTAGTACAAACTTTGGTGTTATGTCATCTTGATTATTGTTCTGTTATTTGGGCTTCTGCACCTAAGACGGAACTTATGAAATTGCAAATTGCACAAAACAGGGCTGCTAGACTTGCTCTTGGCTGTTCCTGTAGATCTAACTTGGATCAAATGCATTCCTGCCTTAGGTGGCCTAAGGTTTCTAATAGGTTATCCATCAGATTATTGTTATTTATTAGGAATATCATTTATACTCAGTACCCTACTGCTCTTTTTAATCAAATTGGATATGGTTCTGATGCTCATCAGTACTGAACCAGAGCAGTTACTCTAGGACTACTCACTTTACCACGCCCAAGAACTAATGCAATGAAAAACACTGAATTATATAGGGCTTATTTATGGAATACTCCTAGTAAGGAAGCATTTAAAAGACAAGTAAAGTCACTTTTTAAATCTTGATTGTAACTGATTGTTACTGTTATCTTTTAGTATTATTATTGTTATTATTATTATTATTATTATTATTATTCTGTATCTATCTATATATATATATATATATATATATATTTCTTTTTTTTTCTTAAATATTATTGTAATCTGGATTTGTTGTATATTTGATCATTTTATGTGGACCCCAGGAAGACTAGCCTGTCGCATGTGCTTTGGCTAATGGGGATCCAAAATAAACAATAAAACAATAAACAATTTATGTGAATTGGCTGTCTTTTACCGATACAAAACACACACACGGCCAACTTTACATGCCTTTACATGACCAATCAATATATGACCAAGCCACAAATTAATAGAATAGAATATGAAAATAATAACTGTCCTCTCTCTATCTCTCTCTTGCAACAAGGCAGTTGGACCAGTGTAGTGTACAATTCTTCCCAGCGTATAATTTTTCCCACTTCCAGGTCCGTTGCTTGACTGTACGTCTCGCTAGCACCTAGCACTGAACTGATCATTTTCAATGTATATGTTCAATTGGCCTGTAAATAAACATTATTAGTCAGTTCTACACTCGCATTACGTAGCATGAATGTTAGCTACTGACCACGGATGAGTTCAGAAAGATAGCTCGTCTTTTCATAAACGTGCACAACGAAAGTGTTATCTGATTGGACATTGCTCAACTTCCCGCTTGTAGTTAAGCAGTGATTGGTTATCTGTTCGAGTGATGGACCCAGAAGTATCCGGGAAAAATTATACGCTGGGAAGAATTGTAGCCTACGCTGCACCAGCCCAAAACAGTAGAAAATCAGACCGGCCCTTCTGGCATTTGCCAGAACAGTCTGTGTGGAGCTAAGAACCGAGGAAAGGACACGAGGAAATGCTGCAAGGAGTGAAAATAAGTGATTGGACTGAATCCAATGCATTTTGTTTTACAGAATTGCATATCTTAACAAGGGGGACGATTTTTCCAATTTCCCTTAACAAGGGGAGCAGCGCTCCCCCCGCGTTCAACGACAATTCGAACACTGCATCATGCGCCTGTTGCAATCCATTACACTACCCCGCCCACTCATTTAGGATCGGTGCCACAGCAGCTCCTAAAGTCCCAACGGTCATACTCGAAGCCATAAGCCGTTGGTCATCTGCTGCTTTTGAACACTACATTAGGCTCAATACCAAGGACATCATCCAATGTAAATAAAAAAACATTTTATGGGCATCTAAATGTGCTTGTGCATGGTGTTTTTTTTTAAATCAGGTGGTTGCTGGGCACTGACTTAAAATGAGTATGTAATTAATCAGTTTTCTTGTGTAGTGGTTAATTGGGATATCTTCAGGAAGCAAGAAGTGCCCTGTTGTTAGGGTTAGTATTGTATTATCCAGTATTGTAAGGCAATACATCAATTTGACCTAAAATGTCTGCCCTTTCAGCAGTAGAGGTAAGACCATACAACATCTCTGAACTTTTCAACCCCCCCCCCCCCCCCCCCCCCACCCCCCACCACCACCACACATCTAGAAGGCCCAGTCACATCATCCGTATCCCCCTCTGGGAAAACAGAAGAGGCAACAGGCAGATCCTCTGATGATGGAGAGAGAGCAGGTCAGCACTGGCTTCTCAGGACATTCAGCACCTTAGTCATAAGCTGTCAACGTGACACAAGCGAGTTTTTCCTCTGCGCTCCGGAGCAACGAGCAAACAATCCAACTCTCCAACTTTCTTCCTAATTTTGTAGGGACCGCCACATCGAGCCTGCAAAACAGAACCAGAAACGGGAAGGAATGCCAACACTTGGCCAAACAGACATTTCATGCAATGTTGTGACACTGCCAGGGTATTTCTTGCTACCTCACATGCAGTTCGCAACCACAATCTAAAATGTGAAACGTAACCATGGGGATTTTTAAGTTTGTCAAAAAGAGAGAACTCCTCACTTCACTCTACAATCAGTTGTTCTCATGGCAACACATCAACACAATAATTAAAATCACTCACATCGAGCAAAGAAGCAGTTTTCAATTTGGACGCACACAAAAAGGTTTTACCAAAATTGACAACATCGTTGTCGTCCGATTCAAAACTCATCTCATGAGGAATAGGCCTCTCTCACACTGCATACGCACTGTAACAAAATGGTCCAAACATTAGCGGGCCGTTTCAATGAAGTGGCAACACGCTCAAAATGGGCAAGGTATTTTTCCACCTCCTTCTCAGAGAATGAGGGAACCATTCGAATTTGCCTACTCACATCAAACTCTGCACGATCTGGGTCTACAGACCAAATGAAGTGGGAATGAGCTTCAATTTCTAACCTCCGCAAATTCAACTGAACTTCCCGATCGTGTTGTTTGTTTTAAAAAGCCAAATTCTTTTTTGACTCTTGATTGTTGTTTGCTGTTGTAGCCCCATATAAGCCAATTACGATATCAGCAGCGTCTTTTAAAAAAAATTTTTTTTATACCCCAGTGTTAAGCCTATTGTAGGACCTCTAATTTACCATATGGCTAGTCCTGGGCCCTAGGAAACTTCTGGTATCCACTGTAGCCCTGAGCAGCCTAGCGATAAGACAGAGAACAGGCAATGGGGGGGTCGCTATTAGAGGCATGTGTGTGTCAACAGGGGTGGTATGACAAACCTAATGCTGACCTACCTCATACTATTAGGATTCCATAAAGATTGGTCCAACAGGCTGCTCTGCCTATCAATAAATTTGGTGATTTAATTGATGAACAAATAAAATAAAATAAATACATTTTAAGTGTTGGATAAGTGAGGAGTTTTAACTGTTTATGCCACTTGTGTTCGGTATTCAGAGTGCTGAACATTAAACGAGGGCGTTGGCTGTTAAAACTGTTGGATTCAGAAAATACACATTTTACTTAATCCTCACTTCCCTGAGACTATACACAGTGTGAAATCGTAGCCTACTTAAAGGGGACATGAAGCACTCGGTAAAGTTGCTCTGGTTCGTTTTTAAAGTTAAAGATAAAGTTTTTTACCTTAAATGAGATATAGCCGTGTGTTCAAATCTCAAATCGAACCAGAGCGCCACGGTGGCGCAGTGGTCTAAGGTGCAGACTTTGAGTTTGTGCGGTTGCACCCCAAGGATCGGGGGTTTCATCCCCGGTCCTGCCAGATCCGAGTATAGCCAGTGTCTTGAGGGACTGGCAATTGGCGACCAGGAGCTTGAGGAGTCACGGCCTGAAGAGGGCGTGGCAACCTCTTTCCTACTACCGGCTGACGGGGTTGTAGCGGCAAATTCTCTAGTGGTTGCTATACAGGAAATTGAATATATAGGATACAGTTGGGAGAAAATGGGGGAAAATCTGAATTAAATGAAAATCTCAAATCGACCCGTATTTGCTGGAAAAAGAAGTTGAAGTTAGCTTTTTTTCCCGCACTGGGGCGCAGCCATTTTGGAACAACTGCGATAGTGATGTCACTAGGTTGCTTTGTCTTGGCTTCTCACTGTAATCCTATGGGAAAATAGCTGACTTTCAATCAATAATGTATCGTGAGGAAAAAATAAAACAAAAACGCACAGACGTTTTCTATTGCCCTGAGATGCTCAAACGAGTATTACCGAACAAAACTTAATTTAAGTGATTTTCAGGAACTGCTTCTGACCATAGGCTGTAGCCTCTGACGAGCCAGCAACTGCTGCGCTGCTGCCTTGCTTGATAAATGGTTCGGAAGCTAAAGTCGCGAAAGTAGTGTCTAGCTAATATTGCCTATAGAAAATAAGCATTAGCTTGTGATGCTAGGTCGCGGTAGCTATATATTTGCAGGCTGTTAACTCAAGGCAAGGCAACTTACAAGAAATCTTAGTAAGATATTTACATCAATCATGGCATCTTCATATAAAGAGGTTAGTTATTTATTAAATTGTGTTTTTTTATAGAATTTTATAGGCTATTAGGCTTTAATGAAAGAAGAAGTAAAATATGAACTTAAGTCTAGAATGCTAAAATTAGCCAATGAAAAACCGTCTGCCTGCTTGTCGTTTGCCAGAGCTGGGCCAGATGATATGGCCCAGCTTTTGGGCCGTGTTGAGGAACAGCTCTGGGCCGAAAGTAGAGACCAGCTCTAAGCCGAGTGGCATTGGCAAACAGATCTGGCACAGCTTACAACCAGCGCTTTTTGGTTATTTGGGTCTTAGGTGATTTGTGCTATCAAGCATGGAGATTTGTTATCATTTCTTCTTAATTTTGGGCCCAATTAAAGCGTAAATTGAATTGCTAATCGGGAAAGCATATGTTCACCATTCTCAAGTAGCCTATAGCACTAGCCTATTAATATGTAATATGGTCCATACGCAGAGTCGAAGAGTCGATTCCAAAATTTCAGGAGTCGGGCACCCCTACCTGGCATACCGATGTGTGGGAATAGTAGCTATACTAGTGTCTTGCTATGATATCCACAGAATAAATAAATGAATTACCTTTTTTAACCAATGGTTAATTGGTTTTTACCATCATATGGGCATGTTACCCTGGTTACTTAGTTAACCGATTACTGGCACAGCCCTACATACCGTACATGCCCTGTTAATTGACCTGTTTTATGGAATCCATTAAGAGGCTTCCAAAAAGATGTTATATTTAAATTTAAATAATAGTTTTATATACCTTGCATTTTTACCATTTTTAAAATCATAACAGAAAATGTTAGTCGAAAAACAGAAAATACTAATTAATATTTTCTAATTTTTACATGAAAAATGCTGACCGACTGAAACCGTCCAACTGTTCGTCGATGCTAGAGCCAATTGTGTTTCACTGCAGAGCTGCTGGCCACAGTTAGCATTGGCACTGGCACCGTCTGAATTAGTAATGCAATGTATTTGCACAATACTCTCATTATCACAGTCACATGAACAACATACTTACTAATTGTACTTTCAATATACATCTAAAGATGGATGAATAAAAAGAGAAATGCACATGAACTACATTAATATGTTTGTCAAGGTTTTAGTGATATAAATAACTGGTGATCTTTTTTTTTTTCTCCACTGGGCCTCAGATTATGAAATGCTGTACCAGAGGCAATAGGGTTCCACCCACTCTACTTTTAATTCCCTTTCAATCTTTTGTAAACTGTTACTGTTGAGTTATTTAGGGGTCCAAGCACAAAGCTGCACAATCCAATGGGTTTTTATTATTATGGGTTCAAGCACCACAAGTGGTGGAACCCTACTGTTATTAGGGGGGGGCAAGCACTGTTGGTGCTTAAGGACCCTACTGTCAGTAAGGAACCTTACTTCCTTGTGGACCAGTGGATGCAGCAGAAATCTGGCAGGAGTGTAAGGTTTAATAATTCATTTCAGGTAAGAGGGTGCTGTTGCTCTTGCTGCACTATAACAAGGACTAGAGATTTGTGTATTATTCAGGCTGGTATCCATAATAGGCATCCAGTGGAGAGAGATTATAAGTGTGGCATGCTTGTATTTTGGCTGATTGTAGATGAGATGAGCAGCAGTATTCTGTATCAGCCTACTGCCTGATGGCACTTGCAGGGATGATTCTGGCCTACTAGCCATAGATGCTTGGTATGCACAGCTTGCTACCACAGCAACTTTTGATTTATTGTTGTCAATGTTTTTGTTAACCATGTTACTTTTTTTACTATGTCTGAGCAAACACAGGGGATCTGTTAAACAAGTATGTAACTTGTCCTTACTTATCCATTGCTTTAATTCCACTATTCCACTACAGGTTTTACAGCGGCTGATAAAGTCGAGAGGCAAGTCACAGTCCAAACATATAAACGTCCAGATGGTTGCTGCTGAAAAACTGGCTCAGTGTCCCCCTGTAAGTGCCGCTAACATCACTTTTTAAATTTACATATTACAAGTTCTTTCATCATTGTTGTAATACTTCTAATGCAGGTAGGATTTATTTTCATAATTTTTTTAAACCATGGAATGGCCCATTCTTTCAAAGTGTGAATTTTAATATCATAGATTGGTTCAGTTAATGTTAATTCTCTTGAAAAACGTATCACAGTTTTGGACAGTGGCCAATGTACAGTTGAAGTCGGAAGTTTACATACACTTAGGTTGAAGTCATTAAAACTCATTTTTAACCACTTCACAGATTTCATGTTAGCAAACTATAGTGTTGGCAAGTCAGTTAGGACATCTACTTTGTGCATGACACAAGTAATTTTTTCCAACAGTTGTTTACAGACAGATTATTTCACTTTTAATTCACTATATCACAATTCTAGTGGGTCAGAAGTTTACATACACTAAGTTGACTGCCTTTAAATTTTTTATATTTGGTCGCATATCCTTTGCATGTCATGACTTCCTGATGTCTGTGACCCAACAACATCAAAAGACTCTTGATATCTTATTTTCTGGTACTCTTAAAAGTTATACTATAATGTCTCTGCATTTGAATGGA
This sequence comes from Synaphobranchus kaupii, assembly GCA_029718625.1. Taxonomy (NCBI): domain Eukaryota; kingdom Metazoa; phylum Chordata; class Actinopteri; order Anguilliformes; family Synaphobranchidae; genus Synaphobranchus; species Synaphobranchus kaupii. The sequence goes on along the minus strand of CM056398.1, from coordinate 7,962,011 downwards.
TCTCTATGGGAATTGGGGGGTGGGACTAGATTTAGCTGTAAATTACACTGGAACAGTATGGAACACATGGTTGGCTAAATGGCTGTAAGTCATCAAGGGTCTGACATATTAAACAAGCTTTAAACCATCACTCTGCTGCCAGAAATACAGTAGATATGGATGGATAACTTGAAGGGTTTCTTCTCCTGACTTATTTTTCCATAGAGTTCAATAGGAAAATTTGTCAGGAGAAACAACCCTTAGGCCACGATCACACCGGACACGCTTTGTAGGCTTGAAAACGCGAGGAGCACTACCTGTCTTGATTTTACGAAAGCCTTCTCTGAAAAAGCAGTTGGAGGCGTCTTTTTTGCTGTTGCTAGGCAACCGAACTGTCAATCACTTAGCTGACGTTGTTAACGGTGTTAGCGAACTAAGTTTACCCGAAAGTTTGCTTCGTTATTTGTCTTTAAAAAGCCGTGAATAAGCGGAGTGCCTTGGATCGCTTATTTTTATCATGGTATTCACGATTATTGAAATCATATAACTCCTGGTGGGCGGAAACGGCAACTAACGTTACAATTTTTTTCCTCAATCGTCTTTGTTTACACAGAACCGACAGGCAGAATCAAGGCCCGCCTCTACTTTCATGCGATTGGACAGAGGAGAAAAGAATGACAGTGACGTGGCGTGCATTTTTCCTCAGAGCGCTTCAAGATGAGATATTTCAACCCTGTGCGCACCGAGCATTTTTCGAAAAACAGAGAGGCACCTGGAGCGGATAAATGCGAGGTGCCTGGGGTGCAAAAGCAGCGTGGAAAACGCTTCAAACTAATTGAAAACAATTCGAAAAAGGCGCCCCCAGCTGTTAAAGCAGATCCGGTGTGATCGCGGCCTTAAAGTGATCCATCCATATCTACTGCATATCTGGCAGCAGAGTGATGGTTTGAGGTTCCTTCTTGGTTTTAAACCATACAATTGACCCTTCACTAAACCCCTCCTCCAAGTGGCGATAGTCCAGTCATAGCCTAGCAACCATTACTAGGCAGTGGACCTCCGTCAAGCTTTCCTAGTTGTAGGTTAGCTTGTCATCATGGTCAAACGGTGAGATTGGGGAACCTGCAAAACTGACACTCCTTATCCAAAGAGTTTGGCGGAGGATGTCATTTTTTTCCTGTTTCCATAACCCTAATCAAACAAGGAAAAATGTAGGCTGTGGATAGAATTATGTGGGCGACCTCATTCACAATTGAACGATGACGAAGCACATCTAACATTATGTTTGCTCCAAGGTAAAAAGCTAACGTTAGTTAACATCAACTTTACCCTTATTTTGGTGTTAATACCTACCATAACTGAAAAAATAAACTAACGTTAGCTACACAATGGTAGCCAATTGACTTAAAATATATCAAAATCAAAATCTATTTCAACTATTTTCAATGGTCTAACAATGCAACGTTAATCACATCCTTTAGCTTTGGCTATCCATAACGGACGTCAGCTGTTATAGCTACTGTTTATGTTAGTTCTATCTCAAAAGGGACACAATAAATTAAACTTTAAAAGAAGGAAAGAAAATCACTGTTCTCTAACAAACATGTTATTCCCGCAATTTGTTAGTGGGAAGCCAAGTCCCAAGTAACGTTACCCAAACACCTGTTGCTGCTGTCTGTGCAACTACTGCTGCTGATAGTGGAGCTGCCGTTACATGCCGACCACCTCCAACTAAATTTGGTAAGCTAAAAACATGATGCAATAACATAATTGTCACTAAATAGACAAAGTATTGCACCATTTAATAGATTTATGAAATAATATCAAACTCTAGCTTGAGCCATTTAATTTGAAACAGTAAATTTAATCTCACCTCAAATGTGAATTGACAGAATTTTTATTAAATACAAAGGAATGTCTACTTACATAGCGTGAAATCAATACTGTGCTGTTGTGACTAGGCATTTTAAAGCCAGAGCGAGCGCATCTAATGTTAGCTGGCTAGTTACCACTTAGCTACTGTGCTGAAACTGGACTTATTTGGACGTTTGGTTAGCTTACTAATATAAAAGACCATATGTAGTGTTTGAAGATATATTTTAAAAATGTTAAAGTTCGCTAACGTTGAATAACATCAACGTTACCAGACTCCATCTCGTAAACAAACCGTGATAATAACGTCTTCATCAATGAGAAATGGTTTGCTATTTGATGCCTAGCCAAGCCGGCTAGTCCCTCTGCTGATGTCTGTTATGTTAGGTTTCCACTGTCACTGTGGTAGCTAGCTAGCAAATGAGACAGCACGCTGTGATGGAAATAATGCTGCCTAGCATCATAAAATCTACTTTGAATCATTTCAGCTAGCATTTAAACGACACTACAAATATGAAATTGAAGATCAATTTTTTCCAAAAGTTCCTAAGTTACCATTTTTCCAAAAGGGCAGTAGCCTACTGTCGTGGTTTCCAAGCGACAAGAATTCTAAGTTTTCAGCTTACAGTCCTAATTTTTTCTAAGTTCTTCAATCAAGAGGATGAGGCAGAATCTTCCAGAATATTCAGACTTTATTACACAGAAGCTCATAAAGCCGAAACAGCTCTGTAGAGTTGTTCAAAGTGGTTACAGTTACATCTCCATTTATACATTTGTTTGAGCACATAGTCCATCCCATTCTCCAAAAATCCAACCCAAATCTCCGCCCTGCAGGTGTGTCACTACTGCATGCCACCATGGTTTAACAACAGCAACAACAGCAGCTTCCCATCATTTAGCTTTGTTATTTAATTAGTTAACCCCTATAACCCTAAGCTTGCTGATTCTTACATATTAAGACCATTAAATCATCGTGGCGCAACAGTCTAAGCATCCCAAAATAAAATGCCTTCGTGCATAGAGAATAAAAATACAAGATACAGATGAGTATATGTCACTGTGACCGGATAATCTCCTCTCCCCCCCCTCGGAGCCCCCCCCCGTTCGGGTTCCTGTTGTTAGTTCTGAGCATCTGCTAGCCATCAGCTCCCTTATTTCTTACTTCATAACAACTCATGATTCTTACAGGGGGGTTTTCCTCAGTGTGCCTCTACAATATTCATTTAGTGCTTACACAGTGTTTTCTAATACATTTCTAATATATTCAGTACAAATTCATACAAGTCCATGCTGTCACAGGTAATACAGGTTATAGGTGACCAATGGAATATTTCCAACAAATCCCCCCTTTGAGGCTTGATGAGCCTCACACTCACTATTCCATTGATACATGTTAATTATGCAGTCCTGCGGGGGAGAGAGATCGCTCATCTCCTAATCCCTCTAATGTCTTTCTCATTGTAACACTTTGCTACTTAAACATCTGTCTATCAACATGCTCAATACATGGCTATCAGTCATAGCCTTATGCATAACATATGACTCTCGCTCACATGCAGATTTCTGTTCCGTCACTGTGCAGTTCAATGAGTAAATACTTGTGAGTATATGTTACTGTATATGTGACTGTAAATACGTGTATATATGCGGTACTCGTGGTTGACAGTCTTGCTGGGATGCCAGCCAGCTGGTTAGCCAAGGCGGCCGCACTCAGTTTCAAAGGCAGTAGTACCACTCTGCCTTCCGCTTCTCTCTGATGCAATCACCGTCCTTGGCTGCCCCTCCAGCCCAGCAACCACAGCTCTGAAAGAATACAGAAAATAATATGATTAATATGATGATTATGTTTTTTACTAATTTTCATAAGGGTACAGCTTTCCCAGCTCATCGTACACTTAGATCCTTCGAGCCTCCCTCTCTCTCGGGCGCAGCTCCAGGCTGGATCCCTTTCCGCTGAGTTCCTTCCACCCGACTCCTCAGAGTGAAGGACCCTCAGCCTCTCTGCTTCCCAGGCGTTTCCTTTTCAGAAACCCTGATCACAGGAAGCACTGCTCGCTTACTAACGCATTCGGTTTCAGCTTACAGTGGCCTGACTGTACATTGAGCCGAGCACAGTGGCCAAGGGCTCCACTTCAGGGACGCCACACATGGTCTTACTGCTCTATGCGACCCGACCGGCCGGTGACCCAGTCGATAGCGATCCCCAGCCCAGCGTCTAAACACCGAGCCCCGTAGTGGTAACCAGCCACCCAGTTGGGAACCGACGGTCTGATCCCTATCCCACCTTGCTATGGGTATAGAAACTTTGACCGTTTTCACCAGCCTTGCCTGTTCACAGAGGTCGTCTCTTACGCCTCTCTGCTAGGTGTGGACTGTCATCCACGTACCACGCAGTGCCTGCATACTTACATGCGACAACTACGCCGACTAGACGGTACCACAGCAGTATGTCAATTCATACTTCATCAGACACGGGGGCCTTCAGTCTTCTCCCCTGCACTATATACATTTTTAACATGCCCTCGGAACTTTGCAATTCCGCCGCCGCCTGTTTCCCCCTAGGTTCGGGGTGCCTAATCCCCTGCCTAAGGGGAAGTGTACTTGTACATTTTTTCAGTTTCCCAAGTTTTGTCCACATCGCACAAACCTGGAGAGCTTACCCAAAGCTCATCACCAGAGTTTGTTAGAGTCATAATGGAGTACTGTAATGGTAAACAGTTTATATTTCTAAAAGCAGGCTTTAACCACCTACCCCATCTGGTAGGAGGCACCTGTATTGTGGCCTCAAACCAAAATTTTACTTCTTTACATGTGATTACTCCAAGGCAAAATGTTCGTGTTCGTCTAATGCGTTTACACATTTTCAGGAGACAGGGTTCCCCCATCCCCAAAGATCTACATATCATTACCACTATTAGCGCTGGGTCATCTATTATCCAATCAGCCTTAATAAATTCGGGGTGCATTGCGTATAGTGGAGCTAAAAATAGGTTACGGTATTTCAGTACTTTTTCACACCTACAGTCAAACGGGCATGCCTGCTGCCACCATATTGTCCCCCTTTTTGGGGAATGTGTCATCTTACTGTCTTTGCTTTGTACACCTTGGAGGTGAGCCATCCTATCGTTCCATAAACACACTCATTTAAATCATTCTCAGCCATGTCTGGAGCAGGCGTTCAGAGACATCTAAACTAAGTATATAGTCTGCTATATAGCGCAGTTTCCTAAATTATCTACTGTTAACTATAATTCCCCTGTTTTGCCTGCTCCAGAAGTGACTAAAAAGTCCCTGAGATGCACAACCAAAAAACCTCCCACTCTTGTCTAGGAAGGAGAAAAAGATTGCACCTCTCTTACACCTCTTACATCCTACCCATAGTAGTCAGGTTGCTCATATGTGGGGTTTTCCACATTCTCATATTTTGTCAGCTGGACAGTGGTGGTCTCAGTTTTCACTTTCTGGTGTTTCACGAGCCCCAGACGATGCTCCTCTGCTGCTTCATTCACTGCTATAACCAGTGGATATGCCCCCACAATTCTGGTGAGAAAAGATCTCAGAACAGGTAATAAACAACACAGCAGTATTGCCACACATATCAGTGCCACCACAATTATTGCACCTGCCTTGGCAAACCATGCTCCCCAGTTTCCAAGGTGCTTGTGCAACCAGTCCCAGACCTCATGTCCAAATCTTGCATTGTCTGTCACTTCCTGTCTGAGCCCCTTGAGCTTCATCATGGCCTGTGTGAATGTTCCATTGGGTGAAGTGTTGTTCGGGATATAAGTACAGCAGTGGTCCCCAAATAGAACACACATTCCACCTCTTTCTGACAGTATCCAGTCTAAGGCCTGTCTGTTTTGTCCAGTCATTCTGCTGGTAGCAGCTAGCTGTTCTCCCAGTGCAGTCTCCCAGTGCAGTCAAATCTCTGCTGATTATAATATATGTAATTTATCCACTCTGCGTTTTTAGTGGGGCTTACCCACAGGAAGATTGATTCAAACCCTGCTGCGATTTCATTTCTGGCCTTGTACTCATTCGGCATTCCTCTGGGCTGTCCTATGATATCTATCCACACGTGTGGATCAGGCTCATAGGCCCTCTTTGTTCTCTGGGGTGTTTTGGGGTACATTACTACCGTCGGGTCCATTAGCATTACCCTAGCACATGTCCCTGTCCAATTACACGGCAACACATTATATAGTACTCCTCCTCCACACATCCAGAACATATCTGCTATGTTTCGATCCGCATGTACTAGTTGGCGACAATATGGTAGTAATATTGTAGTGGTCAGCTTTATGCTATGTTTTGCATACCGGTCTGGTTGCCTTGCATTGAATGTCCATGTATTGTGGCATTTCCCTTCAAATTCTCCCATTTGTACGGTTCCATTTTCCACCCTATAGCACTCATAGGAGGAATTTAATAACCTAACACATTTTAGATTTATTTGGGCCCCATTCTTTCCCATGTACAGGCCCCATCTTTTGCACTTTTCTTGATTATAATATCCATGTGAGGAGCCTATTTGGTCCAAACATTGTATAGGACATATCGGCGTTTCGCTATGAGACGTATTTCTGAGGTATTGCGCACACCCTACATAATCATACGGGTTAGGGATTGCCGTATATATGGGCCTTGCCTCAGCACATACTACGCAATTCTCTGAGGTCTGCATTTTTGCTGTATAGTTGGCCCATTTCCACCACCTATATGTCCTCGCTCGCTTTAGAGAATGGAGTTGGCTAGGATCTAATTCGATTTCTCGTTTCTTAATTGATTTAATTGGTTCCATCACCGTTTGATCTACATAATGAACATTATACAAGATCCTACCAATATTACCACTATGAAGGCCAGTATTACTCCTGCTAACTGCCCTCTCTTGTGGTCGTCCTCTACGTCTGTTAGGAATCCTAACATACATACTAATATTAACCCTATCATTGTAAAAACTATTCCAAACATTGGCCATCGGGTTTTGGTTTGTTCCGGATTTTCATCAGTTTCATTCTTATTTTTAGTATTATTTACACTTAACACATCAGTCATATCACCACTGCCTTCTCCGTCGTCATCGTCTGAGTTATCTTTAGTCTGACTCGTCATTGCTGTCAATATCTCCACTGGGAGTGACAGGTCTGTCGGTGTCATCTCTGGGGCTGCTGTCGGTGGGGTGGATGTCCCCCAATTCCAGGGTGACCAAGTCGTCAAAGTTCAATTGGCCAAACCCAGTATGTCTATCAGTTGTGTTAGATTCGGTCCTATCAGATTCAGCCCCCCTATTCCCAACTCCTCCTGCAGCTCCTGCATCATCTCTGTCCAGTTCAGGCTGATTAAGTCTATCTCCCCCCCATTTCCTCTGAGCTCACTGTTGGGGCTCCTGCCAATATCAGAGCTGCTAGCCAGTTGAGGTACAGCAGAAATCCCACTAGGCTCAGGCTGTTCATCCCCCTCCCACACTTCCCTATTCTCACTCTGCTGGCTACCGGATTCTGCCCCCTCCTCACCCGGGGGTTGCCTATCGTCACCTTCCTGAGTCTCACTTTGCTCATCTTCCTGTTCTCCTCCTACAGCTCTTGTACAATGATTTAAATGATACCACATGTTACTGCCCTCTACTTGTAGAGCTGTTGGTGATGTTCTGGTGATGCGGAATGGACCTTCTCTCCTTTGCTCATTCCACCGTCTCCGGAACTTCCTGACGTAGACCAAGTCACCAGGCCTCAAGTGGTGCCCTTCTGCTGGATTCTCTTGCTCGTTAGCTCTTTCCTGTTCGAATATAGTCTGATGGATAGTGGTTAGTTGTTTCATATATTCTCTTAGCTCCAATGCTAATACCTGTAAGGTTGGACCCCCTGACGGCCCCCTTATCCTAGGTACTGGCATTGTCCTTCCTGTTAACATTTCAGAGTTGGTATCGAATGCACTGCCACCTGTGCGGGTGCAATAACAGCAATTTTACATCCTGACGCTTGTTTGGCTATTTCATCTACTTTATTGTTTCCTTTAACTACAAAATCATTTCCTTTTTTATGTGCCTGACATTTTATTATAGCCAACTTTTCTGGTTTTAACATTGCTGTTATCAGTTCTAAAATTTGCTCTTTGTGTTGTATGTCACTTCCATTGCTTTTTAAGAATCCACGATTATTCCATACTGCTCCAAACAGATGACATACACCATGTGCGTACGCTGAGTCAATTATGTTTTCCCTGAGAACCCTACCGTATTGACCTGACATTGGTAAGTGGGTTGCATATTTTCTTTGAATACATGTTACTGTAGCCCCTGTATCTATCATCATGGGTACTATTTGTCCTGCTATCTCTACATTTATCCTGGGTTCCTGATCGGCGTTATTAGTTATCAATACATGCTGTCCCACTTTACCTGGGTTCACTGGGCATCCCTATTGGTTACCCCTGTAATTTACAGGGCCTTGAGGCTGTGGCAGAATCCAGGGCCCTGGGAGCCCTCCCTGAGTCTGCTGCTGTGGCAGCTGCTGCCCTGGCCCTGCCTGATAGTACTGCAGCTGCGGCTGTGGATTAGGACAAAACCTTCTTATATGCCCTATTTGCCCACATCCCCACCATTGTGGTGGGCCTGGTGGTGGCCCCTGCTGAGTCTGCATATAACCTCCCTGCACCCACTATTGGTTCTGCATATTACCCCCCTGGGCTGGTCCCCTGTTTTGATTTCCCTGCCCTTTATTCCCTGGCGGGTTTGCCTCCCCCCTTTGTTCCCTTGTCCCCAATTTTGTGGCGGGGCCCCTTGCATTGCCCCTTGAACGTATACTGGCATCGGACTGCTGATGGAGGAATTCCAGAGAAATTATAAACAACAGTCGGCTGGGATCCGCTCGGGCCCTTACCCCGTTCAGGGAGGGGATGTTCTGGCTCTTCCCATGTGAAATCCGCCATGATGGGAGCCATTTTCTTGCGATCAGTGTCTTTCTTTTTTATTTTTTTAGTTTTGCTCTTTTCAGCACTTCCCGTTGTAATTGGAATAGCTTCTGTTGCACCTCCTGTTCTTGGTTACTTAGTTTTTTCTCTTCCATGCGGCCACTTTCTACTGCATGTATCACATGATCCACAAATTCTCTATGTGCCATAGAAGACAGTCCCACCACCTGCTCTAGGCGGCGTTTGGCCAGGTCTGGTAGCCCTTCCAAAATTGCAGCTCTAAACATGGCTGTCATTATGGGATCTCCCTGTATGTCTTTGTCCAGTGTCATTCGCCAATTGCGGAGCTGATTTTCCACAAAAGCTGCTGCAGACTCCTCCTCTTTCATGGGAACTCCCTTCAGCATCACTGTGCTCGGCTGTGTGGGGTAGGCCTTCCTTAGGGAATCCCATATTTTCTGTCTGTACTGGTCAAATATTCTCCCATCCACAGTGGACTTGTCTGCTCCTCTGTACCCAGCATTTTCTATTATGTCCAGCATTTTTTCCTTCCCCACCACCTTAGTGAGGAGGGCCTTCACATCTCCCAGCGCCAGTGTCTTTCCCGTCATTTCCTCCTCCAGCTTCCTTATCCAGATAGCCGCTCCCTCCTGTATATCCGGCAAGGTTGTGATCAGATTTTGGAGGTCCTGAGAGCCCCAGGGAATATATTGCGGGCGTCCTCCCTTATTTAATAGCGGCATCATTACTTTAGAGTCACCATATTTTGCTGGTGGCTTCCTCTTTCTCTGACTCCTGCGCAGTTTCTCTTCTTCTCTCTTCTCACTCTCCCTTCGCCTTCTCTTTCCCTCTTCACTTCCTGTTTCACACTTCTCTTCTTCCTCCTCACACTCAACAAACATATCCTCCTCTTCCTCTTCTTGGCTAGATGTATGTATTCTCTCTTTGCTAGCCTCTCCCTCACTTTGGCTATTTACCACTGATTCTGCACCTGCTCTACCGTTACTCCCCACTGGGGTTCTCGGCGGGACATAGTCCCCCGCTTCCTTTGTCCTTTCCCTATCTTCCTCCTCCCATCTTTCCCTACTGATTCTCCTTCTCTTTTCTTCCTCATCTTCATCACTTTCTTCTCTTACTAATAACAGTGATTCCCCATCCTCCCCCTCTCTTGCTACTCTCCTCCTTTCCTCCCAACGCCTTCTTAACTCCTGCTGCATCCTCCTTTTGTGGTTTGTCCGGTCCTGTGTATGGCGGTGGTTTCTTTTCATTCGGGTCCTCCAAAGGCGGCTTGGCCTGGGGTTTGGCCCATCCTTCCTTTCCTCTGTATGCTTTGCACAGCTCCTCTCTTGCATCTTTAAACAGTTTTAATATTTCCATTTCCTTCTTTCTTTTGTCAACTCTTTTTTGTGACTTATTTTTCGCTTTGTGATTCATTACTATTCCTATCATTTCTTCACAGGTCACCAGGTCAACGTACCTATTTTGGGCCAACAGGTTATTGCCTTTTTAGTTCTTTTTTCCCATTTTGCTGACACTTTTTCAATCTCTGATTTCAGCACGGGAAATTTCTTTCCCAGTCTGTCTACAGGTGTACCCATAGCTGTCATTTTATTTGCTCTTGTTCCTTATCTTATTTACTCATGCAGGAATAGCAGTCTCCAGACTGTATGTGTGTGCGTGTGTGTGTGTGTGTGTGAGTAAGAGAGTGTGTGTGTGTGGGTGTGAGTAAGAGAGTGTGTGTGTGTGTGTGTGTGTGTAAGAGAGTATGTGTGTGTGTGTGTAAGAGAGTGTGTGTGTGTGTGTGTGTGTGTGTGTGTGTGTGTGAGTGTGTGTGTGTGTGTATGAGAGAGTGTGTGTGTGTGTATAAGAGAGAGTGTGTGTGTGTGTGTGTGTGTGTGTGTGTAAGAGAGTGTGTGTGTGTGTGTGTGTGTGTGTGTATGAGAGAGAGTGTGTGTGTGTGTGTGTGTAAGAGTAAGTGTTTATGTAATTATGTAGGCTTGTTTCTTATTTTATTACTACTTGGTTATTATTTTACCACTTAATTTTCTCTTTATTTAAGCTTTAATTTTACTTTTTCTTTAGATAACCGTTTAAATTTTAATTTCCTATTCCAACCTTAATTTATTTTAATCTTCTTGGGGTATTATTCTTTTTGACAAATCACAGTGAAACCTTTGCCACAGTTGCCTACTTATTTTAAATTCAGCCGGTGGAGTTAAAGTTCGCACTATCCACTGTTCTTTTATTGCGCACTCGCAATTTGGCAATTCTCCGTCCGTGTCCGGCTCAAATCGCACAGAATGTTTTTCACTAAATAAACCACCTTTTCTTCCAATTAACCAGTGTGTATTTATAATTATCATTCCCTATTTATCCTTATTTATTATATTACAATGTTTCTTCTTGCACTATCCTAAAATAATTTATTTCCCGAATTATTTCCCACTCTACTTGAGTCAAGCTCAGTACGTGCAATATTCCCTCCCGGTTTCTTTCACAAACCCACTTTATCTGGGATTGTTCAAAGTTTACCAAGTTATCTATAAGTTCGTTCGTGCACTCAAAATGTCTTTCTAATATGGTACCATCCGTTTGTTCAGATAACAGATGAATTAACATATTATGCTATTAATCCTAATTCTAATTTTTCTCCTAATTTATTTTATTCTTATCCACTTTATTTTATTCTATTTATTTTCCTTTGTTCTTACAGCTCTCTGTTATTTGAAATTTCCTATAAAAATCTTCCTTGAAGCATAGCCTTTAATTTCTCCTCATGCCAATCTGTCTCTGTAGTTTTATCTGCAATTTCTATCTTTCCTGCATATGTTCTTCTTTCGATCATATACTTATTTTGTTTGTCAGATCCGTATCCCTGTCTGTGTATATGTCTTTCTGAAACTCTACCTCCTCTGTGAAAGATTAGAACACTGTAATGCATATTATGTTTCAACACACATTTTAATTTTCCGTAGCTTGCTGTCACTCAAACATGCACTCAATATCAGCGTTGCACACTTTTATTTAATATTACGCTTTCAAAACACCTAGTGGCAAAACCTTCGTGCTTCTTACACCGTGCGAGTCATACCCCTGTATTCTCTATATCCCAACAATGTCCTCCCTCGGACCCTTTAAACGTGATTATATCCCTAACTGTATACTATACGCTGATTCCAAGTCTGCAACAAACCCAGTCCAGACTTCTCGCGCTCGGCCACACCTGCAGTTAGCGGTTATATAACACCCTCTGCCCAGGTTACCCACAGTCACACACTATCATACGGTATCTGTTACGCATGCGCTTTATTCCTTCAGATTGCTGCCGTCCTCTTATACAGTTTTATTACTTTTCGTATCACTATAATTTTAAAAAACACAGGATCTTTAAATTGGTAAGGTCACTGGTTACTGGTTCTACAGACCAAGGAAGGGGAGAGAGAGAGCCTTATTTCCACACTATATCTATATACTTTCAACAAGGATTTTTAAAGCGATATAACATTAATTTCGCTTACCTTGTGATCTCTTAGTCGACAAATTTGGAAATGACCGTCTCACGTAGGTGTATCGTACCAAGTTTTTTAAGGAAAAACTTTACAGACAAAAAAAAAACAAAAGGTGACCTGGAAGTAAATATAAAAAAAACTATAAGTCATAAAAAAACTAAAATGTAATTAAGCTGTGCCACCGCATTTTGTGTCAGAAAAGAGGCATTCGCTGAAATCTAAACCAAAATTTTTTGTTTGAGCCACTCCCCTATCCGGGTAAAAACCTCTTTTATACGCAATCAAGTCAACGCCCCCTCTCTCCCTCTTCTTGATTGATGGGTATTCAAACTGCGCAAATGAACGTTAGCCCTTTAATTTCAAACAGGTTTCCGTTTGAACAGTTTTAATGACACTCTAATAATCTATCGCCCCTCCCCCCAACTGTAACTCCTCCCTCCTCCCCCCTCCTGTCTGTGTTCTCTCACTTGAGCCCAATTTGCGTCTTTTGAAATTGTGAAGTGGGCGGAGACAGAACAAAAGCTGAGGTGCGTTCAAATTCAGCGAACAGAGCCAAACGTGCGTGGCAAACATGTTTTCTTTGAACAGCTTTTTAAGAACGTTCCAAATTGTTTGCATTACTGGTATCTTCAATTGAAATCTCCGTCTCTCTGTCCAGAGTCCATTTTTGTTCGCCGCAAACTACCTTTTCAGACCATTTGCTTATGTTTGCAAACGTTTGCGGCGAACACAAAGGCTAACAGAAAAAAGTTTGAAATAGTTTGCAAACGTTCGCAAATGTTAGCCTTGTTTGCTGAATTTGAACGCACCTCTGGTGTTTATTACCCCTTTAGGAAAATTGTATGGAACCACAGCTCAATCAGATGTTACCTCCCTCTCTCTGTCTTGCTTTTCAAAAATGGTTTGGTCACGCAGTGTAGCCTATTTTAAAAAGCCTAAAGTTATCTATAGGAAATAGCTAGCCTACATTTCAGATTCGTATCATGATATGCATGGGAACATCTGAAAAATACTATGGAGTTTGTTACATGTAACTTATCTAAGAAATTTCGCTGGATAAAAACTTTTCTATATAGCCTATACTGTGGCGTTTTTACATTAGGGGCAGGTGGGGCAGTGCCCCACCAGACGTGGCACTGTTGTGCAAGATACTCGTAACATCTGAACGTTGTGGCAAAATGTATTTTATATTTAATACAAAACAGTGATTCAATCATGAAATTGGCATGTATAAATATAATAAACTTGACTCACACTCCTTATAGTGCTGTTTTTGAGTAGTTTCCTTTGTGTGTATGTGTCTGCTCACGCTGCGGACTGCGCTCCCTGTCCTATGTCTCTGCTGTGGGGCAGCGGAGCACTCTGCCTCACCGTTGCTAGGGAAACAACGCAAGCGTGATCAGTGTAAGCAGGGAAAAGCTGCCGCAAATTATGTTGTTACTAATTCTGCCTAGCAACAAAAAAAAATAATAAACGTTAAGTTAATGTGGGCTGACGTGACCAGGAAATAAACATAAACAAAGCCAATTCAGTGTATTTCAGAGGTTTCTCTAAGACAACAGGTGAAGCAGTGCTTCACCATAAAAAAGGGGTGAAAAAGAAATTTCTTTAATATTGAATCATCACCGACTTTCGACTTTCCCTTGTGAAGCTAAAAAAAAAAGTGCTTAGATTAAAAAAATATGCCTTGTATCTTCTTATATAGTTCTGTGCTTGTATCGTGAAAAACAGCGCGACCCTTTGACTTTTAAAAGGAACTTCAGTGAAGCACAGTGTCTGAGTGCTTCACTTGACCATTGGAAATCAACGGGGGACTTTATAAGACATGATTGGATAATTGTGGATTATGATGCGTTTTTGAGCCGACCCATGAAGCAGTGCTTCACTAAAGTATTCAATACAGTTCCAATCATGCTTGTGTGCGTTCTCATCCTGATGATTGACATAATGTCATAACCATTCAGAACACGAGCTCAGCTGTCCAGCAATATAATCATCTTCACCACCAATTTCGAGTCGACCATTACTGTGTTACTGTATTAGAGAGAGATAGAAAGGGAGCGAGAGAGAAATGAAAGTTAAATGCTCGTAGTAGCCTACGTTGAGGTGGATTAGTTACAGGCAGCTTGCTAACGGAATCACATGTACTGGCCATGTGTGTTGTTTAAAGGAAAGCCTATTATTTTTTATCCAAGTGTTTTGCTACAGGAGATGTTCAATGTTTGCGATAGATGGCTTTCATTATTTAGGCTACGTAATTCAGGTCTGTTAAAATTAATGTAAAATCAAAGGAGCATGACAGTAGTGTAACCATGTGAATTAATTCTGAGAATGATCATTTTATTGATGAAGGTGCACGCATAACAAAATAACGTTTGTGCGGAAAACCATGACATTCCTGAAGCCGCCTTTCCACTGAATACGACATACGTATAAGAACCTACCGGAAGTCATTAATTTTCTATGGCCAGTCATGTATCGGATGCGAGGAGCTCCGGTGGACTGCGCTGCAGGGATTTTGTGTCCGACCGAGGCTACGGATACGTTGAAAATTTTCAACTTTTCAGACAGAATTCACTCCGATACCAGACAGGAAATGACGAAACGATGCTAGCTAACATAGATGTCAATGGTGAATGTAGCCTATTTACAATAAAATAAACCAGTAAGCAAAATAAGCATGATAATTGTTGATTGATTAATGGTTTTTGAAGAGCATTTGAGTTAATAAATAAGGATATTTGAATCAATTTTCAGTGCATGTGATATTTTAAAGGTATACTATGTAGTTTCATTATAAACAACTCGCTCTTTGTTTACATTCAAATTTTCTCCCCAAAAAACTTTGTGTGTCCTTGTGGTCTAATAAACATGTTGAATGTATTTCCTACCTCATAAGTCGTTCGCAAAGTGTTTTTTTGTTTGTTAATGTTTTGAATGTTACACTGTTGACATCTCGCCGCCATTTGTAAAGCCAGAAACAGCTAAAGGCGGTTCCTGCTCATTTGATTGACATGGCCAGGCCATGTGGGCAGGCTTCCAGGCAAACTCTTATTTTACTTTAGGACGCAAACATGCCTCACGCAAATACGCGAACATGGACGCTTCGAACTACACAAACAGTTTTTCTTTTGCCATGACATTTGTGAAAGACAAGCCAGAGCGTTGCAGCAAAGGACGCTATAGCAGCAACAACAGTAAACAACTTTCTTGTTCGATCTGTGCTTTCCTCTGGTTTGTCTTTCACAAATGTCATGGCAAAAGAAAAACTGATCGCGTAGCTCGAACCGTGCATGTTCGCGTAGCTATTTGCATGAGGTATGTTTCTGCCCTTACTCATTAGCAAGATGTTTTCAGCCGAGGAGGTAACAATATCATTATAAAAATAGTGACCATACACCTAGCTACATTACATTACATTATAGTCATTTAGCCAACGCTTTTATCCAAAGCGACATACAATAAGTGCATACAGAAACGTCATCGAAGTAACTACAGCTCAGATAAGACAAAGAACATCCTTCCCATAACGTAGCAGCTATCGATAGCTAAGGCTATCTATTGTCGTGATGTTTGTTTATTGTTGACAAGTCTATTTATCATGTTTGACCAAACCTTGATCATGTAAATGGAGACTACGTTACATGCTCAAAGCATATAAGTTAGTAATCTTAGCTATTGCTCTGTAAATTTGACCACTGTTCATTTTCATAAAATAATTCAAAATCATAATTTTGTAATTCTGCTCGGTTCATTCTGTAGCCATCAATATCCAGTGGTCGCGGCCCCAGAGTAAGGGTGAGGGGCAGTCATTACATAAACATTACATTACAGTCATTTAGCAGACGCTTTTATCCAAAGCGACAATCGTGTACGTGGTGGGCGAGGCAGGGCCAGGGGAAGAGGACAGCTTGATCAGAGTGACCATGATAGAGTCAACAGACTCCGGGAGGAGAAACATTGCCATCGCAACGAAGTTGAGACGGAGCGGCACTTTATCACCTAATGCAAAAAATACAATCAAATCAGCAATAAATATTTTCCCAAAATATTGGGAAGAGATACCCTCAATTAAAAAATTTAACACATCCAAAAACTCCCCATCCTCTTAGGATAGGAGAGGACATAGTATACCTTTAAATGAAAACGTGAGCTGTTATAAGCACCGAACGTTATAAGTAGCCTAGCTATCAGGCTGGCGTTTGCTAGCTACAGTGAATCAATACAGTAGCTACAGACATTGCATATCATATCGTCGCTGTCAGGTGAAAAGCACGTATCTCCAAAACCGTTACTTTTCAGGAAATGAAAAAAGCGTTATATTTTCAAAACAAATAAACACAGCGTTGTGAAAGTGTGTATGTTTTCTACATACAAGGTCAGATACTCACATGTCAATACAAAATTGTTATTTTATCAGAAATCAAGTAAAATGGAGTTACGAGTTCTGTCATTGATTAGAATGGCTGTATCTGCGAGTGAATGAATGCGCAGTGGCTGCGAGTCTATTATCAAGTGCACAGTTAATACTCACACATCTGTAAGCCAGTTAGCAGAAAAATGTCAGTCTATCCAGTGATTAAACATCCATATGTTTTGTAAAATAAATACAATTAGGAGACAAGCCCCTAGTTCACTGCATTAAGCTAAAATGAAAGATGCCGTTCTGCCGAGACGAGCGATTTAGCCTACCCAACTAGGCGCTCGTCTCCCAAAAATAAAAATATTTTTTTAAACACATAGGCTACTGATGATGTTTAATCACTGGACTGACTCTCTGCACCGAACAAGACACTGGCAGATTAAACAAAACATTTCCTTCAACTAACTTTTGCTATACAGTAGATAGGCTACAGATGTGTGAGTATTACTGTGCACTAGTGATAGGCAAAACAGATTCTAGTGATTCTAGTGACTCAAATCACTAGAATCAGTTCATTAAAAAGATTTGTTCAAAAGATTCGTTCACCAAATTGTTCAGTGCTTGGGCGGAGCTCCGACTGCGTACTGCGTAGTCCGACTCACTCAGTGAACTGAAACGGCCGAACGGTTCATGCGGAAGTGCTGTCGCTTTGACAAACGCGCCAAACTCCTTGATATTTTAAAAAGTTTCCTCGTTGAATATCAATATTGGAGGTGAACGCTGGTTTTCAATGACTTTTAAGTCTTAACTTGCTGGGCCTGATTCTGCCAGTTTGAGCCGCTGATTAACGTAACGTCACGTTAACTCACTGTGTCTAGTAGCCTTCAGTGAACGAATCACGACACGTTCGCTCGCAGAAGTCCACTCTGCACGCTCGCTGCCTCGCTCGCCCGTGAATGATTTGTTCAGCACAGCAGAACTGGTTCGCAGGGGACGAATCACGTTCGCTCGCGGCAGTCCCTCCCCCTCCCTGCACGCTCGCTGCTGATCAGATCCGTCCGAGAGCTCAACTGAACTGAGAAATGAATGGATCTTTTCAGTAAGTGATTCAGTTCAGTTCGTTCACCCAAAAGATTCGGTCTTTTGAACGAATCGTTCGCGAACGACACAACACTACTGTGCACTCGATGATAAGACTCACACGGTAGGCTACGCAAGTTGTTAGTGAAAGTCTGCTATGAACAGGTTTTTGAAGAGGTGATGGGTGATGCCTATGACTAAACAGCTATTGCTAGGCTATCTTTACTCCAACCTACTCCTCTCTCCGCTCCCAATTTAACTTTCCGGTAGACATAGTTTCAGGTTATCCCACGAGTAGTTACGTCTAATGAGTGCAAAAAGAGCCCACATTTGTGAATAAAGATTTGTCTGACTAGTTCTTGCTTCGCTTGTCCTCCCCGATTGTGTCTCGACTACGCTAATAAACACACAATCCACTTCGACTTGTCGTAGGAATAGTTAAACCGATACTAGCCTACCAGCTGACCTTAAGTACACACACAGAATCAAACATCTTTACCTAGGATTAATAACTCAGATCAATGGCTAGGCTAGGCCCACCGTGATTAGTTATTTTGTATGATAAAGGCTATTCAGTTTAATTCACTTGCTAAATGGTTTAGCTCTAGTCAAACAACAATCAAACATTATGTTACTGGCAATCATGCAGTCAAAGATAGCCTACAATGTGATGTGTTTTATCACAATCTAGCATAGTGTGCACTTGTTAGTTATTTTATTACATAGGCTGGACAGACAATGTTTTCTGAAAACATGTATTTAAGCATGTATTTAAGAATTCATAGTGGCACTCCACCAGCCATTAAAAGATCAGGTGTTGTAATGTTAGTAGTAGATGAGATCCAATCACCTTGCAACAAAGCTTTCCTCAGATTAAAAGTAGCTCCCGCACTTCGTCCGAATGAGGCGGGATGGACATGGTTTTTGCCGACAAGTTGAAGAGCCAATGGAGATACCGGTTTTTAAAAAAAAGCAATTTTGAATACTTTCTATTGGTCAAATCGTCTTAAAATCCACAGACAGACGTAAAGGATGAAAAATTGTAGTGATTTATGTAAAAAAATAAAATTTGAAAAAAATGGAGATACGAGGTTTTCATCCGACAGCGACGATATGCTATCCTTTAGTTTTGCCCAACTGTTTGCTGCCACTGAATATTATATTATATGAATATGAACATTTCTTTGCATTGTATAGTATAACGTTAGCGTACTTGAGCCAACGTTAAATGGAACTAAGGTGAGTTAGTGGTTGTAAGTGTGTACTCGTGGTTGTAAGTGTGTGGGATCCAAGGTGGGGTGTCTCAGTGACTGTTTAACCGTTTTAAAATGAGCACCTTGCTGAATTTGTTACACACTCATTATTATGTGAAAAGCTAAATACAGGAATATATTAAATAAACTTGAATCAGACAAATAACTCTGGTGGCTAGTGATTTTAATAGATAATGTTCTATATCGACAGCCTCATAACAAAAGTGCCTGTCATTTTTTGTAGTTTTGAGAAAAAGGCAAAAAACTGCTGCAATTCTACGTCAATGAGGATTTAGGCAGAATAGCATAAAGTGGTTCAGGAAGTGCACAGCGACCTGCAGTGACTTGAGCATTTTTACACTGTTGACGAATGATAAATCAAGTGATTTAGGCAGAAAATCTCAAAATGTCCAAAAACTTAGGCACTTTTGTTATGAGGCTGTCGATATGGTTTTTGGTGAATTTATACAGTTTTGCAGGCGTAAAAATAAGGGCAGCTCTCTCCAGAGGTTGATACCTATGTTTTACCTTTTTGAAGTTTCTTTAAGTTCAAGTTTTTATTTCAACGATTTATTTATTTTTACGATGAATCATAGTATACATGCCATCAGTAGGCTAAGCGGCAAAAAAAAAGCTTAGGCTAATTACTTGGTATCATTCACTTTAGCTATGTTAAGACATGCCTTAACATAGCTAAAGCAATACCAAATGTTTGTATTAAATGTTTGCATATTTATTTGACATTTATCTGATTATTCTCGTTATTATAATATGCCGTTGGCATGCTTTGCATTTTTTGTATTTTAGCTAGGCTATAATTGCATTAGTTCTGGATAAACTTGATCAAACTTGTTTTCACTTTCCTAAAGTTAACAACGTGTCATATGCTTGTATTTACGGTTTTGATTAATGTATGCAAGTTATTGAAGAAACGTGTCTGTCTCATCCTATTACTTTGTTGCAGTATAGGCAACCTCAATGTAGGGTTCTGTGTTGTGCTGAAGCGATACATTGTATTCAGTTTTGAAATCTTTCTGCTCCCTGGCACTTAGGCCGACAGCACAGCCCATAGCATAGGCCTACCGTAGACTAATTGACTATTTTTATTTTTTTGATGGTGATGTCATACAAAGCTGCCCCTCCAGAAATGTCATGCTAAAATCGCCACTGAGCCTATACAGATTAACATGCTTTGTGAAGTAACTCTCATTCACAAGCAGCATGTTGCTGACGTTAATTTAGCCTACAGGTAAATTCCTACAATGATAAATTTGTATTTCCAAACGGAATAAATACTGCACCTCTAACCACAAAATGTTATATACCGGTTTTATAAATCAGCTGTATGCTGTTGCTATGGTAACTTATACATAGAAGAAACGGCTTGCGGTAAAAAACGAGTAAACATTGAACATATAAACACCAAACTGCTTTGCTAGCTCCGTGATAATGTAACTATGCCTAGATACATTAGTTACCTCACATCACTTTTTTCTGTACTCTGTATTGTACAGCAGGGGTGCAAAAAACTTTTTCATGGATGACCCAAGGATATCAGTCCATACTTTTCGTGACCCAACTAATGTAATTTTCATTACTTAACAATTAATTGTTAAACTGCTGACAATAGCCATGTTTTTAATACCCAAAAGCTAAATGATAGCAGGCAATTAATCACAAAAAGCATAGTGAAATTAACAGAATTTTATGTCCTATTCGCACTGGACTTGTATTACGTGGGGACCACATGTGACCCACACCCCTGGCTACAGGGTTGGATACACTTCACTTTCAGTTTAGTAAATTCAGGAGTAGGCTTACTTTTAAACTCTTGCTGCCAAACGCCCCCTATCCAGTTATTGACATGCACATACATAATATGTTTTATACATACAGCTTTGTTTCAGTCCGGAGGGTGCCTGTGCAGGCCTCTTACGGCCTGTGAACAGGCCCGGGTTCCCAGCGTCATTAGGAGGAACAGACATCGCAAAACTGCCCCATGTTCTGCAGCATGCCGTTTACTTCCAATGTCCAGTTATATGGTCTTTCCAGCTGCTGCTTATGATGCTGTGCTTTTTATGGCTCAACGTTGTAGAGCAGAGGAGTGGGAAATCCAGCGTGAGTAGGCAAAGGTGCAATGTGTTGGTTAGAACAATAAAATTGGACCTTACATGGCTTAGGCTTATACCACCACCCATGAAAATCACTTATGTACACCTAAGTAGTATGAAATATATGAAAACATACACTGTTGACATACAGAGTAGTAGTCGATAAGTTTTCAGTCGTAGCATAACACGTAGGTCTAATTAGCCTGATATGTCATACATAGTGGAGTTCAAAGGGTAGAAATAAAAACAGTAGTAGGTGAAAGTATACATTGAATAGCCTAATGCAATCACAGCATACAATTATACATCTACTCATATAGCTTTAGAATACCTGTAAAAAGGATTTGAAATGTTAACAGGCTGAAAGATTTAAATCCACCTTTCAAAATGGCAATATTACCAAATGTTAGCTATCAATATTCGTATCAGGCATAAGAGGAATAGAGAAATAGCCTACACAAAACTGCAGTAGGGAAATACAAAGCCTTTTTGTACAGGTCACTATCATGGCTGGCAGCACATACTCTAAGAGTATGAATTAGACACTTTGAGAGAAGGTTTGAACCAATCTGCCCAGTGATGAGTAAAAAAAAAACAAAAAAAAAAACACGGAGTACTGGAAATCCCTGATAGTGTAGAGAGCTGGCTTGGCTTGGACTGGCAAGGCTTGGTAGTGCTCATTTGAATTTCCTGTCTTTTGCTGCTTTTGGCCAAGCCAAACTTCACACTTAAAACGTAGTTTTTTGTTATTAACCCCTTTGCGAAGATGCCTAGTGATAATGCCGGCAGTGGTCATTTATTGTCTGGTACAATCCGTTTGAGAAATATACAACACTATACCGCTATTACACGATCTGAAACGTCGGTCCTAGCAGTGCAGAAGACGGATGCGTAACTGCAGCTCCTAACCGATAACGTTACATGCACCAAATGACTCCTTACTCACTGAATACCGACTATATTAATATTGTTAATAATGTGGAGAGTTGAATGAAGAATTAGCATGCAGGAAGAGAGAAACCACGTGGGTGGTGTTACTCTATGTAGGTAGCTAGCCATTTAGAACAAGGTAAACACGGCGAACAGAACTCATTAAAATAAACCGTAAACAGACAGATAACCACACAGATTCACATTAACCTCAGTTAACCTCTTAATACCAAGGGCAAAATATACCAATTCTCGCCTGTTTTTACTAGTGACAAACAAAGCTGTTTATCTCAAAAACTATAAAGGCTACAAATATGGTTCATAGCTTTTATTAAAACAGAGAACTGCACTATTATGACTAAGTAGTCATAATTCATATAAATACACTTCTTGCTACTTAACTACAACAATTTATGTACAGAAATTGTGAAAAAACAAAAAACGGGTACCTAAATTCAAATTTCAGATTTTTTACCTGATGAGCTACAATAGCTATGGAGGAAACAACTTTGTGATTCCTCAATATGCTGCCTATCTCTGCTAAAGATATGGTGTCAATATCTCAAATCATTCAAATTCTACAGAGCTTTTTTTCAGGTGAACCATTTCGGTTACCAAAGTTGGCACAAATTGTGCCAAATTGTGCAAAATGGCCCAGGTTCCAGAAAAGTCTCAATATAATTTATTTTTTAAGTTTTACAATACAATCTGATAATTGGCAATAAAAGTTAATTTAGATGTGTTTTTGGTGTGTTTAATATTACACAACTAACTAGCCTAGCCGTGGTCCCCAAAAAGCTCTGCCTCATTAGCCAGAAATTAGTCCAGGTATATAAAATCAAATGTCCACCCTAGATAAAATAAACGCCTGCATAATAATCAACAACAACAAACTCACCCTCATGTTATCTCTCCCTCGTGTTAGGTCATGCATAAATTGCCTGAATAACCTAGACATAACTAACCAAAAACTGTATGAAAGAAACTGTAAAGTAAAAATATAAACAGCGCATTTACCTTATGAATTGTGCGTTGCTAAACAGAATGTAGCGAGCTACGCTACAAGGTAAAAACACTGCGCCATCTCGGTTTGATAATTCCTCTTACACAGGGCTGCACTTACTTGTCTCAGACACAAATAGATAGCTAGCTGCTATGTGTAATTTTGCTGGCTAGCTTGCCATTGTTACAATATAGTAATGTTAGCTATATTCATTTAATTCAGAGGGATTCGTTTAATAATAACAGTGAATTCGCACTGGTATACCGGCAAAATAATCTGTTACCTTATATCACTCTGCGTCACTGAGACCCCAAAACCATATTTCGGCTAGGACCTGCTGCACGGAGAAACACCTGAATAACCTAGACATAACTAACCAAAAACTGTATGAAAAAGACTGTAAAGTAAAAAGATAAACAGGAATGTAGCGAGCTACGCTACAAGGTAAAAACACTGCGCCATCTTGGTTCGATAATTACGCGTGGTTGCCACTTCCTTATACGCAGGGCTGTATTTCCTTGATTTACGACGGCAATGTGTTGAATGAGGGCTTGTTTGAAAGATAAGAGTCTTGGCTATTGGCTGGAATATTTGACAGACAGTTTTAAAACCCAATGGAAAGCAAATAATACTCGGAGTGGAGGCGGTTCGAAGACAGTTTTTCCCACTTCAGATAGGCCTATTGTGCTATCAGTCAAAGAAATACACCCAATTGACGACGGTTTTGCATAAATCTCTGCAAACAAGTACAAAACCACTCTGGCTAACATATACTAAGCCAGGGGATTGGTACTCCAGAAACTGGCTGAGTTTCACAACGCCAAAGTGAACACAGCCGAACGAGTCGTAATCAAGTGCAAAAAAGCACAAGTCGGTTTAAAATTGGAAAAAAATCATGTACAGCCTAATGAAAGTTTTAAAGTATTTTTTCTTGAAGCCTAAAGGTATAATGATTTTTCAAACCAAAGTTTTGTGAAATACAATTAAGCAGAACAGTTTACCAGCACATTGTTTATGGTGTGACATCAAGCTGCAATACATGTTTGAGAATTAGGTCAGAGTTTCCAACGTTATTTACAAAGTTTTATCTCAACGTTTTGGGCTTAAAAACCACTTTCCCAGAAGGAATGGATATACCTTAAGGATATTTAATCAAAATATTGAGGTGAGTTTATTATATATTATTAAATTAATGAAATGTATAATTTAATAATTTCCGTAACCCCCCGCGTTACCGCTAGGGGGCGTTTGGCAGCAAGAGGTTAAGACTAAACTAAACTGTAGCTACTGCCTGGGATGCTTAGTCAGTCTTACTGAGATCCTTCCACCCATGTTGTTGTCTCTGGTGGTCGCTGTTGTGCTCCTGGGAACACACAGTCGTGGAGTTGTGAATTGTGAAGGTTTTCCAGCAGCCTGAGCCGGTGTCCTTTTCGTGGTATGGGTGGCGATGAGAGCTGGTCGTCTCCAGTCATCTGGAGGTGTCCCTCTCCCTGTTTGTAAAGTTCACTTTGCTGAAGTTTCTTGTGGTCAGCTAGCTCAGTGCTGCATGCACGCTAGTTTCCACAATAGCAGTTGCATACATCCAATCACAAATATGTCACGGTGGCTAACTAATATGCTATTGCCCATATTACAGCCTTACTTGAATCAAAGTCCTTTGAATGGTTTCCTCCGTTGGATTGCACACTCACAATGAAAGGGGAAAGCCAGTCGCCCAATCCTGTGGTTGCAGTTCGTAGGGTTGCGATAGATAGGGGAACCGGCCGCCTCATCTTGTGTCCCTGGAACTGGTTTCTTTCATCGTCAGGGTTGCAGTTCGTAGGGGCAGTTAATGGAACTGGTCGCGTTATTTCCCCCGAAATACACAGCATGATCCTGCTGCAGACCGCTTGCCTCTTTGGGGACTCACCGGCGGTGCTGTGCTGCAGGATCAGGGGCTGCGTGGTCCGTTTTGGGGGTTCTTCTTGACCACCAGGTGCTTGCGTTGCCTCCTGGCGTCTCATCTCCAGTCCTTCATGGCAAATAGCCGGGGGTAGATGAGCCCGCCAAGCTCAGTTGGATCGGCGTCATGAACGGCTGTGCTTCCTTGTGCAGTGAGGGCTCTTCCCCGGGTGTGCAGGCCGCACGGGGCTGTGAGATGAGGCAGTGAAGGCCCTGGCGAGTTGAGCGGACAACTGAACCGGAAGAACTGGGAGTACAAGTGAAACAGTGAACAGTTAATACTGTTAAATTTCTTAATATTTGCAATAAAAAGACGCCTGTTAATGTGAAAAGAACATTAAAAGAAGCTTAGCATTTGCACAATAGTTTTGTCGAAAATTAATTTAGCCTTTGGTATCACACTGGGATCGAACCACTGACCTCACGCACCTCACGCACTGACCTCACACTGACAGCCAAGAATTTAAATAAGCAGGCCAAACAAGACTTGTCTTGCTGTATCAGATCGTGTTGGCTTACTCACTTCATAATTCAATCAGATAACAGTTAATATTGTGAAATTTCTTTGCAATAAAAATTATAAAAAAATATAAGTTATTTTATGTCAAAAGGGCATTCTTAGCATAACGTGCACATTGTGTGCATCGAAAATAAATGTTAGGAACAGGTGAGGATCAAACTGCCAACCTGCTACAAGAAGAATATGATGAAGAAAAAATGTGAAAATAACCCAAGTTTTGGGCTTTATTGTGCGGATGTGTGGCGTTGTACATGAATTCTGTGGGGTTACATGAGGTGAGAACGTATAGAAGTTAATGTTTTTTTAAGGACTGAGAGTCTGTGGTCATTGTGGTTATTTCTGTAGGAAACCCTGAAAAGTGCCAAACTCTCAGTGCTGTATCGGTATGGGGCATGCCCCACTAAGCCGTAACTTGGCGGATGCCATACCTGCC
Source organism: Synaphobranchus kaupii (assembly GCA_029718625.1). Lineage (NCBI taxonomy): Eukaryota > Metazoa > Chordata > Actinopteri > Anguilliformes > Synaphobranchidae > Synaphobranchus > Synaphobranchus kaupii. The sequence goes on along the minus strand of CM056398.1, from coordinate 7,936,108 downwards.
ATCCCAATCACCCGACCTGAATCCAATTGAACATGCGTTTCACTTGCTGAAGACAAGACTGATGGCAAAAGCCCCTGAAACACAGGAATTGAAGATATTTGCAGTAAAGGCCTGTCAGAGGGTCACCAGGGAAGATAACCCAGCGTATGGTGATGACTATGGGTCACAGACTTCAGCCATCAGATGCAAAGGATTTCCAACCAAGCACTAAATATGACAACTTTATTTAAAATGATGTTAAGTTGTCCAATTACTTTTGGTCCTCGAAAACTACATGTAAAAATGTCTAATTCCTACATGGATTCAAATTAAAGCTGACTGTCTGCACTTTAACCTCATATTCATTGTTTAATTTCAAATTAAATGTGTTGGATATAAGCTACATTTCACATCCTTTTAAAGAGACAAAGATGTTACCAGAAGCTGGTGTATCACCCATACGTTTCATATCCTGAATATTACAATGGTTAAGACGATTACAATCCAGCAGTGAACAACAGATGGCATTAAACACACCTGAATCATCAGTAATAAATGATACATGGATAAATCACAAAATAATAATGTACGGGATAATGTATGTACAGTTGTGTTCAAATAAATAGCAGTGCGTTAAAAAAAGTGAAAGTGCAAATATTTTTTAATAGCTTTTAGTTCCATATGTCAAATGTAGTGGAAACATTACACATTCAATTCCAAATCAAAGCATTAACAAATTTTACAAAGTCTACGTATTCTTTTACAGGAAGAAAAGAAAAGGAATATTAATCTGTTCAAAAAAATAGTGTCGACATTTTCTCTTCAAACTCAAACACTTACTGTAGAGCATTCACTATTCCATTTGATTTATACTAGCAGCCACCGTACTTGGTACCGCGCATGTGCTAAGTTGCTGGTGTCCTGTGTTTAGCTGTGTCGTATCTGATATTAATAAATATCATCCTATAAAGAATTCCCTCCGTATGGTCATTAAAACATGGTGTCAGAAGTAAACGCGGACATAGTGGACTATATAAGTTTTGAGGAAGAACAAGGACAATCAACTTATCATCGTGTGAACAACTAGCTAACAACAAGCTAAGTTAGCCAGCTAAAAGTTTCAAACTAGCAGCATCGCACGTACAGTCATGGCAGACGGATTCCGCAGGCCCGACCCTCTTGTCTTTGATGGGAACATCGCAGAGAACTGGCGAGTGTTTGAACAGGAGTACGACATCTTCATCGCGGCGGCACACTCAGACAAGCCAGCCCGCACACAGGCTTATATCCTTCTCAATCTGGCAGGATCGGAAGCTATTGAACGCGAGAGATCATTCGTCTACACGGCGGAGGTGAGAGCACCGGGCGACAACGGAGCCCTCATCACTCCCGCCGAGTCAAAGGAGGACCCGGAGTGTTTGAAGAAAAAGTTTTGGGACATTTGTAATCCTCAAACCAACATTACAATGGAAAGGCACAAATTCAACACAAGATGCCAAAACAAAGGTGAGACAATCGAATCATATGTCACTGATTTAAGGATCAAAGCAAAGAGCTGCAATTTTGGGACATTGCAAGATGAACTCATAAGAGATAGACTCCTACGCGGCATAAATGATGACAATTTGAGAAAGATCTTGCTGCGTGATAGCGAACTGACTCTGACTAAGGCTATATCTGTGTGTCGAATACATGAGCTGTCAGATCAGCACACAAAAACACTATCATCACCACAAACGTCCACTAAGGTTGACAGTGTGCAACACAAAGTCGCAAGGAAACAGAGATTTGAGACAAGACAGAAATCACAGTCAGAAAGGAATACACAGCCTATCACAAATTGCAACAATTGTGGAGGCAGCCACGCAGCTAAGAGAGACAGTTGCCCTGCATATGGTCAACAGTGCCACACGTGCAAGAAATGGAACCATTACAAAAAATGTTGCAGATCATCACAGCAGCGCCCGGGCACACAGAGATACAGGAAATCTGTCAACCAAGTAGAACCAGAACAAGCCACAAGTGGTAGTGAGGATGAATCATTCTATGTTGATGGAATAACACTGGAAAACGTTGACACAATAGACTCCCATGCAAGAGAGAAAAGTGAGGCATTTACTACTGTTCATGTTAATAGCAAGCCCATCGAAATGAAAGTCGATACAGGAGCAAAATGTAATGTCATATCATATGACATGTTCAAACATGTGGAGAAGGGAGAAGAAATAGACTGTTCGAGAATCACCAACTTGGTCGCATATGGAGGAAATCAGATTAACACTGTGGGTTCAGTCGTCCTATCATGCCACCTAGCAAGCCAGCCATATGCACTGCAGTTCTACATTGTGGAGAGAAATGTCCAGCCATTGCTAGGTTTACCTGCATGCATATGCATGGAACTAGTAACACTGAACAAGGAAGTTCACCAACTCAGTGTGAATAACAATGCCAATCTGCCCCACCAGATCTTCACAGAGTACGCTGACCTTTTCAAAGACGAACTTGGTAAGCAACCAGTCGCATACTCTATGAAACTAGATCCAGATGTACAGCCCATCGTCCGTCCAGCACGCCGCATTCCGCTAGCCATGCAGACAGAGTTAGGGCGGAGCTAGATAGGATGAAGGACCTAGGCGTCATCACTCCTGTCTCTGAGCCAACTGAATGGGTGTCATCCATGGTGGCCACAAACAAAAAGCAAATCGATGACATAAGAATCTGCATTGACTCCAGGGATCTCAACAAAGCATTAAAGCGTCCCCACCACCCTATGCGTACTGTTGAGGAGGTTGCATCACAAATGACAAATGCAACAGTGTTTTCAGTTTTGGACGCCAAGAGCTCTTTCTGGCAAATCGCCCTGGACAGTAAGTCATCACTGCTAACTACTTTTAGCACACCTTTTGGTCAATACAGATTCCTCAGGATGCCATTCAGAATAAATGCAGCCAGCGAGGTGTTCCAGCGCTCAATGGAGCAGATATTTGCCGGATACCCCTGTGCCATCATCGTTGGCGACATCCTCGTCGGAGGCCGTAATGAAGCAGAGCATGACATGAACCTGGTAAAGGTGCTTGACCGCGCGCGTCAGGTGAATCTGAGACTCAACCCCCTCAAGTGCAAGTTCCGGCTGGCCGAGGTCAGCTATGTCGGTCATGTGTTCACCAGTAACGGCCTGAAAGCGGATCCATCCAAGACCAAAGCAATCGCAGAAATGCCCGTCCCCAAGGACGTCACAGCACTCCAGCGCTTCCTAGGCATGATCAACTATCTTGGGAAGTTTATCCCGAACTTCAGTGAACTTTCAGCTCCACTGAGACAACTTACACATGATGACACAGAGTGGTGCTGGCTGAAGCAGCACCAGGACGCATACGACACTTTAAAGAAACAGATGTCCAGTCCACCTGTCCTGTCATACTATAACGTTGATCGTCCGGTCACACTTACCTGCGACGCTTCTCAACACGGACTTGGTACAGCATGCTTACAGAAAGGCAGACCAATTGCCTACGCATCACGAACGTTGACGCAGACTGAAACACGTTACGCACAAATAGAGAAGGAACTCCTAGCAGTTGTGTTTGCATGTTCCAAGTTCAATGACTATATCTATGGGAAGCCAGTAACTGTGGAAACTGACCACCAACCCTTGGTCATTATCATCAAAAAGCCTATCTCCACAGCACCAGCACGACTCCAACGTATGATGTTACAGCTGCAGAAATATAACATCAACCTTGTCTACAAGAAAGGGAAACACATGTACCTGGCCGACACTCTGTCACGAGCCCCCAGGACATCCACCTTTCAGCATGCAAACGAGAAGGACGACTTTGAGGTGATGGTGATCAATCACATCTCATCCGCTCGTCTACAGGAGCTAAGGAGGCACACGGCGGAGGACGCAACGCTGCAGAACCTTACCTCTGTCATCAAACACGGATGGCCTACCAAACAACGCAGCTGTCCACCAGCCATTCATCCTTTCTTCCCCTTCCGAGACGAGTTGACCGTTGAAGATGACATTGTCATGAAAGGTCACCAAACAGTTATCCCTCAGTCGCTACAGAGAGAAAAAATTGTGCACAGAGGTCACCCAGGAACAGAGTCAACCAAACGCAGAGCCCGAGGCATAGCGTTCTGGCCCACCATGAGCAAAGACATTGAGAATGCAATACTCTCATGCTCTGTGTGTAACAGCACAAAACCACATCAGCAGAAAGAACCACTTCAGCCACACCCAGTCCCAGACCTACCTTGGTCTACAGTGGCAACAGATATCCTGGAATGGAATGGTAAGCACTATCAAGTGCTCGTGGACTCATATTCAGGTTGGTATGAGATCGACCAACTCAAGGACATCACATCAACATCAGTCATCACAAAACTCAAACGACATTTTTCGGTTCATGGGTCACCACACAAACTCATCTCAGACAATGCTAGACAGTACACTAGCCAACAGACTTTGCCACACAGTGGGACTTTGAGCACGTCACTAGTAGCCCAGAATTCCCACAGAGCAATGGGTTAGCTGAGAGGGCAGTCCGAAGTGCAAAGCAACTGATGGAAAAGTCAAAAAGAGATGGAACAGACACGTTTCTAAACCTACTGAATCTGAGAAACATCCCTCGAGATGCACAGCTAGGTTCACCTGCACAAAGACTCATGTCAAGGCAGACACGTACCACCCTCCCAGTCAGCAAACAGCTACTGGCGCCTACCACTCGTAACACACAACAAGTCAAAGCCCAGCTCCAGAAGAAAAGACTCTCCCAAAAACTAAACTATGACAAATCAAGCCATCCACTACGGGCCCTGTCTGAAGGTGAAGTAATCAGGATGCAGACCCCCCGAGGGTACAACCGCATGGGCATAGTAAAGGAGGTCTGTAAGGAACCAAGATCTTACCTCATCCAGGCTGGAAATAGGGAGTACAGGAGAAATCGCAGACATATCTTACCTGTAGCCGAGCCCCTTCCAGAGCAGTCCGACGATGCTGTCCGGCTTCAATTCGACCCAGCTGTAGAGGAAACTCCCCCTCCCATTGCAGAGAGACCCAAACTCATAGACAGTGAGACACCCCTAGCTCACGAGCCCATAGCTCTGATGCCCACACGCACCAGTGGGAGCCCTTACCACACACGCTCAGGTCGTATTAGTAGACCAAACCCCAAATATAAGGACTGAGTGTGTTGGACTTTGTGTGGACTTTAAACACCACAAGCTGACTGTTCATTACAGTACTACATAATATATTTTTTTTTTTTTAAATAATAATGTTCACTCTATCTAAAAGAATGTGCATTGAGTTAGATGAGATGCCTTTATTATTTTAGGTTTGATAAACACTGGAATGTTATGATCTTTATTAGTTTCCATACTTAAGTGTTTCATATACATTGGAATGTTATGGTTTATTTGCATCCAGTTAATAGCATTCTATCTTGTTGTCAGGACTACAAACTAAAGAGAGAGGATGTAGAGCATTCACTATGCCATTTGATTGATACTAGCAGCCACCGTACTTGGTACCGCGCATGTGCTAAGTTGCTGGTGTCCTGTGTTTAGCGGTGTCGTATCTGATATTAATAAATATCATCCTATAAAGAATTCCCTCCGTATGGTCATTAAAACACTTACTGTATAAACTGAAGAAATCTTTCAAGATTTAACTTCACTTTAAATTACTGAACTAATATTTAGTTGCATAACCATTGTTTTTGATAACTGCTGCGCATCTGCGTTGCATCGAGTCAACCAACTTCTGGCACCTAGAAACAGGTATTGCAGCCCAGGATGAACAAACTACATTCCACAGTTCCTGTGAATTTTTGGATTTTGCTTCAGAAACTGCATTTTTAATGTCACCCCACAAGTTTTCAATGGGGTTGAGGTCGGGGGATTGAGCTGGCCACTCCATTACCTTTTTGTCTGGAACCAAGATGTTGCTCGCTTACTCGTGTGTCTGGGGTCGTTGTCTTGTTGAAACACCCATTTCAGGGGCATTTCCTCTTCGGCATACGGCAACATAATCTCTTCAAGTATTTTGATGTATTCAAAATGATTCATGATCCCTGGTATACGATAAATAGGCCCAACACCGTAGTATGAAAAATATCCCCATACCGTGATTTTTGCGCCACCATGCTTCACTGTCTTCAGTGTACTGTGGCTTGAATTCAGTACCCGGGGGTCGTCTGACGTACTGTCGACGACCCGAAAAGAACAATTTTACTCTCATCAGTCTACAGAATGTTACACCATTTCTCTTAGGGCCAATCGATGTGTTCCTTGGCAAATTTTAACCGATTCTGCACATGCCGTTTTTTCAACAATGGTGCTTTACGGGGGCTTCTTGCTGATAGCTTAGCTTCGATCAAACGTCTTCTGACTGTAACAGCACTTACAGGTAATTTTAGATCATCTTTGATCTTTCTGGAGGCGATGATTGGCTGAATCTTTGCCATTCTGACTATTCTTCGATCCGTTTTAACAGTAGTTGCTCGTTTTCTTCCGCATGTTTCGGGTTTTTGTTGTCATTTTAAGATCATTTTAGCTGAGCATCCTATAATTTGCTGCACTTCTTTATACGTTTTCCCCTCTCCAATCAACTTTTTAATCAAATTACGTTGTTTCTCCGAACAATGTTTGGAACGGCCCATTTTACTTAGCAATTCAGAAGGAAATATATTTTATAACAATGTGTGAAACATTTGCTTCCCTTCTTCCTTAATAAAAGACAATTATTGACACCTGTTTTTTCACAGAATGAATGAATTCTCTAAACTCCACACTGCTATTATTTTTAACACGCCCCTTTCAATGAATGAGTCAATTACTCAGAACAAGCAGCGTGCATGTCATGACAGTTGGGTCTGTTGTTTTTCTATTACACTACTACATCTACAAGTAAATTATTTGCCACGCAGAAATATGACTACTACTAATAACAGTGGTTCATCAGGTTACTGCTATTTTTTTTAACACAACTGTAATTATGACATGAACTTATTAATTGATAATGAGTACACTTCTGTCATCCTCTATAGGAAATATATGACGTAATATTGGATGAGAACCAGTTGGATGATGCATGCGAGCATATTGCTCATTACCTGGAAGCATACTGGAGGTCGACCCATCCTGATGGCTACAGTCTTCCCAACTCACTCCTGATGGATCTAGCTGCTGCCACGTTGCAGGTTGGGGATAACACTACCCCCATCTCTGACCTGCAGGAACAGGTACTGAGTGCAACTATTCCTGGAACCCAATCAAGACGTGACCAACTCTGTATTGTGAGTCATGAAAAAAACATAATAGATAGTACATGTGCACACATACGTAGTGGACATATAGGATTCCTATAGGGTAGTGCATGAGTGGCCTATGGAGGGAGTTTTGTTTGTCAGTATATTCCCCGTCTCATTGCTTCATAGCAGCAAAAGCGAGATATAACATACACCAGTGGCGGCTGCTGACCAGAATTTTTGGTGAAGCAAACCCACAATTTTTTTTCTACCTGTGAAAATTGAACCACTGCTTTACCTGTTGAGCTAGGCCATTTTTGGGTTTTTTAACACTGACCACGTCAACTGACCAGCTGTAGGCAGAAAAGAGCTGGTGGCCATTTAAAACAGGTTTATATTTCTTGACAACTCATCACTATGGCTGTACCATTTAAATTGAGCTGCCTTCTCTCAAATGAATAACACCAGATAGAATACAATGACAAGTAGCTATGTACACACTCATTTATTAGTAGCCAAATTATTTAATCACCTATGCATACTCAAATCCACCTGCACTGTAGCTGAAATAGCTTAGTTCAGATCATTTTGAATCGTCTTATGCCCTATTCACTGGAGTAGTATTACCTGGGGACCTCGTGTGATTTGTGGAGTTAGTCTGTGATCTTAATCCCGAGCGAATCTGCATTTCCGTAATTTGTTAAGTCAAAATTCCCCACCGTAAATTACCTACCATATTTCGCACAAAACAGGTCATCTGATAATATTATTCCTGTGTGAATCGGCATCTCAGTAATTTGGGGTGATATTTTTTCCCCCCAGCAAGGATTCCTTGTTTTTCCCCCGCTTTTTTCTTAATCTTTCCGAGTTGACATTTATGGAGGCTGTGGTGCAAATTATTATTGCTAATTCTGACATTTTGGGTGCGATTCTTACACCAAAATAATTTAAATGTTACTGCTGAATTTAGGAATTCTAGCCTATTCGACTCTGTAGCCAGCTTCAACACACCAATTTGCATACGTTGTGCAAATGTGCAGAAAAACTGAGAATATGGAAGTAGCCTATATAAATGTGACATTTCCTTCGTACCCGTTGATAATCCCTGGGATTTCATAATTAAATTTGAGTGAAATACTGACTGCTTATCCCGTGCGAATGCGCCACATAAAACTAGTCGGGGGATAATTCCTAAATCATATGAGGTCACCAGGTAGCCTAATACCCTAGTCCAGTGCGAAAAGGCCATTTGACATCCCGGAGAACACAGAGGGTGACCTGAACGTCATCATAGCGGGAAGGAAGCTCAGTCAACTCCCTGCTCTGTTATCCCAATTTTCACTCTCGTTATTCCCCTAAATGCCAGCTCAGGACGACCCAAGAATCGCATCGATCAACCTCTCAGGAATGTCACGTTATTTTGTAATGCGTGCACCTTCATCAATAAAATGATCATTCTCAGAGTCAATTTGCACGGTTACACTACTGTCATGCTCCTTCAATTTTACATTAATTTTAACAGACCTGAATTACGGAGCCTAAATCATGAAAGTCATCTCTCGCAAACATTGAACATCTCCTGTAGCAACACACTTGGATAAAAAATAATAGGCTTTCCTTTAAACAACACACATGGCCAGCAATACATGCGATTCCGTTAGCAAGCTACCTGTAACTGATCCACCTCGACGCAGGCTACTACGAGCATTTAACGTTAAAGCTCTGACTTACCGAGCCCCCTCACTGGATAAGATTGATAGGAGGCTTCGGTCTCCCATCCGCCTTCACTTGCAATCTTTCTTCACAATCTTGAAAATAACGTTCGCTACGTTAATCCCGCAGAATCCGATCCAGGATGTTTACATTCACAGGTTCCATTTTCTTTCAAATGCAGCCAAATGAAATGGCAAAAGCTAACGTTACAAAAAGTGAGCTAATTTAGGCTAACGTTAGGCAACGTTAGTTAAATTACTAACGTTAGGCAACGTTAGTTAAATTACTAACGTTAGCAATTAGCTAGCTATTAACACTACAACACAATAAAAAATGAAACTATTTACAATACAAATCACCACTGACAACACCACAACCATAAAATTTGAATAAATTTCTCTCTCGCTCCCTTTCTATCTCTAATACAGTAACGGTGAAGATGATTATATTGCTGGACAGCTGAACTCGTGTTCTGAATGGTTAGACATTATGTCAATCATCAGGATGAGAACGCGCACAAGAACACGCATGATTGGAACTCTATTGAATACTTTAGTGAGGCACTGCTTCACGGGTGGGCTCAAAAACGTGTCATAATCCACAATTATCCAATCACGTTTTATAAAGTCCCCCATTGATTTCCAATGGTCTAGTGAAGCAGTCAGACACTGTGCCTCACTGAAGTTCCTTTTAAAAGTCAAAGGGTGGCACTGTTTTTCACGATACAAGCACAGAATTTTTTAATCTACGCACTTTTTTTTTTTTTTAGCTTCACAAGGGAAAGTTGAAAGTCGGTGATGATTCAATATTAAAGAAAGCCTATATTGTGTGTGTGATTGTGTGATATGCATGTTCTTTTTCACCCTTTTTTTTGGTGAAGCACTGCTTCACCTGTTGTCTTAGAGAAACCTCCTCTGACATAATCTCACCTATTGTGAGATTGATGATTTATGACCCTGTTTTATAATATTTTACATGATTTATGACCGGGGTTGAGGGGGGTTGTTTTTTGGTGGGGGGTGGAAGGGGTGAGGGGGAATACTTGTGCTGTAAGGGGGGAAAAAAGCCATGCTACAAGGAGTATAAAATAAAGTTAGTGTTATTAAGTAAACAAAACATGCAGATACTATAATTATTTTAAATGAGTAGGTGATAGTTAAGTATTTGCTTGGAATAGTGTTACAGCAGTGAAACAGGAAAAAAAGCGAGGGGAGGGGGGTGGTACAGGACTTAGGAATCACGCTGCCAGTTGATAGGTAGCTGATTGTATAGGCATACAATCTATTTGAATGTCGGTAATTATATATATATCATATATGACGTCACGTGGCGCTGTAATGGCGACATGTAGTCCAGCTGTGCCTCGTCTTCGTGTTTGTTAATTTGAATGTATTTAGTTGTGTCTGGCTTTTGTCTTTTTTTTTTTTTTTTTTCATGCGCTGTGTGTCTGTTGTGGGACGGGGAAGTGGGTTGGAGATTGTTCAGGGCACTCATGCTGCTTGTTTTGATAACATTGACGAATTGTATATTCGGGATAATTTCGTTTGTGGTCGTCACCATAGAGATGCATTCACAACATATGCTCGGGAATGTCAGTTGGATCTGCAGCTACAAAGTTTACCATCGTTCTTCACTGGAGTTGAAGATGTTGGGACTCAGGACTGATCTAGGACTGCAGGCAATCTTCAAAAGGCCACTAGGGGGGACGAGAAGATAATGCGGCAGAAGTGAGCCGACGACTGGGAAGGCTGACGCACTTCGGTGCTCCGTTTAGACAGTGTACAGAGACCGCAACACTGCGTGTATGGAGGAAAGTTGTGGAGGGGGAGTTTGTGTGTTGGACTGCTTGATAACATTGGACATCTTGGGACAGCGGGGGCTACTTTTAATCATGATGTTTGGCTGTTGGCTATTACACTTTAATTCACTTAGTTTGATTAATGCAATGATTATATTGAATGTCTTTGATATGTTTGTGTGTTGTGGGTCTGCCCCACTGTCTATGTCTTTTTTGTTGTTGATGGGGCTACAACTGAAGTTTCCTAGCAGGAACATAAATGTTTTATATATATATATATATATATATATATATATATATATATATTATTATATTATATATTTCTTGTTAGGTCATAATATTCTCGAATGCCTAATCCGTTTTTTGACTAGAATGCTGATAACGTAGGCTTGGCTCCCCATGTCCATTTCAGATAGCTAAATCAGGAGAAGAAACCCTTCAAGTTATCCATCCATATCTACGGTATTTCTGGCAGCAGAGTGATGATTTAAGGCTTGTTTGATATGTCAGACCCTTGATGACTTTGAGCCATTTAGGAAGAGGAAGAGAGGAGTAGAGGAGAGAAGGGTGTGAGGAGGACAGGGAGAGGAGAGCAAGGGCTTAAGAATAGGAGTAGGTAAGGTTTGGCTAGCGAATTCAATCATCTCTATTCATGAAATAAACTGTCCTGGTCTCCATAAAAATGTTATCATCTCTATTTAAGAAAAATGACAGGTTTAAATATACAATCAATGATGTTGTTTATGATTAAATTGTTCCTCATGGAACAACATATGATTTCAATAAATGTTTTCAACAGTTGATGAATAATTACACTCCAGAAAGGATATGGTTATACTTTGTTGGCAAGTTTACTTTAGAAAATGTACAGGTTTTAAAATGTTAACTGCTGCTACAGATTTCTTTACTATTCACAAGCAGACATTTATATCAAGAAACATCATGTACAATAGAGAAAGGGGGGATGAATAAATAAATGCAGATAAAAATAAGTAATATTTTTAAAATAGCGTACATATAGCATTTTTACAAACGTATCGAGACATGTTTGTGGGTCAGATGATGGAAAATAAGTAATAGTACTAATTTTCTTAACATAATAATAGTTATATTTGCGAACAGAATTTTGTGAACACAAGGATATCTATGCTCTGTAGGACCACACAGGTTTTGATAGAAATCCAAATAAATAATAATAGTAATAATACATTTTATTCATTCTGTGCTTTTCGTAGACCCAAAGCAGTTGATGCAGACAATTATTCAAACATGCCCTATAGTGTAGTAATTTTTCTGTTTAATTTCTAAGTGCAACACATCTGAATCAGAGTATTTCCACTATAAATTATTCTCATTTTGCAGTTAGATGTGGAACATACAGTTTCATTGACCACATTCTCTTGAGATGGTAAGATGAAGAAACACAGGGCCAAGTTGCATTAAATAATTTAGGAAAGTTTGGATAGCATTGCTTTGGAATAGAGCTAGTTTATTTAGTGTGAGCTATGATAGACAATATTAGTTGTAACTTGGTCACATTTTGATATCAATAGCTAATTTTAAAGGCAGGCCTAGTTTTTGCAAGTTGGAATTAAGAACTTATAGACAGCGCTCTGTAGGCTATGCGTGAGTAAATTGGCTTTTTTCTTTTTTATGTCGGAGACGTTTTTGTTCAGATATCACTTATTTTTGATAGCTAAATAATGATGAACAATGCATGAAGATAATGACATCGAGAGAGACATGCATACAGAATAGTAGCCTACATGCATTACTAATAAATGCATGCAGACATTCGCATAACCATAACGCATATACGTATTCTATAGAAATAACGTTAGGCTATTCAACACTGGTTTGTCGGATGCGTAACTCCAAGCTTCCATGTCTGGGCTACGAGTTGCCGAACTTCATAAGCACAGCATAATACCTTCGCAGTTTTTTTTTTTCCGAAGGTAAAAAAAGCTTCGACCTGCTTCCTGACTAGCAGCTGACTGACGTTTCTCTGGCAAAACTAACGTTGGCTAACAAGCTTAATTGGACAATGCATATTTCCCAGGAATCTTAGCCAGCAAGAAAACAATAGATACTAAGAAAGTAGCCTACCAGAGATTATTCTTCTGATTATAATTATAATTTAAAGTGTTTGCAGTAAGATACATTGTCTGCAGAGTACCGTAGACTAGAGCAATGTTCGGAAGCTATAGTAATTTTTTTAAAGTGACTAACCATGAATCATGTGTTTAGGGAATTGGAGGTTTATAAATCTGATGTCTTAAGGGATTGCAGTTTATAGTAGGCTATCGTCAATTCTTAATTTTCCTAGTAGTTCATTTTATGGTGACATTATGTGTGAAAAGGATAAACTGAATGTGTGAAAAAAAAGGATAAACTGAACAGAAATGAATGAAGACATAATAAAGAAATGTTGGCCGTGGCGAGCGTTGAAGGTTCGCTTTCTAAAGAGTCAGACATGACTGCAGCGGAAGAGGATAGCAGGCTCCACACAGACTAATTTTTTTGTCGGCATTTGTGTGAGATTAAAACATGTAGCCAATGGCATTTTTACATTAATGCAAGAACGCGATGGTAACCAGATTCTGCATTGAAACTTTTTTCTTTGCTTGACAAATGGCCATGGGATGCCTGTTCCCATAACGTTAGCTAGCCTATTGCATTACTGTCGTGGTGTCCAGTGACTGAATTGTTTAACAGGCTACAAGTGAACAGTTAACATAAATTTGCCTTTGCAATAAAAAAACATTATTGCATGAGAAAACCAGAACATGTGCACACTGTTTGAGTCCAAAATGAAATTACACTTTAATATCAACCGGGTGAGGTCCGAACCCACGTCTCTCGCAATACTAAGGCTTGACGCTAACCAGAAGACCAAAGGGGTATAATCACGTGATATAGGCCATTTGTCAGTGTCGGTACAAGTAGTACAAGTGAAATAGGCTACAAGTGAAACATTGAACAGTTAATATTGGAAACGTCTTTTGCCTTTTTTTCCTGTGAGTTAAATTAAAAGTGTGTGCAGCTACATTATCTGCAGAGTAGCGTAGACTAGGCTAGAGCCACATTCGGAGGCTATTGTTTTTTTTTTTAAAGTGACTAACCATGAATCAGATAGGTTTGGGGAATTGGCGGTTTATAAATCCGATCTCTTAAAGGATTGCAGCTTATAGGAGGCTATTATCAATTCTTAATGTAGGCTATTATCGTAAACTCTTAATTTTCCTAATAGTTAATTTTATGGTGACATTGTGTTATGTGTGAAAAGGATAAAGTGAACAGAGCTGAAGTGAAGAAATTAATGAATAAAGAAATGTTGGCAGAGGCAAGGGTACGTTGAGGTTCGGGTTCCACAGTCAGTCAGTCATGACCGCAAGAGCAGAGCGCAACACCCTCCCCAAATCAGACAAGAGCTAGTGTCCGGTTTGGGGAGGGTGTGATATAGTACAAGTGAAATACAAGTGAAACATTGAACAGTTAATATTGGAAACCTCTTTTGCCTTTGCAATAAAAATATGTTAATGTGTTAATGTGAAAATAATAACAGTCTAAGAAATGAAAAGTACTTAACAGTTGCACATTGTTTTTGTGGAAAATAAACATGTGCCCTGCTGGGCTTGAACCCACAACCCACTGTGTGAGAGACTGCCGTTCTAACCACTAGGCCACAGTAGCTGAGCAGGTATACGGACCATACCCTCAAATAATAATTCTCCCCATTGGATAACATCGTGACGGAGGCAGGCAGTTTGACAGGAAAATGGGAAGAAGAAGCGGAAGAGGAAGAAGAAAAACGGCAAAATAACCCAAGTTTGGGCCTTTATTGTGTGGATGTGTGAAGTTGTATCTGAATACTGTGTGGTTACATGAGGTCAGAACATACAGAAGTCAATGTTTAAGGGCTGAGAGTCTATGGTTATTGTGGTTACTTCTGTAGGAAACCCTGAAAAGTGCCAAACTCTCTGTGCTGTATAGGTATGGGGCATGCCCCACCAAGCCGTAACTTGGCGGATCCCAATACCTGATTTATTTCACAGGTACAACCACGCAGTGTTAATTCAATTATTTTCACACCGTAGACTGGGCCGTTTCACACCTGTTGGTCCACTTCTAGTCCACTTCCTTGGTTTGCACCAGATGTGAGAATGATACATTGTTTAGTTTCAGCTTGTTCGGTTCCCTTTCACACCTATTCGTTTGCTCTGGTCTTAATCAGTTGAGTTTGTGAAGCGAACCAAAATGCAGCTGCACAAGCCACGTGAGAATGTTCATTTCACTCATTGGTCAGATGTGTCTGGGGCGGGAGCAATAACGTAGTTCCTGAACTGCTCTCCAATTGGTCAGAATTTCTATGCGGGAAAACTCGAAAGAAACTCCGGGAAGTAGAAGAGCAGACAACGCACCGCAAGTAATTTTTCTGTGATTGCACAATGGAGAGACAACTGCGTAGGTTGATTTTGGCGTTGGTCATCGGTTATTATATCGTTTGCATAACTGGCAAACTATACAGTTTGAAAATGAGGCGCGGCTGCGGCTGGAAAATAATGTCCTGATGCACTGCCGTTTGTCCGCGATTACTCGGATTCGTCATGCTCGCATGTTGTTGCGAAAGGGGAAATGCTCGTCTTCCTCATCCCATAATCCACGGCGTAGCTGGCTACTGGAGCTCGTTTAGCCAAAAATGCGCAGTGCTTTCTGCAGTTGGGTCGGACCGAGGTCAGATGACGTTCTCACCACAAATGAACCTCACCAGAGTTCGTTTGGAAGCATACCGAGACCACAGTAACCACTAAGATGTACAAATGCATACACATACAAATGCTTAGCATACAGTGAACCAACTGGTAGACAAAAAAAAAATTAAGAACACACGTCTCTGCTTTTACAATTAACCCTGCTCGCAGCGCCAGAATGTGGCGAGGTGTAGGTATAAGCAATCAGAATCCAACTAACCCGACAGCGCCACCTAGGGAATTTCACCCCAGGAAGTATTATTGAGGAACCTGGACTAATACCTTGATACCCAGGCTACACAAGTTCGCCAACTGAAGGAAGACAGAGACGTGTTTCCAAAAGAAATGCAAATTTATTGAATAATTAATCACTGGAAGGGCCTGTGGAGAGAATGGGTTAAAGAATGGAAAACGAATCAAACCTATGTAAAAGGAAGTTGAATCAATTTAACAAATACAATTATCTTCCTAAAACACTTCCAGTACTTATAAAAGGGGAAACTTAAGAAACTAAAAAACCTAAGGGGGAAAGTGGGCTGAGGCCAGCAATGGAGAGGCAGACTAATGGAGGGCGTGTCCAGGGGTGCAACCACTTACCTACCACCCGTGTATTCCCTGCAAAATGGCAATCACAGCAAACAGGTGAAAAACAGTGTCCCAGTGCTCTTTTACCACTACAAACTTGTGAAGGGAACCGCACCAGGGTGTCTAGCCTCCCCAACCAGCCAGCACTTTGCTCCACTACAGGGAAATAAAAGAAATATCACTGGAGTAGCATATGAAAAAAGGTTATAATTGAGTAAACCTGTTGGCTCACACTAAAAGTACCAAACAACAGACAAGATAAAACAAGTCAACACATGTCCACAGTAAGTATAAAATCTATAGAGGCAAAACAGCAGCTGATAGAGACCTACAATAAGAGAGACACATTAGTAACAGGTCTTACAATTACCTCAGGTATTTATCATACCCTACTTACCCCTAAATACAGTGACCTGTACCTTGGCAAAATGTGCATTGACTCAGCAGACTCTTAGGGTGCTAAGAATCCACGGCACCCAACGGCAGACAGGGACTACAGCAGATAAGATTGATCAGTTGCAGTACCACTTCAACATGTGCTTGATGCACAAACAATTAGAAAACATACCTTAAGTCACAAATCTCAGCAAGCAGACACCAGTACAACCAGGTAGACAGGAAACTATTACAAGCAAAATAAAACTCAGTCATTGGGTACATAAAAATAACCTTAAACTAATGATGTTACGGATGATACCGAAGCTCCGAGCTGTGTGTCGAGTACGTAGGGCAGTTTCTACAGAAGCCTCGCATCACTTTCAGAGAAGCACGTGATCGATGACAAACGAGGCCTCAGGTGCTGTAGAACCATGTGATCGGTTTGTTTTGCGTTTTGGGCGGAATTAGGGGTTTTGAATTGTAGATATAAAGGAGCGATACCCCCCTTATTTCGAGGGTTGTTGCGGAGAGTTGGTTATTATTGGTATTATTGCTATTGAAAGTTTTGTACAGTTTTGTCGTTTTTGTACAAAAATAGGCTAATGGAACCTGCATGGAAGCGAAAATCTTCTCCTGCTTGGGAATATTTTGACCCGATATCTCCAAATAAGGCAGGCCTAAGTGGCGTAGATATAAAAACACACTGAAACGCTATTCGAACACTGGGCTAGCAATCGACTGTGCATGTAGTTAGTTGGTTATTATTTTAACGTAACTACAGCAGATTATTACGATTTGTTTAATATTATTATGATTTGATTGTTATTTCTTATTCTTTCTTATTATCATTATCATCTGCATTCCTTCTCAAATGGCATATTATTTCATTTTGAAGGTAAAGTGCTTGCTGTGCCTAAAGGAGCTGGCTTACAGCAATAATACCTCGTCCAGGCATTATCGGGCAATGCATGAAAATGCACCTGCCAATGAGCAAGAAACCAGCGGAGGTTATTTATTTATTTATTTTACTTTTTAATAACAGTTATGGTTGCTTTATCATAATCATACTGACATACATGTTGATAAAAATACATTTGCATATTGTTATTTTGCCATAGGTTCCAGAAAGCAAGAACTTGATGAGGCCGTTAATAAAAATCAATAAAAACCTCCCTTTTCAGTCACAAAAGCACCTTCCCTTTCACTGCCCATACTGAAGCACATTCACTTTCACTGCCTGGTTACAGAAGCACTCCCAGTCCCAGACCAGAAACACTTTTACTGCTCAATAGAACCCCACACAAATGTTGTCCCCCTTTATATCAATCTTCCTGTTTTTTTCATTTTGAAAGTTAATATAATATTATTACATATATAATTTTATAATATATCTTAGTATAAAACAAATCTAGCCTCATGACAGTTACAAATATAAATTATGAGTATGTTAGTATGTGTATCGGCTGAGCGGGGTTTTGAACTGGTACTTTCTCTTACAGAAATGGCTCTGAAGTTCGACGCGTTACCAGTGAGCTAAAGGATCGCTTGTTGCTAGTTTGCGGCAACTTCGTTATTTTGAACCTGGGGTGGAATTTGTAATGATTTTGTTGCTCTAAATTACTTTTACCAGCAGGTGTCACTAGTGTACACTGTGTTGAATGAGGCTTCGAGTAATGAATCTATTTGCGATACAATTGACTGCAAAGCCTCAGTGCTTCAGGAAGCCTCATTTCACCATCACTACCTTAAACTAATCGCATGACTGCATCACCTACTTCAGAGTCACAAAGAGGGGCCCATATGGCAACAAACAGGCAGAGAAAGGAAAAGCAGCCATGCTGCCACAGCTGCCTTAAATACCCTAACGAGCTAATTGGAGGGCTGGAACAGGGAGGAGTCAATCTAATGCTGTGGGATGTGTCAAGAGCTAAGAGGGAACACTGCATTGATATTGAAACAAGTGTTCCTACTACATTCTTTAATGCTGGTGCTTTTAGCTTTGTCTTTTTCTGTTAAGTGATAAGAGGCTCACTTAAAACAAAAACATTCTTTTGCTTGGTGTTATAATAAGATAAATTAGATTAACAATTCCTAAAGAAATTGTAGGTGTGGTTGCTTCACAAATATCAATGGCTGGAAATGGCATAGAAAGATGGTAATACGGTATAGTGTGAGGTGGAAAATAAAGGTGGAAATGGTATGAACTGTTAATGCGGTATAAAGGGATCTAGTGAAGGTGAAAGTGTTCAAATATGGTGATGTAGCCTATTTTGTGGTAAGTAGTCTAAAGAACCTCGAAGTGATACAAAGAAGTAATGAATTGTGATAAAAGCACAAGAAGATAATGTCAAAGCATCTGGGATAGTATTGTTGGGTCATAACAGTGTTGTAGAGGAAGGCATTGTGAATGCCCAATGTACTGCGTCCTGTCTACTAGCATACTGCTTACTGTAGTCTATACTGCAGTGGCATGCAGTATGCGAAATATCCTCCATATAAACCTGGACATAAGTAGCCTAGGCTATATCAGTTTCCTTTACACTCTTTGGCTATATCATCTGGGGATATTGAGAACACTCAATTTGGCCACGCAGGTAAGGCTAGCTTAATTTAACAGCTTTTCAAAAAAAATTATGCTCAACTGGCATACTCAAATAGTAGTGTTTGCTGATTCTGACTATTCGGACACAGTCGTAGTTGTGTTTGTAGAAAAATATGGGTTCATACAATTTTTGCCTAGGTTTTAACCAAATGCTCATTTACTGATTTCTCCACTTAAACAAACTCTGATTCCGATTACAGATCTCACCATTTGGTGAAGTCCAAACCACATGTCCTGTGCTGAATTCAGCGTTCTATTCAGCCTACCTAGCATGCAGCTATCTAAAGCAATAATTAAACATAGGCTAATATTTGCTGTAGCTATGTCATAATCGATTGCATTTTGCTAACGTATTCTACTGGCACTTGTCACCTTGGTATTTTCATGCAGAGTGAAAGGTTTGTTTTTCCTGGTAGCTTAAATAACCACAGTAGCCTAGCTGGCTTATGCTTTTGTCATGTTTTGTTAGGAAGTTGTCTGTGCTAACGTTATTAAGACATAAATCAGAATTCGTTGAATAATGTTGAATGGAGTGATTAAAGCTGGAGTATGCAGGTTTTTGGCGCGAGCAGAATCTGGGCAGAAGGACAAAAATTTTGAATGTATACAGCGGCGAAAACCCCACCCCGTCCTCTTTTTCCCTTCCCCCGGCCCCTCCCCCCAAGCACATGAACGCGCGCTGACCTGGTAATGGGCTGAGCCCATTCGTGGTAGTGATGGGCAAAACAGTTCACTTCAGTGACTCGAATCACTAGAATCAGTTCATTAAAAAGATTAGTTCAAAAGATTTGTTCACCGAATCGTTCAGTGCTTGGGTGGAGCTCCGACTGCGTACTGCGTAGTCCGACTCACTCAGTGAACTGAAATGGCCAAACGGTTCATGCGGAAGTGCTGTCGCTTTGACAAACGCGCCAAACTCCGTTTACAAATCTTGATATTTTAAAAGTTTCCTCGTTGAATATCAATATTGGAGGTGAACGCTGGTTTTCAATGACTTTTAAGTCTTAACTTGCTGGGCCTGATTCTGGCAGTTTGAGCCGCTGATTATCACTCAGGATCACGTCACGTTAACTCACTGTGTCCAGTAGCCTTCAGTGAACGAATCACGACATGTTTGCTCGCAGAAGTCCACTCTGCACGCTCGCTGCCTCGCTCGGCGCCCGCCCACCCGTGAATGATTCGTTCAGCACAGCAGAACTGGTTCGCAGGGGACGAATCACGTTCGCTCGCGGCAGTCCCTCCCCCTCCCTGCACGCTCGCTCCTGATCAGATCCGTTCGAGAGCTCAATGAACTGAGAAATGAACGGATCTTTTCAGTAAGTGATTCAGTTCAGTTCGTTCACCCAAAAGATTCGGTCTTTTGAACGAATCATTCGCGAACGACACAACACTAATTCGTGGCTGCCTGGCTGTGTCGTTAGGTCCCTATCAGCTAACTATGCTAGCTAGCCTAGCTTTATTCACATAACGTTAGCTGCCTCCACCGATTTTGTGTAGTTATGTGTGCACGGATGAATGTGAGGCATAATGTAAAGCACGTTGGTGGCACAAGCCTAAGCTAGCTAGCTATCGATTGCTAGCTTGATAAAGTTAGCTACCTACCTAGCTAAGAATACACAGCTGATAACACACATCCCTGTGAACCTAGCTAGCTAACGTTAGTTAGCTAGCTAGCTAGCTAGGATGATAGTGGCTACATCTCCATGACAGTAGCTACATGGCTAGCTATCTTAACTAACATAGAACTAGCTATGGTTAGCAGTGGGAT
Source organism: Synaphobranchus kaupii (assembly GCA_029718625.1). Lineage (NCBI taxonomy): Eukaryota > Metazoa > Chordata > Actinopteri > Anguilliformes > Synaphobranchidae > Synaphobranchus > Synaphobranchus kaupii. The sequence continues at coordinate 7,915,278 of CM056398.1, read as the reverse complement.
CACATCCCGGCATTGGGCTTATACTAACGTTAGCTAACTAGCTAACAAGCTAACGTTACGTTGGCTAACCTAGCCTCTCGGGGACGCGTGCAATTTTGATAGCCAGGTTAAGACCAGTTCGTATATAGTTCTGTGGTTAAGACCGCCTCCTGGCTGAGAGCTGCCCTGATTGGATGTTGGCTACAGGGAGTGCAGAAAAACTGAAGTCCCTGAAAATCTGTCCTGGGACAGCCACAGATATCGGATTTTTTCCCAGAGCAGTTGATTTATTGCTAGCTGTCGGAAAGTGTGGAGAATTTCACCACATATTACCAAAAAAAAATTGCATACCCCAGCTTTAATAGGCTAGATGAGCATTTAGCTAAAACATAGGCAAAAATTTCAACAGCGCTAAAAATATTTTTTGTTAATTCAATTGTAGCTTATTTTGTAACTTAGACAACATGTTACGTGACAGCATTTGGATTTGGATCAGAGACGGAAGCATAGGCGGCATTAGCTATGTTTCTCAACTGAAAGGGGTCTCGCCTCAATCATAAACTGAAAAAATTATATATATAATTTTAAAAATAAAAATCAGTGAATAAACCGCCGACCCTGTAGTTTTCCCATTCAGCCACTGTAGGCGCTGTTCCTTACTCAAGCTATTTCAGTGATGCCATTGCTGCTTCTCCTTATTTTTCTAGTCTATGGATCTGCAGATACCACAGAACTGTGGCAGATACTCATACTTGACTATTTCAATTCTAACCCACATCAAAACACTTGCTGATAGCTACGATGTCAGAATGATCACATACAGTGCATTCATAATACAACGGAACAGTTATGTGCATAATTTGGATAAAATACGTAGCCCATTGTATTTATATACCTTAAAAAAGTAACGTTACGTGTGTTTTTACATAACAGCAACATAAGCTATTACAGCCGCGAGTGCGATAGCGCTGTAGAAACATCAACGTTGCTGGGCAGTGGCAAAATGGAATAAGAGAATCTCTTCAACATTCAACAGAAACCAGTTGTAGAATCGTTACGAGGTAGGATATTTGGTTCCTTACTCTGTTTATCAGAGATTTGTAGTAAAAAATGTTAACGTTATACCGAAAGTAGCGGTAGGCGTAGCATACGCAAAGGAAAATGCACTGAATGTTTATTTGTAACAGTTTCAACTTTTTAATAATAGCCTATAGGCTAGCCTATATCGGAACAAATGTTTTTGCAGTGTGTAGAAACGGTAAATTTTATGCATGTTATTGTGTGACTGTGGCAAGATGGTTGTAAACGGGTTTGGGCTATTTTATCATGCAGTGCAACTTGAGGTGTGCACAAGCGGCGACTCTGCAGGAAACCTGCATTGGAATTTTGAGGGTTTAAAGTTGTTTACAATTTCAGAGAAATATGAATAGGCTGCTATAATTGGGACATTGATGACTAGGCTAGCACCGTAGATAGGGCTAATAGCCTGCGTGCTCATGGCGAAAGAGCGCATTGCGCTTGATGCAGCATTTGTTGTAGTTATAGTCCCATGATTATTATTTTTGAAAGCTAAAGTGAGTAGGATCATTTCATTTGCAGACGGAAGTAGGCTACGTCGTGAGGTATGGAATTTCTCGTCTGCATTTTTCCAAGGTTGTTGACAGTTGCTCAGCACTCACGTAGAGCAAAACGTTAAGTGATTAAAAAATCAGCTCAGTACTCACACTGAGCATTCTCATCATGAGCTAGCCCACTGCACGTGCCCATTGATCCCCATTGAAAACATATGCACTGAAAAGTTATGTAGGCTAGTTGGTTGATTATTTATATGACTAAAAACTGAGTCAAGCCTTGCAAAAACTATCAGTTTTATTTCATAGATTGAAAACAGCATTGAAATTATGTAAAAGCAAACTGGCAATAGAAAAGCTGTTCAAAAGCATCTTCTTCCCTTAAAATGCTATTGGTTTCGAGTATTTAAATAAAGTGTAGGTTAAAGCCTTTTTACAACTTGATGGCTGCATTAGAGAACAGCAGCAATGAGCGTCGCAAATGTTTAAACGTGCGCAGAGAAAGTTCTGTCAGGAAATTCTTATCATAGCCAACCATGGTCGGCTAGCAATCAAGCGTCCCATACTCAACCAATCACATGCGCACACCTCTAATGGAGCGCCCTTTTTAAGCCAAGAATCCGTTCTCTCTGTACTGCTTGAATGCTGATGTGCTGCTCTTTGTTTGCTTACGGCTTGTGTTAAAAGAAATTTGCTGTCATTCTGCCGCACCCTGCTGCTGCTGCTAGCCATGCCTAGACTAACCTAACCTTGCTAAAAAATTTTGCATGGTGGTTTTTTGCACGGATATTCTAGCTCGTGTGCTGTTGCAAGCTCTTCTGCGTGACTGGCGTCCTATGCTTTCGTCAAGGCGGAGGTCTTCTTGGAGTTTACTAGAAGCGGATTCCTATGTCATGTAAAGCTAAGTTGATGCCAAATTCAGTATGACCATTTAAGACGTGCGGACCATCCATGTAACCTGGTCGTTATTATCCCCTTAGCTCGGTTGCTTCAATGTGTTTTTTTATTCAAATTTGCCAACCGTTGTTGCTATCCTTTTGTTAGTAGCCTGTCTGCATGCTAACGTTTTACATGAGCCCTCGGGAACTGCACCATCTGCTTTAAAACATTAATTGTGTGTGTTTACGTGGGCTACTGTGCTTTGTTGATGCCCTCCAGTAAAATGGGACTTTGGTAAAGTACATTGTGGATGTTGGTCGATTAGCTAGGCTAACGTTACTCGTTAGCTGATTTACTGTCAGGAGGTTCGTAAAAGCTAATCGGCTACGTAATTGTGACTAATTTGGGATATTTTGCTAGTTTATACTGCTGTTTTGTCATGTTAAATGTTAGGCATTTGTATTCCGTTGGGAAACGTTATGTTTCCCATTATTACCGAGAGATACTCTTGTTGTTGTAGCCTAGCTGCTGCAAAATAGAACCCGGAAGCTAAACTGGAATTCTTAAGTTGACTTATTATCGTTCATGGTGGCTAGCGCAAATGCTTATGTAATGCTATGCATTCTCTGGCAGCCTACCTCGCATACAAATATGTCACCTTTTCCCGTCTAAACTCCGAGCCGTAGTTGGAGACACGGGGAACCAAAGTTGCTAATGGCGTGCTATTTTCCAGTTTCAGGACCGGGGTAAGCTTCGGGGGAATGCCCAACTTATCAATGTTGCATGCAAATGGCGAGGACGCAGGTTTCGTTCATGTGGCTCTTTATTTACACCAATGAACATTGTACAGCTTACAGTTTAGAGGGAGAGACCTTAAAACCAGCCGCAAAACACACTCACACGCTAACTTAATTTATGTTTGTTTTCCTTCCATCATGTCCATATCTGCCCTCACTCACACGGACCAATCAGGATCTCTTCAAAAGCTACACTACACATGAACCCTCGAGCAAGAGTTCCAACGTCGAGGATGGAACATCCGCAGTTAGACAGAGTCCAGGCGCTCATTGAATGACCGGAGGTCAATTGAGTTTTTAGCGCCGGTATGATGCATGCGCTCTAAGCATAAGCTATGTTATATAACTTCAGTTGCTAAGCTAACTGAAAACACTACTGTGCATGCCTGATCACTTCTCCTTGTGCAACAAATAAAAACAATATGGAAAATCGCCAGTTGTATATCTTCAAATCTAAAATCCTTCGTTCACATGGTAGCAGTATCATCGAGATGTATACGAACTGGAGACGGCTTGCTGGTTCTGTGGATTCCTATGGGAGCTGCTCATTGGCGCATGAAGCCAATTCATGGAGGCTGCCATGTTAGACTGGTGCTTTTTGGAACCAGAGCATGCGCATTGGCTAAATGTAAACGCTGCATTACTGCAGGAATCGTTTTCGCATTTCGTATTTCTCAATGCGTGCTCAATGCAGTTAAAGCAAAAGCAGCATTACATAATGGCTGGAGTCAGAACAGAATAAAAACGCTGCCTTCTTGCAAAATAAATTTAGAATTTCATGTGCAAGATTTATGAACAAAAAGGAGCTTGCATTTTGCTTTCAACATGCGATTTATTCTTGTAAATGAGACCTTTAGTTTATGTGCTCTCTGCAGCTAACTAAAATAAATGCTAGTGTGTGCGCTATCTGTTCTAAAGCTAAAAGCGGCATTTGTGTGCGTGTTATATGCATTTGGAGGCTGCACTGGTGTATGCGGTGTCTGCAACTGGTGCTGGCGGAGCACCGTTGGTGCGTAGTTTACACTCTAAAAGCAAGGTGCAAAAACCGGTCTTCATTTTGACGCTCACTTCCTGCCTGCGCCAGCGCTGTTTGCTCCTGTATAGGTCTGTCAGGCTATTTCAACGCAAGTCAATGCTACCATGGTTCTGGTTTTCCGCAAGTCACTCCCTCTGCGTAGGTGCTACTTCAACTGCTGCTCTGCGCGTGCCTGCTGTAGGCACGCATTTCCTTTTTGGAGGTAGTGTTGGTGGAAGAGTTGTTAGCGTTTGGAAAGTACGGAGGAGGATAACATTGTGCTTCAGTTTGTAATCAATATTAGAGTTCTAAAATCCTATCAAACCAGTTAGACTGATTCGCTCCTAAGGTAAAAATCTTTGTTGCCGCTAAGGGGCAGAGAGGGAATTTTCCACTTTTTTGCTCCGTTAAGCACTCAGCTAGCAGCCGGTTAGCTAATTTGGCCATCTTCTTGCTGACAGGAGGTTTTTAATTTGGTTTTTCGCCCTCTCAGGAGCAAAACCTGTCATAAGAGTCCACTTCCATTATTAATTGGCTAACCGTAAACTACTATAATCCGCTCTCAGCTAAACTTGATTTTTTTCCAGGTTTGTTTTGTTAAAGCTATAAGACGTAGGCAGTAATCCAATACTCAGAATCTTCCCAAGTTTATTCAAATTGAGCACATTTCGATTTGTTCCCCTCATCAAGTATTGTCTTATGTTTTTATTCCCACATGTAGAGCTTCACATTTAATTTGCCAGGTTGCCACCCACTTCTGAATCGTTTTAAGAACTGTTAATATTTTATTTAAACTCCTCAAAAAAAGTTTGGAAACGTTATTTCGGTCGATTATTCCTCCCCTTTAATAATACCAATTGATATTGTATTTTATATCGTTGGAAACCTGATTAGTCACCTTTACAAAGAGGTACAACTTGTAAGGATCATCGCATTCGTGGAATGAGCAACACAGCTAACCGTGTGGGTAGCGGCCCAAAAAAATGTGCCAAAATCCCCTGCAATATTCTTCTGTTGGTATTCACTCTCGTTTTGAGCTTCAAGTGCTGGCAGGTGTATGCCAGTCAGATTGCTGCACAGATCGCGTGACACCTTTCAATGGGGGCCGTGTCATGGTGTGGGGCGGTATCTCTCTCACAGGCAAAACAGAACTTGTCATCATTGAAGGCAATCTCAATGCAGTGAGATATCGGAATGAGATTCTGGAGCCAGTGGCGATCCCATATCTCCAGAATCTGGGACCTAACTCCATCCTCCAGGATGACAACGCTCGCCCCCCACAGAGCCAGTATCATCACAGAGTACCTCCAGAATTTGGGAGTGGAGAGGATGAATGGCCTGCCGTGAGTCCAGACCTCAACCCAATTGAACACCTGTGGGATCAGCTTGGGGCGTGCTGTACGTGCCAGAGTGACCAACGCAACCATGTTGGCTGACTTGCGGAAAATCCTGGTTGAGAAATGGGATGCCATCCCACAGCAGTGGGTGACCAGGCTGGTGACCAGCATGAGGAGGAGGTGCCAAGCTGTTGTGACTGCGTATGGATCTTCCACAGGCTACTGAGGTCCCTGACAGTGTAAAATGAATAAAGTGTAAAAATGGCCAATATGTGTTGTTTTTTCCTTATTACTGTGGGAGAGTGCAATCATCCAATCCACCAAGCAACTCAAAACGAGAGTGAATACCAACAGAAGAATATTGCAGGGGATTTTGGCACATTTTTTTGGGCCGCTACCCACACGGTTAGCTGTGTTGCTCATTCCACGAATGCATGATCCTTACAAGTTGTACCTCGTTGTAAAGGTGACTAATCAGGCTTTCCAGCTATATAAAATACAATACCAATTGGTATTATTAAAGGGGAGGAATAATCGACCGAAATAACGTTTCCAAACTTTTTTAGAGTTTAAATAAAATATTAACAGTTCTTAAAACGATTCAGAAGTGGGTGGCAACCTGGCAAATTAAATGTGAAGCTCTACATGTGAGAATAAAAACATAAGACAATACTTGATGAGGGGAACAAATCTAAATGTGCTCAATTTGAATAAACTTGGGAAGATTCTGAGTATTGGATTACTGCCTACGTCTTATAGCTTTAACAAAACAAACCTTTATCGTGCTCAAAGGCTCAGGAGCTCTCATGCATCATGCAAGTTTCTCCTTGCCACATCACATTGCATCTTTCATGGATTGCTGGATATTGCATATTGCTGGATCGCCGGGTTAATTTCTTACAGCAAGGCTTATTCTGCTTTATAGGCTATGTATATCTGATGGAATGTTGGGCTTATTGCTTTATTGTAAAGGCAAACCATTTCTAATGGCAAATAATTCAAATGGCTAAGCATTGTAATGGTAATCAAATCCTTATGGCAAGTTGACACTAATAGCTTGCTTCTGATGGTATTCCATATGGCCACAGTGGCCTGGCTTCAAATCGCAAGGTTCACATGAAAATTTGAATGAAATAGCATACAATAGCATTGCAAATAGCATACAATAGCATTGCATTTCGTCTCTTGAAGCGAGTGGGGTATTGGCCGAGTTGTATAGTGGATGCTCCGCTAGTCACATATCATATCTGGCTAAGACTTTTGGGGGGGGGGGGGTTTGCTACCGATATCCAATGTGAGTGTCGCTATGACCCCTCATAAGCCTCTGTTCATGAACGATGCCAGCAATGGCTTGTCCAGCGGTTTCTATGCAAAATTCTGTCATCTGTGCTGTTGACATTTGCTACTTGCTTAAAAACATATACCGTATATAATAATAATAATAATAATAATAAATAAAATATGGTGGTTGCTGGGTAGAGTCAGTAGAGTATTCTGGGGGCAATTGTAACAGGGGTCAATTGTAACACAACTCTTTGTTACAATTGCCCCCAACCCTGAACACATGAAACCATCTAGCTTGCTGGATAGAATCTCCGCTCTAGCTTGTTTCAGATTGGTGCAATTTTATTGTGTTGCAATTGCCCCCTGTTACAATTGCCCCCTGTTACAATTGCCCCCAGAATACTCTACTGACTAAAAATTTGTATGTCCTTTTTGATCCCGCTGTCATCAGGTTTCTTGTGCAGTAGTTAATGGAGATATCGATTCAGGACTTCCTGGTCTTCAGGAAGCAACAGGTGCCCTGTTGTTACACAATAGCTTTTCTTACTAGATAGT